>JAOEGL010000001.1:369274699-370674623 GCA_034509955.1 Urosaurus nigricauda
AACCCCAGTTTGCATGTGGTTACATCACAATAGGATTCTAGCCCCAGAATTTCCTGACCAAATTTATTGATAGCATCTAAGAGTCATGGACTAAAAATAAAGTAAGATTTCCTAGCTCTGGCCTTGTTGATATGGAAGCCCTGATGGATGGCCTTAAATGCCAGGAAGGCATTTTATCCATTTCTGGTTGCATTCATTGTAGGCCTGAATAGAAGCTTTGGTAAAGAATGAATTGGCGCCAGTATGGACCCATTAAGCTAAACACAGACCACCAGCCATATGTGGCGGCATGCCAGGTACTTGAAAACCTCCCTGTTTTTGTCATTCCGGGCAAGCTTCTGCTGGTTTGGCCAGGACCTATACAGAGAATCTGGGATGAAACTAGCAGCAGCTGCTGCAGACTCTGTAGCCATTTCCCCCCATTTTTTACTTCCCTGTTGTTTCACAGTGCATTAACTTTATGGAGAGGTACTCATTATAGCTAAGAATATGTTTGGGTTATTTATTATGTTCATATGTGTTCGGGAATTGTTTAATTGTACCCAAAGAGCAGAGGAGAGCCAAAGGACTGCGCTGCACTATCACTCGCTTCTTGGCCAGCAAAGACAGCAGCTTATGGAAGCAGAAAGGACAGTCATGGGAGGAAAGGCAAGGCAAGGTGCCAATGGCTCTGAATTCACCTCGTAGAAGATCTAGTCCTGCACTTGTGACCCACAAGTCACCAGTCAAATCTGGAAGGCTGCCAGATGTTTGAGAGACTCATTGCTTTCTGTTTCATTTTTCCAGACTTGGGCAGGCAGAAAGGACTGGAGGTTTCCTGACTCCCTGCTGCAAGGCTTTAGGTTTCTGGCAGGCCACATTAGACCTGCTTGGTCTCCAGTTTGAGGATGCCTAAAAATAAATAACTGCTTTGCTGTGCTCTGTTTTAAGGAAGTCAGGGTAGAAATGGCTTTCACCGCTTCTGTGGAGTGGGGATTTTGGTTTCTTCAAAGTTGGGAGCATGACATTTTCTAAGAGGAAAACGAGATGGGGCGAGAATTTATTTTTGGTTCATCAGAGGTTCACAAAGATTCACAAATGTCTTCATGTTCTTAATGAAAAGAAAATGAGATTAACAACATATGGGTAGCTGAAGCTTCTGCCCTGCCCCCCCCCCCTTGTCAGTGAGGCAGTGAATTGATTCCAGGTTTTAGTCCAGACTTTAAAGGAGCTAGCCAGGGGCTTGAACCAAGCTTTCTCCCAAATTGATTCAGTGTTTGAATCATAGAATAGAAAAATCATAGGATCTTGGAGTTGGAAGAGACCACAAGGGCCATGCAGTCCAACTCCCTACCATGCAGGAACTCCCAGTCAAAGCATCCCCGACAGATGGCCATCCAGCCTCTGCTTAAAGACCTCCAAAGAAGGAGACTCCACTACACTCCAAGGAAGTGTGTTCCACTGTTGAACAGCCCTTACTGTCAGGAAGTTCCTCGTAATGTTGAGGTGGAGTCTCTTTTCCTGGAGCTTGCATCCATTGTTCCAGGTCCTTTTCTCTGGAGCAGCAGAAAACAAGCTTGCTCCCTCCTCAATATGACAAGGTCCTTTTACACCCCTTTAAAAAAATTTTCTGATTTAATATAAAAACAAGTAAACATAAACCTTTGTCCAGAATCCTGTTGGGAAATTACCAAAAAGTAAGCATTGTACTTATGGTGCTTCTCAGTGAATCCTGCCCTGTTTCTCCCATCCTCAGACAGCAGCCATTATGATCAGTGGGGGGGGGTCTGTTCCCCTGTTGATTTGGTACCAGCTAACTTTTATTGTCATATACTCTCATGAATTATCTCACATCCAACAGGCAGAGAGCAGGGTTTCTATTGCAATTCCATCTCATGCCAGAAATTGCTCACATGTGGAGGGGTGCGAGACCATCTGCCAGCTGCTTCTTAATTGATAGGGGAACAGAGCCCTGTTGATCACAGTTGATTCTGCCCAGTAACTGGGGATTGTGAGACTTTCAGGGCCCCTATGTATCCCCTAAACTAGGGGCTAGACAGGGATGGTGAACATTAAACAGCCACAAGAGTGTAACTCTAAATTACCCATTCATACCCAACCAGACTCTGGCATATTTTTTCTTGCTAGAGCTCACAATTAGACCTGAAGATGATGATGGTGGTGGTGGTGGTGGTGGTGGTGGTGGTGGTGATGATGATAGATGAATAAATTTCAATTTTCCATTAGTACCAACTGAGCAATTGGAAACCCTAGAATCACAGAATTATAGAGGTGGAAGAGACCACAAGGACCATCCAGTTTAACCCCCTGTCATGCAGGAAGACACAATCAAAGCACTCCCAATAGATGTCCATCCAGCTTCTGTTTAAAAAACCCCAAAGAAGGAAATTCCACCACCCTCTGAAAGATTATGTTCCACTGTCAAACAGCTCTTACTGTCGGGAAGTTTTTCCTAATGTGGAGGTGGAATCTCTTTTCCTGTAGCTTGAATCCATTGCTCCAGGTCCTAGTCTCTGGAGCAGCAGAAAAAAGGGCCTAAACAGACTGGTGACAAATGCCAGCATAGAATCAGAGTGGGGGCATGGCAACTGCACATTGAGTGCCCAAACTCTGTCCCCATGCCAGCATGATGCCATGTGCCCCATTATACAGCGGGAAGTGTCATGCCACATCTTTGGCACAGCATTTACATGCACTGTACCAAAAGGCCACAGAAGAGCTACAGCGACAGTGGCTAGTGTGTCCTTTCCATGGCGCAAAAAGAGCTGCTTTTTGCAGCTTCTTTTTGTGCCGTGGAACTGCTGGGTTGGGAGCATGGCATGTGGTTGCTGTGTCCCCAACCCAGCCCTTCCAGGGGCAGAATGGAGCTGCCTCTTAGGGGTGGTCTATTTAGCCCTGAAGCTTGCTCCATCCTCCATATGATGTCCCCTCAAATATTTACACAGGTCTATCATATCACGTCTTCAACTTCTCTTTTCCAGGCTAAACATAACAAATTCCCAAAGCTGCTCCTCATAGGACAGGGTTTCCAAACCAAAAACTTAATGGATTCCTCTAAGCCTATCTAATCACAATCTCTGAGAAATATGTTGTCTTCCTCTCAGGTTCCAGGTAAGCAGCCTGCTGCAAGCTTTTCTCTGCAAACTGTTCTTTCACCAATCAAGCATCACAATTTGTCAGTTTCTCTGCTTCTGTCCCCTTTCTTGGGTTCTTCTCATCTTTCTGCTCTGCATTCTTCCTTCGTCACTTCTCCTTCAACTTCAATTGTAAATGTAGCTCTCTTTTCACAGTTTCAACTCAGCTTCCACTTCCAGCTTTCTTCCAGCTCCCACCTTCACCTTTCAACCATGGCCTGGCTCTCTTTTATATATATGGATTTACTTTCACTTTTTGTTCTCTGCAAACCTCTTGTATTTTAGAAGAAATTAGACTTAGCCACTGAATACGAACCCCACATATATCAGTACAAAACAACATAAAACACCATTATACCCATACATGTCTATATAAATTAAGATAAAGCACCATAATGACATCAACAGGAATCTGGCCTTGATTTGACAAAGTAGCATGGAAATGGAGTGAAATTTTGCAAATAGCATGTAAACCATTATTCTGATCAGCATTAGCTGAATAGGAGGAAAGGAAGAGAGTGCTGCAAAATTTCAGTATTTGAGTGCAGAGTTTAAGTTGCCTTGCAAAAGACAGTACACATTGGTTTAGATCCTGGAAAGCAAAGCAGCATATAAGAATCCAGCATCATAGATTCTTCCTTCTTGCTTTCTTTTCTTTTCCCTTTTTTCTTTTTTAAAAAGAGTTGGCACTGTCAAAATAAACACAGCTGCCTCTGAGCATCCTCCTGCTGCCAAGGCTGACAATGCTGGGGAGGGGGGCAGAAGGGGTGACGAATGCTTTGTTATGAAGGAGGAGGTGGTGAGTGTTGCAAAAGGTGTTGAATTTGACACAGTAGTATCAAGTGCGAGGGGGAAAACAGGAGTCAAAGAAATCAGCCCTCCACCATCCGGAATGGCTCTGGCACAAAACCGACAGAAATCAACCTGTCAGCTTGCACAGTGCATTTTCACAGCAACCTGTGGGAGTTGAGTGAGAGCAAGTGGCACCATATGGAAAGTGGCTATAACATGGAGGCCAAGAGTGGAGATTTGGTAGGCAGCCAGGGCTCCTTTGACTGCCTCTGTCAGGACCATAACTGTGAGTGCCGCCTTCTCTGCTGTGGAATGGTTAGAGTTCCCTTGCCCTGCACCTCCCTATTTCAGAGACAGCAAACCAAAAGAGTGGTTCAAAGGGATAAAGATGCTGGCTGCATCTACACTGCAGGAAAAAAAATGCAGTTTGACACTGCATTAACGTACAACATCATACAGACAGCCTAAATGTATTTACATGTGCATAGTTTCATGTGGTTAAAGTGAAAATTTGGTAAGATTAAAAATAGAATAGAAAAGAAAAAAAAACATTAGCATGGAGTAAATCCTGAAATGAAAAGATTCTTCTCACTCAAGAATGCTTCTCATCACGGTTTCCCAATAATTTGTAGCATGATGATGATGGTGATGATGATGATGATGACGACCATCATCATGATACAAGCTTATGCATATGTAGGAAAACATGTATCATCATCATCATCATCACCACCACCACCACCACCACCACCACCACCACCATCATGTTTCTTGAGTGTTGAGAAACCCATTGAGAAGAATCCTTGGCTGACAAGAATCATTTCAATGTTAAATTGAAGGCTTCCATGGCCAGCATCTATAGTTTTTCAGTTTTTTTGGGCTATGTGACCACGTTCTGGAGGAATTTATTCATTTCAGTTCAGGATTTATTCCATGCAGAACTTGCACATGGAATTTTCTGTGCAGAATGTAATATAATATAATATAAACATTATTTTCTGTCACTAAAGTGCTATTTTCTGTGCAAAACAACCATAGGCAAATTTGAAACAGAACATTTCCAAAACTGTGAATGGTCATGAAAGCCCAAGCAGTTTTCAAAGACTTTATCTGAGGGAAAAGAAAAATGCAAAAATTACTTGTTACTTTCTTCAAGAAGAAAATTAGAGAAGAATGACAATCCTAGCATAAATGCATACATTTGTACAGAGGCATGCAAAGAAAGTGTACAAACAACATAGAGAAAATTCTGGGAAAATATTTGAAAACAATGTCATGTAACTTGAGACAAGTAAATAAGAAGATAAAAAAACAGGTGGAGTCAGAGAAATGCAATTAAATCAGCTGTAGTCCTGTATGCCTCATTATAGCATGGTAGGTCCATACATAAACCTATGCTGGGCTGAATCATATGCCACCATGACTTACTGAACAACCTCTGAAATCCCCCCTCCTATTTAATGGGGAACAGGCAGAATTTCAGAAGCATCTGGCTATATTCCCATAGCCCGCTGCAAACTGATGACATCGGTACTGAGATGTCTGGAGACCCTGATGGTTCCAGTACTGATGTTATCATTTCATGACTGGTTACAAGGTGATGCCTCTATGATTATGCCTGCCTGCCTGCTCCCCATAAAATAGAGCTGTTCAGGTTGCATCTGCATTGCACAAATAATGCAGTTTGACACTACTTTAACTGCCACAGCTGAATACTATGGAATCCTGGGATTTGTAGTTTGTTGTGGCACCAGATTCCTCTGGCAGGGAATGCTAAATATCTCACAAAACTACAAATCCCATAATTCCATAACATTGAGGTGTGACGGCTAAACTGCATAATTTCTGCAGTGCAGATGCAGCCTAAGTTTTTTGGGAGGTGGGTTTTTTGGGCACTGTGTGGGGAAGCCAGGAATTCTAGCTTTGGGAGCACCCACTAAAACAACAACAACATATGCACATGTCGGGAAAACATACACGTGAACATCCCTAAAAGGATTCTAGCCAGATAATGTTTCACATTTTTCTCCATCTCTCTCTCCCCCCAGCAAACATATATGGGCCAAGATCCTATGTCAATGAATGTAGTATAAATGTTCTGTAGGCAGAACTATGCTCCAGTTCCCCTCTCACCACCCCTTGGACTCTCGTTTCACTGTGATAGCCCTTCCCTCCATGTCATTTCAGTGCCTGGTGGAGAGTGGGAGGAACTGGAGAAGCATCTAGTTATGTCTATACCCAGACTAATAGCATCATCTGCTATGTGCCAGAGTCCTCCAGAGCTTGTAAGAATTCTGCTATGGGGATACAACCTGACACTTATCCAATGCCTGGTCCTGTCTCGACCTGCCACTGAATGGATGTGGAGGGGAGATTATTGCAGGGAAACTGAATCTAGAGAGATTGGTCATTGCAAAGGGAGGAAAAATGTACCAACATCTGCAATGGTTAGAAATCCACATGGGCAGGGGCACATTGGACTTACTTTTGCATATGACACTAACAGGTTGCTAACCATGATGTGTGTGTGTGTGTGTGGAGAGAGAGACAGAGAGAGAAGAACATGTGGGTGTCACCTTTTGTTGTAGATCGTTCTCCAATGTGCTGGAAAATAAACATATCAAGGGCATGTGTTTATTCAGTGTGAAAAAGTGGATCCAGGAACCCCAGGTGCTTGCCAAATCCATAATTGCACCTTCTTAAATACTTTCATTACTTGGAAGCGCAATAAGGGAAGCAGAGACACATGCTTTCCATTTGGGTGTCAACAAAACACCTCCGCAAAATTAAGCCTTTATTTTCTCTTGAAAGAATCAGCAAAGGCACAAGATGAGGGGGCAGGGGAAGCACAAGGTGAGGTTGCCTCTTTTTTCTTTCTTTCTTTAAAAAATAGGTCTCAACTTTGCCTTCTGAGGGCAGCCCCCTTGTGACAAGATCTTAGAGTGCTACCTATAAATACATCAGAAGGCAGTGTGAAAATAACAGGGCTTGGAGTGTAACTTTTAAAGAAGAATTATTCTAATGGCATATTGAAGTCATCCAGAACCGAGCATGGGAGGATTGGAACTTTGAAAATGTACTTTCTGGCATTATAGCGGTTAGAGTTAGCAACCTCTGCATGCCTGTACTGGCTAATTGCTGGTTTGCATGTTACCCTCCAGATGTTTAGGTGCTGCATAAACTTTCTGTTTCTTTCCATTTCCATGCCCACTCTCCTCCTACATCAATATAGCCTGCAATCATTTTTTTTTCTCTTCCTTCTTTCTCCGCTAGTAGAACATGTATTTGATTGTGGACAAGTATGGGAGTGTCACTACATTTGATAGTCTTAAAGAGAAATCTGAAGAGGCTACAGCTAGAACAGAATATGAAAACAATGATTCCAAGTTGTCAAAGGAGTCAGGCAAGGCTGCATCCTGTCACCCTACCTGTTCAATTTATATGCAGAAAATATCATACAAAGAGCACATCTGGACTCAGAAGGAGGAGGAGTGAAGATAGAGGGAAGAACATCAACAGTCTAAGATATGTGGGTGACACCATAGCAGAAAACGTCATAGACCTGGAACAGTTACTGAGGAACGTCAAGGAAGAAAGTGCAAATGCGGGCTTACTGTTGAACATAATGAAAAGAAAAATAATGACCACAGAGGATATACATAAATTCAACCTAGATAAAGAGGAAATCAAAATAGTTAAAGACCTCTCATACCTTGGCTCAAACATTGACCGGAACAGAGACTGCAGTCAAGAAATAAGAAGACTTGGAATGGGAAAGACAGTGATGAAATAACAAGACAAGATTCTAAAGAGTAAAGATATACAACTCAGTACTAAAGTTAGACTCACCGGAGCCATTATATTCCCCTTCATCATATATGGAAGTGAGAGCTGGATACTGAAGAAAGCCAACAGAAAAAAATCAACTCATTTGAAAAGTGGTGCTGGATAAGAGTGTTCACGGTACCATGGGCAGCAAAAAAGGCAAACAAATGGGTCCTTGAACAAATCAAGCCTGAACTGTGCCTGAAACTCAAGATGATTAAATTGAGGCCATCATACTTTGGCCACATCATGAGAAGACATGAATCACTGGAAAAGACGAGAATGCTAGAAAAGGTAGAAGGTAGTAGAAAGAGAGAAAGAGAGAAAGAGCACACACCAAATGGATAGGCTCAATCAGGGAGCCCATGGGCCTGAATCTACAAGACTTAGGCAGAGCAGTGGATGACAGGGGCTGCCTTGAATCCTGTTTTGGGAGAAAGATAGGCTATAAATACCCTAAATAAATGAATAGAGGGCATTGGAGATGTCTCATCCACAAAGTTGCCATGAGTTGAGACCAACTTGAGAGCAGTTAACAACAGCAACAACAACAAATGGGAAGTTAAGCTATTCTAATATATTTTAAAAAGAAGACTAAGCTGATTTCTTTCTGTGTTAGATCCTGTGCAGGCCAGGCCGATGTGGGACTGGTTGTTGTTCACTTTCTGCCTTGCCAATTGATCACTCAGAGAACCACAACTCTCTCTCACATTTCCCAGAAATAATTCACCAGAATCTCCCAGCCAGCTCAGCCAGCCTCCCCCCTGCCATGCACTGTTCTACTCATGTGTTGAGTGGCATGTGGCAGAGAGGTGGCCTGTGCCATTTTGGCTGCATCCCCAGAAACCCCACCTGGAAACCCTGCCCCTGCACTGGGTGAAACCCCAGGCAGTGACACCACTGTGTCTCATAGGCCAGAATACTCCAGGAGCAGTCTGGAATATTCTGACCCCAAAGCAGCTCAGATGTCCCCCTGTTACCTGGCACTCCATAGTGACATGCTGGGCAGCTTTCCCTAGCCCACTGCCATCCCTGCAGTTGCAAGGCACTCCTTTTGAAGTCAGAATGAGGTGCCTGGTGTCAATGTCGTAGATGTGCAGCTTTTCTGACCTCAGAAGAAGTGACTTGCAGAAGTATTAGTGGCAGCCGGAGGCACAGCAGAACACACATGTGAACAGTCACCTGCATGTTGCGCCAGAGAGCTCCAAATCTTCTGGGAAGTTACAGAACTAATGAGTTATTTGAATCCATGTTAAAAGTATGCCATAAATTGAGTGCTCAACTGGTTGTATGTCCTCCAAATAATTCACACCAAAACTGGAGATTAGGCCCTGCATCATCCATATTGATCACCAGGAGAATGGGAGAGCATGTTATTTGGCCCATGTAGACATGGCTCAGGGTGCTGATAACCTGGAAACACTATGAAGCTTATGAAAAATCCCAGCATACCCTCTTCTAGATTGACTCCCTCTTGAAATAAAAGGGAAATCCTAGAATACAATATCCTTTTCTGGATGAACTTGAAACACCTGAAAAGTCTCACTATTCCCTATGTTTGATCAGTCCCCTTCTTGAACTTCTTTGGTGTTTGATTGCCATATTATGCCATTTTTAAAAAACAAGTTTTTCATTTTGATTTTCATTTTTTGGCAAAGACATCCCAGAATGAACTTTACAAACTTCCATGCCAGCGACCTTTTTCCTTCAAACAGGAGACTGTCTGTGTCAGCGGATCTGAAGAGTTGCCCCCACCCTCTGCCCAGGTCATTTACCTTTTCCATCACAAGGAAATCATTTTACCCCGCTGTGTAATTAATACACACATACAGTGCTGCAAACATTTTCCTCCAGACTGCTTATTCTGAGGGTAAATTACAGGAAACCCTAGACAATACACCTGGGACTCCTGCAGTCTGCAATTAGAATATAAACTCTCCCCCCTCCAAGCCAGCTCCTCCTACTTGGCTCCCATTTCTGTTCTGATCTTGAATTCTTTTCTTTTTCTGGGGGTAGTGGTGGGGTGTGTGTGTGTTAAGATATGCCATAAAACCAAATAGAGGCCTGTTCATGTAGTCTCCCACTCCCCAGAAGTCTGTTTTGAACTTAAACAAAACTGGAAAATAAAATAAAAGTTGTGAGTTTGTGTATGTGTGTGTGTTTCTGAGGAGGAAATACACATTTAGAACATTTGGCATTTCTACAAAGGAACAAAGACACCAGGAAACCTCTGCTTGCTGTTTCCATTCAGGTGAATATCAGGGCGCACACATATTGGTAATCCAATCTCCAAAGTTTAAAGCAGATTGCTAGTAAATCTGAAAGCCCAGGTTTAGTTGCTCAGTGATGTCACATCCATATGCGTCTTGGGATAGCATTAAAATAGCCACGGCTATTTCTTGTTATAAGAATCACAAGCTTTTGAAAAAGAGCTGAATTTTGCTGCTTCTTTCCTGCCTCCACCATGCACCTTTACAAAAATGACTTCTGCAGACAGGATCCTAGAAAGACCAGAAGTTGCTTACAGTGGGTTATAATGCAACCAGGGCTCTTAGGGTCAAAGTACAGAAACTCTGATAGTTAGGGTGAAGCTGTGGTCTATCAATGTCCTCAGTCTTCCTTGTTCCCTTGAGTCTAGCTGTGATTCTCATACTAGAAGCTGGGATGGGGAGATCTCTTAGAACTAACTGATGACTTTGAGATTGTGGTTGAGATCCTACATCATTCTCATGGGGTAGCTACACTCAGCTAGTTACATGAATGAATTACATTCTCTTTCTGCTGAATACCAACAATGTGTATCTGTCAACATGGCTGCTTAGTAACTTATTGGGCCTCAGGGAATGCACAGTGGCTGTTTCTGCTATCCCAGTCCATGATGTAGTGCATTCCAGGCATTGTAAAGCAGTTATGTATCATTCAAAAAAGTGACAACTGTTTGGCTGCAATCTTGTTAGCCAGTCCCAACAGGAGTAGACCTATTGAATCAATTGTTGAAAAGGGAGTCAACATGTAGGTAAATTCAATTGATTCAGTGGTCTACTCTAGTTGGGACGGAGGATATAATTTAAGTCCATGTAGAGAAGTCACTCTTGTAGAGCTCTGCTTATGCCACCATGTATTGAGTACATCTGTTGCACAATTGCTTACAAAATAAAACTGCATATTAAGAGAAGTTATACATGTGTATAACACCAACAAGATTCCTGCCAAAATGTTTCTCCCTGATGCTCGAAAAAAGAACACCTTTTTTATGCTGGTAATGTGAAGGTGCCCTGGCCAGAATCCTTTTAGGGATTTGTGTCTTTATAAGTGGACTTATGTCTGCAGGAATTAGAATTGGGCCATACTGTAAATGTCTGTATCCAGTAAAGGACTGCTATTGTATTGCTATGTAAGAGATTCAGCAAAGTGATCAACGTGTATTGGGTCTGATGCATGAAAAGACCAATGAACATTATACCTGTTGTGAATTCGTTCTGTTATGCATTATTGTGCATTGATAGAGATGGATGCAGATCAGGACACTCTTGCCAGCATGCCATTATACATCTTCACAATTCACTAACAGGGTTTCTCAGCACCTCTGCTATGCAGATAAGTATACATAAAATTACATAACATACTCTGGCCTTTGTTATTACTCATAAGCATCCAGCACTCAGCTGCACGTATTATCACATCTGCTCTCTGCTTTGACCATGCTACTCCTCTTTTATCTTCCCTTCATTGGCTCCCCTTCCCCTTCCGCATCCAGTACAAGCATTTGTTGTTGACTTTCAAAGCCCTCTATGGACTGGGCCCTCTTTATTTATCTGAACTTCTTTCTCCTTACATTCCTATTTGTACCCTCCATTCTGGTAGTCAAGGTCTCCTGTCCCAGCCTGGGATTGCCACTGCCCCATCCCGGATTCGTCCCTTCTCACTTGCTGTCTCTCACTCCTGGAACCTTCTTCCCTCACATGCATATCTCATCACTTCTCTAACCAGTTTCAAAAATGAGTTAAAGACTATATTGTTTAGGGAAGTGTTCCCAGATGTGTGCCCTTGTCTGCCCCAGGATGCCTTGTTTTAACTATATATTAAGAATTCAAGCCCTCCCTCCAGTCCATCTGCCTTGGTCCCGGCCTCAGAGGGAGAGAAGAAGTGCAGGACCTAATCCTCTTCCCCATCACCATTCCCTTCTCCTTTTGTGTCATGTCTTTTTAGATTGCAAGCCTGAGGGCAGGGAACCATCTAATTAAAGGTTGTATGTTTAGTGCTGTGTAAATTTACAGTGATATATAAATAAAGGAGAAGAAGAAGAAGAAGAAGA
This sequence comes from Urosaurus nigricauda, assembly GCA_034509955.1. Lineage (NCBI taxonomy): Eukaryota > Metazoa > Chordata > Lepidosauria > Squamata > Phrynosomatidae > Urosaurus > Urosaurus nigricauda. Next base: position 369,286,766 of record JAOEGL010000001.1, read on the forward strand.
AGAAGAAGAAGAAGAAGAAGAAGAAGAAGAAGAAGAAGCAACAAATGAATGCTACACAACCCAGATGTTAGATCCCAGCTGATGTCTTTTGCATCTGGCTCCTTCAAATGGAGTTTGGATTTCTAGTAAAATATACAGCAGATCCCTCAGGCCTGAATCCTTCCTAGACCTGCTCTGGTATGACCCATAATCATTTTATTTTATTTATTTTTTTTGCTTGCCTCTATCAAGGTAGTGCCCAATTTCACTCCAAAGGGGAGCCATTATAAGTAGGTGTAGCTGGCAAGGTTAGTTTGTCTGGAGGAAGCAGTCTAAGAGTGGTGGAAAAAACAAATCAGCATTCCTGCTTTGACTTAAGACTGTCTTCATCCTTATGGCTGTATTTGTAACCTCCCCAACATCTGAAAGGTGCCCCTTCAAGCCAGGATACTATTTTACAAGGTGTGATTCACAAGGTGGACTAGCACTTAGTAAACACTTAAGAATTCATCTGCATGGCAAGGAGGAAATTTGCCCTTCAACTTCATTTTGCCAAGTTTTTTTTTCAGGGAGGGGGAAGAAAAGCTCTATAAAGGTGCCCAACTCTGACCCCCATGACACCTTTAAAGCCATGAAGTCACCCTACAAGAATATGATGTCAGGGCTGTTAAACTTTATATATATATATATATATATATATATATAATATACAGGGGGAGGGAAAAACTACAAATAAAACTAGCTCCACTACCGACTGCATATTAGAAATTTTTATGTTTTACACTGAACAGAAAAAGCTCTGTTTTCTCCTCCTGCCCCACGACCCTCACCTCTTTTAAAAGGGATTCTGCCAAAATCACTAAAGGCAACAGGGAACTCACCATTTCCCCGTATTCCTGAGGGAATGAGTACACTCTTTATTATGAGAGGCTATGTGTGATTCAAATTGTTTGGAAGAAATGTTTTCAGCAAAATAGGAGGAGAAGGAGAAAAAGAAGAAGATATCCAAAGTATTGTCAAGGGGGAATTAACAGCCATCTTTCCTGAGTGCTGGGACTCATTTTCAAGGAAATGAGGAAGAATTGTTCATTTCTTTAAAAGTGTTGTGCACCCATCCTTTTGAGAAAATTTATAAATTATTTTTTTTTAAAAAAAAAATATTCAAAATTCTTCTTTGTGTGTGTGTGTGTGTGTGTGTGTGTGTGTCAGATTTACTTTCAAATTTGCCTCAGCCAGAAAGTCTGGTTTTAGATTTAAGGAGTAAATTTCCCATTGTGAGAGAAAGGTGGGATATAAATCCTTGAAATCAATAAACAAATTAATAAGAAATATGTTTTATGGGCAATGCTCTGCAGCAGCTAGGAAGAATGTATGAAAATTTCTGTTGCTCATTTGTGGCCGTGAAAATGAGAGTGATGTTTGAGATGAGCGAACACTTAGCAGTGTGAGAAAATTGGGGTGTCTTAGTTTAAAGGGTAGGGAGCCCAGTTTTTCCTCTGTTTTGTCTTGGGGGGCAGAGCTGAGAAAAGTTACTTTTTTGGACTAAATTTCTGCAATACCCTACTCAGCATGGCAAGCGGCAAATTCTGGGATCTGTACCAAAATAGCTCCCTCCACTCCATCAGCTTTGCTGTCATGAGCCATATGCCATCAGCAGGCAGAGTCAAAACTAAAGATGGATGGGAGCCACCCGGTGCTCTTTCAGTTGTATCCCTTTCTCTTTCTTTCTAGCAATACTGTTCTCCTACTCTGTCTTTCATGCCTTTCCTTTCTCCTTCTTCCACCGCTTCCAACAAGCAGTCACAGGAAGGCTAGATATCGGTTGTGAGATACAAATTCATCAGGTCATGGGACTTAGCAGGAGTAAAAATGAGAGATTAATCAAAATTGTTGAGTCCAAAGAAATGGCTTTCTCTGCCTAACCTCTAATTCCACTTCCTGTGGCAATAACAAGTACATTTTCCATAAAGAATTCTATGAAGAGATCCTTTGGTTTTCTTATTTTCTTTTGTTCTCAACACTGCACTGACTACTAGTTAGTCTCCAGGCAAATTCAAAGTTCTAGTTATGATCTATAAAACCCTATACAGCTTGAGTCCAAATGGTCCGAAAGATAGTATCTCTTTGTATTATAGGTGGACAACTATTAGGAAATAAAGGGCCACATTGGACCCCTAAGGGGATCTTACAGAGCAGCATCTCCAGCTCACTACCTAAAAAAAAAGAAAAAGAAAAAGATATTTTGTTACCCCTAAATGCTCTACATCTGACTAGGGAGCATGGAGCAATCAACAAATTTGTGGCCATTTGAGGATGCAAGAAAGGGATTTGTTTCAAAAGGAAATTACCTGGAAGTCAACTTCATTTTGGAAAAAGTAAAGGAAAAGGAAGAATCTAGTTGCAGATCTTGTTGGGAAAATCCTTTTTCCTGGGCTTAACACAGCCCAAGGGACAAACTGTAAAAATTACTCCTATACCCTCTAGGGTGTACTTGGGAGCAAAAGGTTCAGGGCTCCTGGTTGACTCAGCCTTTCATCCTTTTGTAGGTTGGTAAAATGAGTACCAAGCTTATTGTGGGCAATTGGCTAACATATTGTAAAGCACTTAGAGGGTGCATAGTTCACTATGAAGTAGTATAGAAATGTAAAGTGCTATTGCTAGTTATGGGGAGCAAAATGAGACTGCTGCCCTTGAACAAGAATCATCAATGGATTTTTTCTTCATACTCCACATCTGCAGTGCCCAGCTGTCAGCAGAGCAGATATCAATTGCTCAATGCTGCTGCTGGCTTTTCAGGTAGGTTGGGGTGGGGTTTCAGGCCAGGGCACTATATTTTTGTTGTTAATTGCCATCATGTCAACTTCAAATTTATGGCAATCCCGTGAATGAGAGACCTCCAAGTTACTCTATTATCAACAGGCCAGCTCAGGTTTTGCAGACTCAGTGCAGTGGCTTCCCTGGCTTGACAGACTGCCCTGAAGGGGCTTGACAGACTGCCTTTCCTATCTGGATCAGGGCCTCAGCAACCTCATGTCACAGCCCCAATCCAACCTTTCGAGGGCACAAAAAGGAGCTGCAAAAGTGGCTGCTTTTTTCACCCTTGAAAGGGTGCCATAGCTGCAGTGGCATGGCTATATGGCATTCCTTCAGCTCTGAGTCATATGGATGCAGTGCCAAGAGGAGCGTCATGATGCCACGCACTATGTGGAGTAGTGCATGGTGTCATGGCATCCTGGGGGGGGGGGGGTAGTCTGAGCAAGCATCATCTGGATGCAATTCCCCGACTTCACCGCCAAGCTGGCCTTTCAGGCCTGACTGTACAGGGCTTAGACTAACCTGCAGTGTGTTCTTTCTCTTTTCCTACTAGCCTTCTGTCTTACCAAGCATTATATATATATAGAGAGAGAGAGCGGGAGAGAGAGAGAGAGAGAGAAAATCATGTGTTCTCATGATAGTGAGTACAACAGTGTAAGTTTAGTTATTTTGGTTTCTAGGGAAAGATCTCATTTGCTCCATAACCCATTCATTTCTCTTTTAGCACTCCACAGTATATGTATAACTCTTTTCGACCACCACATTTCAAATAAGTTGATTTTTGTCCTGTCAGATTTCTTCCCAACTCTCACATCCCTACATAGGACATTATTTCACACAATTTTAAACTGAGAACAGCGGGAAGGACATGTCTTTGGTGATACCCATTGCATGATAAAACAACCAACCCATACCTGCCCTGTCTCCAGTGCATCTCCTTTCATCCACAGGGGAAGCCAATGAGTGATCTAGCAATTGCACAAGTTCCTAGGTGTGAAATGTTGCTCCCAGGGCAGTTGCATGATTGCCAGTCTCATGGTGTCACAGTGTCTCTTCCTCCCCTTGTTCCTCTTCTCCTTCACTATTCCAAAGCACCTTGATTGCCTCCTCCTCTTTCTTTCTTTCTTTCTTTCTTTCTTTTGTTTGTTCATTCATTCATTTTTCTTTTCATGGAGCAGTGGCACTCTGGAATTGCATGGGAAAAGAGGGGGGGGGGAGAAAAAAAATCTCTGTAGAGAATGGCATGGCAGAGAAAGGCAGGAAGGCAAAGTTAAAGGGCTAAGGAAAAGTTCAGGAAGAGATCATGATAGGTCCAGCAGCCCCAGTCACACAACTGACTGATGTGTAATGATGGATGTCTGCAAAATGGTATGTTGCCATTTTATTTTTCCTTCCATGACTTGTGCAGTAATGGGGCTGGTGGGATAAAGACCCTGGTGAAGGGAGATACTATGGCTTGGACCAGTGGTTGCCAAACTTTGGTTGTTCAGATGTTTTGGACTTCTATTCCCAGAAGCCCCAGCCAGCTTGACCAACAGTCAGAAATTCTGGGAGCTGAAGTCCAAAACACCAGGAAAACTAAGGTTTGAGAATCACTGGCTTGGACAATCCTAGCTGCACTTTTTCATAATCTCTATTGTGAGCAGCCTTGGGTCTTCTGTAGAGAGTGAGGAGGTATATCAATAAAATAAAACAACACTGTCTTCATGAAAGGCAAATGGTTGCTTCCTATCCTAACTTCATTTGTTCCTTTTGGATGTTTTTAAATAAGCCACCGCCACCCTGCAACTAAAGCAATTGAATAAAAGACAAAGAAAACTTTTCTTCAGCATGAATTGCCTCTCTCACCTCTAGGGATGTGATTATTCTTGGCAGAATGCTCTTGTGAAGTGGCTCGCCACACAGCTGTCAACAGCATGATCTCAAACCAAGAGAGCGCTGAAGATAGCAACTCCTAAAACAGTGATGCCCTTCTTGCCAACTACAATGTTCACTCAGGAATAAGGCATCATGCAAATATATATAGTTATCAGGGATTCACTCCTGCCTCACTTTTAATTTTGATTCTTTCACAGTTCAGAGATGCAATTCTTTGCTTCTTGAAGAAAGTAATCAGTAATTTTAGCCATTTTTTTCCCGCTGCAAGAAAATATTCCAGAACTACATAGCTTCTGAAGACAATTCACAACATACGTATTCTACCCCAAATTTGCATGTGGTTGTTTTGCACAGAAAAGAACAATTTCTGCACAGACAACAGCGTTTTCTGTGCAGAAAATAATATTTCTGCATAGAAATGCTGTTTCCTTCAGAGAAAATGATGTTTCCTTCCGAGAAAAATGTTTTTTTTTCTGTGCAAAACAATCACACAGGAATTTTGTGCAACATATGTCCCAAATTGGAAAGGTCATTGTCAGTCCAAGATCCTTCTCTTCAGGGTATCTTAATACATGGAAAATACATGGTTTTGGCTTTTTTAAAAAATATATTTTCCATTATTCTTTCTATTCCTAGTTCACATACAGATTTAATCATCTTGGCTTCCAGGGATATGACCCATTTGTTTGTCTTTGTGGTCATCTACAGCATCCTCAGTGCTCTGTTCTAGTAGCAAATATCAAATGAGTTTATTTTCTTCCTATCTGCTTTCTTTACCGTCCAGCTCTCACAGCTGTACCTGGGGAATATCATGGCTTAGACAAGTCTCATTTTAGTATTCTGTTGTATATCTTTACATTTTAGGATCTTGTCAAATTCTTTCATCGCTGCCTTTCTGATTCCTAACCTTCTTTTGATTTCTTGACTGCTGTAGTGCTAATCAAAGTTAGATCCAAGATATGGGAAATCTTTAACTATTCTGATTTCCTTGTTATCTAGGTTGAATTTATGTAGATCCTTCATGGTCATTATTTTTGATAAAGAAGGCCCAGTACATTTTGATCCGGCCTGGGGCTGAAATTAGTGTTCTACTATCGGTGCACATGGTGCAGCCCCTAAACAGTGCCATGCTACATGGACATCATCAGTTGCACACGAGCATGCCAAAGGCAAGCTGTGTGACATAGAAAGAACCCTCCAGGAGCGGGTTCTTTTTAGGCCTTGTGAAGGCCACAGTGTTTTCTGCTGTGGCCTCCATCTGGGGCAGAAAGGGCCCCTTTCTGTCAATCTGTACCAGCCCAAAGTTAATTTATTATGCTCCACAGGACATAAGAATAATCCAACTGGATGAAATCCATGCTCCATTTGTTTTTGGAAAGGGGATCATATGTTCTACCCTGCTGGTCTAGTCCAAAATTTTCCTTCCCAACATGGTCCACCAACTTAGTTGCAGAAAGCCACAATCAGCCTCTTCCCTTACCTTCTCCCCAAACACTATAGTTCCCCTGCATATAGAAGTTCACTTTCACCTCCAGGAGTAATTGATTTTATGCCAGAGCAAATAATTGCTACATAGGTATAGGGACCAACCCCAATGTCCCCATATGTACCAGCCCCAAACTTCAAATGCTGAGCAGAAAGGTCCAAAGTGGTCTCAGTTTGTACACTTGCTCAATTGAATCCAAATATAAACCTCTATTGACTGGAATTCTGATATGGAAGGGCTACCAATCATACAGTGGGTGCATCTGCACTCCACGTTATAGCAATCTTATACCATTTAAAATACCATGGCATCATTCTGTAGCATCAGGAGAGTTGTGTGTCTATGGCGTGGTTAATACAGGATGTAGTGGAAGTAATTTCTGAGTCACATTTTGAGCTTGTTTTGTGTGTGTGTGTGTGTGTGTGTGTGAGAGAGAGAGAGAGAGAGAGAGAGTATAGTATGTATAGGTGTATGGGTCCAGCCTTCTAAGGCCTGCTGGGTGGCATGCAAACCCAATACCTAACAGTTGCCCATCACTAGTATGGGGTTGCAAAACACAAATTTCATATAATTTTTTGTTGTTGTTGTGTGCCTTCAAGTTTTTTCTGACCTATGGTGACCCTAAGGTAAACCTATCATGGGTTTTTCTTGGCAAGACTTATTCAGAGCAGGTTTGTCATTGTCGTCCCTTGACACTGAGAGCATGTGACTTGCCCAAGGTCACCCAGTGGTTTTCATGGTTGAGCTGGGAATTGAACCCTGGTCTCCAGAGTCATAATCCACCACTGAAACCATTATGTCACACTGGCTGTCATCATATAACTCTGCTAGTGGATATTTACATCATGCTGGGCAATGTAGGATCTTTTCTTTTGCACAATATACTCCAGGAACATCTTAATGGTTCCCTTAACGGTCAATAAGAACATTTCGATTAGGCATAAGTCCTTCTGACATTGCTACAAACATTAGATCCAAAAAAGGAAGAAGCTGAAGAACAGAAGGAAAAAGTAAAGCAAATATTTCTACTCCTTTCTTCATACAGTTGACTTATCTTATTTAAATTCTTCTTTCATCGTCTATTTTTACTTCATTTGGAATGCCAGCGGCACAGGCAAAGAGGGTGGCACTTTGGGTAGGTGAAGCGATGGAGGCACAAGCGCGTATTCCCAACCTCACATGGCTCTAATTAAGAATAATTCTCAGTAATGGACTTTGGCTGCAGGCTAAATAAATACTGTTCGTGAATATTTTCGTCTTAAATCTCACATAAATGTGCTAATTGAAAGTCTCACATCTTCTTCCAAATTGAATCCAACTCCATGTTCTTTGAATTACTTCCTTTCATGTCCATTGTTGAAGCAGCTTCAACTAATTCCACTGTAGTTAAAGATCTCGCGCCATGCAGTTATAGTTGCCATCCAGCCTCCTCCCATGGGAGATATATTCTTAACCAGCCTGAAGCTCAACGCTGACACACAGAAGCTCACACCATAGTTATACCTTTTTTTTAGCATTAAATTTTCCCTCTTCCCCTGCCAACCAGGGAAACCAGCCCTTTTTTTTCCTGATTAAAGGAAATTTTTAATCTAGAACTGTTGCCAACAGAGTTATAGTACTAGGGGCATTTTCACACTACATAATTATAACACTATGATTCCGTTTTGACTTTCATGGCTGCATCATATGGAATCCTGAAGTTTGTGGTGTGGTGAGACTTGGCATAGTGGTTTGAGTGTTGGACTATGACTCTGGAGACCAGTGTACAAATCCCTGCTCAGCCATAGAAACCCACTGCGTGACCTTGAGCAAGTCACACACTCTCAGCCTCAAAAAACTTCATGATAGGCTTGCCTTACGGTCACCATAGCTCCCAATAATCTTGAAGTCACACAACAATAATAGCAACAAACAAGGCACCATAGCTCTCTGGCACAGAATTCTATGTTGGAACACTGAGGCTGTTAAACAGGTTTCCCCTCACCCTGGTGATGTCCTGGATGGTACTTTTTATCCTTCACCATATAACTGAACCAGTCATTTGGTCAAGGCCTAAATATCCTAAATGTACTGGAGCCTGTCTGATCTTGAAAGGCAAGCAGGATCAGCCCTGATTAATACCTGGATGGAAGACGGCCAACGAATACCAGGTGCTGTAGGCTATATTTCAGATGGAAGAACTGGCAAAAAACCTCTGAATACTGGTTGCCTAGGAAAACTCTATGAAATTTATGGGGCCATGTTAAGAGGGCATCCCACGACACCCAGAGCAGCACTATAGAAGTGTGCCTTCTTTGGGGAAGCCAATTTAACCTTCTGTATGTGATGGAATTTGAGCTGCAGCGTCTCCTGGAAAATATTCCCAGACATACCCAAAGACAAAGGCTGTGTCTTGAGTTAAATCTCCAAGTACTCTGAGAACCTATTTCTTTCAATACAGGTGTGGATCACTGCAAAAGGAGATATCATTGAAAAGGTTTTTAGGAGCATCCCTTTGAAATTGTCCTTCCTTATTGCAATTGAGTCAAATAAAGATTTCAGTTTCTATAGAAAGGAACATCACAGAACAACTCACATTTCAGTTTCTATTATAACCATTACCCTCAACACACCAGATCTCCTCTGATTATCAAAATTAAATAGGACCAGGCCTAGTAACTACTTGGATGGAAGACCACTGGTTAAAAAAAACAAAACAAAAAAACTGCGACTTCTGGAATGGGTCAGGAGACATATCTATCTACAACCCTAGAGTATCACTGCCAATCTGAGATGGTGAGGCTGGGCTAAAGGTACCAATGATCTTCCTCAATATAAGGCAGCTTCTCACATTCCTTTGTTCAATGATGGGTCTCCTTTTTATTACACATATTCATGTGAGTACTTTTAAAGCCCTACATAATTTGGGTCCAGATTACCTATAGGTTTGCCTCCTCCTACAAGTAATCTATAGGACTGTCCACTTATACATGGGTCAAAGCAAGTGCTGTACTTTAACTCTGATCAAATGGGGCCATTCCTTGGTGAGAGGTGAGAGTAATATCGAAACAATGACCTCCCCTCAATTCTTTCATCCATCCAGCATTTAGTGTGAGCACAAGCAGTTATGCCTGGTAGAATTTTGTAAATTCTTCGGCATTGTCTTCCTTTGCTTCATTGTCTAGATCCTTTGATACATGCCCCTAGGTTTTCCCCTCAACATTCACAGGTCAGATTAACATCCATAAATCTGTACCTCAAATGTGCTCTCAGCTTACATTTGTAGTCAACATATAGTTGAGTATATATGGTAAAACGTGAAATAATTTTGTTTTTTTAAAGACACTCTGTGGTTAATTAACAGCAGCTTGAAAAATTAACTGAATTATGAAATTTGCCCTGCTGCTAGCAGTGTCATTTAATGACAGGTTCACAAATGTTGCTCTTTCCTCAAAAGAAATGTCACACTCGAATGAGGTTCAGATGAATCCTCTGTCCCTGGTCCTGGTTAGAGAAAAGGAAGCAAGGGCTCTATAGGTGCTGTTTGTCCCATGATTTCAATCAAACACAGGATGTTCTCTCCCTCCCAATCTTCCTTCTTCCTCCCTCCCTGACTTGCTTTGTTTCTGCTATGTTCCCATAACATATGGACCCCTAGATGTTCAGCTGTTAACATGGAAACTTTAGGGAGCAGGGAATAACAGATCACAAATAGATTGAAAAACCCTATTAAACACCCCCTCGGGTGGTCTGAGCAAAAATTGATTCAATTTTTCTACCCAAAATAATGTACACACATATACATGCATATAATCACACACACACACAAGAAATTGTTGTTGTTATTGTTATTAATTATCTTTATTTATATCCCACATTTCTCCCTACATTGGGACTCAAGGCAGTTGACAAATTAAAACAATTACAATATTAAAAGATTCCAGAAGTATCCAGGTAAAATTCACAATATTGACACAATTAAAACATACAACTGAAAATGGATAAAAAGCAGTTATAAAGCAGCACATTTTAAAACAATACAGTGCCCTCTTAAAAGCTCTTTCTTTTTTTAAAAAAATCAATTTTAAAAACCTGTTTGAATAAAATAAAAAAAAAATCTTCACATGCCTATGCATGAACAGCAGGGAGGTGACCATTTTAGCCTCCTTTATAAGAGAGACCCAGAGCTAGGGGCAGCTACCAAGAAGGCCTTGTTTCTTGATCACAACTATACCTGTGAAGGTAGTGGGGTGAAAGAAGAGCTTAACCTGAGGACCTCTAGGTCCAGGCAGACTCATATGGGGATATATAGTCTCTTAGACAGCTTGGAAGTAAGCCATATAAAGCTTTAAAGATAATGATCAGCATTTAGTAATGGATTTGGGTCATAAATCAATTAAATCAATTAAAAAAAACCTCTAGCACATACCATGCACAATCCATGTGTGTGTTGTGTGCCTTTAAGTCGATTCCAACTTGTAGCAACCCTACATCGGTGAATCAATCATGAAGTTTTCTTGGCAAGAATTATTCAGGGGATAGTTTGCCATTGCCTTCCCCCGAGTCTGAGAGAATGTGATTTGCCCAAGGTCACCCAGTGGGTTTCATGGCTGAGTTGGGAGGCCAAATTAAGAAACCGGTATTCAACACAATGCAGGGACCATTCTGCTTATACAGTGTGTGTGAGTAAGTGTCAGAGCCAGCATGGTACAGCAATTTGAGCATTAGACTAGGACTCTGAAGAAAAGAGAATACCAACCTCCCCAACAACTGAACATAAGTGATATTTGAACATGAAGTAGACTCATGTCTGTGGTCACCGTGAGTCAAAGTAGACTTGGGAGCAACTAAAACAACAATGTCACCAATAAGATGCTGGCTAATGACTCCAACTCAGTTGGAATATGAAAAAAAAGTCTAACAGCAGAATTCTGGAAGTGTGTAACCAATTTAATGGGTACTGGGACTATAGGTCCCATGATGCAAAAGCTTCACAAGTTATCAGCTTGTTTCTGGATATAACTGAAAGCGTTGGATGTAACATATAACATCATATATGCTTGGGTCCTGATTTTCTAAAAGACTCTGTCTTCCTATATGAGCATTCCATTGCTACCATTATGATATATGAGTGAGGACATGTGAGAGGGCCTTTTTGGTAGCTTCTCCAAGAATGTGGAATTTCATCCCCTGGGAGGCTAGATTTGCTCTCTCTCTTCCTTCTTTCTGCTGGGATGGGACTTTTTTATTTAGGAGCTAAACAGACCAGCATACAATGACAGCATTGGGGTGGAGTGGAGTGTGTGGCAACCACATGCTGTATGTCCCGACTCTGCCCTGACCACATGGCTGGTGGCATCACACCACTTCTTTGATGCAGTATGTAGACATGCTGTGCCAAAGAAATGCAGAAAAGCAGCCACCTCCAAAGCAAAGGCACCCTTTTGCCCCTCAAAAAAAGAGCAGCATTTTTCCAGTCTTTGTGGCAAAGTACTGAATCGGGCCTGCGTGTGTGGTTGATGCAGACCCAATCTGGAGCTAAAAGGGGTAGTGTCAAGCCATCACTTCAGGGCCGTCTGTTTTACCCCTTAGTCAGGCTTTTGGCTGTTAACTGTTTTGTTTTGTTTTGTTTTAATGCTGGGTGATATATTTTCATCATTATTGCTGTGTTTTAAATGTATTAACACTGTTTTACATTAGTATTTTTTTACATTTAAGTGTGCTTACTTGATGTTTTAGATTTGTGTATTATAAACTGCTTTTATCTGTATTTTGTTTTGGCCCAAGTAATGAGCCACTTCTGGCTGCAGTTATAGAGGTATGTTCTGTGTCCAGGCTATCTGAAGGACCATCATTCCCTACACAAGGCTGTCTATGCTTCAAGATCTATAGGGGAAGACACTTCCCTAAGTTCCACTGTTAGCATATCCAACATATCCTACGCTATATATGGGATTTCCATATTTTCATTGGCATGTTCTTAAGAAGTCATAATGATCTTTCGAACACTAGAAGACTTCCCTGTGGGAAGGATCTGTAGACCTGAAGACATATGAAGAAATCAGGTAATACCAAGATAAAAACTAAATGGTTTACTGATGTTTCCATTCCATCAGGCTCCCTGCATGTACTAGAAACAAAAGCAAAGGTGAGATGGGGGCTCGACAGATTGTCCTGAAAGGGCAGGCTGAAGGTGCCCGTTTTTGCTTCTGAGGGATGCCGCAGCAGGCAAACTACGTGGCATCCCTCCACACCAAAAAGAACCTTCTAAAAGCAGGTTCCCTTTGCTACTCAGCACAGATGTCATGAGTATGCCATTGACGGACTGTCACGTGTTGATGATGCAAGCGTGGAGCAGCAATGTGTGGAAGCTGCACCATGCTTGTGTCATCATGGCGGTCCCCATGTGGATGGGAGGCTACCATGATGGTGGCACCATTACAAACTAGGGGTCAGGAGTGTGCGGTTGCTCTACTCTCCCAAACCCTAATTTTGGTCTGAGGATGATGCTTTCTGCCTATTTGTACTGGGCCTGAGTCAACACTTCTTACCTGCCCCTGGTGGCTTCCCAGCCACCTTACCTATCCATCTATTTCAGGGTTGCCCTAAATCCAATCAGAGTTTTTGTTATTCTTAAATTAAAGCCATTAGTTGTTCTGGAATTCCATTGTACATTCCCTGGGAAGACCACCCAGACTTTGTAACACTACAAGATGGCACTTAGCACCCCTTGAGGCTAGGATCTCAGGTATAAACATCAATCCTAAACTGAGCCTCAGTCATGCAGAGTACACAAATTGTGTCTTCTACTCACTGTGTTGCTTTCAGACACTGTCTGAACTACACTTTGCTTTCCATAGTGCCCTTTTCAGGATAGTTAAATATTACCCCCTCTACAATCCTATGCCTCCACCACCCAATTTACATACCTATATTTCACTCAGCTAGGAATAATATGCCTCTTTGAATTACTATAGTGTTTGGTTGCACTCCTGCATATTTTTTTTAAAATAATACTTCTCATGTCATCTTGTCCATTATTCTCTCTCCCCCCCCCCCCCCAACTTTTTGTCTTTAGGAATCATCTATCTTATACAGCATTATATTCTTTTTTCCTCATTTTATTTCATTTAACCTCATCCTCCTTTCTTCCCTTTGATCACTTCCGTTTCAAATTAGTAAAAGAGTGTATGTTATTTTCTATTATTCATCCTATTATTTATATTTTTCACTTCTTACAGTCTATAAATTCCAAAAACCTATGTTTTGCTTTATAGTATTTATATACCTTAATCTTATGGCAAGTCATTAAACAAATATATATTAATCCACCACCCGTACTAATACATTTTCTCATATTCATATTCCCTCTCCCTTATTTCTCTTTTCACAATATTGAAACAGTGTGTCCCAGATTTGTAAATCTTCTTTTCCTTCGTCTCTTAATTCATACATTAATTTGTCCATTTTTATAACATCCAGAACTTTTAATAACCATTCGTCCACCTCTGGTGCTTTGTCATTTTTCCAAAATTCTGCTACCATAATCCTGGCAGTAGTTATTAAATATAAAATCTGTTTTAGAAATTTCCTTTCAGACTCGCCTTCCAACATGTTTAAGAGAAACAGTCCTGCATATTTTTAATAAAAAAAAATCTTATTTATCCACTAAATCTGGAGTCGCCAGCAATTAATACTAGTAGAAATTTGTGGAAATGACTCCTGACTTTACCCAGCCTCTCACTAGCCTCCTTGAGGTACATTTTTTTAAAAAGCTGACACTGGTGATGGGGATCTCCCAGTTCCCCCGCCTTTTTGGGTAACACCACCATCTTCACAGGCATGTCTGGTAGGAACAAAGCAAAGGGCATTCATGGTGGAACAAAGCAAAGGGCATTCCCAGACTTTTAGGAACGTGCTGCAAAAGGAAATATAACTGACTTTTATTTTTGTTTTTTCAATGAATTTGTAATTCTTTAAGCTGTTTAATTGCATTTTAACAATACATCACAGTGTTCTTTTTTTTACTTAGATCTTTGCCTGTGCTGTTATCAGTATTTATTTCAATTTTTGCAAGCTACCTTAAGTTGCAATTCTGTGGGGAAATCGGATAAACATGTGTGAATTATAATTTTAAAACTAGAAGTACTGATGTCTGGAATCACTTCCACATGTTTTGTTTTGTTTTCATAAGCCTCTTCTATCCCATTTCTTTTGCATTAGGCTATGGTTTGCATTTCAGAGTAAACTAACCTGATCCTAAGCTTCTGGGTTAATGTATGAATTAGAAAACAGATATCTTTCAGATTTTGCACTTTTGCAGACTTCATAATGCAGTTATTGTCTCAAAAATGTTCCAGAAACTGTAAACAAATTTTACAAGTGTATCTTAGTGGAGTAAATGGCTACTTAGTGGAGTTCCATCTAAAGTAGCACCAGTGAATCAACGAGAACTTCTTAAATCAACATGCATATGAATTTTATTGATTCAATGAGTCTGTTACAGTTTTAATTTTTAAAATGTGCACATCGGTTGGATCCATAGTCAGGCATTACTGGGTAGGCCCTTTGGAATAAATAGTCAAGACTACCATTGCTTTCAATGGATCTGCTATCAACCTGACTAAGGCTGTTGCCACACTGCAGAATTAATTCAGTTTGACACTACTTTAAGTGTCATGGCTCCGTCCTATGGAATCCTGGGATCTGCAGTTTTGTGTGGCACTAGAGCTTTCTGATAGAGAATGCTTAATGTCTCGCAAAACTACAAATCCCAGAATCCCATTGCATTGAGCCATTGCAGTTAAAAGTGCTGTCAAGCTGCATTAATTATATAGTGTAGATACAGCCTAAGGCCCAAATCCTATTGAGTAGTCCCAACTAGAACAAAATGACTAAGGTCCAAAACACGCTGCAGAAATAATCCAGTTGGAGCGCACTTTAACTGCCCTGGCTCAAGGCTAGGGAATTCTGGGAATTATATTTTGTGAGACACTTAGCCTTATCTCTCAGAGAGCTCTAGTGTCACAATAAATTACAGTTTCCAGGATTCCCTAGCGCTGAGCCTCAGTTAAAGCAGTCTCATACTGGATTATTTCTGCAGCGTGTTTTGGACCAATATCACTTTTTGACTGGTGACTCAACATTTATTTTTAAAATCCCATTGATGTTCTACTGTTATTGAGACAATAGCAATACTGTTGAGGCCATCATTTGGATCTAGCTTTTTTGAGGGCAAATATTTTTTAGAAATGTATATGTTGTCAGCAAATACCCTCAAGATATTGATTGCATAATTTGAGGAGACATATTTGAGGGATTTTTTAAAAGGCTTGCACAATTTAATGTGGAAAGGGCACAGAACAAATTTATTAATAACCACATGCAAAATGGACATAGATTGAGAATAATGCAATCTTACTATGCCTAGTTTTTATCTCTCTCACACAATCAAATTTAAATGCAACTTATGCAGAATAGTCTGATAAAGCCACTTAAAACCAAGATGTCATAAAAAGCTGTACATTTACTTTTCAGGGGCTCTGTTTTCCCGTTTTTGGAAACTGTGAGTTTAACTAGATTTCCACCTGTGTTGTTGTTGTTTTAAGGAAAGAAACTATTGTTCTAAAGCAAAATCCACAGAAAGATGTTCCCTCATCCTGTAATGGCCCTTTATACAGTGAATTTTCTTTTTGAAGATTTAGGCTCATAAATTGTTTCTATCGGCGCCCTCCAGCCTCCCTGAGATAATATATATATTTCCTTCCATTTTTACTGAATATCTTGACAGGTATATTGTCGTGGTTGCAGGGCTTTCAAATGAAACATAGCACCTAGCAATCCAAAGAGGAACAATAGCTGAGCCATGCATTTGTGCGTGCTAGATATTTACTTCCTGGAGACTCCATATATTTCTTTCTTTTTTTCTTGTTTTTGTGCTTTCCCACCACTGGAGAGTTCAAATTCAGTCCAATAACAATTGGAAATGCCATCGTTGACCTTCAAGTTAAGCCGGCAATAAGAATAATATACTCAACAAAAGATGCAGCATGCTCTGAACACCTATGAGCTGGGTGCATTTCTCCATTTTGCAAATGATTTCTCCGCATTTTGCAGTCAATTGAAACATGGGGGGCATGGAACAGGTCACAGAGGAAACTCCACCTCCTGACTATTTTTTGTTAGCAAGAAAGTTTGACATAAGTCTCTCTGAAAATCTTACACACTCGCCAAATAAGTACAGTTGCCAAACGATTACCTTGTTCTCCTTTTGTTTAAGAGGAAACCATGGCAGGGATAAGGCATTAAATCTCCCACCTTTCTTCAGTCTCATTGCACTAATTCATTATATTATCATCGTCATCATCATCATCATCATCATCATCTTCACCATCATCATCATCTAGTTTTATTATTATGGTCAGAATTCTGTTATCAGCTACTTAGGCTGCAACTGCACTGGAAAAATAATCCAGGTTGACACCACTTAAATTGCCATGGCGCTGTGCTATGGAATTCTAGACGCTAGAGTTCTCTGGCTAAATATCCACCAAACTACAATTCCCAGAATTCCATAGCATTGAGCCAAAGCTGTTTAAAATGGTGTCAACCTGGATTATTTCTGCAATATGGCCAGGTGCCCTGTTCCCACATCAGATGTAGTGATGGGGGTCTTCTCACTAGTAGCAATGACAGAGGGAGGTGAGGGGGCACACAGAGCCTTCTGATCTACTGGGATGCCATGGAGTTTGGGAGAAAATCCACAGCAAACAGTGGGCTACCCACAATTGGGCCAGATCCACAAGATCTACAGCTGGTCTTCCAGATCCCAGCCTGATCCCAGGTTGGAGCTAATGGTTTGCATCATCCAAACAAGACAAGGCAAGGCTGGGGTCAACTTGGGCCTTTTGGCCCACATGGACAGCCCCATAGAGGGAAGGAAGGAATATTTTATATATATATATATATATATATATATATATATAATATTTGTATTATATATATAATAATTTGTAAAGCAAATTATCCAGATAAAATACCACAAAATACAGTATATAACATAAAGCAAACTGACAAATACATATAACCCAAACATGCAAGATTATAAAACAATATTAAATTAAAATTCCAAAAGCTTTGGGAAACAAGCAAGTTTTTAGTTGAGATTTAACAATAAGAAGGGAAGGAGAAATCCAGAAATGTTCAGGGAGGCAATTCTAAAGTTTTTGGAGCAGTGAGTGAAAAAGAACAAAGCTAAGGCAAAATTGGATCAGAGAACTCGACTTTCTAGAATGCAGGTCTTGAGCAAGCTAGTAAAAAGAAACGAGGGCTGAAAAACAGGGGAAAGCTAGCTAGTGTACAGCTATGAAAATTAAAACAAAATCTTGTGCTGAAGTCTAGGTCCTATCAACACTGGTCAGAATACTCTGGGGAAAACTGGGATCATCCTGACTCCGGAGCAGCCCCAAACCTTTCCCATTACAAAGGCCTCTGGTCTGATGATTGGCAGCTGTTGGCCTGTGCATCCCAATAAACTGTCCAATGTGTCTGCCACCACCATTGAGGTGTGTCACTGTGGATTCTTTCAAACGGGAGGAATTTCTCCCAATTCCGAATGGAGCCAATGCGGATTCATGTAAATTCGCTTGTTTAGCGAATTTACCTGAACCCCTGCTCCATTCTGAAGGCATTCGGAATTACTTCCCATTACCCGAAAATACCCCCCCCTTGCCCGAAATCGCGTGAGAAGCTTAAATTCGCAATAACGTTAAACCCATGATTGCATTCGGAGTGACTTCCCTTTTGCCCGAATTTGCGTGAGAAGAATTAATTCGCAATAACGTGAAACCCCAGGATTGCGTTTGGATTGCCCTTGGATTATACTTCCAATTTCCCACGTCTGAAAGAGTCCTCTGTTATAATCTCAAGGCTGGGTGTCTCATTCTGACCTCAGACAAAATGACTGTATGCAGCAGTGGATGCACCAGGTGGCAAAGTGGTGCCCACAACTGGAATGGAGGGCACTGGATTTTCCAGGAAGATATGGAGGGGGCTGTGAACCAATGTGATGTAGTAATTTGAGGATTGCGCTATGATTCTGGAGAACAGGGTTGGAATCACAACTTGGCCATGAAAACCCATTGGGTAACTTTGGGCAAATCACACTCACTCAGCCTCAGAAGCTGCCAATGGTAGCCCCCCCCCCAAGCAATTTGCCAAGAACACGCCATGATAGAATTCAAAGATATAACAGTGTTAGTCTGTGGAATCAGTATATAGAGAGATCTTGTAGCACCTTTGAGAGAGACTGAAGAAAGAAGATGGTAGCATGAGCTTTCATAGACTAAAGTCTGCTTCCTCAGATGCATTTGGTAGATCTGAGGAAGTAGATTTCAGTCTATGAAAGCTCATGATGCCAACTTCTTTCTTTCAGTCAGTCTCAAAGGTGCTACAAGATCTCTCTACATCCTGATTCTACAGACCCCATGATACACCTTAGGGTTGCTATAATTCAGAAATGGCATGAAAGCACAGAACAACAACAAGATGTGTATACCCCAGTTCTGATGCTGAATGGCCCAGACCTTGTCCAGGTTGTTTGCATCGGAACTGGGACTTGGGCTGTGCAACATCCAGTCTCCCCACTGAAAAGCTGTTTTACTTGGCCCATGAAAACAGGACCCTAGAAGGAATGGGTAAACTATGAAGCAATATCAAATGGTGTAACATGATTAAAACAACAGGCCAAAAACATAATCTCAGCATCAGAATGTAGAATGGAAATACTGCAATATTCAAGGCAGGAAATGATCAAGGTATGAAACTCAAATCTTTTGGTGTAGGCAAGGATGGGTAACTATGGCGAATTTAAGGACCACTTTTCTGCCCTTGGACTTTCTGAAAGTCACATGGGCTGTAAAAGATGCAAAATATTAATAATAATTTTAAAAAACCTGCTCCTGAGAGTGACCCATAAAATCAACTTTTATTTATTGGATGTATAGCCAGCCTTTTCCCATTCAATGCAACTTTTGATTTTGAAAAAA
Organism: Urosaurus nigricauda; assembly: GCA_034509955.1. Classification (NCBI taxonomy): domain Eukaryota; kingdom Metazoa; phylum Chordata; class Lepidosauria; order Squamata; family Phrynosomatidae; genus Urosaurus; species Urosaurus nigricauda. The sequence goes on from JAOEGL010000001.1 coordinate 369,305,948, forward strand.
GGACATGTTTTTAATGTTTGTTTGTTTTTAACATGTGGGAGGGCCACAACCCATTTTAGAAATGGGCTGCTGCTCCTGGAAAGTGAATAGAAAAGTACTGTGTTTCATTCGTTGTCAATAAGCTTAATGAAATTAATTCAATTAATTCCACAAGATTTATCAGAAAGAAGCTGGAAAATGACATCCCTGACTCTAACTCTTCCCTTTCCCGTTCCTTTTTTGAGCTTGGAAAAGATGGAAAGAGATACATGAATTTTGGAAAAATCCATTTCTCATCCACCCCACAAAAAAAGCTCCTTTTGTTTGCCCTTCTCCCTCACCTATACTCTCCATCCCTTTTCTTCTGTCTCCCTTTTGCTTGTTAATTCCCACATAGATTCCAGTATAAGTTTTAAAGTTAAGAGGTTTAGAATTCACTTTTTGGGGAAAGAAAAGGAGCCTCATATGCAATGTCTAATTGGGGACATTAAGGAGACTATCTGGATGCAAAGCAGACTACTCCTTTCCAAGTTCCTCTTGCTACTTGTTAGTTTAAAATCTTTTAACCTTGGAATTAATGAAACTATCACACTCTGATCATGAACTAAAGTAAAGAGCTTAGATCTTGTGACCTAAACCTTATAATTTCTCAGCCCTGAGGGATGAGAAGAAAGCAAGAAAAAAATCTGAGAGAAGGAGGTTTTAGGTTTTTTAAAAAGACACAGGAAATGTAAAATTTCGTGTCTCTTTAACAGTGCAAGTCATTTAATTAATCAATCAATATATGGAGTAATTCATTAATTAATTACCTACTTAATTAATTAATTACAAATTGGCTTTGAAATTCAGTCAATGCTGAAATTCACTTTTAAGTCAATCATTTAAGTCAAAACTAAATGTAATTAAGGCTGCATCTACAGTGCAGAATTAATTCAGTTTGACATCACTTGAACTGCCATGACTCAACACCATGGAACTTTGGGATTTGCAATTTTGTGAGATATTTAGCCTTCTCTGTCAGAGAGCTCTGGTGCCCCACCAAATTACAAATCCCAGGATTCCATAGTATAGAGCCATGCCAGTTAAAGCAGTATCAAACTGCATTATCTCTACCCTGTAGATACACCCTTGCTTGGTTCCCCCCTCTGTTCTTTTTTTGCCAGCAGGCAATAATCTTCTTATTTAATAAGTTCTTCAGCAGTTACTTCTTTGAGCCAAAAGAATGTTTAATGGGTTTTTTATATCTTTCATTTTGTTTTGAATGGTGTGTATGTGTGTGCTTTAAATTAATGTTTTAATTGGATTGGTTAACTGTGGTGTTTTAACTATTGCTCGTTTGTAGTATTCTAAGTGTTGCTGTTGTTGTTGTTGTTTTAATAAGTCAATTTACGTCTTTTTTTTGAGAGACGTATTTATTTTAAAATAAAATAAAATTAGAGCTGGCATACTGTTTGTGAATTACAATGGCTTAACCTAGACATGCAATCACAATTCACTTGTATGGCCCTTGTGCAGGTTAGAATATTCTTTTAACCATTTGTTGTTGTGTGCCTTCAAGTAATTTCCAACTTATGGCAACCATAAGGTGAAGCTATCATGGGGCTTCCTTGACAAAATTGTTCAGAGAAGGTTTGGCATGGCGTTCTCCCAAGGCTGAGTGTGTGTGACTTGCCCAATGTTTCATGGCTGAGCAGGAAATCAAACCCTGGTCTCCAGAGTTTTTTGTGGGGCTTTCAGGCTATGTGGCCATGTTCTAGAAGAGTTCCTTTCTGACGTTTTGCCAGCATCTGTGGCTGGCATCTCTGAAGATGCCAGCCACAGATGCTGGTGAAATGTCAGAAAGGAACTCTTCTAGAACATGGCCACATAGCCTGAAAGCCCCACAAAAAAGTATTGGATGCTGGCCATGAAAGCCTTTGACTCCACCTGGTCTCCAGAGTCATAGTCCAGCACTCATACCACTACACCACAATGGCTTGCACAATCTGCCCCCATTCCCACCTCCCCAATGCTACCATTTCCAGCTTGATGGAGAGCAGGTGAGTCAAAAGTGATGCCTCCAGCTACTTTCCTGTAGCTGGATGTATGGCAGAGATGCCATCTACAGAAACCTCCCAAGGACCTCCAAAGGTATCTTCAGATGTTTGTGACCAGCTACAGCAAAATAACTGGATGCATTCCTGATCACTCCTCTAGGCAATAGCAACACAGAAATGATGATGTTGGATGTAGTGCACTGCTTACAAGATTTTTTTTTAAGTGTAGTACTACTCATTGGAAAAAACAATAAAATTAGGAAAAGTGCAGGGAAGTCGAAAGAGAGGAAGACCACATGCTAGATGAATGGACTCTATTAAGGTCATCGGGCTTTCTAGATTGGCAGGAAAGTGTGACATGAAGTTGCCTTTTCCTTAATGCTTAGCAGCTGCACCACAGCCTTTAGATGGAGCTGCTCTGTTCCGCAGTTTTTAAAAAAGAAGCTGGGAAAACCAGCACCTTTTTAAAGGCGCTTCTTCTCCCCTAAAACGCAAAAAAGGCGTTTTCATGGCACACTTTCCCTTTTTCTCATCTAAAGGCTAGACTTTCATGCAGCCATGACCACACTTCTTTTTGCCAATCTAGATCAGGCCATAGATATGAACTGGCAGGGCCTAAGCAGAGCAGTGGAGGATTGGGAGTCTTGGAGATGTCTCATCTGCAGGTTGCCATGAGTCAGGTTCAATTTAAAGGCGGTTAACTACAACAACAAACCAGGAGATTAAGCCATGGAGACATATCTATGTGATGCCAGTTCGAGACTTATTCTACACAAAAATTCACCTGTTTTCGGGGGGGGGGGCAGAAAATAATATTTCTTTGCACAAAATAACTACAGTGGAGTCTTGATTATTCAACCTTTGGTTATCCAACATTCTGGATTATCCAAAGTCATGGCTGCTGTGATTTCTTTAAATTTTCTGTGATTTCTTTAAATTTTCAGAGGACGGAACTGTTTATACTATACATCACAATGTTGATCAGTGATTTCTTTACATTTACTTTTACTGTTATTGCAATAAAACTTCAATAGATTTGCAATTCATAGTGATTTCAAGGCTTTTCTTAGACCTTCCAGATTATCCAACACTTTCAGTTATCCAACTATCAGCCGGTCCAGTTTATGTTGGATAATTGAGACTCTACTGTATGTGCAACATTTTTTTTACACACAATAAATCTCAAACAATATTCTTCGAAAGCTGAACAATTGTCAGAGCTTTTCTTGCAAAGAGAGGGAAGCAGCTCAGATTGCTTCATTTGTGAAGAAAATTAGCAAAGGACTACCTCCTTCATCTTTGAGCTGGAGTCCCGGTATGCCTCCAAGTAATTGAAAAGCTCTCCAGTGCTGCATCAGAAAGCCCTCGTTTATAAACACCGCAGCCAAATGCAGTCTGCAGTGACCTCTCTTACTTTCCACACACCCTAAATACATTGCTACTTGAAGGGAGAATCCTTCAGGTTCTTCTCAGAATCAGAGAGAAACAATAGGGCAGCGCAGTAGCGAGTCTGAAGTCTTTTATCTTTCTGCAGATTCAACCACAGTATTGATTCCTTATTGACCTAAACTCTCCTAAGCACGGCTGTGGTTTTCTTCCCCCGCCCCTCTTACATTGTCTATGGGAGAGTTAAGGCAGCTACTCCTTTAATATTGATTTTCTTGTGAAAAATGTGCAGGAAAGGGGGCAATTTGTGTCTGCAGTTGCTCTTCGCTGGAGAAGATACCTTTGTTAAGTGTTTATAGCATTATATCAAAGGTCTTAATCGGCAGCTCTCCCCCTCTCTCTCTTTCCCTCTCTCTGTATCTCTCTTTCTTTTGCAGCTTAGAAATAGGCCTGGTCAAATATGTTATTGGTGTTAATGATATTTGAAGTGAAACAAATTTGTTAGCCTTTTTGAAGAGTGCAATGCTCAATTGTCAGTTAGCGTTTCATGGTCTTAGAATGTCCATTTGCCAAATGCAGATGGACTCTTATGCTCCCTTGGAATAATAAGCCCTGGTGGCGCAGTGGTTAAATGCCTGTACTGCAGCCACTCACTCAAAACCATAAGGTGGCGAGTTCAAGACCAGCAAAGGGCTGAAGCTCGACTCAGGCTTGCATCCTTCCGAGGTCGCTAAAATGAGTACCCAGATTGTTGGGGGGCAAATAGCTTACAATTGTAAACCGCTTAGACACTCCTTAAGGGTATGAAGCGGTATATAAATGAAGCTTTTTTTTTTTTAAATAGCAGTAGTGGTATTTCTGGAAGTTTTAATCTCTAATATCCTAAATTGGCTGCTTAGTTAGATGTGGATAACTAAATACATTACCTACTTATTTACATAAGTAAGTTACTTACGTATTGGCTATACAGACCACCCCAATGGGGCAGTCTGCAGCTGCCCCTTTACTCGCCAGATTGTGGCTGCAGCAACCTCACACCACGGCCCCAATCCAGCCTCCGGAGAGCACAAAAAGGAGCCACAAAAAGGGGCACCATAGCTGCGGTGGCACAGCTTCACCCAATCCAGTGTTTGGTTCTTAAGGTGGGCTTGAGTGGCATTCAGACAGATTTGCAATAAGACTACATAGTCTTATAGAATGAGACATGAATTTAATTTTGCACTGCAGAAATTATATAGTTTCACACTGCTTTAACTTCCATGGCTCATTGCTATGGAGTCCTGGGATTTTTAGTTTGTTGTGGCACCAGAGCTCTCTGTCAGATAATATCTGACAAAACAATAAATCTCAGAATTCCATAGCATTGAGCCATGGCAGTTAAAGTGGTTTAGAACTGCATTATTTCTGCAGAGCAGATTAGACCTAGGTTATGAGCCTGTTATTACAATACTGAATACCTGCCAATATTAATAATGTGATGGGAAAGATGTCCCATTCTAATTCAAGAAATCTGCCCCACCAAATTAAAACATAGAAGAAAGTTCACCTAGAAACTAAATTTTGAAGTATTGTCCAAATTTTAATCTTAAATGTGCTATCAAAGTGTGCCTTGGGAAGATGATGGCCTAAATCATATTGATAGTGCAACATAAAGCAAACACATTGAATACATGGGACATACATATGTGTTAATTCATCAGTCAATAATTGACTTAATGGATCTATTCAAGTCAGGCCTAACCAATGGGGTTCAGAATGATATGTTTAATATGACATCCTCTTTCTGCTCCTGTTACGTGGGCCTTACAACGCATCATTTATTGATCAGCAGTTGTCAAGTGTACAGAGTCACAAGCAGAGGTGTCATATCCAAAGGAACAAGGGACAGATGTAGATATGAATAAGGTTAAGGTAAGTAACATTTGAGCATACCTAAAGATGGCCAATCCAAGCTCTTGTTCATATAAATTCATGCCAGCGCACAACAGCTCAAGGGCAGAAAGCATGTTACAAATTGCACAGTGATGTGCATTGCATATTTCACATTGCACATATATGGATATCTCATTGCAGCTGGGATGTCTTGGTTCAGTTGTATGCACAGCACAATTAATTCATAAATTTGCATGCAGAGGTTAGTACTAAACAATCTTGGCCTTAGAATTTTTGTTTGCCTGTTTGATCATTTCAATAAGTGATTTTTTTTTCTTTTTTGCCTTGGTGGGGAATGGTGACTTCACTCTATCCTCTTAATTGTTTCTCCTAGACATTAAAAACATGGCAGTATCCCACTTCAACATTTTATATGCAGGAAAATATGAAAGAACTTGAAAGGAAAGGTGTGATGTCTATAAATAAATACCATTTACAGAAATGTAAATTGAAAGTTACATTAAAAGGGGGAAAGCAAATAAAATACGTTTGAGTCTAGCAAAGACCCTCAGCATATTTCATTTTGGATTTAAGAAACACATACAAGGTTATTTCAGCTTACCTAGTATTTACTTTGGCTAAATAAATGGCTACCTTCTTCTTGTTTCTCTTCTTCTCCCCCCTCCATTTTTTTAACAAATATTTGATAATATTTAAAGATCTCTTATGCTAACCTTTGCAAATTTTCCTTTATGCCTTTCCACCTTGCAATAGATCTGCTTGACACATTATTGGCAAATGCTGAAGGTGTGATGAAAGTGCCATTTAAATTAAAAACCACCACAATTCAGCAGCCATTTCTAGAAGCTGACATTGGATGTTAGCTCAACCATTTTGCTTCAGCAAACTAAAGATGGCAGGGATGTTGAATCTTGCTTCACCCACCCCAAATGGGAAGGAAACATGTATCTCATTTTGTGGAAAAGGCATGATATAAAATAAATAAATAAATAAATAAATAAGGTTAAAAAGAGACAAGGCCCATATTCACTTTTTATATGAAAAGATTTAATCAACACAGAAACAGGGGAGTACACTAGCTCTGCACCTGTCTGTTCCTAAGTCTATCCTTTCCTTCTTTGGGAAGTATTTCTTCACTAAGGCTGCATCCGCACTGCAGAAATAATCCAGTTCAACACCATTTTAGCTGCCATGGCTCCATGCTATGGGATTCTGGGTATTGTAGGTTATTTTGGCAGCAGAGGAGAAGGCTATATGTCTCACAAAACTACAATTCCCAGAATGCCATACCACCGAGCCATAGCAATATCAAGCAAGCACATACATATCTGTACCACTTATCAGTGCACTTAAGCACTCCCTAAGCTGTTTACAATGTGTAAGCCAATTGTCCCCAACAAACTCAAAGGGATGCCAGGCTGAGTCAACCCTGAGCTCCTGGCTGGTATTGAACCCACAACCTTATGGTTTGTGAGTGAGTGGCTGCAGTGCAAGCATGTCAAACTGAGTTATTTCTGCAGTAAGCATTCAGTCTGTTTCTCCCCGAAGGTAGCAATAAGTAATTTAATCAATTTTCTAAGAGAATGTCTTCAAAAACCAGGTGCATCATGAGGCTAAATGACATCATGGGTCAGGAAATGCTGATGTGGGTTGTAAGGGAGAGGTTGACCTTGTTGTTTCTGGAAGAATGCCAGCAAGTAAATTGTCAACATTGTGCTGTGTGCCAGGCCAGAGGTGAAGGGATGGAGTGAGGAGGTTTATAAGCCCCTCTCCATCCCACTTGCCTCTTCCTTTTCTACCCAGTGCCCTCTGATTTGGCTGGTTGCCTTGGACTGAGTAGGACTTTTCCCCTCTTTTCCAGGATTTTTTCCCACTTACCCAGTGTTTGCTCCCATCTTCTAGAATTTCCTTCCATGGAAGGCCCGGTTGTCCCCTTCCTTGCTCTCCTTCCACTAGCAAACAAAGCCCTTTATGTGCAAGCAAGCTTTTAATGTGTTATCACTTGCAGGAGCTAAGAAAACCCTGTGAGCTTTCCGGTCGCTGTAAGTCAGAAATGACTTGAAAGCACACAACAACAGCATTTCTGGAATTGTTCTTTCTGGTCAAGATAACCATGAAGTGGGAAAGGAGATCCCAATTGAGGTCTACTTGGAGTATGTTCCTACTTTAAGTCATGGGACTTAAAGGGAGGGAGTTCTTTGGGGGTGGAATTCCAGCAAGAAGGGAATCTTGGGGGGGCAACCAAGTCATCTTGGATTGCTCCCAGGGCCTAGATGTCTCACTCAAGGGTGGTTAAGGAGAGGTCTGGAAGAGACCCCCCTGCCTCAGCAGCTTCTCCTATTACAGTTCATGTTTAGAAGTTTTAAATGGGGGCTGTTAAGAGAGCCCCGAAGGGGCAGCATGGAACCACCCCTGTTTTAGCCATATCGGGGCTGTGGCAACCACACACTGCAGCCCCGATCTGGTCTTTCCAGGGCACCATAGCCATGTTGCTGTGGCTTGGTGGAACTTCTTCAGCACTGCATCATGTAAATGCAGCACCAGAGGAGTGCCATGATGCCACACACCATGTGGAGTGGAGCACATATCATGGCACCCTGGGGGCGGAGTTGGGACATGCATCATGTGGACGCGATGCAATGCCCCGACTCTGTCCCCAGGCTGGCCTTAATGGCCTGTCTGAACAGGGCCAATAGTAAATAAAAATGGTCCCATTTAACCAAAAGCCTAGTATATAGTCTCCTTACTTCCAGAGTGAAATTTAGTCTACTGGCCTGCTGCTGGAAAACAATCTGCTCCATGGTGAACTTGGAGAAACCTGTGCAGATAAGACCCCTTAGGGGAAAAAACTTTTGGGAAAGAAGATAATTTCAAAGGGAGTTGCTCAGTCTCTCAAAGTTTTTAAAATATCCCTAGAATGAAGCCTCATCTGGGACTTGTTTGGTTTCTATTTTAATATGATCCAATCTAATCTACTCTTCCTGAAGATGAATACAATTATGCTTCTGGTTTTACCTCTCCCCCACCACCCCAGCATGTCTCCAAAAGTTTGCAATGAGGTTTTCTGATTTTTCAAAATTGCATACAAAAATATGTATATTATGGAAATTACATACAAAAAGGTCTATATTAGGGGAAATTGCTGGCAAAAATTGTGCACATTGGAGAAAATTGCATCCAAACTGCCACATGTATGAAAAAATGTGGATGAAAATGCCTATGAATTTTATGCAGATTTTTACCTGAAAAATAATGTTGATGCAGAAATAGAATGGAACACGTGATTTAAAATCTGAAAGAGGTATAATGTAAAACATATATTCCTTCTCTAATTTTGGTTAGGGGGAAATGTAACAAAGGAAAAAGTACTAGAAGAAAAACATGTATGATTAATTCCTAATCAAGATACCTATTTGCACATTTGACTACCATACTGAATCACCTTACATATTCTTGCTCTAAGAACACAGATTTTGATTCAACTGTACACACAGAGACAGCTTTATGAAAACTATGATAGATTAGCTCCTCCACTTGGAGGAAGAAGCAGAAGTTCAGGCCTCTAAGTCCAATACTTGGTTCATGCAATTGTTGACCATTGTACTATTATGAATATGGGAAAGAAACAGCAACATATTTATCAAGTCTGGTAACCCCTTAGTTCAGAAATCCAAGTACAAATCACAAAACCTCAAATCAGCAACTAGAGATGTACACCAGAGGCTGTTATTGTCAGAACTAAATGGCAAGTGTTAGCAAAGCACAATTAAAGGACATACAGTTTCATGTTTTTGGTAGGCTGTCTTCTCATTTGTTACAAAAGCAAGCAAACAGATATTTTTTCTTTCTTTCCATGAATCCCACCTCCTTTCTTCTTATGGCAATGTTCCCAAGAGAGAGATCTTGGATCTTCTTGATACAGGCTCAACTCCCTTCTTTCTGCTCCTTAACCACAAAGGAATGTGATCAACTGTTTCTAGCAATAATACAACAGATTAGTAAAATGGTGTCCCTTATATAAAATGGCACAATCAAGGTTTGCTTTTTGGAATACACACACACACACACACCATGGATAGTTGAATCCCTAGACAAACAATTTGTGGATATAGAGGGCCAACTGTACTATGTATTCACAATGATAGCATTATTTCCAAGACTGTAAATGCTCCCCAGATCCCACCTTAAACTCAAGGGAGTCACAATGAATGATGAAAGTCTGTTGGGATGTATCAGGAAGACATCTGGAGCCCCTTCCCACCCGCAAGCAAGTCTGAGACAATCAGAAACAGATCCTCTGTTGTCCCATTCCTCATTTCATCCCAGATCACTGGTGGCAGAAGACTGGAAACATTGTGTGGTCAGCCCTTTATTGCCATCAAAACAGACTCCTATCACATGGTGTGGCTGCTGGCTGCTAAAGTGTGGGTCGGTAGGTGGGGGGTTGGGTCAGCCAGCATGGTGTAGTAGTTTGAACATCATACTATGACTCTAGTGACCAGGGTTCAATTCTCACCTTGGCCATGAAACACATGCTCTCTCCCTTGGGGGAAAGCACTAGTAAATGTCCTCTGAACAAATCTTGCCAAGATAACTCCATGATAGGTTTGCCTTAGGGTCACCATGAGTCTGAAACAACTTGGAAGGCACACAATAACAACCACAACAACAACACATTCATAACTTACGTCTAATCTGCACTATACAAACAATGCAGTTTGACACCACTTTAACTGCCATGGCTCCATCTTATGGAATCCTGGGACTTGTAGTTTGTTATGCCAACAGAGCTCTCTGACAGAGAAGGATAAGTATCTCACAAAACTACAAATTCCAGAATCCCATAGCACTGAGCCATGGGAGTTAAAGCAATGTCAAACTGGATTAATTCTGTGGTGCAGATGAGCCATAAGTCAGCAATACAGGATCTCAACCAGTAATGTTATTAAACTGATATTATGGATAGTGGAAGTGTTTTACTGAAGCATCCTTGTGCAGATATAGCTGAAGTAAAAGGTGAACCAGGATTTTTCTGAGTCACAGCTGTCCCTCCCAGTATATCCCTCCAGCTGCATTATCTACAGTGGCTCTATTTATCCTTCCTGGCACTTAACCAAACCATGAGCTGACCTCCATCTTTGTTGTGGTGCTGCTGGCTTCTCCAATAATACTGACTGTGGCTCCTCATTTATGACCTAGCAATTTGTAATCTTGATTGAGATACTGCTGTGATTTTTCTTTCTTTCATTACTGCCATCTCATTCCAATATTGATTTTTTCATTTAGTAAGGCTGTAATGGTGATTTTAGCCAGATGCATCTCAGGTGCTTTGCTTTCTTTTGTGTGGCACTTTTAAGAAATGAATCAGGATATCTGATGCAGTATTATCTTTGGGGGTTCTTGTTACAACTTGGAAGATTTGTTTCTGTAAACTAATGTCATTTACCTCCTCCACTGGTGGTCTTATGAAGCAGTCATCACACTGTCTAGGTGGAAAACAGGGAAGGAAATCCACTTTGCAAGGGGCAAGATTCTATGTTGTGTGTTCATGGTGTAAATCTATATGCAATTACATGCTAGTTTCACTACACTATTCTTCTGCTGAATACTAACATTAGAAAACTGATTGTGAATCCTCCAGTATATTTGCTTATTGTACAATAGACATTTCACAGTGGCTGTTTCCACAGTGCCAGTGAATCAAGTAAAATTTTGACTGACAAATAACAAAACATCGAAGAATGCATGCAACTGCATGGCTGGAATCTTGTTGGTTAGTCCCAACTAGAGTAGACCCACTGAGCAAATCCAGTTGATTCTATGACTCCACTCTAGTTGGATTATGATGATCACATGATTTAGGGGGCCGATGGAAAAAGTTTGCCCTATGGAACTCCATTTACCCAATCCTGAAATGAAGACGTCTGTTGCCTAATGGTCACAATAATAAAACACATCATACCTTCCAATATTTCACTAAAGGAAAATGGGACAGGTGTGGCCAAGAACATCAGAGTGTGGTCAAGATGTCAACAGTTATTAATGAGGAAGAACAGGAGAAGGCTGCAGCGATTTGCTTTGGCCCAAGTTTTCAGGGAAGGGCAAGATTCCTCCAGCTCCGCATTTCTCCCCCGACCTTGCTGAGTGAATTGAGTGCAAAGTATTTCTGCACATTAAACTCTGTTGTTATTGTGTGCCTTCAAGCCATTTCCAACTTATGGTGTCCCTAAGGCAAACCTGTTAAAGAGTTTTCTTAGCAAGTTTCTTCAGAGGAGGTTTGTCATTGCCATCCTCTGAGGCTGAAAGAATGTGACTTACCCAAAGTAACCCAAGATGATTTTACATGACAGAGCCAGGATTCCAGAGTCACAGGCCAATGCTCAAACCATTGTACCACACTTGCAGTAATCGACCTGAAGGAGAAAGAGCAAAAGTGGGGATAAAAGAATAAATAAATGAGAATGTTGGATGAATCTATTTTTTTCCCACATTTTATTGCAAATTAATCTGCATTTTCCATGCTAGTTAGTAGACCAGGACTAACTTACCCAAACTTAAAATATTTGAAGTTCTCATATATTTTAGCAAACCTCTTGACTCAAAAAAGGTATTTTCATACATTAAGATACAAATTTCCATGCAGATTTCTTCAAAATGCTGGTTAATGTAGGAACTGAAAGGGATGTAATTACTGATGAATTAGAGCTTGGGGGAGTAACTTTTTGGATCACAACTGTAAGCATTCCTGACTAGATATAGAATTTAGGAACTTGTAGTCCACAAAATTTGCTTTCTCATGCTCTGGGTTGAACCCATATGGCAATGGCTAAGCCAAGAAGAATTGTGTCAGGGTGTTGGACTGGATGGCCCTTGTGGTCTCTTCCAGTTCTACGATTGTATAATTCTATGATTCTATATTTTCTCCTAGAAATCATTGGTCATAGTTGGGAATGGAGCCTTACATTATCTGTCTAGTCCATGGGTGTTGAATTAGATGAGGAATAGGAAAAGTGCCACATGCATTACCTCAGGGCCATTTTGTACTTCTTAGAGCACTTCAGAAATGCTTTTTATTTATTTATTTTTCCAAATCTTATCTCCAAAAGTGCCTTCTAAGGGACATGAAGGTATTTTTGCCATGTTTTGGTCCCTCTGTACCATTTTAGGCCCAAGAGAGACTTTTGAACCAAACTGTAGAGAAGATTGTTGACTTATGGCATACCTGTTGACATATGGCATACCTTTATCCTGAAGGTTTTATAGGACTTAAGTAGTCTTTAAAGTCACGAATGCCAAATGTTGGCCTAAACCCTGTTGTTAGCTATTATTAGAGTGGATCTATTCAATCAGTGTTGACTCACCATTCAACAACTGAATAGCTTGACTCTGGTTGGGATTAACCATCAAGATGGTAGACGTTGTGTCTTTCTTTGTTCATCGAAATTTGATCCAGGGTAGTTAGGCCCCAGGACTTTTCAGATTCCTTTGCAATTCTCTTTTTGGGGATGTACAAATAGCCAGTCCTTTCCAAAATTTCCAAAGCAACTAAAATATTTTTAACTGGAGAAAACTAGGAAACACCATGACCTATAAGAAACTCATTTGGTCAGTTTTATGTGATTGATTTGCCATTTGTTGGTTGATCTGCTTCTATTCATCTTGAAGTCAGGAATAATTTTGCTCTATGCATTTTACATATTTCTAAATGCTTCAAGAGCTTTTGGGGCTGAAGGACAGAAATGACTAAATGAAATTAACAATGATGGAATTACATGGTGAGTAAATAGACAAGCAAATACATATAGATAGTACAATGCAACACATAACATCCACTTCACAGTTCTCAGCTTTGATGAATAAATATTTCTCATGGGATCAGCTAAAGTAATAGGTGGAGTTGTTCATATAAGCATAGTCAGCTTGCCTTTCCAAATCTCCTCATCATCCCCTACGATGCTGATGTTGGTTCAGGCCAACTTTCTTTTCACTGCTATCTGTGTTGACCAGCTTTGCAGTTTGTCTTTATCTGGTCTTGTTTCCATGCATACAACCACAACCACGTGGAGGGCTACCTAGGCAGCTGTGTGGTACCAATGCCAATCTGCGCCTCCTTTTCTGTTCGGCATGGCTTCCAAGTTCATGACTGGCCACTCGGATGGTTATCTGTGGGGAAAGACTCCTGTTCAGCCATCCTGTGTCTTTGTCCTCCATTGACTTACCATTTCTGGGATGGGATTTGCATCTTTTCATGATAAAAAGACAGACAATCAAAGGGAAGGCTGGATTTTTCACAGGGCTCAAAAGTGCGGACTCCAGCTTCATCTTGCTTTTGCAGTGGAATTAGAGGCTGTTGGAAAGCCACATGGCTGCTTTGTTTCTAAGCAATGACATTGTTGGCAGAGCTGCTTTGCTCAACCCTCAGGTTAAGACTAAGGCTGCATTGGACATTTGCATTCAAAGTGGTGCTTTTGAAGAAAGTTGAACTGTTTCCACCAATCCCTATGATTATGGGAACAGTCCTCTGTTTTGAGTGGGGATGGAGAGAAATTTCATTGGATTTGACAGTCTCCTGGGATTTATTGTGGAAATAATGTGCACCTCCTCTCAAGCCTTTGCACATTTACAAGGCTTAGAGGGGGTTTCAAAGAATTAGAGTCCACAGAAAACAGCGGACCTCTTTTAAAATGCTAACAGCTAAAAAGTGCATCATTGAGACATGTACAGAAACATCCTTGAGTCAATGGAGAAAGGGTATGCAAATTAGGCAAACTGCAGAAATAAATGTACAAAATTAAGGAAAATGCATTAGAATGGACAAGAACATCAGTTCAGAAAGGAAATTCAGAGCTTTGTGTAATTTGATACAAAAGAAGGACAGAAAATAAAAGCGGGTAGAATCTGAAGAAACTCAATGAAATCAAGGCTGGGACATTTTCACATTCGTCATGAGTAGAGATGGATGATAATTTCATTTTAGCTTCATTTTGATAAGAAATATCTAAATTTGCAAATTTCTTCATATTCAAGATGGGAAAAAAAACTTTCTTTCTTTCTTTCTTTCTTTCTTTCTTTCTTTCTTGAATGCTGGCAAAGTTGTAAGTAACAGATTGGTCCATATGTACTTAACTCTTTACAGTCTTTGCTTGCATTCTATTATATTTGATCACATTTACAGTACTGAATTATAGTTGCCACTTTTCATTTCTGAAGGATTCCTCCTGTTTTATACATATATTTGAATTATGCATCTTTTGTCAAAGATTTATCCATTTGTAAGGCTTACAGCAGAGTGGGCAAAATGCAGCTCGCAGGCCACATGAGGTCCTTCCCCAATGCCATTTTTATGCCTCCATAGATTTTTTTCTAAAATTTAAGTGAACAGGAAGTGATTTCAACTCACTTCCTGTTGCTAAAATGCCTATTCACGACATAAAATGGCTGTTGTTTTTTAAATGGTACCTGTGGACAGACATTTATATCAATGGATAGGGAGGGGGAACCAGTCATAGAAGACTTCACCTTTCTTGGGTGTCCCATCTCAGACTTCAGAATGGCAGTCCTTCAACAACAACAACATCACTACAAAGGAACATTGGAGAAACAGCTGAATGACAGTGTGTTCACAAACTCCAGTCTCCTAACAGTGGTTTAAACAGAGATAATTATTTCCTGGCACACTTGTCATGGTCAGCCAAGAGATGGAGTCAGAGGATGAGGAGGAGGACATGGCTCCTCAGGAGCAAGAGCAGTTGGAGGTTAGACCAGGTCCCAGTTCTGCCATGCCAGACCCCAGCCCTGACATTTCATCCCCAGGAGTGGGAGCCCAGCCAGCACTGTGAAGCTCCCTTCAGAGGCTAAGCAGCTGAGTGAAGTTTCAAAGGAAGAATCCAGTTTGGAGGTGCCCTCCTTTAAGGAAAGGAGGGCTGAGAGTGTTTGTGTGTGTTGGTCCCGCAGCTTTGCAGAAAAGCAAGCTGTTAATAAAGCACAGCTGCCAACAGGGAGGGTGTCTCCTACTTAAGCACCTGTGGGACGCCATCCCTTTACCAGAACTTATTGAAAGTCTCTTGGTGTGATTGTGTGCTGGCTTTGTGTCTCTGGAACTCTGGTATGCCTTGATCTTGGAACGACTTGGACTTCTGCTGCTTTCTCCTTGCCCTGACCTTGGACTGGACTGACTTCTGTAACCTCTCCAACCCTGACCTAGGCTCTGGCTTTTGGACTATTCTTAGGGTCAACGTTTAGGTTTGTGGAACTGCCTTATCAGCTTTGGTTGGTGTGTGCTGGCTGCAGTCCGGGACAACACTAAACATTTTCAACGCTAGTTGAAATCCCAGCTTCTCATGCTCATTGTATTACATCTCTTTTCTGGTTCTAAACGTATACCAATATACCATTCCAAGAACTCCCTCTGCTATTCATATGTTTATCTATTCATCTTGATGGTACTCAGAGACATAGCCTTGTTAGTCTGTATTAGTATACAAAAGGATCTTGCAGCACCTCTGACACTAAATGAAAGTTGTTCGTAGCATATGCTTTAGCTGACTGAGTCTACTTCATCAGCTGCATGGATTGAAGTATGTCTGTCCATAGGTGCTTCACTCCACATATCTGATGAAGTAGATAGAGTCTGTAAAAGTTTTCTCTACAGACCTTTTTCTTTCAGTGAGAGGCGGTACAGACTGGCATTATACATTGGCCTCAGGGCAGAGGGATGTGTGACATCCACATGACGCACACCCCACCACTGCACCGATGCCACTGTCATACTGTGCACCTCACTCCTTTGGTACTGCATCCAGATGAGCAGTGCCAATACTTGTACTGGCTTTATGTAGATCCTTGTTACAGAACAGGTATTTTTTGCTATGTTGGAGGCCTGGCAATATATCTATATAGTACAGAATGTAACCTACTACGGTGCATCCACCCCAACTTCAGGCATGCCATGTGCAGATTTCCAGAGTGGGTGGGTGGGTCCAGAATAGAACCCTTGTGGATAAGAAGAGCCCACTGTATAACCTATATAATATAGTATATATGGCATAATACAGGAAGCTATATGTATTGTGAAGATTGTGCATGTATCAGTGGGGCAGATGTCACCTATAGCAATCTCCTAGCAGATGTTATGCCAGCTCACTTGTAATAACTTGTAATCAAGATAAAATGTTGCACTGTAGATATGTCCTAGAATATAATATAATTAAGAGGGCCAGAAGCCAGAGACCCAAACTGTACCTGAGGTACACTCATATCTAAAGATCTCTGTTTTGATTAGACATCATAAATATGGCAACAACCAGTCCTTTTAACGTATTTTGATTGGACAAAGGATTAGCTAGATGAGACTAAAGAGAGAATAAAAGAAGGCAAGATAGAGAACCAGATAAAAAATCCCTTTGATGTGCCTCTAGATGATGGAGCTGCCTAAAACATGTTGAAAGATGGTACTAGTAAACATTTAGGCTATGCTGAAATAGATGTATGCTCAATTATGAATATTATGGATGGCTGCTATATAATATAATAACAATAATAATAGAATTTATTTATATCTCCCGCCTCTCCCTACGGATCGAGACGGGCTTACAACATGATAAAATACGATACAATAAAATCAATGTAACATTATCACAATTAAAAACAATATCACAATTAAAACATATTACATCACAAAGCCTTCAACTTCAGGGGTAGTTCTAGTACAGAGGGAATTAAATAAGGTCGGGTGGATATGCCCGCCAGAAGAGATCCATCTTCAGCGCTTTTTTGAACGCCTCTAATGTAGGTATCAGACGGATCTCCTCCGGTAGGTCGTTCCACAGCTTTGGAGCCACAGCTGAGAATGCTAGGCGAGATGTAGATGTTAGCCTTGTATGTTGATAATTTAACAGTTTCTTGTCAGTCGTTCTTAGGGTGCGGGGAGTATGATGTAGGGAGAGGCGTTCTCTCAAGTAACCTGGGCCCAAGCCATATAGGGCTTTAAAGGTAATAACCAACACTTTGTATTGCACCCAGAAGCAAATTGGCAGCCAGTGCAGAGATTTCAAAATGGGAGTGATATGTTCCATCCTTGAAGCCCCCGTCAGTAATCTGGCTGCTGCATTTTGAATCAATTGAAGCTTCCAAACTTGGTACAAAGGTAACCCCATGTAGAGTGCATTACAGAAATCTAAACGAGAGGGTATCAGCACATGTACTACTGTTTCTAGGTCCTCCCTGCCAAGGTAGGGACGCAGCTGTTGTATCAGCCGAAGCTGTTACCAGGCGCTCCTGGCAATCGCCTCCACTTGAGATGTCAATTGTAGAGATGAGTCCAGGAGCACCCCCAAGCTACAAACCTTGTCCCTTAGGGGAAGTGTGACCCCATCCAGGACTGGTTGATGAATCTCCATCCCCGAGCCTGGAGAGCCTATTGCAAGTACTGTACCTCCGTTTTCTCTGGATTCAGTCTGAGTTTATTTTTCCTCATCCAGCCCATTACCGAGTCAAGGCAGGCATTCAGAGGAGAGATGCCATCCTCAGTCACTGCATTAGTCGGAGACATAGAGAAGTAGATTTGGGTGTCATCAGCGTACTGATAACACCGCGCCCCATATATTTATGGTTATAATAGATTATGTTAAGTATTAATAGTGCTTGAGATTAATCTTTAGATGCCTTTGTATTCACAGAAGTCTGTTAGAGATGTATGTTGCATCAACAAATGAGATTGCATTTCTAAATGGATAAATGGTTATGGATATGATACAAGGGACAGAATTCTGTAAAACCTGTCTTTTAGTAGAGGCTGGATGGCCATCTGTTGGGGATGCTTTGATTGTGAGTTTTTGCATGGAAGGAGGTTAGACTGGATTGCCTTTGTAGTCTCTTCCAGCTCTATGATTCTAGGATTCTATGAAGTATCTGGATTAACAGACAATATGGAAAGTATGAAAGAAACTGATGATGATGGATTAATGGCTAAGTAATATGGTTTACATGGGTTTCTCCTTCAGGGCACTGTATATGTTTATATATCTATGAATGCATATAGTACACAACGTAAAGAGTATCAGAGTATGTTCATTTTCCATGCAAGGGCTGCTCTAGCTGGAGACCCTTCACTGACCAGAAAACTGGATCTGATGATCCATAAGCCCCCTTGCAATTCTATGATTCTATGATTATGTGTAAATATCCTGAGATTCCAAGACTTAAGAATGCTGAAATGGAGTCTTAATGTTAACTCTGACTGTCAGGTCTAACCACCATCATGTACTGGTGACCAAAGAATGATCATGGAAACCCAGACACAATCCAGATTAACTGACAAGTAGCAAGCACCCTTGACCCCTCAGTCTTAAGTGACCAGGGTGGGGAGCCAAATCTGTTTGATGCTGTCTTCCACCTTTGGAGTTTATCACATGGAAGGAATTTCTCTCAATTGCAAACGGAGCCAATTTGCAATTACGTGAATTCGCTAGTTTAGCGAATTTACGTGAAATCTAATTGCATTCGGAATGTGTTCAGAATGACTTCCCATTTCCCGAAAATGACCCTCCCCATTGCCCGAAATTGCGTGAGATACTCTAATACGCAATTATGTGAAACTCCATGATTGCGTTCAGAATGACTTCCCATTGCCCAAAATTGCGTGAGATACACTCATTCGCAATAACGTGAAACCCTATGATTGCGTTCGGATTGCCATTGCATTATACCCCTAAATTCCGTCGTATGATAAACTCCTTTGTGTCCCAACTACCCTTTACAGCCATCACTGAAACTGAAACCATCACCTCATCACCATACCCCAAAGTCTTGAATTTCTTTCACTATTTGCATGCCTCCACCCCACTCATCCATTGGTATAAATGTTTGTTCATTGGTGGCCACTTCATTTCCATATACAAAAGATTTTGAATTTGAATTGACATTCTCACACACCAATGGCATATCTCTGCTTTCCACTCCATCAAATGCATCTGAAGTAGTAGACTCAAGTCTACAAAAACTCATGCTGCCAACTTATTTTTTTCAGTTAGTCTCAAAGGTGCTAGAAGATCTTTCTACATACTGATTCTACAGACTAACACAGCTATATCTTTGAATTGTCCAGTTGTGCTTCACTTCATGCACCTGGTGAAGGAGACTGAGTCTATGAAAGCTTCCATGACAAACTTCTTTCTCTGAGGACTCTTTCAGATGTGGGAAATTGGAAGTATAATCCAAGGGCAATCCAAACGCAATCCTGGGGTTTCACGTTATTGCGAATTAATTCTTCTCACGCAAATTCGGACAAAAGGGAAGTCACTCCAAGTGCAATCATGGGTTTAACGTTATTGCGAATTTAAGCTTCTCATGCAATTTCAGGCAAGGGGGGGTGTTATTTTCGGGTAATGGGAAGTAATTCCAAATGCCTTCCGAACGGAGCAGGGGTTCAGGTAAATTCGCTAAACAAGCGAATTTACATGAATCCGCATTGGCTCCATTCGGAATTGGGAGAAATTCCTCCCGATTGAAAGAGTCCTCTGTCTCAAAGGTGCTACAAGATCCTTTGTATACTGAGATCAATGTTACTCTTTGTTGGAGAAGAAAGATCCCTTACAAAGTCCTGCGCTCTCTAATTTGTCTTGTTAATGTTTTCACTGGAAATTGACAGAAGTAGCAGAATATTTTCCTGGGCAACAGAATATTTTTATGAACTTACAGGACTGTAGGGTTTTTCCTTCAACACCCCCTCCTCTCCTTTTGGTGTTGCTTCTGCTAGCAATGCAATGGCTGCTTAGCTAGCCTCTGTTATATGTCTCTTAAGGGAATATTTTTGTTAATTGCAAATATATGATTGACAAACATGGGACACAATTAATAGGCAAGCACAGTAGGAATGAGCAGTGAACTGGATCTCTGAACCAACAGTTCTCAGCTCTCCCAGCTTGATCTGAAATAGGCTGGAGCATTTAAACCATATGTTTTCCTCCAACTCCACACACACACACACACCCAATACACTACACACCCTTTCTTGTTTAAAACAAATCTAATTTTTCTAAACTGGATTTTCTTTCTTTCTATTTTTCCCCCCTTGCTGTTTGTCAAGGGAGCCCCTTCCTGTATGAAGACTGTGTCAGAATAAAGACAGGGATGGCCTCGTGGGCATCAAACTTATGCTTGTGATTTTTGACTGGGGTAGTAAAAATTAATGAGAACAAAGGCAGCACATGCTGTATTAAAGCCTGAGGTGAAAGAGGGAATGTTATCTAATTCAGGCTTCTGAGGTATCTGAATAATTTGGCATTGAATCATAGAATTATAGAGTTGTGAGAGATCACAAGAGCGATCTAGTCTGACCCCCTGCCATACAAGAAAACACAGCTAAATCATTCCTGAGAACTGTTTAGACATCCAAAGAGGGAGAGTCCACCACCATCCAAGGTAGTCTGTTCCACTGGCATTTAGTGTGATCCCAAACTGAATTCATTATTTCTACAGTGCAGAGTCATCCCATGACTCTTTATAGAAATGGAAGTGCAATATAGAAATATAAGTGCTATCACTGTTGCTATTCCTAGTCATCTCTTCTCCAAGCTAAACAAGCTCAGTTGATGCTATCTGAGTGTACTGAATGTGTTTCTTCACAATTCATAGAAATTCAAAATGTGACTAGATGGTTGTCATTCCTTAAACTTGAAGTCCTCTTTCCTTCTTGTATATTTTTCTTGGCCTTTCAGCATTTTTTCTGCACAGAGTCCTTAGCACGCTTCTCCGGCACCACAGTTCAAATGAAACGATTCTCTTCCTATCCACTCTGCACAGAGTCCTTAGCACGCTTCTCCAGAACCACAGTTCAAATGAAATGATTCTCTTCCTATCCACCTTAACTGACCAGCTTTCACATCTGCACACAGTAATGGTTTTTACAGTTCTAACTTTTTCCTCAGTCTAAAGGACCTTGTCCAATTCTTTCATAACTACCTTCCCCATTCTTAGTCTTCTTCTCATTTCTTGACAGTCCCCATTCTGATCAATGTTTGATCCCAGGTGTGAGAACTCTTTTACTGTTTCTATTTCTTCATTGTCTAGATTGAATTTCTGTAGGTTCTCCGTGTTCATTATTTGTGTTTCCTTTATATTCAGCAGTAATCCTACCTTTGGACTTCCATCCTTGATCTTCGTTAGTAGTTGTTCTAGGTGTATGATGCCTTCTGCTAGTAATATGGTACCATCTGCATATATTAGATTTTCATATTCCTCCCTCCTATTTTCACTGCTTCTTCTGTGTCCAAACCTGCTTTCCATATAAGATGATATGCATATAAGTTAACCAGGTTGGGTGACCCCTTTCCCAATTGGGAACCATTCTACTTCTCTGTGTTGTGTTCTAACAGTAGCCTCTTGTCTTGAGTACAGATTCTTCCTCAGGACTATTAGATGTGCTGGTACTCCCATGTCTTTAAGGGCAAGTAAAGTACTGTATAAAATTATACTTTGCTAATACAGTGGGTCCTTGGTATGTGCTGGACTTTGGTTCCAAGATCCCCATGTGGATACCAAAATGCTCAAGACCCATTAAATACAATGGATAGTAAAATGGTGTTCCTTTTATAAAATGGCAAAATCAAGGTTTGCTTTTTGGAATATATATATATATATATATATATATGATTTTTTTTCAAGCTGTGGATGGTTGAATGCATGGATAAAGAATTCGTGGATACAGAGGGCCAACTGCATAATGTACAATCTCAGCAAGTATTTTCCATGGTCTTATACATAAATTATCTCTATAAATTTCAAGAGTAGTGAATCCTCCATAGCTGGCTACAGAATGTACAGAGACAAGGCAGTCTATCTTTGCTCCTTCAACCCTGGGACTATCCAGTACCAGTGGATTCAATGATAGATTACACCAACATCTCTAGAATGATCACCAAAGAATTGAATTTAAGACCAAAAGTTATACATTGATTATTCTCAATTTTTGCTTTATCTCATTGCAAAATCAGCCCCTCCTACTTTAAAAAAAAAGCACAAAGGTTTTCAAGAAAAAAGTTGGAAAAGAAGTACATTGTCTTGAAAAGACTGATTAATATAAAGGGACAAATTCTTTATTGGAAGGTTTGTGATTTTACTTCATATTTTATTCTTTTTCATAAACATGGGAGTTGAGAAAAATAATTCTTTAGGAAAATTAGTGTTACAAAGTTTACATATTGGAATCGAGAAATATATTAATTGGAGTAATTGATGGTGAAAAGGAATGGAAGTAGACTTTAGGAGAGCTGATTTCAATAAACTTAGAGAAATACTGGGTGTGATCCCATGGTCAAGAATACTAAAAGAGAAGGGAGTTCAAGACGGATGGGAGTTTCTCAAAAAGGAGATACTGAAGGCACAATTTCAAACAGTTCCAATGAGGAAGAAAAATGGGAGATGTCTCAAGAAGCCAGGATGGATGACTAAGGAACTTTCAACTGAGCTAAGTTTTAAAAAGAACATGTATAAGAAATGGAAAAATGGGGATATTACCAAAGAGGAATTCAAACAAATAGCCAGCACATGTAGGGAGAAAGTCAGAAAAGCTAAAGCACAGAATGAACTCAGGCTTGCTAGAGATGTTAAGAACAATAAAAAGGGCTTTTGGGGATATGTCCCAGCAAAAGGAAGAAGGAAACAGTACAGCCACTGCATGCAGAAGATGGAAAAATGCTAACAGGAGACAGAGAAAAGGCAGAATTACTCAACACCTTCTTTGCTTTAGTCTTCTCAGAAAAGGCAAAGAGTGCTCAACCTAAGGATAATGGAGCAGAAGACAGAATAGGGGAATTTCAGCACAGAATAAGTAAATAGATAGTACAGGAATACCTGGTTAACCAAAATGAATATAAGTCCCCAGGACCAGATGAACTACATCCAAGGGTGTTAAAAGAACTGGCAAATGTAATATCAGAGCCATTGGCAACAATCTTTGACAACTCCTGGAGAACAGGAGAAGTCCCAGCAGACTGGAAGAGGGCAAACGTTGTCCCCATCTTCAAAAAGGTAAAAAAAGAGGATCCCAACAATTATCATCCAGTTAGTCTGACATCAATACCAGGAAAGATTCTGGAGCAGATCATTAAACAGAGAGTCTGTGAACATTTAGAAGCCAATGCCATAATCACAAAAAGTCAACATGGGTTTCAGAGAAACAAGTCATGTTAGACAAACCTGATCTCTTTTTTTGATAAAATTACCAGCTTGGTAGATGAAGGGAATGCTGTGGATATAGTATACCTCGATTTCAGTTAGGCCTTTGACAAGGTTCCCCATGACACTCTTGCAAACAAGCTTGTAAAATGTGGGCTAGACAAGTTAACTGTTACATGGATTTGCAATTGGTTGACTGGCCGAACTCAAAGGGTGCTCAACAATGGCTCCTTTTCACCCTGGAGAGAAGTGACCAGTGGGGTCCCACAGGGTTCTGTCCTGGGCCCAGTGCTATTCAGCATCTTTATTAATGATTTGGATGACAGAATTGGGGGCATACTTATCAAATTTGCAGATGACACTAAACTAGGAGGAGTAGCTAATACTCCAAAGGACAGGATCAAAATTCAAAATGACCTGAATAGACTAGAAAGCTGGGCCAATGCTAACAAAATGAAATTCAACATGGAGAAATGTAAGGTACTGCACTTGGGGCGGAAAAATGAAATGCACAGATATACGTGTGAAAGGGATCTAGGAGTCCAAGTAACCACAAGTTGAACATGAGTCAAGAGTGCGATGTGGCAGCTAAAAAGGCCAATGCAATTTTAGGCTGCATCAATAGAAGTATAGCGTCTAGATCCAGGGAAGTAATAGTGCCACTGTATTCTGCTTTGGCCAGCCGCCCCCCCCCCCCCCCCCGCCTTGGAATAATGTGTCTAATTCTGGGCACCACAATTCAAAAAAGATGTGAAGAAACTGGAGCATGTCCAAAGGAGGGCAACTAAGATGGTGAAAGGTCTGGAAACCATGCTCTATGAGGAATGCCTTAAGGAACTGGGGATG
Source organism: Urosaurus nigricauda (assembly GCA_034509955.1). Classification (NCBI taxonomy): domain Eukaryota; kingdom Metazoa; phylum Chordata; class Lepidosauria; order Squamata; family Phrynosomatidae; genus Urosaurus; species Urosaurus nigricauda. The sequence goes on from JAOEGL010000001.1 coordinate 369,330,262, forward strand.
TTTAGCCTTGAGAAAAGAAGGTTGAGAGGTGATATGATAGCCCTGTTTAAATATTTGAAGGGATGTCATATTGAGGAGGGAGCAAGCTTGTTTTCTGCTGCTGCAGAGACTAGAACGCAGAACAATGAATGCAAGCTGCAGGAAAAGAGATTCCACCTCAACATTAGGAGGAACTTCCTGACAGTAAGGGCTGTTCGATGATGGAACACACTCCCTCGGAGCATAGTGGAGTCTCCTTCTTTGGAGGTCTTTAAGCAGAGGCTGGATGGCCATCTGTGGGGATGCTTTGACTGGGAGTTCCTGCATGGCAGGGGATTGGACTGGATGGCCCTTGTGGTCTCTTCCAACTCTATGATTCTATGATTCTATGATTCCAACTCTACGATTCTATGATTCTATGATTCTAAGTAAAGTGCACATTATGAAAATAATAATGTGGAAATACTAAGAACGGGGGATTTATATGTGTGACTTTGTCTGGCCTGTTTTAACTGCATTATGAAGCCAAGTCCTCCCTTTAGTCCATCTGCCTTGGTCCAGGCCTCAGAGGGAGAGAAGAACCATGGGACCTGATACCCTTCCCCATTACCTTTCCCTTCTCCTTTTGTGTCGTGTCTTTTAGATTGTAAGCCTGAGGCAGGGAACCGTCTAATTATAAGTTTATATGTACAGCACTGTGTAAACCTACAGCACTATATAAATAAAGGATAATAATAATAATAATAATAATAATAATACTTTATATGAAAATTATTTCATCTTATTGTTTGTAATTTTGTAGTAAGATTAATACATTATTTTTTAAAAACCACAAAAGTTTTGATTATTCTCCTTCTGTGCTTGGCATTCTTACTCTATCAGGATTTAGACTGAGTTCACAAGAAAGAAAGGAAGTCTCCCCCAACCTATGCCCAATCTTTTGTTCATACCAAGATTGACTGCATTGTTGAATAACTGAGAGTGAAGGCTCCAACTTAATGTCAAGTTGCCTGCTTCTTCCTATCCTCACTTCTCTCTCCTTTCTGCTAAAAGCATCTTGTTCTGACTCTGAAATTATTCTTGTTTGGAAGGGAAGATGATTTGTGGGGGAGGTTTCACATAATGAAATGTTTTCAAATCCAGCAACCATTGCCAGCCTTCCATTGTTCCCACATCTTAATAAATCGACTGTGAAAAATAAATAAATAAATTACAGAACATATTATGTAAATCGAGTTGCAGAAACGGAACTCATGCCCCATCTCTCTCCCTTTCTATTATGGTCACCATCACTAAACTTGCTTAAAGCTCTGCCACTCTTTTGATATTGCAATATTAGCCCTCCATTTCCCCCTGTCTTCTCCCTCCATTCAACCTCCCCCCCCCCCTTTCCTTCTTTCTCTTCTTCGTGATGATTGTTTTCTGTCCATCTCAAGCCGGGTGTCAGTTCATTTAGATTTACATCAAGTAGTAAATTAAAATGATCACTCAGCAAACACTCTGGGCTCAGTTTTCTCTTTCAGTCAGGAGTTGTGCGAGATGCTCGGAGCATTCATGCAGAAAATATTGCTGTCTAGATATTTGTCCTCTGGGTGATAAAAGAGGCATTGTCATGGGACCTACTCAGGCCTCCGAGCTGATAGTTGCTGTGCATCGCAGCTGTGAAGTGTGCTTTGTTATGTGTCTGAGGATTAGGGTTCAAGACCTTGTTTTTCTTGAAATTCCAGACTGATCAGAGCTGCATATGTTTTGGGGAAAGCCGAGGTCGGTGGTTCTCTGTCCACATTTTTACTAGATTATTCTTGGACAGAGTTCTAGGAAAATGCCCTGCTGCTGAAAGCTACCCCAAGAGGTTTTGTCATCTCTCTCTCTCTCTCTTATTTGTTCATATTCTGCATGATATAAGCCATAGGATTTTATTTTTATTTTATATTAGTTTTAGAGAAGAGCTGTCGTTTTATTGACATGTATCTGAAACAAAAGACGACAGCTTCATTGAGCCTTAGGGCTTTGAAGCTGCAGTGGGAAAACTGGACACTCGCTTCTTTGTGTCATGTTTGCAGGAGAGAAAGGCGCATGGTTATTGGAATCCACTAAAAATAATGGGACGGTCCACAAAGAGGGTAGCCAATCTTGATAGACATGTCTAACTTTAAAACAAAGGAAGGCCAATGGACAAGGACTTAGTCTAATTTGGGCATGACTCATTTAAACTCTGCATCTGTATTTCTGAGTCTGTGTGCACCCCACTGTGTGTTGGTGCAACTATTGAAATAACCTTGGACAAAAGCCACATTCACAACAAAAGATAACAAAATGGTAAACCTACTCTGAATAAATTATATGAGGACTATATGAGGCCAGATTTTGAATTCCCCGCTCAGTCAAGAGAGTCACACTGTCTCATCCCTAGAAGAAGGTGATGGCATGCCTCCTCTGAATTAATCTTCCATGAAAACCATGGAATGGGGGATGGGATGACATTGGTCAAAGTTAACACAAAGACATATAACAGCAACTGAAATCATGTGTGTTGTGTGTTGTATACGTTCAAGTTGTTTTCTATCATGAGGTTATATTGGCAAGATTTGTTCAGAGGAGGTTTGCCATTGTTTAGTTGGACCAGGGACTATGGAGACCAGGGTTTGATTCTCAGCTCAGCCATGAAACCCATTGGGTGGCCTTGGGCAAGTCACAAGTTCTCAGGCTCAGGGGAAGGCAATGGAAAACCCCCTCTGAACAAATCTTACCAAGAAATCTTACCCCATGATAGGTCACCATAAGTCAGAAATGACTTGAAGGAACACAGCAGCAGCTGCAGTAGCAGCAAAAACAACAACATGCACTATGATGTAATGTCAGCTTCATAAACTTTAATTTCCAAAGTTACATCCTTCAAAACCCTGGAATTTATTACTTAGTTATTATTTATTTATTACTTATTTATTTATTTTTATTTATTATTTAGTTACATAGAAACATCTAACACACTCTTCTGAACTACAGTTCCCATGTACATGGTTGTAGATAGCATAAGGGTTATGTCTGTGGAAATCTGCTAGAGTTCACCTTTCACCAGTCCCAGGGCTCACCATGTCATGTCAATAGCTTCCCTACCAATGTGCATGTCACTAACAGGATGCTAGCTGTTCTCAATTGCATTGAAGGTAGTACAGTTTTTGTATTCAGAAGAAGGGTAGTGGAACACAACTACAACATAAGTGCTTCAATGTAGTTTCATACCATACAGACACAACGTCAGATCTCAGTCTGGACAGATATTCCACCTCTCCTCCCCCATTTTCCCACCCAAACCCCAGTTCAGTACCTTAGCTTGGTTGGCCACAATCATGAACAAGGGGAAAAAATAGAACACAAAGTTAATGTCTCAGGCAGTTTTGTGATGCCATAAGTCCTCCCTCATGAAATCAGAGATGTGATTAGCTTAGTGGATAAAAAGGGAAGAGTTTTGGGGCAGGGAAAATAACACTGGCTTTTCCATTTGGGAAACGGCTGTTCAAATCCAGCTTAAATCTCAGAATTAAATGAGTTCCTTAATTTCCTTGAGCACAGGAGGTGAACCTTCCAGGTCACTGGCAAGGTTGTCAGCAGGTCAACCCATCGAATCTGGTGTTTCCTTGGCCTCTGTTCACTTGCTTAATGGCATAAACAAAGGAATTAAGGTCCAGAGCTTGGCTAGGTGCCAGAAAGCCAGTAAAGCTTTGGCAGTGATGTGTATGCTGCTAGCCAACTCCACAGAGGATTCTGGAGTCACTGGGCAGGATAATGGGCAGCAGTGTGTGTGTGTGCATGCACACATGCAGGCACAGTCATGTTTGCATGTGAGTGTATAGGGAGATGGTCACATCAATGAGTTCTAAGCTCCATGTGCATGAACAAAGGTAAGCAGAAAGCATTTAAAACCCTTGCAAACATTATCCACAACAGGATATTCTCTTCTACATCCCAAGTTGCTGTTGCCTACCACATAGATAATGACTGCTCCTTCTTTCAGACAAAAGCAGAACAAAGAAAGGAGAACAAAGGAGAAACTTAGGGGCAGTACAGACTGGCACTTTGTGCCAGCCTGACGGCAGACTAGGGCTAAACTAGAGTGTAGCATTTACATGCTCTGAGCCCTAGTTCTGCCACATGTGCACCATTATGGCATACGCCCATCCACACAGGGCATGCCATTAGGATGCATGGGTGGTGCAGTGCCCAAATGGCACTAGCCAGAAGGGGTGTCATCATGGTGCACGAATGCCACTATGGTACCCCTCCCAGGAAGCTGCTTACAGCAGCTTCTTTTGCTCCTGAGAGGGAGTGGATTGTTGTCGCAGCATGTGATTGCTGTGGCAACGATCCGGGGCTAAAAGGGGTAGGGTTTAGCTGCCTGTCTGTCATGACCCCCTTTGAGGAGAGGAAATATGAGTCCTATCTTCTATACTTAAAGAGCAGTACAATCTTGCTTGTGGGATCCTACAATTGTGCTTTCAGGGTGTAAATCTACACTTATGTCATAACATGGTGGTTGCACTATAGCACCCATCTGCTGAATGTAGACATTGCCCAATGTAGACGTTGTGCCTGGTTATTATCCCATGGTGCACTGTCGTGTTTCTGTAATCCCAATGACTCAAATGGTACATTCAAAACACTGGCATCAGAAACTGTGCAGCTGCATGGCTGGAATTCTATTGGTTAGTTCCAATTAGACTAGATCTACTGAATCAATTGTTCGACAATAAAACAGCATGTAGGTAAATCCAACTGATTCAATGGCTTTACTCCAGTCAGGACTAATAGTAGGAATTAGACATGTGTGAAATGGTTACACTTATGGAACTCTGTCTACACAACCATGGCCTGAACAGATCAAAAATTATGTGTAAGGGAGCTTACATATTTGTGTGACATCAACAGAATTCTGGTGAAAGACTACAGAAACCCCTGAGTAGATCCTACTCAACAGAGCCTATGATTTTTTGATTACTTGGTTATGAGCATGATGTGCAAAACATGTTGGATTAGAAATGAATTTCATTATGAATTTTATATAGAAATAAAATACTGCATTATTAAGATAGACACAACTTCACATAAAGAAAACGGTAATCAATGTATAAGCAAACAAACTAAGGGTCTCCCCAAAATAATGAATTTATCAGCTTGAATCATATCGATTAGTCCCAACAATCAGTCAACATACTGGAAAATCCTATTGATCCAGTGGGTGTATGCTAATTGGGACTAATAATTGGACTTAGGCCATCAACTTGATATATTTGTTCTGAAAGTACTTATTGCGAAAAACAAAGTCCAATTTAACCTAACATTTCTTGTTATAATTATAATGCTTTCTCTTCCTTTTATCAAACTATGTGAGAGTTTTACTAATAATATACCATGTACCATAAACCCTATCCAATCACTCTTCCTTTCCATCATTTTCATTTTCCTCATCGTCATTGATCTCTCAGTATATGTACCTTTTGATATTGCTCAAATTATATCTCAAAGTAATGAGAATCTCTCTCAGTGATTTTATTTATGGTCCTTCGTCCATAGCTAGGGATGGAATGCTTCTCAAAGGTAGCAATGAGTTTCCTCTAGAAAGTGGCAATGAGTAATTTCAGCAATTTTCCTGCCTCTGTGAGAGTCTTCCAAAACCACACAGTTTTCAAAACTATTCACAATTTGGGATCTATTCTACACAACATTTGCATGTAGTGGTTTTGCACAGGAAACAGCATTTTCAACAGAATTTTTACACATTTGCACAAGGCAGAAATATTAATTCTGTGCATAATTTTTTTTTAAATAGAAAATATAGTTGGTCCTTCATATCTATGGGGGGTTCATTGGAATTGCAAAAAACACAGGACCTCAGGTTGCACTAGCACAGCCACTTACACACACTGCCATTCAGGAGTAAGGGACAAGGTCATCTGTAGATGCTCCAGTCTGTGAATGGCAAGCCCATGGTTGGAGTGGGCCAACTGTACTGTTTACTAAGTAAATCATAAACTCTTATTTACAGCATTTTCTGTGCAAAAAGAAAAAAGAAAAAAGCATCACATACATGGGGGGGGGGGCTTGGAAGTTTTTACATTGTAATATGTGCTCCTGCGAAGAGTAAGAAATTAGTTAAAGTGTCGTAATAGACTTTCAAAACATTTTAATTTGCTGATATGAAACACAATAATCTGTTCAAAAGCACCAAAAGAATCCACATTGGAAGATCAATGTTTGTATTTAATCAAAATTGAGTAACAACTAAATTGATTAGAACTGTTTGAGTAACAACTAAATTTTATATATATATATATATATATATATATATATATATAGTGAAAGAATTGTGTGAGGTGTACAGATACAAATTTGGAAAAAAATCTTTGCAGACCAGTGTAATCAATTATTAGAATAAGAATTAGTTGTTAGTTTGTATGATTTTTAACATCTTTGCATGATGAAGAAGTCAGTGGAGCTTTGAAAGCTTGCATCATGTATTTCAGTAATAATAATAATAATAATAATAATAATAATAATAATACTTTTATTTATACCTCACTTTTTGCTGTAGCAATCAAAGTGGCTTACAGTATTTAAAACCATACAACATTATATATAAATACTGTTACCGGAAGTGCCCTCTCTGATATCATGGCATGTCTGATATCAACTTATATGACCCCTAGATGAATCCTGGCTGCTGGTTTAATCCTGTAAGATGAAGCAAGAGGTCACAGACTCACTGCCTCAAGGGGGAATTCCCCTCTTAGCAAATATTGTGACCGGATAGTCTAGGAAGTCACAATGAGATCATCACCTAGCCATTAGGAGGTGTAATGTTTGTCCTCCTTAATCCGCTGACTCCCCTCTTCATCAGAAATCTTGATATCTTGATACCATTCCTCAAGATACCTCCATAATAGATTAATCCTCTTAAGAACATCAGACCCTATTGTCCAGACATTTAGTCCACCATTAAGCACCGTTACCAGAAGAGGTTTTTCCCCTATAAAAAGTCCCAGTTTTAGGCACTCAGCATGCCAGTCCATGAGGTCTCCATACTTCACGTCAGTCTGATCTCTGAATCTGGGCACCGATAAGTCCTGCTCAAACCCACGTTGCAGAGCGGACTTGTCCCAGACCCACTCTCAACCATTTGAATCCCAGAGGAGATTCTACACTTTGGTAAGCATCACCCTTAGTCAAGCCTCAAACTATCCCCAACGCTAACTACTGACTTTCCTTAACCTTGTATGTGTGTGTGCGTTTAAGTGCACTGTGTGAGTGTCTTTCTTCCACTTTTAATAAAGTAGATATTAATTAGACTAGCCTGTCTCTGCATAATTTCTTGAACATCGGTTTTCTTAGTATACACAGTGGGAGGCGACCTCGCAAGGTTGCTGTAACCTACCCATCTTGCAATTTGAGCTAAAAATAAAATTCCCCAACTAGGCTCTTGGTTACAATACCCTCCCCCCCAAAAGGAATTAAACAAATTACAAATTGTATGCGTATTGATTGTCCCAATAAAGGTATCACTGTTTTGTGGCTTTGGGATGTTATTGTACTTTGATGTATGGCCAGCACAAGAACCCATCAATATATCCCAGATTAGTCCAGGATATTTTAACAAATCTGCATTGAAGTGGATGAGCCACAAACATTATATCTCTCTCCTCCATTATAGGAGTTATGGAAAACCTCAAGAGTAGAGATCTCTAAAATACTTAGTGCCAATATCATTTAGAACTTTACTCAACCCAAGGATGTAGGAAATCTTCTTGGTTTTCCTTCTTTGATAAAAATGCTTTCAACTTTCCAAAATACAGTGGTCCCCCGGGGTACGAAGGTAATCTGTTTCGGGATTACCTTCGTATCCCGGAAGTGTTTGTTACCCAGGGGACCGCTTTCGCCAATGCACAGCGCGCCGGAAGCGCACTGTTTTAAAACTTCCGGGTTGCGAATTTCTTTCGCAACCCAGGTTTTTTTTTCGTTGGCCGGGGGGTTTTTTTTCTCCCCCGGCAGTTTCGGGTCCTGGGGATTTCGTTCCCCGGGGGATTCGGATCCAGGGGGACCACTGTACTTCACGTGTTTTGTCAGAAATTGAATCTTCAAATTTACTCTGCATTATAGTTTAAGTGAATGCTAATGATGCATAGAGAGGTAGTGATACACCAACCACCAGAAATGTTTGAGTAGATGTCTTCCAACTCTTTTGGCCTCTGTCAAAATTGTTTAGATGCACTACTTTGAAAAGGTCTCAGGTATATGTGTTTCAGATTTGCTTTTGTGAAATTTTGGTAGGAACACTTAAGTTAAAACTAGCATCTTATTTATCAATACTACAGGCTACCTTTGAATCTTATCAGTGCATCTTTCTTGTCTTTTTGACATTTATACAGTATGGAATCCAGAAATCTCTGTGTTTGGACAACTAAATTATTGCTTGTCAGTCCAGACTTGCATGAAAGACAGGTGTTTTGTTTCAGGGTAATACTCCATTCAGATGGCCAAGCTCACATTCTCATTTTGCTTCCATGCTCCCCTTGTTACTTGCATGTTGCTGACAGTTGAGACACCCCACAGTCAATTCAGACATGAACTTCCATAACCTTTCAATCAAATGTACACATCCTTGAATTTTTATTTGTGTGGGGTTTTTTTAATGTATGATTGAGATGAATCTCTTTCAGGCATGAAATTTTAAGGAACCTGGTTTTAAGAAATTCCCAATAAAGGTAAGTTAATGTGTTTCAATGTATGAGTCATTAAATATACAATTTGGGATTTGGACATAATTTGCTATTTAACAATCTCATGTTCAAATTTTATAGGTGTGTACTCTTCTCTTCAAGTGCCATTCTTCCAGCTGGTCGGATTCAGACAATCAATATGGTCCTAATGTGGCACAGTAGCATAGTCGGTCTTCCGTAGCCACAGAGTCTGCATCCCTGAATTCAACCATCCATGGCATGAAAATATTCCAGGATTTTTTTTTCTCAGAAAACCAAACCTTGATTTTGCTATTTTATATAGGGGACACCATTTTACTATGCCACTGTATATAGTAGGACTTGAGCATCCACAAATTTTGATATCCATGGGGGTTCCTGGAACCCAACCCTAGTGGATACAAGGGCCCAACCCAGTAAAAATATCTTTATACCATATTCAGATAAAGACCAAAGATCTCTTTAAAGGAAAGAATCTTTACCTGTCAACAAAAACGGATCACAGAGGGGATCAACCTAGTCTCCCGTTTTTGTGTTCTCACCATCCTTATATGTGATGATGGAAGGACAGAAAGAAAGCCCTCCCCAAAAGATTATAAAGCTCAGCCAAGCTTATATAGGGAGATACAATCTTTCTGGTAGTCTTGATGCAAGATGATTATGATTTTCCAGATCCTTGAAGGATTAGGAATAGTTTTCTGGTGGTACCAAGTAGCTTGTGCCCATCAATCAGTGAAGTCAAAGGGATGTAGCATCTGCTTAGCTTTGTCAAGAACTGCTATTTTCCCCAGGAGTTCAGTGAACAAGTCTTTTGTGATGCAAAAAGTGAAAAAAAATTCAGAAGAACCCTGAGCATTAACTAGAAGACATCTGCAGACAGAAGTAACATTATTCCCCAATACTGGCATAAAATTAACAATGTCCAGCCCAACCTTTTCATGGGCTTCATCTCAATTTGCTTACTAATGAAAACATACCAACCCTTTCTTCCATGCCACATTATTCACCCGGCCCCCAGTACTTCCCTGTTCTTTTCTCAACTTTCTGTTTCCCATCAATGGGCTCTGAGATGTTCCCTTCTCTGCACATTCCTGCGCCAGACCAGAAACATTCTTTTGAGCCACCCACAAGTATTAGGCCTCTTATCAGCCTAATAATTTACCAATAAATTTATAGCACCTATATAACTCTTTTATCTACCTCAAACTTCAAGCATGCTACACATTACAGCAATCACAACAACAAGAACATTACAGAATATATCACATTTTGAGATCCTTAAATCACAGGATTTGTTTGCTTGTTTATAAAATGTACCCCTGCATCTACCTGATGTTTTGGAACTGCAACTGCCATAAGTACTAGCAAGGAAAGCCAATGATAAGGGATGCTTGGAACTGCCATCCAGTAACAACTAGAGATTCACATGTAGTCCAAGCCTATATTTTGTAGTTCAGTGATAACAAGGCAGCCTTCAGCATACCTGAGACAAGGCTGCCCTGCAGATTTATAGCTTCCAGTTTCCCATGAAGCCTCTCTCTTTTACCTGCCTAGTGGTCTTTCATTCTCCCCATTGTCTCAGGATAAGAATCCATTATCCCAAATAACTTAAGGTGGTGTTTTCCACTGAACGATGTGGTGCCATTAATTTAAACGACAGTAACCAGATGCAATTTAGTGTGATGCTTTAAATTGTTTCTTGCATGTGCATTTAATTGAAATTTATTGAGATGGTTATTTATGTTAATAAAATAATTAAAGGCAGTTATTTAAGACTAACTATGAAATAGCTGTGTAACTACCTATATTAATAAGACAGTTAGTTAAGGGATAATGTCTATTGCTTTATAGTAATTGCTATAAACAGCTGCTGAGTTTGATTAAACGCCGATGACAGCAAAAGGGTGGGAGTGATCGTGGAAGCTGCTCATGATGAGGAACAGGCAGCAAAGCCAACCATGATCCTGCCACACTTACAGAAGAAAAAAAAATATGGCAAAATTTTGATCATTTATTAAGTTGCCATTCTTCTAATTTCTGATAGCAGTAGGATGCTTTCTAAAATAAAGGCCTAAAGCCTCCTATTAACCCCAACTGGGGTAGAGCTGTTAAATCCACCATTATGTTGACTCATGAAGACTCGAGTCAATGAGAGCTTATGCCAAATACAATTTTTAGCCTTTAAGAGACCACAAAACTGTTTGGTTATATGTTTTAGATGTAACTAACTAATATGATTGACTCCCTTATCAAAATACAACAAGTTATGGCCTGACCCCAAAGCTTAGCTAAGACTTCACCTGGTATGGAATAAATAAGCTATTCAACTATATATGGCTTAAGTCCAGAGCACCCAAAGATCATATCTCCACCTATGAGCCTTCCTGAATTTAAGATCTTCAAAGGACAGCTTTCTCTTGATCCCACCACAGACATGTTTGGTGATGACATGGTGGATGCTTCAAATTTGTGGAAATTTCTTTCTTGGGAAGCCTTCCATACCACCAAAATCAGCCAACAGAAGATATGTGGAGGATGGGGGATGGTTGGGTGGCAGCACAGCAGCAATTTAGTGTGTCCAGGGCAAAAATGGATGTTTGATAATCCCCATGGCAATGTCTTTGAAGAATGGGAATGGTCATGGTGCAGTCAGAGGAGGAGGAGGAGGAGGAAGAGGAGACAGAGTTAGATATTGTCTCAATTTCCTATAATATTTGATATTTTATTCCTATAATATTTATCTTAGCTGGTACACTGTGTGGTTAAATCCAGGTTGGGACATCAGAAATGTTCCTAAACATATGAATTTATTAATGTGTTTAAAGGGGGAAAAACAGTGTGCCCTTGGTGTCCACTGGCATTTGATGTCCAGGACCTGCTGTGGATACCAACATCCATGGATGCTCAAGTCCCATTATATATAATGCCACAGTAAAATGGTGTCCTGTATATAAAATAGCCAAATCATGGTTTGTTTTTTTGGAACCTATATATTTTTGGAATATTCTCAAACTGTAGATGGTTGAATCCTTGGATAAAGAATCCGTGAATATGGAGGGCCAACTGTAGAAAGAACTGGTATTCATTTATATAGTGGGTCATACCTCATCTGGAATACTGCTCCCAGTTCTAGATATCATAATTCAAGAAGTATATTGACAAATTAGGACATATCCAGAGAAGGACTACCAAGATAATCAAAAGCCTGGAAAGAATGCTGTGTCAGAAATGGCTTAGGGAGAAGTATATGTTTAGCTTGGAGAAGAGAAAACTGAGATGGGACATGAGAGCTATCTTTAGATATCTGAAGGGATATCATGTAGAAGATGGAGCAAACTTGTTTTCTGCTACTCCAGGGAACTCACAAAAAGAGATTCCAGATAATTAATAGAAAGAATATCTTTACTATAAGATCTGTTCAGCAGTGGAATAGATTGCTTCAGGGTGATAGACTTTCCTTCTTTGGAAGGCTTTAAACAGGCTGGATAGACATCTTTCAGGAGTACTTTAGTGGTATATTCCTACATGGCAGGAGATTGGATTACATGGCCTTTGTCGATGTTCCAACTCTAATTCTATGAATCTATATGGAGTTGAGTTCTCCTCCCCTCCTTCCCTCTCTCTTGATATATATATATATATATATATATATATATATAGAAACTGTTTAATTGACAGTCAAATGAAATCCAACAATATTTTGATTACTTTAATTAAGTGTAATTCATAGTTTATGAGAGAGGTTTTCATGTGAAACAAGTGATGCAAGATCCACAAAGGTAACTACAGTGATTATGTTTGGTCGCTATATTGTTTATGTTTGCATCTGTTACCATTGCATTTATTACAAATATTCAGTAGAAGCTATTAAAAAGATGCTCATGTTTTCTGTTTGCCTGGACCATGGTGCATGGCTATATTCTGGTTGTGAAGGATATGATGGTTACACCAGCAGAGAGCCCCCCAAAGCCAAGACACAGGCTGCTGCAAAAGTAATGCCGTTTGAGACCACTTTAGCTGCCATTGTTCAATGTTATGGAATTCTGGGACCTGTAGTTTTGTGAGATATTTAGCCTTCCTTGTCAGGGAGTTCTGGTGCCACAACAAACTACAAATCCTAAGGTTCCCTAAGATGGAGCCATGGCAGATGAAGCCATGTCAAACTGCATTATTTCTGCAGTGTGGAAGCAGCCACAGCTGAACTTTGGAATCATCGAGTTCAAGATACAGGTTCGGCACAATCATGATGTACATCTATAATTCAAACAGGCACTGCTACCCACAAATGGATATAAATCCAGGATAGAAGAGTGTGACATATAGGAAAAGGATAACCTGAAGGCACTGATCTGACTCCTATTGGCATTCCCAATTACAATAGACACACTGAATCAATGGGATCTACACAGTTTTTTGGGGGGGAGCTAACTATATCATTCTGATCATTCAATTAGAGTAACACAACTGCCATCAGAGACAGCCAGTATGGTATAGTGTTTGAGTGTTGGACTAATACTTTGGGAGATGAAAGTTTAAATCTCTGCTTAGCCATAAAAAACTTAGTGATTCACCTTGAACAAGTCACACTTTCTTAGCCTCAGAAAAAAGGTACTGTAATGGCAAACCTTGCCAAGACCCTATGATATGTTCATCATAGGGTTGGCATAAGTAGATAGTGATTTGAAGGCACACAACAACAAACTCCTGTCAGTCTTTTCCCCTGGATGGGACCCTAGCGATCTTAAGAAAGCTCACCACATCATCATGGGACATTAAGTAGCACACACTAACCATATAGTCACTTTCTTGAAAAGAAGAAGTAAACATTTGGTCATGGATGAACAATCTTTTTTGTCAGAGAAGGGAGCATCTGTGTGTACACTTGATGCATAACTTTAGGAATCGTGTTTCCTTCTCAGAACACTGTTTATTCTGAACCAATGGGAAAAATCACATATCTTTCAATTGGCTATGTGCAAACTTACAATTTCCTTCAGTCTGGGAACTTATAGTGTTTCATAAGGATGATAGCCAGCAGCAACCAGGCATCAAAAGCTTATTGAAATAGCCTACTTGTCCAAATAATCATTTTCTACCACTGAGAGCCAGCATGATGTAGTGATTTGAATGTTGGATTATGACTCTGGAGACCAAGGTTTGAATCCTGGATTGTCCATGTAAATCCACTGAGTGACCTTGGGCAAGTCACATGCTCTCAACCTCAGAGCAAGGCAGAGGCAAGCTCTTTCTGAAGAAACTTGCCAAGAAACCCCATGACATGTTCACCTCAGGGTTGCCATAAGATGGAAGTAACATGAAAGCACAACAACAACAACAACAACAACAAACAAACAAACAACCCCTACCAGTTAAAATAGTATGGATAACAATTAGCTCTCAAAAGGCTGAGATATAAATTGTTTCATAACTTTGTTCACTTAAAGCAAGTCAAGTCAACATTTTTAAAAAAGCCAAACTTATTTAAGTTATGCTATCTAAGATCATTTAAATGCCTTTACACATGGCATAAGGTTGTATATTTTGTTTGTTAAATAATACTGGGCCACCAACATGGTGCCATTCATTTGCTCATTTATCTATCTACCCATCCAATTCAATTTAGACATGTAAACCTCACCCATCTTAAAGTCACCATGGGATGCATATACATTGTAGAAATATTGCAGTTTGACATTGCTTTAACTGCCATGGCTCTATCCTGAAGAATCCTGGGATTTGTAGTCTGGTAAGGGATGCAGTGGCTTAGTGGTTAAGACACCATTTCTGACAATCGGAAGATCAGAAGGTTGGCAGTTCAAGGCCCAAGTGCTGTATGATGGGGTGAGCTCCTGTCACTAGTCCCAGCTTCTGCCAACCTAGCAGTTCAAAAGCATGCGAATGCAAGTAGGTACCATTTCTCAGTGGGAAGGTAACAGGGTTCGGTGCAGTCATGCTGACCACATGACCACCAGAGCAGTCCTTGGACAACACTGGCTCTTTGGCTTAGAAACAGTCCCCTACAGACAGATACGACTCGGCATTAATGTCAAGGGACTACCCTTACCTTTAAGGTACCAGCACTCTTTGGAAGAGGAGACTAAAGGCTTTGTAAAAGTACAGATCCTAGGTTTCCACAGGATGGAGCTACAGCACTTAAAGTGGTGCTAAACTCCATTATTTCTACAGTGCAGATGCACCCATGGTCACTTTCAGACATAATGATTGCAAGCCAACATACAGTCCAAGGTCTGCAAGAAGGCATAACAATTTGGCCAGATTGCACCCTCCTTCTTTCAATGCAACTGGAGTAATAGATCTCCAAATAATTGTGTATTGCTTTTGTGGCTCTTTGCACATACCCCTTCAGGACCTCCAATAAGACAGGGAAGCCGCATTCTCATTTTTCTAATTGCTTTTCACAGTTAATGTATTTATTGCAGAGCAAGTGCCAGTCCTCACTGGCTTATTCTTTGAACTGTCAGCCCACCCTGCGCTGTAGCCTAGTTAAACTTCTAGGTCTAGCAGGCTTTGGAAACACATAATAGTTTTCCTCAGGGAAAACTGTGCAACAATGGATAAAAGACTTTGGCCTCTCAGCTCAGTTACAAAGAGATTGACTCCTCTCATCCTCTTAGTAAGAAATCTACTTGAATGTGTGTGTTTTTCATAAAAAAAATATTTCAGACATTATCTTCTGAAAAACATGCGTATATGGGCCTCTTGACTCCAGTTCTTTGGTTATGTTACCACCCATGAGCCAGTTCAGAAGTGAAGCCGATGAAGATGGCTTCTCCAGAGCTCATTCAGTCAAAATACATATCTGGATTTCTGTTTCTATTTGGACTGCTAAAAAGAATGGGCCTTGGCACAAATCAAACCTGAACTCTCACTGGAAGCACAGATTACTAAATGGGGTTATTGTACATTGAACATATCATAAGATAATGCTCGGCAAAGGGGAAGGCAGTAGGACAAGAGAGAAATGCATTACAGGCGGATGGAATTCATTAAGAAAACCATGGCTCTGAATTTGCAAGACCTGAGGAGGCAGTTGATATTCAGGGCTCTTGGAAGACTCTCATTTATAGAGATACCATAAGTCAAAGTTGACTTGACAGAAAATGATAACACAGTAATTAGTCTTCCTTAATGGTGGCCATTTCTTTTCAATCAGTTTTGCTTGGGAAATATTTACTAAGATTTGCATTTTCTCCCATATCTGGGAATGGCAAGAAGTTGAGGGTTGACAGAAAAACATATGGGAGAAATTGGAACCGATAGACTTGTTCATCCAGGTGACCTGAGATGGACTGACCTGCCATCCACCTTGTCAGTGGCCTGGAAGGGCTTTGAGTGACCTTTCTTTTTATCCACAATCACCATGATGTAATGAGGATGACACTAAACTAGGAGGAGTAACTAATACCCCAGAGGACAGGATCAAAATTCAAGATGCACTAGAAAGCTGGGCCAATGCTAACAAAATGAAATTCAGCACAGAGAAATGTAAGGTTCTGCACTTAGGGAGGAAAAATAAAATGCACAAATATAGGATTGGGGGCACCTGGCTGAATGGAACTATGTGTGAAAGGGATCTAGGAGTCCAAGTAGACCATAACTTGAACATGAGTCAACAGTGCGATGTGGCAGCTAAAAAGGCCAATGCAGTTTTAGGCTGCATCAATAGAAGTATATTGTCTAGCTCAAGGGAAGTAATAGTGCCACTCTATTCTGCTTTGGTCAGGCCCCACCTGGAATACTGTGTCTAGTTCTGGGCACCACAATTCAAAAAAGATGTGGAGAAACTGGAGCGTGTCCAAAGGAGGGCAACTAAGATGGTGAAGGGTCTGGAAACCATGCCATATGAGGAATGCCTTAGGGAACTGGGGATGTTTAGCCTGGAGAAGAGAAGGTTAAGAGGTGATATGATAGCTTTGTTTAAATATTTGAAAAGATGCCATATTGAGGAGGGAGCAAGCTTGTTTTCTGCTGCTCCAGAGACTAGGATGTGGAACAATGTATACAAATTGCAGGAAAAGAGATTCCACCTCAATATTAGGAGGAACTTCTGTTCGACAATGGAACGCACTCCCTCGGAGGGTGGTGGAGTCTCCTTCCCTAGAGGTCTTTAAGCAGAGACTGGATGGCCATCTGTCAGAGATGCTTTGATTGGGAGTTCCTGCATGGCAGGGGGGTTTGAGTGGATGGCCCTTGTGGTCTCTTCCAACTCTATGATCTATGATTCTATGATTAATGATTGTGATGATAATCATTTGTATCCCCTTCCTTCCAAAATTGGGAGTCGAGGCAGAGCACCTGTGCCTTGGAGGAGCTCAGCACCAGCGCCGGAACACCAAACCGTGCTGCGGAGGACTCTTGGGGTGGGGTGCCGGTGGGAGCACCATCCCTCTCAAAAGCCGTCCTGCCGGACTTCCCTCCCAACAACAGTGCCAGCGCCGGAACACCTTTTCGCCCCTATGGAGGACTCTGGAGGGATGGAGTGCCAGTGGGAGAGGCTCTCCATAAAGCTGCCCTGACGGACTCCCCACCCCCCACAATAGCGCTAGCACCGGAACACCTTTCTCACCCCGCGGAGGACTTTCAGAGGGCGGAATGCTGGTGGGAGCGGCACTCCATAAATGCCGGCCTGCCGGGCTCCCTCCCCAACAGTGCTAGCGCCAGAACATCTCTTTGCCCCATGGAGGACTTTGGGATTTGTAATTGATTGACCTATGCTTATTGTAATTGTAATTGAATTGTAACTGTAAATGATTGACTATGTTTATATTGTGAATTGTTTCATTGATACTGTATTATATGAGTTTAAACTGATGTTATGCATAGGTGATATTTTGAATGTATTTTGTTGATATTGTATTATGTGTATATGTTGATATATTAGGTTTAATTTTATTATTTATTAATTGTATTGTGTATATTTCATTTTTTGTAATCCCGCCTTGATCTGAAGGAAAGGCGGGACATACAAATAATTTTTTAAAATTATTCTTCTTAAACTAGAATTAAACTAGTCACAGTATTAAAACATTTCAGATGTCTAGTGAATAGAATAAAATGCAATGTAAAAAATTAAAAAGCTATTTAAAAACAGTTCAATTTAAAACAGCACAGCACTTGCTAGCCCATCTTTGAAAAACTTTCTGTATTAATAGCATGTTGGAATAGGCCTGCCAATGCAAGGGCAGCAGGGAGTGGGCTCATTCTGGTCTCTCTGGGAAAGGAGTTTCAGAGTCTAGGTGCAGTCACTGAGAAGGCCCTCTCTTGCATTTGCACCAACCATACCTGTCAAGATGGTGGAACTGACCTTTCTTTCTGTCCACGAGGCAGGGGGACTTGTGTGACATCATGAAACAGCCTAGTATATATTAACTTTGCATTCCCCTCCTCCATTTTATAATTGTAGGAAGCCAAGAGGATTGAAAAGACTGTCCTGGCTGACATCCTACATTGTGTTGTGGTGTATGACTTACAAAGTGGGCCTTTTGGGCAGAGACATGGCTACAAATATGTGGCTATGCAAAACACACCCATGTCCCAATGCAGGACCTCTGCTGACAATTTAAAGCCAGTTAAAAGAGCTTAAAATAATTTGAATCCATTACATATGTGCAAAATTTGGATAAAATCTATTAAGCTCCAACAGTTTTAATAAAATACCATGTTTGGCTTGGTGCGGGAATGACATTGATATTGGCATCAATCAGATCTCTAAGGGAGGGAGATATGCTATCATTGGGTGTCAAAGCAAATAAGGCCCTATTCCATGTATTGTCACCACTAGTGGCCACAGAGAAGGGGCCTTCAACAGACCTCAGTTCTAATGCAGAGATATATAGGATGAGGAGTTCCTTCAAGCACTGAGTTCCCAAAGTATTTAAGGTTTTAAATATGATCTCCAGCACCTTTGATTCAGATGTGCAATGGCAAAGGCATCTTCTGGGACCTCTGGATGGTGGCATCAACATTGCACATCTGGCTACAGAAGCATAGTCAAAATGTTCTGGCTTAACAGCAGTACATGTAAAAGGCATCCAGAAGTTCTAGGAGACAAGAAGTTGAACATGAGTCAACAGTGTGATGTGACAGCTAAGAAAGCCAATGTGATTCTAGGCTGCATCAATAGAAATATAGTGTCTAGATCAAGGGGAGCAATAGTACCACTATTCTGCTTGGAATAGTCCTCTATTCTGAAGCCTCAATGGGAATATTGTGTCCACTTTTGCGCACCAAGATGGATGTTGGGAAGCTGGAGTGTGTCCAGAGGAGAGTGGCCAAAATGGTGAATGGCCTAGAAACCATGCGCTATGAGGAATGGCTTAGGGTGCTGGGTATGTTTAGCCTGAAGAAGAGAAGGTTTAGAGGTGAAATGATAGTCCTATTTAAATATTTGAAGGGATGTCATATTGAGGATGAAGCAAGCTTGTTTTCTGCAGCTACAGAGAATAGGACCCAGAGCAATGGATTCAAACTAGAGGGGAAAAGATTCCACCTCAACATTAGGAAGAACTTCCTGATAGTAAGAGCTGTGCAACAGTAAAATATGCTCCTTCATAGAGTGGTGGAGTCTCCTTCTTTGGAGGTTTTTAAACATAGTCCATCTGTCAGGTGTGCTTTGAGTGTGTCTTCCTGCATGTCAGGGGGTTGGATTAGATGGCCCTTAGGGTATTCTGGCTCCCTATCCAGTATCTCAGCCAGCATTTTTGTATTTTGTATTCAGTTGTTTTTGAACTCATAAGTTAGGAGAGCTGTGGAAGTGTAGAGGAATTCAAGATACTTACAAGATACTCCTTTCACATGGACCACATAATTCTCATCCTTGTTTTAATCTCTGCAGTCTTGCACAGTTCAAATCACTGTATTGCAGAATCAAGCAAAACACATATAAGAAAGGAGAGAAGCATTCTGATTCACATATTGATCTGGGAAATGGGAATAAGGGGATTTTATAATCTAAAAGTAACGCCAAGAAAACTCTCTACTACAAATGTTCATACCTGGTTTTGCTTGGGAACAGCTTCTTCTTTGGCTGCTAACAACTTTACTCCAAAACCCAGCTATGGTTTATTTTAAAGAAACCGCTTACAACATGAAATGTCTTACTAACTGTTCACAAAGACTGCACATGAATATGTCATTCCTCCACTGATTCACAGCATATGGGATCCTGAGTTTATTGACATATTTTTCCATTAAAAATATATATTTGGAAGTTGTTGGAGGGGGGCAGAGAGAAAGAAATTGCCCATCTGGCTCCTTCAATTTGACACATCTCTTTCCTGGATTTAACACTGGTTCATTAGTCAAGGAAACAAACAGCTCCATTTCCGTATTATTCACACTATCGCATACTGTATTCCAGGTCATACATATTCTGCAACTTGTTTAATAATTCTTTTATCCTTTAACAAATTCCCATTAATCTCTGACCGGGATGAGCAATAATAGGTTACTTAGTCATCATATATAAAAATCAGAATCAAGTATCTTTAATGGCTTCCATTAATTACATGTCTGCGGAAAGGGGTGGGTGGAGGGTTGGAGAGGAAACTACCTCTCTTAAGCACAGTATCTTGTCACTTGTCAAGAGGAATCTCATTTCTGAAATTAAAGCAATGGCAGCACCAGCCATATCAAGCATGGGAAGGGGGGGTGCCCACGCCATAAAGAGACAAAGCCACTTCATTTTCTATTAACCCAAAAGTTTTCAGTTCCTGCTTAATGGATTCTTCATTTTAATCCCTCCTCCCATTTTTAAAAACAAGACTTAATGAGCAAGTAAAAAAAAATTGCAAATGAATCATGGGCAGAATTGTTGTGCTGTAACTTTGTTTGCCATCAACAACAACTGGTGCCTTCAAAGGAAATGGAAATACCAAGGTCATGGGCATGGGCATGAATTAGAAGGACATAAGCAGAGCTTAAGTAGAGGACAGGGGCTCTTGGAGATGTCTCATCCATGGGTTCACCATAAGTCGGGACCAACTCAAGGACAGTTAACAATAACAAAGGAGCTGAACCTGTTTGAGGAATAGGATTCAGGACCATGGATAGGTCCTTTGGTCTAAAACCCAGAGGAAATTCATGGCACCCAGTGACATAAAGACACTTGAGCTTAGTATATTCCTCCTCCCCTACTTGAGTATTCAAGTATCAACACCTATTTCTGTGTCTGCTTGTAATGTCCTTGGGCCAGGGATGCCTCTTCCTTGCTTGTGATTCTTTGCATTATCAGATGTTTCAACTATAAAATCAGCAGGAATCCTATTGGTGTTTGGTATATAGTTAAGTTCCAATATGAAAGCAGTTGGATTTTACTTTTCTTCTTTCCTGACACAGACACCCACATTCAGTTCAACTTTGCAAAACCAGAACTGCTTATTTGTTGACACTCGACATGTAGATGTGCATTGCATATAGATGTGCATCTGCATGGTGACTGTACATTTGGTGTCTTGGTTCCATTGAACAACATTGCCATGCAACTCAAGGACTGTAGAGTATAGACAATACAAAATGTAGTGATTTTCATTATTCAGGATCAATATAGGATCTTGGTCATAGACTTTTAGAATCACAGAATCATAGAATCATAGAGTTGGAAGAGACCACAGTAACCATCCAGTTCAATCCCCTGCTATGCAGAAATACAGACAAAGCACTTGTGACTAACGTTCATCCAGCCTCTGTTTAAAAACCTTCAAATATTAGGAAGGAGGAAGAATATGGAGATGTTACTTTTTTCTAGTTACTTTCTAGTTACTTTCATCTTGTCCATCCCATTATTCCTTGGAGTATCAACAGTACAGGATCTGTCTACAACAAGCTGATCATGTGGTCTCTAGCCCCTGTTTGCATACTTCTAGCAAAGAGATTTGATGATGACAAATAAAGATACATATGACTTAATGGGCTGCAGGTGGCATTTCCACCCACAAATTCATCCAAACCCTGAGAGTTATCTGGCACCATTCCCACTCTTGTCTTATACTTCTTGAAAAGCCAGAGATGAAAGTCAAATGATTGCAAGATCAACTTTTGATGTGACATGCTATGTTGGAAGATTGGGATTAACACACATCCATCCACTAGAACGTGGATGCTTCATCTCCTCCTGCTATCACACTTTGCATGGAACTATCTGGATTCCATTCAATTTTGTTTTTAAAGGCCCAATATTCTGTCTCTCTTTATGTTTTCTTCATTTGTTACCCTTTTTTATTTTTTTAAAAAATAAATTAATTAAATTAATAACATATTCTGAGTAGCTGTGGTTGATGTTTAATGCCTCGTGTCTTGTGACATTGTGATATCATGAGGTCCCATCCCCTAGTGTCAAGTTTTGGCTTTCAAGTTGTACGACCTGACACTGTACTCTGACATTGTACTCTGCTGGCAACCCTAAGAATGAAGAGTCGAAGGAGTGCCCTTCCATTCCTAGTGTGAAAACAGGGATCAGATACCCCCCTGCAAAAAAAACCCACCAAGAGGGAACAGGACTTTTTCTTCTGATGCCTGCTTAAGGGAGACCTTTCCCTCTAGTAGTAGTCCTCATCAGAGGATGAGAAAACAACTCTGGTTTGTTGTGGTTGTTGTTTTGTGTATTCAGCCTTCGTCCACTGCTTGCTGAGACTCATATCATTGTCATGAAAAAGTCATTGTTGAACTAACAAGGGACCCAGACTCTTTGGCTATCATCCAAGAAATATTTTCTTAAAGAGAAAGAGAGAGGGGATGTAATGAGCAGGACACTGCATGCAAATTATGTCATCTCTATAAAAAGCAGACAACGAAATTTAACTTATTAATATGTCAAGAATACAACATGGAGATTTGGAGTCAGCTGGAATGGGGGAAGAGCTCTAACTTGAGCAAGCTTCCACACTTGGGATTCAGTCCCAGAACTTCATCTCCTACCCAGGGCCACTCACTAAAGCTTATAAAAATATACATCTGAATCCTGTTAGTTTTGAATAAAATTGTTGTTGTTGTTGTTGTTGGGTGCCTTTAAGTTCTTTCTTACTTATAGCAACCCCAAGGCAAATCTATCATTTCTTTTTTATTTTATTTTTTTATTTTTTGGCAAGGTTCTGCAGAGGGGGTTTGCCATTGCCATCCTCTAAAGCTGAGAGAAGGTGACTTGTCCAAAGCCACCAAGTGGGTTTAAATGGCTGAGCAGGGATTCCAAGCCTCACCTCCAGAGTCCTAGTCCAATGTTCAAACCACTGCACCAGGCTGGCTCTGTCATAGGAATTTATTGCATGCAAAAATAAAGCAACTTAGCCCTACTGGGATAAAGTCACTTACAAGATGCAATCGGGAATTATCGCATGAAAAATGACACCAATGCCACACGGCGACTGGATCCAGCTGCATCCAGGCTCCCAGCCATGCTCAGAAGGCCACTTTTCAAAAACAGGAGCCCCCTGTGTGTGCAAATCAGCCGCTGAGGGTGGGCGGGAGCATGGATGCAGCCGGGATGCAAGATGCAGTTGCCCAGCCGCATGAGCGACATTTATCATGCAATAATTTAAGTTGAGGGCAGGGAACCGTCTAATTCAAATGATTGTATGTACAGTGCTGTGTAAATTTACAGCACTATTCCTGGTTGCATCCTGTAAGTGACTGTATTCTGGCAGGGGTAAGTTGCTTTAGTTTTGCATGTGATAAACTCCTTAATAAAATAGGTCTCTTTAATCAATTATCAGCAGGTTAGTCACCACATATGTAAATTCCACAGATTCAATTCTCTCTCTCTCATTCTCTGGACTCTTTCATACAAGGCTAAATTGGAAGTATAATTTAAGGTCAATTCAAATGCAATCATGGGTTTTATGTTATTGCAAATTAACTCTTCACATGCAAATTCGGGCAAGAGGGAAGCCAATTCGAATGCAATCATGGGTTTTACCTTATTGCGAATTAAAGCTTCGCATGCAAATTCGGGCAGGAGGGGGTTATTTTCGGGTAATGGGAAGTAATTCCGAACGGAGCAGGGGTTCATGTAAATTCGCTAAACAAGCGAAGTTACATAAATCCGCATTGGCTCCATTCGGAGTTGGGAGAAATTCCTCCCCGTTTGAAAGAGTCCTCTCTCTCTCTCTCTCTCTCTCTCTCTCTCTCTCTCTCTCTCAATCTCCTCTCATTCAAACTAACCATGTTACTTAGGTCATTCCTCCTTTTGAGACTCACACTCTTAAAAGATTTTTTCCTGACCTGTTGGGTCCTCCCTCTTACTTCTCAATCAACTTTTTTGGAAAGATGTTGAGATAAATATTTCTTCTTAACCTGAACTATTAACTAGTTAGGTTAGGCTATAACCTCTATGTAGATCTCAGGATTTGGTCAGGAAACATCAGGGCCTGGGGCAAATCTGAACTGGCAACCCTAAAAATAAGAATAAACTGGAACCTTCTACCAAAGTAGAAGAACATTCAAGAAATGTAAAGAAAATCCAAAATCCACAAAGGAGTAATATCCTTATTGGCCAGGGAACATGCACAAAACACATAATGCAAGTTTTTAAAACATCACTGGCATCTTCATCAGGTGAAAGATTTTTTTTAAAAAAAAAATGTACAGGAGGAAGAAAAGTGATGGTGTTGAGTCACAGACCTACATTTTTTGAGAAATTAGTTGACAAATTTCAGCCCAGCTCTAACAGATAAGCCTTCTAAAATGCTTTGTACTCTATGGAACTTTTCCAACTGTTTTCCACAGCCTTTTCCCAACAGCCTCCTCTGCATCCAAAAAGACCACTGTTTGCAAAGGGCTTGCTGGAATAAGCTTGTTTAACAGAACAAAGCCCGTGTCCAACCTCTGTAGGGTTTTATGTATCCAAATCAAATCACCAGTAACAAGTGGGATATATCAGTCCTCTGTGTGCTTTCTCTGGCAAGGAGTTGCATCAACCTTGGATTGCCAAGTCTATAAATCCATTTTGAATCCACTTCACCTCTGCATGCCAGCTCTGGTCTACACCCAGGCCATAACAAATAAAAGGAGTACAGCAACAAAATGGGTTGATCTAAATGTGCTTGTTTAATTTCTTAGTGCCCATATTATTTCTTTTCATGGGACACATGTTGATTTGTTGTCACAGCCTTTGACTCTCGTAAAATCAGATTAAAAGAATTAGTGAAGTTATTAAAGCCGTTTATAATATGCTCACTTGGAAAGGAGAACATTCATAAGGGGAGAGAAATAGGTATGGGGATGGGGAAATGCAAAATGAAATGAAAGCCTTTAATTTAAGGAGCTGGCACAGTGGTTAAACACCAGTCCTGCAGCCACAAGGTTGTGCGTTCAAGGTTGACTCAGCCTTCTATACTTTTACAGGTTGGTAAAATGAGTACCCAGTGTTGGAGGCAATTGGTTTACAGATTATAAACCACTTAGAGAGTACTGAGATCACTGATAAGTGGTATAGAAATGTAAATGACATTGCTATTGCTATTTAATTTATTTATTTCTAAATGACATTTGTCTGGTGAGAGCAATGGGAAATTATTATTATTATTATTATTATTATTATTATTATTACCCCACCCTAAAGGCTATCAGAGTGGCTTACAATTATTATTTTTAATTGGATGGTTCCCTGCCCTCAGGCTTACAATCTAGAAAGACACGGCACAAAAGGAGAAGGGAATGGTGGAGGGGAAGGGGATCAGGTCCTGCAGATCTTCTCTCCCTCTGACATCTGGACCAAGGCAGATGGCATGGAGGGAGGGCTCTGCTTCATAATCTAGGACAGGCCTGCCCTTTCGCTCTCTCCTAGGCCAGATGGTGTTGTCATGGAGGGAGGCCTCTCCTTTCACTGTATGTGGGCCTGGGAGGGAATGGATAACTGTACAGGATGTTGGGGTCCTTGTTGTCCTTCTTGGTGGTTTACATTCAGGGGTCTAGCTATGGTGGAGGAATAAAATGCAGACATTGACCCCCAATAAGAATTCTGCTCCCTCGAAGGAAACCTTTCTTCAGCTGCCAAATTTCTAGCATTGCATTATCTTAAAACTTCAAATGAGTGTTTAGAAATAGAGTTTAGGCACCCATTGAAAGGGGGCAGGAAAAATGACCAAGGAAATATGAATGCCACAAGTACAATTCAGAGACACCTCCATATTAGTGTAGATTATAAGTATGCAAGGGGTTCCCTCCATGCATCTGAGAAAGTAGACCCAGTCTACAAAAGCTTATGCTTACCTCTTTCAGCTTGAATTCAGGATCCAGAATGTCCCTGGATGTCATCATGGGTTACTGCCCAGATGCATCCTGGAGTGAATCCTTGCCCAGAAAGTCAAATGCTCCCTGTGCTGGCTGAGCAAGGCTTTGACCCAGGATGCATCTGGGTGGCAGCATCCTGCCTAGATAGGTAGTGATTTGGGTATGATCCAGGATCCTGAATTCAAGACAAAAGAGGTAAGACGGATTATTTGTCAATGGGATAAGCTCCATAGATAGATAGAGGTAAGATGGCACACACACAGAGATGATAGAAGATAGATGAGAGAGAGTGAGAGAAACAGACAGACAGATATGTTAAGTATGGATTACTAGTAGACTTGGAATAATTACTAAGAAAGGCCAAGGAAGAAATTGCAAAGGCAGACTGGCTGCTGAACATAAAAAACAAACAAAAATAATGACCATAGAGGAGCTACATAAATTTAGCCTGGACAATGAGGAAATCCAAATAGTTAAAAAGTTCTTGTTCCTTGGATCAGACATTCTTCAGAACAGACACTGGAGTCAAGAAATCAGTAGAAGACTAGAAATGGAATGGGCAGCCATGAATGAACTAGACAAGATATTAAAGAGTAAAGATATGCAACTGAGCACTAAAGTTAGAATAGTCCAAGTCATTGTATTCCCTATCATCATGTATGGATGTGAGAGCTAGAAATTAAAGAAAGCAGACAGAAAGATCAACTCATTTGAGGTGTGGTGCTGGAGAAGAGTGGTGAGGATACCATGGACAGCCAAAGAGGCAAATAAATGAGTTGTTGAACAGATCAAGCCTAAAATCTCCCCGGTAGCCACGATGATCAAACTGAGGTTGCCATACTTTGGTCACATCATGAGAAGGCGCTTACTCATTAGAAAAGAATGCTAAGAATGGTAGAAGGCAATAGAAAGAGACGGCTGTACGCTAAATGAAAAGACTTTATTAAGGAGGTCATGGGCCTCAGTCTGCAAGACCTGAGCAGATCAGTGGAGGATGGGGAGTTTGGAGATGTCTCATTCACAGGGTCACCATGAGATGAGGTTGACTCGAAGGCAGCTAACAACACCACAATAGTCATAGCCAGCTGATGGAGGCATGAGTAGAGTAGTGAATGGAGTAACATTGCACCTAAAGTAGCACATTAAAGCAGAAAGAGTAACATGTGAATGCATAATGTTTCTATGTATTGCCTCTACACATTGCAATATCACAATACTTTGTCAGCCATGCACACTGATCATTGAGCCACATATGTTGCACTACACTGGCATTCAGTATGGAAGTTGCTTAACATAACTCCACTAGTGGATATTTACAATACATAGAGGTGTTGTAGGATTTCAGCCATTATTTTTAATATGTTATACGTTTAGATTTACATTCTTTCTTTTCAATAGGCTGTGTTATTAGAATCAGACACTTGCTTTTCTGTTTAAATTGCTTATATGTTTAACATCAGGCACTTGACATGCAAAAATATCAAAATTCCAGCATGGATGTATGGACATGTGCGTGCACACACACACTTACACACACACACACACACACACACAAAGAAAGCCATAAAGCTTTCTATTCATCTGTCCCTCTATTCCTGTCTTTTGATGGATCTCATTATTAAAGAATCATTTAGCTTACATAATTGTCTTGTGCCATACATAATTCCAACCTTTCAATGTCTCTTCAAGTTGGCTTATTAGCCAAAATGCAGTCTTTTGTTTTTGTGTCTTCATCTATCAAACTTGAAGGTGGACAGGTTCATCCATGTGCTAAGTTTTTTTAAAGATGATAATAAAGAGGAGGAAAGAATAGATTTCTGTCTACGTTTATAATATCAGCTACTACCTAAAACTGTCCTGACATTTCTGTTTTTATTCTTTTTAAAAAAGCAGTTAATTTAATATTTGGAGGGGGAGCACTATGGAGTAATTTTAATTGTCTATGGCTGTAAGAGAGACAAACCTTGGACTGGTTAGAAAGAGAAGAATATTGGGTTCAATTCTGAAACATCTAGGTTAATCTTGAGGTAGCCCTGAATACATTTCACAGTTAAGTCTAGGATTGAAAATGGTGCCACCAAGCCCTTCAAAAGCATATGGAGCAGCTCTGTGGATTCTAGTCAGTTATTAGGCATCAAGCCAACCTACAAGGGTTGCCATATCTCAGGGCTTGGTCCTGGGTCTCCAGTTTTGGGGGCCATCTCCAGGATGACAGATCCCAGGATCCCATAGGATGGAGCCACAACACTTAAAGTGATGTCAAACTGCATTATTTCTACAGTGTAGATGTACAGTACACTAAGACTCCCAGAATCCCCTGGATTCCAAAATCACATAGTCCAAAATAATTCTGTTGACAATTGCCACATAGGAACATAGTAGTCATCCTATGAAGGTGGTTGATGATTATAGAACATGCCCCAAACTCACACAGTGATTATGGGAATATTTTATCCTACTAATCTCCAGTCTTAAACTTTATAGCTTTATCCTTTTTTTTCCTTTTCTTTTCTTTTCTCTCTCTCTCTTTTACAATCTGATAGATTTTAATTTACCTGCTTCCCTCCATTTTAAACATTCTGTTCATGTATTTGGTTGGACTGCAATCGCCATCTAAGAAAATGTTAATTTCATTAATTTTCATTAATTTCATGTTAATTTTCTTCTCCCAATGGGAATTCCTGCATTCACCTTGAATTCACTCTTTCCCACTTTCCCCCTCCATTCTTTTTCCCTAGCTTTATGCCATATCCTCACTACAAGATGCCACCTGGATGGGAATGGACAATTTTGAAACAGTTGGGAAGATGATGCCCTTAATGTACTTGACGTTGTTCCCTTACTCACCTCCACCAAAATTGAATTGCATCGGCCTTTATCTAGGCATCACACCACAGGCATCTATTGAAAAGATACCAAATGTCATTTCAAAGTTGCAATATTTGTAGGGGGAGCAAGGTTTGGTGGTGGTGGGGGAGAGTGAAAATGGATTTATAAAAAATTCATGGCTACGACGATCTGATAATGTGGTGCTCTGCTACCAGCAGATGTTTTGTCTAACATGTTCCCCGAAGCTGTAGGCTCTGCTTCAGTATCTTTCATTTCCACTTGCTATCTGCTGACAGTGGATTGTCATGTATGTACCCTATAGCTCCAAGCACCACTT
The DNA here is from genome assembly GCA_034509955.1 of Urosaurus nigricauda. Classification (NCBI taxonomy): domain Eukaryota; kingdom Metazoa; phylum Chordata; class Lepidosauria; order Squamata; family Phrynosomatidae; genus Urosaurus; species Urosaurus nigricauda. Next base: position 369,359,401 of record JAOEGL010000001.1, read on the forward strand.
CCCATCCAAGGCTGCCGCCACGATGCGTAATGAGCTTCACAAGATGCTTGTCGCAATAAACTCCACACTCCCCCGACCATATGGAACGCAAGACTCTAAAGCCCACAGATATCCTTCTCTCTCTCTTCTCCCTCCCCCTTTTTGTTATTTTTTTATTACAGTTCAGATTCTTTGACTATAATCTATGCAATATCTAGTGGAGGTACGTGAAGTGCTGGCTGCCGCAAACAAACCTAACACTTGTTCGCAGCGTCTGTTACAAATGTCCAATTTGGGACAATAAATTTCCTGGGAACGTGTTCTTTTGCTGACTTGTAGCTTTATCTTTTCTCGTGTTCTCTTCCTCTTGTGTCACTTTTTTTATGAACTATGCATATGTATTAAATGGGATTTGTTGTCCCTAGGTACCAATTTGCATAAAGTGCAAGCCATCATTGGTTGGAGAGAAACAAATTACTTCTCTAGCAAGATCACACTTCCTCACTGCACCTCCCCCTTTCTTCCTCCTCTTCTTAGAATCATAAAATCCTAGAGTTGGAAGAGGGCCACCCAGTCCATGCAGTAACACAGTATCAAAGCACCCCTGACAGATGGCCATCCAGCCCCTGTTTAAAAACTAGGAGACTCCACCACACTCTGAGACAGTGTATTCCATTGTCAAACAGCTCTTCCTTATCAGGAAGTTCTTCCTTAGGTTTAGGTGGAATCTCTTTTCCTGTAGATTAAATCCATTGTTCTATGTCCTAGTCTCTGGAGTAGCAGAAAATATAAGCTTGCTCCATCCTCAATATGACATCCTTTCAAATATATAAACATGGCTTTCATGTCACCTCCTAAACTTCCCTTCTCCAGGCCAGCTCCCTCAACCTCTCCTCATAGGGCATGGTTTCCAGACCCTTCAACATTGAACTACTGTAATGCACTGTATGTGGGGCTGCCCTTGGAAACTGTTTGAAAACTGCAGCAAGTCCAAAATCCCACGGCCAGGCTGTTGACTGGGGCTGGCTACAGGGATCATTTGACTCTCCTGCTGAAACAGCTGCACTGGCTACGGGTCCATTTCTGGGCAGAATTCAAGGTGCTGGTTTTGACCTTTAATGACCAGCTTGGATCCAGACTATCTGAAGGACCGTATCTCTATATACAAGCCAGATGCAGTGTTGAAATTGGCAGGAGAAGACTTTCTCTCAGTCCCACCACCTTTTCAGGGAGAGAGCTTTCTCTGTGGCTGCTTCCAAACTGTGGAACTCCCTGCTACAAGAAGTCAGGTCACTCCCCTCCCTGCTCTCTTTCCTCCGGGAGCTGAAGACATTATTATTTAGGCAGGTGTTTGGTGGCTGGATTTTATTTGTGCTGGTTTTAAGTGTGTTTTAACTTATGTTATGATATTAACAATGATTAATAATTATTTAACTTTTGTAAATGTTTTTACTTCTGTCTTTTCAAATTATTTTGTCTTTTTAAATTATTGTAACCCACCTTGAATCCCATTGTGGGAGAAAGGCAGGATATAAATCCTGGAAATAAATAAATAATTTTTGTCGCCCTCCTCTGGACACACTTCAGTTTCTCAACATCCCTCTTAAATGGTGGTGCCCAGAACTTGACATAGTATTCCAGGTGAGGCCTGAACAAAGCAGAATAGAGTGGTACTTTCTTTTCCCTTGATCTAGACACTATAATTCTATTGATGCAGCCTAGAATTGTATTGGCTTTTTTAGCTGCTGCATCACACCGTTGATTCAAGTTCAACTTGTGGTCTATTAGGACTCTGAGATGTTGACAAGCCAGGTGTCTCCCATCCTATATATGTGCATTTCATTTTTTTCTGCCTAATTATTTTCCATGTTGAAATAATTTTTGCTACTTTTGGCTTAGTTTTCTAATCTGCTAAGGTCATTTTGAATTCTGATCCTATCCTCTAATCCTATCCACTAAACAAGCTACTTCTAGTTTAGTGTCATTTTCAGATTTGATAAGCATGCCTTCTATTCCATCATTGAAGACATTGATAAAGATATTGAATAGCACTGGACCCAGGACAGAATTCACTTCTGTCAGTTGAACAATTTAGACTTCTCAGATGCTAGGTTAGCTTAAACCAAATGACTTTTTAAAAAACTTCTTTTAAAAATATTATTATTCATTAAAACAAAATCTGGCTATTGTTACTATTTTCCAACCTCTTACTAGAATCATAGAATCATAGAAATTTAGAGTTGGAAGAGACCACAAGGGCCATCCAGTCCAACCCCCTACCGTGCAGGAACTCCCACTCAAAGCATTTCCGACAGATGGCCATCCAGCCTCTGATTAAAGACCTCCAAGGAAGGAGACTCCACCACCCTCCGAGGGAGTGTGTTCCACTGTCGAACAGCTCTTACTGTCAGGAAGTTCCTCCTAATGTTGAGGTGGAATCTTTTTTCCTGCAGTTTGCATCCATTGTTCCGAGTCCTATTCTCTGGAGCAGCAGAAAACAAGCTTGCTCCCTCCTCAATGTGACATCCCTTCAAGTATTTAAATAGGGCGATCATATCACCTCTTAACCTTCTCTTCTCCAGGCTAAACATCCCCAGCTCCCTAAAGGCGTTTTTCATAGGGCAAGGTTTCCAGACCCTTCACCATTTTAGTCGCCCTCCTTTGGACCCGCTCCAGTTTCTCCACATCCTTTTTGAATTGTGGTGCCCAGAACTGGACACAGTATTCCAGGTGGGGCCTGACCAATGCAGAATAGAGTGGCACTATTACTTCCCTTGATCTAGAACAACAATGTTTGAATTTACCGTAAGCATTTTAACTTTAATAGTTTATTGGCAATTGTTTATTGTTAGACCAATATCCAATGTCAGTTGCTTCTTCTTGATCACTTTATTTTATAGTGCAAGGACTGTCAGTCAGAAATAAATCCTTCAGTTAACATAAATCCATCAATAACAACTTTCTTTAAATGAGCACTTTTTAAAGAACAATTATTATTTAAGCTAGCAGTCCTAACATCTGAACTACATGTTGCTGCTTAATTTTCTGATTTTGTCATATAATGTTCTAGTCCTATACTGCTATATATAGGCTACCAACTTGTTGATGTAATTCCTAAAGTTTTATTGAAAGATGTCATATCAAAGCCTAATTAGTGAGTTCCATTAAATTCAGTGGGACTTAATCTGACCAAAGCAGAATAGAGTGGCACTATTACTTCCCTTGATCTAGACACTATACTTCTATTGATGCAGCCTAAAGTTGCACTGGCCTTTTTAGCTACCGCATCGCACTGTTGACTCATGTTCAGCTTATGGTCTACCTGGACTCCTAGATCCCTTTCACATGTACTTTCATTCAGCCAGGTGTCCCCCATCCTATATCTGTGCGTTTCATTTTTCCGCCCTAAGTGCAGAACCTTACATTTCTCTGTGTTGAATTTCATTTTGTTAGCATTGGCCCAGCTTTCTAGTCTATTCAGGTCATTTGGAATTTTGATCCTGTCCTCTGGGGTATTAGCTACTCCTCCTAGTTTAGTGTCATCACATGGGATAGCCACTCCTTTGATTGGTCACACATGCACCGCTCCACCTGTACAGAGCATTGGAACATTGTGTGCGAGTGAAAAATTGGAAAAGCACAATCATGGAGCAACCCCTCCCCCCACATGCCCCTTTCACCCCCTTCACCCCATGCCCTCCTGTTGGACTGCCTGATTTGTGTATATTGTAATTACATCCTTTGGAGTTGACACACTTTCATTGCTTTGCTTTACCACAGCCCCACACTTAAACCACAGCTTTTTAATGCTCTAAACTGAGCTATCCCCACTCATGTCCATGCCAGCATTCTCTGAAGATGGCAGCCACAGAGGTGGTGAAATGTGAGGAATAAACTCTTCTAGATCATGGCCACATAGCCCAAAAAACTCACAAAAACTATGGATGACAGCCGTGAAAGCTTTCGACGTCATATCCCAGGTTCTGTTTGCTCCAGTTTTTAGCCCCTGAGTCCGGTTTCTGCCATAGCTTTACCTGTTCAGAGCTTTTCAATACATCTCCCAAGGCAAGATCTTGCCTTGAATCTTACAGTCTGTGGCTGGAATCTTATATTGAAACATGGTTGTATTTGGGGACAGGTGAGCTGGTTGTCAGATAGTTGGTAATAATTCTAGTCTCTTGAGTGACCAAAAAAGTAGGTTTCCATACCATATGTCAGCTGGGATATCTACAGTGCATTTCTCTTTTGCTTCCCTTTTGATGGACAGGGCAAGGAGGGCAAACAGTACTTATTTGGGAATATGTGAACCAAGTCTTCCCTTGGCTGACCTCAACTGCATAAGGTACAAATGAAGCAAGTGTACAAATGAAGTGTACAAAGCAAGTGTACAAATGAAGCAAGCAAACAAGAGGCATGCAGTGTTCCTAGCTTCTCACCACAGCCTGCTTTGGAGGTGGATAAGGAAGAAAGACAAAATATAGGAAAGGAATGTGCTTGGAGAGATTGCAGGGGCTGAAAGGGGACTAAGAAGTTATCTAAGTCAGAGCTTCCTAAGAGCGTGTTCATTTATTTCCTTCACTCAATCTGCAAGACAAAAACAAGAGAGATGAGTTATTTATTTATTTTTTCGGTCAAGATTATACATTCCTTGCATCTTTTGTTTTGCCCTTTGTTTCCCTGGTGGGCACTAAAACTGCCTGCCAGTGCCCCCATGCCTGTATGTACCTGGCACAGTTCATCCTTTTGCCTTGCACAGTGGCAATCACTTAAGCAATTCCCACGGCTGCCTTTGTAAGAAGCCTCTCTCTTAAGCCTTCGGTTTAAGAATTTAGAGTAATCATGTAAAAATGATACCCCTGTGCTCTATGATCCGCTGAATCTCGCTAATGCCGGATCCCAGAAGAGGGCTTATTAATGAAAAGATGCAATGCCTCACTCACGGCTCATGTTTCACACGAATCTCTCTCATGGATTCAGCTGTAAACCTCACTGCTGATAAAGTGAGTATAATGAATCCCCACGCTCAGGAAGAGGGGATGCCTCGGACTGGTGGCATAGCTGGCTATGGACTCTGCTTTCTGGGCCCAATGTTGGACAGATGTGCTTGATCGCAGTTGGAAAAAGAAATAGAATGACAAATTGATGAGAGCAGTCGATTCCACTTTTCCTACTGGAGGACTCCTTCTGGACTGATTTGAATACACTGCAGAGAACAGTGGGGGCTGGTGCCTGCCACATCATTGGGAATAGCAAATCTGCTATTTAATCAAGACTGTAAAGGAGTGCTGGACCCTCATCCAGAGTGCCGAACCCTCATTCTGAAATATGTTTAGTGCCTTGGATAGTTCCTTCCCAATTTGGCATCAAAAACTTGAAGCAATAATATAACTCTTTTAAATGACGTAATCGACAGATTTGGTAAGATTTCAGGATGCAAACTTAACAAAGAGAAATCGGCAATATTAACAAAAAACTTAACCAAAGAAAAAGAGGCGAAATTGGCAGAACTTTCAGGTATAGAAATAAAAAAGAAGGCAAAATACTTAGGAATTACCATTTCCAGAAATCTAGGTGAATTGTTTGATGATAATTATAAAAAAACTTGGAAGGAAATAAAAAATAAACTGGGAAATTGGAATAAGCTACAATTGTCGCTTTTAGGGAAAATAGAAACAATTAAAATGTCAATTTTACCCAAAATGCTATTTTTGTTTCAAAATTTACCCATTGTAGTTAAAGACTCCTTTTTTAAACTCTGGCAGAGAGATATAAGTAATTTTATCTGGCAAAGGAAAAGGCCAAGAATTAGACTCAAGATTTTACAAGACTCAATTGACAGAGGAGGCCTAGGGCTACCAAATTTAAAACTTTATTTTGAATCCTGCTGCTTGCTATGGTTAAAAGATTGGATAACATTAAATAATAAAGAGCTTCTAGATCTTGAAGGTGATAATTTGGTTTTTGGCTGGCACGCGTATTTAGGATATAACAAAATTAAAGCTAATAGGAATTTTAACGCTCATTGCATTAGAAAATCGTTATTTAAAGTCTGGGAAAAATACAAATATAGGATTATGCCAAAATTTCCTCTTTGGTTCTCTCCTCAAGAGGCAACTCAAAGAACTGAAATGAGACAATGCACTAATTGGCTTACCTATTCACAATTATTGAAAAAAAATGAATCAGGCAATTTGGAACTAAAATCATTACAAGAATTAATTGAAGAAGGCCATGACCTAAATTGGTTTGGTTACTGGCAAATTAAAGAGTGTTATAAAACAGATTGCAAATCGTTAGGCCTCGAAAAAGAAAAAAATCAATTTGACAAAATAATATTAGGAGAAAACGTCAAGTGGATAAAAGAACTATACAAATTATTACTAGGATGGGATGAGGAAGAAGAAACGGTAAAAGTAAATATGATTCAATGGGCCAAAAACTTCGGATATCCAATACTCTTAGAAAAATGGGAACTAGTATGGAGAAAAAGATTAAAATATTCGGCCTCTCAAAACCTTAAAGAAAACTTCTATAAAATTTTCTATAGGTGGTACTTAACACCGGATAAAATATCAAAGATATATAAATCAAGTGACAATCTTTGCTGGAAGTGCAACCGTGAGCCAGGGACTTTATACCATTGCTTATGGTCCTGTAAGAAAGTAAGAAGTTATTGGATAAAAGTAAACGAAATAATAAACCCGATTGTAGAGAATAAATTAAATTTTGTGCCGGAAACCTATCTATTGAATATGTGGGATACAGAACTAGACAGGAATTATGGCAAAATACTATATTATTTGATATCTACGGCTAGAATTACATTAACGCAAAAGTGGAAGAATAAACATGTGCCGAGCATTAAAGAATGGCTTATAAAAATTTTTGATGCAATTGAAATGGACGAACTAACATCTCTAATAAGAAATCAGGAAATAGACAAAATCGAAAAGGATTGGGGCAAAGTATTGGAATGCTTGAAGAAAGAGTGGGGAAAAATTGTGACTATAGGCTATGACTAAAGTATGAGAATACCCTAGAACGATTAATACAAGATAAGTAAAAGGACAAGACAACAATAAAACACATCTATTTGAACATTATAAAATACAAACACATGAACAAATGCTTCTCCGTAATGCAACACATTATACGCAGAGAAATAACCAGTCGGTCGCTTCAGGAAATCTTTAAATAGACTAGAAGTAGGAAATAATTAGACGAATATTTGAGACTTATAATGAAAGATACAAAAAAAGATTCTAGTAAAGGGAGACTTAAATTCACGTAAATAGATAAGAAGGTAAAACAAAAATGCAACGCTACCTAGTGGGAGAAAGAGAAAAGTCCGGTATGAATGGACCAAGAATGGAAGGATGATGACAGAAGGTCAAGGTAGGTGAGGAAGGTATGAGAATGTAGTATAGAAAGAGGTTAGAATGAGAGGAAGAGAAGAAGGATGATTGAGAGAGATTAGGAGCGAGTTCAGGCCGAAAGGCCATAATGGAGGTTAAGGAAGGAAATACACCAAGTCTAGGTGAATAAGAATAAGATGGATTAAGGATTAAGGAACGAAACTTTACAACTTGAGAAGGCAATCACTTAGGAAATTCTTAGATGATTGATATTTATGGAAGTAAACAAGTACTAGAAATGTTTCTCCAAGTTAAGCAATTTATATATCACTTTTATAAATGTTCTTTTATTGGGTGTTTAGGAAAATTTGAAATTGTCTAATTTTGTACTTCTTGTAACCTCTATTAATTTACAATTGTGTAATTGTGTATGTTGTTGTTTTTAATTGCAATAAAGTTTTAAAAATTAAAAAAAAAACTTGAAGCAGATTCACCATTCCATTATCATGAAAACTACCAGCTATTATTGTCTGGGACAAGAATTTTGGGACATATTTGGAACATATCCATCAACCAACATTCATGTTAGGGGATGTTGTTGGTGTTGTGAAATGCCTTCAAGTCAACCTCAGCTCATAGTGATCCCATGAGTGAGACACTTCCTAGTCTGCCTTCCTCAGCTGCTCTGTTCAGGTTCTAAAGGCTCAGTGCCATGGCTCCCTTCATTGAGTCTATCCAACTATTCTCCACTTTTCCTAACATTATTGCCTTTTCTAGTGTCTTCTCATGAAATGTCTGAAATAAGATTGTCTCAATTTAGTCATTCTGGCCTCCAAGGAGAGTTTCAGCCCATTCTGCTCTAAGATCCATTTCTCTGTCTTTTTAGCCATCCATTGTATCCTCAGCACTCTTCTCCAGCACCACATCTCAAAGGAGTTGATTTTCCTTCTATCTCAGCCATCCTGACTATCCAGCTGCATGGTGATGGGAAGTACAATTGCTTGGACTTTCCTATAAAGACACATATACATTAATTAATTGTGTGTGCATGTTTATTTTCCCCCTCCGCTGTTACCAATTTATTTATTTATTTATTGTATTTGTTGTTGTTGCTGCTGCTGCTGCTGCTGCATGTCTTCATGTTGTTTCTGACTTATGGTAACCCTAAGGCAAACCTATCACAGGGTTTTTGTTTCAGGATTTGTTCACAGAGAGTTTTCCATTGCCTTTCTCTGAGGCTGAGAGAGTGTGACTTGCCTGTGGCACACAACAGACTTGAATGCACACAGCAGCAACAAAAATAATGATCTATGGTAGAGTCTGTTTACCACAGAGTATTTAGAGTGACAGTTATTCTAGGTTTGGTTCTTTATAATCTATGCTACATTATTGTATCACTATTTGGTCTCCAAGATATGTTTAATGAATTTCCATCTGACCTCTTGCTCAGTCCTGGGATTCAGAGTGGCTATAATATGATTAGAAATAAATAAATCATATGATATAAAACAACAATGAAGTTGGACATTGTAACAACAGTAACACAACTATTGAACATTGGATACAAAGCAATGGTATTAGTGGTCAATGGGGAGTCTGGGAGATGTAACACAAAAAAGGTATCTTCCCAACCTCTGGTCAAACTATAACTTTGATGCTATGAGTGTTTCTCCAAGATTCTATAAACTGTCTTTTGCTCTGTGCGTTAAGTACGTGTTTCCATCAGTGATGAGAAAGGCCACTGAGAAATCCAAGGGCTATGGTAGGGAAAATAAATGAACCTACATCAAACTGGTTGAGTAATCATACCATAAAAGGGTCAACTTGAATTCTCATTTCCTTCCTTTCCGTCCAGAAGCATCATTTCTGCTAGTGAGCCAATAATCTCCATTTATAGTTCCAAAAGTCAGTTCAATGATCCTACGCAAAGTTTACCATTGTCTATTTAGTGCAGCAAAGCATTCCTGTAATGGCAAATTCAAACACTCTCAAACTTTGCGGAAGGATCTAGAATTGAGCTTTGTAACTCAAGACCTTCTTGCCTTATTAATGAAGGCCTGAATATCCCTCATATCTTTAGGGAGAAAGCGAGTCTTGACTTTAACATTTTGTCCAACAACTCTGCTTTAACATTTCCTCAACATGCACATAGAATGTATTAACCTGGAGTTTATTGAATAAGGGATTAGAGCTATTTTTCTTACTTGAGTGAACTTTGGTTCACTTCATCCTGCATATATTACATGATTTTGGCCTTCCCTGGCTAGAACACTAGTGTTCCTTAAGTGATTGTACTCAAGGCTAAATGGCTAATACTCTAATATCTTTTGATTCATATGATCTTCCTCCCATAGACCAAAGGTTATTAAGAAAACGTGACATCCATTCTCAAAATGGAAGACACAGCACATTATCAGTAGTGGTATGTCTTCCCAAATAGAACAGTACCTTCCCAACTAAGAAAAGGGGTGTTTCAATTAAGGATCTAGCTTCAGGGGAGGGCAATGACAAACCGTCTCTGAACAAATCTTGCCAAGAAAACACCAAGATAGGGTCGCCGTAAGTCGGAAACAACCTGAAGGCACATAGCAACTGCAGTTACTATAGGGGAGAGGACAAAATTTATAACGTTTTCATGATATTAAAAATGTGAATAAACCTGCCATAAAATGTTGCTGAATGGCCAAGCCAGCCAGACATACAGGTGCCAGGATACTCCCTTCCATTCCCTTTTCCTACCATGTTTCCATGCTAGTATTCCATGCCCATGAGTGAATCCATTGGCTGTTTGGGAGATTTTCCAGATAGCAAACTCATTACCGAGTCTTTCTAAAATGGCCCCATCTTGTACAAGCATCAACATCTGTGCATGGGTGTGGGGGCACAAAGTTTTCAGAAGTACCAAAAAAAAATGACCCCCTTTCCATTCTGCATTGAACTTTTAGATTCATAGGTAGTATTCTTCTTAATATCAGTTGCAAGGATCGCTCAGATCTTTCATCTTTCTTGTAGACTTCCTAGAAGTGTCTGTCTGGCTATTTTGAGAAAGAGTGTGTTGCATGAAGTGCACATTTGATTTGAACCAGCAGGGAACTCTTCTAATGTTATGAATACATCCAGGCCATCCAACTGAACTGCATTCACTTCTGGATGCCTCATTTTAAGAAGAATATAAACAAGCTGGGGCACATTCAGAGAACAGCAATGAGGATGAAAAGAGATTTTGGAGAATAAAACATACCTGGATAACATACCTCAGAGAAAACGGAGGGGTGACATGGTTGAAGTATTTGTAGGCCTCAAAGGATGTCATAGAGTTGAAAGGGCAGGCCTGTTCTCTGCGACCCAAAAGAGTAGGACCAAGTCTAAGGGTTTGATGTTACAGGAGAGTCGATTTCAATCTGCACAGCAGAGGGTTGGACCAGATGGCTCTTGTGGTCTCTTCCAACTTTATGATTCTCTGATTCCAACTGAAGATTAGAAGGAACTTTTAGACAGTAAGAGTGGGTAGACAATGAAACCAGTTTCCTAGAGAGGTGGTGGGGTCTCATTTTCTGGAGGCTGGGGATTCTTTAGCTGGAGATCCTGCCTTGACCAATGGATTGGACTTGATGGTCTATTCCAACTTTATGATTCTATGAAATTTTGACTGTCCATATTGGGATTTGGGGAGTAGAGATGTCAGGGTGGAACACATGCCCTCCATGGTTAACCCTAAAACTGTCTTCAGCAAACATATGAAAAGTATTCTAATTTTAGCTTTTACTTACAAGGAAAAAAACAACAGGTGATTTTCTGCAATAGTCCCCAATGTTGCAACATGATTGAAGCCCACTGGGAGGAGACCTCATTGGTATTGCAATAGGGAAGCAGCTTTGAAAAGGGAAAAGTGGAATATAAGTAAAAGAAAACAAATAACAGTGTGATCGTCACAGGCCAAAATGGTCAAGGACCAGCTGAGTGGATGTTAGGCCAACTGCAGCTGTGCTGAATGGGCACCCCTTGCAAATTAGAAAGGTTGGACTTAAAATCGTCCTCCCCTGGTGTAACTTTTTCCTGTTTTTGTGACTGAGGCTGTAGGCTAGTAGAGCTTTGGAGGAACTTGGCCATTCACCTGTCTTCCCCCCTTTCCACTCCTTTTTCAGCTCTCTTGCCCAGCCTTTCTCACCTGGCAAAGCAGTTCTGATAGCAAATCTCTTTGTGAACCGATGGTTGAGATCAGCTGTTGAAAGGGCATTTCTACCAGCAGAGGGGGCTTGTACCTAACCCTAACCCTAACCCCCACAACCATTTGAAATAGTACATTGCATTTTGTATTGCATTTTAGCCAAGTAACGTCTTTCTAACATGCACATAAGGCAGAAAGAGATCAGAAAAATTATTACTGACCAGGCACAGAGAAGAAATTGGGAGAAGTGACTAAGTCTGATATGGAGAAAAAGGGCTGTTGAAAGGACTGTTGAAACAAAGGAAGGCAGTGGCTGAAAAGAAAAGACATATTTTGCATGGTATGCACAAAGTCTCAAGTACAATACAAGTAACTGACATTAAATGATGAGACAGTAGATGATCAAAAAGACCAGAAAAGGAGACCCAAGGAAAACTGTTGCCTTTTAAGAGTAAATGCTAACCAGAGAAGTCTGCTTGATATGGCATACTTTGGGATGCCATTTGTCCCAGAAAACTTGGAAAATCCTGGAAAGAAGGGGCTAAAATGTCCCAGCTGGCTGGGCCAGTTGAAGCAGTAAATCCCCGATTCCTCCTTTGTTGTAGGCCAATGGGTAGGTTAAAATGTGGCAGTGGTGATGAAGCAGGAAACTGTGCAAGAAAACTGGCGCTATGGGAGCTTCATCCAGCCCTGCAGGCTCCAGTTGTTAGTGCACAGGCATGGTATTGCCACTTTGTTCTTTCATTCCCTCTCCTCTTCCCCCAACAGGCCCAGAGGGCTGGAAAGGAAGGGAAGTGAGCAGAAACACCCTTGTGTTGTATAGTGATTGTGTTGGATGGCTTGAGCCTATAGCTAGGCAGTATGGTTGAACTTCACTTTCAAACAACCTCAAGAGGGAGTTTCTTTACTCTCTGAGGCTACTTGGACTCCTTCTCTTCACACCAGCTAATGGGGAAAAGAAGAACGAAAGAACTCTAGCTTGGTGCTGGTACTGAAGTTGAAACATAATGGTAGAAAAAGTGCAATGATTAATGTGTTAAATGTGCATAATAAGAATGCAAATATTAATGATATGCTTAATTATAATAATTTATATAATATGCAAATTAGATGCCTAGATACCAGCAACTGGAATATGGCAAGCCTATACATAAGGAATCTTCTCACATCTAATCCATATATCAGAGCCACAGAGTTGAGATTTCAGATTTCACAAGTAATCCATATTATGATATGGGAGGCCGTCTCAAGAACTGATGGTGGGGCTTGCACAAATACAGATAATAAGCAATTAAAATACAAACTAAGCAGAGACCCAAAGTTCAGTTTTGGTGGGACCCGTAAAAGAAGGGCAACTTTTATTTACCAATAGTTTTAGTTGCCAATAATAGTCATATATGTTTTATTCTGTAATGGTTTATAAAATGCCATGCACATGGATGGAACTATATAAACGATGATAACAATAATAACAATAGCAGCCAATCTGTCTTCCTGGCTCATGTTGGCTGACCTGGAATTTAGACTGTAAAGGAAGACACCTCTGCAACTGGCAAGTCGGCAAGGATCAATATGGCCTCCTTCACCTTTGCAGCAACAACACAAACTTGGGGCAGTTGAAGCATTTCTCTTTCTTGTGGGATTTATGACTCGAGTCCTGCTAGATTGTTTTCATCTTTGTTCCAACAAGCCAGGCTTGTTGGAGAATCACACTCTGACACTCTCCTAACCCCAGACTCAAAAGGAGGAGATTACAAAGGGGTCAGAAAACCCCAGAGGGTTCCCCTTGGTAAGAACCTTCCCTGTCAGTTTGCCTTCTCATTTCCCAAGCTCTCCTCTGATTATTAGTGCACTGACGGAATAAAAATAACCTCATATTCCTACATGAATCATAAATAAAGCCCTTTTATTTCATCAAAGAGGTTGGCAGGTTTATAGTCCTCTGCAATGTCTGTGCAATGCGAATGACATACCTTTAATTTTGCCGACAGGCTTGTCAGGGTTCAAATGAAAAAAGAAGTGAAAAGTGCGGTGACTTCTCAAAACATTTCACTGTTGCTGTGTGTGTGTGTTGGACAGATATATATATTCGACAGCTATGTGTGTGTGTGTGACTGTATGTGTTGGGTATATATAGATATATATTCTACAGCAATCAAGAAATCTGGCTGATCTTGTTAAGCCGTGAAACAGCCTTGTTCATAAATGCTCATTGCAATGTGTATTGGAATTCAGTTCCCCAAAGACAGGATGGATATTTTTGAAACTACAATGGAATCATCAAGCTGCTTCAAAACAGAGGATGTTCTTTACAGCCCTGTCTAACATAGCACCTCCCAGATGCTTTGGACTACAAATCTCATTTTCCCTGGCCATTGCTCTTGCTGGCTGGGATGATGGGGCCTGTAGTTCTAAACCTCTGGAGAGGGGGTTGATCTAGGCTATCAAAAGATAACTTAGAACATTCTATGGAGAAAATAGAAAACTTGTTGCTCACCCATTGTTATTGCTGTCAAGTCAACTTTGACTTGTGAAGACCATATGAATGAGACCTCCAAAAGCCCAAGTCATTAATTTCCCTGCTCAGGACTTGATAACTTAGGGCTGTGGCTTCCTTGATTCAGTTTACCTACCTATAATGTGGCCTCCCTCTTTTCCTATGGACCTCCACTTTTTGTTGATATGCACGTTCAAGTCATTTTTCATTTTTGGCGATCCTAAAGCAAACATTTTACCAAGCATTATTATCTTTCTCAGTGAGTCACATTTCTTCATGGTATGTCCGAAGTATGAGAGCTTCATCTTGGCTTCTAGGGAGAGTTCTGGCTTGATTTGCTCTTAGACTAGGGTTGCCATATGTCCCGGAACACTGGAACAATCCTGGATTGGAGGGTCTAAAAAATGTCCTGGCCCAGCTGGGTATTTTTAATGTACAAATTCCAGATTCCTGTTTTGTTCCAGGCCACATTTTGTCAATCTTCAGTTGGACTGGAGATTGACAAAATATGCCCTGATAAATTGGAGGGAGGAAGAGGAGGAAGAGGCACTGTCTTTGGAGGATACCCAGATAGAGCCTGCAGTGTGAAGGCCCAGCCCACTGGCTGAGGTGGCATGGGCAGGCAGGCAAACAGGCCTGGCTGGGGCCTGAGGTCAGCCTGATGTACTTACTTGAGGGCTAAGGGGGAGGGGTTTGAAGGCCACCACCACTGCCCGCCACCTTCCCAATACTTTTTTGCGGCAAGGGCAGGCAAGTCTGGCTGGGGCCCGGAGGTGGCCTGATGGTCTTAATTGGGGCCCAGAGGGGGATAAAGGCTGCTGCCGCTGCCCACCACCTTCCTCGTGCTTTTTGCAGTGTGGGCAGGCAGGCAGGACTCGCTGGGGCCCAGGAGTGGCCTGGTGGTCTTACTTGGAGGCCAAGAAGATTGAAGGCCACCACCATCACCTGCAGCCTTTCCTGTGCTTTTTACAGCATGGGCAGACAAGCAGGCCTGACTGGGGCCCGGGGGCCTAGTGGACTCACTGGGGTGCTGGGGGGATTAAGACTGCCTCCACCTTTCTCATGCTTTTGCTGGCTTTTAGTTGGTTATGTACACCATTTTTTCCAAATGTTCTACATACTTTCCTATATTTTGTCCTGGTTTTGTGGAAGAGAATTATGGCAACCCTTTCTTAGACCCATTCATTTTCCTTTTCAGCAGTCCACCAGATAAGTGTATTTCTTTTGATCAGCTTTCTTCCCTGTACAGCTTTCACAACCATACATAGAAACTGGAGATACTATTGCCTAGATAATTCTGACTTTGGTATTTAATGATATATCTTTACACTTGAGAATTTTATCTAGTTCCTTCATGGCTGCCTTTCCAAGTCTTAGGGACTATACTGATGGGTGGCAGGCAGCCGCCACTTTTCGCCCCAGATCGGTGCCACAGCAACTGCAGACAATGGCACTGATCTGCTCCCTGGATGGAGCAAAAGGAAGCCACCCCACTGCTCCCTGGAAGTGGTGTCATAGGCTCACAGGCGCACCATGATGATGCCCCTTCTGCACTGTGCAGTTTGGGTGCTGCGCTACAGTGGCATCATCATGGTGTATGCCATGTAAATGGGTGCAATCAAAAATGGCACCCTGGCAGTGGGGTCATGTCATCGAGCTTCTGGACGCTACGCCGTAACTCCAACCACAGGCAGGCACTTTTCACCAGTCTGCACAGGGCCTTAGTCTTCTTCGGATTTCTTGACTACAGTTTCCATTTTGTCTCTCCTGTGTCCCCCTCCAGAAAGCACTACTATTGTTACTGAAATATTTTGGACCCTAAAAGGTTTAACCTCTTGCAATAAGCAAACCAGGGGAACCACAGATGAAACCATGCTAAAAATGATTGGCAGAATCCAGACTTTGTCGTGTGTAGAAAAAACTACTCAAATCTTTGAAGGTGAATAAGTCTCAGTTCACATCCCATTTATTTTAGTGGGTCTGCTCTAAACGGTTAAATCTGGACTCAAGGTAATACATTTAGGTCCAATGTAATTCATCTGAGACAATTTTAAAATTTTCATTTTCCTGCCTCCATTGCCACAAGGTGGAAAATACTGTTCAGGTGGATAAACTGAGCCAATGCTGTTCCTCAACAAAATGAAAATAAACTGTCTATTTATTCTTTCTTGTCCTTCACTGTCTCAGGGATGGCACTAGTGTAAATGTATATGAATGTGGAATAAACAGTTCTGGGAACCTTTTTATGCATACGGGGCATAACTGGGTTCAGGAATAAACACAGTAGTGGCTGAATGTGGGCATGACCACATTCATTTGGTTTGCCCCTACAACCAATCTCCTGGTACCTCTGGATGAACTCTCTACACTGCTAAATTCTTCCAAACCTACAACTTTGGATGGCCATCTGTCGGAGATGCTTTGACTGGGAGTTCCTGCACAGCAGGGGGTTGGACTGGATGGCCCTTGTGCTCTTTCCAACTCTATGATTCTATGATTCTATGAACTTGTTCTCTTGATCCTATCCCCTCCCATCTTCTAATCTCTATAACCCCTTCTTTTCTGCCCTCACTCCTCTATATCTTTAATCTCTCTCTCTCTTCAGGCTCCTTTCCTTCGGATTTCAAACATGCTCCCGTTTCCCCAATTCTGAAGAAACCCTATCTCGATCCCTTTTCTTTGTCTAGCTACCGTCCGATCTCTCTTCTTCTTTTTCTCTCTAAGGTTCTGGAATGGGTAGTTTATTCTTGTTGTCTTGAGTTTCTCAAAGCCAATTCCATCCTGGACCCGTTTCTGTCTACAGAGACAGCCCTCACCAAAATCTCAAATAATCTCTTGCAGGCCAAGGCAAATGGCCTCTACTCTATTCTCATTCTTCTAGATTTCTCTGCAGCCTTTGACACCATGGACCTCTGTCTCTTGCTTGGTTTACTTTCTGACCTCGGGTTCTCCGACACTGTTCTCAACTGGTTTAAATCTTACTTGTCAGACCAATCTTTTGCCTTGGTCACAGGTGGTCAGACTTCCTTCTCTGTTCCCTTATCTGTAGGAGTTCCTCAGGGCTCTGTCCTGGGTCCCCTTCTGTTCTCTCTATACACACGGTCCCTTGGTAAACTCATCAGTTCTTTTGGTTTCTCCTGTCATCAGTATGCCGATGACACCCAGCTGTATCTTTCCACCCCTGACCTTTTGCATCGGTGCTTGAAGCTCAACATGTCTAAGACAGAGCTTCCCATCTTCCCACCTAAGCCCACCCTTCAATACGCCTTTTCTGTTTCTGTTGACAGCACTTCTATTCAACCTGTTCAGCAAGTCTGCAGCCTTGATTTCATTTCTGATTCCTCTCTGTCGTTTACTTCCCAGATTCAGGCCACCGCCAAGGCCTGTAGATTCTCTCTGTACAACTTTGCTAAAATCCGTCCTTTCCTCTCAGCCTCCACTGCCAAGAATCTGGTCCATGCCCTAGTGGTATCACAACTAGATTATTGTAACCTTCTTCTGAAAGGGATTCCTCAATCTCACCTCCATCTTTTAATCTCTGTCCAGAACTCAGCTGCACATATTATCACATCCGCCCGCCACTTTGACCATGTTTCTCCTCTTTTCTCCTCCCTTCACTGGCTCCACTTCCCCTTCTTCATCCAGTACAAGCTTTTGTTGTTGACTTTCAAAGCCCTCCATGGGCTGGCCCCTCCTTACTTGTCTGAACTTCTTTCTCCTCACACTCCTTCTTGTATCCTTCACTCTGGTAGTCAAGGTCTCCTGTCCCAGCCGAGGATTTCCACTGCCCTGTCCCAGATTCATCCCTTCTCAATTGCTGCCCCGCACTCCTGGAACCTTCTTCCCCCACACACATGTGATTCATCACTTCTCTAACCAGTTTCAAAACTGAGTTAAAGACTATATTGTGTCGTCTGCCCCTGGATGCCTCCTTCTAACTATGTATTAAGAACCCTAGCCCTCCTTGCAGTCATCTACCTTGGTCCAGGCCCCAGAGGGAGAGAAGAACCACTGGGCCTCAGCCCCTTTCCCACCACCTTTCCCATGCTCTTTTTTGTTTTCTCTCTTAGATTGTAAGCCTGAGGGCAGGGAACAGGGAATTTATAAGATTGTATGTACAGCACTGTGTAAATTTACAGTGCTATATAAATAAAGGTTGATGATAATAATAATAATAATAATAATGACCAATGAAATATACACATTGGAAAAGTATGTATAGAAAAAGAGTGCTCACTTTTAAAGGTTTGCAGAAATAAAATGCCCAAGTCATGGGTCCAGGACAACTGGTGGCTTCCATGTAATTGGGATAGTGGATCTTCTGTAGGCAGACTCAAAACTTAAAAGAACTATTCAGCATGTTCCATTTTATCCCCTCAAAGAGGTGCAGCGCCTTTAAAGATAAAAACTTTATATTAACTTTTTAAAAAATCCTGTGCCCTTTTTGCTGCACTTGTTTAATTTTTGTAGGTCACTTGAACCTCAAAGTGACTTACACTAAATATCACTTGCAATTATCTTGCCCATTCACTAATTTTCTAATGGTTCTGATATCAGTGTGGTGGTAAACTGCTCTTGGTTTATTCATAGAATAATCATAGAATCATAGAATTGAACTCTATGATTCTGTGAATAAATCGAGAGCAGTTTTACCACCACACTGATACCGGAGCCATTAGAAAATTAGTGAATGGGCAAGAAATTGGCAAGTTAGGTTTAGTGAAAGTCAGTGTAAAGAGATATATAAAGATATATATTTCAATCCTTTAACATTTACATTTACATTGAACTCAAGAAAAAAATCATCACTCACTTCAATACAGGACTCACTGGCTGCCATTCTGATGAAAGGAATGAATCTAAGTTATGAGTACAAGTTGAAAAATGAGCCAAACAATGTGTGCATTAAAAAAAATGGCAGTGGGGACAAATTTTAGGATCTGAAACTCCACTGCCCCAGAGCAAACCTTGGAAGGCTACACTCCAATCACACATCATATTTTCCCCCAGATTTTATTCAGTTCTGCAATATCCCCTGGAAGTAAGGTGACCAATTTTGCCATGTTTATGGCCTTCATTTTTCCATAGGAAGTGATCCAAAGTTTTTCTTGGGGATACTTCAGGACTAAAAATATTTCCAAAAAAGTCTACCAAATGTTGAGAACCCTGAAGGCCACAAGAACATTCCTGTAGACCACATATGGCCCATGGGCCACTGACTTCTGGGGAAAACATATGAAAAAAGAGGAGGTGCATTTTGGCCCATTTTTAAAAAATGGAGGGGAATACAAACTAGACATGGAGGATAAATCTGCAAATGTCAACTAGATACATGTGCCCATGTCTATGTTGCATGCATACATGCACAGATCATAGCAAGGAATGAGAACTTTACAAAACACTCTTTCACATTCTAATCACATCCATGGCCACTTCAGTGGTTAATTTCAACCCTTCCTAAGGCAAAAAGAATGGCGCGAGTCTCCGAAGAGCAGTTTCATGCTAGAACTCAGATCTATTATTGAGCCGAGCTGCATCAGCACGGCTGGATCACCAGGACAGATGTGGAAGACAACAGGACATCTTGGTTGTGTGCCAGCCTTAAGAAGCAGTCAGGGAGGGGGGAACCTCTCAGTTACAAGAAAGACATGATTGCTTAAGCAGCAGGTGGAGAGCAAAAGACATTTCTGTAGCCACAAGCGCCCAAACCCAAAGGACTGAATGCTTCCAAAGCTCTTTAGCTCATCTCCTCTACATCTATCAGACAGAATCACCTCAGGCCAATCATCTCAGGATATTCATGGCACACTGTGTTGTGGCCTATTTCAGAACATACTAGGACTTTAGTTTTTGTTGTTTTTTCTAAAGAAACAACATAGTCCCTACATAACCGAATAAGCATGTATGTGTGTGTGTTTCTTCAACTTCCTTCTTTGATTGTGCAACATTCCTTAAATCTATCAAAAGAAAGAGGGGGGGGGGAATATTTATTCTGTTTTGTTTTTTCAAACTACTTCAGCCCAACATTTAAAGATGGGTGACAACAATGAGCCAGGGTGACATAGTGATTTGAGTGTTGGACCATGACTCTGGAGACCAGTGTTTGATTCTCTGCTTGGCCATGTGACCCACTGGGTGATCTTAGCTTGTACTATATTTGGCAGATAGAGTCAAAAGCCAGTGTGGTGTAGTGGTTGCAGTTTTGAACTGGGACATCTGGGGACCAGGATTCAAATCCCTACTGAGTCATGGAAACCCTCTGGGTGACCTTGGGCAAGTCACACTGAGCATGTATACAAGGGCCATTTAAACAAGTTTCATGACCTGTCCATGACCTGTCTTCACCACACAGGGCCAAAGCCCTGATTTAACTGTGGACTATCTTCACTGCATTGAACTTGGACTGTCTCTGCCTTAAACTGGTTTTTAAAAGACCTACTTTTTGCTCTTGATTTGCCAGGGAAATCTAGAGCACTTTGTAGCAATGTCTACATATGCATCTTGCTGTGTTGCCTGGTGTCACTGCCACTGATGTGACATAGAATCATAGAATCATGAGGTGCCCAGGCATATGGTCAATGCTGGGCACCTCTATTTTCAACCCCAAAGGGAGTGACCCACACCAGCAGTGGTGGCACCAGGCAACACAGCAGAAGAATTATGTAGATAGTTACCCAGCATTGCTACAGAGTACAGAAGTAACAGGAGGAATCTGGTTCAGCTCCAGGGCCAGAATACTCCAAAGAGCTCTGGTGCTACAGTAAATTACAATTCCTAGGATTCCCTAGCACTGAGCCAGAGGAGCTAAAGTGGTCCCAAACTTGAATACTTCTGCAGTATGTTTTCGGACCTATGACTAAAACACTGGCTAGCCATGAGTAGCCTGTGGTCCCAGTCCATCCATCTGCCCTCTGCTCACCAACACAGCTCTCCGCAAAGTCCAGCTGAATGAGTGTTCATGAGGCAGAAATCTAGCTGGACTGGGCTACTCACGAGGTACTGATGTGAACTCATTTTGGTTATATTGTGAAAGTCTAATTCCCCATTGTCTTACCTTGCTCTGTTAATTGCATATATTAGCCCTCGGCTGAAGAATAACTTAACTTCCAATTTTATTTAAGAAAAAGAAACAGCCCTGATCGTGGTTATTTGGGGCATATAAGTCTCCAATATGACTCTGTTTTCTAAGCAGACATTAATGATTCTAGAACTAATATTCATTGTTTGAAAAGCCATACCAGCTTTGGCATTTACTTAACCTTTTGTCTCGTGTATGAGACTGAGGCAGCCGAAATCCTTTTCTTAATTAATATCTTCTCTTTCTCTCTCCCATTCTCTCTCTCTCTCTCTCTCATTCTTTCTCTCACTCACTTTCCCAAGCCAACATTATTTATCAAATCATTTGCATGTCACTGTTAGGAGGAGAGTCTCCTTGTAGGGTATGTGAAAGCAACTTGTGCATAATGTACTCTTCTCCTTTCTTTATAAAAATGAAACAATTAAAGTAAAAAGTATAGATGATCACATCTAACCAGTCCTCGTGGATAATCAAACCGAATTATATGGTTTATAACCAGAGCTCACCAAAGCTGACTGAAAAATGCAAGTGGTGATTATTTTGAAACCCAAGCTGTTGTCTGCTGGGGTGGTGTCAAGGGAACAGGCGCTAGAAAAATTCTGGTATGTATCTCAATAGGCCTGAGTGTTGCCCATTGGAAACAAAGCATGGTGTCCTGTTCTTCTTCTTGAACACAAGAGACTAGAAACTAAGAGAGAAGACATTTGTGATGTTCCACCAGACATGGAAACATTACTTTTTTGGACTACAGCTCCCAGATTCCCCATAGCTAGTGGTCATGTTGGTGAGTGATTTCTGGATGACATAGGCCAGAATCCTGTTGGTAACTATCCACTAGACCAGATCCACTGAATCTACTGTTGGATAGTGAGTCAATGTGTGGGAAGATCCAGATGATTCAATGGCTCTACTCTAGTCAGGAACAAACTGGATTTGTGCCTCAAGATGCATGTCAACTCTTGATAATTCAATGAATTCAATGAATAGGCAAGAGATATTCAGAGTGCTTTGCCATTGTCTTCCTTTGAAATATACCCTAGAGCGCACACACGTATGCACACAAACATATACATCAACATCTTAACACACCCTAAATACAGAAAGAGAGGAAGCTGAGTTTAGACAAGAGTTGATGATTCTTCAGATTATCTATATTCCTTGCCTATTGACCAGTTTGACACATTGATCTGAGTCCCATTGCACAGTCCCAACTTGAGTACACTAATTATTAATTGGTGCATCAATATGTTGATTCAGTGGTTCTTCTCCAGTTGAAAATCTCCAATTTGATTCAGGCCAGAGTCTCATTATAAACTTAAGATTTGCAAACCATGTTCTAGGGTTCTCTAGGGTTCCGCTGATGCACTTTTTTTTTTTTTTTTGGAGGTACTTCAGCTAGAACAATGGTGGACACATTTTCCTGTCTAGAGGGGAATGAATATTATAGTGAAGGATCTGGAGACCAAACTCTATATATGAGGAATACTTGAAAGAGTTGGTTATGCTTGACCTGAAGAAAATTAAAAGGAGCCATGATAACTGTCCTGAAATATCTGAAGGGTTTTCCTATGGAAGATGCAACCAGTTTGTGGCAGGACTGGAAATAATGTTTGGAAACTTCAGAGAAGTAGATTTCAGCTAAACATGAGGAGAAACCTTCTAACAGCATAAGTTGCTCAGCAATGGAAGAGTGCCTGGGGAAGCTGTAAGGTGTGTCCCCTATTCAAACAGTGGATTGCTTGTGGACTGAGTGGGCTGAATTATAGTTGCATCAGACTGAGCTATACTTTGAAGGCCAGAAAGTTGTTTCAGGGAACTGAACTTTGCAGGCCTGAATATTATGCCATGGAATTGTTCAGTTGCCATTCAGGTTGGGAGCTATTATCCTCCAGCTTATTCTTAAGTAGACATATCCTGTATTGACCTGTGCTTTTAATGCTTAACAGCTAAAGGCATGCACAGAACAGTGCTAAGCTTTGTATACCTGATAGAAATATGTCAAAACTAGTAAGAATTCCTCCTGGTCCCACCTACTTTTCTATAGCCCTTCCTTGAGCCCTCAGTCCCATTCAGTCCCCAGACTCCAGAGCCCTGTCAAAAAGGGTGAACCTCTTATTGAAAGTCCCCAGGAAAGGCAGATCGCCTTTTAAAGAAATAACATGGGGCACCTGAGCTGTTCAATGCAGTGGTTCTCAGTCTTTGGGCCTCCAGTTATTTGGGGCTTAACCTCCTCCTGAAGTGGGGAAATTTTATATTTAATATTTAGTTCATAATTTAATTATGCAGACTGAACAAAGATGGTTGCTGAACCAAAGTTTAAGATGGCTAACATTTGGGCTAAGTGAAGGTCTTTCGGAAAATGCTGAACAAACAGGAGAAAACAAGAAATTGTTTAGGTACAAGCTGCCCTGGTACCCTAAGCAGAGGCACCAGAGTGAAGTCAAAACATAAACACCAGATAAGTAGAGTTGCAACTGTGAAATAATGTGTAAAGGTTAGTTACAAGGAAAGTAACTTTTTGAAAGGTGACACATGACATGACGAGTCATAAGTGGGTTTTTAATTATTCATGTGTTTGTTTCTCTGATTGCTTGAGATTCATTTGTTTAGAGTTAAGATTGGCCAATAGAAAGCATTTTTGGAAATCCTTTGTGTAAAAATTATAAATCCCATCATCTTGTTTTTTTTTGGGGGGGGGGTCTCAGTCTTTGGAAATCTGAATTTTCCACTGAGGACATTTGTATTCTATGCCGGCTGAATAAATCTGGAACCTTTAACCGACTCTGGGTCCTCTTGTCTTTACTCCACTCTGTCAATGCTGAGGACTGGGTAAGCAGTCCTAGCCGAACCCGTTTTTCCATTACACTCCCAGAATCTCTATTTCCCGTTCTAGCAGAAGCTTCAAGGGGTTGACATATAAAATATCTGGAGGAACAAATGTTGAGAACCACTGGTTTAATATAAGGGGACAGTAGCTTAAAATGAAAAATGGATTTCTGGTCACTTTTTTTTAACCCACAGGGCTCCAGGGGCAGAAAAAATGCTCTCAGACCAACCTGCTGAAGATCCGTGGGGGTCTGGACTAATTGATCTCTGTGATCTCTTATCAACTATGATAAGGAATTAGAATATTACTCATGTCAGATATCACTGATGAAGAGAGACAAATCACCTGGACACTACTTCTGAGTTTCCACTTACACCTTATGTATTGTATTGAACATCTTCTTTGAATAAGCCCTTGCCTCATTTAATTTACCCTCATCAAACCACAGTGGAAGAGTGTGGATGGAGAACAATGCAGATCACTCAAGGTAAAGGAATCCCCTGCTCACCCCCAACTTGATGAAATAATCATGCAGAAAAGTCTCTGCCCAGCCATCAGAGCCACCCTGTTCCCCATTAATGACCGGCTCTTATTGTATTTGTATTTAATATAGATTTGGAACACACCAAGAGCCGCCTTGGTTTCCATTGTGACAGCTCAGCGGCGAGATTGAAAGGTGGTGGTGGCCAGAGCATTGAAATGCAAATCACTCTTCACACACAGCTTCCCGCTGTGGCCCAAATTTGGTAGGGATCAGGTTCGGCAGCCTATGATGAGGAATGTGTGATCCTGCCTTCGCTGGGATTCACAAATGAGTTGCAGCTGAAGGTATCATTTTCGACAATATAATTGTAATGTTGGAGATTAAAGTTTGTCACTGCCGGTAGCCCCCCTTGTCTGCCATTATGTTTTTGTGGGTTATTTCCCTCCCTCTGTAACCCAGCTGCATCACTGCAAAAGATTCTCCCAGACAATATAGATGTGCACATCATAGCCTCCTAGCTCTGAAGTATTCTCTCCTTGAATATAAATATTGTTTTGTCTTTTTTGTCTTTTTTTCTTTCTCACTCCAATGTGTAGGTGGTAAAATACCAGCTGTAGAAAACTTGTCTGGGGCTTCTTGAAAAAAACAAAAAACCTTGTCTTCCAAAATAAGAGGATCGAAACAGGGTAGTGAGGTCTGGAGGTGTTGTTTTCTTTTTTAGCTTGCAAAAGAATCTCGTTTGCTAATTACTGTTTGAAATTTCCAGAAAGGCACAGCTGATTTCAGACACACACAAAACATAAATGTCTCGGGTTAATGTGCAGATGTCGAGACTGTCATTAGTAAATCCCTCTTTTCCCCATGTTTTACCCCCTGTTCACAGGGACAAACTTCAGTACTTCTAAAAAAGAAAATAAATAAAATCAACGATGAAGTAATAATGCAGCAAAACTTGACATTATCTGGAAAAAGGATGACAGTCCTGAAGATGGGACATTTTGTATCTCCGGGTGTGGTGGGAGTGGTGGAGATACACAGAGAGCTAACAGAAAAATTGTATTCAAGGATCTATAGATCTTCTGTTGGTCTAATCACTCCATGATCGAGCTCCTACATAGAGATTGCATACTGTAAATTTCCAGATCTGGAAATAAGGGTGGCAATCCCACACAGGTCAACATAGCATGATAGTAGGTTATGTTGAACTAAGCAAGGCTGAGTCATCTTGCCTCTCCTAACTTACTGTATAGCTTCTAAAATCTCCTGGCACATTTGCTTCTTGGGTAGAAGGCAGGATCAGAAAGTATCTGGGCATGTTCCTCTAGTCAGATGTGAAATTATGACATCAGTGCTGAAATCCACTGGGATCTGCTGAAAGTCTCAGTGCTGCTTCTAACCCTGTTGTTTCTGGCTATTTTGGCAGAGCCAGATGCTTCTTCATTCCTGTTCACTGTCCCCAATGCACAGAATAGTTGTGCAGTGAGGCTTCAAAGGGTAAACAATAAGTGTGGTGTAGGAAGAAGGGGATTTCAAGTTCTGGAGCACCCCCCACCCAAAAAAAGAGAGATGTGCATAAGCTAAAGGGAAATGTAGAAATGCATATGCCACTAATAGGATGCCAGCCTTGTGTTGCTTATGTTACATAATTGAATGGCAATGTTGCACAACCAAATTTGTGACCAAATGCACAACTGAACCTGCATCCCAATGAGCAACAACATTGCATGGGCAGTTCTGCAACCTTAAACTGAAAGTAGGCATTGTTCATGGACAAAAATCTCCAACTCATTCCATTGGGGACTGTATGCATGGGTAAGACAGTTCCTGGATTGTTGTCTTTGCCTCTGAAGCTGAGAAAGCGTGACTTGCCCAAAGTCACCCTGTCCTGCATTTTACATCCTAACAACATGACTAGCTGCAAGAAAATAGCTGGATACATTCTCTCACTCTCCAACAACATGAAAACAGCAGGGGTGGGGCTCGGCCTTCACTGCTTATAAAGTGAGTTGGGAGGATTTTGGTTATTACATGAGTTGCAATGTCCTAAGTCCAACTTACACAATCATACCACCTTAGAGACTAACTAAAAGAAAGATGTAGGCAACATGAGCTTTCGTAGACTTAAGTCTATTTTCTCAGATATATTTGGTGCATTTGGTGACCTTTCTTTCAGTTAGGAGATGATCGCATTGACAAATAACCCGACTGCTCCCTAATGGGACGCATCCGGGTTGCATGATGCAAGTGGGTATTACGACATATAATTTAGTACCTCTGCCACCAGGCAGGTGCTGCCTGGCTGTATCCTGGGTCCCACCACACTTCAGAGGCTGCTTTTCAAAGTCAGAAAGCTCTTGACTTTGGAAAGAAGCCTCCGAAGCATGACTGGGACCTGGGATACAACTGGGATGCATCCACCTGACAACAGAGGTGGCAAATTACATGCAGTAATACCAGCCTGCTTCCCACAACCAGGCTGCATTCCATTAGGGAACAATCAGGTTATTTGTCAATGCAATAATCTCCTTAGTCTCAAAGGTGCTACAAGATCTCTCTACATACTGATTCTACAGACTAAGACGGCTATATCTTTGTATTCTTACACATTCACTAACAGGATGTCAGCCAATGTGGAATACATAACAGGCTACTTTCAGTTAATTTTTTTTATAATAACTGGCCTTATCTGCATGGGCCAAAAGGCCCATTTACCCTTGTTCTTGTGGTGTCCCATTCAAATGATGCACGGCCCAGTTTTGGAGCAAACAGTTTTGATGACACCAGCATGTTCAGCACCATAATCAGGGTATAGCACCCTTAACATGAATTTTTAAAATTCACTTTTTACTGTGGCTCTTTGGAGAAGAGCCAGAGCCCTCTATTCCTGTCTAAGGTAAGTTGTCTGCACATGTGTCCCACAGAGCCACCTGGAATATCCCCCACTGTTCCCAATCACTTGCTCTCAAGTCAGAACAAGGCACCCAACCATGTAATCATCTCTGGGTGCCTCATTCTCACCTCAGAAGCAAGCAACGTGGTGGCAGCAGATGTGCTGGGTGGCTCAGTGGAACACATGAGCAGATAGCTGCCCTGGCGTGCAAATGGAGGACCAGGTAATGCGAGGGGAATTTGGGGCAGCTCTGAGGCCAGGACACTTTGGGGGGGGGGGCAGTTTGAACTTTCCTGGGCAGAGCAGACAAGGTTTAAGGCATAACTAAGTTATTTTGAGACAGTAATATAATGTGAGAATATTCCTTTTGTGAATTCAGTGTAATGTGTTTCAGTTTTTTGTATATATTTACAAGAGGCCAAATCAAACTGGTTCTCTCAGTTCTGTAGACAACTGAATCAATTGAATTTACATAAGGCCCGGCTTGTCCAATGACACAACGGGTAAATCCTAGTTGATACTAATGATTAGACTGAGGTCAGAACATATGTGGCCTCATTACTTGGTTGTATTTTTTTTAACCACAGGTAAGTGGATACTACAATAATTTTTTTTAGTTGCTTTTCTATAATGAGAAAGGGCTACTTTAATATGGCACCCATGGCCAAGATCTTACATTGAAACAAGTGTAGTAAGTGTAGAATCAAGTGCTTTCAGGTTGCGTGTGAAAGATGGAGATTCAACCCGGATTCATCCTGGATTATTTTCACAATGCACATAACCTCTATGATTTTATGCATGCAGAAGGAAACTTATGTAAAACACCAAACAGATTCAAGCTATTAATGCCAGCTAACTCTTTGGAGCCTTGGGATTGTAACTGTTAACACCTTTCTTTTAGAAAAAGGAACTGTCCAAGCTGTGTATGAGCATTCCTCCAGTTTACAGTAAGCTCTTCCAACTAGCAGCACCAGTTGAACCAGTGGCAGGCGAACCAGGGAGCTGCCCTGAGCCCCTGACCCATTCTAGCTAATGGGATGTCTGTTCGTGTTTTCTCCTTCCCTTGCCTTTTCTCCTTCCCTTGCCAGAGGGCAGCTGGTCCTGTAAATTTACCTTCGATTCTTTTAAGTGCATTAGAGACTCCTTTAACAAGATTCCCCCCTCCTCTTTGCTCCTTTCCTAACAAGCAAATTCCCCTTTTCCCATTTGCGACTCTAGAACCCTTGTCCCCCTAAAAGGTCCTGAAATGCAGGAGGGTATTTTATGATACAGTTAAAAAACCAAGAGGGCCGCATGGGGAAGCCATGGTCATAAGGAGAGGATTGTTAAGTAAATCCCAGCCTGTGGCTGTTTTTAATTTATTTTTTGTTTTATGTGCAAAGAGAAACTTTGGCCTTGCAGGTCTGGCTAATAT
The DNA here is from genome assembly GCA_034509955.1 of Urosaurus nigricauda. NCBI lineage: Eukaryota > Metazoa > Chordata > Lepidosauria > Squamata > Phrynosomatidae > Urosaurus > Urosaurus nigricauda. Next base: position 369,388,093 of record JAOEGL010000001.1, read on the forward strand.
CAGGGCCTGGAATTTTGTAGATGTTTAATCAGAGGCTATTTTTTTTTCAGGACAAGAGGGGGGTAAGGGGGAGTCAGGGAGACGAATCTGTTCTTGTTTGCTTTTTTGTCACTGTGTCTGGATTTCCTTAGCTGCCTTTTTTTTCTAACTTCGTTTGCCAAGTCTGAGCCAAGTACTTGATTTCAACTTACACAAGACAGGACATTCCCCAAAGTGGGTTTATTTAGCTTTTAACAACCAAAGAGGAAAAGAGAGAGTGTGTGTAATATCCACACAGGCACTGTGTGTGCAGGCTACTTCTCCCCTTTCCTTCTCTTCCAAACCACAGATGCCATCTGCAATTTAAAACCACCCTGTGAATTCAGCATTCGTAGCAGATTCCCTGATAGTTTATAACCCATCGTAGCTGCAAGAAAGGCATTTCATATATATATATATATATGGAGATGCTTTCATCCTTTTGCATGGCAAGGCAAGTAAATCCCCAAGTCTTTTAGCACGTGCTATTACTATGCAAATAATGGAGCAAGCGCTCCTTCTAATCGACCTCCCAACTACATGGGAGGTGTCGCTGTTGGAGCAAATTAGCTTTCTGTCATTTGCAGTCTTTCCACAGCCTTCCGGGATTATATTTTAGATCAGAGACAATTAAAGCATATGCCATGGTGGTTGTGGTGGTGGTTCATTTTTTTAAAAAATTGTGGGCAACCAACTTTGAAGGAATGTTAACTTTGTTGGGGCTTTATAGTTGCTTCATCTTGCCAGGATGGTTCTCAGAGAAATGGTGTCACTATGCAGGTGCGGGGTGTACGAACTGCACCAGGTGACAACCTAAGGGAGGGTGACACCACTGCTTTTCAAACATCTACAATATATCATAGAATCACAGAGTTGGAAGAGACAACAAGGGCCATCCAGTCCAACTCACTTCCATGCAGGAACTCTCCATCAAAGCATCCCTGACAGATGGCCATCCAATCTCTGCTTAAAGAAATCTAAGGAAGGAGGCTCCACCACACTTTGAGGGAGTGTGTTCCACTGTTGAACAGCCCTAACTGTCAGGAAGTTCCTCCTAATGTTGTTTCAGAAAAGGCAGCTTCAAGCCACTTCTTCCTGCCCATCTGTTTCACCCCATAGAGTTGCTACTTGCTAGAGACCTCAAGAGCCATCCAGTCCAACCCACTGCCTTGCAGAAATACACAATCATAGCACCTCCAACAGATGGCCATCCAGCCTCTGTTTAACAACCTCTAAAGAAGGAGAAACTACCACTCTTCCATTGTCAAGCAGCTCATATTGTCAAGAAGTTCTTCTGAGTGTTTGGTGGAATCTCTTTTCTTACAGTTTTAATCTATCCCTCTTTTGTGTCCCAGTCTCTCTATTTTCTGGGTTTTCATTCCATTAAGAATTTTGCCTGTCTTTTTCCTTTGGATACCTAAACTGTATTCCTAACTGCTTGACTGGAGTTTTAAGTTACTGCAACACTAGAAAGTTAGAGACTGAATTAACATCTCCTTTGGCAGCAGAATTCTTATTTGTGTGTGTGTGTTGGGGGGGGGGGGAGAATGTCCTCATTTTGCATCCCTATCCTATAGGTATACACTTGCTTGATATACACTATGGCTGGTGCCACAATGCCCGACTAATGTGTTTGACACCACTTTAACTGTCATGGCCCCATCCTATGGGATCCTAGGATTTGAATTTTGTTGAGGCACAAGAGCTCTCTAACAGAGAAGGCTAAATATCTCACAAAGCTGTTCAGTGTTAGCTAAAATAGTGGACAGTGTCAATGATTTTCTCTCTGCCTTCACTTCCCAAGCACCTCAAAACTCAGGATTAAAGAACCAGCTTTGGACCCAGCCCTCCTTAACACCAGTGAAATATTTTCTGGGTTGGTGCTAAGACATCTTCAAACATGATGCATAGACCAACCCATAATCAAAAGTAAATTAGTGACAATTTAATGGAGATATATATAAGGAAACATCACGATTCATTCCAAACTATCACCTCTGTCTTCAAAATTAATTTCCAGATAGAGCTGAACTATACTTGTGGCTTAGTTTCTTCAAATCACTAACTCCCCCTCAGGTCAAAAGGCTCATAATCCAGAGGCTGCTCTTAAGCAATCAGAAGAATTGGTATGTTTAATTATGAATAGATGGTTTGTTTTAATCCACAAGTTTTTTTTTAGCTTGCTTTTATTAGACTTTGGTTTTTATAGTTTCACAGGCAACTACATCTTAGAGGCCAATTTTAAATTTCCCACCTCTGATGGTTATAGAGTTGCTAGTTCAGGATTGTCTCAAGCCATGAGGCTTCCAGGCCAAAAGTTGAAGCCTTGGCCACACTGGCAGGGATACTGCAGAGGCAGCCCAGACTATGTTACCTGGCCCTCCATTTCCATGCCAGGATGAGTATCCACACTGGCATCTCGCTGGCCAACCTGCTGTGTCTGCTACCTCTGCAGGTCACTTGTTCTTCATTGTGATCTCAGATACAGTCACCCTGGTGTAGAAATGAAGGTCCCTGGATCTTCCCAGAAGATCCAGAGTAGGAGGTATTGTAAAGTTCATTTTAAGGGTGTTATACCCCAATTCTAGTGCTGGATGTTTTCAGGACTGTTCGTTCCTGAAATGTCATTTGGCATGTGCATCCTCCAAACAGGACACCACCAGAATGTGTGTGTGGGGGGGGGGGAGGAATGACCTTTTGGCTCATGCAGACAAGGCCCCAAGGATGGCCCCTCATCTTGTCAATAAGCCCCATGCATTAAGTACTAGCCAAAAAGACAAACAAATGGAGCCTGAAATCTCCCTGGAAGCCAAAATGAGAAAACAGAGGCTGTTGTACTTTGGCCACATCATGAGAAGGCATTAATTACTGGAAAATGCGATAATGTTCTCTGAACATTCTCTGAAGATGCCAGCCACAGATGCTGGTGAAACGTCAAGAATAAACTCATCTAGAACATGGCCAGAGAGCCCAAAAAACCCACAAAAATACAACAACACTAGGAAAGGTGAAGGGTAGTAAAAAGAGAGCAATACTGCATGCCAGATGGATAAATTCAATCAGGGAGATCACAGACCTCAGTTTACAGAACCTAAGCAGATCAGTGGAGGACAGGGTGGCTTGAAAGATTTTCACACAAAGGAAAGTGATGGGAACAATTGTGCAAGGTGAACAATTGTGCAAAGATTTTCAGATGACATTGTGTGATGTCATTATCACACTAATCAAGAGGAAATGCAGAATGGATAAGCAATGTTTTTTGTAGACTGCTTGCTTCTAGAGAGGATGGATAAAGAGCAGAGCAGAGTGTGAGTTCTGGCACCACAAAAACTGGAAGGAAAGGAGGAAGCTTAGTAAATACAGAGACACATCCTCTTTGCAACTTACAACAACAAATCAATTAAGATTTGAAAATTACAGCAAGCTGCTGCTCTCCTAACTCAACTGGAGATTTGCACACATCCCTGTCCTCTTGCCTGAGGTTGAAACCACCAAAACTGGAGAATTTGTACCCTCATCTTCCACCTGTCGATAATCCATGAAAACTGGAGACCAGTCCCTGAGATCTGACACCTCTATATAAACTAGGGTGAAAAAAGAATTTTGCTTTTCATGAGATTTTTCTTGAATTGACCAACTTTACATGATGATATTCCACTGTTCTTTCCCCTTAAGACATCTCAGCTCTAAACCAAAACCAAGATGCCAAGATGTCTGAATTCACAACATTGTTATTTCTAAGCTGCCCTGTGATCTTTTTGATACAGAATTAGGCAGAATAATGATGATGATGATGATGATGATGATGATGATGATGATGATCCAAGTGTTGTTACTCTTTTGCACATTTTCCATAATTTTACACAGTGCCTAAATGCCATTTGCCACATGTCAAATGCCAAAACACCTGAAAGGTGGCTAGTTGGTGACTTTTCATATCGTTGAGATGGTGAATCTGTTCCAGTGTTTAGTCCAGACTTTAAAGAAGCTAGACACAGGGTTGACTCTGAGGAATTGGTTTACTGGCATCACTCTTGAAAAAGACACCTAAGTCAGTTGGGAGACTCTGCTCTGCTTTCTGAATACTTGGAACCAGATCCAAACTACTGTTTCGCATATCCATCTTCCTGACTTGGTTTTCTCTGCCATCAACTTATTTCTTAGCTTCTTGACTTCTGGACAGATAACTACCCATGTGTCATTTCTCTGTTCCAAAGTAGAATTTGGACTTCAGATTGAACAAGGTTTCCAAACTTAGCTTCTGGAAAATGAGAGCCAGAACATGAATTCAAGAGCTCCAAAATAAGGCACTGGGCTCAATGTGCCATGTATCACATGGAGCAACCCTTGGAGTAGGTGGCCTAGAAGACATTCATCTCTATTTTTCAAACACCTGAATCTCCTTTGTCTCTTGCTATCAGCCTCTATTTTGCCTAAGCAGCTACTCTATCCAGTTACTTCAACAGCTGCCATTTTAATTCTCTGAAAACAGGCACAAGCATCCATATTCTCTCATGGTAATCATTTGCTGAAAGTAATGTACTAAATCAGTGGGCGCCTTGGCCAGTTACAATAAAAAAATGGCAGCCCCACAATTTTAAGATGACATTGCTATGGCAAGCTAGTCATAATATGCCTGAGTTACTACCATAAGCAATGGATTTAGAGTATTATGAAAATATATGCTTTCTTAAGTGCTGTGAATTATACCAAATAATTCTGAATATCTCTTTTACTAGGCTAATGAATCAGAGGGTGCGCTTCCTCGTATTATCTGCAATCAGCACAGAGAAAATGTGTTTGGAAATTCATATTTCCTGGATAAATAGCACATATTCGCTAATTAAGTAGTGTCTGATTATAAAATGGAAGAAATAAAATGGAATGAAAAGGTTTCTCCCCAGATTCCATGGGGAGAGATGCAGATGGGGCATCAAAGCAGTAAAGAGAAGAACATGAAATAACCTTGGTTAGCCCTTGAGGGTAGCATGACCAGGACAGAACTCAAAGTACTGCAGTGGAAGGTGGGGACAGAGGAAAGGTTTCATTTCCTATGGCTCTCACTTCCTCAATGATTACAAGAGCCTCAACGGTAGTATTGTTGGGCTGAATACAAGACAAATCTCCTGTCTCTTTAATAGTTAACAAGTCCCAGTACAAAAAAGAAAAAAAATCCTATATAACAGTTCCTGCCTACACTATAATACCCCACCTTTTACCTAGTGCGTCATCCTAACATGGTCTTTTAATGACCAGTGGAGAGCTGAGTGTATAGAGAGAAACATTTAGCTATGTTCCTTTAGCTGGATGCATAGCATTAAAGGACAATAATTATGTGCATCTAGCTATATGAACATAGTGAGGGGGGCCTTGGGCAGCACTCTCTCAGCCTCAGAGGATAGTAATGGAAATCACCCTCTGAAGAAACTTGCCAATAAAACTCCATGACAGGTTTGCCTTGGGGTCATCATAAGTCTTAAATGACTTGAAGGTACACAACAGCAACAGAGTTGCTAAATTCAAGGCCTGGTTTAGAGTCTCCAGTTTTGGTGGGGTCCTTTTACCTTCTTGTTGTGTGCTCCCAAGTAATTTTCTATTTATGGCAACCCTAAGGTGAACCTATCACAGGGTTTTCTTGGTGTGCTTTGTCAGAGGAGGTTTGCTATTGCCATCTTCTGAGGATATGGACCTTATCACACGGAGGCACTTGTCACTGCCGAAACCTTGCTGGTGTTACAGAAGCACTGCAGAAGCACTGGAGGTCTGATCATCCGGTGCATTTCTAAAGTGTAATTGAGGCTTCCCACTTTGCTTCTGTCACGGAATCGTTCACAGGGAAACCATTTTGTTAATAATGGGATCTTCCGTTATTAAAAAAAATGGCTTCTCTGAGGCTCCCCTGTGAATGATTCCATGATGGAAGGAAAGTGCGAAGCCTCAATTACGCTTTAGAAACACACCGGATGATCAGATCTCCTTTGCTTTCGCAATGTTTGGACGTTTCACCCACGTAAGTGCCTCGTGTGATAAGGTCCTATGAAATTTGTACAAGGTCACCCAGTGGCTTTTTATGGTTGAATGGGAAATTGAATCCTGATCTCCAGAGTCGTAGTCCAATGCTCAAACCATTACACCATGCTGGCTCTTCTCTGGGCAAGGGGAAAAGGCTATGTGCCACTCTCCAGGTCAGTTAGTTGTACAACAGCTTGCTATAATTTTCCAGGATTTGTTGATTGGTTGCTGCAACTTGCAAAGACTCTCCAGAGGTTCTTTGCAGTTAAGTTAGCTTTCTCCTTCTCACTCAAGTCATTCTGGTGCCAGCATTCACTTTTCACTTTAGTTTTCTTTGTTTGGTTCTGACCTATAAAGTATAACCCTGGGATTCATCTTCCAGTTGCATTGCCTTGTGGGGTGGGGGTGGGGGGAGATGAACCCTAGCTCAGGTGATTCATTATCCAGCCAGTGTTGGCCCTGGGGTAATCTGGAAAGAATTTATTATTTAGGGTCTCGGTTCTACCACCTACTGCTGTGAAGGGATGCTGGAACACATCGGCCAAAGTGCTGCGTGTGATGCTTTTGTCTTCTGCAGATCACCTGTTGCATCCATTTACCACTAATACTGCCAATCTTCTGTATTAAATAAAGACTTATGGATTGTCCTCATGGGTCCAATGAAAAAATTCTCCCCCTGTATTCCTGGTGAGCAGTCTGGAAAACTCAGGCCCAATCTCCAGTTCTGGTGCTAACTATCTGGAAGATCTCTGGCCAATCCAATACCAAATCTGCCGTAAACCCCATTTTCTTGGAAGATCCAGAGCCCCCATTGCAATGAGGGGGTGGCTTTTTATAACATATCCCATTGCGCCACCCAGTGCTGCTATCACTGGCACAAGTCTCTTAATCTGAGGTCAGAACAAGGTGCCCAACCAAGTGATCAGTGCTGGGCACCTCATTCTGACCTCAGGGTGAAGCAACCTGCAAAGCAGTGGTCCAGGGTGACACAGTGGGTCATTTGTGTGAACAGCCACTGAGCCTCACAACAGAGAGCCAAGATAATGGGAGGACATTGTAGCAGTGTCAGAGCCAGAATATTCCAAACATTCTGGCACATGTGGAACTGGTCTTAGGTGAACCTGAAAGGACAGCCATTTTCACTCAAAACAGACCCCTTTTTGCCAAAGCCATGATCCCAAAAAGCAGAAGAAATGTACTGTACTTTGTGGGCACTTTTGCAGGGAGGGTCTTTGGAGCTAAGAAATGAATGTGCCATGAAACCTTTTAAAAACCCTACTAAATTATTATGAGTCAATGCCACATAGTGATTTGAATGTCGACAATGACCAGAGTTTGATTCCCAGCTTGGATGACTTTAGGCAAGTCACACTCTCTCAACCTTGGGGGAAGGCCATGACAAACTTCCTCTGAACAAACCGTGCCAAGAAAACTCCTTAGGGTTGCCATGAGTTGGAAACAACTTGGAAAGGCACAACACAACAACAACAAACCTAAATTATTAACCTTAACCCTCACTTTCAAGTGCAACTTAAGTCAGAAAACACTTCAAAACTAACTCGGTGTAAGTTTTTAAATGATTAAACATCCTGCAGCACAAGGGTTAACAGGGCATCCCTTTGATCTGACCATGTCCGAAAGAGTAATCCTTAGGGAAAAGAAGAGCACGAGAACATGGTGGGGCCAGTTTGCACTGTATTGCAGACACACTGCATATATAAGCCGGGAGGGCTCAGTCCTTGGAACTATGCTAATTTAAGTATGGTGGTAACTGTGCCGAACTACTGTGAAACAATTCAGTCAGTCAGCAAACAGGGCTAATTGCTAGTGTGGGAGATATTATGGGTAATTTACTGCCCACTGAGGGATTGTACCTCGAAATAAGGTCCCCTCCCCTTTCTTCTGCTTAGGCTTTGCATGTTAATGCCTGTTGCAATCACGTTGTGAGAGGACATCTTGATATGCGTCCATAAACACACTCCTCGCCTCAGCCCTCATCTGAGATCCACTGATAGTTGCAATATTTTGAACTGCTGAATAACCACAGGACTGCAATTAGAGGAGGCTGGCAAAATGTTTGATTATCTTAGGTCCGTGGGTAGCAAGATTAAGAAAAAGAGAGCGAGAGATAATGACATGTCGTAGAGTTTTCTCTGATCATTAATGACAAGCTGCAAAGGGGAGGGAGGTGTGTAGGTTTGTTAAATGTAACACATGAGAATATAAGAGGAGCCATCTTGGATCAGGCCAAAGGCCTACCTAGTGCAATATTCGATTCACTCAGTGGCTATCCAGTCACATATGGGAACCCCACCAATAGGACCTGATCACAACTTGAGTAGATATCTCTACATGCAAAGTGTTCTGGGGCAGATTAATCTTTCAGAAATATGTGTGTTTATTTCTGCACAAGACCAGTAATTTTAGCTATATTTTGTATTAATTTGCTGTAAGCAACCTTGGGTCCTGTGTGTGGCGTAGTAGTTTGAATGTTGCACTATGACCCCGGAGGCTGGATTTTCGGTCATGTAAACCCACTGGATTTTTTTTCAAGTAAACTCACTGGGTGACCTAGGTAAGTCACACACTCTCAGCCTCAGAGGATGGCAATGGGAAAGTTCCTCTGAAGAAACTTGCTAAGATGATAGGGTTGCCATAAGTCGGAAATGATGTGAAGGCCTGTGCTGGGAGATAGGCAGGATGTGAATTTTAAAAATTAAATAAAATAATGACACATATTCTCTCTTTGAAAAAAAAAAAGCTCTCCATTCCCAAAGAAACCCCCTATTGTTTCATGCGCAGGAAGCATATTTTTCCACTCCAAAAAACGTATTTTGCACAGGGGAAAAAGGGTACATACGGTTGTCCCTTTGCTTATGTGAGGGATCTGTTCCACCCCCACCCCCATGCAAGGGGAAAATTGTGTATGCTCACGCCCCACTGAAAATAATAGGGCGCATGCACGTGGTGTGGCGTGGCACACACACCACAGACACACACACCATTCACTAGATTGTCGCACAGCTTCAGCGTATGCTGAAAGCTGCAGAAATCAAGACCGTGTATGGAGCAGGCTCACTGTATTTCTGCGCAGAATCACAGAACGTTCTGTGATGTCTATTTACTAGGAGAAAACTACACAGATGCCTTGCTGCTCTGTTACACTGCTCAACAAAGTCTCCTGATTACTGAAAAACTTTTTCTGGGCAGGAAATGAATAATGGAGAATATTCTTTCCATCTTTGCTGTGTCAAGAGAATGGTTTATGGGTCCATTCCTTAGACTCACTAAGAGTGGATTATCAACAGACAGGAGCAGGCTGTTTAATTATGTCTAATTCAATCTACCCATCTGTCCATCCATCCTAATGTCTTGTCTAGATGTTTGTCTTTCTACATTCATGCATGCTGTTGTGTGTGTGTGTGTGTGTGTGTGTGTGGTACAGGTGATAGATCTGATTTATGGCTGAGCGGCTTCATTTTTGTTATTTCACAAGAATATTTTAAACCAGGCCTGCATAATATTAAAATAAGTTAAAAATCTATGTAAAATTTATGAGAGCTTGTCAGGTGTAATGCTTGATAAAGTAAGTTTAATGCTTTGGAATACTCTTTTTCTCCAGGCTGCGTCTAGCAGCCTGAATTGCGAGTATAATTTTAGAAACTCTTTTCCATTAGCCCATTCTCTTATTAATGAGAGAGAACCCAGTTTAGCAATAAGAAGTACATTTCTCCACGTTTTCCCCCCTAAAACAATAAAATTAAATTGTAGAACCTGTGAAACTATTCAGAGAAAGGAGAAGGAACATTATATTGGTGGGCTTTTTCTCTTTTTATAAAACAAGAATGGAGGAAGATACCAAGTCCTTTTTAAATTTGCACCTCTTCCAGAATAGTATCCCTGTTGAAACTACAGTTCTATCCTTCTGCAAAACCAGATAGTCTGAACTCCCTGAAAACATTGAATTTGTTCTGTAGGACTACAAATCTGATGCCATGTTTTGTTCTCTGACTGTCCACATTACTGTGATGGGCATAAACCAAATCTAGGATGGTTTATTTTCTGCTTCCATTTGGGGCCTTGGATAGCATCTTTCAGGGAAAACATTTGGGCCAGTTGACATAATTACCACTGCCAAAACAAGCATTTCCACCCATATGGTATCCCAGAATACCAATTGTATCTGCCCTCCTAATCAATCTCTTGCATTGATATTGTAGGATGGATTGTGTTTTTAGTCTGCAGTGTTGGGAGTCCCACATGTGAAGAACAAGGATGCTGGAAATCTTCCTTTGAATTTCTCAGAATTATGCTAGCATTCTGGTCCCATACAATCCAGTACCCAACTTTGAGATTTTCCCCACCGTGCTTCTTCTATAGAAATTAATTTAGATTTTTCTGGATATCCCTCTCAAAGTGCATGCACTTTTGTGCATATTCTGACAAAGGCACACACCCTTGCCAATTCAGAAAATAGTATGTTTTTGTGCACTTTTCAAATATTTATGTGTTTAGTCATGAATATATATATTTTTAAATGCACCAGTGGAAAGCTGCTTAGTGACTTGCACCAATCCGCTTTGATTCCTTCAGGAAAAGGTGGATGATGATGATGATGATGATGATGATGATGATGATGATGATTACTCCATCCTATGGAATCCTGTGTTATGTAGTTTGTAGCAACACTGTCTCAACCCACCTAGTACAAGGAAGAGCTCTACATATGTATATTGTATGAGGATAATCATGGTGCATCTTTTTCCAGCCTTATAGATTCAGAAAACTTGGAAGATCCCTGTCCTGTTGAGAAGGCCTTTTGTTTTCATTATAGAAAAGTAAGTTGGAAGAAAGAAGGCTTTCTTTGAAGTAGTAAATGTTCACATCTCATTGTTATTTCACTGCTTCATGCTACCTCTCTGAAACTCTGGAACAAAGTAAGACAAATGCTGCAAGCAACAGAGGCCCTGCCCTGGAAACGGAGGCTCTTGCAGTACAGCAGATTTATTGCAGATGAGAGCAGTAAAGTAAAACCGCACTTAGATTTCTGCACTGTGACATGTTTGCCCTCTTTTTCTTTTCCTCGTGGTTAACTAAAAAAAGACACAACCAAAGTAAAAGTGTTGACTCTATGTAATGTTAGGAGGCATTCCACTCATGAGGTCAATAAGACTCTTTCTCTGGATGTCTTTGAACAGTGTGTCCAGATGCCTTCCTTTTCCAGGACATATCCTACATTTCAATCTTCTATCCAGGAGGAATTCCAGAATGTTTTCCATTTTGAGCATGATGAAGATGCCCAATAACACATTTGCTGCTACCCTTCAAGAAATGCTGCAGAAAGGGGGATAAGGTGGATCCTTCTTATTTTGTTTATTTTAAAGTTCTTATTTTGTAGGAGCAGCAACAGACAAAACTTGTTCCCAGAGCTCAGGGTGCCTTTGCTTCTCAGAGGAGAAAAAGACAGCTTGAAGAGACAATGCAAATGTTGCTTGAAGAGACAATGCAAATGCTGAAATGTTTTTGGGGTGTTTTGTTTTTTTGTTTTGTTTTGTTTTTTTGTTTTTTGTTTTTTGCTAATAAAGTACAATTGTAAGCATTTGTCTTGCTCAGTGTTCTATAACTATATTGCAATCCAATGAGACATTTTAATGAAGATATGTTCATCAAAAAATACAGTGGAGTGCTTAATAAAACACAGTATATGTAACATACTCATAGCTGTGAATAAGTCATATGAAACAGAAAACTGCATAGAAAAAATGCAAAGAAATGGTCAAAGATCTTCTTTCCAATAGAACATTCCCTGGTAGAGTTCCGCTTGGCGAAACTCTGGATCTGAATGACAATAGCAACAACAACAGTCTTCCTCCTCTACTATTAGTATTAGCATTATTTACATGCTGGTTTTCCACATGAATTTGCCCAAAGCAGTTCAAACTACAAGAAGGAATAGGTTAAGTATGGGTTAAGTTTTTATCCTTGTGGGTGCATCCACACTGTAGGAACAATGCAATTTGTCACCATTTAATTAAACTTATTTAAAGAATCATGGCTGGCATCCTGTTCAGCAGTTACATAATCATAAACTGGACTTAAAATCTAGGAAGTGTTGGGGAATCATGTTTATGGTTGTGAATGACTGAATGTTACTCCCCAAACCTTCCTTTACACCCTGGTAGTGGCTGGACCAAAATGTTTCAAAAGTTAGGAAGATCAGGGCACTGGGAAATGACATCTGCAAATGTCTCTGAGTTTAAAGAGAGCCTTGAGACAAGTAGATGTGGCAGGACCCTGAGGTAGATCTGTCCATCTACCTATTCTCAGCTTTCTCTGAGATCAGGAAGAGCATTTGAGATTTCAATTCCTAGAACCCCAAAATCCAGCACCTCAGACAGCCGACAGGCCACAAACGTGGAAGGTGGCATCATCATAACTGTGATGATGGAACTCCACTGTTGCATTGATGGTGAAGGGTCTTTTGCATTGATGATGAAGAATCTTGGCCTTCATCTTTTATTGCATACTTACAAAAAGGAACCAGAGTTTGGAAATATGGCTATGTTCGATGACACTACTCATAATTCCCCTGCCAGCATGGTCACTGGCTATGTTGGCTAGAGGATTCTGCAAACTGTCATCTGAAAAAGTAACTCTTCCAAGCTGGTTAAGAACCCTCTAAAAGCTTATATTTGAGGAATTCCTAAAGACAAGAATAAATACATAGTAAAACACTAGGCAGCGTATCCAGAGGGAACAAATATCTTTGCCAGACTTCATCCATCTTAAGCCTGATGAGATTTAAAGTTGGAATGACATGGCGACCTCAAAACATTTGAAACCCCCCCCCCCCCGGACCTGCAGGGGAGGATTTACAAATCTGATATGAACTGTGGTACAAACTGTCACTCATTTTATTCACTTCAGTCAGCTGGGGACTTATTGCCCTAAGAAACTTTTAAGATGATTCCATTGCCATATGAGGTGTCCATACAAAGAATAGACCAGCTTCATCTCCTCCTATCATGTTTCCCGAAGTCATAGTTGTATCTAAGAAGATCTTGGGTCAATCCTCAGAGCCAACCTCAGATGAGATCCTTATGCCAAAGAGGGAAAGGAGATGGGGGGGGGGGGCACTAGATATTCAACCTTTTTATTCACGGAAACACATCTGGGACAGACTTTTTCTTCTTTTTCTGGTCTATTTGTCCTTGCAAGAGGCATTTTCTTTTTTCTTAGAAGTTAAATAGGATAAGATAATAAAGAAAGATTTGCTGTTTGCTTCAAGATAACTCACTCTGATAAGGCAGAACTGCCCTGAGCAGGAGGCAACACCAAGGTCACTTGCTATATACTTCAAAAGACCTAATAAACAGTAGGCACACATACACACCCTGATCAGAATAGCTGGCAATTTCAAAAGCTCTTTCGAAGGATGGCAAGCAGGTTGTAACCAAGCATGTACATAAGTTGGGAGTGAGCGAACAGTCCTGGTATTGGAATCAGGCATTTATGAATATCTACATCCCAGTAGGACACTGTCAGCTTCTAGACCTCATTTCCATGGTTTCTGGAAGGCTGCTACTCCTCTCCTTGCTACTGTGAATTCTTTCTTCAGCCCTCTTCCTCTTTGCTCATTCCAACTTTCTGTTCAGGCTGCCATTATTTTTGCACACTTGCTTGCAGAAAGTTACTTTAGCTGAACTACAATTCCCAGAATTCCCCAACCAGCATGGGCAATGGCAATGCTTGTTGGGGGATTTTGGGATGTGTACTTTCAAAAAATGCCATTTTCTAAGTTCTTCTTACTTGTGCCTGTGACTTCTTCCCCAGGCCCCAATGGAAAGGAATAGCCAGCAGGATGGTCCAGCTCCCTCCTGATCAGCCTAGTGTTGCCATCTACCCCACTGGACCCAAAGCAGACAGGTGACCAACTAGTGATGATAGATGCAGGTCTCCATGCTGAAGTGCTGGTGATGGTTCTGAAAGTAAAAGGAATCAAGAACAAGGGAAGAGAAGAGAGATTCAATCAAGTCACTTGCCTAGTCAGATTTACATGGTGAATATATACAAAGAGAGTCTTTTGCTGAAGATGCCAGCCACAGATTCTGGTGAAACATCAGGAAGAAACTCTTCTAGAACATGGCCACATGCCCCAAAAGCCCACATAAAACTAGAGTCTAGTAGGCCTATGGCAGATCTTTTCCCCATGACCAATGGCTGTGCAGTCAGATCAAAGGATCAAAGTGCTATAGTCTTATGTTCAGTAGGGATGAGAACATCTTCTTACACAAGGGTCTGGACATCATGCCTTATGAGGAGAGACTTAGGGGGGTGGGTATGTTTAGCCTGGAGAAGACATGGTTAAGAGGAGATATGTTAGCCCTGCTTAAGTATTTAAAGGGGTGTCATATTGAGGATGGAGCAAGTTTGTTTTCTGCTGGTCCAGAGAATAGGACATGGAACAATTGATGCAGACTGTAGGAGAAAAGATTCCTCCGAAACATTAGGAGGAACTTCCTGACAGTAAGAGTTATTGAACAGTGGGACACACTCCCTTGGAGTATTGTGTATTAAGTGGACATAGGGTTGCCTGTTGTTCATTTTGCCAATTTCATGTTCTGATTGAGAGGCCCAGTACTATCTCTCACATTTACCAAGAAGAATTGGGAAAGGGAATAAAGTAAAGCAACAATATAATGATGCAAGCTAACCCAAGTCTAATGCAAACTACTGGGGCTGGTTGATTTGTCCTGAACTTAAGACCCAGTACTCTTCCAAATACATACTTCCAGTGGAAATGAAAAATTTAAGGTTGCATTCATGGATCAACACATCTGCTTCCATTGTTGAACTGTCATTGCAGGTGGGCAGTTATAGGAATGGGCATGATGAGTATCTGCATTTCACAAAGTACCACTGCACTCTAATCATCAGGACCTACAAAAATCTGGACCTGGTGCCGCCAATAGATCATCCAGAAGCTAGACCATCAAGCAAATACATGAGCCTAAGCAGTCTCTGACTAGTTTCTTCTGCACCCGAAGAAGATGCTCATAGGGAGGGCTGAGCTACATGTTACATAAAAAGTGCTTCAGTGTGTGACTCTTTTACCAACTTTTTAATAATAGTAATGTTAAGCAGAGGGGGCAGTTTTCATTGGGGTTGTGGAGGGTGGTCAGTCTGATCTCATGCTCCCAATCCTGGTTGCATCAAGCATTAATTTTCTTCTTGCACTCAAATTATGGTATGGAGCCAACACTGCTCACAACACTGCACAAATTGACCTTTGGGTATATGAGCATTTAATGTTGCCAAAATCCTTTTGGTTAACATTAACTAGAATAGATCCATTGAATTAATTGTTGAACGGTAAATCAATATGTAAAGAAAACCAAATAATTCAGTGGATCTACTTGAGTTGGATTCAAGCCTTTATGTGGAAATGAGTACACTGACTTTAATTTCTTCACCTCACATTCTGGATTCCAAGGCTCTTGAATGGTTTCACTTCAGCTACAAGGATCTGATGAAAGTTAACAGAGCAGTTGATTTTTCAAGCCTGTTTTTTATTTTAGTTAAGCATCCAATTCCAGGTTGTATATCAGGTTATATCATCTTTAGATCATTTTATCACTTCCCAATCGAATGTCACAATACATTATGAACAACATGGAAGGGTTATCTGAGAATTCATAGAAGCCATTTGTTTTAAACAAAGAAGTGTCAAAGTTGGTGAGTCGTGGTATATATCTTGCAGAAAGTAAAGATGCAAAAATTAGGGATGGGTGAAAAATTTTCTTATCTATCCAATCCACTCAATATAGAATCAAATACAGAGCCAGTTTGGTATCCAAACTCAATACATTTATGCAACTGGCAGAGAAACCCACCAATGGCACTACCTTTTTGCAGTAGATTGTGGTGTTCCTTTGAAGCAGGAAGCTATGCTGATGGTAGCAGTGCTGCTAGCAGGGTCTCCTACATTGGACAGGCTTTAGCTGAGGAGCCAAACAGATACAGGGCAGCAGTAGTGGAGACACTAGTGGAGAAGCGCTCAGAGACAACAGCAATGCCACCATAGCTAATACTTGGAAGAGGGCACAGTAAACCCCTTTTGAATGTCTTTTAACATGAAAACATGTGACAATCCAACATGACACAAAAGATAGTGCCAGAAGATGTTACTCTCAGGTCAGGTGGCACTTGTCCTGATTCCCACCCCCCCCACCCCCCGGGGGGTGGCGGACCCATTAGAATGGTCCGCTCTCGAAAAAATTGGTTTCCAGAAAGCCCTAGAGGGTTTGTTGGTTGGGAATGCTGGCGATTCTGTTGAAACCCTGGTTGACACTTGGAACATCGATGTCACCAGAGCACTCAACACAATAGCTCCTGTGCGTCCTTTCCAGCCCGCTCCCAACCGGAAACCCTGGTATACAGAAGACCTCAGGGAAATGAAGTGGGCTGGACAATGACTAGAGTGTGAGTGGTAAAAGACTCGGCTCTCATCTGACAGAGCTCGCTATAGACTGCATCTTCGCAGCTATGGTGAAGCTTTGTGTGCAGCATGGAGATCTTGCTGCTCCGCACACATTGCGTCTGCAGAGTCCTGCCCGGCAGAGCTGTTTAAGGTGGTGGGGGAGCTGACACAGGTTCCTCCTGTGCCAAACCCCCTGCTAGAGCCTACGACAGCCTGCTGTGAAGCATTTAACATTCACTTTGCAGACAAAGTCTCTCGGATTAGAGCCAACTTGGACGCCAATATTTGTTCAGAGCCCGCAAGTGAGGTGTCCAGTCACTCCGTTGATGCTAGTTTATTGGATGAGTTTCAATTGGTGAGTACTGAAGACGTGGACCAGCTCCTTGGCAGTACTAGGAAGACGACTTGCTCCCTCGATCTGGCTCCATCTTGGCTGGTCGTCCAGGGAGGGGAGGCATTGAGACTTCGGGAGGTGATCAATGCATCCCTCAGGGAGAGTATTATTCCATCGTGTCTAAAGGAGGCAGCTGTAAAGCCCCTCCTGAAGAAACCCTCCCTTGATCCCCTGGACAGGAACAACTATAGACCAGTGTCCATGCTATCTTTTCTTAGCAATGTTATCGAGAGAGCTTTTGCCTTCCAACTCCAAGCAGTCTTGGAAGATGCCAATTATCTTGATTCATTTCAAACCGGCTTCAGGGAAGGGTATGGAGTTGAGACTACCATGGTTGCTCTGATGAACGACCTCCGCTTGAGCATCGACAGGGGTAGTGTGACCCTGGTCGTGCTCTTGGATCTCTCCGTGGCTTTTGACATTATAGATCATGCCATCCTGTTGGATCGGCTGAGAGAGTTGGGGATCGGTGGCACCATGTTTCGGTGGTTCCGGTCCTTTCTCTCCAGTAGATCCCAAAGGGTGAGGCTTGAGGACAGTTGCTCTTCTAAGATCGAGCTTAATTGTGGCGTCCCACAGGGTGCCATTCTGTCCCCGATGCTGTTTAGTATCTATATGAAGCCGCTTGGCGAGATCATTCGGAGGCATGGAGCTCGGTGTCTTCAGTACTCTGATGACACTCAGATATATCTCTCCATGACAAGATTGTCTGCTCAGACCTCAGATGGCGTCTCTCCTCTCAACTTCTGCCTTGCGGCGGTAATGGATTGGATGAGGGAAAACAAATTGAAGCTCAATCCAAGCAAAACGGAGGTACTCACAGTCACAGGCCCGAAACCGGGTTTGGGAATACAATCTCCAGTTCTTCATGGAGTCACACTCTCCTCTAAGGACTGTGTTCGCAGTCTGGGGGTCCTCCTAGACTCGTCGCTTCACATGACTAGTCAGGTGAATGCGACGGTCAGGAGTGCCTATTACCAGCTTCGGCTGATCTGCCAGCTGCGCCCTTTCCTGGAGATGAGGGATCTGGAAACTGTGATACATGCTCTGGTAACCTCATGATTGGACTTCTGTAATGCACTCTGCATGGGGCTACCCCTGTGCTTAACTCAGAAACTACAACTGGTTCAGAATATGGCAGCCAGACTTATTACAGGTACATCTAGGAAGGAGCACATGACACCTGTGCTAGAATCTCTCCACTGGCTGCCGATCAGTTTCCGGGCACAGTACAAGGTGTTGGTTTTAACCTATAAAGCCCTACATGGCTCGGGTCCATCCTATCTAAGGGACTGCCTCTCACCGTATGACCCCCCCCCCCCAGCATGCTTCGATCCTCTCGGAGGACTCTCTTACAGCCCATGGAGACTAGGCTGACACAGACCTCCCAGAGGGCCTTCTCAGGGGTCTCTCCCAAACTTTGGAATGACCTGCCGGAAGAGTTGCATCTCATTCCATCCACCGATAGCTTTAAGAAAGCCTTGAAGACGCATCTCTTCCAGCAGGCCTTCCCAGAAAATGCTTAATGTCACCCGGCTCCAAACCTTTCGCCAGTCCCTAATCCTCATCACTTGATACAGCTCAAGGAACTTTTAGTTTGTTATTGTTGACTGTCTGCTATTTGCACTATGTTTTAACTTGTTGTTGGTTTAATTCTTTTTTTAAGGGGGGAGGTGGGAATGGGATTGGATATTTTAATTGTCCTGTTTTTAATTTTATCTTGTACCCCGCCCCGATTGCTCACTCAGAGGGGCAGGCTAGAAATAATAATAATAATAATAATAATAATAATAATAATAATAATCTCTTCTCAGAAAAAGAGGCTACCAACAGGACAAAATATGGAGAAATGGAATTGTTTCCATTTGGGGCTGGGGTCAAGCAAGGCTGCATTTTATCAACCTATCTGTTTAACTTGTCAGCTAAACAGCTCATACATAAAGCAGGATGAGATTCAGAGAAAAGATGTGTGAAAATTGGAGGATCAAAAATTCAAAATAAGCAGATGACACAATAGTACTAGCAGAAAATAGGGAACATTTGGAACAGCTAATGAAGAAAGTCAAACAAGAAGGTGCAAAGGCACAATAACAATTGAACATTAAGAAAACAAAAATAATGACCACAGATTATTTACAAAGCTTTAAAGTATATGATGCAGATGTTGAAATAGTTTAAGAGTCCATACCTTGGTTCAGCCATTAATCAAGAAATTCAATCAAGAAATTAGAAGAAGGCAAGGATTTGGAAGGGCAGGTATGAAGAAACTAGACAAGATCCTGAAGTGTAAAGAAATATCATTAAATTCCAAAGTTAGGATTGTACATGAGATCATATTTCAATTTCTGTGTATGACTGTGAAAGCTAGACAGTGAAGAAAGCTCAGAGGAAGAAAATCCACTCATTTGAAATGTGCTGGTGAAAAGTTCTCTTGATAGTGTGGACTGTTAAAAAGACAAATAAATGGATCCTAGAGCAAATCAATCCTGAACTGTCCCTAGAAGCCAGGTTGACTGAACTAACAGTCATGGGAGCTTATCTCATTAACAAATAAACCGGCTTACCACTTCCAGTTTGAATTCAGTATCCAGGACGCCCCCAGATGTTATCATACTATAAATTGCTACCTATCTAGCCAAGCTGCTGCTGCCCTGATGCATCCCGGGTCGAAGCTTCGCTCGGCCAGCCAATTTTTGAAGTCAGAAACTCCTCAGGATGCATCTGGGCATTTCGCATCCCAGCTAGACAGGTGGCGACTTAGGTATGATAACATCCGGGAGTATCCCGGATTCTGAATTCAAGTTGGAGGAGGTAAGCCGACTTATTTGTTAATTGGATAAGCTCCACATTTTGGCCATATCATGAGAAAACATTACCCACTAGAAAAGATAATAATGCTTGGCTAGTTAGAAAGCAAGAGAAAAAGAGGAAGACATTGGAGACATTTGGAGACAATTGAATTAATCTTTTTGGCTGCTGCATCACACTGTTAACTCATATTCAACTTGTGGTCTACTAGGACTCCTAGATCCCTTTCACATGTAGTCTCGTTAAATCAGGTGTCTCCCATCGCATATCTATGCATTTCATTTTTCCATCCTTTCTCCCTGTTGAAATTCATTTTGTTAGCTTTGGCCCAGCTTTCTAATCTAGTAAGGTCTTCTTGAATTTTGATCCTGTCTTCTGGGGTATTAGCTATTCCTCCCAATTTGGTATCATATGCAAATTTGATAAGCATGCCCACTCTTCTTTCATCCAAGTCATTGATAAAGATGTTCAATAGCACTGGGCCCAGGACAGAACCCTGTGGCACCCCACTAGTCACTTTCCTCTATGATGGAGCCACTGTTGAGCACCCTTTGGGTTCGGCCGGTCAGCCAGCAGTGCCTTCAATGTACCATTGGGTTTTCTGGTATTGCAGGAAAAAAAAAACATTGCTAAAGATGGGACCTGTCCACAGGATTGCAGGCAAACAGCTGTGCTATCTTGGATGGGGCATAACTGTCAGTGTCTTCAGCATTTTGTCACTGGGATTGCAGAAATGGTCACTGTGTGTTCCCCCTTGGACAATGGAATAAGAATTAGGCTGATAGGTGGAAACACAACGAGTTGCACAATGTCAGCATTTAGCAAAAGGATGGAGTAGTCACATTTCACTTTTTCTGGGAAGTGCAGAACTACATGTGTACCAAATATTGCCTGCTGTTGAAGTACTTTAAAACTAGAGATGTTCCTGTTGAGTTAGTGAGGCAACTATGTGTTTGTGAGAGTATGTGTGTCTGTGTCTGTGTGTGATAGAGAGAGCACATGTGGGTGGGTGGGAAAAGTCTCTCTGACTTGACGGGAATAGAGAGTCACATGGATTGTCTTTGCTTTTAGCCCATCAGGACGTCTAGATTTCAGTTATCCAGCACTTCACAATGGCTTAATGAGAGCTCAAGAAGGAACACTAATAAAAGTTCAGACACGATTCCGGCGTCACTGGAGAAGTTTCAGTACTTTGGCTCAAGATTATAAAAGCCAGCAAGAAAATATGGTATCCAGCCGGCAGAACACCAGTGGATATTTCACTATCCAGAGATCTCTAATTACTAATAATGTACATGAACAGTGTGATACATCCTTACAATTTCAGAAGCCTTTTCAAAGATAATCTCTAATAGTTTATTTGACAACCTGTAAAATTATAGAAAATTATTAGTCTTGGGAATTATAAAAATCCCCACAGCACTGTCAAACAATAAAATTATAATTACCTGTGGGTAATTGAAATTTAACTGTTTTTATTGTATATTACACATCAATAGCATTGTAAGTTCAAGAGAATTTTCTTCTCTCTTTTTTTCTCCTTTCCTTTCTTTTCTATCTGCTTCTCTTTTCCTTTTTTCCTTATCAGAGGCATGAAAATGGACAGCCCCATGGTGGCCCCTGAGTTTCTCTTTGGAGTGTAGAGTTTGGGGGAAAAATCATTAAAGCAGGATGTTTGAGTCTGTCATTAGACCTACATTAAATTACATATCTAGAGTGTTAAAAATAAAGGGAACAAAAGCATGTGGACTGGTACTTAGGTAGTTAGGGCTGTGATTAACCTTAATGTTCTTATGTATTTCTCTTCTTTGCACTCCATGTTCCTTTCAGACTTTGAGTGGGTTCAGATGGTATAAACAAGCCCTACAAGGGTGTGAAAACCTGCTGGAGAAATGTCCCTAATCTTATCAAAACTTTATTTCTTTTCCCAGAATATCTTAAAAGGCTTTATCCAGGCAGGAACCACACAATTTATCTTGCTTAGTAGAGGATGGAGACCAGCGTGGAGCATAGGAGAGACCAGCATGGTGTAGTGGTTTGAACATTGGACTATGACTCTCTGGAGACCAGCGTTCTAATGCTGGCTTGGCTATATAAATCCACATACTCTCTCAGCCTAAAAGGATGGCAATGGCAAACTCACTCTGAAGAAATATGCCAAGAAAACTCCAGGACAGGTTCACCTTAGGGTTGCTATAAATCAGAAATGACTTGAAGGCACACAACAAAGGGAGGATGAAGGCATCTGAAATAAGAATTCTGCCCCTCTATGAAATTTTCCTACACTCCCCAAAACTTCTAGAGTAGCAGTGAGTTGAACATTTAGATAAATAGTTGAAGCATCCAAAGAAAAAGGGAATGACAAGTTATCAAGGGAGTCAGCAAATGTAAGAGTCCTAACTCTGAGTGATTTAGGTCCCGCTTGCTGTAATGTTAGAAATTTGGTGCAGATGGAGCCATAGAAACAAATTTACTCTGTTTTTTAATTGTATTCACCTCAGTCTGAATGTCATAATTGTGAATACTAGAGAAACTTCTCATAGACTATTTGAATGAGAACATTGACACTTAGTATGATCTTATTTTCTTTTTTAAAAAATGATTTCCGTCTTCTGTGCAAAGCTGACAGAAAGAAAGTTAAAAACTAACGAGTTTAGATGAGCTCCTAGATTATAGCCAAACTGATAAAAAAATTATAAGTATTAAAAAGCTTAAAGGGAAATATATAAGCTTAACAGGAAATATATTCATACACATACACACGCACACACATATAATATTGTGTGTGTGTGTGTGTGTGTGTGCATATGTCACTGTATTTCAGTCAGATATACAAATGGATCCAAAATCTTGAAAATGGGCATTTTGAGTACAAAGTCACACTCACACATATGCCAAGGCACATAGAGGTCTTGTCCATCATCTCTGCAAACAAGACCCATAGGTCACCTTTTGTGCTGCATTGTGTTCGATTCATGACTGTATTTATTAGCATAGCTGACACCATAAATAAAAGTTCATGGGCTGCCGGCCATTACGGAGAGCATAATTCAGCCAGGTGGGTGAGGACCCCAGGAGCTGATAACACATATAAATAGCTTCAGCTTCACTCCTGTCATTTGTTATGTTTATCAGAACTTCTCAGTGGAATTATGGGCAGGTAATGACTGTGCACCCATGCATCAGCCTATCAGGAAGGATGAAAACAATGCTTGTTTGATCACACTGCCATGAATAGCCTTCCATACCACACAGGCTTGCTGGGTGATGTGCTTTCTTGCAGTGATGTAAAAGATATTCCCAAATTTTCATCATCGATGAGGAAGGGAATTGATGAAACATTCAACTGAAAAGATGAAACCAACTTAGGAAGAGTAGCTAATACCCCAAAGAACAGAATCCCAATTCTGAAGGGCCTTAATTGATTAGAAAGCTGGGCCAAAACTAACAAAATGAATTTCAACTGGGAGAAATGTAAGGTACTACAGCTAGGCAGAAAAAAAATGAAATGCACAGATTTAAAATTGGAGAAACCTGGCTTGACAATAGTACATGTGAAAGGATCTGGGAGTTCTAGTAGACAACAAGTTGAACATGAGTCAACAGTGTGCTGTGGCAGCTAAAAAAGCCAGTGTAAGTCTAGGCTCCATCAACAGAAGTATAGTGTATAGAGACCAGAGCAGATAGGCAGGGAAGAGTTCCTCAATCCTCCTTTTTCCAAACGTGGGCCAAATCCCCACTGCATGGCCTACTCCCAAGGTGGGTCAAATATACATGCCCCAAGCACACAGTGTGGCATCAAGCTGTGCTTCTGGGCAATTTTGCTGTTGCTACTCCACCATGCATGCATACTTTCACCAAAAACATCACCTGTAACCTCCAGTTACCTCTCACATTCTGCCCAGATGTCATTCTGTTGGATGGCCACTCCTTTGGCTATACAGTTGCAAATGAGATGTTCCGTCTGTACAGAGCATCGGTGCATTGGTTGTGAGTGCTACACTGGCAAAGCACAATCATGGAGGCCCTCCCATACATGGCCCCTTCATTTTCCTGCACCCCATGCCCCCCTTTGGACTGCCTGGTGTGTGTATGTTGTAATGACATTCATTGGAATTGTTGCACTTTCATTTTTTCCCCTTTGCTGCAACCCCACACTCGTGTTGGGTTGTTTATATGCAGGCATGAAGATGTGCATTTTTCAGGCTAAGTCAGAATACCCTGGCTTTTTTTCCTCTAGTTTTTAGCCCTGGTATGCAGCTTTGTTTTGGTTTCCAGCTGTTTATGAGACATGTGTCATCTAAATGCCCTGACTTCAAAGTGGCTGAAAACCACTTTATTTTGCCCATTTGTGTCACCCATAGAGCAAGGGAAGTAAAAGTACCACTTTATTCTGCTTTGGTAGGCCTCTCCTGGAATCCTGTGTCCAGTTCTGAGCACAATTCAAAAAGTATATTGACAAGATGGAGCATGCCAAGAGGAGAGCAACCAAAATGATGGTTCTATATCTAGCCATCGATGCAAAAACCAGCTGAGGTGGATCACATTTGGGAGATAAACACAAGCTGGACTTCCAAAACAGACCTTAGGAGCACGCCTTATAAGGAGAGACTTAGAGAGTTGGGTATGTTTAGCCTGGAGAAGAGACAGTTAAGAGGTGATACGATAGACCTGTTTAGATATTTGAAGGGATGTCATATTGAAGATCGAGCAAGCTTTTTTTTCTGCTGATCCAGAGAACAGGACCCAAAGCAATGGATTCAAACTACAGGCAAAGAGATTCCACCTCAACATTATAAAGAACCTTTTGACACCAAGAGGTGTTCCACAGTGAAATATTTTTCTTCGGAGTGTGCTTGAATCTCCTTCTTTGGAGTTTTTAAAGAGATGCTGGATGGCCATCTGACAAGCGTGCTTTATGTCTTGCTGCATGGCAGGGGTTGGACTGGATGGCCCTTTTGTTCTCTTCCAACTCTATGATTCTATGAACAATCTCTGTGTGATGTTTAGCCCCTGTGTAAAAGTGAAAAGACTAATGGCTGAGATGCTACATTATGCTTCTATGGGGTTAATCTAAACTCACAACATTACTTGGCTGCTGAGCTCTGTCACCCTTCTACTGAGTACTGACATTATGCAACTGATTGTGTATGTTTATTGTCTCATTGTTCAATGGGGAATGTACAATGGCTGCAATCCCATTTGTTGTAGGCACCAACAAATAGTTATGCACCATCTGAGAATGTACAGCTGCACGTAAAATTGTTACATTTGTGGAATTCCACTTCTAAAACTTTCAATTGAATGAATGCATCATGTAACAGTCACAGATGTATACTCATATGTGTAAAAGAACTTATTGGAGTGTACAGAAACCCACAGGACTTTGATCCAATGGGTTTTTTCACCACTCACCCCCACCCACTTTTCTTGGCTTGATTTGCAAATAGGTATTTTAGGCAGAATTTTTTTCACACACACCCCCAAAAAAATCCTTAATTTTTTTGCCAAAAAGTCCCAAGGCATAACAAATCATCCAAAGTATTCACACATTCTTGTGTTCTTTCTTAACAAGGAGGAAAAAAAGGCATTTTGTGAAAAAAATACATTTTTGAGCAGAATATAGTAGTTTGGGGCTTGGAATTCAAAACATAATCTTAACTTGTTTGTTATAATGCACCATGGATGTTTCACTGTTGCACATCATACTGTATAGGGTAGGTAAAAGAGTGTTCTAGATATTGTAGAGCAGGGGTATGAAAAATGTGAAACTGGGGCCACATACAGCACCCAAGGATGCTTTTGTGGTCCTGAAAACATACAGAATGAACTTTTTTTCTTGCAAAAAGAAAAAAAGGCCTCAGGGTGCAACAATTTATCTTGTTAAGTGGTTGCTAGTCCTCTCTGTTTTGTTGATCAAAAAATATCCATTTTTGAGAATGAGGAGTGGATTTCTGTTTTTGTTTTGGTAGTCCATGTAACCCCAGAAAATGGCAGGGCATAAATGTGACACTTAGACCTGCTGCAATTGCTAATCTCTCTTTTTTCGGGGGGGGGGGGGGGGGTTGAGAGGACATGCTGAAAACTAGGATAATTTCATGTTCATAATGTGGAAACAAAATCCCTGATCCAGATTACTATGTCTTGCACCAAAGGGACTGATTTGACAACTTCTGTTTGCTGTCTCTCAAGATCACCCCTTCCTCCTGGCTTTCTGTTTTCCTTTTGGAGGCCAAGGCCGAGTTGAGATTCCTTTGTGTAACTTTCTTCTCTTTGTCTCTTGCAAAGGAAATGGCATTTTAATGACAAGCCAAATAGCGAACGGGGGCATTTGGAAATACATAATAAATGTGTATTAGTGAGACAGAAAATTGGAAAATGGCCACCTGCCAGCAGCCACATAAATTTTGGAGACGATGCATTTTCTGCCTTATCACAGGAATTGCAAATATTTATTAAAAGTATTAAAATAGCGGGAATGTTAAATGTTTCTTTCAGGAGTGGAAATTTACACTGCCACATAAAAAAGATGGGATATTCTGATACAGTGTTTATTAAAGGGACTTCATTTTATTAGGTTGTCATCCACAATAAATGGGCAGGTGCAGCTGAAGCAAGATCTGTTTCTAGAAAAAAGAAAAGGAAGATTTGTGGAAATTAACTCCAATGCAAAATGGGGCAGGGGGACTCTTTCATTTCTCAAGTGCATTAACATACTATTCATCCATTTTCATTTTTTCTGTTTTGTATCATTTGCAGTCATTTGGGGAACAATCCTGTGCAAATGCTTAGGATGCTCAATCCAAAGAAACTGCCTTCCATGCCCTCTCTAAAACTCTGCTGGACCATAGTTCCTCCATGTATTAGCTCAGGGATGGAAGCTGTGATCTTGGAGACATTCTCAGCTACATCTCCCATAGTCCCTCATCACTAACTCTGATTGATGGGAGTTGTAGGCCAAATATCATCTGGAGAATCATAGTTGCTCACATTGGTTTATATCAGTCTGGCCAACTTTGGATGGGCTGAAAGTCTATTTCTTCTGACCCACTAGCAGGCCACACATCTCCAGAGCATGGCAAAATACTTATATTTCCTTTGGTTTCCTCTCCAAAATGGTAGCCAATTTTTTCTTATCATTTTCAAGAGGAAATAGGGGGAATAAGGTATTGTGTGGTGATTCTGGTAATGGAGAGGTTTTAGGGGCTTTTGCATATAATTGCAGGGTGGTGATGGTGGTGGACAATTATGCCACATGCCTGAATCCAGAATTGAATATGGACATTGCACATTGGGCAAAATCATATAACTATAACTGAAAACCCCCATCATGACATCAGTTGGGGTGCATGGCCACATGGGTGCAGCCAGGCACCCTGTTTCTATCCTTATGGGCCATGACAGAGATCTTCAGAGAAGACATGATGCCAGAGATAGGTAAGGCCATGCACTGGCAGCAGCTCTGTGGCAAAGCAGCAAGTGGGCATATAAACACCAGCCCATCACTGTGACAGCCTGGAGATTTACCCAGAATCAGGGGCAGGATAATATGGGCTTGGCCACATCTGCTTAAGCCTGTCTTCTTAGGCTCTCAGTCACCATTCATATTATTCTTGAACACAAAATCTTTGAATACAAAAGTAGAAAGACTGTGGCCCATAAGTCCTTTGAAACTCTTCCTGTGGCATGCAGAATCCTATGTGGAGGTATCTAGTATGGGATGGCCAAAAGGGAATAAGAAAAAGAGTCTAGATTTTCCATGCGACCTTAAGGCCATTTGTAGTTAACTCTCTCCTACCTGCTAATGTGAGATCAAACTGTAGAGCAGGCCAGTGTGGTCCATACTCTGATAGAATATTACACAAGGTGTTGGCTTTGACCTCTACTTCCATTCATTCAATTACATTGACTTGACTTGGTTAGATTTGGTCAATTTTGAGCAAATTAGCTGAACAAATCAAAAGCAAACTGGAACTAATCAGGGCTGAAGGAACTAATCAGCTGAATTGAAATCAAGACTCAGTGGAATCTTGTATAAATATTAGCAAGAGGAGGGTGGGATTGTGTTTTGAATTCATATTTGTATAATCATTTCTTGAAATCAACCTTCTTCACATGTTTGAAAGAAATGATACATTGGGTCCTTGTTATCTGCTGGGTTTGGTTCCAGGACCCTCCGTGGATAACAAAATCCGTGTATGCTCAAGTCCCATTAAATACAATGGCACAACAAAATGGTGTCCCATATATAAAATGGAAAATCAAGGTTTGCTATTTGGAATTTATATTTTTGGGAATATTTTCAAGCCGTGTATGCTCAAATCTGTGGATAAAAAATCAGTGGATAAGAAGGGCCAACTATACTCAAGTGAGACAGCAGCTGGAATCCTCTTGGTGTCATGTACATTGGTTGTACCTTTTTTGGCTACTATGCAATGGACATATTCAGTTCATTGTGTGGTTTGTGCAGTTTTGGAGGTATAACCATTTTACATGGTCTATATGCCATTGCTTGTCCCAACTACATTAGAGTGATTGGATTATCTGGATTTTCCTAGGCTACAACAATTGATTTAATGGATCCATTCTAGTTGGGACTAACCACAAGGAATCCAGCCATGCAGAGTATTCTTGCATAACATGTAACTGTCAGTGACTTTAATGTACCACTTTGTACACACTTATAGATGCACAGTCAGTTGCTCAATGTTGATATTCAGCAGCAGTGTGGTGTAGCACAACTACCATGTAACTCTGTAAGTGTACATGTATACCTTTCACAAACATTGTACTCAAGAATTCTCAAGCCTGTTGTATACCTTCACCCCTTCTTCCATTCATAGAAGAGTCAACACTACCAAGGCAAGTGGTAACTTTTCAATGTGAAAAATTTCACACCTCTAGCTGGCTGTAAGTGAAAGGCCTTGTGCTTCATTTCCTACAGGAACCTAAGGAAGGCCTATGGAGGCACCATAGGTCAAGATTTATTTAAGCATCTGCAGCCTCAGCTGATGCTACATTTTGGCTTTCCCGTTTGTTAAAACTACATAACGTTGGTATCTGACTATGGTTATAATCACCGAAAGCTCAGCATAGCCTTTGTGGTCTCTTCCAACTCTACAATTCTATTGTTCTATCCTTGCGATGTAGGAAGGAATGTCTATTTTATTAGAGGAGCGGGCTATAAATAAACATTATTATTATTATTATTACTATTATTATTATCAGCCATCTGTTAAAATACATCCCTAATCCATTAGACATAAATATAGACAATTTATTTTCAGAATAAGCATTATTAGTTACTTTGTTTAGAGGTACACAGCTGCTATTGAAACAGAGTGCAAGATTACACATAGAAGTCTCTGTTTCTGTGCCTGCATGACAGGGGTTGGAGTAGATGGATCTCGTGATTCCTTACAAACTTATGATTCCATTATTCTATCTCTAGAGTTGCTTTTCTGAGCTCCTGACAGCTGATTGGAGATGTGAATTTCTCTGTGAGCTTTGATTTGGGGAGAGACTTTTGCACCTACAAGGTTTGTCTTTCATTTCTTAATAATTCTGACATTCTTTCACCTATTGGTGGGTTTATTCCCTCCATGTAATAATAATAATAATAATAATAATAATAATAATAATAATAATAATAATTTTTATTTCTAGCCAGCCCCTCTGCAATCAGGTCAGGTTACAACAGAGGAGATTATACACACAATAACAATATACATGAATTAAAAAAACAAATGGCAATGTATTAAGCAATAACAATAACTAGCAAAATACATAACAATCATAGCAACAAAAATACATAGTAATTTAAGTAACAGTAAAATTAGCAAAGCAAAATACATAACAATTAACCAAGCAAAAATACATAGCAGTTATAGCAACAACAACAAAATACATAGTAATTATAACAAAAAATAACCAAAACAATAAAATTAAATTAACAAAGCAAAATACATAACAATTAACATACCAAAACAAGTAAAAAGAAAATAATCCCCATTCTCAACCCCTACCCATCCCAATCCTAGAAACAATGTAAACTATACACAATAAAAGGGGGGGGGGGAGAGAGACAAGACTCCTCCTTAAGTCCAGGAGCCAAGGCACGGGAGGAGCCCAGGTAGAAGGAGGGCAAACAAACACTCAGCTGGTCTTCACTAGCAGATGTTGGAAACATCCTAAAATAACAAGCCTCATTTGGTGTTAAACAGAGCCTCCTTGTTTTATTTTAAAGCATGAATAGATCAGTACCTAGGGAAGTGGTTTTCTGTGTACCTGGGTTCTGAACCAATTGTTGTTCTTGTCATTGCCATGTGCCTTCATGTTATTTATGACTTATAGAGATCCTAAGGTGAACCTACCGTGGGATTTTCTTGGCAAGATTTTTCTTGGCCACTCAGTGGGTTTAACATGGCTGAGCTGGGATTCAAACCTTGGTTTCCAGAGTCATAGTCCAATGCTCAAACCACTATAGCATGCTGAACCAATTAAGATTTTCAATACAGCGTCCAATCCAAGGCCTTGTCGGTTTCCACAAAACAGTGAAATTTCATCACACAAGAAATTGAGAAATCTCTTGGGATACAGGAGATGGATTAGTGTTTAAGAAGATATGCATGATCCAGGTCTCCCATTGCATATTGTCTCTATCCATGTAGGCAGAGTATCTATCCATGAAAAAAAATGGATATAACCTGCTGCACACCCATGCCCCCAAAATGCCACCCATGATATGCTATGTCTGCGGAAAGACTGATCTTTTTTTTTTTCCTTCCCAAGAAATCTTGAAGAATGAGCAGAGTCTTGCCTCTCTCTCAGATGAAATAAATGTAAATGCATTCAGAAGGCGCCTCCTTTCCCAGGCTGGTTGAGCAACATCTTGTCTGGTTGATCTCCTTCTCTTACTCTTCCTCAATTGCTCGACATGCAGTGAAAATAAATAAATAAATAAGCTTTGCCTCTGTCTTATTTATCCTTCTTTGGACATTTCTTCACTAGGCAGATGGTCAATTAAGAGCACTAAACAATGACACTGTTTTCTCTGTAAACATTTTTTTTTCTAATAGCCTAACAAATGAGGATCTGGGGCTGCCATACCGCTGAATACCATCTTGACTTTCTAATTACAAAGAACTGTGTCTTGATAGTAACAATTACAGCTATAACAATGATGCCAGTACTTGAACAATATCGTTGGAAGCAAAGTGCTTATCGGAATATTCAGAAAAATAAAGGCTGTACATTTTGTGCCCAAGCGGGAAATGGGAACTTAAACAATTGGGGGTTGGTGTGGAACGGAGAGAAGAAGAAAGGTTGAAAACATTGGTTTTAGTAGCTCCAGATGCGAATTTGAATCCAATTATGCCAAAAAGCAAGGCCAAGGAGAGGTGCTATTTCCTTCTGTTTTGCTAATCGATAGGTGAAAGGGGGTATTAAACTGAACATGGTAATGACTCTCATTTAGATATTTAGCTATACTTCATATTATTTCCAAAGCACAGCAGCACTTGTGCAAATAATACCAGTGCACAGTTCCTATTGTTGGCAAGATGGTAGCTCTTGGTGTTAAAATTAAAGACTTTCCAATTTTCTCCTCCATTGCAAAGTCATTTTTTTAAAATGTTCAACCATGTGCAACTCAGTGCTGGGGTGTGCAATTTCAGGGACCAATGAAGGTCTTACATATTAGCATGGGAATCGGGCCATTAAAATTCATGTAGAGCATTTTCAGGTATAAATGTATGACTATGGGGAAAAATGATACTGGAAAGACATAAATAACACAAAGTCTTGAATTTTCAAGGTAGACTTTGCCTGAGACAATGCATCTGATAGGAGCAGTTAGAGGTGAGCACCTTTTATTTCCTTCATCCCCCCAGCATTGTGATTTTTATGAGAATACCTTGGGAATGTACTCCTTCACAGTACATCCAAAAACAAGTTTGCTCATTTTTGTCCCAGTCCAAAAAACCCACATCTCCCAGGATCTCTTTGAGGGACAGCTAGCAGACTGTGTAACAACACAGCCTAATGAAAAAGTGGAGCTTCAAAAACCTGCAGCATTATTTTTTTGTATTTTGGTTGGCCTACTAAAGGTATTGCTGTTTTGTTTGCTATTTTGGATGTTATAGTAAAATAAGGATAGAGGACAGTATCTGGTATTTATGCTTGCAGAGTGCAGCAGGGCAGTGCTAAAAAGCAAGGGCAACTAGTTTAGATATCCCTCTGAAAAGGTAAGAAAGAAAGGTGGTGTGTGTGTGTGGCTCCTGTGTTTATTGTTTCAGAAAACCCATTCAAGTATTCCCTAGAATTTGTTAGGAAACTGCCTGAAGCAGACTTTTGTCTGTGCAAGACTACTTAGGCAGTCCCTGTGAAGACTTTGGACATTATCACACAGGCAAAAAAGATGAGATCATAGCAAGTATCACCCAACGTCACGATTATCCCACAATTATCATGTGAATAAAGAGGAATTCTAGTGCCACTTTTTATTCATTGAAAATCCCCATGAATAAAAAGAGGCGGTAGAATTCCTCTTTATTCATGGCATAGTCCAGGCTTGGAAATCAAGGAAGATGAGGAAGAGGATGAGGATGACGAAGAAGACAAGGAGGAGGAAGAGGAGGAGGAGGAGGAAAAGTCTAATGGAGGCATCCAGAGCACAGCTCCCTATCTTTTCTCATGATTCCTAAAAACAGTGGTGACTGGTGGCTTTTGTGACAGTAGGCTGGCAAATCCACTTTGGGGGTTA
This sequence comes from Urosaurus nigricauda, assembly GCA_034509955.1. NCBI lineage: Eukaryota > Metazoa > Chordata > Lepidosauria > Squamata > Phrynosomatidae > Urosaurus > Urosaurus nigricauda. The sequence continues at coordinate 369,420,568 of JAOEGL010000001.1, forward strand.
ACCTTAACTGTAAAGTACTATTCAAGATATGGTGTCTAATTTGGGATAATGCACAGTACTTTGGACAAGTCCTTTAAAGCTCAGGCTAAAGCACAGATTCACTCTCACGATGACTTGGAAGTCACTAGCTGTTAAAACATTAAAAAAAATAAATTATGTGCAACTAATGCAGTATATAGAAAAAAAAAAGATTTATTTTTACACAATTTATTCTGGCCACAGAAATGTGTTTTACATAGAAAAGTGCCTGCCTAAAATACAACAATTTAGCCAAAAACTGACTGAAAGGATCTATCTTAGTTGGTATTTATTTCTTTATTTCATTTATTCATATTCTGACTTCCTCTTGGATTAGGACCCAAGGCAGCTCATAAAAGAGTAAGTTAAAAACAATACAATTTTAAATCACAATTAAAGAATATTATCACCTGGGACTTGGAAGCAACTATCCCTATTGGAATAGATGTGTGTTTATAACCTGCAATGACAGATCTTCCTGCATTGTCCAGTGGTTGGATGGTAGGCAGTCCTATGCAGCCCATGCTTGTCCCATACCTTTTCAAAAATGGGATTTTCCTGGTTGAAAAAAGCCTTCCCCTGTCGATTTTAGGATTCTGGTTTGAATGGGGAGATGGCGCGGGGGGGGGGGGGGTGAAGCAGACAGCCAGAGCCAGATTATTCCAGTTTCTTTTTGATCCGGTCCAAAGGACCAAATCATGGCACTGGAGCAGCTTCCAGCTGCTTTGGGGGTGTGTATCATCTGAATGCCACACACCTAAAGCAGTAGGAAGCTGCTTCTTTTAGCCCATGTGTTTCGGGCCATGGCCTTTCTGATAGTCTGTTCCTAAGCCAGATGGATGCTATAGATCATGATCAGCACCTTGAATCGTGCCTGGAAATGAAATGGTAGCCAGTGAAGCTATTTTAACAATGGAATTACATGCTCCCTATAACTGGACCTGGCCACCATTCTGGCCACAGCATTCTGGACTCACTGAAGTTTCCAAATAGTTCCCAAAGGCAGCCCCCATAAAGTGTGTTACAGTAGTCCTAGCAAGATGTAATCAAGGCTTATGACTCACTGTAGCCAGATCTGACATCTCAAGGAGTGGGAAAACTGGTGCACTAGTTTTAGTTATGCAAATGCATTCCTAGCCACAGCTGAGACCTAGGCATCGAAGCTCAGTGCTGAGTCCAGGAGAACAACCCATCTGGGAGCCTGAGATTTAAGGAGAGTATAACCCCCATCCAACATGGGCAAAATCCCTCTTCTGCCTTACCACCTCTGTCTTGTCTCATTAAGCTTCAGAGGAAGGCAATGTCAGAATCCTCTGAACAAATCTTACAAAAAGAAAAATTCTTGTGATAAGTTCTCCTCAGGGTTACCATAAGTTAGAAACAACTTGAAGGCACACAACAATAAACTCTAGTTGGGACTAACCCAAAGGATTCTAGCTTGCAATCATGCTTTCTTGGATAATGTGTAACTATTTGTCAATGCCTTCAGTGAGTCATTTGATTCACTAGAACTGTGCATTCCACAATGCACCATTAGATACCACATTGCAGCCACAATGGCAGATATACAGTACAATATGCTCCACAATGTCATTATTTTAGTAGAAGGGTAATGTAGAGGAACCTCATATAACTACAGAAGTGTAGATTTACATTACATAAGAACACTGCTTAGGGTTGCCAGATGTTCCTGATTCTAAAGGATATCCCTTACCAAAGAGCCAGAAAACCTGTCTCTTGTAGGGCTGGCAAATATCCCTTATTACAAGGAATGTCCCCTTTTTGAATACTGAAAAGCTTTTCCTTTCATAGAGATTGAATGAGATGCCAAAAAACCCTGCATTTTGGTTTGTCACCCTTTCTTAAAGATATGTGTGAATTATGTAATTTATAAGTGAGGATAATATATTAATTTTATGGACAAATGCATGGCTATGAAAAGAGAAAGCAATTTTTTCATTTGATATTTGGGCTAGGCATAAATTCTTAAGAGCTACGTCCTGATTGTCAACCCTGCATGGTATGAACCTGGACTCTCCCTTGTAGCTGTTTTGAAAACCTGGTACCGCAATCCCTGCTAGTGTGAATACTGGCAGATAAACTTTTCTTTCTTGTGAAAATAGAAAGGCCAGGCACATAGTCCAAGGCTTCTTGCACTTCATTTTTTAGAAATCCAAGCCAAACAAGACTCTTGTAACTAATATGATCTATAACCAGCAAGATAGGATGAAATAACATCACAACTTTGTCCCACATGGGCACACGGTGATGCTATCAGGCCAGTTTGGATTGAGGAATCGTGCTCTTATTCCTAGTGGGAGGTATACACAACAGAATTCACTTCAATCATGTAAGTTTACCACATTGTGGCCCGGAACATTCTCAGAATGTTCTCAGAATGGTACAAAACGGGAGTGGCCACTTCTGGTCTCATCCATTCCCGTTTTGTACCTTTCTGAGAACGTTCTGAGATTGTTCCTGGCCCACAATGTGGTAATCTAGCATGATTTATAGTGGGGGAGGGGGGAGAGAAGGAAGTATGGAGTCCTTGTAGCTCCTATGGACTTTGTATGGCCCTCAGATTTGTACTCCCCCCCCCAAGTATACCCTCTAACTGCTTTGTGTCAGTCTCCATTCATCTTCTGCCATTCCACTGTTTCATCTTCTTTTAAAATGTCACAGTTTCTCTCTCAATTCCACCCTTTCCTTCTATATCCTGTTTACTTCAATTCTTGCAAAATGAGGGGCTTGACAAACCGTCCCGCAAGGGTGGCCTAGAGGCTCCCGTTTTTACTCCTGATGGAGGCTGCAGGAACCAAACAGTGCAGCCTCTGTCAGGACTAAAAAGAACCTACTCTAAGTGGCTTCTTTTTAGTCCATGCAGCAGGTGCCAGGAGTGCGCTATTGGTGCACTGGCACACAGCAATGATGAATGGTGACATTTAGATGTTGTACTGCACGTGCGTCATCATGGTGGCTGCCATGTGGACAGGGCTGAACCATGATGGTGCCCGCAGTCTGTACTAGGGCTCTGGAGTGTGCACTCTCCCAAGCCCTAAAACTCTCCCACTTTGCAGCAGTCTGTACTTGGCCTGTGCCCAAAGTGCAGAAGTAGTTTGCACTCTGTTCAAAGGAGAAGAGAAGAAAGGATAGAATCTCACCCTTCCTAGCAGGCTCAGGCAAAAGCAAGCTGCTGTAGCATCTCCCAGTTCTGTTTGGTTGTTGTTGTTGTTGTTGTTGTTGTTGTTGTATGCCTTTAAGTTTTTTCCAATTTATGGCAACCCTAGGGCATCAAACCCTATCATGGGGTTTTCTTTGCAAGATTTGTTCAAAGGAGATTTGTCATTGCTTTCCCTTGAGGCTGAGAGCATGTGTGCTTCCTTCATTAATAACTTTTGCTATCTCGGCCACACTCAGAGGTTGCATGGTCACATGTGTTCTGGTTTCCATCTGTGAAATTTTGGAGGCTATGCACAAAGCCCTCCCACACCATTAGGCTTTTTCTCAGCCAAAAACCTCCAAAATGGCTCCCAGGGACCTCCAATAGTGGCAGTTTATATTAATGGATCCTGCCTTAACTTTCCTAGTTCCCCAATAGCAAAGGAAGGACTGATAGAACCCAGAAGTACAAACAAGAAGTCACTTTCTGTTAAATTTTTACTCCCAAACCAGATGAAAACAGGATTGTGCAGCCACTATGCGAGTGAAAATTGCCCCATGTAGTTGTCCACCCCAATTTACACCCACATTGTTGACATGCTTGTGCAAGAACAGGCCCTGTCGGTTTTGTCTCAGCTCTAAACCATACCACAATCCCACACGCGCACACACATCCCAAATTACAGAATTATTTGTACCAAATGTTTTCAGCTTTGAGGCTTAATTCCGAAAGTAGGTGCTTTCACATCTGAACGAGGCACAGTGGGCACATACAAGAGATTACTTTTCCGACAAGTTAATCTTCCTATATCCATTATCTGGAATAGTTCAAAAAGCTTGAGGAAGAGGGAGAAATGGAACTGTTGTTGAAGAAAGGAATACATGTTCAGGTAATTACAAATAACAGACACATCTGGTTATCTTAATTGTTTGGGAATGTCTCAATTAGCTCTGAACGTTTTCATAAGGACTTGGAGACAGTAAAAAAAGAGAGAGAAAGGGAGAGAACTTTCTCGCAGCAGATTGGATTAGCTGATGAGAGGCAATATTGTGGATCTAAAATGCTCAAGCTGCTTAAGGCCATGGAATGCTTGCCGAGTAAGAGCTGTTGAGCTTTTATGCAGCTCCGTAGAAGCACAACACCAAAGTTAAGAAGGTCAGAGGTAGCCTGCAGAGGGCATTCTTTCCATGGAGAATTGCCCTCTATGGGAAGGGGGGAATGGCAAGGTAAGGGAGTCTCACTGCGATCAAATGGTGCTAATTGAAAACTTCTCAGTCCGTTCTGGTATGCATCTACTCAGAAGTAAACCCCTTTGATTTCAATGCAATTTCCTGGCAGGTAGAGTTGTTTAAGGAATTCACTCTTTGTGTATCTTAATATAAACTTATCTACAACTGCATCTTATCTGCATCTTATCTACAACTGCATCCACACTGCAGAAATAATCCAGGTTGGCACCACTTTAACTGCCGTGGCTCAATGCTATGGAATTCTGGGAATTGTAGTTTTGGGAGATATTCTGTCAGAGAGCTCTTGGGCCAGAACCAACTAAAGTTCCCAGGTTTGTGTAGCATTGAGCCATGGCAGCTAAAGCGGATGCAGCCTTTGTTGTTGTTGTTGTGTGCCTTCGAGTTATATCAATAGCGACCCTAAGGAGGATCTACCATGGGGGTTTCTTGGCAAGATTTGTTCAGACAACTTTTGCCATTGCCTTTCCCTGAGGCTGAGAGCCCAAGATCATGGCTGAGCAGGTTTTCATGGCTGAGCTGGGAATCGAATCCTGATGTCCAGAGTCATAGTCCAACATTCAAACTACTAATCCACTGACCAAATGAAGTGGTCCCGCCCCCCCCCCCCCCCCTATTCTTACTACACCTGGTCTACACAATGCAGGGCGAAATCCCCAACTCAAGAGCCTACTGTCTTCATGACATGAAGTCAGTTCCACTACTGAATACACCCTATCCCTTCCTTAAACCAGTATAAAGAAAAACCCTACCTTTTGTTCCAGATTTTGCAGGAAAACCTGGAGCACTCCATAGCAATGCTGGGTGTCTGCCTACACGTGTGCCCCACAGTGTTGCCCACTGCTACTGCTGCTGGAATGAGAAGCTCTCTCTCTTAGAAATTAGGTGCCCAGCCATGTGATCAATACTGAGTGCCTCATTCCTGACCTCAAAAGGAGCAATTCATGCCAGCAGTGGAGGCACTAAACAATACAGTGGGGTACATGTTTAAACAGCCACATGCCATTTCCACAAAATGTGGAGGTAATGGGGGAATCGGAGGCACCTCTGGAACTGGAATACTCCGAAAGCAGCCCAGAGTATTCCAGCGAGTGTAGACGTGCCTTAGGTCTACACTTTCTACACTCTGTGTAATCATAGCTCAACCATGGAAAAGTTCTTTTTTGGACTACATCTAAGATGAGATTTTGAAATATTCTGTCCAATTCTGCGCACCACAGTTTCAAGAAAGATATTGATAACCTGGAATGTGTTCAGAGGAGGGTGACCAAGATTGTAAAAGTAAGCCCTGTGAGGAACAGCTATGGAAGTTAAAGTGGTGTCAAACTGTTTTATTTCTGTAGTGTAGAAAAGCAATAAGGGGCTGTGCAGACCAGCCATTAAGGTGAGCCTGGGGGCAGAGTTGAGACATGGCATCCGTATGACACACACCCTGACTCTGCCCCCATGGCAGCATGACATTGATCATCGCACCAAATGGTGCGCAGCATCACGATGCTCCTCTGGTGCTGCATTTATATGATGCAGTGCCAAAGTCATGCTGTGAAGCCACAGTGCAGCAGCTACAGTGCCCTTTCCAAGGGACAAAAAGGAGCCGGTTTGTGCAACTCCTTTTTCTGCCGTGGAAAGGCCAGATAGGGACTGCGGTGTGCAGCTGCCGCAGCCCCTATCTAGCAAAGATGGAGTTGGCTTAGGGGCAGTCTGCACAACCCCTAAGTCTACTCTGGGTGTAACTGACCATTGGATTTAGGCCAAAGAACAACAATATCCTCCAGTCTCCTCCAGGCTTAATAAAGGAATGTCAGAATTTATGACTCTTCTGTGAAATGAACAAACCTTTCCTCAGGTAGTGGCTTTGATTTTCGAATATAGTCCAGAGTATGATCACAAGCCCCCAGTGACACATTTCCTCCAGCCTGCAGGGACCATCACAGCAGTTTAAGTCTGATAGTCTAAGGACTCTTTCAAACGGGAGGAATTTCTCCCAAATCCGAATGCAGCCCATTCGCATTCATGTAGATTCGCTAGTTTAGCGAATTTACATGAATCCCCATTGCGTTCGGAAGGCGTTCGGAATGTCTTCCTAGTACCCGAAAATAACCCCTCCTTGCCCGAAATTGCGTGAGAACCTTTAATGCGCAATAACGCAAAACCCATGATTGCATTCGGAGTTACTTCCCTTTTGCCCGAAATTACATGAGAACAATTAATTCGCAATAACGTGAAACCCCAGGATTGCGTTTGGATTGCCCTTGCATTATACTTCCAATTTCCCACGTCTGAAAGAGTCCTAAGTGGGTTTTTTTCTTGTGAGTCAGTTGGTCTCCTCAGATGTAAAGACAAAAATCCATGCAGGTGGATGAATGGAGGGAGCCAACATCTTTCCTCATCCTGCTCCTTCACCACCACTGTAGCAATTGGATTAAATAAAAATAGTTAATGGTGAAATCCATAAATAAAAGGTTCTTCATTAAACAGAAGTCTGCTTCCCCAAAATGGCAAGACATTAAACACATTTTTCTCCAAAGCAAAACTGTCATCAACGGCATTTGCAATATGGGGTGTGAACACATTTGAACAGAGTTTTATTTAGAATGCCATAAAAAAAATTAGCAGTGGGGAACACAGGCACAAAATGTTTCCCACTGCTAATTTCTGAGGCCTGCAACAATTCCACAAGATTTCATTCCTCATTGTCCTGATTTGGAACAGAGAGTATCAGTTATTCCTCTGTTGTCCCACTTTTTCAGCTGCTTTTAAAATGTCCCATTTTCTCTCTCCTCCTCGTACTCTCTTCCTTTTTTCCTCAGCATACTTCAATTGCTGGGAACTTGAGATCAAAGTCCAGAAGTAGTTTGCATGCTGGCTGCATCTACACAGCAGAAATAATCCAGTTTGACATCACTAACTGCCATAGCTCAATGCTGTGGAGTTCTGGGAACTGTAGTTTAGTCAGACATTTAACCTTGTCTGTCAGAGAGCTCTGGGACCACTACAAACCACAATTCCAAGAATTCCATAGCACTAAGCCATAGCAATCAAAGTGGTTTCAAACTGGATTATTTCTGCAGTGCAGGTGTAGCCTCAGTTAACTCAGTAGGGGCAAAGGAGGGAGAGTGCTGAATCTTGTGCTTCCCTGTAGACTCAGGCAAAAGCAAACTGCTCCAGCCTCTCCTACTGTATGTGTTTTTCCCATTTATGACATTGCCATCTTGACCACACTCTGACCACAAACCTCGCAGGCTTCATCTGTGAAATGTCAGACAATATGCTGCCCTCCTGTCATATCTCCCAGTCATTTGGCCTCAGTCAATATACTTGGGAAGTTTCAAGGCCAATTAACGAAAAAGTTTTGATGCAATGTTCTCTACTTCTGGGGTGCTAGTTTTTCTTATCCTTAGACTGTAGTTCTGCTGTTTTACCTGGTGAAATATGAAGACTGTTCTCTATGGTCTGAATTCATTCATTCTATTTAGATAAGACATTTCTGCATCACCTTCCAGAGTACAAGGGCTCTTGAAGTAATGAAGAAATAAAAGTGATTTTAAAAGCACAAAGATACTTTTAAACAAACAAACAAACATAAAATTAACACACAACATAATACTCTTTAAAAACTTTTTAAAGCATTGGGGAAAAAATCCTAAAATACAATTTTAAAACAGATCCATTTCAAACATAAAAAGCCTTGTTGAAACATTGCTGTATTGGCTTCCAGGAGGTAACTTAAAATAGATGGAGCCTTTCTAGGATAGGGAGTTCCACAGTCAGAGTGCTGCCATAGAAAATTGCCCCCATCCTTCCCTTCTCCGATAGTTCTTTACTCTTTCTTTATTGGGATTGCAGAGACAGGCTGTGTGGATTTCCCTTTATGCAGTTCAGCAATAAGTAAGCAGATTGGCAGGTACCCAATCAGTTACACAATGTCAGTATTCAGCAAGAGACTAAAGTAGTACAACTACCTTGTTATGTAGGGCTCTTCTACAACAAACTATTGTTTGTTGCAGAAGATTCCCCTCAGACTCACTGTGTTTATATGATGTAGGGACAAAACCCCAAACCAGGTGCATACTGTCTTCACAATGACCACACCTGATTCCAAAATGTCCTTCACTTTTAGCATGACTAAGAAGCATGAATTCATATTTATATGAGCGTTTGTAGATTTTATTATGGAACGTCTTACATTTTTCTTGAATGTCCTACATTTTGTGGTGCTTACCCCTCCTTTGCAGTTGTGATAATTTGGTCACCCTGAATTCAGGGCTTCCTTAGTGGACTCTATCAAGGAGGTCACGGGTATGACTTTGCAGGAACTAAGCAGAACAGTGGAGGACAGGGAGTCTTGGAGATGTCTCATCCACAGGGTTGCAATGGCTTGAGATGGACTTGAGGGCAGTTAACAACAACCCCCTAACCCACATTTAAATAAGTCCTCTGCCATGGCTTTTCAGCTGTCTTTGCAGCGGTGGTGGCTGCCTTCACTCACACTCCCTGCAAACTCCCTGTTGTTGCTGTGAGAGCTAAGAACCCACAACCAAAGAGAACAGGGTAAGGGGAGAATTCAGAACCAGAATACTCCAAGGGTAGCACTCAGTATTCTGGCCAGGGTAGACCTGTCCTATATGAATGTAGACCTACTACATGGTGCTTTTATAAACTCTGAGTGGGGCTGCCTTTAGAAACTGTTTGGAAACTTTGGTGGGTCCAAAATTCTGTGGCCAGGCTGTTGACCAGGGCTAGATACAGGAATCCTGTGACCCTCATTGAAACAGTTTTATTGTCTACTGGTCGATTTCTGGGCAGAATTCAATGTTCAGGTATTGACCATTAATAATAATAACAATTATTTATAAAGCCCTACACAGTTTGTTTCCAAACTATCTGAAAGACTATTCAGTAGCCCCTCCACATTCACTGAAGTTAAGGGTGAAGGACCTCTGTGAATGTGGAAAAAATGCAAATTTAAATTTTATTTTTACTTGCGACAACAGTTCTCCAGGAATCTCTTGGTCCTCCAGTGCATACGTTCCATGTATATATTCCAGAAAGCAAACCTTCATTTTGCCATTTTATATAACAGATGCCATTTTACTATCCACTCAGTATAATGGAACTTTAGCATCCATGGATTTTGTTGTTAATGGGGGGGTCCTAGAACTAAAACCCAGCAGATACTTTTCAAACTTGTTTAACTATGTTCTAAAATAATATTGTTGTTTAATCAGCCCTGGTGGCGCAGTGGTTAAATGCCTGTACTGCAGCCACTCACTCAAAACCAGAAGGTGGCGAGTTCAAGACCAGCAAAGGGCTGAAGCTCGACTCAGGCTTGCATCCTTCCGAGGTCGCTAAAATGAGTACCCAGATTGTTGGGGGGCAAATAGCTTACAATTGTAAACCGCTTACACACTCCTTAAGGGTATGAAGCGGTATATAAATGAAGCTGTTTGGGGTTTTTTTTGTTGTTGTTGTTTAATTCCTTTTTAAACTTTCACAAAGAAGGAGTAGCTAATACCCCAGAGGACAGGATCAACATTCAAAATGACCCGAATAGACTAGGAAGATGGGCCAAAGCTAACAAAATGAAATTCAACACAGAGAAATGTAAGGTACTGCACTTAGGACAGAAAAATGAAATGTACAGATATAAGATGGGAGACACCTGGCTGAATGAGACCACATGTGAAAGGGATCTAGGAGTCCAAGTAGACCAAAAGTTGAACATGAGTCAACAGTGCGATGCAGCAGCTAAAAAGGCCAATGCAATTTTAGGCTGCATCAATAGAAGTATATTGTCTAGATCAAGGGAAGTAATAGTGCCACTCTATACTGCTTTGGTCAGGCCCCACCTGGAATATTGTGTCTAGTTCTGGGCACCACAATTTAAAAAGGATGCGGAGAAACTATAGTGGGTCCAAAGGAGGGCGACTAAAATGGTGAAGGGTCTGGAAACCATGCCCTACGAGGAATGACTTAGGGAAGTGGGGATGTTTAGCCTGGAGAAGAGAAGGTTAAGAGGTGATATGATAGCCCTGTTTAAATATTTGAAGGGATGTCATATTGAGGAGGGAGCAAGCTTGTTTTCTGCAGCTCCAGAGACTAGAATGTGGAACAATGGATGCAAGCTGCAGGAAAAGAGATTCCACCTCAACATTAGGAGAAACGTCCTGACAGTAAGGGCTGTTCGACAGTGGAACACACTCCCTCGGAGTCTGGTAGAGTCTCCTTCTTTGGAGGTCTTTAATCAGAGGCTGGATGGCCATCTGTCGGGGATGCTTTGACTGGGAGTTCCTGCATGGCAGGGGGTTGGACTGGATGGCCCTTGTGGTCTCTTTCAACTCTATGATTCCATGATTCTATGAATCCCATCTCAGGAGAAAGGCGGGATATAAATTCAATAAATAAAATAAATCTATACAATGCAAGCATGATGTAGGATTTTAACCATTGTTTTCTGGCTAAGGTTCTTTTCTCTTTTCACAAAGAGACATCTTAAACAAGCATTTCTTTTATGTTTGCATTTGTGTAATAAAATGAATTTTTTTTAGAACTTTCAATTCTGCCGAAGTTTCTGGATTCAGAATCCTCCAGTTTTTCACTTCTTCAGACTTCAAGTCATATATATATATATATATATATATAGTCGTTAATGTGAAGCACTTTGAAAAGACCAATGACATCAGTGCTAAATATTTTTAATCATCTCTCCTCAGTGTGCCAGATGTCAACATCATGCACAGAAGAAGAGGGGGAAAGCTGTCTGTCAAGTCTAGAAAACTCTTCCCTGGGTGACTCATCAAAGCCAAAATTTCCCACATCTTTTCTGATGAAAGTATAGATTATTATGCAAACTGGCAGGGATTGGAATTAGTCACTGGTCAATATTTGGTTTATTCTTTCTTTCTTTTCTCCCTTCCTCCCTCTCTCCCTTCCATTATCCTTTTACTATCTATCTATCTATCTATCTATCTATCTATCTATCTATGATAGAACTTGACTATAAAATCTTAGAAGCTTGTTATTTTATATTTTTAAAAAAACCCAAGGTTGTTTTTTCTCTTTGCAAAAATCCCTGTATTATGCTTCCACATGCTAATCTGGGCTTACTAAAACATCTCTTACATCATTAGAAGGCCAATGCTCTGATGATGAAGTACTGCTCAACATGCAGGTACCATGGTGGAGCTATATCCTTTTGATCTGCCTGTGGGTTTAATAAGCATTCCAGATGGCTTACTAGGCCTGAAGCAAGACTGGATAACCACACAGCTCTACCCTCCAAATAATAATAAGCAAAGGACACAGGAAGAGCGGAGGGGGGTGCTTACATGCCAAAAGCATTCAACAGAGCAATCACTGACATACATTTATGTCCTGGCTCTTTCCAGGTGAAAGGGACGTGGTTTTAAATAAAACACAGGCTGCAAATAATGCTGCATTATTGTTATTATATATGACATCGGGTAGGAACTCTTTTGAGCGACGTCGAGTGGAAGGATGTCATTTGCCCTGTTAAAATGCTCAGTTATTTCTCCACCGCATGTCTCTCGGCCTTCTGATTGGCAGGAAGGGAGAGGAGGGGCCCAGTTTCATTAAAGACCCCACTGTCGTTTTTCAATAACCATGCCGTGCTGACATCTTTAATCTATTATTTACCAATCATATTTCTTGGGCAGGCCCATCAGCAAAGTTTCAGGGCATCAAGGAAACCAGAATGAAATGTCACATAAGGCTGGCCTCTACCGGCAAAATTACTTGTTGTCGAGGGGGAAAGGATTATTTTATGACAATATTCCTGAGGCTGTTGCAAGGAAGGGCGGGATGGGAAGGACCACCTCAACCTTCCCACCTGCCAAAGGCTTGAACAGCTGCCATGAGACAGCTTATCCTCCTTCACAGAAAGTTGAACCCCTGATTATCTGCCAGATCTGTCTCATTAGGGTTTAAAAAAAACAAAAAAAAACAAGGCAAATCCCATGATCCTTGAAGAAGATCTATCCATCAGTCCCACCACTGGAGTTGTCACTGAACTGAGCTTCAGGCTGAATTGGCTGACTCCACAATGGAGTACAAAGGGATTATCTGACTCCATTCTCACAACAGCCCCATGAGGCTGGTTAAGGTGGAAGGTTAAGGAAATCCCAGTTAATCTCTTAGCTGGAGTAGAGATCTGAGATGATTCTCAAGGTGAACTGTGTCCTTCTTGATCCAAGTACAGTATAGATCTAACTATGCAGCAGAATAAGAAGAGAATTGATGCGGCAGAGTCTGGACATGGTAGAATAGACTGTACCAAGGTAAAGATCAGCTACAGCAGTGCATTTTCCCCATGTTTTTCAAGTCTCAGGGAAAAGAGAACATGAAAATTAGAAAACCATCATTAAAGGTTTCAGTTTTTGAAACATAAAGTTATAGGGGTTCTTGAAGGTCAGATAACCCAACCTCATCAACCATGTTGCTAGATGTTCTAAATATGTGGTTCCCAACTGTTAGTCCTACATTTGTTTTGGATTTCATATCCCCAAAGCCCCAGCTAACTTGGCCAACATTGAGGAATTATTGGAGATGATGTGCAAAACATCTGGAGCACCAAAGGTTGGGAACCATTGTTCTAAATGATTAGACAGCCTTCTATCTAAAGCCCTGTGAAATTTCTTTGAAGGACAACCCAGTCCAAGTCCAGTTTAAAGTGTGGGTCCTGGGGAAAGAAAGAAGAACCAACCAAATAGTGAGCTCTTGGATGACACACTAAGGTGGCTCATATAATCTAATCACAATCTTCCATCACTATTGTGAGACATATTATATGCCTTTTTATTTTATAGTGATAGCTAGTAAATGTGTGCTTAGACACTGAGATTAGCATTTGCACATTTTATGCATGTCTACGTGTTCTTTTGTTGTCAATGCATTTCCTCTTGAGGTGAGGGTGATTCATAAATGGCCATCTTGCCCCTAAAGTAACTGATGTGTGCCTTGAAGTAATTTCTGATTTATGATGATATTGGGAACCTGTCACAGGGTTTTCTTTGCAGAATTTTTGCAAAGAGAGTTGTCCTTTCTTTCCTCTGAGGCTGACAGAATGTGACTTGCCCAAGGTAACTCAGTGGGTTTCCATGGTTGAGTGGAATTCAAATCCTGGTCTTCCAGTGTCCTAGTACAACATTTAGACTACCACACCATAGAATCATACTATGATAATCACCGGATTATCATACGGAGGTTTACCATGCTGAAATTGTTGGCTAAACGTTTCAGAAGCTGTTCGCACTTTTGAAGTGTCACTGAAGCATGTCCCCTTGCCTCTCCCATCGACAAAGAGTTCATGGAGCAGCCATTTCTTTAAGTTCCCATTATTAAAGAAATGGCTGCTCTGTGAACGCTTAATCAACGGGAGAGGCGAAGGGATGCACTTCAGTGATGCTTCAGAAGTGCAACCGGCTACCACACTTTCATGCTTCTGAAGTGTTTAGCCAATAATTTCAGTGTGGTAAGCCTCTGTGTGATAATCCCCATAGAATCACACAGTTGGAGGAGACCACAAAGGCTATCCAGTGGAACCCTATTCTGCTATGCAGGAAGACACTATCAAAGCACTCCTGACACTCAAAATACTAGGTAAAAATTATTTACTTTCATGGAACATATACAATGAGGGCATTCAAACTGGTGCTCTACCATCTAAGGATTTTAGGGCTCATGTCCTGTTTAACACCGGTAGAGCTTAAAGCTCTACTGGCATATTTAAAGAAGTGATGGCAGGGACAGTGTGGCTAGCTATGTTACACTCCTGGAAGTGTGGAGTAATGTCACAAGAAGATTTTCACCTACGGTAAGTGTGTCCCCCCTGCAAGGTCCTTCTTAGTGATAAATGGCGCCTCCCGCCCTTAGCGGGCAGGAGCAGTTGCTGCAGGGGAGCCCCAAGCCAGCCATTTTGGGCGCGCAAGGCTTCCCGCCTGCAGTGCGCCTGCTTCCAGCCAGCAGGAAAGCGACTGCATGCACGCTGCTTTTCGCGCACCTTCTCAGCCTCCTCCTCCTCCCTTGATGGTTTTGGCTCGGGAGGAGGAACGCTTGCTGGGCCTCCAGCTGGCTCCCTACCCTTCCTTCCTGGGATTGGTGTTGCTTGTCACAACTTGTTTGTTGGGGTGGCAGCACTGGTACTGGATCTGGCGGGCTGGTTTCCAGGGCTCAGTAACACTGGATCGGGAGTTCTTTGGACCCGGGAAACATTACGGTGTGATGGGGCCAAAGGTGGGTCACATGGAGTTTATCCCAGTGACGAGAGGCTTTCTTCTGGTAGCTGCGTAATTGCGTAATTGCGCAAGGGCATTGTGTTGCCTCAAAGTCATCCCGATGCTTGGCGTACAAGCAACCTCACATCAGTCCAACCTTGGTGTTGGTGATCCAGACCTCATGCTTTGGGCCAACCCTACCTTTTGTTTTGCTGAAATAAAGTTGTGGCCTTTTCTAATGCCAACCTGCTTCATGTCTTTCTTGGGGCGTACCCGCTTCCACTGCAACACCCCAATTCCAACATTCCCTCCCAGAAAAGCTCACCTAGCACCTACTTTGTAGGCTTTCAATAGCCTCTTATTTTCTAGGGGTTTAACATGTGAACATTGGGTTCTTTCGACATATAATTTATCTTTCATTTTATTTTCATTGTTTATAGCCTGTCCCATATTGTGGGAGCACAGGGCAGCACATGATAAAATCTGTTTACTAATTTTAAAAGCATGAAATTGTGATAAATGACTTAAGCTGACAAAAAGCATATTGAACAATTTGACAATTTAAAACAAGTCTGTTGAAATGAGCTAAAACTGTTTAAAAATAATTAGTGTGTTGCTGTGGTGGTTTTCTTCCAATCTATACATTTACTGATTCTGAGGTCAGTATAACCAAATCAAAGTTCCCACAACACTTACCCCGATCAAATTTCTCTGTGCTTTTTTAATCCCTATTGCCGTTCACAATCGGCAATGGGGGGGGGGGGGTGGCAGTGGGGGGGGGGAGAGAAGGAGAAGGAGGAAGAAGAGGAGGAAGAGAAGGAAGAGTGGACGTGGTGGAGGGATGGTATAAATGAGATTGACAGCCCATTCCTATTGGCAGCTCCCTCAAAAAAAATGGTGCTTTTGAAAAGAAGCAGTAAATGCCTCGGATTCAGAAATACTGGTTTACATGGGTTTTGCACTGGGCCCCTCGCAAATTGCATTGGAGACAATTAGTGTAAGTATGAATGACCCCCTCCCCCCTTTAAATTGGTTGTGAATGGGGTCCTAGAGAGTCTTGTATTTTTCCCTGGATGTCTTCAGTAAGAGGCTGGACAGCTATTTTCTGGGGATACTCCAGCTGGACTTCCTGCACTGAGCAGGAGGTTGGACTCGATAGATGATATGGGGCAACACTATGATTCTATGAGATAAAAAAGCAAGTAAAAAAAATGAAGAAAATATGAACTCACAAGATTTTTTACATCAGTGCTGTCCCTCTGAGATTCCTGGCCTTGGCTCTGAAAACTGGAGAAGAGGATCCAAACCCTGAGATCTGGGAATCCTGCTATCCTAAGATTCTCAAAAGGATCCATGAGTCCACCACTCCCTCCACACACATAAAATTAAAAGCTATTGAATTAAATGCATACTGTATGTGTTTTTTGTATATCTTTTGCATTGTGTGTGTGTGCATGTGTGTTAGAATTTGAGTTGTCAAACTTATTATGACAGCTCAGAAGCTGTTAGGCATGATGTGTCAAGAAAATGTACTCCAAGAAAAAGAATATGGGGGGACTGTCAAAATCCACAGGAGGAATTCCAGGCTCTGTATCCCTTCAAATATGGTCTCAAAACTATTATGCTTCATGTTCTCATTGTGAATATGCACACCCCAACAGCTCTGGAAGAGTTAATGGCATGCCAAATAATGAATTCAATAACGACGAGTTTAAAAAGGTCTAATTAGCGAGTAACCGCTTTATTATGAAAAGAAACAGTAATGAATTTAATAGCTCAAAATCATTAACAATATTTAGTTTGCTGGTCCTTGTACTGCATTCTCTTCATTAATATGAACATTTAATATGTTTTAAAATGGATTTGTAATACTTTCTGGGTCACAAGGTCACACTGACAGAACAAGTGTAATTATTTCACTAATTGTTATCTCTCGATGTTTGTGCTCTAAACTGCAGCCTATTTAGGTGGCAAGGTTTTTTTTTTCCAAAGTAAAAAAAATGTTACAAAAATGAAATAAATAAAAGTAATTAAAGGAAGAGAAGTTAAGAGGAAGAATTATTCAAGTGGAGCTGAAAGTGAGAAGAAGTGATCCAATGACGGAACATTTTTCTCTCCACCTCATAATCAGCAAATTAGTGCATCAAAGAATGGTGGGGGAGACCCAGATGTTGTAAAATTGGAAGTCGCATCATTCCTCTCTGTTGCCTGATTAAGGCTGCTGGGAGTTGAAGTCAGTAACATCAACTATCACCACCACCACCAAGCTGTACATCAACTCTGAGATTCCAAGGTGGAGGAGTTTATTTTGTGCAGCATTTTGCACGCAGAAAAAATGTTCCTCAGAAAAACAAGCAAACACACTATGTGCATTTCTGTGCAAAATAATCCCCAAGGAGGACTGCCATGTACAAATACTGAAAAACTGCACAGAACCAGTGCACTCCTGGTGTGGAATGTGCTGTTTTGGAGAGTGGTGGAGTCTCCTTCTTTAGGGTTTTTAAACAAAGGCTGGATGGCCATATGTCAAGGGTGCTTTGTGCTTGGCAGAAGGAGTAGACTGAATGGCCCTTAGGGTCTTTTCCAACTGTAGGATTTTGTGATTCTACGATTCCACAGTGGGGAGAAAACGGTTTTAAAAAAATAATTTTTGCATGGTGAAATGCAATGGGTGAAGACCAATGTCCCTGTTTCTCAGTCAACATCTGTGTGAGGAATGGGTACAGGTTGCTATTTTTTCCCTTTCGGCAGCAACATGTCATAAGTCAGCTGTCAGTCTGAGCAATTCTGTCATCACACAGCCGGTTAAAGAGTTAACAAAATGCCCTCCCCCCACAATTGAACTACCTGTTGGGCTTCTCTTTTCTAAGTCTGCCAAGAGTCTGCATGATGCTCCCCAAGAGAGAAAGCTATTTAACTAATTTACAGCATGATCTGAAGCATGTTTACTCTGAAGCAAGTTCAATGGGGCTTCTTCCCTAGTGTACAGACTGCAGCACTTGTTAAGTATACCAAAGCTAGCATTGTTGAGCTTTGCCAACAGAACTGAGACCCAGGGTTTTATTTGCTTTCCTCTTTGTTGTTTCACAAGAAGGTAAGCTTGAAGAATTCACTTAGCCCCATCTTGGCTAAGATGCTATAGTGGGTGTGGATGATAATATTTTTTTGCAACCCTTGTACTGAATGGTAACATTACACAGCTGAACAAAGACACTAAATGTGAAACCAAATACACATGTGCATCCATGTACCATCTGAATCTAGCATGATGCACAATGCATTCCATGCATGCAGCATATCTATCAACAGTTCACTTCTGTATGCATAATAGGTATGGAATAAAAATTCATTGAATGGGATGCAATTTGTAGTTTCTAATCCAATTGAGAAACTTGCACAGGAACAAAAATGGCATGTAGAGTCCCTGAAACTTATGGGAACATTGTTGTTGTTCCAGAAATTACATAAATTGTTCAGTTTTTAGAAACCACAGAGGAGTTTGAAAAACTACACAGGATTTTGAGAAGCCATGCAGTTTTGCTCTAAAAACATATGCTTGTGGTCTTTTCATGCACTGATTTTGCTGGTTCAGAAGTTTTCTGCCGGGCAGAAAAAAAAATCTCAGGCTGACTGAAGCTTTACCAGTCTGAATGTTGTGCAATCTCTTTCCCATAAGGAAAACTGTGGAGTTTTCAGTTTCCGTGCCGAAGTCTCCCCCTTTTCTGGAAAACCCTGCAATTTTCTGGGTGAGCTGTGCAGCTTTCATAAGACGTTTCCTGTCACTGCAGAAAAAAAAAAAATCCCAAGTGTCTCAAACCTATGATGTAATGAGGTATAATCAATAAATATGAATTTGATGTACAAGTGAGGAAAACTGTCTGTTGCCAGAGTCTAAAGCATTCATACTGGACAAGGTAGCGCTGTGGCCTGGTTTCTTTGTCCATCTTGGAAAAGCTAAGCCTCATTTTAAATTGCAAGACTGGGAATTCCCTCATTCCCCCCACCCCAACAAGAGAATGGTTGCATTGATTGTGAACATAGAATATTAGAACCATAGAGTTGGAAGAGACCACAGGGGCCATCCAGTCCAACCCCCTACCGTGCAGGAATTCCCAATCAAAGCATCCCCGACAGATGGCTATCAAGCCTCTGTTTAAAAACCTCTAAGAAAGGAGACTCCGCTACACTTCGAGGAATGTGTTCCACTGTCGAACAGCCCTTACTGTCAGGAAGTTCCTCCTAATGTTGAGGTGGAATCTCTTTTCCTACAGTTTGCATCTATTGTTCCGGGTCCTGTTCTTTGGAGCAGCAGAAAACAAGTTTGCTCCCTCCTCAATATGACATCCCTTCAAATATTTAAACAGGGCTATCATATCACCTCTTAACCTTCCCTTCTAAACATACCCAGCTCCCTAAGCCGTTCCTCATAGGGCATGGTTTCCAGACCCTTCACTATTTTAGTTGCCCTCCCTTGGACCCGCTCCAGCTTCTCCACATCCTTCTCCACATCAGCTGATAAGGTACCCTCCCTCCATTCCAACTGCCACCACTGTGGACTCTGAGGGAGAGAAGAGCCTGAAAGCAAGAAGAGCCCTCCCTCCATCCACCATCTTGAGGGAGAGAACCTCACTAAACCATCCAATCGGTAGTAGCGACGGGCGGTGTGTACAAAGGTGGTGTGTACAACAGGCCTTGCCTAAAAAGAAGAAGAGCCCTCCTTCCAATCCATCTGCCATGGTCCAGGCCTCTGAGGGAGAGAAGATCTGCTGGACTTCCCCCCTTCCCCACCACCTCTCCCTTTTTCTTTTGTTTTGTGTCGATTTTAGATTGTAAGCCTGAGGGCAAGGAAATGTCTTGATTAATAAATTGTAAGCCGCTTTGATAGCCTTGGCTGAAGAGCAGGGTATAAATAAAAATTATTATTATTATTATTATTATTATTATTGAATTGTGGTGCCCAGAACTGGACACAGTATTCCAGGTGGAGCCTGACCAAAGCAGTATAGAGTGACACTATTACTTCCCTTGATCTAGACACTATACTTCTATTGATGCAGCCTAAAATTGCATTGGCCTTTTTAGCGAACAATCAATGCATAACTTTCTTGCCTATCCCCATTGAATGGAGACCCTGCCAAACTGGCTCAGGTATGGTGAGGTATTGTGCTGCCTTCAGAGAGCCTGGCAAACATGACTAGATTTCAAAGAAAGTAAATATCTACATTTGATTGGCTTTGTAGAATGAAACCCATTCTCTCTACTTGTTCAGACCACTTAAGAGCCATTATCAGAACCTCAAGGGCACTGCTTTGCCCTTTTTGCAAGCACATGCTGAAGTCATGTTTGCCCCACTCAGATACACTCCCTTCACTCTTAAGAGACTGCCCCTCAAGTTAGAAAGATTTTTAAAATACAAAGAAACATAGAGAGATCTCTATCTCTTTGACCTTCCCTGTCTTGGACCACTCTCTCTCTGACCTTCCCCAGTCTCCAGTCATATTCTTCACATCAGAGGATAAGAAATTTCATTTGAATTTTAGCCTGTAGCATCTTAAGCTTAGCTCTAGTCCTCTTAGTTTGGTTAGGAGAAGTGGTTTTAGTTTTCACGGACTTTTGTCCATCCACTAATTCTTCAAAGACCTCTACTCCCCATTTTTTTTTTAAAAAAATGGCATGATTTCTTTGCCTCCAAATCATGCAGAAAGTCCTTCAAACCTGTGAAAACATGCAGAAATGTTTCCTCACCACCACCACTAACATCCCGGAAATCGGTACCCCCCCCCCCCCATAGCTCCATTTTCCTTTGTAGTGATTCTCAAAATGGTAAAATGAAATGATTAAAAAAGAAAACAATGTCACAGGAATGTATGATTCATTGGACATCTGGAGGGAAAAATTGTCCCTGTATCCCACACAGTTGCTCACCTCTGTTCTATACAATGAATAACTCTTGTGAGGAAGGCAGAGGAACTGGTGAGTGTGGAAGAATAACATAGCCAACAAAAATCATAGAATCATAGAATCATAGAGTTGGAAGAGACCACAAGGGCCATCTAGTCCAACCCCCTGCCATGCAGGACGTCCAAATCAAAGCATCCCTGACAGATGACCATCCAGCCTCTGTTTAAAGGCCTCCAAGGAAGGAGACTCCACTACGCTCCGAGGGAGTGTGTTCCACTGTCGAACAGCCCTTACTGTCAGGAAGTTCCTCCTAATGTTGAGGTGGAATCTCTTTTCCTGCAATTTATATCCATTATTCCGCGTCCTAGTCTCTGCAGCAGCAGAAAACAAGCTTGCTCCCTCCTCAATATGACATCCCTTCAAATATTTAAACAGGGCTATCATATCACCTCTTAACCTTCTCTTCTCCAGGCTGAACATCCCCAGTTCCCTAAGGCGTTCCTCATAGGGCATGGTTTCCAGTCCCTTCACCATCTTAGTTGCCCTCCTTTGGACCTGCTCCAGTTTCTCAACATCCTTTTTGAATTGTGGTGCCCAGAACTGGACACAGTATTCCAGGTGGGGTCTGACCAAAGCAGAATAGAGTGGCACTATTACTTCCCTTGATCTAGACACTATACTTCTATTGATGTAGCCTAAAATTGCATTGGCCTTTTTAGCTGCCGCATCGCACTGTTGACTCATGTTCAGCTTATGGTCTACTTGGACTCCTAGATCCCTTTCACATGTGGTCTCATTCAGCCAGGTATCCCCCATTTTATATCTGTGCATTTCATTTTTCCTCCCTAAGTGCAGAACCTTACATTTCTCTGTGTTGAATTTCATCTTGTTAGCATTGGCCCACCTTTCTAGTCTATTCAGGTCATTTTGAATTTTGATCCTGTCCTCTGGGGCATTATACTACTTTCCATTTGATTTCATGAAACATTTCTTAAAATTTACATTTTTAAATGAGTTTATATGCCCCACCCTTCAACTATAAACAAGGGTATCACTAGGGTGTGAAGACCACACAGATGACACTCTAAGGGTGTGTGTGTGTGACACCACTGTTCTCCAAATATCTGCCTTTTGGCAGGAATGTTCACCTGGAAAGGGCATCATAGCCACATTGCCGCAGCTTAGCAGCGCTCCTTGTGAAGCATCGTGGTACCCTGGTGGCAGAGTCAGGCATGCATCTCAACCCCCAGGAAGGCCCAAAGTGCTGGCCTGTACAGGCCCTAAGTATTCTGAATAGCGTGGTATGGTATGAGTTACAACATGATTTACCACACCTGGTGACACCAACACTAGTGATGGCAATGACTATAAAGGTTCCTGGTTCAGTTTACAATTAGTTAGTTTGACAATTCCTTGCCCTTGGTCTTAAAATACGAATAAAACACAGCATAAAAAGAAGAGGGGGTGCCATGGTGGGAATTAAGTTCAGCAGTTCCTGTGTACTCTCCTTCCTTCCCAGAGATGGCAGCTGGACATGGAGGGAGGAATACTTGCCAGCCTCACAGGCCCTCATATGATGGAGCAGGCCCTCATATGATGGAGCTCTTCTCTCCCTCAGCAGCCATAGCAATGGCAATTGGAATGAAGTGATGGGTTCTCACTAGCTTCTGTGGCCTAGGCACAATGAAGCTGTGCCTGGCTGTTCTTCTCTCCCTCAGCCGCCATAGCAATGGCAAGTGGAATGGAGGGATGGTGACACTTGGAAGGGAAGAAAGCATTCTTACTAGCCACCAGGCCCAGGCATGATGCTACACTGCATTTAAATGTGGCAGATAAGTCAGACAAAGAAGCACCTTGCATTCCCATTTTATTTTATTTTTAAAGAAACAAAGTGCCATTTAAAATAATTAATTATAGTATCTAGGTTCCAATATCCATCATTGCAAGAAGTCAAAGGTTCAGTTAAGAGTCTAAGGCTGTAGCTCTTGTCCCAGAACTGAACAATATCAGGCCTCTTTGGTTTCAGCTCCATTGCAAAGGCAACTGGAAGCAAAGGTTAGGACTGAATCATCCTGAACGCTCTTTCTTCTTTACCCTTTGTAACTTCACCAGTATGACAAAACCCACGGGGCATCTCAGGGTAGGAGCTTCTCGAAGAAAACACGGTGTAACTTGAAGTGAGTAACATCACCAAGTTAAATAAATTGGACAGTCCAGTGACTCAAGGCGAGTTTCCTTTCCCTGAGACCACGTGGGAGACCGGCAACATCTTGCTGGAGTGACTGAGGCTCTCCTGTTTTCCAGGTCAGTGGATGTTGGGAGCCTCACCAACATGACACAGTAGACCACAAAGGAGGGAGCCGAATCAATAGGAGATGCACTAAAGGGCACTTTGTGGTGGAGAGACAAAGAAAAAAGAGTACATCTTTCTGAAAAAGAGAGAAACCAGAACACAGGAAAGCAGGGGAATGGCTGAAGGGAGAGAAAAATGAAGAAAGGTGAAGAGAAACATTTAGCATGATTTGCTCAGTTTCTCAACTGCATTTAACACTACCTCTCTTATAAACACAGGTTGCAGGATGATGTTTTCGGTATTCTTCTCTTTTGGAATTCTATGTGCCATTCCATTTGCTGTTTGACATGCAATGGAATTGGGTTTGACAGCTTTTGATGGCGGAAAGCCTCTGAGGGGACAGATAGATGTGACTATGTAAGATCTGCAATCAGACTCCTGCTGCTTTTTAAAAGTTTATTTACAGCCTGGGGAATGGGTTTGGTACAACTGAGACCACAACACTTTGGGAAAAGAGGTTAGCCCTTTCTCACAGTGCCTTTTTCCCAGTGAAAAATATAGCCGACCCCATCTCTCCAGGTGCTACTTTCCCTAAAAGATCAGGATCTGTCTATATTCTTCACCCGATGTGTAAGCTAGAATTGAACATGGCCCCACATCTTAAATCTGATCAATATGGAATGAAGTTGAAAGTTGATTAGTCTGAAGAGTAGTCAGTTATCATAGACATTTTCCCCAACTGAAACATAGACCAACTGAAGATGGAGCAAAACTGATTTCTGTTGCTGCAGAGCTTTGGACCTGAACCAACAGATTCAAGTGTCAGGGAAAGAAATTTGGATTGCCCATTAGAAAGAGATTTCAAAGTGTTCAACAATGAAACAGATTGTTATGGATAGACATTCCTTTTCTGGAAGTTTTGAAGCAAAGGCTTCATGGGAGTCTACCAGAGGTGAAGCAGTGGCAGATTTCCTATAACAGCTGGAGCATGAGCTAACAAGAACCCACTTAGTTTTAGAGATATAGGATGTATCAGTACTAAACAGTTATATTAAGTGATCCATTCTAAGGAAGCTAGGGATTTCTAGTTTCAGACAGTACGTAAAATTTTCTGCTAGAGAGCTCTAGTGTAGTAGTTCTGCTCTGGTCTTCCAGGTATTTTGGATGTCAGTTCCCAAGAACCACATCAGCATGACCAGAGATCAGGGATTCTGAGTGCTGATCTCTGATCAGCTTTAACTCTTAAAAAGTGGTATAAAGGGTGAAGCATTCTGGATTTTCAGAATTAGAATGCATATTAGGGTAATTTGCCTGATTAGAACAATTTGCATGAAATACAAATCATGTGCCTGGATTTGAGGAAGAGGAATATGGCAACCTTAGTAAGAGTTCAAGGTAGAACTCTGCCAACACAGGAAAAATGCATCTTACCTGCTTCTCCTTGTATTTTTTTAATTCAGAGAAATAGCCATGTTAGTCTGCAATATTAGTTGCAAAGCAATCTTGTAGCACCTTTGAGACTAGGGTTTTTATCATATTCCAAAAGAAAGACGAAAGAAGTGAGACAGAAGTGGCTTGGAAGGATCCTTGGTGGCACAGTTGTCAAATGCCTGTACTGCAGCTTGTGAGTTCAATACCAGCTGGGGGCTCCAGGTCTACTTAGCCTGGCATCCTTCTGTAGGTCACTAAAATGAGTACCTAGCTTGTTGGGGGCAATTAGCTTACACTTTGTAAACTACAGTGGTCCCCTGGGTTATGAAGGTAATCCGTTCTGGGATTACCTTCATATCCCAGGAGTCATTCGTTACCCGGGGGACCGCTTTCGTCAATGCACAGCGCGCCGGAAGCGCGCTGTTTTAAAGCTTCCGGGTTGCGAATTTTTTTTTGCAACCCGGGGTTTTCTTCGGATCCCGGGGGCTTTTTTCACCCCCGGTGGTTTCGGGTCCCGGGGATTTTGTTCCCCGGGGGATTCAGATCCCGAGGGACCACTGTACTAAGTACATTGGTAAGGGGTATAGAAATGTACTTGCTAAATGTACTTGCTTTTACCTTTCCACATTCATATAAATCACTTCCACTCTACTGATAAGGGAGATGGTCATAAATATGTGGTTTTTGTCCTGCTGGAAAAATCCATTTGGCAAAAGCCAGGCATTTACCACCTTCTCCCTCTAGAGGTAGAATAAAAGTGCTACGATGTGGTGTGGGAAGGTAAACCAGAAGATGCTTGTGTGTAGCTGCTTTTGGTCTTTCTTTTGAAATGCAATAATGCCTTAAATGTGTGAAAGAAGTTGTAGCATAACCTTTCACACACTAGATCTTTCTTTACATGCTCATAAGTTCACTCCATGCATCTGTGAAAGTAGACCTCGTCTTTCTTTTTTGTTAACTGCCCTTGAGTCATGCCAACCCTATGGATGAGACATTTCCAAGACCTTCTGTGCTCCACTGCTCTGCTTAATTCCTGCAACCCCATACCCATGACCTCCTTAATAGAGTCCATCCATCCAGCATGTGGTGTTCCTCTCTTCCTACTTCCCTCCACCTTTCCCAGAATTTTTGTCTTTCCCAATGAGTCCTTCCTTCTCCTGATGTGCCTGAAGTATGACAGCCTCAGTTTGGTCATCTTGGCTTCCAGGGAGGTTTCTAGTTTGATCTGCTTTAGGCCCCATTTCTTTTTCCTTTTGGCTGTCCATGGGATCCTCAGCAATCTTCTCCAGCATCACATCTCAAATGAATGGATTTTCTTCCTATTTTCTTTCTTAACTGTCCAGCTCTCACATCCATTCATGGTGATAGGGAATACAGTGGTTTGCATAATTCTAACTTTTGTGCTCAGTTGTATATCTTTTCTAGTTATTTCATAACAACCCTCCCTATTCTTAATCTTCTGATTTCCTGACTGCAGTCTCCATTTTTATCAATGTTTGATCCCAGGTATGGGAATTGTTTTACTATTTCTATTTCTTCATTGACTAGGTTGAACTTGTGAAGGTCCTAAGTGGTTATTATTTTTGTTTTCTTTCTGTTCAACATTAAGCCTGCCTTTGTTCTTTCTTCTTTGATCTTCCTTAGTAGGTGTTCCAAATCTATGAGGCTTTCTGCTAGTACTATGGTGTCATCTGCATATCTTAGCTTGTTGATACTCCTTCGTCCTATTTTCACTCATTCTGTGTCCAAGTCTGCTTTTTTATAATATGTTCTGCATACAAGTTGAACAGACAGGGTGAAAGGATACAGCCTTGTCTGCCCCTTTTGCCAACTGGGAACCATTCTGTTTCTCCATGTTGTGTTCTGACAGCAGCATCTTGTCCTGAGTACATATTCCTCATTAGGACTATCAGATGTGTTGGCACTCCCATGTCTTTAAGGGTGTTCCATAGCCTTTCATGATCTATGCAGTCAATGGCCTTGCTATAGTCTACAAAGCACATGCTGATTTTCTTTTGGAATTCCCTGATGTGCTCCATTAGCCATCATATATTTGCAATATGGTCCCTAGTGCCTTTTCCTTTCCTGAATCCTGCTTGAATCGCTGGGATTTCTCTCTCCATGTATGGTTGGAGTCTATGTTGCAGAATTTTGAGCATGATTTTGCTTGCATGGAAGATCACTGCTATGGTCCTATAGTTACTGCAGTCTCTTGTGTTCCTCTTTTTGTGGACGGGGATGTATATTGATCACTTCCAATCTGTTGGCTATCATTTTATTTTCCTTATCTGTTGACATATGTTGGTTGGCACTAGAGTTGATTCTGTCAATGTGGACTACAGCAGTTCAATTGGAATATCATCTTTTCCTGGTGATTTGTTTTTCGCTATTTCTCTTATTGCAGTTTCCTCCTCACTTTTTAGAATTTGGGATTCATCTTCGTATGTCTCATTGTTCCATGTATCCTTCCTTTTGCCATCTCTTTTGTATAATTGCTCTGTGTATTGCATCCAACATCTTTTTATTCCCTCCTAGTCTTGACTTTTGTTGTCATAGAGCAACCCAGTCCTTGGTTTGAATTTTCTCTTGATTTCCTGGATCTTGTGAAATAGATCTCTTGTTCTTCCCTTTTTGTTGTTGTCTTCTATTTCTCTGCATTGACAGTTGTAGTAATATTTTGTATCTTTCTGCACAAGACATTGTATTGTTGCATGCATAATTTTTAGTTTGTTCCTATCTCCCTTTTTTCTTCTCTTCTTTTCTCTATTGCTTGTAGTGTTGTTTTTCTGTCATCCATGGTTTTTTCTCTTTCTTTTTTGTTTATTGAAAGTGTCTGTCTGCATTCTTCTTTTATTGTGTCCCTGGCTTCAGCCCATAGTTGCTCTGATTCTTGATCTATTATGTGAATCTGTTTTTTATGTTGTCAGCAAAATCTGTTGAGATATTATTTAGATCATATTTTTGTATAATCACTAGTTTTGTTTTCTTCTTGAGTCTTACTCTTATCTTTGGTATGAGTAATTTGTGATCTGTACCACAGTCAGTGCCTGTACTAGTCTTGGTCACCGGTATAAAGTTCTGCCATATTTTACTTCTAATTATATAGAATATATAATCTATTTTATTTTTGTGTTGGCCATCTGGTGATGACCATGTGTATAGCCTTCTTCTGGTTGTATAAAAATGTTTTTGTAATGAATAAGTTGTTGACTTCACAAAAATCTATCAGATGCTCACCTGCTACATTTCTTTTGCCTAATCCAAATCTGTCTACTGTTTTTTATTCTTCTTTGCTTCCTACAAAAGCTCATTGGCCCAGTACAGATGGCCCAAAAGGGCCGTCACCAGGGCGTGATTAGGGCTGGGGAGTGTGCAGCAACTGCATGCTCCCCAGCCCCAACACATATCGATGGCACCATCTTTATAGCACCATACATACATGCGCACTGCCATGAAGTCATGATGTGTATATCATTTAGACAACACGGCGCACACCTGATGTCATCCTGCGGTGCAAGAAGGAGCTCCAAAACGGAGCTCCTTGGCTTGCATGGCCTTGGCGCGGCCTTCACATGGCCTTCACAGCAGCGGCTCCTTTCTCCCCTTGGCAGCGCCACATGTGACAGTGTGCAGCAGGCAACCAGGGCACCCGCTGAACCCCACTTCAGGCCACGGAGAAGCAGGAATTTGCTGCTTCTCCATTTCCTCAGGAAGCGGTGGATTGGGGCTGCAAGGGCTACCGGTGAGGCAGCCCTGGCCCCAGTCTGGTGCTTCTCTGGGCGCCTACAGACCGCCCCTTTCCGGCGGTCTATAAAGCCCCATTGTTTTAAGATTGTAGAATGAGTAACTGATACATATACACCAGAAGCATAGCATGCTGTATCTTTCAGACATGCAAATAGCAAAGTACAATAAAAGCCACTGGAAAGATGAAACAAGGAAATGTGAGTTGTCAGAAATAAAGGCACCCCCCACACCTTTGCAGATAGAAAGGGAGAATTTGATGAAATTAGATTTGTCAGGTGAAGTTTGTTTTCTTCATTGAGGCCTCTTCTTTTAAAGTTAATTATATCCCAAAGCAGCAAACATATCTAGGTAACACTTACAACATCACCTTCCTGTGCTCTAAAGGCTCTGAACAAAGTGAGATTTAAATTCTGGTAATGTAGAAATAGCCACCCCATATTTATCCATGTCACTGGAATAAATATACCCTCTTCCTTTTCCACTCCTCACAATAAAAATAAATTCCTCATCTTCATGCATGAAATCCTTAATGGTATGTTTTAGGAGGCCCAGCAAAGCATCTTCAATCAGAAAAGCAACTCTGACAGAAGCACAAGCAGCAAAAATGTGTCCAGATTAATATAAATGGCACGTCCATGATTCTATATGTTTTAGGATTATGATGGGAGAAAATTTACCTCAGAATTGATCTTGCCAGGGATCAAGAAGGCAACATTTACTAGTTAAATATTCACTGTTTATTAGACAGATAGATACAGATAAAAGGTTAGCTCCTACCCTATATCAATGTGTATCTGTAGTCAGGAAATAGAGGTAGTCTTTCCATTCTTAGAGCACGGTTCAATCTGGCAGAAGTTTCCATGAATAGAAGTGGGAGGGGAAGTAATTTCCATATGCTCTACATCTCTGTGCAACCTTTGTGTCACCTCCTGTGGCATTTTTATAAGGAAAACAGGATTTGACAAGCAGACAAGGCAGCAAACCCTAAGATTTCCCTGTCCCACAAACAGGACCCTACTACTCACCTTTCTGTAGATTGAACAGTTCTCTAGGCAGGTGCACTATTAGAGGGTGCAGGGGTATGAACTGCACCAGGAGACACCCTAAAGGTATGTGTGAGACCACTTCTTCTTTTGGAAGAAACAGGCTGAGGAGAAAGAAGAGGACCCAGATTTTTTAAAAAATTAATTAAATTTAAAATTATAAAATTTAAAAAAATGAAAAATAAAAACTTCTCAATTTTTAATTCTTTTTATTTATTTATTTATTTTAATCACATCTTACCAAATTTTCACTTCAACCACATGAAACTATGAATGTGTGAATACATTATGACTGTATATTTGACATTGTAATTTAAAGGCGTTGTTACCCCAAGATCAGGCCCCTGATCATATTTGATATCAATTTAATATTGAAAGAGATGCTCGGGTGGGTGACCTGGAATAGCTGAACAATTAGGAAACCTAGCCATACCATATTTGGAAATCCGGTTGGCTCTATCAATGGAGAAAGCAAGGGCACCCACCACAATCTGATCAACCAAAGACATCAGCACAATCCCTTTGTCGATGATGGGATACACACTCCCTCGGAGTGTAGTGGAGTCTCCTTCCTTGGAGGTCTTTAAGCAGAGGCTGGATGGCCATCTGTCAGGGATGCTTTGATTGGGAGTTCCTGCATGGCAGGGGGTTGGACTGGATGGCTCTTGTGGTCTCTGCCAACTCTGTGATTCTATGATTCTTGGATTCTATGATACCAGCTGAAGGAGGTGGCTCTGCATACACATACAAAGCATGCTTCTCTAGTAGTAGAAGTTTCCCTTTGTCTGAGATATTCACACCAATTAACCAAACATTTCCTCAATGTCCTGACCATTCTTCTCTCTTGGAAAACCATTTAGCAGTGAGTTAATCCATTGTTCCAATATTACTGCCCCAGGATATGGTTTTAAGTATATATATCAATATATAGCCAATAGCAATTTGATCTTGTTTGGGACTGGGTAGACACTTTGGTGGTTCTACTAGACTCGTCAATAAGCCAGCCACCCAACTTGCTGAGGTGGCTATTGAGCCAATTCTGTTCCAGATGCCCATCGATTGGAACCACACATCAGGATTGGTGCTGTATTACCATTAGCAAGGCCTCTGCTTTTCCCCTTCTCCCACCTTTTGCTTTGCTAATTCTTGTGTGTGTGTGTGTGTGTGTGTGTGTGTGCAAGTGCTATATCAGTGATATATAGGGATTACAATTTACAAGTAGCATTAGTACACAAAACATTACTAAGCATTATGTATGATGTAGTAAAGGAGGATGTCAATGGGGCAAGAACACTAAGAGTTATAGCACTGGGTGATGACAACCCTAGTAACACCATTGTCTTTAGGTAATAACTCAGGTCTCATATGATGCATCTCATTAAATCTTTAAAATGGATTAAAATAACATACCACTTACTTGGGTGGCTGCCTGCACAGGCATGGCATCTGGCTGAGCTGCCTCATACTTCCACTGCTATTGCCAGTCACTTGTTCTGAGGTCAGAACAAGGTACACAGCCATGTGATCATTACTGGGCACTTCATGCTGACCTCAGACACAAGTGACCTGTGGCAGCGGAGGACCAGTCAATCGGGGAGGTCTTTTTAACAGAGGGCCAGGAAATCATAGAGGGAGATTAGAGAAGCTCCAAGGCCAGGATGCTCCGGGTGCCCCAAGAGTATCCTGGCCAGTGATGATAGTCATCTAGTGAAGAAAAATGTCTTGTCCAGCAAGGTATTTGGGATGCAACAGAACTCAATACTTTCAACTTTGTCATGAGCTTTCATAGTTGCATGCACAGCAATGATGCCATCCTGTGGAATCTCCAGAGGCCCCTAAGGTGGTACTGGAAGATGTCTGACACTGCTGTCCAGCTATGACAACATAGCTGAACCCTGATGTGCCACCTCCTATCTCCACTGGCCAGAATATGGCCCTGGTGAAGGTCTGCAGCAACTTAAAAAGGTGGGTTTGGTCACTGCATGATAGTAGAGAATTCTGACCACTGCAGCAAACAAAAAAGTGAGTATGGCACGTATACATTGGACTAGCAGGTTGTCACTCATTCTCTTTACCAAAGATGGTATTGTCCATGTAAGCAAGCTATATATGAGGCATTATATGAGGGAAGCAACTCATGACACAGCTAAAAGTGTGGTACGTCTATTGCATTCCATTGACCTTGGGGGGGGGGGGAGGAGATCTGGTTTGCAAAGCTCCCAGTGGGGACTTGTGTTATTTCTGAGTATGCAGAATTTTATGATACTTCTGATCCAGGATTACAGGCCGTTTTTTTTAAACAAGTAAAGTAAACTACATCTGGGAAGAGAGTAAAGATGGGGTCAACTACCAATGTTGCGTAAGCAAAAGAGGGAGTAAAAATGTGTGGGAAGAAGTTAGTATCAGTGGTGCTAAAGTGGAACCATGATGGACAGAACTGAAGACATAGGACTTGTTCATTAGCAAGGACAATGATATCATCTACCACCCCTTTTGGACTATCCTGTTGCCTCTTTTGCTGACCGACAAAGTATTTGGATTGGATATAGACCACTTTATTTAAGAATCACCTATTCAAGTTATATCCCCTGAGATGTCCAAAAGAAGGGGAGAGCAATCTAGTTTGGGAGAAGCTGGGGAAGCTGGTCTCTCCTACACCTTCTTCCTAACTTTCCCTGGGGGAAAGACCTGTGCCCCAAGGAGAATCCAAAAGCTAGGTTGTTTCCCGCCCAGTTGCGCCAGAAGGCCAACCCAAGGATCCAATAATGGTCAGCCCCACTGACAACCACCTTCCCAGTCCACTCAGATTACATGACATGAAGAAAGAGCTCCAGAGTCCTTCACCAAAAATTGTTATAGGTGTTCACCAAACTCTTCCTTTCTTCCCCCACTCCTGCCATGGATAAGGTCAGGTATTTAAATATTTCTTTTTAAAAAAATAATTGTTGAATTTTGTTTAATTGATTTTCTTTGGGAGCCACCTTTGGTCTCACTCTCAAAGAAAGAAAGCATACAAAATAAATATATAAATAAATAAATATTTACTCAGGTTGGGTCTAACCACTGGAGTGAAGTCCATGAGTCTGGGGGAGGGAATGAAACAGGCAATCCTCCTCCATCCCTAGATGTTACATTGAGTTACTGTAGCAGACCCTCTGGCACCCTTTGCAAATCTGGTACTGACCAGAGTGGTAAATCAACATGCCCTGTGATCTCCACAAAACATGGCTAGGGATGATGGGGTTTGTAGTCCATGTATTTCTGTAAGACACCCCCTTGGGAAATGTTAATGCAAGGGTTCCATGGAGAGATAGTGTTGACACTCATCCTTTTGTCAGAATAAGGGCCTTACAAATGTCCAAGGACATCTCTATTTTTAGAAGCAAAATGCTGGAGGGTATTTAATCATTGTCTATCTGTTTCAAAATTGTCCTTGGGCTTAGCCTTTCTCCTGCACACTAGATGATGCAGCAACTCACTGTCTGAAAGCTCTGTGTGTGTCTATAAGTGTGACTGTGTGTCCCTATTTGAGTGATTTAAAGAAGAAATGCAACTGGAAGGAGACATT
This sequence comes from Urosaurus nigricauda, assembly GCA_034509955.1. Taxonomy (NCBI): domain Eukaryota; kingdom Metazoa; phylum Chordata; class Lepidosauria; order Squamata; family Phrynosomatidae; genus Urosaurus; species Urosaurus nigricauda. The sequence goes on from JAOEGL010000001.1 coordinate 369,453,208, forward strand.
CTGCTATATAACAACACACGGAAAAAGACAGGAAGACACAACACTTAACCATACTAACCCTGCAGTCGAGCCCAGGTCAACGTTCTAGACATATGATGCGGAAAGCAATATTTTAGTCATCTTTCACAAGAATCTGTAGTCCATCCTTAGCTTTTCATCACTTTCAAGAAATATGATACAGAGCTGGGCAATCACTTATCACTTCTTATTTTTCTGGGTATGTGAATGTATCTCTCCATCTCACTCGTTATCAGCCCAGTTGATAGATATCAGACAAATAGTTCATTTTAGACCTGGCCCCACTTTCTCACTCTTCCTCAATCACTTCTCCTTCACCCCCACCCCCAACTCTCTCTCTCTCTCTCTCTCTTTCTGTGGGGAGTCATGGGGAGAGCACTGCCCAAATGAAAACTTTTCCATCACTACTGATGGTCTAAACTAGTTGGATAGCTATGATGAGCCTTCCCCTGTTTGCAGAAATCAAGAAGCAGGTTCAATAGACTTTGTCAGCACCAAAATTCCCTCCAGTGTGCATGTGCACACAAGTTCATGTGCACACAGATGTCCATAGGAACAGTTGACTCATCTCTGGATGAGATGTCTGGTCATCATTGTTTAGTTGCTCCCTATCTGAATGTGGTGTGGAGTTGTACAGCATAGAGGGAATATTTCTGGCCATGGGCTTCATCTGCCCCACGAAGGTTTCCATAATTCCATGAGGGATGTCCATCTCACCCATCTGGCTCAGTCTCCTCCAGGAAAGATCTTGCCTCTCAATGATATAAACAATGAATAGGCATGTGGGGGGTGAAATGGGGTTTATGTATGTACCCCCACTTCCTCATACCCATATTAGCCTTATATGTCTTCAGGTAGCCACCTGCATAGGGTTTAATCTTTATAGATTACTATATGGAATGCCCTCATCAGTAAATCTCAGACTAATAAATAGTTGGCTAATCAATAGCTTTAGGGAGACCAACCCAAATGCCACAAAGCGTGCAAGGTTTTTGGTTCCCTGCAGAAGGACTTCATGAAGCAATTCAACCCTCATTAGATCATATCAATAGTTCATGAGATTGCACTTTGTTTAATACTTGTTGACCAATTTTAATCTGTGCCAATTTTAATTTGTCTTGGTTTAATTCAGTTTTAAGGGGAGCGGTTGGGGAGGGATATGATTGTCGTTTTTACCTTGTATCCTTTTTAATCTGTTGTACCCCGCTCCGAGTATTTTATTAGAGGAGCGGGCTATAAATAAACATTATTATTATTATTTATTATTATTATTATTATTATTATTATTATTATTATTTAGCATCAGCCCCCATGGAGCTTTTTCCCTATAGTAGTACTACTGAAGTGATGGGTCAGCATGTAGACAAATCCAACTGATCCAATTGACCAATAATAGGATCTAGGCCATGTGAAATGGTTACACTTATGGAACCATGCCTATACAGCCATCAATTAAATATATTATATAATCCCCCCCCCCCCCCCAGTACAAGTGTATGTGTGGAGGATTTTACACAAATCTGTGACACCAACAGAATTCCAGCCAGCACTGGTTTTAAAGCTTCACTGGAAAACAGAAGAACCATTTCCAAGAGCACATGGCAATAAAACCCCTGCCAACATTGCAATAAGTGTATCAAATTCATATCAATAGGGAGAGTATTAATATTTAAATGAAAGTATTACTAACAGTTCATTTCAAGAAACACAGCCACAGCCTTTCAGTACACATAATATAAGCCATTTGAATAAATAAGAAAACCACAAAATTGAGCGAGTATAGAAGTAAAATCTCAAGAGTAATTTAAAAAATAGAATAAATCCTATACGGGCAGGAGAAATACATGTGCTTTCACATCATAAAATACTAACATTAACCAGCACATTCACATTTAGGAAGGCTAGGCCACGTGTCCTGATCTCTTCAAACATTTTTTCTACATTTACCTTAAGGATGGGAAAATTCTGGATTTGTTTTAAACCTTATATGTTATGAGTGGGATACTTGCTGATTTTAGAGAAAAGAAGAGAAGAGAACCTTTACCTCAAGGGCAGGAAATATTTGGATTTTGAAATACACCTCCTTTAATTATTTGGTGTATAGAAGTTGATGGGAACTGAAGGCCAAAAGTCTTGAAGGCCAAAGTTCTCCCACTTCTGATTTCCCTGGTCTGCAAGGAAAAGAAGAATAGGAAGAAGAGTATTTCAGAAAGAAAGAAAGGAAGGAAGAAAGAAAGAAAGAAAGCTCACAAAATCCTTACAACATGTACCATATGATTTGACATTTACAAGATTAATACAGCATTTCTACTGGGGATAAATAGGCAGAGATACCTATGTAAAGAAATTACAGGAGACAAGGACTCAAAGTGTATATTTGTGGTATAGAGTGCTTTCTCTCCCCCACCCCCACCCCGGTCCTTTTTGCTAACAGCATTCAGAGGCTTGGACATAGACGGTCCAAAGAGTATGAACTCCAATTAACCCTCCTTGAGAGATTATTTTTTCAAAAGGACTGTGGTGCACAATTTGAGGGAAAGGACGGGATCCCCTTCAAAGTTTGGACTGAGTTGATTTTTTAAAAATAAATAAATAAATAAATAAATGCCTTCTCTGTACAGAAGCCCTTTTTTGATGAAGGCATGGGGGGGGGAGCATGAAAAGTTTGTCAGAATCTATTTTCAGGGCTCCTCCATTGCCTGTGGAGAGAAGACAGCAATGCCTGCCAAATTGATTCCAGGCCGGCTGATGCAGAGGAGGTGACTGCCGGTGCCCGGCTTCTGGTACGAGCCATGCTGCTCCTTGGTGAAGAGCCCTAAAGCCATAGATTTCATTTGATCTTTGCAAAGGCTAACATCTGTCTGCTGTCATTTTAGTAAGATTGATGACAGACTGGAAGAAGGAGGGAGGCAGAAGAGGAGAAGAGACTCAGGGGGAGAGGGAAGGAGGGGGAGAGAAGCCGAGCATGAAGACAGCAGGTTCTCAGCAGTGGTGGAGACCTCCAGAGGTCACCGGTTCAAGTCCACCAGTCCTCAGCAACAACTACAAGAGGAAGTTGCTTGTGTTCCACTGGACCAGCTATTACGCTGGGTTGTGAACAGCTGGTTGCCAAAAGTGAGGGGCACAAAATTCAAAATTACCTCCCTCCCCCTCTTCCTTTTGCACCTTGCATATCTCCCTCGATTACTCACGCAGGAAACCCTACAGAGCTAAATGTTGTGACAGCCATAATAATCTCGTTTACTGTTATCTTAATGTAGCCGGGCAGGGCAAGGTAAAACTATCAAACACTATTATTCTTTTTTAACTTTCCAAAAGACGCTAATAGATATGGACATCAGGCAGGGGTTTTTGAGGTTATTTTTTTTAAAAAGCCTTGAATATTTGACAGTGGAAGGGGAAGGGATTTTTCCAAATGGAAATTTAAAAAATATCTTGTTTTCTTCTTGTTTGGGATACAACTTTACAGTACAGAGTGAACTTTACATTCTTCTTTGAATCCCCCACTCTGAGGGTAGAGCCAGTCCTACATTTGGGTGAAGTGAGGTGGCCACCTCATGCCAAGGATATGCCGAGGAAGTAAATTTCTATTGACTGGTTCACTGTTGTACTTTTACTCTGAAGGAGTGATGCTTGTGAGATTTTTCTACTTCAGTGACTTAGGGTAGGGGAGTTATTTACTGATCTTCCTCAGGCAGCAAAATATTTTGGACTGACCCTGTTCAGGTCTGAATAATTTATTACTCACCAGACACATCCAGATGGCTCAATAATTCATACAGATGCCAAGTGATTCTGTTCCTGGATTTCACACTTTGTAATGCTTGTACTCCCACATGCCCTAAATATACCAGGGGTTTGTCCTGGCTGAGGTGTGGTTAACTGTGGGGAGGAAGGGGTTTCCTTAACTCCCTGGCATCTCCTCCATGAACTTAAAACCTCCAACCTATGCTCCTTCCCCAGGAACCATATTCCAGATGTGACACTCATATATATATATATATATATATATATATATATCTTTATTATTACTTTTTTTAAAAAAATAGTCATTGTGCAAATGTGTCACATAGAATTGGAAGAGACCACAAGGGCCATCCAGTCCAAAGGCCATCCAGCACTCCCAACAGAGAGCCATCCAGCCACTGTTTAAAAGTCTCCAAAGAAGAAGACTCCACCAGCCTCCAAAAGAGTGTGCTTCACTGTCAAACAGCTCTTACTATCAGGAAGTTTTTCTTGGGGTGGATACCAGAATCCGTGGACGCTCAAGTCCTATTATGTACAGTAGATTAGTAAAATAGGGTCACCTATATAAAATGGCAAAATCAAGCTTTGCTTTTTTGGATTTTATTTTTTATTATTTTCAAGCTCTGGATGGTTGAATTCATGGATGCAGAATCCATGGGTATGGAAGGGATACGGTGACCAGCACTGCATTCAAATAAAAAGTCAAAGCACTCCCTTCAGCAACATGTTAGTAAAGTGGCACAAAAGGGAAGATAAAATTTGGAAGAGTCTCAATTCAATGGTCATTTCCCCCCCCCCCCCCAAAGAGGAATACTTTGGAGAGGGGACCTGAGGCCATAAAATCCTGTTGGTTAGGGCCAGCTGGTGGAGACTCATTGAATCTATTGAAACCTACTCAGGTAAACCCACTATCCTCCAAACACCCATCAAAGGCAGATGTGTTCTTTTTTCTTTTCTGTTTAGATTGTTTATAGTTCACATTGTTTTAGGATTGGGATGGGGGTTGAGAATGGAGATTTTCTTTTTACTTGTTTTGATATGTTAATTGTTATGTATTTTGCTTTGGCACAGTGACAGACACACCAGCCAAGCTCTTGTACTGATAAACAGAGCATACAATTCTGTCCAGGTGGAACTATACCATGTCTCCTCAACCCTTTCCCATGAAATTCATCTTCCTCCTCCACTCCACATTTAGTAGCTTGTGGACAGCAAGGGATATTGAAGAAACATCTATTGTGTCTCTATGGCTAGACGCAGAATGATATCATCTTCCAGGACCTCTGGATGTCTTCCCAGGAGGTCTCAAAGGTTGCCTTCATCATCTTGTATCTCACTATAGGAACATAAGTAGACATTCTCCACTGGCCATTAAATGTTGTCTGGGTAGGGCCATGAGGAATGTATATCTCGAGAGAGTGAAGGTCATTGTGCAAGAGAGATATTATTATTCTGACTGAGTTTATTTTCAGCCTTCTCTTAATCCGAGGTACTGATATTTTACTAAGCTTGTGCATGAATCTAGCACTACTTATTTTAAAACAGAGTGGATAATCTTTGAGGTGTCCAGGGCTAATTTGTCATTACCGCTACCATCCCAAAATGTACTCTTGTTGGGAAAAAAGGATACACAGAACAAAATCCAAAGTATCTGGAGGTTCACTTGTAGTTTTGGGGGAGACTGGGTTTATTTTTTAATTCTATTTTTATTATTTTTGTTTTGTTTTTATTACAATGAAGTGGCTTTGTGGAACAAGAATTCTCTTTCTTCTTTTTTTCAGTAATTATTTTTTGGGGTGGGGATTCTGGGAAGGCCCAGAAGCCTGCAAGCTACTAAAAGGGCTTGGGGGTCAGCCAGAATTCACTTGGGGACTTATGCTTTTGTAAGTGGATTTACACCTCAAGAAAATAGAATTTAGTAGTTTCAAAATGTTTGTATTGAGCAAAGGTCTGCAGTTACATTACCCTGTCAGGAAGCCAGCCAAGTGACCAATGCGCATTGGGACTGCTGCACATCAGAACTGATGCACAATGGGATTTATGGCAATGCATAATAGGACTGATACATATCAGGATACCTGATGTGCTCATGTCCCTTTCAATATGTATTGAGGTACTCTTCCTGGTGTCCTTTTATGCATCTCTGCATCTTTGCAATTCACTAACACAGTTTCTTAGCATCTCTGCTGCTTAGCTAAGTGTATGTAAAGCTACATAACATCATTCTGTTCTGTTTCTATCATTACTAAAAAGAAATCTTGAAATACATATTTAAATGTGTATTTCTCTCTCTAAATGTATATTAAAATAATGCCTATTTTCATACCTTTCAACCAGTGCAAACTGCACCACAATATTTAGAAGAGCATGAAATTCAGAGGATAGAAAAGTTGGAGAATAGGAAGGAAATTCATCAGATTCACTTTTCTATGTAGCAATATGTAATGGGCATTTCCCAGCACTGCCAATGTAACTGAATAATACACCTTCCTTAGCAATCTGTAAATTTGCAGGGCTTGTGCTTCATCACAAAGGGGGACATGCACACAAAAGCATGCAAACACTTCCAAAAATGTTCAGGACTAAATATGGGTTCTCTTGAAAAGTGTACTCAAAGATGCTTCAGCCAATGAAAAAAAAATGTGCACGAAAATGCACATTTTTGAAAAAATGCTTCCAAAATAATGTTTTGGGTGGAAATGTACACAAAGCCAGCACACAAATTTCCAAAAGCTTTACAATCGTGTCCAAAGGAGAGCAACTAAGATGGTGAAGGGTCTGGAAGCCATGCTTTATGAGGAGCGGCTTAGAGAGCTGCTGTGGGGGGGGGGAGGGGCCAGGGCATTTGGCTTGTAGAGGAGGATATAGTTTAATATATTTTTATGTCTTTAACTGTATTTTGATGTTGGTATTTTAGTTAAGGTAAAGGGGATGAACTTTTAGTCATGTATGTATTAATTGCATATTTAATTGTTTAAGCATTTTTGTAAACCGCTTTGATCCTTTGGAAAGGCGGTATATAAATACATTTATTATTATTATTTATTATTATTATTATTATTATTTAGCCTGAAGAAAAGAAGATTAAGAGGTGATATGATAGCCCTGTTTAAATACTTGAAGGGATGTCACATTGAGGAGGGAGCAAGCTTGCTTTCTGCTGTTCCAGAGACTAGAACGCAGAACAATGGATGCAAACTGCAGGAAAAGAGATCCCATCTCAACATTAGGAGGAACTTCTTGACAATAAGGGCTGTTTGACAATGGAACACACTCCCTCGGAGTGTAATGGAGTCTCCTTCCTTAGAGGTCTTTAAGCAGCAGCTGGATGGCCATCTTTCAGGAATGCTTTGATTGGGAGTTCCTGCATGGCAGGGGGTTGGACTGGATGGCCCTTGTGGTCTCTTCCAACTCTTTGATTCTATGATCTAAATGTGTGAGTTAAGTGCTCCTTCCTTTCTCCTGCATTTCTTCTCCCAACTTGAGACAAAAGATCTCTTCACCCCCAAAGCAATAAGCCAACTTCTCTGTCTGCTCCCTGTTGTGTTCCCAGCCAAAGCCAAACTTCCCATTCCATCCATCTCAAGATAGCCTAATCTAATCACTGTTTTTGTCACACCAAAATTAAAGGCACCAACCAGTCTAGAATCCCATTGTCATTTCCTGGAAGAAGACCTTCTGCCTTTGTTGCTTGACCAGATAGCCCATTGCTTGGGCTAGTTTTAAGTATAAATATGGTTTCAGTTATGTCTTTGTATATGCTCTGTATTTGTTTTAATTCTGGTATGTTACCCTGGTAAGACTGCATTTAATACGGAGGAGGAGGAGGAGGAGGAGGAGATGTATATCAATTATGTTGATTTCACAGTCTGCAAGAAATTACTGTCTGGAGTTTTGGGCCATCAGTAATTCAGATACTATGCAAGAATCCAGGAATCTGTGAGGTATCATAAAATATATGTCACATTCTAAGTAGTGTCACTTTTGGTAAATGTGCTTTTGTGATCCTATGTTAACTTCATTTGGATGTTTTGATAGTCCATTTGGAATTTCTCCTATCACCACTGGAATCACTGTTGCTTTCTTTCCCTATAATATACCTATTGTATCTATTCCTCCTCCTCCTCCTCCTCCTCCTCCTCCCACCAGTGCAAAGTAAGCCTGAGAAATGTACAGATTTATTTGGGTGGCAAGTACAGATATGAAACATTCTTGCAAAATGACCCTTTCCTGGTAAGTCAGACTTACCAAGGCAGCCTATGGAGAAATCACTGACCCCTACAAAATTTCTCATCTTCACTGTGAGAATAAGATGAGGAGAATTTTTTTCCCCCAAATTAGTTTTTTTACAGGTTTATTCACATTTTCCCCAAATGAGGTTTGTTTATTAGTTAGTTTGTTTATCTCTCTGCCTTTCAGTAAAAAAACAACAACAATGGCTGGCATTCAAGCATTGCAGTTACAGATGCATAATCCTAGATTTACATATCTGTAACTGCTCTGTATTTAGTAAGACTATATAGTCTTACTATAAAACTACACAAATACTTCCCAAAGTCCTCTTTGACAACCAACAGCCAGATCAGGTAAAGCAGCTCTGTTTGCTGGTGAAAGAGATGCAAGGAGGATGACACTTCCAGTTTTCCTAGCCAGTGAGTGAGGCTACAATAAGGATCTGTGGTAGGGTCCCTGTTTCTGATTGTTACAGCATCACTTACTGGCAGAAGGTGGGTGAAAACAGCTGTTGAATAGACCACTTTCACCAATGCAGCCACTGACTGTTAAGTTAGACTGAGGGCAAACAGGATTTAAAGGAGAGTTAAACAAGAGTTAAACTGAAAATGCCCTATGTTTATCATAGGGCATTTCCTGTTTAACTCTTGTTTATCTCTTGTTTAAATCCTGTTTGCCCCCTAGTGTGATAAAGCAGCTTCTTTGGACTGGGGCCAGGGCAACTTCACCAGCAGCTCTGCGGCCCCAATACAGCTTTTTCCCAGGCCAAAGAGAAGCAACAAAATGTTGCTTCTCTTTGGCCTGGAAAAGTGGTGCCCTTTTGCCTCAGGCACCCACTGCATTCTCTGCATTGTTGGCATGGCCATTTAGTTGCTGCACTAACAATGCATGTGCCCAAATGGAGCTCCATTCTGTAGCTCCTTGCTATCCACAGGGTTGCCATGAGTTGGGATTGACTCAAAAGAAGTTAACAACAACAATCCCAAGTAGACTAGAATTTACTGAATCAATTATTGAATGGTGAGTCAACACATTGGTAAAGCCCTACTCAATAGGCTTACTTTAGTCAAGACTAACAGTAGGATTTCATCCATGGCCTTTCCCTTTGCGCCTGCTCCTCCCCACCGCCCAAGGTCAAGATGACAGATGACTGAAACCAGTTGAAGTTGAAGCACAGGACTGAAACCGCTCTTGGGAAATGTGTTAATCCCTCCGCTGGGCCCCTTGACAGGCCACTCTGAGGCCATGGCTTTTCAGAAAGGCAGACCGGCTGGCAACCCTCAATAATATCTGGACATCATACATATGCCTACCAGGCTCTAAACAAGTGTCTCTTCTCCAGCTGCATGCTGTGCCTCAAAAGCTCTCGAGGGGTTAATACATGCCATTCCCAAAGTTCAGGGAAGGGACAATACAGAGGGAACAGCAGGAATTTCAGGCTGTTAATAGGCTAGCTTCTTCTGACCGGGGCCCAAAGCGAATGTATGGTACAGTAAATTGTCCTTGTCAGCTTAGCTCAAATGATGGTATGCTTTATTTCTACACATGCCTTGACTCTGTCCGTTGAATTTATGTCCAGAAAATAAACACTTCCAGACGGCAATAAAGCATTTGTGCTTGTAGCTGCCTAGCTATTGCACAGGCGGAAGGCAACCTGGGGTGCTTTGCTGCAGAACTTGTACAGACCACAACAATTCCCTGTGTAACTTCTCTCTTCCACCTATTTCTCAGGGTGGAAAAATGCAAATGCAAGCATGCAGTGCAAATGCTGCACAGTAGAATGTTAAGTCAGAAAAAGAGTCATCGTCATCATCATCATCATCAATATCATCATCATTTTTCCTTTGATTGCTTATCATACCAAAGAGTGGGATTTAATGACAGTCCAAGGAGGGTTGAGAAAGGACAGCTAAGGAGGAGAATGGGATGTTACAAGCAGCAGAGCTTGAAAAGTTATTTTATGGAAAAGCTTTCAAAAGCTAATGTTTTTGGACAACAACTGATAGTATTTCCTGGCCAGTGACCTTCCTGGTAAGGAGTGTCTAAGAGATCTTGCCCAATTTTTTTTAAAATTCTTTTCCAAACTCTGAAAACGGAAGAAGAGTGCATCAGAATCACAAATAGTACAAATATAGGGCAAACACCTATTGTTGTCTTAGATCATGTTTTTAATTTTTTTTTCTCAAAGAAAGAAAGAAGAGTAATTTTAGCAATTTACTGCTGTTGGTTTTGTTTTGTTTTGTTTTATTTTGCTGTGAGAAAGTCTTCAAAAACCATACAGTTTGAGCTTTATTCTGCACACAAAAATTGCATGTGGTTGCTTTCAAAGATATACCCATGTTAGTCTGTGGAATCTGTATGTAGAGAAATGTGGTTGTTTTGTGCAGGAAAGAGTGCTTTCTGAACAGACATTCTGCTTATGCCATGCAGAATAGTCTGTGCAGGACAGAACACATAGAAAAATGTTGTTCCTGCACAGAAAATAATATTGCATGATCTTACAAAAATGTAATTTGTGTGTGTGTGTGTGTGTGTGTGTTCAGTAAAATACTTTTTTCTGCACAAAACAAACCCTGTGTGATTGTGATAAGAAGTCAGCATATATTTAAATCCTACTCATTCAATGAGTTTATTCGAGTTGGCTCATAGTATTTAAAAAAATAGCTAGACAGATTAGAAAATTGACCCATCACTGGGTTTTGCCATGATATCTGTGGTGGCAGATACAATAGGAGTGTGCAAACCATAGAGAAAGAACACAGGTCATTGCTGTCAGTTTCTAGAGCAGGGACAATGTGCAACCCCTAAATTTCATGCAGCTTCTGAAGCCCCCATCCCAATTTTTTTAAATAAAAATCAGAGTAATTATTGAAGAAGGTCAAGAAGTAAAGTGCTAAGATAGAGTTAATGCTGAACATTAAGAAAACAAAAATAATGACCATGAAAGATTTATAAGAACTCATCCTAGATAATGAAAACATTGTTGTTAGCTGCCTTCAGGTTGACCTCGACTCATTGCACTACTGTAAATGAAACGGCTTTTCTAGTGAGTCGTGCCTCCTCATGATGTGACCAAAGAATGACAGCCTTAGTTTATTCATCATGGCTTCCAGGGAAAGTTCAGATTTGATTTGTTCTAGGACCAATTCGTTTGTCTTTTTCGCTGTCTCATACCTGAACTAGACAAGATCCTAAAGTGCAAAGATACAACTCTGAACCTGAAAATGAGGATCATCCAATCACCATGTATGGATGTGAGACCTGGACAGTGAAGAAAGCTGATAGGGGAAAAAAATCAAGTCATTTGAGATGTGGTGCTGGAGAAGAGTGATGAGGGTGCAGTGGATGACCAAAAAGACAAACAAATGGGTCTTTGAACATATCAAGCCCAAACACTCCTTGAAACCCAAGATGACTAAACTGAGGCTGTTATACTTTGACCACATCATATGAAGACATGACTCACTGGAAAAGACAATAATGCTAGGAAAGGTGAAGGACAGTAGAAAGAGAGGAAGACCACATGCCAGATGGATAGGCTCAATCAGGGATAGGCTGGTACATCATTTTGATATAATATTGTACCTATCAATTGTTTGTTCGGCTTGTTCTTCAATCAGGGAGGCCACTAGCCTGAGCATTCAGAATCTGAGCAGATCAGTTGTGGATATCAGGTCTTGAAGATGGTGGAAGTAGGGAAAAACAGGGTATTTAAACAAAACAAAATTGCCTCTGGCACTGGATATAGCTATTGGGGAGGGCAGCAAAAAGAGGGCATTGCCTCCATGATAGAAATTTCTCTTAAACCCACCCCCACAAAATTTTCCTTCAGACCCTAACTTTCAAGTTTTGCAGAGAGACACTGAAAAACATTATTTCCTAGAACTCTCATATTTGCTGTATTCACATTCCCTTCGTCATTTTGCTTGCCTTTCTTAAGATGCCTAAACTGCATTTCTAAGTGCTGAACTTAAGTTTTCTATTACTGCAATGGGAAATTTTGGGACTAAGGAAAATTCATTTTAGGATAGCAGAATTATTATTTTGGGGGGGGGGGGGGAGATGCCCTTATCCAATCCCCTGTAGTTTCATCCATGGTTTGCCATATTGTGTTCAGACATTGGTTGTAGCCTAGAAACTTCCTGATGTTCACTCGTTCCCTTGATGTTTAGTAGCTCCTTTTCTTTAGATGTCTAAGCTGTAGCTCCAAGCTACCACAATGCTAGAAGTTCAGAGACAGAAGGAAAACAGTACTTAAGGGAAATGGGGTCAGCAATGACCTTATTTTGCACTCCATTACATCTGCACCCCTGCTTTTGCCTTTCCCTTCTTCAGTGCACTTTTAGAGTGTGTCTATTAATGAGGGGTGGACATAATGACAGGTGCTGCCTTTAAATGCAATGGGAAATTACAGACATTGCTCATATACTCCAAAATGTCACAGAGGAAAACTGGCAGAAGAAGACACAAACTAGGAGAGGCTGCAGCAGTTTTCCTTTGACTGAGTCTCCTGTGATAATCAAAATTCCACCCTCTCATCTCCACCCCCTCCCATGGGTTAACTGAGCATAAACTACATTTGTACTTTTAATTCAGTTTGCAGCTATTGAAGTAAGCTGGGGACAAAGGGAGGAAGTGGAAGGAGCAGAGAGAAACTATGACCCTCTAGAGGCAGATGAAGTAGGATTAATGGGACTGTCCTTGCCAAAGTGGGAGAGTTGAAGGGTATGAGACAGGCATCTGGCAGGTTATGGCCCTCCAGATATGATTGGATCACAACTCCCATCATCTCCCTCACATCATTATCTACTTTGGCTAGTCCTGACAGAAAATGTATTCTTTAAACACCAGGAGGTCACATGTTCCCCAACTTGGTTATGTTTACACCCTGCATAGAGGAGATCTGAAATAGTGGTAAATCTGTGATCAGTTTTCTTCCATTCAGGAACCACATAGACAGCTGAAAAAAATGTGGAAAAAATAAAACAGGGAGATGCTTCTCCTGGCAGCTTCCAGAATGGACAATTCAACTCATTATCCTTTTTTTCACCCTCGTGGCCAGGGGGGAAAAAGCAATCTAGAGAATCTGGAAGGACTGAGAGTCCACAAGTGATCTCAGGGCTGCATGCTGCTTACATCTGATTTAAAGTAAGGTGGAGAACAGAAGGAAAGTCTTTCCACCACAGCAAAACAAACTAAAAATATCTTTTGATTCAGCATTTGAATTTTCAATCAAGAACACCAAATTAAACAGCTGTTTCCTTTGTGTCTGATGCAGCCAAAGAAACCACTGGCAGCAAGGTGATTTACCAATCAGGGAGATTTTGAGCACAATTATCTCCAGGTGTGACTGATAGCCCTCCAGTCTTTGTTAGCGCCGAGGCATTTTTATGGCCACATCCCTTTTCCAGCACAGTTTGCCTGGATAACAATGGCCTCTTGCTCTGCATATAGACAGAATGGGAAAGACTGGCAGAGAGCAAAGAGGAACAATGAAAATAGGCACTGAGAAAGCATCTGCTAAAGAATGGCAGATTCAAGAGTGACACATAGCAGTCTGTTCTGTCAGGAGAGCCAGTTGGTATCATGGTTTTGCAACTTTTTCTTGGATACCCTCAGTTGCTGCTGTTGTTAACTGCCTTTAAGCCGATCCTGACTCATGCCTAAGAATTATACTGTAAGTACCAGGCACAGATATTCCTTGTCTTTAAAGGATGTCTCCCTGTGGATGAGACATCTCCAAGACGCCCTGTCCACCACTGCTCTGCTTAGATCCTGCATTCTCATTAATTCCATCCTGAGATGTTTCAGCTTTGGTTTAAGGACACCACTTTCAAAGTTCAAAAGCATCCTGGAATTTGCTGCCTGGGACAGGATGGAGAAGACAGAGGAGATTATGACAGATCCAAACACTAGGGGAAGAGCAATTTCTGAGACAAAAGGACATGGGGGAAAATGAATACTTAGCCAGAAAGGTTGGGTTTTGTGGAAGAGCTCGAAGGAAGTAGTAAGAAAGGAAAGCAGTCTCAGAATTCATAGCTCTGAAACACTGGGCCCTGGGTCACACAGGATAATATCCCAATGACTTTCCATCTTATGCTTTCCAGCAGGGATGTCAAAGACACTCAACAGTTTTCTAGTTCTCAGTGTGGCTGAACAAAGTTTAACTAAAAGAGGGCAAAATGAGACAATTACTCCCACCATAAGGATTCTGCACTCACCCCATAAAATTGTCTTTCAGACTGTACATTTTCAGCACTGTAGTAATTTGAAATTTCAGTTGAGCATTTAGAAGCATCCAGAGAAAGAAGTCAAGCACAGTTTCCAAGCAAACAAAGAAAATAGAAGCACTCTAGGTGCAAACAGCTTTCAGTGTCTCACTCTGGAATTCTAGAAATTCAGAGTGTGGGGGAAAATTTCTTTAGAGAGGGCAATTTTAGGGCATTGCCCTCATCAAACCACCACCCCTTTAGCTAGACCCCTGGAAGTAGTCAACCATCATGATTTATTTGAGGACTCTCAGTGTGAAAATTTCATTTTGGCTTTTTCAGAAAACCCAAGAAACTGTTCAGAAAACACTTTAATATAGCCAAACAGTAAGGAAAGGAAAAGGATGCTTTTTTCATAAAACTCAAAAAGGTTGGTGCAAATGAATTTTTGGCCAAAATGTCTTGAACTATTGATGCCCACTCTGAAAATGCCAGCCACAGATGCTGGCAAAATGTCAGGAACAAACTCTTCTAGAATACCCACAAAAAACTATGGATGCTGGTCATGAAAGCCTTTGACTTCACATTGTCTTGAACTTTTTTTAAAAAAGAGGAATGCACACACACAAAAAAGAAAAAAAAACCTCTTATGATGTCATCCAGCATGGAGAGAAAATGTTTGAAATAATTCCTTCTTTCACACCAAAAAAGCAGAAGTGAAGATATACACCCTTACTCTCTGGATCTTTGTTCGTTGTGACCAATTTAATAGGCCAGTGTCGGGCAGAGGGTGATCCTCAAAGCTTCCTTCTCTCCCTCGTCTTCCCCATGGCAGATGCAGTTCAAAGGAGCCTGGGGTGGTGGTCGGAGAGCATCTCTTTTCACCTGTCCATCCAGTTGCAATCCTGTCTGGAGAAGCAAACAATTCTTCAAAGGGACTGGAAAGTGATGGGACCATTTCTTGACATTTGGGCTTCCCCTCCCTCTCTTCCTCCTGCACACACCTCCTCCTGCTCCTGCTCCTCTTCCTCCTCCTTTTGCTATCATCTCAGTCTGGCCTAATGTCACAGCAGAACTTAGGACTGTCATCTCCAGACTGCAATTCTCTTAGCCAGGCCTCTGAATGACACTTTAGTCCTCTGTTAATTGCCCTGCTCAGGGCTCGGCTCTCAGCCAGGCCCTGTCTCAAGATTTACTGATGGAAGACGTGACCAGAGTGAGTGAGTGAGCCAGGAAGGGGGTCCCCGGCTCTTGGAGGATGGGTGGCTCAGCGAGGCCAAGTTCAAGGGCACTGGCTGGTACAGGCAGTATAAACAAGGGAATGGTATGTAAGCAATAAAGACATAAAGGTTGTGATCAAGGCAAGCTGTACAATAAACAGCTGTGATACCCCCCCCCCCCCCCCTTTTGTTTAGAGAGGAAGGCTGCAATCCTGCCTTGCCCTCCTGGAAATCCCATCACCTCCACGTTTTAAAACATCTAAGTGTGCAGCCAAGGGTTCTTATACAAGCTTTTGTGTTTTGTTTTAAAGGGATAATTGACACTTTGCTCCTTTTCTTACCCATCCTCGATGCCTTCCTTCCACTATGGCAAGTTTTGAGTTTAATTCAGAAACTCAGTAAGAGGCATAAAATAACATCCTGAATTTTTTTTAAAAAAATGTTTTACACAAACAAATACATTTGTCAATGTTCCTTTAAAAAAATGGTTTGCATTCTGCTTGGGACTTCAATCTTTATAAATGGTCTTACTTATGTACAAAATGGAATTGAATATTTTTTTATGTCTGTGTGTGCCTACCAGGAGGTGTAGTGCAGGGTGACCAGACATCCTAACTGCATAGAACTCCCAAATTTAGGACATTCTAGAAAAATGTAGTACATTACCAAAGAAAAGCTATAAAACACTCATAGAAATATGACATCATGCTACTTTGTCATGTTCCAAATGAAGGATCTTTTGGAACTCCTCCTGGACAGGAGGCTGAAATGTAGGACATGCCCTGGAAAAGGAGAAGATCTGGTCACCCTTGTGTATAGTGACAACATATGGTATAATTGCCTAGTGATAACTAATGGAGTGACTGACACACCATAACCAGATGTGGAATGGGCAACAGTGCACATCAACGTGCTCCGCAATGCATAACTGCAGACTGGATAAAAAGTGCCACAGCACAACAGGAATGTCCAATGTGCATCAGACCACCCTTTCTGGTGTCTATATGCATGTCTTCACAATTCAGTACAAGGTTTCACTGTGTTTCTGCAACATAGCTACTAATTTGTAAAGTTAACAAATGTAGACTGTGATATAAGTTCTCAATCTATTTGGGGGGGGGGGGGAGAGTTACAGTATGTTTTAGCATCAGGGCCAGGATAGTGTAGTGGTTTGAGTGTTAGGCTATGAAGATGTTGTTGCTGTTGTTGAGGGCCTTCGAGTCATTTCTGACTTATGGCAACCCTAAGACAAACACATCATCGGGTTTTCTAGGGATGAGAGTGTGTGACTCATTCAAGGTCACCCAGTGGCTTTCCATGGCTGAATGGGGATTCAAACTCTTGTCTCCAGAGTTATAGTCCAATGCTCAAGTTCAAATCCCTGTTCAGCTATGGAAACTCACTTGATGATCGTGGGCAAGTCACACAATCTCAGCCTCAGAGGGAAGCAAAGCAACCCCCCCTCCTGAACAACTCTTGCCAAGAAAATCCCATGATAGGTTTGGCTTTGGGTCACCATAAGTCAGAAATGACTTGAAGGTACACAACAACAAGAAAAATGTCTTAGCAGTCAGTTTTGTTGTCAAAGTAACTACAGATTAAAGTCAACAATTAAAAATGAAATTAAACAGTTAAAAATGTTTCTGTGCATGTTGATCAACACTATTCATGTTTATCCAGAAGTAAGACTCAGTAAGTTCAACAATAAGTGTGTACACATCCCCACCAACACAGTACAATCCTGCACATCTCCTCAGAACTAAACAGTCCAATGGGGTTTCTTCTCAAGTAAAGTGAGTAAAGGAGTACAAGAAAAATAGTGCATCACAGAGTAAGCCAAACATATGGTTTGGCTTATATATGTTACAATGCATTCACCATTCTTTATGGTAAAATGCTTTCACAATTCCATAGAGTACAATGTTTTCACAATTCCACAATGCTTTCACAATTCCATAGTTCCCTTACATATGGTATAATACTTTCAAAATTCCATAGCTTACAATTGTAAATGAAGCTGTTGTTTGTTTAACAAATGAAGTTTGTTTGTTTAACAAATTGTAAGCCGCTCTGATAGTCTCGGCTGAAGAGCGGGGTATAAATAAAACATTATTATTATATTATTATATTGAGACCTTGAAGAGGAAATCCTTTCCAAACTTGTCACCAATTAATCTAGGGACAGACAAGCTCCAGGGGTTATTGTTGTTAATTGCTGTCATGTTGACTTTGAGTTATGGTGACCCTATGAATTAGTGACCTTCAAGACACCTTGTCACCAACAGCTCAGGGGCTTGGCTTCCTTGATAGAGTCTATCCACCTGTAGTCTTCTGCTTTTCCTGCAATCTTCTATCTTACCTTCCTACAATCTTCTACCTTACTAAGAAGGAGGAGCCTGCCTGCAAAAGATATCCTCCCCATCATAACATCTTTACTAGGAAATGAACCAACATGCAGGCATCTGACTAACATCACCAATTGTTTTTCTCCTGTTTGGGTTGCAACATCTTGCCTGATGAAGAAGCCCATGGAGCTTTGAAAGCTTGCAACAAGTATATTGTGCATTTCAGTTGGCCAATAAAAGGTATCACTGATGGATTTTTATTTGTACTTATCGAGGGTTTTCCAATAAGTCATGTCTTTTCATGATACACTCAAAATACAATAGTCTCAATTTAGTCATCTTGGTTTCTAGGAAGATTTTGGATACAATATATAATTGTATATCTGAGTATGTGTGAATGAGAACTTGTTCAGACAACTGCACTGTTTTTTCAGCCTACTGCAACCTATTGCATGAGAAGGAACAACTGTGGATCTTCATTTGACAAAACCAAATATTATCTGTAGAGGATAATCGGTTTTGATGATATGTATCTATAAACCAATTTTATCTCAATATACTGATCGCTATGCATATTTTGATATGCTAGAGCTTTTTCTTCTTAGGAGCCACATCAGAGTATTCAGGAAGTACAGAAGTCAACAGACAGCTAAAATTTCACTACAGTGTGTGTGTGTTAGGGAGATTCAAGGACAGTATGATGACAAGAGAGCCAGCATGGTGTAGAATCATAGAGTTGGAAGAGACCCCAAGGGCCATCCAGTCCAACCCCCTGACATGCTGGAACTCACAATCAAAGGACCCCTGACAGATGGCCATCTAACCTCAATTTAAACCTCCAGAGAAGAAGACTCCACCACATTCTGAGGGAGTGTGTAGTTGACTATTTGCACTGCGCAATTTTACAGCACTATATAAATAAATAAATAATTGACTATGACTCTAGAATGCAGAGTTTGAAACACTGCTCAGCCATGAAAAACCCTGGGCAAGTCACACTCTCTCAGCCTCACAGGATGGCAATAATAATAATAATAAAATTATTTCTAGCCCACTCAATCACAAAGAATTCAGGCAGGTTACAACAATAAAATAGCAAACCTCCTCTGAAGAAACTTGTTGTAAGGAGGCATTAACTACCCCATTGATCCACTCAGCCAGTTCCCCTCTGGCCTGTTTGATAAGCCTAGAAGGGCGGGGTTCTAACATGCAAATGGTGGTTCTCATCTCTCCAAGGGTCCTGTCCATATCATCAGGCTGCACAAATTGAAAAGTATCCCAAACAGGCACCAAAGTTACAACCACTGGAGGGACCTGAGTGTCTTTGACGCAGTACAGGGAGTAGATCTGAAGAAGTGTTCACACGCTCCAAGCCTTTCTTCCTCCACCAGGGCGCCATCTTGGCATGTGCCTGTTTACATGGGGCGCATCAGGATGACATCCGTTGTGTGCTGCACCCAAACAGCACTGCGCACAAGGGGCATCATAATGCCACACTGCAGTGGTTATAGTGCCCCTTCTACAGTGCAAAAAAGAAGCCCGTTTTGGGGGCTTCTTTTTGCTTTGTGCACAGGCTGTGGTGTGTGGTTGCTGCAGCCTGCTTTCAGGGCAGAAAGGAGTGGTGTCTCACTGCCCCTTCCTGCCACTCTGTAGAGCGCCTTTATCTGCAAAGTGCTCTGCAAATTTATCAGTGGATTTCATGGCCCAAGTTGGAAACTGAACCCTGGTCTCCAGAGTTGTAGTCCAGTACTCAAACCACTGTACCACACTGGTTCATAAAACACCCAGCTGTTTTGAAGTTTGGATTGAGATTGAAAGAAAATGGCCATTTTGAGGCTACCATAAAAACTCACCAGGTGACCTTGGGATCATCTCTCTCTCTTGCTCTCTTGTTTTCAAGGCTGTTGACATGGTATAGTTAAGGCAGAGAGCACTTCAGCTCATTGGGAGAAAGGCAGGATATAACTGCAGATAAATAAGATCAGATAAATAAGAATAAATATTTTTCTTATTTAGCTGGGAGCCAGCTTGGTGTAGTGCTTTGAGTGTTGGACTAGGACTGTGAAGACTAAGGTTCGATTCCCTGCTCACCCATGAAACCCACTGGGCGAAATTAGACAAGTAACACACTCTCAGCCTCAGGGGAAGGCAGTGGCAAATCTCTTCTGAACAAATCTTGCCAAGAAAACTCCATGATAAGTTCGCCTTAGGATCACCATAAATTGGAAACTACTTGAAGGCACAATTAATACAACTATTTTAGCATTCAGAGATTTCTTTTTTTTTAAAAAGGTGTATTTTTTTTAAAGAAAGGCTTTGAACCTCCTTCCAGCACCTTTCAATTCCTCAATTCATAAGTAGAATTTTATTTTTAAAATCCACATCAGATTTCTTATTTATTTCTTCAGCTTTTTACATGTGCATTCTTCCTCTCAATGTGAGGCTAATTGATGGTAGACATTGTGGATGCACGGACTTTGGCTTTAGAATCAAACTCAAAGTCAAAGAAATATAGACATGTGTGGGAAGGGGGGGGGGCGAAATGACACATTTTGCCGTCCTTTCTTTCTCTCTGTCACATGCACAGGCACCAAGCACTTTTGAGCAGCGAGGCAATTTGCATCTAATCGCAAAGTGTTTTTTAATCAGTCTGATCAATTTGTGAAGAATTGGTACATTAGGTGTGACCATATAGCAAAGATCCTTACCGGCAGAGGTTTAGAAGTAATTGCTCTCTGACCCAATGAGCAGTGTACTACTGTAGAAGTTTGTATTCTATTAAGAGTTAATAAGTGACCAAGAGCTAGTCTAATACATTGTCAGGGTTCATTATCCTTACAGGTTCTATGCTATTTTTTTCCCCGGTGCCTTTTGCTCTGCCCTTCTTGCTACATATGGAAAACCTATATCAAGATGGTTGTCATGGCAATGGACAGATTTGCATGTGTCTTATCTATCTATTTAAATACCTTCTTATGGTTTATAACTACCATAATACAACCCTCCAGTCTTGCTCATTGCTAATTTAAAGCTAGCCTAGTGTGTCTGAGGTCAGCGATATCATCTAAAGGATGTTGTCTAGACAACTCTGAAGCCACTGTCCATGGGGTAATTGTTTTATGCAAATTCCCTTTTTTAAAAAAAGAAAAGAAAAGAATAATGTACAATAGTGACATGTTCACCCATGGTTCATTCAATCCAAGCCATGTCGAAGAGCGTATACAGTGAATTCCAAATCATGAGCTCTGGTGTCATGATGTTTGGTGTTTATTTACAATGAACAAATGATCTGGAATGAGTTTTCTGATCAAATCAAAAAGGCACCATTTGCAAATTATCGGGTACCTTTTACAGGATGAAATATGCCAACTATTTCTGCCTATTATTTTTAAAATAATAATAATATAATAATCATTTGCTTGTCATGAGTAAAATATATTTCAGGGCAACATTTCCTCAGTCTGGGATCAGTGCCTATATATGCCTATCAAATGGTATTGCTGATGCCCGGCAGAGGAAATTTGTATATTTGTATTCACACTTTGTGTATATGTTCTTGTATTCTATGTTAATACTGACAAGGTTGGACAGTAAATATCTCTTTTCATTTATGGATCAATAAAGATATTTTTAAAAAAATCTTGACCAAGCTCAGGAGTAGTTACAGTGCTAAATATATTGAATGCAAATATATATATATATATATATATATATATTCAAGGAAATGAAATATAAACTCCACAAGAATAATGTATCATGAAAGAAGTTAAAATGCTCCTTCATACATGTACAAGTGAGTTTTATTCCCATATATGAATATATAGATCTTTTCTTTTTCTTTTCTGCTTTGCAAATAACATGCATATAACTGTAGATTTGGAGTGGGTTTGTATTTAGCAGTGACAGAGCAGGGGAAAATGATCTAAGATTTTGCTTATGAATATGAACAGCTAAATAAATTTGTACATTCCTGTGCCTTTCTCTCTTCTTTTGCTCTCTCTTGCCCTGCTCTCCTCTCTCCCTGTCATACACAACACACAACACATGGACAGTTTACTTTCCATCCCAAATAGTTTGCATCTTACAGTTCCACTTAAATTATCGTGAAAGCAAACACAGTTATCCTGCCTCCATCTAAGGTATGCAGAAAATGCCAGGCAGCCTGGGAAAAAATTGAAAGGAAAGCATGAAACAGAACCAAAATAAATAAATAAATAAATGAAAATAATATTTCTAATGGGAGGGAAAGATGCACTACCTTTATAGCACTTAGTTTAAAGGATTTGTTGGGCTTTCTAACGCTTACACATATTTTAAAACCTTGCTTACCTTATTTACCTCACCCTCCCCCCTCACCGTTCCAACCAATAATTTCTATCATTATTCAGATCTCTGGAAATTCATAACCTGTTAAGGTAGTAAATTATGACCCGACTCCTTGACAATAGGCATTGTTTGTGCACAGTATTTACCTAATCTGTCAAAAGAGAAAAGATTTCTCGGTTTGGAGGAATCTTTTCATGTCCTCTCCGCTGTTTTGTGCCTTCCTTTTCCTTTTTTAAAATGTATTCTTCTCTTCCAGCCCACTACAAACTTTCTGTAGACATTTTTATTATTATTATTATTTCCTAAAGCCAAGTTCAAATTATTCTAAACTAGGGCGAGCAGGTACTCTGAAAAAATTATGGCATTTTTTTTCTTTCTAAGACACTTGCAGATCTACAGAAAATTGACAAAACACTCTTGGAATTATTTATTATTTTTGGCCAGTTTTGCACATGCCGAGGCAATGCTGCAAGTCCACTAACCTTCTGGTTGTGTGTGTGTGTGTGCGCATGCATGTGTTTAATAATGGATTTCAGAGCTGATAACCTTACAGCTAATCTTATGATCTTAAGTTCTGCTTTGCAGCATAACTGCAAACAAGTCCGCCGTCAGATGCTCAAAGGATCACACGGTTTTTCACATGACATGCCTCCACATTGTGAAGTGCAAATGTCCAGAGGTCCAGACTGACCTCCCGACCTCCTGTCTGGGAAACATTCCTGCTCTGAGCAGCTCATTCTTAACAACAAACAGAGCAAGACCACTGTGCGACATCCTTGAACAGGGGAAAGAGAATGGCCATGAATGGAGTGTGTCTGGTGCAACAATGGCAGGCCAGGAGAATGAATAGGAGAGTGCACTGTGCCCCTGTCGAAATGGCTCAGGGCATCTCCTGTCTGGCCCGACACCCACCGGGCTTCTCCTCAACCCTGTCCCTTTTCAGTCTGCATCTCTTTACTCCTCTCACACATGCACACACACCCTTCCAATTACAAATATAGTCTCTGCTGGGCTTGCCTGGATTATCAGGCCAATTAAAGGGAGCAGCATCATTTTTGGAATAGAAACAGCAAAGTTTTCTCCTTCAATGTTTTCTCTGCTTCCGTTTCTCAGTTACTTCATGTGTGCTTCATACATTTGAACCCCATCTTTCAAACATAACACTGTCAACATGGAGGAGGAGGAGGAATAATTGCATTATTCATTTTTAAATAATTAAACACCAAAACATAAATTGAGATTCAGTGCCTCTAGGGCTGCATCCACACTGCAGAAGTAATCCCGTCTGACACCACTTTAACTGCCATGGTTCAATGCTATGGATTTCTGGGAATTGTAGTTTGCTGTGGCACCAGAGCTCTCTGGCAGAGAAGGCTGAAGGTCTCACAAAACTACAGTTTCCAGAACTCCGTAGCATTGAGCCATGGCAGTTAAAGTAATGTCCACCTCAATTATTTCTGCAGTGTGGATGCAGCCTAGGAGAAGAAAAGGGAGCCAGTGTGGTGTAGTGGTTTGAGCACTGGACTAAGACTCTGGAGACCAGGGTTCACATCCGCGCTCACGCATAAAAACTCACTGGGTTACCTTGGGGAAGTCATATTACAGTCTTAGAGGATGGGAATGTCAATCTCCCTCTGAAGAAACTTGCCAATAAATAAATAAATAAATGCAGCAGCTGATATTATATATTGCCTCAGTTAGTTACATTTGCATAACTAAGGAACATGTGGACTAAAGTGAGTTGCAGTAGCACTTGCATAGTTTTACAGCAAAACTGTGCAGTCTTCTTGAATACAGAACTGTTACAGATTTGTGGCAAGGTGTCACGTTATCCAAGAATTTTGTTAACACTCTCTACCATGTATCCAATCCAGTGTAAACATTTTAAAAATAATCTTAGCAATGACTCAAATCTAGTTTTGATGCTGCAGTTTTGAGAGGTTTGCCAAATATTTAGGCCAGAATCCTTTCAACGTCTTATACTTGCGTACATTCCACTGTAAAAGTAGTTGGGCATTTTTGTCTAATGTGGAATGACCACACTCAAGGCCTAAATAGATGGGCAGGAGAGGCCACCTGGGTCAATCCTTGGACTGGTATGACAACAAGAGGATGTTCACACATTTGCCCACTCCATTGAGAAGCCCTGGTGGCGCAGTGGTTAAATGCCAGTACTGCAGCCACTCATTGACGAACCATAAGGTTGTGAGCTCAATCCAGCCAGAGGTCAGGGTTGACTCAGCCTTGCATCCTTCCAAGGTCGCTGAAATGAGTACCCAGCTTGCTGGAGGCAATTAGCTTACAGTTATAAACTGCTTAGAGACTTCTCAGTATGGTATGAAGTGGTATATAAATGAAGCTTCTATTGCTTTTGCTGTCACCATTGCAACTATGCTGTGGAATCGCTGCCACCATGAGCCCATTACCTGTCATTGCCATTGCATCCTCTCTGAATGCCCCTACTGGAGCTCAAAAGGACAGGAACATGGCACCTGGCTGCACCCACATGACCAACACCCCCTTTTCACATCACAGGCCACAATGGGAGCCTTCAGAGAGGATGTGATAGCAGGGGCAGGGAAATGGGCCTATACAGTCTACTATACAGTCTTGAGTTTCAGAGAAACTCTAATGTAAACTGCTGGTCTTTTTAGACTGGATTAAGGGCCTTTGGGACCAGATCCAGTGGATTCCCATCTAGTCTGACCAATTCTTGGCTTTCTAACCAAATAAGTAATCTGGAAGTGCCTCCCAGGTTTGGAAAAAGCACTTCCTGGATTTAAAATAGCCCAGATGGGTGCAAGCATGGTGAAATTGTCCTCCATAAAGGTATGAAAGCAATTTTAGTTTTTTGTGGCGCTTTCAGGCTATGTGGCCATGTTGTAGAAGAGTTCCTTGGCTGGCATTTTCAGAGATGCCATCCTCTGAAGATGCCAGCCACAGATGCTGGTGAAACATCAGAAAGGAACTCTTCTAGAACATGGCCACATAGCCCGATAGTCCCCCAAAAAACTATGGATGCCAGCCATGAAAGCCTTCGACTTCACAATTTTAGTTTTATGCAGAATAGCGAAAAATCCAAAATGTGTTCCATTTTGATCCTAACTGTGGTGTTTGAACAAAGCTATCCTTATTTAATTTCTCAGGAGTTCTGTGTACATTTTTTTTAAAATTCCAGTACGATAGAGAAATGGAATATCCATCAAAAATCAACCTCCAACAAAAATCAATCACTGATACCTTTATTGGCCAACCAAAATGAACAATATACTTGTTGCAAGCTTTCGAAGCTCCATGGGCTTCTTCATCAGTCAGGATGTTAAAACCCAAACCAGAGAAAAACAATTGGAGATGTTAGTCAGATGCCTGCATGTTTTTTTCAGTCGATAGTAAAGATGGTATGCTGGGGAGGATATCTTTTGCAGGCAGGCTCCTCCTCCTTCTGACCACATGGAAATGTTTTTGGGTTTTGGAATGTACCTATCTTTAATTATATTTACTGTCTGGATGTATGAGAACCAGAAATAATAGATAAAGACTTAGAAGTAAGTTCCATTGGAAGAGCCAACATGATGTAGTGGTTTGAATGCTGGATTACGATTTTTGATTTGAATCAGGATTCAAATTCCTACTCAGCTATGGAAACACATTGGGAAGCTGAGCAAGCCACACCATCAACCTCAAAAGTTTGAGTGGTCAAGATTTGCACACTACACAGTTGAGTTTATCATACGACGGAATTTGGGGCTATAATGCAATGGCAATCTGAACACAATCATGGGGTTTCATGTAATTGCGCAATTAGATGGACGACCTCTGCTTGAGCATTGACAGGGGTAGTGTGACCATGCTCGTGCTCTTGGATCTCTCCGTGGCCTTTGACACCATAGATCACGCCATCCTTTTGGAGCACCTGAGAGAGTTGGGGATTGGTGGCACCATGCTCCAGTGGTTCCAGTCCTTTCTCTCCAGCAGATCCCAAAGGGTGAGGCTCAGGAACAGTTGCTCCCCTAAAATCGAGCTTAATTGTGGCATCCCTCAGGGCGCCATCCTGTCCTCGATGCTGTTTAGCATCTATATGAAGCCTCTTGGTGAGATCATTTGGAGGCATGGAGCTCATTCAGTACGCTGATGACACTCAGATATATCTCTCCATGATAAGATCATCCACTCAGACCTCAGATGGCATCTCTCTTTTCAATCGCTGCCTTGAGGCGGTAATGGATTGGATGAGGGAAAACAAATTGAAACTCAATCCAAGCAAAATGGAGGTACTCACAATTACAGGCCCGAAACTGGGTTTGGGAATACCAGTTCTTGATGGAGTCACACTCTCCTCTAAGGATTTTGTTCGCAGATTGGGGGTCCTCCTTGACTCGTCACTTGACATGATTAGTCAGGTGAGTGCAACGATCAGGAGTGCCTGTTACCAGCTTCGGCTTATCTGCCAGCTGCGCCCTTTCCTGGAGAGGAAGGATCTGGAAACTGTGATACAGACACTGGTAACCTCACGCCTGGATTTCTGCAATGCACCCTACATGGGGCTACCCATGTGCTTAACTCAGAAACTACAACTGGTCCAGAATATGGCAGCCAGACTCATTACTGGTACATCTAGGAGATAGCACGTGACACCTGTGCTAGAATCTCTCCACTGGCTGCCGATCAGTTTCTGGGAACAGTACAAGGTGTTGGTTTTAACCTATAAAGCCCTACATGGCTCAGGTCCATCCTATCTAAGGGACCACCTCTCCCCGTATGACCCCCCCCCCCACACACACACTACGATCCTCTGGGAGAGGAAGACCAGGTTGGTGCAGACCTCCCAGAGGGTCTTTTTGGCAGTCGCCCCCAAGCTTTGGAATGGTCTGCCAGACAGGATGCGTCTTATTCCATCTATTGACAGCTTCAAGAAAGCCTTGAAGACACATCTCAGGCCTTCTCAGAAAATGTCTAACATTTCCTGGCTTTAACCTCTTGCTAGTTTCTAGTCTACATCCTGTTAAACAGCTCAGGAAGTCTTTTGGTGTGACATTGTTGATTTTGTTTATTTGTAATTGTTTTAACTTGTCTCTGGTTTAATCATTTTTTAAGGGGGGGAGTTGGGAATGGGATTGGATATTTTAATTGTGATGTTTTTAACTTTTTTTGTACCACGCCTCGATTGCCCATTCAGAGTGGTGGGCTAGAAATAAAAATATTATTATTATTATTATTATTATTATTATTATTATTATTTCAGGCAAAAGGGAAGTCATTCCGAATGCAATCATGGGTTTTACGTTAATGCGTATAAGAGTATCTCATGCAATTTCGGGCAATGAGGGGGTCATTTTTGGGAAATGGGAAGTCATTCTGAATGCATTCCAAAAGCAATTAAATTTCACGTAAATTTGCTAACCTAGCAAATGTACGTGTATTCGAATTGGCTCCATTCGAAATTGGGAGAAATTCCTCCAGTGTGATAATCTTTTCTGTTCTGTTAGGAGACCCAGTGTGCTGTAGTGGTTTGACTAGGAACTGCAAGACCATGGTTCAAATCCCCACTCAGCCATGGAAACCCATTGGATGACCCTGGGCAAATCATACTCTCTCAGCCTCAGATGAAGGAAATGGCAAACACCTTCTGAACAAACATTGCCAGGAAAATCCTGATAGGTTTTCCATAATCCAGAGTGTAAGGCATATAAATAAAGAAGGCACAATATTTAAACCCGAGTTTAAGTACAGTAATTAGTTTATTTAAGGGTCACCGTAAATCAAATACTTGAAGGCACACAACAAACTGGCTATGGGGCTGTATGCATGGGCCAAAAGGCATGTTTTCCACTTGTCCTGGCATCATGCTGTTTAAAATAGTTATATCAACAGGCCTGGGCCAGGAATAAACTAGATGCCATTCAGGCAGATCCAGCCCAACCCTGGCCCACTTTAAAATAATTGGCTGTTTCTGGCAGAGTTTCCTAGAAACTCTGTTGCAACAGTTGGTAGACCTGATGGCCGGGCACTCCCTTACCTCCTGTTCTCTGTGGAGTCCCCATTCATGGTCTATGATGTTGGAAGCAGTGCCTGGCCATGTGGGGGAAGTGAGGTAACCTGTTTCTGTCCTTAAGAGAACATGGTGGGACCTTTATACAGAATGACAATCATGGGTGATGAAGAAAAATCATTGGTGGCTTCATGGCATGGTGGCAGGTGGGCATCTGAATGCTCACCTGTCTCCATGTCAGACCAGCTAAATGCCAAGGATAGGAAAAGGCCAGATCCACAGACATGATATGACAGGATTGTCCCATTGTATCCTTCCCATGTGTTCAGCAACTATCTTGGCTAAGGCTGATGGCAGTTGCATTAAAAATGATTTGGAGGATGATGCAGTCCTTACTGTTACAATACAAAGCCTACCCATCAATTTGACAAAAGCATAATCCATAATAATAATAATAATAATAATAATAATTATTATTATTATTATTTATAGCCCGCCCCTCTGAACAGGCAATTGGGGAGGGTTACAACAAATTTAAAACAGAAACAGTTAAAATAGAAACAGCCCCATCCCAACCACCCACCCCTTAAAATAAGATTAAATTAACAATGAGTTAAAACATGGCACATAAAAACAGGAACAATATCAAAAACCTAAAATTCTTGAGTGTGAAGGCTGAAATGGGTGAAGGCTGAAATCATGGGGAAAAAAGAAGCTGGAAAAACTCTAGACCTTGGATTTGGAGCCGGGGGATATTAAGCATTGTCTGGGAAGGCCTGCCAGAAGAGATGCGTCTTTAAGGCTTTTTTGAAGCTGTCAATAGATACAATAAGACGCATCTTATCCAGCAGGCCATTCCACAGCTTGGAGGGGATAGATGAAAAGGCCCTCTGGGAGGTCTGCGACAGGTACCATACAGGTAACCGAAGCAGTCCAAAAATAAGGAAGTTCATTAAGAGTGCTAAGATACCCATTAGGTTAAGTAGAGTTTGGTATTTCACCATTCCCACCCTGGTGCCACAACAAATTAAATTCCTAGAATTCCATAGCATTGAGCCATAGCCGTTAAAATGGGGTCCAACTGGATTGTTTCAGCAGTGTGGATGCAGCCCCAGACTCCATCAGAAAATGATTCCCTCCCCTTCCCCCATGACTCTCTTCTTTCCCTTACCCCCCCCCCCCCATTAGTTGTTTATTCATCATTTAAACACAACAGAACTTTCTCATTTGGATTCCCTGCCTGAATCCTGAAAGAACCTCTCCAGCCCCCTTGTCCTCCCTTTTTCTTTCATCAGCTCTTGAAGAAAAAAAAAAAAAGCAAAATTCAACTGGAATGCACTAGACTGAAGTTACCCAATCTGCCTCCCTCCCTTGCACCTGGCTGCAGGAAGGTCACCATGAGGCCAGTCTGTCCTTTTGCTCCAGCGCTTTGTTATTACTGTTCTAAGGGTCACTTCTGTGAGAAAGCAAAAAGGGTCTGGAGATTGTTAAACACATAATTTTTTTTACTCCTGGCTTTCGTGACGGGCATATTTCATAGGATTTAAAGGAAGAGACCACTGGCCTGTAGACTTCAGTCTCATTTCTTCTTCTTCTTCTTCTTTCTTCTCAAAAAGGCTTTTTCATTTCCATTTTAGGCCTGCGGCTCTCCCCAGGTTTTCCGTTGCTTATGAGAAGCACAGTCTCCAGAAACCAAACAGAAGACAGTAGAGGGTGTCTTTGGCCTGCCCATGTGGTGGTTCACTTTGCAATTTTTTAAATTAATTAATTAATTAATTAATTGAAATGAATGCTGATTTATAGTTTCAGTGTGGCCAGGCTGGTAAAAGACAGTCAGCCCATATTCATTCACAGTTACAATAATGTTGCAGGGATGAAGATAAACCACACTGGCTGAACTAGAGTAGACCCATTGAATTATCTATTCAACAGGCTCATAGGAGGAGAAAGGAGCTTTCAGATTGTCTGGGGCTAAGTTGCATTGGTTTTATAGATCATTATAGATTTGAGTTGGGCCCAGAAATAGACCAGTAGCAAGGGTGTTGTTTCAAACAATGACCATTATTCTACATCTACTACTTAGTTAAGTTTGGGCAGTGAAGGAGGAGAAGAAGGTGGATAGGAAGAAAACAAACTCATCTGAGTTGTTGTGCTGGAGAAGAGTGTTGAGGATAGTGTGGACAGCCAAAAAGACAAACAAATGGCTCCTAGGACTTTTTCACATGGGAGGAATGTTATCACCATCCCAAAAGAAAAGAAAGTGGGACCAATTCAAAAATGTGCAAAATAATGTACTAGCTCATCAACCAAAGACGAAAACAGCATCCATCCAAAAGAGAAAGCAGTGGGAACATGAATGAATTCATCACATGAGTACATACCGAATGGCTTTTTATTGTGAATTAAGGTGTTTGCACCTGCACAGGGAGGACAAGATTGTATTTAGAAGATTATGGTACTGGTTCCAAGGAACATCCCAAGTTAGAGGTGAACAGAAATAAGGAGGAGGCAGGGGACATGCTCAACTTCCTCAACTTTACCTTACCCCTCTTTTCTAATTCCTTTGAAAAGAGCTGCTTTGCTCTTGAAAGCCAGGGAGTACAGGAGAGAAAATCACAACAGAGGTTCATAGGAATTATAGTGTTTGTAAACCCGGGGGGGGGGGGTGATTCCATGGCTGAACTGAAGGTATATTTCATACTCACACAAATGCGAATTTACTGCAAATTCACAGTGGAACAGGATTTATAACTATGATGTTTTTCCAAATTTACCTATTCCTGGGATGACTCGTGATTGCAT
This sequence comes from Urosaurus nigricauda, assembly GCA_034509955.1. Classification (NCBI taxonomy): domain Eukaryota; kingdom Metazoa; phylum Chordata; class Lepidosauria; order Squamata; family Phrynosomatidae; genus Urosaurus; species Urosaurus nigricauda. The sequence goes on from JAOEGL010000001.1 coordinate 369,484,097, forward strand.
TTGGATTGCCTTTAGATTGCCTGCGACACCGTTTTATATTCTCTTGCAAAATAACATGAAATCTCATGGATGACTCCGGATTGAGGTTTGCTTAACCTTCCAATTTTCCCCATGTGAAAAAGTCCCTAGAACATATTAAACCTGAATTCTCCCTGGAAGCCAAGAGGACAAAACTGATGCTGTTGTACTTCGGCCACATCATGAGAAGGCATGACTCATTACAAAAGCAAATAATACTTGGGAAGGTAGAATGCTGAAGAAGGCAAGGAGGACCATATGCTAGATGTTTAGACTCAATCAGGAAAGTGTCTGCCTAAGTCTGCAGGACCTGACCAGTATACTGGATGATAGGTTTTCTAGGAAGTGTCTCATGCACAGGGTCAGCATCCTCTCTCCACCCTGTTGTGTTATCTGCATGCAAACTACTTTTGCCCTTTTGACTCAGTTTGCGGCAATAGATGTAAGCTGAAGACAAAGTGGGATAGGAGGAAGAGAGAAAAACTGGGACATTTTAAAAATTGCTGAAAAAGTGGAGTGGCAGAAGATCAATTGGGACTCTACCTGCCAAATTGAGACAGTAGAGAGGTACAGAGATGCACAGTTATCTTGAGCAGAAACCTGAGAAGCTGCAGGGATAATTCTGCCCCCCTCCCCACTTCCTCATTTGGCAAAGGAGTTGCAAAGTTGGTCTCTTGTTTAAAAGGGAAGGATGAAATTAGAAATTTTCAGAAGTCAAAATGGGGCAGGAAGAACAAACCTTAAAGAGAAAGGAGTCTCTGGTTACAGGAAGGCATATTTCTTGTTAAGAACACCTAAGGAAGTTCTGTTCCTTTGCATGCTTTGTTGTCGACATTGTGACAGAGATTATTTTTCCTTTGTCATGCAAAAGGAAAGAATAAATTGTCCTTAATACATCGGAGTGGGGGGTGGAATTCCACAGTGCAAGCTTAGGCATGTTTACTCAGAAGTAAGCCCCGCTGAGTCCAATAGTATTTACTCCCTGCTAAAATTGCAGGTCCCATTTATTTGTTGAGCCAAGACAAAGGGCCAGATGCCATATTTTGAGTTAACAGTTTTGCCAGAAATTTAATGCAATTAAAAATACCACACATCGATTACATTCACAGGGAGATATCTCCCTTTGGTTGACCCGGTGTAGGCAGACTAAGGCTGAGGGGACATAGGACCTGATGGTTTCAGAACCAGCAAAAATATCCAGCAGGGTTGACTACTGCTCTTGTCAAGTAAGCATCTTTTTCTACCAACCAATCAGTAATACTTGTTAAGACAGTTGGCTGGAGGAGAGCTCGCTGGCATCCATCCAGACTGCAGGTTTCTGTACCCTGAGTCAATCCTCTAGCCCCCATGGGCTTTCCTCTCCACATCTCAGGCCCGGTATCCCCTCTTCCCTTCCATACCTGCCACAGGAGGGGGCCAGCCAAGATGGGTAATCCCTCCCACACTCCCAGACCCTTGAATATATAGTTGAAGATGCTGGGTGATGAAGTCCATGTAGAGGTCATAGCTCTTGAATAAGAGGTTATGTCCTCATCCCTGTAGAGGCATGCCAAATCATCTCTAATCCCTGTGTTGCAGGGATTGGTCCAGGTGAGTCACTATGCATATGTCACTATTGGGATGGCGGCAGGAATTATTTCATCATGGCATCACTACAAGCACCCTGCCAGACTCATCTCCATAGAATCTTTGACTACAATATGATGGCTTCTGAGAGCAAGCATTGTATACGGTGCAGATCAGCCAACATCACATCAGCAAACTGAAGATAAGGCATTTCAACAAGATCGTTTTCCCCCAGGTTATTGAGCAGTATGTTGAGTGGGGGCTGCCCTTATTGACTCCTGCAACAAATGCTTGCCAGATGTGGGATGCTGAGGTCTTGACCCCTACCCAAGTATACCACATGTCATTCAGCCCAGAAAATGAGGATGAGTCCATACAGTTTTAAAATAATAGAATCATAGAGCTGGAAGATATACAAAGGCTATTTGGTCCAACCTCCTGATATGCAGGGACACAAAATCAAAACACTCCTGACAGATGGGTCATCCGGCCTTTGGGGGTACTTGCTCAAGAAACAGAGAATTAAATGGTAGACAGGCCCCCATGGTGCCCAGCCAGCTGCTTTTAATAATCATAATCATAATGTTTATTTATATCCCACCCCCTTGAATGCAATCGGGGCGGCTAACACCTATCACTTGGCACCTTAACCTCTGAATAGTAGATCTAAGCAAACTGTGTTCAGCAGCAGCCACAACTGCTCCTATGTGGAATGAGTGAGTAAAGATCTGACAGTTATGTGACCTGACAAATCTTGGATGGGCAGATTTGTCCAGGCAAAGCCCTCCTTAAGGTGATCATCTGGCCCCTGCCATATTGATCAGTCTGAGAATGTCTGATGCATATAAGTAAATCAAATGTGTTTCTTGGTGAAAGATAACAGGTGGCCTCCACAAGGGCAAAGACCCATATGGGTTACCTGGAGAAGAGCAGTTTGAGAGGGAGATGGCACAGTTTTGGGAAAGAGAGTCGGAATTGGAAAGAGATGAGCCAGAGTTGGAACTGAAACTGTAGAAGAGGGAGCAGAAGATGACAGGTTACCTTCTGGAGGTGGTGGAGTTGGGTGGCCTCCCCCACCCCACATGCAGTATGCCCTCCCCTTGGGAACCCAACACCCAAATGGATACTGGCCAGGATGAGTTAGAAAAAGCCACCACCTTCACTATACCTATTGATGATGGCTCTTCTTGAGGATCATGAGGTCCAGTGATGTCACCTGAAGGATCTCATGAACAGAGTGGGTGGCATTACTGATGTTGGGGGATGTTGACATAGAATGAATTTGGGTGATGGATCAGGGAAAGACAGCAAGTGTGTGTAGGATGTGTTGGGGGGACATAATGTGGAGGTGATGGAGAAGGCCACTATGATGTGGGAGAAAACATGGATCCAGAACCCAGGGGGTGGTGGGTAGAAACAATGGTGGTAAAAGGGATCAGCTGATGTTAGGAGGCTGAGGCACAGAGGCTGAGACAGCCACAGTAATGTCAGGGGTAAGGCATGGTGCTAGAATGGGGATGAGGTGAGAGGGCATGTCCAGGGGGCTGCCCTAGATGTGGCTGAAGCACCACAAGTGAAAGGAGAAGGAAAGTGGAGAGAGGGACAAAGAGGAAAGAAAGATCAACTGAGAAAGGGGGTGAAATGAAAGATTGAGGATGAAGTCTCATGGGGAAAGAGGACAATAAGAAGAAGGGGGTTTCAGAGAGTAGAAGGGGGAAAGTCAGAGAAGGATAAAGAGAGAATAAAGGTAGGAAAGAAACTAAAGGAAAAAAAAGGGTGCTCATGAACCATCCCATCCTTCCACTCCCCTATCCCAAGGAATGGAGCAGAGGGAAAGGAGAAGGAGAGGTAGAGAGAGCAGGCAGGAGAGAAGGAACCCCCATGCCTACTACATGTAAGCTACCCCACCCTACTTCTCCCATAAGGGCTTCCTCAACTTCCCCACTTCAGTCCACCAAAAACTCTTCCCGTTGCTTGAGAACCCACCCCACAACTCACCTCGGCAGGCTGCACAGCACAAGATCTGCAAATAGAGATACCTTTTGCCACAGCTAGGCAGCTAGGCAGGAAAGAAGGAAGGAAGGGCTGGATGACTAGTGTATTCTGAGAATCTGTTCCATATGTAAATGGCAATGAAACTCAGCCTTATGTTATTCTGAAGGTCACTGAAATGAGTACCAAACTTGTTGGGGGCAATTAGCTTACACATTGTAAACCGCTTAGGGAGTGTTTAAGTGCACACTGATAAGCTGTATAGAAATGTACTTGTTATTGCTATAATGAAAGAGATAGGAGATTATCGCACCCAGGAATTCTGATAGGAGAAACATGGGATCCGAAAGATGAAAACAGATGTTATTGCATTTACCCATGTCTAGACTGTAGACAGCCTATATCCACTTGGGCAGCCCATCTGCAACCAGGACTTCTCCCACGGCTTTTTCAAGAATGAGATTTTCTCATTCTTGAAATAGCCACGGAAAAAGTCCGGGCTGCAGACGGGCTGCCTGAGTGGATACGGGCTGCTTACAACCCAGACACGGGTAAATGCAATAACATTTGTTTTTGTCTTTTAGATTTACTAGGATTTCTGGGTGCGATAATCTCCATAGTTACAGAGGAGGCCAAACAAGTGTATTGCTCACCCTAAGTAAGAAACCTGCCTACACAAATGAACTTTTTCTTCAGTCCCAAAATTTCTAGCATTGCAGAAATTGAGATACTAAAACACATTCATATGTAGAATGCTCATATTGGCTGTGTTTACATTCCCTTGGTCGCTTGGTCTGCCGCTTTTCTTTGGATGCCTACACTGCATTTCCAAATGCTCAGCTGAAGCATTTAGGTGACTTCAATGTGAGAAATGTGGGGACTGAAGGGAAATTTCATGGAGGGGGTAGAATTCTTACAGGAGGGTGACACCCTTATTTTGCACACAGCCCTGTATCTACAGCCCTGGAGGGAGACAAGACAGAGCCTTTGAGAGAGTGAATGAGAGAGAAAGAGGCAAAACTGGGAAACCAAAGATGATGGGCTGAGACAGGAATGATGAGGATATCAGAGCAGAGAGAGAGAGAGAGGTTTAGAGCGACCTTTGCTAAGTTGTAGGAGTTGTCTGTCTGCAAAGGCTCAAATCTTAAGCATGCCACATTCTTCTGAAAAAAAGAAAGAAAGAAAAGCATCTGACCCAGAGGGAGATGAAATGAAAATATCATCTCCTTAGTTGTGTACAGCCTGCCTTCCCTTTTCTTCATGAGCCTACCTACCACTACCGGAGGTCTCTCGTTAGACTTTCACAAGGTTATAGACTTATCTGCCTTCAACTCGCTCCTGACAGGCTTCACCCAGGGGCGCCCACCGTTCTTGGTGCAAAGAGGTTTGTCCCTTCTCTTTGAGCTCCTTCTGCATTTCATGTTCTGACAGTTCAAGGGATGCCTAGGCATTTGATCACTAAATGCAAAAAAACAGCCCCAGCCCCAACCACAGACAAAGCTACCTCCCTGTTTATCCTTACAGTCACCAGGCTGCTTCTCATTCACATGTGATACCATGGAACATCGTACAAGATCTCAGTGGAATCTGGAGCCAGCCATCGGAAGGTCACCGAGTCTTTTATGTGCTTAGGCATTTAAATCATAGCATGTGACTGTAAACTTTATGTATTTATTTAGCAGCTCTTGCTAATGAGAAAGCATAATCTTAGCCATTGTTTTACTTGTAGCTCCCCATCGCCTCATTTATTTTTTAAAACAAAACTCAAGGGATTTTAATAATATATCCAATGGGTGAGTGCTATAATCCACTGGTTCAGGGAAGAAATGCTGAAGACCGAGGCTCTTAAGTAAGTTCAACCTTTCTTTTGCCCAGAAAATATGCAGGGGTAGCTGTGTTAGCCATTTAGCAAATTCAAACAAAAACCCACCAAACAGTGATACCTTCATCGTCCAACCGAAAAGCACAATACGCTTGTTGTCAGCTTTCGAAGCTCCTCTTTTCAGACAGACTTGAAGGATTTGAATCACATATCCCATGGATCATCTCCTCCGAACCACTGCTTTAGGTAGAAATTCTCAAAAAGGTCTTTTCACACTCACACTGGAATACAATGGTGCTGTTGGCTGAGCAATGGTAGAGGAGAGTAATGATATTGCCAGTACAATATTCACCACCCTTAACCATTCTGCTCAGGTCCTGCAGGGCTGTGGCATCCTTGACTGAGCCTCTCTTTCTACTGTCCTCCATCTTTGCCACCATTACTGTTTTTTCTAGTGAGTCATGCCTTTTAATGTTGCAGCCAAAATACAGCAGTTGATTTAGCTGTCTTGGCTTCCAGGGAGAGTTCAGGCTTGTTCTGTCCTAGGATCCATTTTATTTATTTTATTTTTTTATTGGGGGGGGGGGCTCTTTTTTGGCACTCTTCTTTGGCACCACATTCTCAAATGAGTTGTTTTTTTCTTTCTGTCTGTCTGCTTTCTTCATTGTTTTTGGATTTAAGGCTACCCCCAACTTTCCCCCCCTCTAATCTTCAGAAAGTCACCTTAAGACCATCGCCCCATTTTTAAAAAATTTTGAAATAAGTTTTCTCTGGGAAAGAGTCTAAAATGTATAAGCGGTCTTGGGATAAAAACAGGGTAATATAATATTTTTTTAAAAAGTCTTCATCTGGAATTCTGGTTTTCCCAGCAAACAATGGATCACTAATTAAATGGATAACCTGAGGCCTTGCCATTCAACAACAGACCGACATAGAGATTAACATGTAAATCACTTCTTCCAAGCAAAGGCCACACAGTGTATATACCCCACTCACTTCCATGCCAGCATTCTCTGAAGATGACAGCCACAGATGCCAGCGAAACATCAGGAATAAACTCTTCCAGAACACAGCATATAGCCAGAAAAACCCATAAAAAACTAAAGTTGAGTATCCTTTATCCAAAATGTTTGGACCAGAAGTGTTCCGTATTTTGAATTGAGAGGGGTGATGGGGGATTTTGGAATACCTGTATTTGCATATATATAATAAGACATAATGAGGCTGGAAAGACACTGAGGGTCTGTGAAATGGCAGGAGGCAGGGATTTTGAACATTTCACAAATCCTCACATCTCTCTCCAGCTCTGTCTCTCTCCAGCCTCACAAGTACATTATAGGTACATACTATGCCATTTCTGTTGTAAGTCAAAAAGTTTTGGATTTTGGAGATTTCAGAATTCTGGATAAGGGATGCTCCTCCTTTATTCAAAAATCTCAGACCAGCTTACAATAAAATCAATTTAATAAAGAGTAACAATAATTGAAAAAAGATTGAAATATATACAACAGTATATCAGTTGAAAATCAGACAATTTAAAAACGACGGAAACAATTTAAAACAGTGCAATGATAGCACTGGATAAAATAGTCTGAATAAAATGAATTAGATCCAAAGGCTTTAATATAAAGCCAATTTTTGAGTTGGCACTGAAATTACACAAGTGTTGGCATTGAAATGACACAAGTGTTGGCACCAATCAAGTCTCCAAAGAGAAGGCATGCTATAGCTGGGGTGCCACCACAGAGAAGGCCCTCTCACATGTCCTTCCCCAATATATATTTCCCTGCCAGTGGATAGAGATAGAGATTCCCTCAAGTATTGAAGTCCCCAGCCATTTAGGGATTTAAATATTAACATCAGCGCCTTGATTTAAGACCAGAAGCATATTGGCAGCTGATACAATGATTTGTTTCTCAAGACCTTCCACATTCAGACCTACCTTCCTCCTTCTCCTCCATGCTCCCTGATTGGAATTCTGTTGGTCTCATACAAATTTGAAAGTTCCCTTATTGATGTGCTTGTACACTTTGGGCTATTGCACTATGGAAGTATTCAGCTTACAGTTGTGTAAGTCCTGAAATTAACCATTTCACATGCCATTTCACACTCTTAGCCAGTGGATATCTCTTGGTCAGTGTTTTCAGTGTCTTATTGGACCCACTGGGACTGCAGAGAGAGGCAATGTCCAAGAGGGTCATACATAAAGTAAAAGATACACATGCAGAATTCCACTATGGTTCCCATATCACCACACCCAGAATTCACTATGTTACTGTGATAGCTTTCCTCACACCTCTACATGGCCATTACATGGCTGATCAGAAAAGCACATGGCTATATTCCTACCTCACAGACACAGATGGAGAACATCTTTCACAAAGATCCACTGAGGTCTTTCTGAAGATCACAACAAATTAGATAATCAGTCTGCAGTTTGCTGGACTTTTCTGTTTCAATTTGTTTAAGATGAGTTCTGTTTTATGATTATTTTATTGCTCCTTAACTTGTATGTTGTTATTGGGTAACTGTGGGCCTATGCAAATGAGGAGAAAGGGGGGTACCAGAGGCTGCCCTTTCTCCCCAGTATTGTGGCTGAACCAACCAAATGGTGCAGCCATGATGTGCCTGGAAAAAGGAGCCGCAAAATGTGGCTCCTTTCTCTGCTGCTGCCGAGGCTCCATTAGTTCCCTGGAGTGGCGCAGTGACATCCCTTGTGCACCGTGCCATTTGGACATGGTGTACCAGGCACGTTATCATCGCGCTCGCCATCTGAACAGGCATGTCCCAAGCGGGTGCTCCACTCACCCAAGCCCTAAAATCGGCCCCAGGGTGGAGCTTTGTGCCAGTCTGAACTGGGCCTTTGTTTGCTTTAACCGTTGAAAGCCATCTTGAATCCTAAACTGGGAAGGGAGAGAATGAAATACAAACAAACAAATAAAAATACATCATGATCACTACTACTACTACCACCACCATTATCATGGAAATGTAGGGACATAGTCAGACTCTCCAATACCCTCTTTTCTCCAAAAGTGATGGAAGGGCTATTGAGGGCAGCTATCACAGTCCTGAGGTAGAGGGACTTTGGTTGTTGTGGACAGAGAAAGAGAATACCAACTATATATACATGCAGAAGTACAAGGTGGAATGATGCTTATGCATGTCACTTACAGGATGTCAGCCACTGTGCATTTCCCATGGCAGAATGGGATAAGAAACCAGTACGTTGCCAAATATGCACACAGTTGCACAATTTTAATATTTAGCAGAAGGACAGTGCAGCACAACCACCATGGAACTACGTGGGTGTAGATTTACACCATACAAAGCACAATGTACCATCTGTGCTGCTGTGGCAGCCTCCTCCTCCTCCTCCTCCTCTTCCTCCTCCTCCTCCTCCTCCTCCTCCTCCTCCTTTTCCTCTTCTTTAAAAGCACAATGGTTGTTCAGTTTCTCTCAGGTACAGATTCATTAGCTCTTGACTGGCTCTCGCTTGTTTGCCAACTACTTGTGTGGAGGGAAGGGGGGGGGAGAGAGAAAAGTCATTTACCCTCGTGAATGTCAAGGTTAGTGCAAACTGTCCTTGTCATCAGTCTCTCTGGCAGAAGGTCAGGGATAAGCTTTCGTCAAATGGGCAGCGTCAAACAAAGCAGAGGCTGACTTAACTCACCGAAAGAAAGGAGACCTTCCCTGCAAGTCGATAAACATTTCACTGGGCAAGGGGGGAAAAAGGAGCAGCAGTAAAAGAAAAGGGTAACCCTTTCCTTGCTGTTTTTGGCATTTTCTTGCTTCTGCAACATTGTCTCCAAGAAGAGGAAAACAGTCTGATAGTTATGATGATATCATTTCTTCAAAGTCATGGTGCAATGATAGCTGCACTAAAAGCGGGTAGTAATCTTCTCTCACCCCTCATCCTGATACCCACATCCACTCAAGAAATGTTAGAAGTATTATTAGTACTAATATGATTAAGTACTACTAGAACTAGTAGACATCAGGATGTTTCTAGACAACAACGAGTGTCTGAACACAATACAACACACCAGGGGTGTAACTACAAGGGTTTGGGGTGAAGCCATTGCTCCCCAAAATAGCAATTCTGTCATCCCAAATGATTTTTTTCCCAGTCACCACAATTCCAAGCACTGCAGTAACTTAAGTTGAGCATTTAGAAATGTAGTTTAGGCATCTGAAGACAAGGGGCAGGCAAAGCGACCAAGGGAACATGAACACAGCAGATGCAAGAGTTCTAGGCATGAATGTTTTTCAGGGTCTCACTTTTTGTAAAGCTAGAACTTTGGGGCAACTGAAGGAAAAACTCATGACTGCAGAAATAAAGCAGTTTGGCACCACTTTTAATTGACATGGCTCCACTCTGTGGAATCCTGGGTTTTGTAGTCTGGTGAGTTATTCAGCCTGGTTTGTCACAGAACTCTGGGGCCTCACCAAACTACAAATCCTAGGATTCTGTAAGATACCATTATGGCAGTCAAATGGCTTTATTTATTCAGTGTGTCCCAGGTTACAATTTCTTAACTGAAATGTAGTATGCCCGCAGTCAAATTAGTATGTTTAAATATGTTTAAAGGGCCTTAAAAACATTGTCGTCATCGTCATCACAATGGTAACGATCAAAATATAGCACAACCCAATTAAAATACCTTTTGCAATGGGCAGTTAATAAAGTTGTTGTCGTGTGCCTTCAAGTCATTTCTGACCTATAGTGACCCTAAGGTGAACTTATCAGAGGGTTTTCTTGGCAAGATTTGTTAAGAGGAGGTTTTCAATAGCCTTCCTCAGAGACTGAGAGCATTTAACTTGCCCAAGGTCACCCAGTTGGTTTCATGGCCAAGCTGGGAATCAAATCCTGGTCTCCAGAGTCATCATTCAACACTCAAACTACTATGCCAAGCTGGAAAAAGCCTAAATAAGCAAAATAGTCTTTGCATACTCACAGAAAGAGAGAAGAGATGGCCAACCTATCTTCTGTGGAAGAGAGGTCCATGAGTGGGAGCAGTACCAAAAGGTCCATCTCTCATGTCATCATCAAACATACTTATGCCTCATTTTGATATACTGGGTCTTTCCCGCTAGACACGATGTGCTTGCAATGCCGTGTAGCCAATCTTATTTGAGTCTGTACAACCTTGGCATAAGTAAGGGCAAATTGAACGCATTAAAATGAGAACAATTTGTCTTATACTGTGGCCAGTCAGGAACCATTTGCCCCCTTTGGACCATCTTTGACAAATCTGTGAGGTTTGGTCTGTTCAATTCTGATCCAAAATATATGTGCAGATCTGCACCCATTCTGAGGACTGGGTTTATGGTTAAAGTCAGCAATGGAACAACAACAACAACATTTTACTGATATTTCCCGCCTCTCCCTACGGATCGAGGTGGGATTACAGCAATAAAAATGACTGGATGGAATCGTGGATTTTGCAGTTTGGTGGGGACTTATGCATTCTTTGACAGTTGTTCTGGGGTGTGTACTAGAGAATTCTAAGTAACTCTGTGGAGTTGAGACTGCCATGGTTGCTCTGACCAATGACCTCCGCTTGAGTATCGACAGGGGTAGTGTGACCCTGCTGGTGCTCTTGGATCTCTCCGTGGCCTTTGATACTGTAGATCATTCTATCATTTTGGGTTGGCTGAGGGAGTTGGGGATCAGAGGCACCACATTCCGGTGGTTCCGGTCCTTTCTCTCCAGTAGATCCCAAAGGGTGAGGCTAAGGGACAGTTGCTCTTCAAAGATCGAGCTTAATTGTGGCGTCCATCAGGGCGCCATCCTGTTCCTGATGCTGTTTAATATTTATATGAAGCCGCTTGGTGAAATCATACAGAGGCATAGAGCTCAGTGTCTTCAGTACGCTGATGACACTCAGATATACCTCTCCATGACAAGATCATCGGCTAGGGTTTCAGAGGCATCTCTTCTCTCAATGACTGTCTTGCGGCAGTAATGGATTGGATGAGGGAAAACAGGTTGAAGCTTAATCCAGACAAGATGGAGGTACTAACAGTTACAGCACCAAAGCCAGGTCTGGGAATACATCTCCCGGTCCTAGATGGAGTCACATCTGTTCGCAGTCTGGGGGTGCTCCTAGACTCATCGCTTCACATGACTAGTCAAGTGAATGAGACAGTCAGGAGTGCCTGTTATCAGCTTTGACTGATATGCCAGTTGCGCCCTTTCCTGGATCAGAAGGACCTGGAGTCTGTGGTACATGCTTTGGTAACCTCATGATTGGACTTCTGTAATGCACTCTACATGGGGCTACCCTTGTGCTTAACCCAGAAACTTCAATTAGTTCAGATCATGGCAGCCAGGCTTATCACGGGAACATCGAGGAGAGAGCACATAACACAGGTGCTTAAGTCTTTCCACTGGCTGCCGCTTAGTTTCTGGGCACAGTACAAGGTGTTGGTTCCATCTTATCTTAGGGACCGCCTCTTTCCGTATGATCCCCCATGCACACTTCGGTCCTCTGGGAGGCACCTGTTACAGCCTATGAAAACTAGGTTGGTGCAGACCTCCCAGAGGACGTTTTCAGCTGCCGCTCCCAGGCTATGGAATGACCTGATGGATGAAATGTGTCTTATTACATCTCTTGATTGCTTTAAAAAAGCCATAAAGACACATCTCTTCTGGCAGGCCTGCCCAGAAAGTCCCTAACTCCTGGCTCTGTTAGTGGGTCAAGCTCCCCACCTCAATTTTAACATCTCGACCCCTGATGCACATGCAATTGATTGTTGGGTTATGTTGTGGGAATTTTAATCATGTTGTTTTTAACTTTGATGTCTGTTTATTTTTATTTTATTTTTTTTTGTCTTTTGAACCAGTAATTTTTAATAATATAAACAGAGTTCGTTAAAAATATCCATGAAAAATCCATGGTTCTTTTACACGAATACAAAAAGGTTATTCTTTTTTCCCCAAGAACAAACTTTATAAAACTATTTTTTTTAAAAAAAATCAGGGAATACTATATACGTTTGACAAAGCTGTAAAAGATTCAAGAACCCCAACCACTCAACAACATACCAAAAATTATTTTCCTTTGCTCATGCAATGCAATACACCGCTGGACACAGTTCAGATTTGTTTTCTAATGTGGACACTTGTGCAACTCAAAACCAGCAACGAATGAGACCTAGCCAAAACTTTCATTTGTAAAGAGCCGTTGCTGTGGAATAGGAAAAAAATTGACAAAATTCAATGATGGCTTAAGTTGATATTTCCCACTGGGTATGAGACCACAGTTCCCATCGTTTCCGCCAATGTAATGAGAGTCCCATATACTCCTCAATTCCTTGTCCAGCTAAACTATACTTGGACATTATGTTAAAATCAGGCAGATAATAGCTCAACAAACCATTGCTTGATCAAAACATCTTTTTGTGGGACACATGGAAGAAGGATTTTGAACTCTTTTGAAAAATAATTCTTGGAAAAGTCTTCCAAGGCAGCCCTAGTACTAAGAGGGGCAGGCTATTTTTGTCCCTCCAAATGGATTGCAACTCCCATCAACTGTAGCCAGCACAGACAATGGTGATGGATGCTGGGAGCTTCAGGCCAACACAGTGCCCCAAGGACCATGAATTTGCCCACCAATGGATTAAAACATGATGGAGTAGTGTAGAGGAAAACATCACCTTCCATTTTTTCTATCAAGATTTCTAAACACAAAGTTAGCATAGCAAGGCTTGGGCTGAGAACTAAATGTCTCTTCTTAGAGTGTTTGTTTTGGTTATTTTACTTCCAAGATCCCAAGTTTGTATGCCATAAGAAAAAGCATGTCCTTCCTCAATAAGAGATGATACAAGCTACTCTTTCCATTTCAGGATTTTTCATTTTGTCCTGCTGCCACAAGCAGATCAGACTTAAAAACATGTAGATAGGCCCTTACACATTTGTTTTTCTTACAAAAGGAAAAGAGATGCAAAAACCTTACCATGATACACAGGCAACAGTGGAAATGAAGTAAACTTCCAGGGCAAAAACATTCCTGCCATGATTCCTGGTCATTATTCAATATCCCCCAACTCAAGAAAGTTTAGTTTCTTTTTCCTTTCCTCACCTTTTTGTTTAATATAATTTTTAAGGGGTGGGTGGTTGGGTATCGGTTATTATAAATTTTACCTTTACCTTATATTTTTAATTGTTGTAACCTGCTCCAGCTGGTTGACAGAGGAGCAGGCTATAAATAAAATTTTATATTATTATTATCTACCTTATTTCAGACCTTTCTTTTGACTGGATGAGAGAGCAAGGAAGGAAGGAAGGCTAAGTGAAGGCTGGAGAGGGTATAAAATTGAAACCCTTTGATAGCAAAGCACCAGATTTTACTCTTTGTAAAGTTGGTCCACCTGTAGGGCTGCTGCCAAGTTATTGCTGATAAACTGAACTCCTGTGCATGGTAAGATATTTCCTTCTTGATGAACCTTGTTATTTAATACCCAATACAACCAAGCAGATATGCTAGGAAAAGAGATATAACTCTTTGCTACATAATTCTAAAAGAAATGTAAGATTATGCCTAAACTGATTTAAGATCTGTGTAAACTTTGTCATGGAAGACAGTGCATTTATTTGTGTAACTAGAATAAATCATAGTATAAATGCTGCAACTTGTTCTCCAGTTAATGTCCTGATAGACCAAGAATACTTAAAGGGACATTGATCTGACTATTGGATAGAACTGAGTTTTGCCACCTTGGGGGTATCCACACTGCAAAATTAAAGCACTCTGACACTACATTAACTGCCATGACTCTATCCTACAGAATCCTGGGATTTATAGTTTGGTGAGGCATTCAGCCCAGTCTGTCATAGAATTCAGATGTATCACCAAACTGCAAATCCCAGGATCCTGTAGGATAGAGTCATAGCAGTTAAAGTGATGTCAAACTGCTTGGATTCCGCAGTAGGGATATATCCCTTGGGAGCTTAAGTGACCAATCCAGAAACTCCTTGGCTTCATTCCTAAATTCAGTTACCAGATAATTCGGTTTCTGAATTATATAACTATAACAACTATAACTATAATTAACCTAATCTGGTAACCAGATTAACTGGGAATTGCACCTAGGGAACAGGGCCAGCAAGCTGCACTGCAAGAGGAATGAGCAGGCACTGGTCAGGTGGGTAGGAAGGCCCGGCAAGCTGTTCACACCGCTGGGCAGCCAAAAGGCATGCCAGGAACAAGCTGTTCCAAAACAAGGCAGGAAGTCCTGGTGTGCTACCTGTGCCACACCACCCGCACCACTGGGGAGCCAAAAGGCAAGCTGGAAAGGCACAAATGGCATGAACCAGCAGGCACTGATACAGGGCAGGAAGGCCTGGTGAGCTGTCCATGCCACCACGAAGGTAATACAATGGTGGGGGGGGGAGGCCCACACCCAAAGAGGCAATGGCCCCGAGCACAATCCATGCTGCTGGGAGGACATGGGCAAGCTCTAAGGTGCAAACAAGAACCCAAGCCAGCCAGCCAGAGCATAATCATAGAATCATAGAGTTGGAAGAGACCACAAGGGCCATCAGTCCAACCCCCTGCCATGCAGGAACTCCCAATCAAAGCATCCCCGACAGATGGCCATCCAGTCTCTGCTTAAAGACATCTAAGGAAGGAGACTCCACTACTCTCCAAGGGAGTGTGTTCCACTGTCAAACAGCCCTTACTGTCAGGAAGTGATCTGAACCCAGATTCGAATCTGCACTGTTTCTCCACTTGCACGGATTCACTTTATAGAAAAAGACACAGAAAAATCAGCATCTTTTTGGTGCAGGTAAAATAGACCTGGAGTATGGCCCCCCTTTTAGAATTGCTTCAGAGATTTAGATCAAGTGGGAACCACTTGAATTGAATCTATCCAAACCGATTCATGATCCTGTTCAAAAGGTAGTGGGAATGAGGCCCTGGAAAATCTGAATACATTAAGGCTGACAGACATAAAGCAAAAGACCTTCAATCTTCTACCATATATAGGGATGGAGGAACCATGTCTGTGTCACCTTCCCAAAAAACAAATCCCAGGATTCCTTGGGATGGATCCAAGATAGTTAAATGGGTTTCAAACCACTAGAATTGTGCAGTGTAGATATAGCTAGAGTGATCTCAGAGAACAAAGGAAAAATAAAAATGAGGACTATGTGAGTATCATTCTTGGTCATTCACACTACAAAAATAATCCAGGATGAATCCAGGTTGAATCCTTGATGTTCATACAGGTCCTGAATTCCTTCGATGCACTTTGGGGGGGGGGGGCTGGCAAACCCCCCACTTCACCCAGGATATTCAATGCCAAGTTTTTTTTCCACAGTTTTCCTGAAAGATCAACATCAATCCTCAATAAAGATTCCAAACCTGGCAGAATTGGTAGTAACTTGTCCCTCAAACATCCCTCAAATGTGGAGGAAGTGCATTTGTGTGAACACCTGGTGTGCTTCCTCAATTGTCATGGAATCATCGTTCCCTCTAACATCTCTGAATCGTTCCAGAGGGGGATATTTCCTCTGAATGGAAACTTTGCATTCAGAGGAAATCCATTCCCCTGGAATGATTCAGGGAAGCTAGAGGGAGTGGCGAGGGATGCTAGAGGGAGTGACGATTCCATGATGATTGAGGAAGTGCACCAGCTGTTCATCGGGGATGCTTTGATTGGGAGTTCTTGCATGGCAGGGGGTTGCACTGGATGGCCCTTGTGGTCTCTTCCAACTCTATGATTTTATGACTCTATGATTCATACATGTGCTCTTCCTTCATGTTTGAGGGATGTTTGAGGCACGAGTTATCAGCGATTCTGCCAGGTATGGAAATCTTCATTGTCAGCAGTGTGGATATGCTTCTGAATCGATTTGGATCTCTCTGTATCATTAAAGGAAGGGAGACGGTTCCATTTTAACCCCAAACAATGGCATGTGTAAATAACACAAAGGTTACAATGACTCAGAGATTAATGAACCCACAACATAATGGGAACAACAAACCTGATATGCATCAGCATGGCAATCCTAGGGACAAAAAAATGAGTGTGAATGCCCCCCTTGATTAAAGCGATGGACCCAAAGAGCTACAGGCAAACAAACTCAAGGCAGGTTTGTAAACTTGGCCCCTGACACCCCACACTACATGCCACCCTTCCAGCCATCCCCTTGCTGCTACAGCACAGGAATCCAGCGGAGAATATATGGGAACCATTACAGCATATAAGTAAACAATACCCCCCCCCCCCCATTTTGTACTTGTTAGCTTTGGTTGCTGGAACGCATGCTGTGATATCTCGAAGGTGGTGATGGCAGAGCTGCCTTTAAATAGCTGCACAGCATATGTGATGCTTAATGAAGGCACGTTATGTGTATGCACAAACTGTGTGTGTGTGTGAGAGAGTGTTATGGGCAATGCCAAGCCAAAATATAATTAATGCATAAAGGAAATCATTTCCAAGAAAACACCATGGTAAGAGCAGCAAGGATCAATTACAGAAAATGGTCTCTCACACCTGGACGAGACCTTTGGGGGGATGCAAAGGGGAAGTTAAAAGAATACATTTGCCACCTTCTAGGGTTTGAGCTGTGCATATGAGGGGCTGCCTGATACTGAGTCAAATCAATGGGCTCTTGGGCCTAGTGGAAATGAGTTGAAATCAAAGATGTGTGTAGAAGATAAGTGTAAATCAAAGACTCTGTGCAAACCTCAGTTCCATAAGAGTACAGGGGGAAAAAAAACAAGATTGGCTCTTGATGCAGAATCGAGCTTCTCAAGACTCTAATCCTCCATCATTGTCATTTAAAAAACAACAACACATACACACAACAACAACACATTTCTACGTCTCAGGGCTGCAACTAAACACTTGAAATTACCTTAGCAATGAAATCTGAACAGCCAGAAGGATGGCTAAACAAGAGGTCCATCCATCTAAATGCTGCAGTACTTTTTTGGTGTCCAGGCTGAGAAATGAGGCCCTTTCACACTACACAGTTATAGCACTATGATTCCACTTTAACTGACATGGATGCACCCTATAGAATTCTAAGAACTGTGGTTTTGATAAGGTACCAGACCTTTCTGTTTGAGAATTCAAAATAACTCTCCCCAAACTGCAAATCCCAGAATTCCAAATGGTGGACCATAACAATTAAAGCAGAATCATTGAATTAAAACTGTATAGCATGAAAGGGCCCCTGGTCTTTCTGTTTGTTGTAGCTGACAGCATAGGAAAATTAAGCAAAATAGCAATATATTTCAAATGCTATGCAAATTAAGAGAAATTATGCAAATACCATCAATGTACACAATTTTTGCAAGTTGTAGAATCCAGTTTGTCCTGATGAAGAATTTGAGTTGCCTGTGAACAGCATTTTTCAAAGCTTTTGTATATTAACTCACACACACAATGAAACTGTGGTTCACTTACTGTATATGCATTGTGAGCACTGACTGTACACTGCTATCATGTTATGTGTGTGTTTGTGTGTGAAGATTGCTATCATGTTATGTGTGTGTTTGTGTGTGAAGATTGCAATGGTAAACCCCCTCTGAAGAAACTTACTAAGAAAACCACATGATAGGTTCGTCTTAGGGGTGTCATAGGTCAGAAATGACTGGAAGCCACACAACAACAACTACTACTACTATACACACACACTGTCATAAAAGAGAATATTTCTGGATGGCATATTAGTGGAAAACTAATGGCACAAAATGCCACTGTGATACAATGACTTCACAGAGGAATCTGGGGTGGGTGGTTTACCCGTTAAAAGTGGCAGTGGAAATGGTCACATCACCACTAACCTCGGCTTCTAAGGCCCTGTCTGAAATGGGCAAATAAACCAGCCTCCCCCTGGCCTCTTGGCAGGGAGACTGGACAATGCTGGGCCCAAACCCCAAGTCTTGAGCAAACAATCCACATGATGTCTGGGCCATTCTGGGCCAAATCTAGGGTATAATACCATTAACATATTTTAAAAACTCACCAGTTGCTCTAGATCTTCCCAAAAGATCTGGAGCCCTCTCTTCTGATGCCAGGCAGTTGTTTGCATGGGTGTCCTCCTCTGCCACTTGGCATGGTCTCTGCTGCAGGTTGCTTCATTCTGAATGAGGCAACTAGCCATGTGATCATGGTCGGGCACTACATTCTGACCTCAGAAGCAAATCATTTGCTGCTGCAGTGGCCACATTGAGTGGTAGAACGGGATGCCCATGTGAACAGCACCCAGGTAATGGGGGGAGGTGGGAGCAGCTCTGGGGCCAGAATACTCCAGGCTGCCTCTGGAGTAACCTGGCCAGTACAGAAAGGACCTAAGTCATGGGAGTGGGTGGTTTCCATCTGCACCCTTATAAGTTGGATCAAGTCATCTCATGTATTAAAGATACATTCTTATTTATTATCAGCCATCTTGGGGGCTTGTTGATAGGCAGAAAGGTGGGACAATAACAGAAATGGCAAAGAACTGTGAATAGACTTGCTGCCATGTTACTACACTTTTTCTACAACTTTGAGTATTGTGCATCCACACTAAAAAACAACAACACACACACCAGAGCAAAGAAAGTTGTTTTAGAGTAGATACTTGGTATATATTTATTCACACTCTGCTTCCCTTCTCCCAATGACACATACAAACACAAAGCAATTTGGTAGGCAATTTTGGCAGATGCATAATGTCGGCAGTGTGCAGAGTTGCCACATGAACCTTCACAAGTGTTGGGATCATTTTGGAAGCCCCTGTTCTTTGTATGCCATTCTTGAGGGTACTGATGGATAGCAACAAAGAGAAATATGGTGTACAGGTTTGAATGTTAGACCAGGACTCTGGGAGACCAGAGTTCAAATCCTTGGTCAGCCAGGGAAACCAACCCAATGACATTCAGTGAGTCATACTCCCTCGGCCTCAGAAAGTGATGGTAAATCTCCTCTGGATAAATCTTACCAAGAAAACCCAATGTTAGGTCCACCTTGGGGTTGTCATAAGTCATAAACAATATGCACAGGACAACAATGTAGAGAAATTTGCTTGGACTTAATCAAAGCAACAAAAACTAGCAATTATGTAACCTCAACTTCTTATGTAAAGCAATGCTATTTTTTTTCCTTTGCTTTTATCAGAATGGTACTAGTTTTGTTTGTTTTTTCTACTGTGTGTCTTTAGCTGTGTGGTTTTACCTGTACGATTTAATGTTAACCTGTTTTATTATGGATTTTTTTTTTCTGAATGATCCTGGACCACAACAATCCTGCAAAAGCAGAAAGGTGGACACAATTTTTTTTTTCAAATAAGCAACAGCTGACATTTTGCCTACAAAACTTATTCACATCTTCCTTGTCAGGTGGAACATCTAAGGCATGTTGAAAGAGAACAAAACTGCATTCAGCTGTCAACAGATTTTGCCTAACATGAAACTGGAGGTTCCTCCTGGGGCAAAGTCTTATATACCAATCATTCTATTGAGAATCCAAACACAACTAAAGAGAAATGAAATGTAATCTTCAGTGTATACATCCTCTGTTTCTCTAGGAACCTGTCTACCATCAGCACGTCTCAGAGATCCTGGAAATAATAAATAATTGTCAGGCCAGCATGGCATACTGGTTTGAGTGTTGGACTATGACTTCGGAGACCAGAATTCAATTCCCCACTTGGACATGAAGCCCACTGGGTTGCTTTAGGCCAGTCACATGCTCAAAGCCTGAGGACGGCAATGGCAAACCTCATCTGATCAAGAAAGAAAACAGCATGATAGGTCACCATAAATCAGAAACAACTCAACACAACAACAACAAATGGTATCCTTCTGGGTCTCCTCTCTGACATAAGATTTGAGACCCACAATTCCAATCTTCCTGAATTGTGGGGCAGAAGGTTCACATTACATTAACAGTTTGCTGTTATTTCCTATCAAGTCAACTTAGAATTCTAGTAAATGAGAGACGTCCAAGATTTATGGCCATCAGCTGCCCTGCTCATGTACTGTGAACTCAACGTTGTGACTTCGTTCCACATGTGCTGTGGACTATGTCTGCACTGGTCAAATAAGAGGTCCTCCCCTGTCCTCATGGCAATCAATCCAGAACACACAGTGCCGAATACATGTTTCTGGTGTCAACTATCCTGAAGAAAGAAGGCCAGTTTAGCACCAAACTCGTGGTTTACCATCCTTAAAACAGATTTCAAGTGAGTTGATTTTCTTCACTGTCCAGCTTTCACGTCCTTGCACAGAAATCAGAAATACAACAGCATGGATGATACTGATTTTGGTATTCAGTAATATATCTTTACACTTGAGGGCCCAACCTACCGGCTTCATAGCTGCTCTTCTATGTCTTTTAAGTCTTCATAACCTGAATATGTAGAATCAATAACAGTACCCTCATCCCTCCAAATTTTCAGATTTAATATTTGTGGATTTGATTATTCATGGATTTGAATAATATTTTCTCTCTAGGACTCTCTAGGTCCTCCAGTGCAAGTCTATAGTCAACTTTAACTTCAAGACCTAGATATTCCTAGAGAGAATACTCTTACTAGACATTTGTAGTTTCTCCAGTGCAGTTCTATGGTCAGTGTCTGTTAGACATTGACCACAGAGTTGCACTGGAGGACATAGAGATTCCTAGAGAGGTGGCCTCTCAGGTAAAAATATGGAGTTTTTGTTATTTGCGGGTTTTCCATATTCACAGGGGTCTTGTGCCCCTAACCCTAGCAAATATGGAGGAACAACTTTTCATCTGCTTTTTAAATTTCTTAGTTTCTCTCTCCTTCTCCCACTTTTAGTTTTGTCTTCAGCTTAGTGCAATTGCTGCAAACTGGCCTCAATGTGCAAAAGTAGTTTGCGCTCCATTAACTCTTCTGGGGGGAGGAGAGATGAGAGAGGCAGAATCTTACCCATCCTAGTAGGCTCAGCAAAAGAAAACTACTGCAGTCTCTCCTAGCTTATATGTTCTTGTAATTAATAACTTTTGCCATCTTGACCACACTGTGGTGTTGCTTGGCCACATGTTTCATTTTTCTTCTGTGCAATGTTGGATGGTATGCACCACTGCTGTCATATAGATACACAACTGACGTAGAAGGTCTGGACACTTACATGAAAGAACCAGAAAATCATCTCAGGACCTGTGTTTCATTGCCAAAACTGAAAGTACTGCAAACTGGATAACTTTCTCAACCATAAATGATTTATTGTGGGGAGTGAGGTAGGATTTCTTTGCAGCACTTTGTAACACTTTGGAATCTCCCAAAGTATTTGTGCTGTAAGTGTTGTCTTTGATGCGACTCCCACAAAGTCCTACCCTTTGGGAAAGCTGGTGAATTTCAAAATCAGTATGAATATTCATTTCAGTTCTACTAAGTGTTGTCATGAAGCAATATGTGGAAGCAGGAAGAATTGCTCTCAAGCCCCACTGGACTCTTCTCCCATTAAGGAAAGAAAAGAGAAAGAACCAAAACTGTAGTTTTTCTTTTTGTTACAGTTGAAAAAGTTCCTCTATGAGCAAGCCACTGCACCAGAACATTTTCATTTCTATATCTTAGCAAACATGCAAAATGCCATCTGCAGTTAGTGTAGCTAACTTCAAACATCCAGCCATGTAATAGATCCACTCCCAGCTTCTTTGATTCTGCTGCTAAACATTTTTCAAGAAAGAAAGAAAATCCATTTTTACTGCTAATGCCACCTGCAGGTAGAAGAAAAACAGTTGCCTGCCCTGGTCCCTGAAAATTGCTGAAATATATGCCTTTGTGCCTTTGCATAAAATCCATCTCTAAAACCTTTGTTCTGTTTTGAGGAAAATGCACGTTGTCTTTTTTTTTTTCCCCGAAAGCATAATATCACAAATGTTATCTTTTTAGGACTTAATGATTCTTCTGAAATTCTGCACATTCACATTTCTCCCAAAACACTATAATTTTGAATAATTTGGTCACACATCTAAAATAGAGCCTCCACTGTTTCTTTTTTTATGTATTTCAAAATTATGTAGAGGTCATGGGGCTCAGTCCATATTTTAATTTTTTTAAAAAAAACAATTGAATAGTTTGAAGAAACTTTCAGTCAATTACATTCTTTCATATTTGCACTATCCTCTCCATTACCAATGGACATTGTGTGAATTGATGAAAAAGAAACTTGATGTGCTCATAATATGTGGCTAGAATCCTACTTGTAATTCCTGCCAGAGTAGACCCATTGAATCAATTGTTGACAGATGAACCAACAGTTGTGTGAATCCTATTGATTCAATGAGTTTGCTTTAGTTAGAGCTACCAGTAAGTTTCAGGCTTTAGATTGCATTCCTACTACTGACTCAGAGGTAAGTACTATGAAGTTCAGTGGACTTTGTTGTTGATGTGCGCCTTCAGCAAATTTCCAACTTATGGTGACTCTAAGGCAGCTTATCACATGGTTGTCATGACAAGATTTTTTAATAGAGGGATTGCCTTTGTATGCCTTTGAAGCTGAGAGGGTATGATTTTACCAGGGTCACCCAAAGAGTTTCCATGGCTGAGCAGGCATTTGAACACAGGTCTCCAGAGTCCAACAGTCAATCCACTACACCATGCTCTCAATGGGCTTTTCTCCCAGGTAAATGGCAGCACTGGAAATCATTGAAATATTCGCTGCACACTCTTTGCCTCCAACCTCTGGTCAGATTATCATATAAATTTGCATCTAAATTGTTGAAAGGAAAAGCTATTTCAGCCAACACATTTTTGTCATTTCTTCCTTCCTTTCCTCTCTTTCTTTGCTCTGAAAAGGACATCTTGGACTCGTCTTAGAGGAGAGAGGGTGGGGGGACCAGGCTTCAATACATGAGACTGTGCAACCTTTGACATGATGTAACCATTGACGATGATGACATAATGTCATGAGAACAGATGGAAATAATATGGTGAAGCCCCGCTCTCTGCCTCTAATAGGCAGCTGCTGACATGAGTGAAACACCTCCTGCACCACTTAATAAAATTATCTTCATTTAGAAAAAAGGGATGAAGATATGGAGCCAATTACCTTAGTGGATCTGACAGGCAACCTTAAATGGATCTTCCGCTTGCTCCGTTTTGGTCCACTTAAAAAAAAAGAAAGGATACTATGAATAATGATAAAAATGACTCAGAAGTGATGCCTGAGGAAATTCTTGTCTTTAGTTTCGAGAAAATTAATAGGGGAGAATTCAAAGTGGAATAGAAGAAGAAGGCCTCAGAAAATTGGGGCATTTTCACATTTGTCCCTTCCTGCCTTTGACTAAATGACAGGAGTCCATAACTCTTGTTCCTAAAAAGCAAGGATGAAGTGAACAAGTAAAGCAAGGCCTCTAACTCTGAAGGTCTATCTATGAGATGGAAAGTGAGGGTCTTCAGTGTATAATATGATCCCTGTATTCATGGGGGATACACTCCCTGACTGACTGTGAAAGTGTGAAACTAAGAATAATAGTGAACCCTACTGAAATGAATGACTTCTGGACAAAGTTGACCATAGAGTCATTCTGGAGGACCTAGGAATTTATCACATGGGGGGGGGGGGGAGCGACTTACCCCTGCCGGGATACAGTCACTTATGGGTTGCTTTCGGGAATTATCACATGAAAAAATGCTTCTGCTGCTGCTGCTGGGCAATTGCAACCCTGCTGCAACCTGACTCTCAGCCATGCTTAGATGCCCAATTTGCAAACATGGGAGCCTGCTGTCATTGAAAGACCTGGGATGCAGCTGGGTTGCAGTTGCTCAGTGGTGGCAGCGGCAACTTGCATGCGATAATACCCTGTAGCAACCCACAACCCAACTGTATCCCATTGGGGAGCAGTTGCATTATCTGTGAGTGTGATAATCTCCCTAGAGTTTACCAGAAAGAACACTCTCTAGGCATTTCTAGGTCCTCCAGCATGACTCTATGGCCAACCTCCACCAGAAACATACCACAGAATTGCATTGGAGGACCTAGGAAATGCCTAGATGTCAAATGCTCTGTTTACTGTGGTGTTGAGCTAAAAATTCTTCAGTGGCATTTGTCCTAATGCTTAGGACTCCATGCAATTGTGATGCTGGTGACTCTCTTTCTACTTCATGTTATTATTTTGCTTTTGAGGTGACAAACTCCATATAAGCCAGTGGTGGACAACTTCATGAGGGCCAGGAGGCAGTTTTCTCCAGTTAACTAAACAACCACCCTCAGGACACACACCCTATCATTGCACCAAAATACTTAGTTTCTGAGTTCTTCATTTGACAGTCTGTCTCAGGTGCCACTACTATGAAAGATTAGGTATATGGCAATCAGACAATGCCTCTAATTCAGTGGCACATTGGCTCTGAAATATATTCGCTGAAAATGTGTCATTCATCTGTTGTTTCAGTGGAAAATGAATACTGATATATTTGGTCATATATTTGGGGAAGAAGAGATGTATGTGACACGAAAGCGCTGGCTTTTTAACTTCAGATTTTTCAGTTTTTAATAGTTTTATTTACATTTGTTTTGTTAGCTGCCACATATACAATTATGGTAGGCACATATGGACACATACACAAGTGTACACAGCTCTGTACCAGAAGCAAAACCCTGACCTAAATGGAGAAACTCTTTTGTTCCAGTGTGGCAACTTCTATTATCAAGTGAAAGTACAGATTTCATGGTGCAAGCTTAGCTCTGTCAGATTAAATCAAAAAACCCAGAAATAGCTATAACCGTAGCCACGCACTTTCTGAAACAGACATTTCTCCTCCCATCCATATACAACCAAAAAACCCTAGATAAAGCAAATATTAATGATTACAATTAATAATATCATAATTCCAAGCCATGTCAAAGGCAAGAAAATAGCTCTTGTATGAGAAAAAGCCAAGAGGTCTAAAAGTTTGACTTTTATGTTGATTCTAATTCTAAAAAAGCAACTCAGAAAGGCTGTTTGGCTTGATTTCAGTGAAAAATTATTTACCTAAAACTTAGAGAACTTTGTTCTTTTTTCCTCTGGAAATTATTTTACCAACCAAGCCTCCAATGCCAATGGAACACCCCAAAAGAAAAAACCATAAAACCCCACACCAAGATGAGTTGCAATTTTCTACAGCAAAAAGGGCACCACAATCATTCAGGCTTTGGTCCATGGCATGGTCACTTTTCCATTATTGGGTTCAAAGTTAAGAAAACCTGTGAATTTTGGAACATAATTCTGGAGATGAGGGATTTGGAAACTGTGGTACACGCTTTGGTCACCTCACGATTAGACTACTGCAACGCGCTCTACATGGGGCTGCCCTTGTACCTAACCCGGAAACTTCAATTGGTCCAAAACATGGCAGCCAGATTAGTTACTGGGACATCTAGGAGAGAACATATAACTCCAGTGCTTAAATCTCTCCACTGGCTGCCAATTAGTTTCCGGGCACAGTACAAGGTGCTGGTTTTAACCTTTAAAGCCCTACATGGCTTGGGCCCATCTTATCTCAGGGACCGCCTCTCCCCGTACGATCCTCCCCGCACACTTCGATCCTCTGGGAGGAACTTACTACAGCCTATCAAGACCAGGCTGGCACAGACCTCCCAGAGGACCTTTTCTGCGACCGCTCCCAAGCTCTGGAATGGTCTGCCGGATGAGATGCGTCTCATGACATCTCTAGATTGCTTCAAAAAAGCCCTAAAGACGCATCTCTTCCGGCAGGCATTCCCCTGAAATTCCTTATCCCCGGCTTCGGTTCCAGACTTTGATTCCTGCCTACTCCCATGTTCTGATCCCCACTTATGACGTGGCCACATAAGGAAGGGTTAGGATGTAGCTATATGTTTTTAAATAACTGTTTTAATCATTGCTGTTTAATCTATTTTTAAGGGGCGGGAGGTTTGGAAACGGGTCATGGGATTGTTTTAATCTATGTTTTTTTACTTGTACCCCGCTCCGAGTGTATATACAGAGGAGCGGGCTATAAATAAACTATTATTATTATTATTATTATTATTATTATAAAACTTTCAGGAATCGTTGGGATTCTGAGAGTAGTAATCCTGAAGAGTGAGTGTTCCAGGTCCTGTTTATATAGGCACAATACCGACTTTTTTGCCAGCAGTTTATGTATTTCCTTTGATCTATTAGTCTTCAATGGGTAGGTGGTAATCTTCTCTAAGGTGAATCCAGAGAAAACGGAAGTACTGGTGATAGGTTCTCCCGGTCCAGGGATGGAGGTGGTTCCACCTGTCCTGAACGGGGTCACGCTCCCCGTGAAGGACACAGTACGCAGCCTGGGGGTGCTCCTTGACTCGTCACTCCATCTGACTTCTCAGGTGGATGCGATGGTCAGGAGCACCTGTTATCAGCTTTGGCTGATACGCCAGCTGCGTCCCTACCTGGGCCGGAGGGACCTTGAAACCGTAGTACATGCTCTAGTAACCTCTCGGTTGGATTTCTGCAACGTGCTCTACATGGGGCAGCCTTTGTATCACACTCGGAAGCTACAACTGGTGCAAAATATGGCAGCGCGGGTGGTCACTGGTGCTCCCAGGGCCGCCCATATAACACCAATCCTGAAGGATCTTCATTGGCTGCCGATTCGCTTCCGGGCTCAGTACAAAGTGCTGGTTATTACCTATAGAGCCCTATATGGCCTGGGCCCAGAGTACCTGAAGGACCGTCTCTCCCCATATAATCCGCCCCGCACACTAAGATCTTCTGGACAGCGGTTATTGAGAATTCCGGAGACCAGACTAGTGAGCACGACGAAGAGGGCATATTCCATCTCTGCCCCCTGTTTCTGGAACTCTCTACCTACCAAGCTCCGCTTGTCCCCCTCCCTTGTTCAATATAAGAAGGATCTAAAGACCTATTTATTTAAGCAGGCATATTGTTGAATGGATTTTTTATTATTACCCTGTAGTAAGCCGCCTACTGTTTTGCTGCCGCACTTGCACTTGTACTGTAACGGGAATATTGTTTTTATTGTTTTTATTGTTTTATTGTAATTGGCTTGTTTTTAATGTTTTAATGTTTTTTATATGTTGTACACCGCCCTGATCTATGGAAGGGCGGTATAGAAATAAATCTTATTATTATTATTATTATTATTATTATTATTACCAATGTGTTGCCAATGGCTATCTTTTGAAAATAGCAAAAGATCATTGAGTAAAAATCATAAGGAAGGAGAAAAAAAGGAGATAGAGAGATAAATCTAAGAAAGGAAGATCATCCTCCTGAGTCCCCTCCTCTGCCATACATTTTCTACCACCATCTGGATGACAGAATTTCATAGGATACGTATCCTATCTGACCCTTCCCTCTTCTGTTTGGATCAGACCTCACCTGAAATTAAGGTTGCCAGAGTAAATATTTATGAGGGCTCCTGAGTCTTTAATGCTTCTGTAGAAGAGGGAAGTTCATCTGGTGCTGCTTGCCTACAACCAGGTAACAAGCAGCACCTGTTGAAATTCCCTCTTCCACACAGCCATTAAAGGTGCAGGAACCTTCTCAATTTTTCACTCTAGCAAACTGACCTGAAATACTGTATCCAGTTCTGGGTACCACATATTAAGGAGGACATTAACAAGCTGGAACATGTCTAGAGGAGAGAACCAAAAATGGTAAATGATCTAGAAACCAAGCCTCATGAAGAACATTTGAGGGAGCTCGGCATGTTTATCCTAGAGCAGAAAAAACTGAGAGGTTATATGAGTCATCTTTGAATATCTACATGGTTGTCTGTTCTTCTATGATTCTATCATCTGCCTTGATGATTCTCAGATATGGTGGAGGACACAAATTGAGAATTACTTTTTAAAAGGCCAATCTGGTCTTCTTAGGCTGCAGTAAGTTCATCCCAGAAGACCTAAGTGTGTGGGGTGGATTATATGAAAGAAGGTGCTCCCTCAAGTAAGCTGGACCTAAACCATGTAGGGCTTTAAAATGCTGCTCCTTTTTGAGTGGGGAAAAGGGTGCCCTTTCATCAGCCGCCATAGCTTTGCAGTGCTTCTGCAACAGGTGGCATATTAACACCATGCCACCAGAGCACTGCAATGCTACCTGCTAACTGGGCAGCATGAGGCCGTCTTGGGAGTGGCATCAGGGTGTGCCTCATTTAAACACCACACCCCATGCCACAGCCAAGCCAGCGCTTCCTGCCAATCTGTTTGGGAAAGCTCAGGCTACCATCTTCTCTCTCTCTCAGTCTCAAAGGTGCTACATCCTTTTGCATGTGAAATGATTACCATTATGGAATTCTACACAGCCATGAAAGGAATATGTCGCTTGTACAATGATCCAAAAGTCTAACCATATCAGTAACTGAATTTACAAGTATGTAGGATACTAACAGGATAGTAGTCTCTTTATGTGTGACATTGATTGTCCATAGAAGAAACATTTTAAAAACCTAAAACTTT
The DNA here is from genome assembly GCA_034509955.1 of Urosaurus nigricauda. Classification (NCBI taxonomy): domain Eukaryota; kingdom Metazoa; phylum Chordata; class Lepidosauria; order Squamata; family Phrynosomatidae; genus Urosaurus; species Urosaurus nigricauda. The sequence continues at coordinate 369,512,876 of JAOEGL010000001.1, forward strand.
AGGTCCATGTAATTTGTTGTTGTGTGCCTTCAAGCCATTTTCATCTTATGACAACTCTAAAGTGAACTTATTATGGGGTTTTCTTGGAAAGCTTTGTTCAGAGTAGTGATGCCTTTGCCTTTCTCTGAGGCTGAGAACATGTATCATATCTTGAATTAAAGGGAGATCCTGAATACGGAGAAATTTAAACATGGATGCTGATGATGCTAATGCACCAAAATAAAAATAAAGTGTCACACAATTCATAGAAGAAATAATACTGGTACCCAGTTCCTTACAATGAATCAATAATCAATAATAAATATGATATACTAAAACACTCTCTTCCTTCCTTCCTCTTTCGTTCTCTTTTCTTATCACCTTTTGAATTACTGAGATCTCGTTTCAGATGAGCCCATTGAACACAACCTCCATCAGGCATCAGTCCTTTTATTTCATTATTTTTTCCCAACATGGCGGTACGTGCTTCTGCCCGCTATCTGCATAAGTCTTTTGTGTATTGCTAATGGAGTGCTGGAATTGTGGCAGCTCTGAGCAGGGAATATGTGTGAGTAACAATATGCTGACAGACCCCTCTGTGGAATCTAATCCGTTCCAGCTCATGCACTCCTCAGAAACTATTTAACTTTCATTAAACTGTGTTTGATATCAGCTAAATAGAATGCATACGGCACCAATATCGCTCATATGGTCTCATTCATTCAATCACAGCAGTCTTCCCCCCTCCCTTTTCTTCCCCCCTTTCCCGTGTCTCTGTACCCAGGATAGCAGGGTAAATAGGAGACCTTTGAAGATATAGTTAGTGCTCAGGTTTCTTTATTCTTTTGTGCTGGTTTCTCAGCGTTGAAACATTGATTCATGTATGTCTCAGACAGCTTCCATTAATTTCATGTAATGTAGCTTTTATCTCCTAGCAGGGACAACTCTCTCTAATACGGACTCCTTTTGTTGCCCTCCCTCTCTCCACTGGCTCCTTTTTAAAAAAATTCTTTATTTTTATTTTACTTTTTGGTCTTCTCTTGCTGCTTCCCAGCTGTCCCTTGTTAGGGGACATGCTTTATAAAAATAAGGGGATGGGAGAGAAGAAGTCCCTTCTCTTTTCTCAGAAGATGGTAAGCACAAAAAACCATGAGGGACATCTCTTTCACAGCTCTACAGCAACACAAAATTTTCAAGACAAGAGAAGCCAGAAAAGAGAAAGCATTATGTTAAGAGCCCTTGAGAGCACAGACCTCCCTTTTCAATATGCAGTCATAAGGTGCCACGTAATAGGATCACAAACCTGGAATAAGAATTTGTGCACATTCATGTGTGGTTGGACTTCAGCTCCCAATAGATCTAGTGATCATAATCAATGGTTAGAAATTATGGGAATTGCAGTACAACCACACCTAGAGATGAAGCATCAGGAATTGGAGCAGATATCCAATGGAATGAGCAAGAAGGCCACAAAATCTAGCAATCTGAGGTAAGTGAAGCAATATACATCACAGTCAAGACTGTGGGGAAAAGGGATTAGACAATTTGGTTTCAAATGTAATATTGCCCAGCTGTGATCCCATGTTTCTCCTCACTTGCTCTGGCCTGGTTCCATTTTAATATTCTTACAGGTCAGGGCCAGGAAAGAATAAGGAGCCCTATGCTTGAAGAGAGTGAGCAAACTGAAATTTCCCATACCTTGGATCAAACATTGATCAGAACAGAGATTGTAGTCAAGAAATAAGAAGACTAGGAATGGGAGGGACATCTGTGAAAGAACCAGATAGTATCCTAAAGAGTAAAAACATAAAACGGAGCACTAAAGTTAGAATTGTCCAATCCATTGTATTCCCTATCACCATGTAAGGATAGGAGAACTGGACAGTGAAGAAAGTGGATTTTAAAAAAGTCAACTCAATTGAGATGTGGTGTTGGAGAAGAGTGCTGAGAATACCACGGACAGCCAAAAAGACAAACAAATTGGTCCTTGAACAGATCAAGCCCGAACTCCCCCTGGAAGCTAAAATGATTAAATCCAGGCAATCTTACTTTGGACACATCATGAAAAGACATGGTTCATTGGAAAAGACAGTAATGCTAGGAAAGGGAGAAGGCAGCAGAAATAGAGGAAGACTTAATGCCAGATGGCTAGACTGAATTAGGGAGGTCATGGGCTTGACTCTACAAGACCTTAGCAGAGCAGTGAATGATAGGAGGCTTGAAAATGTTTCATCCACAGGGCCTTCATGAGGTTGACCCAAGGGCAGCCAGCAACAATAATACTTCACGAAAGAATATTAATTGAAGCTTGGAAAAGTTAGATTTTTCAATTGACAACACCCAGAATCCTCAAATTAGAGGGTGACTAAAATGGTGAAAGGTTTGGAAACCACCATGTCCTATGAGGAACAGCTTAGGAACTGGATATGTTTAGCCAGGGGAAAAAAGGTTAAGAGGTGACATGATAGTCATGTTTAAATATTTGAAGCCACGTCATATTGTGGAAGGATCAAGCTTGTTTTCTGCTACTCCAGAGACTAAGTCACAAACCAATGGATTAAAACTACAGGAAAAGAGATTCCACCCAAACATTGGGAAGAACTGCTTGATAGTAACAGCTGTTCAACAGTGGAATACACTGTCTTCGAGTGTGGACAGTCTCCTTCCTTGGAGGTTTTTAAAACGGGGGATGGATGGCCCTCTGTTGGAAATGCTTTCATTATGCCTTCCTGCATGGCAGCGGGTTGGACAGGGTGGCCCTTGTGGTCTCTTCCAGCTCTATGATTTTTATGACATTATATATACATGCTGGAGAATCTGTGCTCTAGACTTGCTCAACCAGCATGGTTGCTCTACCCCTATGCTCGACTTGATGAATTTTCTCTTCTGTCTTCCTCCCACCCAACTATCCCAAACCAGGTCAGATTTTGCAAGCCAGGGGCCCCATCACCACTTTGGTAACCTATTCATAGTATGGTAATTTGACTGTGAATGAAACACAGTGGGAGACCTTGCTCTATGGCAAGGATGGGGGCAGCAGATGCCAAAGGAAAGGCTGCTGTATAGTTTTCAGGGGGAAATTCCCATGAAAATAATAGCCCAAAGAGGAGGGAGATCCTCTACAGAGCCCATTCATGACCCAAAGAACCATCATCATGCCATTACTTATATTCTCCCTTTTTCTAATTTTTTCAAGAGAAAGAAAGAAAAAGCCAAACAGCTTCTTTCGTAAATCTTCTTGGTTTCACCTGAGTGCAGAAGACAGAAATATAAATTCCAAGGCAAAAACCTGGAGTCATCTTTATTCTTCTCAATCATGTTCATTGAAACATAAGGAACAAACTTATTTGTTTCTTGATGGCATAAGAGAAATACTAAAAGATCCTCTTTAGTACAGAGAATCCAACAGCTGGAGATATTGTTTTGAGAAACCTCTTTTAAAAAAAATTGCTAGATAAAGGAGTACTTTGTTTCAGTTGTTTTCCTCCCCTCCTCCTTTTCTCTTTGGATGAAGTGTCATCTGAAAACAATAGACTGTAGGCATTAACATATTATGGAATTATGGTCAGTGCATTTAAAGAGAGGGAGAAGAGTCTGTCATCCTGTTAGAGGCTATATGTCCAGCTTTTACATGTGTATGTAATTTCTTTTGTCATCATAGAGGGTGGAAGTCAGACCTCACCTGGAATATTGTGTTGAGTTCTGGTCACTGCAATTCACGAAGTACATTGACAAGCTGAAGCAAACAAGGGTAACCAAAATGGTGAAATGTCTGGAAACCATGCCCCATGTAGAACAAACTTGGTATGTTTAGCCTGGAGAAAAAGTTAAGAAGTGACATGATAATCAAACTTAAATATCTCAAGCAATGTCATATTGAGGATGGAGTAAGTTAGTTTTCTGCTACTCCAGAGATTAGGACAGGAGCAATGGATTCAAGCTACAGGAAAAGAGATCCCAACATTAGGGACAACTTCTTGAAAGTAAGAGCTGTTTGAAAGTGCTCAGAAAGAAAATGCTGCCTCAGAACATGATGAAATCTCCTTCTTTGGAGATTTTTAACAGAGACTGGGTTGCCATATGTTGGGAGTTCTTTGATTGTGTCTTCCTGGATGGAAGGGAGTTTGTCTGGATGGTCCCTGTGGTCTCTTCCAGCTCAATTATTCTATGATTTTAATCTCTTACTGCCTATACAACATCCAAAGGCCTCCATATACACCAGTGGTTCCCAACCTGTGGGTCAGAACCCCTTTGGGGATCAAACAACCCTTTCACAGGGGTCACTTAAGACCATGGGAAAACACATATTTGCATGTAGCAATGAAAATAATTTTATGGTTGGGGGGTCACCACAACATGAGGAACAGTATTAAAGGGTCGTAGCATTAGGAAGGTTGGGAAACACCAGACACACCATTTTGTTTCCACAGACCCCCACAATCATTCTGCTGCAGGTGGAAAGTTGTGAGCAGGTGTGTGTGTATGTGTGTTGGAGAAGCACCTGGCTATGTACACACACCAGATGCAGAGTGGCGACATCATTTGCTAAGACCTCCAGGAGAGCTCAGCAGATCTAGATGGAAGATGTCTTCAGTCTGCATCTGGCATCTTCCTAAAAATTGTTTTAAAGTATTTTTATTTTTCGAGCTGCCTTTGATCACTTTTTGGGAGAAAAATGAAATACATACATACATACATACATAAGTATCTCCCCAATTCTCCCCATCATTTTCCATCTGTGATAGAATGGCCAGCAGGGTATCACAGCACAATGGTTAGCCCTTGGGGGTGGTTACAAGGGAGGAGTAATGGAGTTCTACATGTGAAATTCTTACACTATGCTTTATTTAATAATAATAATAATAATAATAATAATAATAATAATTGTTATTATTATTATTATTATTATTATTATTTATAGCCTGCTCCTCTGTCAGCCAATTGGAGTGGGTTACAGCAATTAAAAATACAAGATAAAATATACAATAACCCATGCCCCGCCACTCACCACTTAAAATTGAATTAAACTAACATTAAGTTAAAACAACATAATTAAAATTCACAAAATAAGACAACACAACCACTGCATGGGTATTCAGGGTCAAGATGTTGAAAATTCAAAAATTAAATTAAAGTGAGAGCTAGACCCGAACAGTGCCGGGGAAGGCCTGCCGGAAGAGATGCATCTTTAAGGCTTTTTTGAAGCAATCCAAAGATATAACGAGACGCATCTAGTCTGGCAGGTCATTCCATAGCCTGGGAGCAACGGCCGAGAAGGCCCTCTGGGAAGTCTGCACCAGCCTAGTTTTCATAGGCTGTAGCAGATTCCTCCCAGAGGACCGAAGTGTGCAGGGGGGGGGGGTTCATAAGGGGAGAGGCGGTCCCTCAGATAAGATGGACCCGAGCCATGTAGGGCTTTAAAGGTTAAAACCAACACCTTGTACTGTGCTCGGAAACTAATCGGCAGCCAGTGGAGAGACTTAAGCACAGGTGTTATGTGCTCTCTCTTCGATGTTCCCGAGACAAACCTGGCTGTCATATTCTGAACTAATTGAAGTTTCCGAGTTAAGCACAAGGGTATTTTTTAAAATCTGGGTGAAAGTCTGCTCAGGAAGATCTATCTGAAGCCATTTCATGAGAAGTGAAGGGCAGCAAAATGACACATTATAGTGTACATTCTTTATAATGGTTGTTCGGACATCACATCTGCAATTCAGATTGCACATATTTGCCTGGAGCTTGTAAAAAGTTATTTTTTTAAAAAAAGTTCAACTCATCCCCGACAGATGCCCATCCAACCTCTGTTTAAAGACCTCTAAGGAGAGAGACTCCAATAATAATAATAATAATAATAATAATAAAAAATAATTTTATTTATATACCGCGTTTCCAAAGGATCAAGGCAGTTTTAAAAAAATGCTTAAATAATATATACACGACTAAAAAGTTCATCCCCTTACCTTAACTAAAATATCAACATCAAATTACAGTTAAATTAATTACAACAGGTGTTCCTGCCTGGGTACCTGGGGCCTGGTCCTGGCAGGAAGCAGTCTGGGGCCAGCAGTCCACCAGGTGAGATGGAGCATGCACATAGCAAGCAGCAAGTCCACACAGCAGAAGGAGATACTACACATCTCTTTCCTGGGCTGGTGGGGTGGCCTGTTGTTCAATCCTCTTCCCCCACTTTGTTCTGGCTCCCCACTCTGAGGAAGTGTGTTCCACTCTCAAACAGCCTCTACTGTCAGTAAGTTGCTCCTAATGTTGAAATGGAATCTCTTTTCCTGTAGCTTGCTTCCATTGTTCTGGGTCCTGTTCTCTGGAGCAGCAGAAAACAAGCTTGCTCCTTTCTCAATATGACATCGCTTCACATATTTAAACAGAGCTATCATATCACCTCTTAACCTTCTCTTCTCCAGGCTAAACATCCCCAGCTCCCTAAGATGCCCATCCAATCTTTCATCATAGGGCATCGTTTCCAGACCCTTCACCATCTTAGTTGCCCTCCTTTGGACATGCTTCAGTTTCTCAACGTCTTTTTTGAACTGTGGTGCCTAGAACTGGACACAATATTCCAGCCGTGGCCTGACCAAAGCAGAATAGAGTGGCACTATTACTTCCCTTGATCTAGACATTATACTTTTATTGATGCAGGCTAAAATTACATTGGCCTTTTTAGCTGCTGCATCGCATTATTGACTCATGTTGAATTTGTGATCTACTTGGTCTCCTACATCCCTTTCACATGTAATTTCATTCAGCCAGGTGTTCCCTCATCCTGTATCTGTACATTTCATTTTTCCACCCTAAGTGCAATACCTTACATTTCTCCATGCTGAATTTCATTTTGTTAGCTTAGGCCTAGCTTTCTAGTCTATTCAGGGCATTTTGAATTTTGATCCTGTTCTATAGGGTATTTGCTACTCCTAATTTGATGTCATTTGCAAATTTCATAAGTATGCCCTCAATTCTGTCATCCAGATCACTGATAAAGATGTTGAATAGCACTGGGCCCAGGACAGAAACCTGTGGCACCCCACTGGTCACTTCTCTCCAGAATGAAAAGAAGCCATTGTTGAGCACCCTCAGGGTTTGGTCAGTCAACCAGTTACAAATCCATGTAACAGTTACTTTGTCTACCTCATATTTTACAAGCTTGTTTTCAGGAATGTCATGGAGAACCTTGTCAAAGGTCTTACTGAAATCAAGATATAGTGTGTCCACAGCATTCCCTTCATCTACCAAGCTGGTAATTTTATTTTATTTTATTTTTTTAAAAATAGGTCAGATTTGTCTGGCATGATTTGTTTCTCTGAAACCCATGTTGACTTTTTGGGGCTTTCCACACACCCCAAAAGGGGTGGTGTGTACTCACCCCTTTTAGCGGTGAGATGGGGCCAAAGCTGCCACACTGGCAGCCTCCGCAGCCCCATCCCACTGCTTCTGGAGACCGTGGGGAAGCTGCAAACTGCCAGTTCCCCATGGCCTCAAAGCGGGGTGCAGCGGGCGCCCTGGGCGCCCGCTGCACCCCACTTCCCTTGGTGGTGAGGAAGGGAGAAAGGGGCCGCCGCCATGGCCTCTTTAACCCCGAGTCTTTGCCGCAGCCATTTAAAGGCCACGGCAAACACCCGCAGCAAAAAAAGAGCTCCATTTTGGAGCTATTTTTTTGCACTGTGGAAAGGGCGCGCTTGGCGCCCTCCCACAGCGCAAAAGCATCACAGCATGTGCAGCTTATCCAAAAGCTGCACACGTGATGACGCTATCATAGTGCGTCCATATGGATGCCGCCATTTTAAAATGGCGGTGCCCATACGCTTTAGGGCTAGGGAGGGTGTAAAAGCTACGCCCTCCTTAACCCTAAAGGCAGCACAAAGAGCCCTTATCGCGGCTCTTTGTGCCAATCTAAATCGGGCCTTTGTGATTATGGAATTGCCTACTAGATGTTCAAATCCTTTCACCAGAGATACAGACATGTCTCAAGATTCTTCTTAATCCATCGGGTATCCTGACAATGAAATCTCAATAACAGAAAGGATGGAATACTGTTGATATCATACAGATGTTTAAGATCCCCTCCCAAAATGGGCTGAGATCCTGGTTGAAGGAGACATAACATAAACTACTACACAGGCAGAACTATGCCATATTTTTCTGATCATCCTGCAAAACACTTACTTGTTGAAGCCCCCACTCCCAAACACAGATATTTTCTGGTTGATGAAGAGTGGGGGGAAGGCATAGAAGCAGCCATCTTGCTCCTACAGCTGGATGTAGGGCAATGAGGTAGGGCAATCCTCCAACACCCCCTATGGGTCTTTCAGAGGTCCCAGCGGATGACATTTCTGGATGCTTCTCTGCCACTCCCCTGCACTCCATTGGCAAGTAAATGCATGTGTTCAGGCTGCATCCGGTAAAAGGTGGGTTTATGGGTTTGAGTTTGGTCTTTGCACTAGATCAGGAGAAACTCTAAGCTTCCTTCTTAAGTTGATGCTATGATTCTATGATTCTTAGGATGATTCTATGATTCTAAATCTCCCTCACTACACCACCAGTCCCAGGATTCCATAGGATAAAACCATGGCCATTAAAGTGGAATCATAATGCTATATTTGTGCAGTGTGAAAATACTCAGATACACTCTTTTCAGGATATTGCTTTATATTCCCTCTCCTTTTCAGATTTCCATTTTCTCTTCCTGACCCCATTATCTACCAGCAATATGTGACCACCTTGTTCACTCAGTCCCCCCAGAACTGTTTTTTGGAATCCACAACCCTCAAGTTTCCCACCATTGCAAAGATCTTTCTGCTGATTTTAACAAGCATTCTGATCCCTCCTGCTTTTCTAATGATAGTGTCATATAAACGTCAGCTCTCACAGTGTGAACATCAGAAATAGAGAAAATTATCACTACTTCAGTAGCTGGGAATTTTTTTCCCCAGACCCCCAAGACTGTCTCCCCTTCTCTCCTTTTGTCTGACCCAGCTCACATTTTCCAACCCACACATTCAAACTGCTTGTGCATTGCTACTTGAATGGGTATCATAAAAATTATTTAGATAAATGCACTGACTTCTTTTTTTTACTATACATTATTAATCGCATTAATAGCATTAACAAAGGCTAATTGAAAATGCTTCACCTATAATTACCCTAGTTTTCATTTCAGTACATTTTTGTGTGTCACAGTAAACCAGAAAGGAGTAATTAAGACTTGGCTGTTATTTGCCCCCTTTTATTTTTATTATTAAATCTGCAGGGTTGGATGGGGGGTGGTAGAAAAAAGTGTTTTCATTTGAAACCATACACTGATATTCAGTGGTAGTGGAATAAACAGCGGGGCAAGCCTACATTCTATGATTCTATTATTTTAAATTTTTATTTTAACATTTGCATTACATATTGCACAATAAAAGTAAATATAACTATCATTCAGGTAAACTCCCCCCCCCACACTACTCTATTAATATTAGCAGACCAATATTATGTTTGTCTACACGGGATTAATACCAATAGGCCTTTCTCCTCACTGTGAATAAAACTACACACTAGTTCCAACCACTAGCTCTTTTAGCAGGATCTTCTAAGTACAAGAAATAGCAAGCTAACGTGAAAATCATAAAAGTGTGGGGGGAGTTATATAAGAGAGTGATTAACAAAAAGATCCTCACTCAGGATTTAAAGTATATACTCAACTATACGTTGGCCTCATGTATAAGTCAAGGGTAGGGTCTGGGGCCAAAGTTATGGATTTTTATATGACCCATGGATAACTTGAGCATAAAATTTAGGTGCATGTAACAAAGGATGTAAAGGCCATAGAGCATAGCCCTCACAACCATAGCGATATATCCAATGCAGGATGTTGGCTGTTGTTTCATGCACAAAATTATGGCCAGAATCCTGTTGGTGTCATCCACATATGTAAATATGTAAAGTAAGAAGGTAAGAGGCATTGATTCAGAAGGAGAGAAGGAGAATGGAAGAGAGTAAAATGTTCAGGAATTGACATGGGAAGAAGGTTGTGGAAGGAGAGGATGACAGGAGATATGGAGAGATATGGGCTGAAGTGTTAGATGCCAGTATTAAGGAGAGGAATATAGTATAAATGTTGTTGGTAATTAGTGAAATGTTTTGCTTGTTGGTATTGATTGAGATAAATGTTAGTGTTGATATATGTTTGATAATGTGAATATGTGAATAAAGATACATATTTTCTAAAAAGAACAGATGAAGCCTGAGCATTCCTTGGAAGCCAAGATGACTGAACTTAGGCTGTGGTACTTTGACAACATCATGAGAAGTCATGACTCTTTAGAAAAGAAAATAATGCTAGGAAAGGTGGAAGGAAATAGAAAGAGAGTAAAACTACATGCCAGATGGTTAGACTCAGTCAGGGAGGCCATGGGCCTAAACCTGTAGAACCTGACCAGAGCAGTAAGGGATGTCTCATTAACAGGGTTGCCATGAGTCAAGTTGACAAGGAGGCAGTTAACAAAAAGAAAAATGCTTGGTAAAGTTGAAGGCAATTTGAAAAAAAAGAAGACTGCATCATAGGTGGATTGACTCAATCAAGAGAGCAATATTCTCCTGTTTTGATTCATTGGACCCACTAGGATTGCAAAAAGAGCTACCCCAGTGAGAATCACTGACAAACAAAGAAAGCAAGACAGACTTCCTCATCAAGTGAATTCTCCTGTTTAAGTGTCACCACAGAAAAGTCCATTTCTCCAGAAGTCACACAGAAGACTTTAGAAAACTATTTTCAAAAATTATTTTAAAAAGCAAAGGTTGAAGCAAGGAAACAGAGGCCTGATCAGGCATGTTTGTACCTGGTATATTTAAACAGTGTATTTAGAAGAAAATGAGTGAAGCAAAGCAAATGGGTATTAACATGCATCTTCATCAGGTACAGTTGAAAGGCAAACTGCTTTGCTTTGTAATTACTCTTCTGCTGTTTCTTTCCTTCTATACAATAATTTTTTTAAAAAATCCTGGCATATTGGTCACACTGGCTGCCAAGTGATATGGCCATGCCCTCTCTGCAGGATCCGAGTACAAACATGCCCGATCAGGCCTCTGGAGGGGCAGCCCGTTCCTCACTGTTTCACCACTTAACATATGTAGGTGCACCTGAAAGCTACAGGCTGCTGCTTCCCAAGGCCGTCACTTGGGTACCTTTGGCTCCTCTGCCACCAAGGGTTAATTTTCTAATGGCTGTTTGCCGCTGATGCTGGCCAAGTTTTCTGTCGCCTGCAGAGCACCACAAGCTGTGATTTGGAGCCAGAAAACACTATTAATTTTCTAAACACGAAGGATCACATATGTAAACTGTCTGGTTGTATAACCAATTGGGCAGGTGGAAAAAAGAGAGAGAAATCCTTCTCAATGAAAAAAAAAATAGGAGTGGATTCTTTTTCTTGGTCTTTCACTTGCTTCTTCTCCTTCTCCTCCTTCTTGTCCTCCTCTTCCACCACCACCACCACCACCACCACCACCACCAATAGCCTAGCTCATAAAAAAAGAAATGTATCTCCTAATAACCATGCAAAATGGCACTCAAAGGACATCTGTTTTAAATATTTAAGAATTGACATTGAACCTTGCAGAAACAATGCTTTTTGCCACTGCTTTAACTGCCATGGCTCAGTGCTATGGCCTTTGGTAATTCATAGTTTTGTGATATATTTAGCATTACCTATTACAGAGCTGTGGTGCCACAACAAACTATATATCCCATGATTCTATAGGATGGAGCCATGAGAGTTAAAGCAGTTTTGAGTGATATTCAAAGTGGTGGTCCATAAACCAGTGCCAGTCTGTGAGCCATCAATTGCAGTCCAGTACAAATTCCTAGAAAAGGAAAGAGAAGTGCCATAGTACAAGTACCAGTACTAGCCCCTGGAATATATATTTTTCAGTACACAATATCAGGTAATTTGAAAAGCACTATCACCAATTTCATCTTAGATTAATATGTACACAAAATGTTTGCCTACTAAAACTTTATTTTCCATCCCTAGTAGCAGTTATTAGAGGGATGGAGTTTAGCAATGGGTTTCTGCCTTAATCGGGCACAATGATGTTGCATCATCCTCTGAAATATGGGAGTGATTCAGGAAGGCAAGAAGAAAATTCCCCCAAAGCACACACAAAAACATCATGTGTCAGATCCCATATGATCATTTTTTGGGAGCACCAGGAGTTTAAGGGGACAAAATAAGTGAATTCTGTTTTACACCACAAAGAAATTTTCCTTCAGCCCCAAAATTTATTGCATTGTAATAACTTAAAATTTCAGATCAGATCCAAGAAAGGGATCAGACAGTCAATCAGGAATTGCAAACATGGCAAATCTGAGAGTTCTGGGTATAAACAGATTTCAATATCCCAGCCTCTGCAAGTCAAGAAATTTGACAACTGAAGGAAAAATTCATTGGGGGGGGGGGTGCAGAATTTTTTGTTGTAGGAGCAATGCATTCATTTTGCCCCCCTCCTCCATAGCAACACCCTATGTCTGTGGTGCTCATGTTTTGAGCCATACGTTAGGGGAGAGATCACTCCAAACACTATTCTGTTTAAAAGGAATGTCTGTGTTAAGAGGGAAATGGTGTCAAAGAGTACAAAACAAAATGTAACAAGCCAGCTGGAGCATCAAGAGGAGGAATGGTACAAAAGGAACAAGGCCAAATATGGGGGATGACTGGACCTCTTGAATAGCCATGGAACAAAAACAGCCAGTAGCTGAGGCTGACAAGGCTGCTGTTGGGACTGACCAGAACTCCAGGTAATCCAGCTTTCTGTTTTCCATAGTTAGTTGGGAGGGTGCTTCTAGGAAACCCTTTTTTTTAAACAGGCCAGGAAATATTATTCAGTGACTAGCTTTGTCTCAATTTAGAAGGGGCAGAAACTCAGTGACTGAGAACATGCTTTGCATTGTGAAAGGTTTCACAACTTTATCATATGAGGCTTGAAAAGTGGAATTGGGGCAGGATTGTTCCTTATCACATGATGCCATGTCTGTTCAGTAGCTGGTCTGTAATTCATCCGTTGCTGGAGTGCAAAACCCATCAATGCCTCCCAATTGCACTACTTTTCCACTGTTGATGTGCATGTGATAAGTTCCTCCTGCAGCAATTCCAGTATGCAATCACTCACATGGTATGAATGGGCATGATTCTGCTTCTATCCCCTCTCCCTCCTCTCAGTTGCTGTTCCCAAGGTTTTTCTCCCTCCCCCAATTTCTTTCCTTTTTTATTTTCTTTTTTTAGTTAATGGATTGCCACAATCATGCCATTGTGCTAAAAATAAAAACAGACTGAAAGGCATGCTGGGAAGCCCATAGGACAGGAAGGTGGGACTAGAGGCTGGGACAAAAGCAGCACCATTGCAATTTGGAAGAGTTGTGCAATAATGACTCTCCCCAACCAGTATGTTTGTGTTTCCAAGACTAACACAATTGTGCTGCCTTATGGGCCTGGTGTTATCAAGTCCTCACTCTCAACCTCATCTAAATGCTTCTCTCCTTTCCTCCTTCCTTCCTTGTTTATATATATATATATATATATACACACACACACACACACACATATACAAAATATTCACAATTGTAATAGTTTGTCTTTTGGGGGGGTTTTTTTTGGTTTTTTGTTGGGGTTTTTTTTGTTGTTTTGTTTTTTTGGTGCTTCCAAGCCATTTTGGACTTATGGCAACCCTAAGGCAAATCTATCATAGGCTTTTCTAGGCATGTTTCTTCAGAGGGGGTTTACTATTGCCATTATCTGAGGCTGAGAGAGCATGACTTGACCAAGGTCACCCAATGGGTTTTTATGCTTAAGTAAGAATCTGACCCTGATCTCCAGAATCATAGACCACCACTCAAACCACTACACCATGCTGTTTCTATCAGTTTTCTTCACTTTTTGAACATATTTTTTGAGTTTATTTAGTATGTTGATTTTTTTAAAGATTTTATTTGGTTCTTTTCTTTCTTTTACTGTCCCATAGGATGGAACCATGACATCTGAAGTGAGATCAAATGAATATTATTGTGTAGTGTTGATTTATACTTCAGGAGCTTTGATACAGGGGCTGGACTTTCCCACATCACAGTAACAATTCCCTCTACCCCAATATCACTTTTATATGTTCCCTTCATCATATACTGCACTAGGGATGCAATTCCTCACCCTTTTTTTTCTTGACAGAACCAATGAACAATTTTAGCAGTTTTCTTCCAAATACAAGAAAGCCTTTGAAAACTGCAAAGTTTTGAAAGCTATGGTCAAGGAATTATTCTGTACAAAATTTGCATGTGGCATTTTGTGGCAGAAAAATAGCCTTTTCTTTTCTTTTCTTTTCTTCTCTCTTTTCGTTTCTTTTCTCTTTTTTGTCTATGAAGAAAATAATATTTCTGCAGATAAAAAGCAAAACAATATGGTCTTTTGCATCTTATTCTGCACAAAATTCACATGTGGGTTTTTTGTTTGTTTGTTTGTTTGTTTTTTGCAAGTAAGACACCATTTTCTATAGCTTTTTCAATACTATTTCTGTGCACAAGTATTATTTTCTGAGCAAAAATTATTTTTCTGTGCCCAAAAATGTACAACTTTTGTGCAGGACAAGTCTGAAACTGCAAAGGTCTTCAACTGTCCAGTTTTCTCACATTCAGGATTTCTTAGCTATCAACAAACTTGTTTTTTCAACTATTTCAACTATTTTTAATAATAATAATATAATAATAATAATACATTTTATTTATACCCCGCTCTTCAGCCAAAGCTATCAGAGCGGCTTACAATTTGTTAATTAGACAATTAACTCCCCTCAAGATGGTGGTTGAAGGGAGGGCTCTTCTTTCTTCCAGCAGGAGGTGGCCTGCATCTCTCTCCCCTCAAGATGGTGGTTGAAGGGAGGGCTCTTCTTGCTTCCAGCAGGAGGTGGCCTGCATCGCTCTCCCCTCAAGATGGTGGTTGAAGGGAGGGCTCTTCTTGCTTCCAGCAGGAGGTGGCCTGCCTTTCTCTCCCTTCAAGATGGTGGTTGAAGGGAGGGCTCATCTTGCTTCCAGCAGGAGGTGGCCTGCATCTCTCTCCCCTCAAGATGGTGGTTGAAGGGAGGGCTCTTCTTTCTTCCAGCAGGAGGTGGCCTGCCTTTCTCTCCCCTCAAGATGGTGGTTGAAGGGAGGGCTCTTCTTTCTTCCAGCAGGAGGTGGCCTGCCTTTCTCTCCCTTCAAGATGGTGGTTGAAGGGAGGGCTCATCTTGCTTCCAGCAGGAGGTGGCCTGCATCGCTCTCCCCTCAAGATGGTGGTTGAAGGGAGGGCTCTTCTTGCTTCCAGCAGGAGGTGGCCTGCCTTTCTCTCCCCTCAAGATGGTGGTTGAAGGGAGGGCTCTTCTTGCTTCCAGCAGGAGGTGGCCTGCCTTTCTCTCCCTTCAAGATGGTGGTTGAAGGGAGGGCTCATCTTGCTTCCAGCAGGAGGTGGCCTGCATCGCTCTCCCCTCAAGATGGTGGTTGAAGGGAGGGCTCTTCTTGCTTGCAGCAGGAGGTGGCCTGCCTTTCTCTCCCCTCAAGATGGTGGTTGAAGGGAGGGCTCTTCTTTCTTCCAGCAGGAGGTGGCCTGCCTTTCTCTCCCCTCAAGATGGTGGTTGAAGGGAGGGCTCTTCTTTCTTCCAGCAGGAGGTGGCCTGCCTTTCTCTCCCTTCAAGATGGTGGTTGAAGGGAGGGCTCATCTTGCTTCCAGCAGGAGGTGGCCTGCATCGCTCTCCCCTCAAGATGGTGGTTGAAGGGAGGGCTCTTCTTGCTTCCAGCAGGAGGTGGCCTGCCTTTCTCTCCCCTCAAGATGGTGGTTGAAGGGAGGGCTCTTCTTGCTTCCAGCAGGAGGTGGCCTGCCTTTCTCTCCCTTCAAGATGGTGGTTGAAGGGAGGGCTCATCTTGCTTCCAGCAGGAGGTGGCCTGCATCGCTCTCCCCTCAAGATGGTGGTTGAAGGGAGGGCTCTTCTTGCTTGCAGCAGGAGGTGGCCTGCCTTTCTCTCCCCTCAAGATGGTGGCTGAAGGGAGGGCTCTTCTTGCTTGCAGCAGGAGGTGGCCTGCATCTCTCTCCCCTCAAGATGGTGGTTGAAGGGAGGGCTCTTCTTTCTTCCAGCAGGAGGTGGCCTGCCTTTCTCTCCCCTCAAGATGGTGGTTGAAGGGAGGGCTCTTCTTTCTTCCAGCAGGAGGTGGCCTGCCTTTCTCTCCCCTCAAGATGGTGGTTGAAGGGAGGGCTCTTCTTGCTTCCAGCAGGAGGTGGCCTGCCTTTCTCTCCCCTCAAGATGGTAGCTGAAGGGAGGGCTCTTCTTGCTTGCAGCAGGAGGTGGCCTGCCTTTCTCTCCCCTCAAGATGGTGGTTGAAGGGAGGGCTCTTCTTTCTTCCAGCAGGAGGTGGCCTGCATCTCTCTCCCCTCAAGATGGTGGCTGAAGGGAGGGCTCTTCTTGCTTCCAGCAGGAGGTGGCCTGCATCGCTCTCCCCTCAAGATGGTGGTTGAAGGGAGGGCTCTTCTTGCTTCCAGCAGGAGGTGGCCTGCCTTTCTCTCCCTTCAAGATGGTGGTTGAAATATGGTGGTTAAATATTCTTTCCATCTGTGCACTCCATGTTTCATTACAACACACAAAATTTTGGCTCCAAAAATCTAATTTGTAGGGCAGCCAATCTGTCACAGTCCTTCCGGTCACAATAATGAGAACAAAGAGCTCATATATATTTTTAAAAGAAAATTGCCCTCCATTCCTCCCCCTTTCTCTTTTATCAGGGAAAAGCTTCATAAAGAAATTGGTTACAGGCTGTAAAATAAAAGTGCTCTTAAACACTAATGATAACTTGTGATGCATGGAAACATATTCAGGGGTAGCTACATTGGCCATGCAGCAAAATATTTGCACAGCCTGGATCTCAAGGGAAGTTACTTTTCTGTTGCTAATGAAGTTGAAATTTTATTACCTGTCTTTTATTGCCATTTGTACCTGGTCCCCACATGTCCAAGAAGAGGAATGGCCTTTGCCTGCCTTGAGATCCTTCAAGAACAACTGAATTACAACAGAAATTGCATCCAATACAAAATGTAGGCCTGTGACTCTACCATCATCATTTTGGGATTCCTGTATGATTTTAAACATCTTTTGCTGGATGAAGAAGTCAGTGGAGCTTCAAAAGTTTGCATGGTATATTCTATGCATTCTGGTTAGCCAATAAAGGCTAATCCACAATCTCTTTTATGGAATGTGGGTTTTGTTGTGTATTGGGAGGAGTAGGAGCCCGCAGAGAAGAGATGTTGAAATATTCTGGTCTAATCTGCAGTGCAGAAATAATGCAGTTTGACACTGCTTTAACTGCCATGGCTCAATGCTATGGAATATCTTGGGGGGAAAGGCATTGATGATAGGAAAGATGAAAGGCAGGAGAAAAAGATGAAGACCACATGCCAGATGGTTAGACTCTATCAAGGAAGACATGGGTGTGGGTGTGCAGGACCTGAAGAAAGAGGATGAGGACAAGGGAACTTAAAGAAGTCACATCCACACGATCATCATGAACTGAAGTCAGCTGAAGTCAACAGCAGCAGCAACATCCTAATAGTGTTCACTTTCCTTTCCTAGGCTGCAATCAATGGCTCAGATGGCACTGGTTCATGGACTACCATTTTGAGGATGACTCAAAACTGCTTTACCTCTCATGGCTCCATCCTATAGAATTCTACAATTTGTGGTTTGTTGTGGCAGCAGAGCTCTCTGACAGAGAGGGCAAATCCCAGAATTCCATAGCATTGAGCCGTGGCAGTTGAAGTACTGTCAAACTGCATCATTTCTGCAGTGCAGATGAGATCTTTGTAGCAACACTGTGCTGGACCAATTAAAATAATAGAATCATAGAATCATAGATTTGGTTGAGACCACAAAGGTTCAACTTGTAGTCTACTTGGACTCCTAGATCCCTTTCACACATAGTCTCCTAAAGTCCCCCAAAGCTAATTGCCCCCCAACAAGCTGGGTATTAATTTTAGCAACCTCAGAAGAATGCATGCAGTCTTGTCTGGGATCAAACTCACAACCCTGTGGCTGTGAGTGGCTGCAGTACTGGTTTTTAACCACTGCATCACCAGGGCTCATTAAGTGATGTCACATAGAAGAGGGCACAAGATTGTTTTCTGCTGCTCCAGAGACTAGAATATGAATTAATGGATCCAAATTCCAAGAAAAGTGACTCCACCTAAACATTAGGAAGAAACTTTTTTTTTATTGTAAGAGCTGTTCGATAGTTAAATAAACTGCCAGAGGATGGTGGACTCTCTATCTTTGGACATCTTTAAAGAGAGGCCAGATGGAAATCATTCATGAGTGCTTTAGTTGTGCATTCCTGCATGGAAAGGGATTAGACCTGATGGCCCTTGAAATTCCTTGCAGTTGTAAGATTCTAATATTCTGTCATCTGTTTTCTGGGAAAAGACTCTAAAATTACATTAATTTTCCATGGGGAGGAATAATATCAATATGTTGGTCCCAGTCTCTAGATCTTCCTAGAGGACTCCTACTGTTCAAGATCAATCCATGGATAGGATAGACATTGGGGATGACATGGGGCTTTCTAGATTGGCAGAAAAGGGCAACGTGAAGTTGCCTTTTCCTTAATACTTAGCAGCTGCACTGCAAGTCCCAGGTGTGTAATAAAAAGGCATAGGGCAGCTACACTGAGGAGGTGTGGGGATGACTTATCTGAAGTCTTTTCTGTTGCTCAGCAACTACATTGGAAGCTGTCAGGATGCTAGAAACACAGGCGGAGCAGCAGCACGAATGGCAATGAATGGGGCTTTTGGCCACACTGAACCTTTAATATTTTTGTTGTTGTTGTTGCCGGCTGCAAACTGCGCAGTTGCACCGGTACATCACACATGAACTGTGCAGTTATGAAGATCTGTCAAGTTACCGTTGTGGTTTGGTTTCCCTTTTTAAAGTGCGCAGTTGCAATCGGTGTACCATGAATGAACCTCTTTATGTTATTATTATCATCATCATCATCATCATTATCATCATTATTTATATCCCACCCCTTTGAGATCAATTGAGGCAGTTTACACATTAAAATACTATTACATCAATAAAACAAACTGCATCCCTCCCCCCTTAAAAAGATATTAAATCTGTTACAATTTAAATTTATGAATAAACTTCTTTATTTCATGAATGAATGGACATTTTATGTACAGTTGTATAACAGTTACACCATCCTAGAGTCCCTAATGTGCATGTCTAGGGTTCGGATTAGGGCTGGAGCTAGGGTTTGGGAGCTTTAAAAAACTGCACAGTTGCACTGCAGCATTTAGACGCAGCTGCACTGTTACACCCTTTTTAAAAAGAAGCCGGGAAAGGCAGGTCCTTTTTAAAGCTGCTTTCCCCCCACTAAAATGCAAAAGAAGTGTGTTCATGCCAGACTTTCAGTGTGGGTCATCTAAAGGCTACACTTTCATGCAGGCATGAACACATCCCTTTTTGCCAGTCTAGATCAGCCCATAGTAAAGTACTTCATTGCTAGGTTGGCAGAAAGTACTTCATTTATCAGTCACTTGAAGATGGTATAAAACCTACAACTCTTGGGTTCTAAGCTAACAAGCTAATCACTGCATCCTACTACCTCATTTCAAACTTGCACACATGCTCATTTCTTACATAAACTACAGAGAAGCCATAGATAAATGATTTGGCTTCCATAGTATATAGCTTTTATTTTTACAAAATATTTGCTTCCAGCAGAGTGTATCTTAATTTACAAATGCCGAAATCTGTCATTAGGAGTTGACCCAGCCGCATGGCATTGTCAAATGCAATAACGTATCTTTTAATAGTTTTATATCAAGGAAGGATATAACATATCATTAGTTTAAATGTATTTGCAAGCAATTACCCCCACCAGGATATTTGTGAATGCTCATGCAAAATTGATGAAACCCTGACATGCTTAAACATTGTTCATTTAGCCCAATTCCTTATGTATAGAAGAAATAACATAAATAATTTGTCGCCAACTTGGAAAACGTTTGTTCAGTATTCTTGTTCACTTTGCAGTTTCCATCTTGCTTTTTAAACAATAGCCTTTAGTAATCTCATATATCACACACACATATATCGTTGGTTTTTCAGAAAATACTGAGACAGAAATATAGGTTTCATATATGTTTCATGTTATTCATCCTTTTTTTCTCTCATTTAGTGCTGTTGTTTCAACATGAACTGGGTTTACTGTTATGTCAGCTGCTTTTCCCTTACAAAACGGGATGAATTATTAAATGGGAAGAGGTTGTCTGACAACAGGTTTTCCAGTACTTCACAAAAGAAAGACCTTTGACATCCAGCTGTCTCTTGCAAAGAAGAAAGAGAAAATCAATTAAGCCACTGTGTTTCAGTTCAAAAAAATAAATAAATAAAGGCAAGCTGCTATGTTCCACAGTCTTGCTTAGCTCTGGGCAGTTCGGCCTGCTACGCTTTCTCTGTTGGATTTACACAAGAGTAAGTTACTGTTACCCCAAAGGTAGAAGCCATCTGCTCTCTCTTTCTTTTAGAGGCAGTCATCTTCTCTATGCTTCACTTCCATCTCTATGGTCAGCCAAGTCATATGTCCATCAGCCTGCGAAATCCAGATAGCCTGGATGCTAGAGAATCATTCTTCATTACTACTCATTTGTTTTTTGTGATGAAAAAAAAATGTTATGATTACTTTTTTAAAAAATCTGTGACTGGGAGTTAGAGATGGGTAGATCTGTCAATTTCTTTTTCTCACACATTTTATTTTCTTTTAAACCTCCACTTCTTTCCAAATGAAATACATAGTTTGTGTGGTTGATGGTCTTTGCTATTAATTTCATTCACCTTATGGTGACTTGATGAATGAGAGACCATCCAAGTCACTCTGTTATCAACATGCATGCTCAAGCCTTGTAAACTCAGAGCTTTGGCTTCCTTGTTTGATTCTATCCAGCAGTAATGGAGTCTTCTTCTTTTCCTACTTCCCTCTACTCTACCAAATATTATTGCCTTTTAGACTGAATTATGTCATCTCATGACATGTCCAAAGTGTTATGTCTCAATTCAGTCATCTTTGCTCCTAGGTAGAGTTCAGGGTATTAGCTCCTGTACCCACTTATTTCTCTTTTTGGCAATTTAATAGCAATATAGCAATAGCAAGTACATTTCTATACTGCTTATCAGTGAACTAGCACTGAGTGGACCTTGGAGCCCTGCAGGATCAACTCACAACCTTGTGGCTGCAGTACCAGCATTTAATCATCAGGGCTCCTTATATTTAATCTAATAAACTGCATTAAATATGTAGGTTACAAATGTTAAATCCTTCCAAGAGGAACTGAAGTGGCATTTACCCCCATGGGCACTGGATTATTTCTATAGATTACCTGCTTCCAGGATGGAGAGGATTGTGTCCTACCTGCCTGTCATGTAAGGTTTGCAAATAAAAGGGGCCGGGGGGGTGGGGGTGGAGGTGGTAAATCTAATTCTGTATTAATGTGGATTAATATTTGTTGTTGTCCTTGCTGTGTGCCTTCAAGTTCTTTCTGACTTATGGTAACCCTAAAATAGACTTATCACAGGGTTATCTTCACAAGATTTGTTTCAAGAGGGTGTACATTGCCTTCCTCTGGGCTGAAAGAGTGTGATTTTCCCAAGTTCACCCAATGGGTTTCCCACAGTCTCCCAACAGGAGTCTTTGTGCAACAATCAAACTATGCTGGCTCTCATGGTTTAATACACAGGGCTTCAAACTCAGAAACTGAAGAACTAAGCATTCAAGGCCCTGGGTCTTCATGAGTAGCTCAGTAATTCTGTTATATAAATCTACATTCATTCAGTTACATGAGTGTTATACTACACCACTTTTTCTGTTGATCTCTGCCATTATGCAATTGACTTGATCCACCAATGGGCTTGCTTATTGTCTCACTGTTAAATGGAGAATGCACAGGGGTTGCTTCTTTAGTTCTAGTGAATCAAGTAGTACACTGAAAAGGTAAAGGTTTCCCCTTTGACAAGATTGTCTAGTCATGCCTGACTGTAGGCGAGGTGCTCATCTCTGTTACTAAGCTGAGGGAGCCAGCATTGCCAAAGATGACATGTGGCCAGCGTGACTAAATGCCAAGGCCTATAGAACACTGTTACCTTCCCACCAAAGTGGTACCTATTTATTTACTTGCACTTTTATATGCTTTCAGATTTCTAGGTTGTCAGAAGGTGGGACTAGTGACAGGAGATGCCGATCTGCCAATTGTCAGAGTCAGCATTTTGACCACTAATCCACTGTGGCCCTATTGTGAAGGCACTGTCAAATAGTTATGCATCATCCAAGAATGGTTACAGTTGCAGAACTCCAGCTATGCAACCATGAACTGAAGATGGCTGCTGTGTAACAGCCAAAAAAGTACAACCATAACATGATTTCACTTCCATGGGTGTGTAACATCAAACAGATTCCAGCCCTCATGTACTTTCCATCCTGCATATCAATGAATATGTGAATTATGGAAATTTTAATAATTCCAAAAGTGAAGTTCAAAGAGGTTATATGCTAACATTTTGGTTCCCCGGACCATATTTTCAGGAAGACCTCAGCAAAGGTTCTTCCTGGGTTAATTCACAAGTGAACTTCAACCAAGAAGTCTGAAGAACATTTGCTAGGCTTCTTTCTTTTAACTTTACTTTTATTGAAACGAGAGACACTATTGGTAGGAGTGACCTTTTTTTTGGATTACAACTCTTACAATTTTTCAGCCAACCTCACCACGTTGCTGACATCCAGGGTATCTTCAGAGGTTCTGGCATATGTTATCATCATTCTGCATCTGACCAGATACTTCTCTAATGGCCCCTGCACTCCATGGACTGAAGGTTGCAGCAGCTAAAAGGTGGAATTGTGGTCATAGTGAGGGACTGGTAGAGTATTCCGACTCCTGAAATGACACACACATACAAAAAGACTTAACAATTGTGTACATCCAAAACTTATCAGAAAGCAGGAGACATCTCAAGGTGCTCAATGGATATTGATTAATACATTCAAAATGTTACAGCCTGTATAAGCTCTCAAAGTCCTTTGTCAGGGGCTATATAAAATCATATGAAGAGGCAACTCATGAATAAATAATAAAGCAACTCCTAATTTTAAAGTGTGTGAAATCATTATTTGTATACTGTCCCTGACCACACATATCTGTTTTGAAATTTACCTTCAGAAATTTCAAACCAACCATTTCCCCTTCTTCTGCTCAGATCTGTCCCCTTTTCACTTTCTGCCCCCTATTTTTGGAACCTCCTCCTTGTATAAGCTCGGTCAATCACTTCTTTGACCAGCTTTAAAGCTGAGCTGAAGGCAATTTTGTTTAGGGAAGCATTCCCTGATACAGCATGATTCCCAATCAATGTTTTAGTTTAACCTGTATTGTTATATATTTCACTGTTTTAACATGTATTATCTGTAATTGCTGCTCTTAGAATGTACGCCTCTGGCAGGTCTTTATTTGATTTTATTTTGTTTTAATTGATTACTCTGTACAGTGCTGTGTAAATTTACAGCACTTTAGAAATAAATAAATAAATAAAAATTTCTGGAACTGAAATTCTCACAACATTTGCTGGACAAAAAGAACATGTGTACTAAGGCTGCAGGGGTTTGTTTTCTTTAATGTCAGCAGATGGCAAGGGAAGGATGGGTTTGTTAGATAATATTCATAGAATCATAGAATCATAGAATCATAGAATCGTAGAGTTGGAAGAGACCACTAGGGCCATCCAGTCCAACCCCCTGCTATGCAGGAAATCCAAATCAAAGCACCCCTGACAGATGGCCATCCAGCCTCTGCTTAAAGACCTCCAAGGAAGGAGACTCTATCACCTTCCGAGGAAGTGCGTTCCACTGTCGAACAGCCCTTACTGTCAGGAAGTTCTTCCTAATG
This sequence comes from Urosaurus nigricauda, assembly GCA_034509955.1. Classification (NCBI taxonomy): domain Eukaryota; kingdom Metazoa; phylum Chordata; class Lepidosauria; order Squamata; family Phrynosomatidae; genus Urosaurus; species Urosaurus nigricauda. Next base: position 369,536,833 of record JAOEGL010000001.1, read on the forward strand.
TTGAGGTGGAATCTCTTTTCCTGTATCTTGCATCCATTGTTCCGGGTCCTGTTCTCTGGAGCAGCAGAAAACAAGCTTGCTCCCTCCTCAATATGACATCCTTTCAAATATTTAAACAGGGCTATCATATCACCTCTTAACCTTCTTTTCTCCAGGCTAAACATCCCCAGCTCCCTAAGTCGTTCCTCATAGGGCATGGTTTCCAGGCCCTTCACCATTTTTGTCGCCCTCCTTTGGACACTTTCCAGTTTCTCAATGTCCTTTCTGAATTGTGGCGCCCAGAACTGGACACAATATTCTAGGTGGGGCCTGACCAAAGCAGAATACAGTGGCACTATTACTTCTCTTGATCTAGACACTATACTTCTATTAATGCAGCCCAAAATAGCATTGGCCTTTTTAGCTGCCGCATCACACTGTTCACTCATGTTCAACTTGTGGTCTACTTGGACTCCTAGATCCCTTTCACATGTAGTTTCATTCAGCCAGGTGTCACCCATCCTATATCTGTGCATTTTATTTTTCCGCCCTAAGTGCAATACCTTACATTTCTCTGTGTTGAATTTCATTTTGTTAGCTTTGGCCCAGCTTTCTAGTCTATTCAGGTCATTTTGAATCTTGATCCTGTCCTCTGGGGTATTAGCTATTCCCCCTAATTTGGTGTCATCTGCAAATTTGATTAGTATGCTCCCAATTCTGTCATCCAGGTCATTGATAAAGATGTTGAATAGCACTGGGCCCAGGACAGAGCCCTGTGGGACCCCACTGGTCACTTCTCTCCAGGATGAAAAGGAGCCATTGTTGAGCACCCTTTGGGTTCGGCCAGTCAACCAATTACAGATCCATTTAACAGTTCCTTTGTCTAGCCCACATTTTACAAGCTTGTTTGCAAGAATGTCATGGGAAACCTTGTCAAAGGCCTTACTGAAATCAAGATATACTATATCCACAGCATTCCCTTCATCTACCAAACTGGTAATTTTATCAAAGAAAGAGATTAGATTTGTCTGGCATGACTTGTTTCTCTGAAACCCATGTTGAGTTTTTGTGATTATGGCATTGCCTTCTAGATGTTCACAGACTCTCTGTTTAATGATCTGCTCCAGAATCTTTCCTAGAACTGATGTCAGACTAACTGGACGATAATTGTTGGGATCCTCTTTTTTCCCCTTTTTGAAGATGGGGACAACGTTTGCCCTTCGCCAGTCTGCTGGGATCTCTCCTGTTCTCCAGGAGTTTTCAAATATGATTGCCAATGGCTCCGATATTACTTTTGCCAGTTCTTTTAATACCCTTGGATGGAGTTCATCTGGTCCCGGAGACTTAAATTCATTTAGATTAACAAGGTGTTCCTCTACTATCTCTTTACTTATTCTGTGCTGAAATTCCCCAATTCTGTTCTCTGCTCCATTATCCTCAGGTTGAGCACCCTTTGCCTTTTCTGAGAAGACTGAAGCAAAGAAGGTGTTGAGCAATTCTGCCTTTTCTCTATCTCCTGTTATCATTTTGCCATCTTCTCCACGCAGTGGCCCTACTGTTTCCTTCTTCTTCCTTTTGCTGCGGACATATCCAAAAAAGCCCTTTTTATTGTTCTTAACCTCTCTAGCAAGCCTGAGTTCATTCTGTGCTTTAGCTTTTCTGACTTTACCCCTACACATGCCTGCTATTTCTTTGAATTCCTTTTTCGTGATTTCCCCCTTTTTCCATTTCTTATACATGTTCCGTTTAAAACTTAGCTCAGTTGAAAGTTCCTTAGTCATCCATCCTGGTTTCTTGAGACACCTCCCGTTTTTCTTTCTCACTGGAACTGTTTGAAATTGTGCCTTCAGTATCTCCCTTTTGAGAAAGTCCCATCCGTCCTGAACTCCTTTATCTTTTAGTATTTCTGACCATGGAATCGCCCTCAATACTTCTCTAAGTTTACTGAAATCCGCTCTCCTAAAGTCTAGGATGCGTGTCTGACTCTGCCTGGCTTCTCCTTTCCACTGTATTACAAACTCCAGGAGAACATGGTCACTTCCACCTAATGATCCCACCACTTGCACCCCATTAACCAAGTCATCCTTGTTGGTTAGGATCAGATCTAAAATAGCTGACCCCCTTGTTGCCTCTTCCACCTTTTGGACCATGAAATTGTCTTCCAGGCAAGTGAGGAATTTGCTAGACCTTGAGGATTTTGCTGAGTTTGACTTCCAGCAAATATCAGGATAGTTGAAGTCGCCTATCACTACTACATCTCTCTTTTCTGACTGTGTGGTCATCTGTTCTAGAAAGATATCATCCAATTCCTCAGTCTGACTTGGGGGTCTGTAGTAGACTCCCACCGTAACACCCTTGTTGTTTCCCTCCCCTTTGATTCTTATCCAGATGCTCTCCACCTGGCTTCCATGATTGATGTCCAGGATCTCTTCACTGGTGTAAATATCTCTGACATATAGTGCTATTCCTCCTCCTTTCCTGTTTGGCCTATTTCTCTTAATAAGGTTATACCCCTCTATTTCCACATTCCAATCATGAGACTCATCCCACCAGGTTTCAGTGATGCCTATTATATCATATTTGCTTTGTTGTACTAGGAGTTCGAGTTCATCTTGCTTATTTCCCATGCTCTGTGCATTAGTGTAGAGACATCGCAGACCATGGTTCCCTTCTACTTGCTGCCTGTGCAAGTTTTTTTGCCTCCCACTGTTGGGTCCTTGCATTGTTTGCCTTGTTTCCTCTATGTCAGTTTGACTATTTTCGCCATCCCTTTTGCGTTCCTTAAAATTGTCTCCCTTCCCCTCGGAACTCAGTTTAAAGCTCTCCTGATCAAGTTCTTGAGACTGTTGGCAAAAACATTTCTTCCAACTGGCGTGAGATGCAACCCGTCTGTTGCAAGAAGTCCCTCCTCATGGAACCGCAGCCCATGATCCAAGAATCCAAATCCCTCTCGGCGGCACCATCTGCGAAGCCAGTTATTCACATCTGCTATTTTCCTCTCCCTTCCTGGACCATGCCCTTCAACTGGCAGAAGAGACGAGATGACAACCTGTACATCCATTCCTTTCAGCTTCCTACCAAGCGCCTCGTAATCCCTTTTGATGTTCTGAATGCTGTGTCTTGCAGTATCATTAGTTCCCACGTGGACCAAAAGGAAGGGGTATTGGTCAGTAGGCTTGACCAGTCTTGTCAGCCTCTCTGTCACATCCCGGATCTTTGCACCTGGAAGACAACACACCTCTCGAGACATCTTGTCAGGCCTACAAATCACTGCTTCTGTACCCCTCAGCAAGGAGTCCCCCACTACGACCACACGCCTCCTCCGAGGCTTAGCAGTGACTGTTCCCTCGGGTGGGACTCTTCAGGGACACTTGGATACAACAAGGCTGAAAGAAGAATTTTATAAGAGTGGGAGGGGGTCAAGTTCTAAAGTTTGGCCTCTAGTCACCAAAGATTTTAATTTTAAAGTCCATTTCACCTCTTTTCTTGCTAGAATTCTCTCATCAATAATACTCACCTTTCCTATAACCCCAAATCTTAGATTCTCATTATAATAATTAGAACAGAATCATCTCATTGATCTAGTCTCCTGATATTTGTTGTTGTTTGTGTCAAGTGTATTTTTTTTCACAAAACTTTTTTTCTACCAACTCCCCAATGCATTTCTGTGAGAAACCCAGTGTTTTGTGCAAATGAAAATGTCATCCCAAACTCCCCAGTTCATACAAAATAGACTGAAAATTCCCAGTATCTCATCAAGAAGATGGAACATTCCTGAAATTATTCATTCTTCCTTGCAAGAAGAAAATAAGAGAAAACATACATCCTGATGGCACATGCAAACATTCAAAAGGAAATAAGATACTGAATGAAATTAGCATATCCTAGAAACTCCCCCTCTGTAGCGCTAACTATGGCAAATAGATGGATCGACAGATAGATAGATAGATAGATAGATAGATATCAGAGGATGCTTGTTGAACACTTGAACCATTGCACCATGCTGGCTCTACTTCAACCTTTTCTGCACAGAAAAAATAATATTTTTGTACAGAACAGTTCCTGTGCCAAAAAAATTACCATGCATGAATTTGCATATAATAAGTCATGAAATGCAAATAGTCTTCAGAAACTGTGCAGTTCCAGAAAACCTTCACCAGGAGGAAGAAAATTGCTCAGATTACCCATTGCTGCCTTTGAGAATAAAATTAGCAAAGAAATACATCCTTGTGTTGCATCCAAAGAAAAGGTTAAATGAAGTTTAAGTGTTGGGCAATAAACTTACACCATTCATAAAGCTTTGTGGTGAATGTACATTCAGTTATTGCCTGTAAAGATGTGGCGGAGGGCTTAAATGCCAGACATCAGGGAGTTCAGGCTTGCGTTTTGTGAAAGGAGGGGGACTGCTACATTTCTATACACAAAGCACACACATACCCCAAATAGTGGCTTGTCAGTCAACCCACTGTTTGACCTGCTTCAAATCATCAGAGAAGCCCATTCTGAAATTCTGCTTGATCTTATGCCATAAACATTGACTATGTGTTGTACAATCTGCTATGACATGTAATTTGTTCAGTTTTGGGAAAGTAGGACAAGAGGCTTGAAAGGTTCACTGCATTGCAACAAAGAAGAGTCTAGTTGGTTGCGAGGATCTCTCCCTCTTCACCCTTGTTTTGAGAGAGCTACACCTGAAGGCCTTTAAGGGAAGGGGATTGAAAGAAAGATTTCTTTTACCTCAAAAAGGAAAACTGGTTGGGTGGGGGGAAATCCTGCAAAAGAAATGAATGGATGTAGTTTCTTCTTGTGTGAAAAAGAACAACACCATGATTTTACAATGATGTTTGAAAATTTGCTTTGGGGAAAAACTACACACTGCAGAAGACAGTACCATGTAGACTTGTTGCTGTTAATTGCCATCAGGTTGAGTTATGGCAACCTTTATAAATGAAAAACTAAGTCATCCTGTTATCAACAGCCCTGTTCTGGTCTTGCAAATTCAGGGCCATAGGTTCTGTGACTGAATCTAACCACTTGCAATGTGATCTTCCTCTTCTCCTACTGTTTTTTTTTTTTTTTTAATCTTACCAAGCATGATTGTCTTTTCTGGTAAGTCATGTTTTCCTCATGGTGTGTCCAAGGTACAATAGTCTCAATTCAGTCATCTTGGTTTCTAGGGAGAATTCAGGCTTGATTTGGTCTAGGATCCATTTATTTGTCTTTATTCCCCAGTACCATGTTTCAAATGAGCCGATTTTTTTTCTTATCATATTTCTTCATTGCCCAACTTTAATATTCAGTTGTATAACTTTGAGGATGACCGAATAAATTTTACTACTACTACCTTTGAGGAACTTGTCTAGTTCCTTCATATCTGCCCTTCCAAGTCCTTGTTTTCTTCTGATTTCTTGACTACGATCATCATTCTGATTTATGGCTGAACCAAACCATGGAAAATCTTTAACTATTTCAATAGTTTCATAATCTGCTTTGAAAACTGGTAAATCATCCGTGGTCATTATGTTTGTTTGCTTAATGTTCAGCTGTAACACTTTCCTCCTCAACTTTCTCTTGTAGTCATTCCAAATCTTTGCTATTTTCTGCTAGCCATATAGTGTAATCTGTATATTTTAAATAATTCCTATTCCTTCCTCCTGTTTTCATGCCTCCTTCTGAGTCTAATCTATCTTTCCATATAATACATTTGGCATACAAGTTAAGCAGGTAGACTTATCAGTTGGTCAAAAACACATATACATTTTCTGGCTGGTTTCTGTCACTGCAACAGCAGTTGTAGTAAGCAGCAATTAGTGTGAACAGAAATCCCTCTTCCACCTTGGCCACCCTTTTGCTCTTCAAACATCCCTCTTAGAGATTTTTCACTGGTGACCCTTCATTTATGGAACACTCAGCCAATCAGTTCCAATTTCTAAATGCAATGGAATAACATTTGCTTCAAACTGCATTTAGCTGGGGTGCTTTGATGTAGTATATGGTGTTATCTTGTGTTCTTACGCATATTATTTACTGACTTAAATTGTACAGCGGTCCTTCCACATTCACTGGGTTTGGAAGTGCACGACCCTGGGAAAGTAGGGGGGGGGGAGAGACAAATAAAAAACTACCTTTTTTGCCTGAAAGAACAACTTTCTAGAAATCTCTAGGTTCTCCAGTGCAACTTTATGGACAACATCTGGTGGAAGTTGACCATATAATTGCACTGGATGAACTTCAAATGCCCAGAGTAGTTCCCCCCCCCCCCCGGTAGGAATCACTAGGCCCTCCAGTGTGATTCTATGGTCACCCTCTGGCAGACATACGCTGGAGGACCTAGAGATTCCTAAAGAGAACACATTGATCAAGTCCGTGAATGATCAAATCTGCAAAAGTCAAAGCCACAAACGTGGACAGCCAACTGTATTCTTATTGTTTAATTCATTTTTATTTTATTTTATTTTTTTTGGATAGCTTGTCTAGGAGAGGGGTTGAGTAGCAAGAGCTTCATCATGTATCTTGTCTGCCATGGTTTTAATGTAGAAATACAGGATAGTGGGAGTTGGCAGCTGAGGTGAGGTGATTATCCCAAAAAACTTTATCACATCCACATGTATGATAACAGAAGAGAGGAGGCAGGCATGGCTCAGGACTGCCCAAGGATGTTCCTCTGAGAAGAAACTGGCAGAAGGAGGTTGGTATAGGAAATGTGAAGAACAAGATTGTTTTGATTTTATAAAGAATTACTGAACAGCCACCAATAATGCACCAATAATTTGCTCACTAAACAGCCCACTAATAATTTGAAATTATATGTAGTTTAATTAGGTATTACTAATGCTTGCAATTGAGTTCTGACAATGAACATCCCTGGTGTGGACCTATAGTTACCAATTAAAGAATTGCTGTGTTTTAACTACTGAAGCCTGATTTTATAAAATTTGTTAACTGTTGGATTGGCCAGTGAGATATCGTTAACTACTATTTTAAATTATTTATGTCTATTGGTGTGTAAGCCACTCTCTGAGGATTCTTTGCATTGGGAAACGGCCTGAAAGTGTTCTGAATACTCTCATCTTGCTGGTGTGAAATCATAGTGACTACAAAGCAAGATTAAAAACAGTAAATAATAAATATATAAATACATTTTATGAATTGGTTGGGACAACCATACTAGATTTCACCTTTTCCATGGGTTGGCTTCAGATATTCAGTGAGCTATGGAGAGAGTAGGTGGAGGCTATCACCTCCATTTATCAATCATTCAAATTTATCACTTTTCTTAATCATGCCAGGAAAACACTTGCGGGGGCCTATTTTCACTTGTTTACAGGTATCACACGGTGCTGCTAAAAACATAAGACAAAGAGCCATAGCTAAAGTTGCAACCCTAGTTAAATGTAGCATGTTAAATGTAGCATGCCTTGTAACACACAATTCATCCAGAACTGTACCTGTTTCTCATTACCCGAAAGGTAAGTTTACTGTTGTGTGAGGCTGCCCCACACAATCTGTGTGGTGGAAGACTGACCTGCATAAGGCAGCTGCCCTGTGACACTGACTCAATCCACACCTCTCACCCCATGCTGGCCATCAAGTGCTCTTGGGGTGAAATTATCCTAGGAGGACTACCTGTTCCAGTTTATTTTTCTTTGAGTAAGGAGATCCTATTTAAACATCCTCTTCCTGTTGCTTATTTATTTATTTCATTTCATTTCATTTATATGCTGCCTTTTGCCCCAGAGGAACCCAAGGTGGCTCACAGATAAAAGATTTAAAATGGCAATAAAATTCAAAACAATTAAAACATATCCAATATAAAATCACATGAAATATACAAAAGCTAAAAGCATATTCGAAGACACAGACACACATGAAATAAAACCAGGCACCTGCATAGGAATGTATTTACCTGCCAGTGAAAGGCCAGCAGGGAGGGGGACAGTCTAGCCTCCAGTGGAAGTAATAATAAATAAATAAATAAATAAACTTTTATTTATACCCCACTTTTTTGCCATAGCAATCAAAGCTGCTTACAGAATTTAAGACAATACAACGAAGGCCATTCGAAAGGGTGGGATCAGCCACCAAGAAGGAAGTGGCAGTGTATAGGCTTACCAGCAAAGAACAGGACTTGTGATCCCACATTTTTTGTTATCCATGGGGGGGTATAGAATGGATCCCCCTTGGTTAAGAAGGGGTGACTACTTGTCAGTTCATGAGCAGGAAAGGGGGATATGAAACTTTTGGCTTTGCCCCTTCCTGTACATCCCCATTATTATTACCACACTTGTCCAGCCATGCAGTTATCCATTCTTGAATGCTGCATAATTATTCATCGGTGCCTTCAATGTACACTTGGTTTACTGGAACTGCAGAAACAGCCAATGTGTGTTTCTCATTGCACAAATGGACAATAAGGAGGGACATTGGCAGATACACAATCAGTTACACAGTGCTGATATTCAAGAGAAATATCACCCTATAATTGCATGAGTGTAGATTTACACCTCACAAGCATATTGTAGGATCTCAGACGCACTTAATCATACTCACTACACCACTGTTTTGAGTGGGGTGAGGTTGGTCAAATCTAGTTTTGCTCTCCATACTTTGAAAGTCTGCATTACAAATATTAAAAGGGTTTGAAAGGGCAAGGGAGAACACTTTCATGATCATTTATAAAATGAGATCCAATATAGAGGAGCTACGACAGGGAGCCATTTTTCTTCCTTTCTCATAATAATATTAGAATTCAAGATTGCCCTATCAGGTTGATTGGCAGTAGGATGAGGACAGTCAGAAGAAAGTGCTTCCTCAGGCAGGGCATAATTAACTTGTGGAATTAACTGCCAGAAGATGTGATGATGGCCACCAGCTTTGATGTCTTTTCCTAGGAAAAAAAAGTCTGACATATTTACAGAAGACAGATTTGTTTCCCTTCTGCATTCTCTCCCATAATACATCAGCCAAAGCAGAACAGAGTTGTTGCTTGAAACATCTGTGTTCACTTGAATCAGAAGTCAGGAGGAGAGGCTTGTTGGCAGCTTTTTACCAGGATTATGAAAAAGTTCCATTTATCAATCGCAGTTCTCAGAATCCACCAACCAGTATGGGCTCTCTTCCAGTGTCTGCTTTTAAGAATATAAGGACCTGCCTGCACTGACCAAATAAAATAGCCTTCTCCCATCCTCCTGGCAGAGACACCGGACAAAGAATGCCCCAAAACTCAGTGTTGGTGTAAAAAGGGCAGAAAATGTCCAGCCCAGCAGAACTGGGAGATACCACTCTTAAAACATAATAAAAAACCTCCCTGTTTGCTCCAGATCTCCCCTAAGATTCTATGAATATATGCATTCAGTTATCATAAAATCATGGAGTTGGAAGAGATGTCAAGAACAATCCAGTACAACACCATTCTGCTATACAGGAAGATACAATCAAAGCAATCCCAACATATGTCTATCCAGCCTCTGTTTAAAAACCTCCAAGAAAGGAGACTCCACCACACTTCAAAACCGCATCTTCCACTATTTAGCAAACCTAGTTTTCAAACTGAGGCTCTTCTGTTATGTGAAGTTAGATATAATCATCGACTGGTCTCCTCATCTCCCACCCCACAGACCAGTGAAAACAAAATTTGTTAATTAACCATGGCCAGTTATCACATTTGGTAAAGGCCAAAGCCATTTGACAGTTTAAAACAATGTCCCATAATGCACAGCAGGATTAAAATGCCATTGGTTTGCATGGGTGCAATATGCCAAGATCTTTTGCTCTAAATACAATCTTATTGGCAACATTTATGGGAGGATGAGTGTGAGAAAGGAGAAAGAGTTCAACAGAGGCTGGTCACTTCCCTGTTAATGTGGTGAGGAAACCACTGGGCTTTTCATTTGATGTCTAAAGTCTTTGGTGCTGAAATCTACTCTCCAAATAGGTTTATCTTGCATTTTAAAAATATATATACAAACATGCAAGAACTTTTTTTACTGCCACAGATAATGCTTTTCCAGTCCAGACTAAAATTTGGGGCATATTCTCCATTTGATACCACTATCTACTCTTTCATACGAGGCTAAATTGGAAGTATAATTTAAGGTCAATTCGAATGCAATCATGGGTTTTATGTTATTGCAAATTAACTCTTCGCATGCAAATTCAGGCAAGAGGGAAGCCAATTCGAATGCAATCATGGGTTTTACTTTATTGTGAATTAAAGCTTCGCATGCAAATTCGGGCAGGAGGGGGTTATTTTCGGGTAATGGGAAGTAATTCCAAATGGAGCAGGGGTTCTTCCGAATGGAGCAGGGGTTCATGTAAATTAGCTAAACAAGCGAATTTACATGAATCCGCATTGGCTCCATTCGGAGTTGGGAGAAATTCCTCCCATTTGAAAGAGTCCTATGAGAGAGGAAACCATTCTTCAGTGATATGCTATACCTCTGACTCCTTGGATACCACCATTATAAGCTGCCAGAGTATGAGCACACTCTGGCAATATTTTGATAGGCTCAATTTGCACCAAGAGCCACAGGAGAATGGAATAAAGGAAACATTCCAAAGGGGAATGCACCCTCCATAGAATCACAGAGTTGGAAAGAACCCTTTGGCATCAGGCCCACCCCCTGCTCAAGGTAGGGTCTCCAGCTTTAGCATCCCTAGTAGGTAGCCATCCAGCCTCTTTTTGAAGACATCCAGAGAAGGAGACAAACCACTCTTCTAGGCAATTGGTTGCATCACCAAACTACTTTCACTGTCAAGAAGTTGCTTCTAATATACAATCAAAATGTCTCCTTCAGTAACTTAAAATTGTTAGACCTAATTCTGCTTACTAAGGCACCAAAGAACAAGCCAACACCTACTGCTTTGCGGCAGCCCTTGAGGCATTTAAAGAGAGAGATCTCTCTACCAAGCTGAACATGCCCAGCTCCTTCAAGTTCTCCTCCTATAGTTTGTTCTCCATACCTCTCATCATCTTTGTTTTCCTTCTCTAAACTCATTCCAGCTTGACTATATCCTTCTTAAAATGAGATGCCCAGAACTGAAAGTAGTGCACCAGAAAAGGCCTGACCAGTGTAGAATATAGTGTAATTGTTTTTTTTCTTTTTCCTGTTGACTTGAAAACTATTATTTTATTAGTGAAAACTAAGGGGTCATTCACACGTTGTTGGTTTTATTTAACTGAACAATGCAAACAACCTCACTCACACATTTTGGATTTGTTATTCACACCATGGAACTGCATCTTTCTGGGAACCGCATCATTCTGCATCTCTAGGAATTTGGTTGCTCACATGTGTGGACATCCTTCCCTTGTACCCACACCCACTGGCACCCCTCAGCCAGACAGAGGCTTCTCCTCCTACCATTTGAGGTGGTCGACAACTCTTTTTTTTCTTCCCCCCCCCCCTTTTCCTCTCTCTTTCCCTCTTTTCTCCCCAGCAGTGGCTGTTCTGCTGGGGAAGGGGCAGCACTTTCTCAACTGTATGGGCTGCCAATGATGCAAATGCATTTGAAACTGGTTAAAGGCATGGGGAGTTTTGTCTCAAGTCTTTTTGGGTCTATTTGCATCATTATTCACACAGCCGACATAGTGAATCTTTTGTAAAAACTCAGGAAAAGGCCCAATACCCCCCCCCCCCCAACATAATCAAGTGCTTTTGGGACGTGTGTGAATAATAGAGATTTAACCTGGAACCATCTGGGATTATTTTCACAGTGTGAATAACCCCTGAAATAGCATTTACCTTCTTTGCGAACTACTTAATTTCTTTTCCCCTTGCAGCTGAGACTAGCTGCATTTTCCTCCCCTGAATTGTCTCCACCTGTAGCAGCAGCTGTGGTCCTTCCTTAAGCTTAAAACTTGCAAGTAAAGACATTTTGGATGGAGTGTAAAGGGATAGATAAGTGTTCCCTTCATACAGTGTTCCTCCCATACAGAGACACACATCTGTGAAAATCACACTTATATGTTCACATGATACCAACAAGAAGCCAGTCAATATAATGTTAGAGATTTTCCCCTTTGTCCTCTTCTCTTAGATTCTCCTCTCTTCATTTGTTTTTCTCCTATTTTTCTTTTTTCAGCTTTTCCTTTTTCCAAAAGATAATTGCATCAACACTAATGTGTTTCACCTTTTTTGTGTTGTTATGTACCTTCAGGTTATTTCTGACTTATGGCAATCCTAAACATGGCCACCTGCCATAGAGTTTTCTTGACAAATATTTTTCAATGGCACTTTGCTTTTGCCATCCTCCTTGACTGAAAGAGTGCAACTTACTCTTTACTTTTAAATTGTTAAATTAAATTGTGAATTTTAAATGACAAAAGTTAAATGTGGATTGTTTTAATATGTGTATATCTTATTTGTCCTTTTAAATTGATGTGTATTTCAACTGATGTGTTTTTAACTGATGTTTGTCTGTTAATTGTTGTTGTTACCTGCCTTGAACCATGGGGATAGGTAGGTAAGAAATACAAATTATTATAAAAATTATTAATATTTAATATTATTATTATTATTATTTTAATTATCATTACTATTACTACTACTACTATTCAGGGTTACCCATTTGGTTTCCAGGACAGAGCGGTGATTCAAATCTCAATCTATAGCATCGTAATCCAAGACTCAAACCACTTCAACACACAGTGAAAGACCAATAGGTAAACTGAGGGCAAAAGAAACAGTATGGTGTTTCAGAGTTGAATCAGAGTTTAAGACAGACAAGCTCTTAAAACAAGCTTAATCAGAACTTAAGACTGTTACTTCTCTGTAAGAGCTTTCTGACTGTCTTGGAGGATGTTGGACTCTTCTTCTCTTGAGATCTTTAAATAGAGGTTGGATGGTCATATTCAGGAGTGCTTTATTTGTCTAATCCTGGATGGCAGGGAGTTTAGTTGGATGTTCCTTGTGGTCCCTTCCAACTCTATGATTCTCTGATTCTATGAAAAGAAAACTCTGGCATTACTGAAAATTGTTTTGACAACCAGGATACTGAATTCAGAAGGCACGTGGCAACGTTCTTTCCCCTTCCAATCTTTCTCTCACCCCACAATTGTTTGCTTGTTTTCTGAGCCTTTGTAATGCTTTGACATTCTAACCATTCATGTTCTGTACAGTAGAATATAAATATTAATTCAGGGAGGAGGCATGGAACATTTCAAACAACCATCTCCTGAAGAAGAAAATAATGGTGGAAAACCGCAGAATGTCAACAGGGTCTTCTCCCTAAATTCACAGTCCTGTTTTTTTCTTCTTCTTTGTTTTACTTCGGAGCATAAAAGAAAAGCTCAGAAAGATTCTTTCCCCCACTTCTGTTCATTAATTCATAAAGAGCTCGAGGAAAAAAAGAGTTCCATGTTTATCAAAATACATTCATTGAGAGCAAAAGGAACCTTTGTCGTTGCTTTTCCCCCTACATACAAAACACAAACTACAGTTCTAATTAAAGCAATCTGCTTTAGAGAGTAAAGCAGAGTTGTATGAAAACAAAACTATCTCTGTGTTTGTGTGTGTGTGTGTGTGTGATGCTTGCCATTCTCCTTCTTGTGGATCTTGCTCAAAAACAGGGAGTCAAATCCACCCCTGTGGGAGCTAAAAGTGTAACTCCAGGGATGAAATTGAGCCAATAATGTTATTGATCTGTTTTGTCTTATTTCAAAGCTTTGACTGGGATCAAGCCCAGAAGAAGACAGAATAGTGTTTTGTTTGTATCATCACTTGAAACTATAGGAACCAGGGATAACGGGTTAAAAGACACAATCATTTGACAGCATTTGTTGAATGTCGATGCCTGACATTAAGGTTCTGTGGCAGCAGGACAAACCTTTTTCTTTTCTTTTTTTCTTTTTTAGGGTTTAAAACATCAGTGGGTACCTTACTATACAAAGTTTTTCCTTTCATAGGAGTTTATCACATGAAGGAGGTTGGCAGTTTATCCCATGATTATCTCAGAAAAATTGCATAATTACATGAAACAAGTTTGCAGGACATCCCGCAAAACCTGCCATTAAAGTGGTCACAAAGAAGCATTAACGTGCATCTTTTTACTTCCAGGATTTCAATAACAATTCATTTTTGATATCACTTTATTTGCGCAATTGCATGTGATATCGTTCCCACAATTACTTGCCATTTTCACTTTATTTCTTGGATGCTTTAGTCTCTTTTTGATGCCAAAATTAGCCCCAGTATGACAAACTCCTTAGTAGTAGTGAGTATGTAAATAAAGAATATTCACTCATTTTCTCATCTTCTACCAGAAAGGGTGTGTCTCAGCATACTGAGACTTGATGTAAAGAAATCAATCCTCTGTTTAAAAATCTCTGTTTAAAAGAAGTCTCTAGAGCAGCAGAAAATTAGCTTGCTCCATCCCCAAACTGGCATCCCTTCATATATTTAAACAAGGCTATCATGCCACTTCTTAACCTTCTCTTCCTCAGTCAAAACATATCCAACTCCCTAAGCCGCTCCTCATAGGACATAGTTTCCAGATCCTTCACATTATGATTGTCATCATCTGGACATGAAAATGGACATGTTGGGAAGGAAGGGTGTGCTGCTTAAAAGGTGGGTTTGGGTGGAATTTTGGTCATTGTTAACCATTCTGTCCAAAACAAGGTGTGTTACGATAGCATAGCCTGGATTCGTGCCATCACAACTCACTAACAAAATGCTAGCCCCTATTTCTTGTACATCGCCATTAAACATTTGATGGTGGTACTGATGGTTTGAGTGTTGGACTATGACTCTGGAGATGAGGGTTCAATTGCCAGCTTGGGCTTGAAACCCACTGGGTGGTCTTGGGCAAATCAGTCTCTTTTCTGAACAAAACTTGCCAAGAGATCCCCCTTGCCTTAGGGTCACCATAAGTCAGGAACAACTTGAAGGCACACAACAACAACATTAAAGTGGAGAACAGGATAGTTTCATATGATTCTGTTAAAAATACCTGATTTGGTTCCTTAAATTAAAAATCATGGGCCACAGACTTCTCACACACAGTACTGCCCAGAGTTGAGTTTTCTTTCTGACAATAAAAGACATAGTCAATAACCCAGCAAGTCCCTAATATAAGATTGGAGAGATGCATTTTTGTTCGATGCACCACATGGGTGCAAGTCTGCCATAAAAAGCTTTAAAATCAGGAACAAAGACTCAGACTTGCCCCTGAAAAGTATTCCCTTGCCCCTGAAAATCATCTGTTTTTCTCCCCATCTCCTGCAGCAGATCTAATTCTATATAGTGCCGATGTAACAATTCATTTATATCCCTGTCAGTGTTTCTACTGTAAAGGGAAAGGCATGACCAGGAGTTAACTACACAACTGCTATCTAATGATCCTAATTTCCATGATTTTAATAATAATGAGCCCAACCAAACTGTTAAGTTGCACTTTCTACCTCAGCAAAACCGAGCGATAATTGTATAGAGAATAATTTTATGGGTGAATTGTGCCCTATAATGTAAAAGATTAAAATAAAGTGCTCTAATATACAATGTCCTAACAGGTGCAGATACTTACCTGGGCAATTAAAATCTTTTTAATATACAAATCACAGCGAATGAGGCTGTTGGCATGATAAACGGGATCTTTGAGGACACAAAAGGGGTTGTCAAAAAGAGAGGGAAATATGTTTTGATTGCAATAAGCCAGCCTCCCCCCTCCCCCCCCCCCACTCCCCATTTGTTGTGGAATGAGAAATGAATGCATGTGAGTTAACTTAAAACAGATTCATAAAATGTTGGCCTTGTCTATTTGTGTTTTGATGGCCCTTGATATAGAACAGGGTAGTACACTGCATCCCAAGGGGATCCATATAGCCCATCGATCCCACTTCTGACACCCCCAATCCTCAACTTTGCATTTTAAAAAGAAATCAGACAGGCTGTCCCTGCCAAACATTCAAAAAGCCCAACAAATATATGAAAATATGCAAACAAACCTCTGTTCCACCTCCACAAACACTCCAGAACCGAGCAGTAACAGCAGGATTCTGACCTAGGTAACTGTGAACCGCATCTCACTTCTAAAGATGAACAAAAGGTAAATCCACGAAAAGCATATCCCAAATAAATCATATTAGTCTTTAATATAGCTACAAATAGGGTTACCAGAATGAAAACTGCAAGCGGCTCCTGTACCTTTAATGGTTGTGTAGTAGAGGGAATTTCAGCAAGTGTTGCTTTTCACATAACCAGGTAACAAATTATACCTGCTGAAATTCTTTTTTCTAAACAACCATTAAAGGTCCAGGAGCCATCTCTGGTTTTCGATCTGGCAATCTGACTCTTGGTTGTTTTTACTGTAACCCTGCCCCTGGAAAATTCCCATTAAGCATGTCAGTACTATAGGCACTCAAATGTAAAGCCTACCTTGTATAGATGAGTAGATTTGTCAGATTTGGAGGAGCAAGTGCAGCCAAATAAACCCACACATTTTTGCTATTGCATTTGTAGGAAGTGTGATGGGATGTTGCTAATTTGTGACCAGCCTGAAAATTCCAAATCTACCGCTTGAAGTACACATATAGTGGTCCTGCTGATGGTGATGATGATGGTGGTGATGGTGATGATTGCAGTGCTGTCTGCAGAGGAGTTGAAATGTGGAATACCATGACGTGAACTTACTTTTCAAATCAGTTGGGACTCCAGGTCTCTGCCATTTAAAGCAAAGGCTTCATCACCGAAACCAGTTATGATGTAAGATCAGGAGAATCCAAAGGAAAGAGGCAAGCAAAGGCACCAAGGGGATACAAACAATGCAAATAGAAGAGTTCTAAGTATGAACAATTTTCAGTGTCTCACTCTCTGCCATACCAAAAATTGGGGAAACGATGGGAAAACTTCACGGGGGGGGGGTAGAATTTTTATTTGAGAAGGAAATGCCCTTGTTTTGGTATATTGCATGAGTTTATTGCATCAGGTTTAATACAGTTATGTGAATCTTGTTGATTTTGGACTTTGGGTCTGTCTTTCTATATGTGTGTCATTGGGATGGAAGAAATATTAGAAAATATTTTTAAATATTTTTTTAAAAAAAAAACCCATCATGTTTTTAAAATGTCAAAAAACCTTGATGAGATGATTCCTGAATTGATGAGAATCTTTGCAGTTCAGGACGTATTCTATGTATGAGTGTTTTTATTTTGTTTTCATAAAAAGTATTTTCTGTTTGGGAAGTAATCTTTGCTCAGAAAATGTTTTTTATGAAGAAACGTTCTTTCTGTAAAGAAATTACTGTCTTCCAAAAGAAAGAAAGAAATGCATATATTGAGCAGAATAAGTTCCAAACTGCAAATAGTGTACGCCACCTTGAGTCCCTATATTGGGAGGTAGATGGAATATAAGATGATGATGATGATGATGATGATGATGATGATGATGATGATAATTTTCAAACTTTTTTTGCAATGGGAAGAAAATTCCTAAAAGTACTCATTGCTTCCTGAAAGACTGCAATTAGCCAAGAATTACATTCTTATTCTTGCTCTCTCGCCTCTTCCTCTCTCTCTCTCAATCTCTCTCTCTGTGAATAAGAGAAAGAGGGAGAGAGGGAGAGAGAGGGAGACATAGTTCTTGATCCCTCTTCCTGCAGTTTGGTGGTCTGTTCTTACAGCCATGATAATGTTTTTATTAAACATTTAATTAATTTTTGCTTTTCTTTTTCATAGCTTCACCTCCCAACTTGTCTTGGCCTCCTTTACTATACATTCAACTTTTTCCAATCTATGCTCTCCCGGTGCTCACTCATCTGGATTTCATTTTCGCTTTTTTAAAGGATGCTGTTTTGCTGTAATAGATTTCCAAACACTGATATTTGACCAGGTGGATATTTCTGCAAGTCGCTTTCTTCCTTTACACAAATTTTATCCTCATAATATTTAAAAATTGTTTCCATTGATATTGGCACCTTTTTGAATCATCTGCTGTTCTATTAATTTTGCACTCCTTGGGTAAAATTGTTTCCATTGAAGTTTAAAGTTTCATTTTGTGTTGTTATCAGGGGGTCTTTTCACCAGGAATTTTATTTCATTATGGTTCCTATTCTCTAGGTACTTAGCAATATTACTTTTTGGAACTGTTCCTGTATTCCATTTCAAACAAAAGCATTCAAATCAGTAGATCTCATGTGGACTCCAACAACGACCTCTTCCAGAAAAATCTCATTCATGCAATAAGGATCTTTTGGTATTCTTTTCTGCAGCAGATCCAAATGTTTGTGTGTGTGTGTGTGTGTGTGTGTGTGTTCATCAGTGGTTTGAAAACTGTAACCACTGATCCTTTGTGCATTGCTTATTCAACTAAATTGAAAAAAAATAGTGTTATCATGACAACTCAGTCACACCATATCATGACATTTGTACTCCTTATTTATTTTATTATCTAAATGTTTATTATATAAAATGTTTGATAAAACATTTATATCCAGCCCTATATCATGAGATCTCAGGCTGGTATATGAATAAAACCAATTTAAGAAATTTAAAACTTTAAATAATAAGCAAACTAAACGCATATTAATTTAAACATACCAAAGACATATTAAAGAATGTTAACAGGTTGTAACAGATTAAATAGGCTAAAACAACTTGAAACCATATGCTTGCAAATTTTTGAAGAAATCAGCACGGCTTTATAAGTTGCTTTTGGCCTGAGGCAAGACAGTGTACAAATAAGTGGACTGGTAAACATTTGTATTTGTGCAAGTGTGTGGTTCAGTTGCAAGGTACCATCCTTTTGTAGTCTCTACCATCCATCAAGCATGGCTTTAATGAAAGTAATGTGGGATTCATTTAAATCTGCTCCCCAGGCAGAGCAAACACACTGGCAAGATTCTACAGACCAACCCAGTTGTATACTATCCATGGATCAGGCCTCTTTCCTCCTGGCACTTACCTGGTTTGGCACAGTGATGGGTAGGTGTTCAGAAACCTGCCCGCCACCACATTGTGGAGCTACTACCACTGCCACAGCCTGTAAAGACAGAAACGGGGTGTCTGACTTCCCTTATGTGGCCAGGTGCACACAAGAATATTGGTTTCTTGGAATATTGATTTCTGCACAAGAATACTGGTTTCCTGCACAGAAAATGCACACATGAAAACTACACATTTTTTCCTGCACAGGAAGTGGTCTGTTTGCACAATTTATTCAGCGGGGAATCTCATGTGTTGAGACACCCTTTTTTCATCAATATTTATACATACATTTTAGATCCCTACCCTGGCTTGACAAACCAACTTTGCAGCAACCTCCTGGCCCACGTTGCTATCCCTTAGTACAATGAGCAATGCCCTCTCACCATTTTGCCATCAGTCCTTCACCCACACCACTGTTGTACAATCATGTGCCCAATTAAGTGGTCACACCCCAAGACCAGTTTCTGTACCTTTAATGGTTGTGTGGAAGAGATAAATTCGACAGGAGGAGTGTCCACATTGTACAGCTACAGCAGTTTGATAACACTTTAATGATAATTATCTCTTCTGTGGAATCAGAGCCAGCATGGCATAGTGATTTGAGTGTCGGACTACAACTCTGGAGACCAGAGTTCACTTCACCGCTCAACCACAAAAGCCACTGGGTGACTCTCAGCCTCACAAGAAGACAATGGCAAACCTCCTCAGAACCTAAGGGTCACCATAAGTTTGAAACTACTTGAAAGCACCCAGCACACATATTTCTGTGGAATCCTGGAATTTGTCATGTGATATGGGACTTGGACTTCTCTCTGATAGTGAGTTCTACTGGTTGGCAACACTGACGATTCCATCAAAACCTTGGTGAATACCTGGAACACCGATCTTCCCAAGGCTGTCAATGCAATTGCTCCCAAGTGTCCTCTCCAGCCTGCCCCTAACCACAAGCCCTGGTTCACAGAGGAACTTAGGGAGATGAAGCGGGTCAGAAGACGACTAGAGCGTAAATGGCGGAAGACTCGACTCTGACAGAACTCACCATAGGCAGCATCTTCGCACCTATCGGGAGGCTTTGAGTGCAGCGCGGAAATCTTTCTGCTCTGCACGCATTGCGTCTACAGAGTCCTGTTCAGCAGAGCTGTTTAGGGTGGTGGAAGAGTTGACGCGGGTTCCCCCTGCGCCAAACCCCCTACTAGACCCAACAACAGCCTGCTGTGATGTGTTTAACACCCATTTTGCAGATAAAATCTCTCGGATAAGGACTGACTTGGATGCCAATGTTTCAGCAGAATCTACAAGTGAGGCTCCCAATAACTCTGTTGCTGTTGTTTTACTGGATGAGTTCCAATCTGTTAATACTGAGGACGTGAACAAGCTCCTTGGAAGTATGAGGAAGACAACATGCCCTCTCGACCCCTGTCCATCTTGGCTGGTCATCCAGGGAGGGGATGCATTGAGTGTTTTCCTTTGGGACACAATCAATGCGTCCCTTAGGGAGGGCTCTTTACCACCTAGCCTGAAGGAGGCGGCTGTAAAACCCTTCCTGAAGAAACCCTCCCTCAACCCCCTGGACAGGAACAACTACAGACCAGTGTCCTTGCTACCGTTTCTGAGCAAGGTGATCCAGAGAGCAGTCACCTCCCAACTCCAAGCTGTCTTGGATGAAACCAATTATCTGAATCCATTTCAAACCGGCTTCAGGAAAGGTCATGGAGTTGAGACTGCCATGGTTGCTCTGACTGATGACCTCCACCTGAGCATCGACAGGGGTAGTGTGACCCTGCTCATGCTCTTGGATCTCTCAGCAGCCTTTGATACTATAGATCATTCCATCCTTTTGCACTGGCTGAGGGAGTTGGGGATCAGAGGCACCGCACTCTGGTGGTTCCGGTCCTTTCTCTCCGGCAGATCCCAAAGGGTGAGGCTCGGGGACAGTTGCTCTTCAAAGATCAAGCTTAATTGTGACATCCCTCAGGGAGCCATCCTGTCCCCGATGCTGTTTAATATTTATATGGAGCCACTTGGTGAGATCATCCAGAGGCATGGAGCTCAGTGTCTTCAGTACGCTGATGACATTCAGATATACCTCTCCATGACAAGAGCATCAGCCCAGACTTCAGATGGTGTCTTTCCTCTCAATGACTGTCTTGCAGCAGTAATGGATTGGATGAGGGAAAACAGATTGAAGCTAAATCCAGACAAAACGGAGGTACTCACAATCACAGGACCGAAGCCAGGTCTGGGAATACATCTTCCAGTCCTAGATGGAGTCACACTCTCCTCGACGGACCCTGTTCGCAGCCTAGTCAGTTGAATGCGATTGTCAGGAGTGCTTGTTATCATCTTCGGCTGATATGCCAGCAGTGCCCTTTCCTGGATCCGAAGGACCTGGAATCTGTGGTACACGCTTTGGTAACCTCACAATTGGATTTCTACAATGCACTCTACTTGGGGCTACCCCTGTGCCTAACCTGGAAACATCAACTAGTCCAAAACATGGCAGCCAGGCTTATTACTGGTACATTGAGGTGTGAGCACATAACACCAGTGCTTAAGTCCCTCCACTGGCTACCAATTAGTTTCCGGGTGCAATACAAGGTGTTGGTTTTAACCTGTAGAGCCCTACAAGGCTTGGGTCCATCTTATCTTAGGGACTGCCTCTCCCTGGAAATCCCCCGCCCACACACTCCGGTCCTCCGGGAGAAACCTACTACAGCCTTTGAAAACAAGGCTGTCGCGGACCTCCCGGGGGACTTTCTCTGCTGCCGCTCCCAGGCTATGGAATGACCTGCCAGATGAGATGCATCTTATTACATCCCTTGATAGCTTTAAAAAAAACCTTAAAGACACATCTCTTCTGGCAGGCCTTCCCAGAAACACCTTAATTCCTGGCCTCGACACTGGTTCACGACATTGGATCGTGTTCTTTTACCAGCTCCCAGCACTTTATCTATGAAGTTTACATCTACAGTGTCCACAGAACGACTAGCTGCCTTTTATGTTTTATGTTGTATATTGCAATTGTTCTTGGATTTTAATCTGACATTGGTTTAATTTAATTTTAAGGAGTGGGAGGTGGGGCTGTGGGTTATCAGAATTGTTTTATCTTGATGTTTTTTAATCATTGTAACCCGCTTCGAGTGGTGACAGAGGAGCGGGATATAAATAAACTTTTATTATTATTATTACAGTAGTGCTTCTGAAACATTGGTCCTCCAGATGTTTTGGAACTGAACTCTCATGAGGCCCAGCTAATATGACCAGAAGTCAGGGATTTGGACAAGGAAGTCTGAAAGACCAAAGTTTGAAAATGAATGTGGTCATGAGCAACCTGAACTACACCATTAGTTCTCTGTAGCTGAGAAATGCAAGTACTTCCCCAAACCTTAAATCTCAAGAATCCATAGGATGGAGCCATGGCAGTTTAAGTGGTCTCAGAGCAATATAAATGTGCAGTATGGATACACTTCAGTTATTGCTTGTCCTGCAAGCTATAGCAATAGAAATTTCTCTCTTCTACCCAATGATTAAAGGTGAAGGAGACCTGCCCTATTTTGCATATAGCTGCCCTACTGCCCAGTTCCTCACATTTATTTTTAACAAAATGACTGGAAAATATGACATGTTTCCAAACAGATATCTGCTTCAGATCTTGGATGCCAAAGAGAGCAATGTGACACTTAACAGAAAGCGAGAGGGGAGAGCGTTGGCAAGTGATATTTTGCCTCTGAACATGTTTGAGGCAGATGGACATATTTAGGTCATGGCTGTTGCTTGCAGGAATGGAGCTTGCCATAGCGAAGTATAAGAGGAGGACCCAAGGGATCTGGGAAGAGGGGCCAGCAAAGAGAGACCTTGCAGTAAGGCACTGATAAAAAGTGCTTTAAAAAATAATCTCAGCTTTTCAAGCAGTTAAAGGGTCATTTGCAGGAAAGTCTGGTCTATGCTTGGCAAATCTGTAGGAAAAGAGAGGAAGAAGAAAAGGGAGAAAAGAAGAGAAAAGAGATGGACAGGGGAATTAATATATGCTTTAGTCTCTGGTTCCCATTTTTATTTCTACCACACTCTCAGCTAGCATGATATGCACCCTCTAGGAATTTAAGATCTACAGACAAAGCATTATTGGCTGTTCCACCAGCACATATGGCTCTGCCAAGGCTGCGAGCCTTTCAAGATCTGGCTCCATATTTGTGGAATTGTCTTTTTTTGAACCTCCAGTTAGAGAAGGATCTTACCTGCTTACCTTCATGACAAAACATGTAATAATGGGATTTGCTACTGCAAATGTCCAGTGATTTTGTAAAGGGTTGGGGACTTTCCTCTTTAATTTGCTGTATGGCTGAGTTGCTGAGTATGGGTAAGATCTCCAAGATTGATAGTGACTGATAAGGAGTTTGTTTCAGTATATTAGCATATTACTTTATTATTTTAGCATTTAATAATGTTGAGTTTTATCATCCATTTTTGATTATATATGCTGGTGCAAAGTGTGTTATAAATAAATGTTTTGTTTTGTTTTTTGTTGTTCTTAAAAGAAAATTTAAAAGTTGCAGTTGTTTGTTGTTGTTGTTTTTCTGAAGGAAAACTAAGGTTAAAGTACAGTGGACACTGACACGGGTGTAAGTTTCACTGAAACCAGTAAGCCTAACTTCCAGAGTAACTAGTTAAGTTTAAGATGAAATCCTGGGATTTGTAGTTTTGTGAGATATTTTTGCTTTCTCTGTCAGAGAGCTCTGACACTACACAAACTACAAACCCCAGAATTCCATAGGGTTGAGCCATGGCAGTTAAAGCAGTGCCAAACAGAATTATTTCTGGAATGCATATGAAGCTTAAGATTTTGGAGAGTGGGGTTCAAATCCCCACTCAGCCATGGAAACCTATTAAGTTACCTAGGGCAAGCAACCCTCTCTCAGCCTAAGGGGATGACAATGCCAAACTTCATCTCAATAAATCTTGTCACCCAAAAAAAACCCCTATAATAACCTTGAATCAACTTGAAGGCAAACCACAACAACAAGAAGTTTATATATGCCAGATCAACAAAATAAAGACCTTCATGACAAAACATGTAATAATGGGATTTGCTACTGGAAATGGCCAGTGATTTTTAAAAGGGATTAGAGAATTCCATAGAGGATAGATTTATCAGCAACTACTAGCCATGACTAGAGATGGGTAAGAAATTAGTTGTGCTCAAATTTCATATGACAATAACCATTTCACACATCCCAAGGCTATTTACAGAATAGAAGACATCTTCCCCATGGCAATTTTTACCAATGCATTCTGGAGTGGGAAAATGCACACCAACCCATCAACACATTTGCAAAACGCACACAGCTAATAATGTGTGCTATTTAAAAATTCAGATAAGCACACTTTTAGCAATGCAATAGTGTGGACAATAAATCTATATAATAAAAATGTGTTTTAAATGATTAAAAAACTAGGAAAAAAATCATACGTATTTCCAAGCTAGAACCTCCCCTTCTAACTCAGAATTGATGTGGAATGAAAACAGGATGAAAATTCAGGCAAGCAAAGGTGAAACTCAGCAACACAGCACACACCACTAATCATTACAGCAAAATGGGGTCTCAACATTCAGGGGCACTCTTACTATAAATTTTTGGAAGGGCAAAAAGTTAGAGGAGAAACAATTTCTGCCCTGCCCCCCATGTCAAATAGAAGAAATGATGGGACACTGGAGAATATATCAGTGCTGCATTGTGAACTGTTTGGACAGTGCAGGATACCAGAAGGACTTCTGCACGGTCCCTCTTCTCCAAGCAGGTGGGTGACCAGCTCATATTACAGTCCTCTCCTCATATCTTAATAGGATTGGCAGGTCAGACTTGTCCAAAGCCCTGAAATTTTAGCACCAAATCCTGAGATTGAAAGATGACTCCTAGGACCTTATCACACTAGGCAAATCCCGCTCAAAAAACAAGATTTATAAGTAGAAAAAAAACAAAACCATCAAATATGGGAGGTTTTTCAGATGACATTTCTCCCAAACAGAAATAACGTGAAAATAAAGTGAATGGAAAGTGGGCAAAAATGACACCTTTTTGCTTTTGGGAACTTCCCAAAAGTGTTTGTCCACTTTCTGTTCATTTTATTTTTGCATTATTTCTGTTTGGGAGAAATGTGTCTGAAAATCATCCCGCATTTGCATTTTTTTTCCTACTTCTAAAATCCCATTTCTGAGCGGGATTCACCCTAGTGTGGTAAGGCTCCTAGTGAAGTCAGAAGAACAGACGCAGATGAGGTTATGAAGTTGATGTTACAAGGCCAGCCATTGGTAATACCTTTAAGCCAGGGAAACTAGATATCATAATCTCAAAGGAATGAATTTCATATTATTTATTTACAGCTATAATTCATATATTATATTTTCTTATGTCCCTAACCATATTTTTCTGATGAGCTTATTTTTGGGGAAATGCTTTGGCTTGGAATAAACTTATAGAACTCTGAGTAAGACAAATGCTTAAAATTGTACTTTACTAGCAACAAACCCTTGACTGAATCTCCATTTAAATTATTCCTTCCATTTGTCTATCATGCTGAAATAAAGAGAAAAAAGAACCCTTTCATCATTTGCAGTGTGTCCCCAAGCAGCACAAGGCCTAACACATTTGTCATCTTTTCCCTCTTCAAGAAACAAATGTGCCCTGAGCTTGAAGACCAAGTCTTGTCTGCTGATCTTCCTAGGAAAAAAGAACTTTAGAAGGATCCATCCTATCCCCTTATTTGAGTGGAGGATAGGCTGCCAAGTTCTCGAACAGGAACAGCAAACATGGTATTACTCAATGGGCTTCTTAGTCATGCTCAAAACGGAGGACATTTTCTAATTCCTCCTGGACAGAAGGCTGAAATGTAGGACATTCCTGGAAAAGGAGGACATCTGGTCACCCTGCATTAAGCATGGTGCATTAAACATCAACTATAATTCCACAATCTATGCTGTTTCATTTTTTTAAAGCCACATCTAACGGGTAAGAAAAATATATTTTCTCCCCCTTGCCCTGAAGACTAGGTCCTGAGATTTGGGAACCTTATGTGTGATGTCAAGCCTGAAGATACTGTTGTTCTAGGAATTAGAAAAAAAAATTGCATCCTGTTCTGGAGCCATCCAAATGTTCAATACTAATCATGTTGCCAAAGCAATGGGGTCCAACTGAGTTTAAGGTTCCTTCATATCTTCATGTTAGTGAAAAACCCATGCTACCAGGTGGCAAAGAGTCCTGGATCCAGTTAGCAGACACTATTCATTTCAACACCAAGAGTGTACAAAGCATAGTCTTTCCAAATTAACCACTCTGTGTTGGAAATTACTCCCTGGATTTTATTAACCTTTGGGAGAAGTTATTTCTTAAACCTTCTGCCAACTCTCAATTTCTAGCAAATGATAATATACTAGTTCTGGGACTTGGGATTTCTTTATGAGAAGAAGAGGAAAGGAAATTATAAAAGAAGGGAGGGAGAAAGGGGGAAAATCAGAGATGGGGATTTCAGTCAGAAGGAGGGACAAAAGGATGGTCTCAGGTTGTTTGAGAAGACCTGAGAGTTCATGTGTGTGTGTGTATGTTTAAAGGAGTGAAAGAGAGACTTAGAAGAAAGAAACTCATGGCCACATCCAAGCAAGGTGCTTTATGTACCAAATTAGAGCTTTGGCTGCTCATTTAGACTTCTTCAAATCCCACCCACAACTTCCCAGGGAAAGAACATATGCGGTGCATATTTGGAGGCATTATTAGGAATGCATAAAGTACAGTATTAGTCAATTTTATATGCTCGGTTGCATGAAATCTGTGTGTTTAAAAAATATAATAATTTGCATTTCATGGCTCTCCGCTAACCTCAGGAGTGCACTTGAAATTCAGCACATGCCCACAGCACCTCCCAGCTCACCCCATTTTTAACTGAAGACCAATGGTTTCTATTAAGGGATCAGGCAGGGAGGCTGACAACCTAGTCAATAACTATGTGAGGTTACTTCATTAATGCTATAATGGCTGATAGAGTGAGAGGCAAAAAACAGGTTCCTGACAGCAGCAAATGAAAATGATAGAGATTCCCGAAGCTACGTGCCTTTCCTTTGTCATTGTCTTGTGCTTGGCTTATTCAAAATGTGGCATTTATGTATTCAGGCTTGATGAATGTTGCCGGCGTTAAGTACTTTTTCCATCTCTAATGCAGTGCCGATTGCACATTGTTCTTTCTT
Organism: Urosaurus nigricauda; assembly: GCA_034509955.1. Classification (NCBI taxonomy): domain Eukaryota; kingdom Metazoa; phylum Chordata; class Lepidosauria; order Squamata; family Phrynosomatidae; genus Urosaurus; species Urosaurus nigricauda. Next base: position 369,563,967 of record JAOEGL010000001.1, read on the forward strand.
TCCTTCTCTCTCTCTCTCTCTCTCTCTCTCTCTCTCTCCTATAACCTCTGCTGTCAAGGAACTAGAGGCTGAAGGGTTGTAGGCAATGGCTCAACAGTTCTTTTTGCCATTGCTTGGGGAAGGCAATGAATCAGGACTAGTGGAAGCAGTACAACAAGAGGATTGTCAGGCCTCACAGTTAACACTGCAACAGGATGTTATTGATGGATGGATCCGAGATGGAGGTTGGTATGGATAAAGATGTGGACCAGGTAGATATCATACTTTCCAAATGTCCTCATTTGGCAGGGATGATCCTGGTTAATCCACTGTAACCCCATTTCCACCCCCCCCAGCTCCTTTTAAAATACCCCAGTTTCTTTCTCCTCTTCCCACTTTTCCCCCTTTGTCCTCGGCTTATTTCAATGGCTACAAATTGACTTCAAAGAGAAAAAGTAGTTCTCACTCATTTAACTCACTAGAGATGACAGGAGGGAGGGGCAGAAATTTGCCTTTCCCAATAGGCTCAGGCAAAGCCAGACTGCTATAGCCTCTGCTAGCTTGTGCGCTCTTCTTCATTAATAACTTTTGCTTTCTTGACCACACTGTAATGTGCCTTAGTTACACATGCCCCTGTTTTAATCTGTGAAAAGGTTGGAGGTTATGGGATTATCTATGTATCTATATACAGTGTGCAGACCAAGGCACTATATACTTTTAACAACTCTGGCTGCCATTCAGGAGAAAACAAAGATCTAACTAATGAAATCAATCTTTTTCTTGCAGGATAAAAATACTCCAGTAACCTGGGCATTTGAGTGACTAAGGGCCTTGATTTATCTATCAAGTTCATGATCCTAGACACAGCTTCCACAAGATTTGGGAACCTATGACCTGAAAAAGTAATTATCCCCATCTAAGGATTTAGCTATTTTGTAGGCTTTTCTGCACTAAGATTTTACACTACAGCACCAATTTCTGTTATTCCTCTGACACTGGAATTCTGTTTTATTAAGATGCTGACTCTGATTAGTCACTAGTCCCAGCTTCTGCCAACCTAGCAGTTCAAAAGCATGAAAAAGTACAAGTAGAGACATAGGTACAATTTTGGTGGGAAAATAACAGCATTCTGGGCAGTCATGCTGGCCACATGATCACAGAGTTGTCTTTGACAATGCTGGCTCTTCAGCTTAGTAATGGAGATTAGCACCGCCCCTACAGTCGGTAACAATTAGACAATCTTGTCAAGGGAAAACATTTAACTTTTTACCTTTCTAAAATGGGAATATTCTGGCAACATGGCATATCCTGGACACTGTTCTGACACTGGTGAGTGAAAATGTCATTTCACTCTGAGGACAGAACAAGGCACCTCATAATGTTCACATGGCTGACTACCTTGTTCTGACCACAGAACAAGTGATCTGTGATGGCGATAGACCTTCCAGATGGCACAGAGGGACACATTTTAACTAGTGCAGAAAATACTATATATTTCACAGAAAATTATTACCTTCTGTGTTTCCTGCATGGAAAATTATCTTTTCTTTTTCTTTTCTTTTCTTTTTTCTTTTCCTTTTTTCCTTTTCCTTTATTATTTATTTATTTGGTCAAAAGAGCAAATGTGAATATTATGGAAAACAAATTCTCGATTGCATCATTCTCCCCATAGAATATGATATTTCTGCACATAAAATATATTTGATGATCAAAAAAAAATTCTGCTTCCTATGTAAAACACAATGTTTTTATGCAAAACGAATGTTACGTCTTTTGTACAAAATCAATGTGAAATCAATGCCAAATTATAAATAGTCTTTGAAAATGGCACATTTTTTGAAGACTTTCTCACATCAGGAAAAAGAATGCTATTATTACTTATTGCTTTCTTTGAGAACAAAATTAGCAAATGATCTCATGGTAATGCCCACCTTAACATTTTGAAAAGCATCATTAGGCACTTATCTGGCACTCTCAGCATGGAAACCTCTTCATACCTATTTATCAAATAATTTTTAAAACAACCCTGTAAAGCTGGCTAGGTTAATTTTTCCCTATGTTACAGATGGAGTGCGGAGGAATGGTGGTTAGTCTAATCCAGGGGTAACCAAAGTATGGCCCTGGGTCTATACATGCCCCCAAAAAGGTGTTATATACCCTCCAACATTTCACAGAATGAAAACTAGGACATGTGTAGTCATGCAACATCAGAATGTTATCAAGAGGGCAACAGTTATGAATGAGGAAAAGCAGACAAGCTAAGAGAGACTGGGGCAGTTTATTTTTGCCTAAGTCTATTGGGGACGGCAGGATTCTGCCCCCTCTCCTCCCACCACTGAATTAATTGAATGCAAGCACCTTTTGCACTTTGAACTCAGGGGCAGTACAGATGGGCAGGAAGGGGCATCGAGACACCACCCCTTTCTGCCTGGCATCACTGCCGCAGCAACCACACAGTGCCGACAATGATGCACTCTAAAAAGGAGCCACAAAACACGGCTCCTTTTTGTGCTGTGCCGAGGCACCATTAGTGCCCTGGAGCAGCGCTGTGGTGTCACTTGTGCACCGCACTGTTTAGAGGTGGAGCATGAAACACGTCATCAGAATGCGTGCCATCTTAAATGCGTGCATGCCAAATGCTCCCCAGCCATAATTTTGACCCCAAGCTGCTACAAAGTAGCAATCTGTACAAGGCCTCATTTTACATGACCTGAAGTAAACTGAGGACAATGTGGGAAAGTGGAAGGGGGAGAGAAAAACTGGGATGTTTTAAAGGTGTCTGAAAAGTTGGATAAAAGAGAATTAATTGGGACCTTCCCTGCCAAATCAGGACAGTTTGAGAATTTGGTGCTTTTACGCCCTTCAACCTCCCCTTTTCAGGCCTCCAAAATGGGGTGGAAACTCGCTGGTAAAATAGGCTCCACCATCACACACACACACACACACACTGCTTAAAATAAATTGACCCATTTTTCAAAACTGGAAGTAGACTCTGGGCCACTCCTGTTGTTGTTGTTGTGTTGTGTTTTGACATTTTTGGCACTCATTGCAACTGAAGTGTCTGAGGTAATGTCTACACAGGCCAGGATATTCCAAGAGTAGCCCTAGGTATCCTGGCTCCAGAATTGCCTCAACCTCCACTTATTACCTGGGGCCCTCTGTTACAATGCCAGATAGCTCTTTCCATGTGCGCCCAGCTGTGCCACCTGGCACATGTGCTGCCACTGTGGGTGTCTCACCCTGAGATCTCTATGAGATGGCCAGGGACAATCACATGGCCAAGCACCTCATCCTGATCTCAGAGAGAACAACCCATGGTGGTGGCAGATGTAGTAGGTGGCACAGAAGTACATGTTTCAAACAGCCACCTAGCATCAGAATAGAGGGCTCCAGGTCTTCCAGGAAGAACAATGACTGTTTTTACTCTGTATTGAGAGGGATTTACCCCATGTTTGGCACTAAACAGGCTGAATGCTATCCCATCTGTTAGAGCCAGAGTCAGGAAATTTGTCCTGCATCATTCGGGCTGCCCCCTGAGTGGAGAAGGGAGGCCATTTTATTTGGCCCATGCAAACAGGGCCGCAGTGACAAAAACCTCCCAACAAACCCACAACAATTGCCCACCCTGGTCTAAGACCACATAGGACCCTTTCCACACTACACATCTATAGCACTTTTCAACTGCCATGGCTGCATCCTATAGGATACTAGGATTTGTGTGGCCCTGGAATTCCTTGGCTGAGCATTCTAAATAATTCTCCCTGAACTGCAAATTCCAGAATTCCATAGAACAGGACCATGGCAGTTAAAGGGAAATCGTAAAGCTGTGATGGTGGAGCATGAGAGGACCACACACTTGAAGCATACCTCCAATGCATACAAATCAAAAGAATATGATCTCTAACAATAATTGAAAACTGCTGTCAAAATCAGCATCAAAAAGAACAGAAAGGGGAGAACAGCCCTATTCTGTCATGCCCATTAAGTACCTGCAATAATAGACAGGGGAATGAAAATCACTTTTGGAGCAGAAAGGTCTCCACCTGAAGGTAGGAGGTAGAGTAAGGAGATGGTACAATGACTTTTCTTCAAGGCTTGTGCCTTGATAAAGCAAGTCCTGTCCCTGTTTCTGTTTCTTCATTTGAGGGGACAAGAAGGTACCTGAGGGAACTGATACTTCCCAAGGTATGCAAAATCTCAGCCATTGAAGGTTCTCGGGGTAATAAACAGCAGGTTGAATTAGGTCTGGAAGCAAAATTGGCTTGCATTTTCCTTGCCAGTATTTTATTCCTTTCAGCAATCATTAAAGATGACTGGAAAGTCAGAAGTTATAGGCTTATGGCCGTTAAGCCACTTGTCACCCTGCTCTCATCGAGCAAAGTGCTGTGGGCAATGGTGACATTTTGCAGATTTTATGAAACCAAAGTCACACTTATCATTCCACCCACAGCATGAAGGAAACACATGAGCTGAGGTGCTTCCCCCACTCCCCTTTGGCTTACTAGCTCTGTAATACCTGTTCAACATCAAGTGAAGGAAGTGGGTGACCAGGGTTTGAGTTAGAATTACTGGGTCAGAAGCATCACAAATCCTTAGATTTCAAGGCCCAAACCTAAGCAAATCTATGCCTTGGAATGCCTTGATTAGACAGAGGATAGGACACCACGATGCCATTAAGCATAATATATTACGTGCCAACCATAGTTGCTCAATCCATATAATTCAAAGAATAGATAAATCATTGAATCATAGAATCATAGAATCTCAGAATTGGAAGAGACCACAAGGGCCATCCAGTCCAACCCCCTGCCATGCAGGAACTCCCAATCAAAGCATCCCTGACAGATGGCCATCCAGTCTCTGCTTAAAAATCTCCAAGGAAGGCAACTCCACCACTCTCCGAGGAATGTGTTCCACTGTCGAACAGCCCTTACTGTCAGGGAGTTCTTCCTAATGTTGAGGTGGAATCTCTTTTCCTGCAGCTTGCATCCATTATTCCGGGTCCTAGTCTCTGGAGCTGCAGAAAACAAGCTTGCTCCATCCTCAATATGACATCCCTTCAGATATTTAAACAGGGCTATCATATCACCTCTTAACCTTCTCTTCTCCAGGCTAAAAATCACCATTTTGGTCGCCCTCCTTTGGACCTGCTCCATTTTCTCAACATCCTTTTTGAATTGTGGTGCCCAGAACTGGACATAGTATTCCAGGTGGGGCCTGACCAAAGCAGAATAGAGTGGCATTATTACTTCCCTTGATCTACACATTATACTTGTATTGATGCAGCCGAAAATTATATTGGCCTTTTTAGCTGCTGCATCACACTGTTGACTCATGTTCAACTTGTCGTCTACTTGGACTCCTAGATCCCTTTCACATGTGGTCTCATTCAGCCAGATGTCCCCATCTTATATCTATGCATTTCATTTTTCCTCACTAAGTGCAGAACCGTACATTTCTCTGTGTTGAATTTCATCTTGTTAGCTTTGGCCCAGCTTTCTAGTCTATTCAGGTCATTTTGAATTTTGATCCTGTCCTCTGGGGTATTAGCTACTTCTCCTAATTTGGTGTCATTTGCAAATTTGATAACTAGGCTCTCAATACTGTCATCCAAGTCATTAATAAAGACATTGAATAGCACTGGGCCCAGGACAGAACCCTGTGGGACTTCACTGGTCACTTCTGTCCAGGATGAAAAGGAGCCATTGTTGAGCACCCTTTGAGTTCGGCCAGTCAACCAATTACTATATCCACAGCATTCCCTTCATCTACCAAGCTGGTAATTTTATTTAAAAAAGAGATCTTATTTGTCTGGCATGACTTGTTTCTCTGAAACCCATGTTGGCTTTTTGTGATTATGGAATTATCTTCTAGATATTCACAGACTCTCTGTTTAATTATCTGCTCCAGAATCTTTCCTGATATTGATGTCAGACTAACCTCTTTTTTTCCCTTTTTGAAGATGGGGACATTTGCCCTCCTCCAGTCTGCTGGGACTTCTCCTGTTCTCCAGGAGTTCTCAAAGATTATTGCCAATGGTTCCGATATTACATTTGCCAGTTCTTTTTTTAAAAGGGGACACACACCCCCACCAAAAAACCCCACAAAAAACCAAGTTCTATATTAAACCGGGAAGGCTTTTTCCAGCTTTATTTTGAATACCTCTGAACTCTGTTTTGAACATACACTGGGGGGGGGGGGTTATTTTTCAAGATGATACTCTTGCCCTCATATTCCTCCTCTTTACCTTGAGGACTGGAGAAGGGGAGTCAGGCCCTGAGATCAGGGGAATCCTAGAAAAGTCTGTCCCACTTTGGCTGGCAATTAAAGAACAGATGAAATGCTTTTCCATGCCAATCAATCAATCAATCAATCATACTTTGGAAAAACTAGAGGTAAGAGGAAAAGGCTCTAGTTTAGCTTCCTCAAGGGCATGATATTCTCTTCCTAGCTGTATGAATGTTGTTGTTTTCTCCATAGGATGGGTGTTTACCTCCAAGTGATGTGAAAAAGCTATGGCACTGCTTCTGAGAACAAGCTCATTTCATCACATAGAATTAGGTCAGAGATTGCCAATTGCTGTTGCACTTGTGGGAAGCGTGCCACTAGGGACATAAAACTTTGTGTCCTTCACAAACACATGTCCTCCAATTGTCCAAGTCTGGCAGGAGAGGGGGTCCCAATAAATCCTCTACTATCCCACTTTGTGGGCTGCTTTTAAAATGCTCCAGTTTCTCTATCCTCCTTCCACTTTTCCCCTTTGTCCTCAGCTTACTTCGATTGCTGCAAGCTTAACTCAAAGTGAATTTGTACTCAGCAGGAGGAAGAGGAGAGGAGGTGGCAGAAGAATCTTGCCCTTCTCATTAGGCTCAGGAAAAAAAATGGCTGTAGTCTTTCCTAGCTTGTGCGTTTTTTTTTTCTCATTTGCCATCTTGGCCACACATGTCCCAATTTACATATGTGAAATGTTAAAGGGTATGTAAACAAGAATGAAAAGATGCCTATATATGTAAGCCAAAAACTGAGATCTGCTGGAAGGGCTCTCCTTTGTCCTCCAACAGCTGGAATAATACATGGTGGGAAATATAGGAGAGGGTCTTATCTTTTGTGGCACCCCACTTGTGGAATGTTCTCTCCTTGGACATCCAGGTGGCAACAGCATTGGTTTCTTCCAGCACCCAGTCAAAGCAAAGCCCTTTTTTTTAAACAGCCTTTGGGTCCTGGTTTACTTTTCCAATGTACATGTGTATCTCCTTAAACATTTCAGCATTTAAAATGTTTCAACTTATTAACTTGTTCATAATGTTCTTAACCTGTTCAATTTATTTTACTATTGCTTTAAATCTGAAATTATTCTATTTGTTTTATATGGTTTTACTTATACATTTGCTTGAGGTCCCATGATAAAAAGTGGCCTCTAAATGTTCTAATTAATTAATTAATTGCAGATTGAGTCTTACTTATTCAGGATGCTGAAATCCTAAATATACCAAAACCCAAACTTTTTTCATGGGTGGCTGACATAGTTACACCTTTGCTTTTTGATGGTTCAATGTACACAAACTTGCTTTCAAGCCCAAAATTATTTTAAAATATTATATAACACATCTTCCATACTACAGTGGTCCCCCGGCTTACGAATCCCCCGGCTTACGAAAACCCCGGGATCCGAAAGCAGCGGGACCGCTACAGTATCCCCCGGGATCCGAAAGATCCCCCGGGATACGAAAAAAAACTGCGTGGCCCCTTTAAATCGGCCTCGCGGTCCATTGAATATAGCGGTCCCCTGGGAAACGAAAGCTTCTGGGTTACGAAGGTAATCCCGGAACAGATTACCTTTGTAACCCGGGGGACCACTGTATGTGTATATGGGAAATATGAAGGATAAATGAATTTTGTGTTTAGACATGGGTCCCATCTCCAAGAAATCTCATTATGTATAGGCAAATACAGTTGGCCCTCCTTATCCAAGGATTCTTTATGCATGGGTTCAATGCTCCGCAGTGTGTGTGTGTGTGTGTGTGTGTATTCCAAAAAGCAAACCTTGATTTTGCTCTTTTATTGTATTTAATGGAACTTGACTATCCATGGATTTTGGTATCTACAGTGGGTCCTTTTTTTAGTAAAAAAAATGATCCCCCTCCCCCCCCCCCAAAAAAACCCTAAGTTGACTTATCTGTGGGACAATGTAAGTTTTGTACTTTAACTCTTTATTTAAAAAACGAACCATCTCATGATGAAAAGCAAGAGCACCCCCCCCCACTCTCTACTCTACTCTCTCATCCATCTTTATGGTGAGATCAAACAATTACCGTATGCCTCCTAGTATTTTGTAAATTCTTTGGCATTGCTTTCCTTTGCTTCATCCTTTAGAACTTTTGTTACATACCCCTAGGTTTTACCCTTAACTTATCCATGGGTCATATCACAATCCATAAGGTCTACTTATAGTTGAGTATATATGGTAAATATCTTTTTCAAAAACACACAAGTGCTATATAAGGTTGCAAGGCTGAAAATTGAAGAGGACTCGTATACCTTTAATAATTGTATAGAAAAAATGCATAGAAAAAGGGACTTTCAGCAGGCATTGCTTGTCAAACAGCCAACTAAGAAGCAAAACCTGCTGAATTATCTTTTTCATATAACCATTAAAGGTACAGGGGGCATCTCTAGTTTTCCCTTTGGCAATCCTGAATCATAAATGTATGAATACATCTTATGTTTGCTTTGGTACATTCTGTGTTTGCTTTGGTGGCTGTATTGGCCAGACCTTAAGAAAAGCACAAGAATGGCAAGCCCTCCCCACTCCTCATATCCATTTGAGGCCCATAAATGTCAAAGAGATCCATGCTCCCTGCCTTCACATCTATGGAGATGCCCCTACCAATGAGGCCACGCTATCCAGCCAATATTTGGCATGCAGAAGGGCTCCTTGATTACTATTATTAAATACAATGTCTGAGCACATTGTGTGAGGCAACCCAGCAGGGGTGATGCCTTTCCAGTTTTACAAGGAGTCACAGAGCACCATTGCCATCACCATCTCAATGAAGCCACTCTGCATGCATCTCAACTACAGTCTGGACTTCCCCAGGAATGTAGTCAGGAGCTGCCATGAGAGGGGAAAGGCCTCCTTCCCCCCTCCCACCTTTACACACACCAGGATTTATTGCTATTGTGTATTGTGTGCCAGGTTAAAACAGCAAGCCTGGGAGAGGTCTTGGAGGGTCAGGAAACAAGCGTTGTTCTCCAAGCAGTTATTCTCCCCCCAAAACACACACACACAAAACACCCTGTCTTAAACCATTTCTGACCATTCCCCTTTATCCACCAGATTGCTAAATCTTGTTTTTGCACAGATATACAAGGGGAAAAGGGAGGGTGGAAGATACATTCCAGCAAATGAATCTGCTTTATATTACCCTGAAAATATTACCATAAAACCAGAGAAGGTAGACCATTCTGGCTCACCAGGGTCTAGTTTATCAAAAGGTGAATGCAAGTGTGTGTGAAAGGGGGAGGGAGCAAAAGCCATGTCAGATTTGATTTAAGACAGACTGCTTGGGGGGAGGGGGAGTTTTCCCTCACCTGGACATTTCCCTTTTTTTCTTCTCTTTCTCAGATAAAGAGGAAGACACATAATATACCAATATATCAATGAATTAATCTGCACCCCATCATCAGAGAGGCCTGAAGGCCTATCACATTCTTGTGGCAAGCAATGCCATGGATTATTGGGCAGAGAACTTCTGTTCAAATCCATGCATACAACCTGCATACAACATGCATACAACCACAGGGCTCAAATATGAAGAAATAAAAGCAAATCCCTAGTTCTTGGGATGTGGATTTGGGAGCATGGTTTCTATGATGGCTTCATTTTTAGCCATGTGCACTGTTGTTGTGTGCCTTCAAGTCATTTCTGACTTTTGGTGACCCTAAGATGAACCTATTAAAGAGTTTTCTTGCAAGGTTTGTCACAGAACAGGTAAGCCATTGCCTTCCTCTGAAGCTGAGAGGGTGTGACTTGCTCAAAGTCACCCATTTTGTTTTGTTTTGTTTTGTTTCTGTTTTTTTGTCTCAGACCCTGGTCTCTCAGAGTTCTAGTCCAGTATTCAAACCATTACCCTGCAATGGCTACAAACCATGTGCATATATATCAGCGAAGAGCTTCAGAAGGTGGTGGACTCTCCTTCATTGGGGGTACTTAAACAGAGGTTAGATGGTCACTTTTCAGGAGTGCTTTAGTTGTGGATTGCCCTACAGTGCCTTCAAACCATGTGCACTAGCAGGGGTTCAAATAGATCACCCTCATAGTCCCTCTTAACTCTGTCCTACAAAACATCTAAGGGGGTATACAGACATGAAGCTCCATGCCACCTGCCTTTGCCCTTTGTTGGTGTCACACCAGCTGCATGCCATGGCACTGACTCACTCCCTAAAAAGAAGCCGCCCAAAGCGGCTTCTTTTTAGAGGTGTCATAAGTTCTGCAACACAGTGCTATGACACGTTTTCTGGCAAGCACTGTTTGGGCACTCGGATGCCCGTGCATCACAATGCCGTGCATTGTGTGGATGGGGCCGTGGCAAGATGGAGCACAGGTGCCAATTGTAGGGCTGGGCGTGTATGGATGCCTAGCCCTACAGAGCCCTAATAGTGGCCCCAGGGCGGAGCAAAGCACCAGTCTGTACACAGGTCTAAGTTTCCAATGGTCAGGATGTAGTTTAAGACAAAGGCAGTAGGGGCAGTTTTGTGACTGAGGGGTGGGATATTTCAAGACTTTGGGTGGTGGCCTTATCTACAATGTTCTTCAAACTTAGCTGTATCACTGTGTAGCCTAGTGGGCTACTTTTCTTTGCAATCCATTTTTCTAAACATCTAAAAAGACATTTGAAGTGGAGTCATAAGCACAGGACACTGCTTACCACCATGTTGCAAAAAGCCTCAGATGCTGATTTGTGCAGATTCAGATTAATGCTTCGCATTTATACAGACATTTAGAGCACCCTTTTCCAGTCTTGTAGCCTCAAAATAGTTTCAGACCCCACTTCTCATAACCCCTCCCCCCCTAATGTGGAAGATGGGGTTGATGTGACTGATCTTGCCAGTAAGAGCTGTTAGAAAGTGGAATAGGCTGCTTCAGAGGGTGATGGACCCCTCCTCTTTTGAGGTCTTTAAAGGAAGTTTGAAAGACCATCTTTTGAGAGTACTTTAGTTGTATTCCTGCATGGCAGGGAGATGTACTAGATGGTCCTTCTAGATGGAAGAGGCCTTCCAACTCAATAATTCTCGGATCTCTAAGCACTCTAGTGTCCATGGTCCGCTGAAATAATAGGTTTATCTACCACTCAATTCCTTTATTCTGTGAAGTGACATGTACATTGAAGCTGTTGTTGTGGGCCTTCAAGTTGTTTCTGACTTTTGGCAACCCTGATGGTGAATCTATCATAGAGTTTTACCCTTGCTATCCTCTGAGGCTGAGAAAATGTGACCTTCCAAAGGTCATAGAATCATAGAATCATAGAAATTTAGAGTTGGAAGAGACCACAAGGGCCATCCAGCCCAACCCCCTGCCGTGCAGGAACTCCCAATCAAAGCATACCCAACAGATGGCCATCCAGCCTCTGCTTAAAAACCTCCAAGGAAGGAGACTCCACCACCCTCCGAGGGAGTGTGTTCCACTGTCGAACAGCCCTTACTGTCAGGAAGTTCTTCCTAATGTTGAGGTGGAATCTTTTTTCCTGCAGTTTGCATCCATTGTTCCGAGTCCTGTTCTCTGGAGCAGCAGTAAACAAGCTTGCTCCCTCCTCAATGTGACATCCCTTCAAGTATTTAAACAGGGTGATCATATCACCTCTTAACCTTCGCTTCTCCAGGCTAAACATCCCCAGTTCCCTAAGGCGTTCCTCATAGGGCATGGTTTCCAGACCCTTCACCATCTTAGTTGCCCTCCTTTGGACATGCTCCAGTTTCTCCACATCCTTTTTGAATTGTGGTGCCCAGAACTGGACACAGTATTCCAGGTGGGGCCTGACCAAAGCAGAATAGAGTGGCACTATTACTTCCCTTGATCTAGACACTATGGCCCATTTTAGATTGGCAAAAAGAGGTGTTATGAAGGCTGCATGAAAGCCCAGCTTTTAGATGAGAAAAAGGGAAAGTGTGCCATGAATACTTCTATTGATGCAACCTAAAATTGCATTTAGCTTTTTACCTGCTGCATCACACTGTTGACTCATGTTCAACTCAGGTCACCCAGTGAGTTTCCATGGCTGAGCAGGGATTTAAACACTGGTCTCCAGAGTTGTACTCCAACACTCAAAACACTATGCCACACTGGCTCAGTACCTTGGATAGCATCCTTTAAAGTTCAGAATAAAATCCAGAGTGGATTTTGACACCCTTCTGACATGGAAGTCATCAGCTATCACTCATCTATCTGTGGCCTAAATCCCATTGTTAGACCTGACTAGAGCAGAACCATTTACTTAATTGGATTTAATTACAGGTGACTGATCATATAACAGTTCATTCAATGGGTTCAACTCTGGGTGGAACTACCCAACAGGAATGTACCCTACTTACCCACCTGTCTATCTGTCTTCCTATCCATCTATTCTCCTTGTTTGTCCCCCCCCCCATTTATTTCTTCTCGTTTTCTAACCCAGTTTTATACCTCTCCCCTACCTCCCACCCCCACAACTACCATTTAGGGGGCTGCTGTCTCAGTTTGATCTGTCCAGGCAGCTCCACATAAGAGCAGCCACTCGATATTGAATTAGGGAACTCCTCGCGTAATGCGTCTCGCCAATTACAAGGCCGGATTGCTGTTCCCTGATTTATAATACATTACTGTGTTAAGTAATATAACATTATAGATACAATTTGTACCTCTCTCACTCTCTGCAGATTAGAGAGGTGGCTCATGAGGAGTGGATCATTAAACAGCCGTGGAAGGCTAGGGGCCAAGCTCTTCTGTTTAACAAGCTGCTCCAAACTCCACCTCCCTCATCCGCCGAGACAGACAAGAATAAATTGCTGCTGTAACTTATTATAAATCATTTTCTTTGTGTGTGTGTATGTGTGTGCAGTTTGTAGCTTTCAATATGACTATAAACACAAAAATCTGCAATTTGCAATTTTGGGCTGCATTAGTTTAGCGTCCAGATTTAGTCGTAGTGTGGTTGAAGTTATGCCTTGCCATCCCCCATAGACTACCTCCTTAATCCAGTAAAACCCCATTTGAAGGACTTTCATGGTGCTGCATGTTGGGGATGCTGGGAAATGGCATCTATAGTGCTCCCAGAAGGCTGTTTACACTACAGTATTATAGAGTCATGTTGGTCTTTTTGACAGAACCATAGAATCATAGAGTTGGAAGAGACCTCAAGGGCCATCATGTTCAACTCCTTGCCATGCAGCAAGACAAAATCAAAGCACTCCCAACAGATGGTCATCCACTACAGAAGGAGACTCCATCACTCTCCAAGGGAGTGTATTCCACTGTTAAACAGCTCCCAGTTCTTCCTAATGTTTACGTGAAATCTCTTTTCCTGTAGTTTGCATCCATTGCTCCATGTCCTAGTCTCTATCCACAATATGACATCCCATCAAATATTTAAACAGGGCCATCCTATCAACTCTTAACCTTCTCTTTTCTAGGCTAAATATACCCAGCTCCCTAAGTCACTCTTCATAGGGCTTGGCTTCCAGACCATTCATCATTTTGGTCACTCTCCTTTGGACACACTCCTGCTTCTCCACATCCTTCTTGAATTGTGGTGTCCAGAACTGGACACAGTATTCCAGGTGAGGCCTGAACAAATCAGAATAGAGTGGCACTATTAGTTCCCTCAATCTAGACACTAGACTGCTACTGATGCAGCCTAGAATTGCATGTTGTGTGCCTTCAAGTTGTTTCATGGCTGAGCTGGCAATCAAACCCTGTTGAGAGCCGTAGTCCAATACTCAAACTATAACGTCATGCTAGCTCTCAGGATACTCCATGACTCCAATTTAATTGTCATCATGCCATTCAGTGGTGTCTTTCCCATTTAGGGAGGGGCATTTAGCATTCTTAGCCAGAGAATAAAATGTAATAATAGCACTAAAAGTGTGTAGTATGAATGGAGGCCTGGTCAGGGGGTGTCCCAAAACAGGCACATGGGGAGACCCCTTGGAGTCCTACCACATTTTCTTGTCTTGGCTAGAAGAGTCCAGCAGCCATTGCTTCCCAGTGTCCCTACCTTCAGCACCTCAGAAACCTTTCAGGCTGAAATGGTAGGCTTGAAGGGAGGTCATGCTAATACTATACTAATTTAATACTAATACTAATTTTAATACTAGTTTCATTCAATTTTAATGCCCATTTTTGTAGATTTTTAAGTGTATTTTTTAAAAATTTGTAAGCTGCTTTATAACCCAATTTTGGGGGATAGGTGCGATATAAATAAATATAATTCAAAGATATAGCCATGTTAGTCTGGAAAATCAGTATGTCAAGGAATTTTGTAGGACCTTTGAGACTAACTGAAAGAGGTTGGTAGGAGGAACTTCTTTAATAGACTTGACCTACTTCCTCAGATGCATGTTTCTGAGGAGTAGGCTGGAGTCTAGTAAATCTCATGCTACCAACTTCTTTCTTTCCATTAGTCTCAAAGGTGCTACAAGACCCCTTTGCAAATAAATATGGTGGTGATTACAATGATGATGATAACGTTCAGTAGTTAAACATGGTAGGTTTTGTGGGTCATGCTTGGTTGTTAAACATGGTAGGTTTGGGGGATCATATTCAGTTGTTAAATGTGAATACCCAGCAGTTATGAGTCCCCAGCAGTTAAGTAAATCCAGTTTACAATCTCAACAGTGTGCCAGCGTGTATTATTCCATCAAGTTTTTTGACTTTTGGGAAAGCATTTTTCACCCCTGTTAACAAGCTGTTATATTCTTTGTTTAGCTTATCAGTCAGTGTAGTTCGATGAAGAAAAAGACCACCCACCCCATCAGGGCTTAGCCAGCACCTGCAACTACAGCGTGGAACTCAAAAGTACCTCTTTCTCATGTAAGCACCATCAATGCTGTCTCCTTGGATAATTCCATGAACTGAGCTGCCCTCCGCCTGGGTTTTATGAAGTGGCTTACCTATCAATGGCCATTGCTTCATCAGCCGGCCTTGTCATGTTGCAGCGCACAATGGCTGTGCGTTCAGTGGCATTATCAAAAGGTATTGCTATACTTAAGGGGATTATAATGGAGTTTAATAAAGCTGGAAACCCAGGTAGAACCATCCTAATATCACTGTGAAGGAAGGTTACAAAGCAGCAGAATGTTTCCTGGAGCTAATACTCATATTCACATTGTTTGACTTCAGAGATGAAATGTAGGCAAAAAGTAATGGGGGTCAAAGAGTCCATCTTCTTAGTAGTTACTGCTCTCTTTCTAGTAATAATCAGGGTGTCTTGTGCTGTATGTTGCTCTTATACTAATTTTAACTTCTATCCCTGCCTTGCTTTATCGGGTTAGTACAATCCCAGACTCTGAGATTTGGGGCTGGCAAAGGTGCATGAAAAAAAAAGGGGGGGGGGAAACCCCAAATGACTCTACTGGGAAGGTAAGACTGTGACTCTCCCCTACTGACTTAACTGAGCACACCTTGATTTTAATTTGAAGTGACAAAAATAAGCTGAAGGTGAAGGAGGAGAGACAAATCAGGACATTTTAAAAACAGCTGAGAAAGTAGAATGGTAGAGGAGTAAATGGCACTGTCTGTGCTAAACTGGCACAGTTACAAGGTATGTCAGTATCAATCACAATTGCATAAAATATATCATTCAGATTATGGATTTTATCACACTATGCTCATAAGATGTCACAATTGTGTTACTCTAGGAAATACAAACATACCAGATGGGGACACTCATCATCACACAACTCTTCCAAATCATCATGGTGCTACTTCTGTCCCAGCCTCTGCCTTCCTCATGCCAGCCTCCATAGCCTCACCACCATGCTCCATACTCTACTCTACTCTACTCTACTCTGCTCATACTCTAAGGGCAAGAGTATATGAGAGCCAGTGTGGTGTAGTGGTTCAACTGTTGGACTATAGACCTTATTGCATGAAGGAAAACACCTGAAATAGATTTGGGATTGCAAATTCAAAAGTGGGTATTACTGCATTTAAAATCGCTGCTGCTGCCACTGGGCAACTACAACAAATCTTTCCATTTTTGAAAAGCGGTCAGGTGAGTGCATCTGGGACCCGGGGTGTAGTCACCGGTGGCAGCGGTTGCAATCTTAAGTGCAGTAAAACCCACTTTTGAATTTTCAGTCCTGAATTTATTTCAGGTCTTTTTCCCCATGTGATAAGGTCCTATGACTCTGAAGGGCAGGGTTCAAACCCTTGCTTGGCCATGGGAACCCATTGGGTGACCTTGGACAAGTCACACTCAGCCTCAAAGGAAGGCAAAAGCAAAGCTGTTCTAAACAAATCTTGCCAAGAAATCCCCATGATAGGTTTGCTTTAGAGCTGACAAAAATTGGAAATGACATGAAGGCACAAAAGAACAACAATGTTGTATATAGTAATAATGATAATATTTACAGTAGACATAATCCAACCAAAATTGAGGGCCACAATCCTATGTAGCTTCAGCTGATGCAGCAGTGGATGTATAGCTGATATATGGTTTAGCGTAGCTTTACATTGTTATTTATATTTATGTATTGATAAAATTCTGTATTATCTTTCATCATAGTTTCTGGTTTGATTTACACACATGCATGCACCCTGGTGTGCTTTTCATGTATACCCTGCTTATGTTAGTAAAACCATCAAAATGGCTTCAAAAAGACTCTATATAAAATGAATATAACAAAGGAAGGCAGTGCATCCAATATAATAAGAAAAATACTAAGAATGGAAAAAGTGAAAAACATTGTTTAAAAGCTGGATTTAAGATACTACTAAGTGAGGACAACAATATTAGAACTCAAAGCAATAAATCTATTATTATTATTATTATTATTATTAATTTATAATTTCTTTCCACAATATTTGGATGTATCTTAAAACCAGTGCAGATTAAAAACACACAAAACATCAGTTATGTGTGTGTGTGTGTGTTATTAAAATCAAATTTAAACCTTGCAGAGTTAAAGCCATTTAAATTAATTAAAAGGCAGAATATTTTTTTAAAAATCAGCAAACAAGCATACCTTTAAAAGCCTGACAAGTTATGGTAGCTCTTACTTATCCTCAGCAAGACAGTAAGGAGGGAGTGACTTGTTAGCACACTCTGCATACCCCATGATTTATTTGGGGTCTCCATAATTCATATCTCATATCTGGAAACAGCATGTTTTTGAGAGACTTATGACCTTTCAGGAAAACTAGATCCATTTGACAACTTGGCAGCACACAACAACAGCAGCAACAACAACAACAACGATGACGGAGGACACCTGTTCCCTGTCACCCAAGATGGTAATGGTTTGAAGCTGCAGGAGGGTAGATTTCAATTGAACATGAGAAAGAACTTTTTGATGGTTCAGCAATGAAGCCAATTGTCTAGGTGGGGTCTCCATCTCTGGACCTCTGGACAGCTATCTGCCGGGAATACTTTTTCTGGAGATCCTGAACTGAACAGGGAGTTGGACTCAATGGCCCAAGAGGCCAGTTCCAAGTCTAGGATTCTATCCTTCTATGCTCTCTAGGTTCCCCAGAGAAAAGGAGCATGTCCCGAAGCATGTGCACATCCAGGTAATGGGACAATCAAATCTAGATGCATGTATCAATTGCTCCTTCCATGTCATCTGCCTTTCCTCTTGCACCTTGATAAAAAAAGTTCTCCTTGTACCCAAAGCAGTACACCAATCTCTCTCCCTACCCTCTGTTGTGCTTCCAGCCAAAATTCTCTGTCCATCCATGCTGGGGATATTCTTATGCAGTCATTGTTTTTGTCACACTAAAAGCCATCAATCAGTGTGGAATCCTGTTTTCGATTCCTGGGAAAGGACATCCTGCCTTTGTTACCTGACAAGACAGCCCACCACTTAGGGCTAGATTTTAGGTATAAATATTGGTTCCAGGAAATTCACCTCTGTGCACACGGCAACATATAGCTCAGCATTTTGTGTGTGTTCTACGTCACCCTCAGACCTTCCTCTCTGAGCCACTCCAGCTTGCCTTAGTCTACCCATCGGATAGGTAACTATCAGCTCTCTATAAACCCCTCAAACTCCACTATTTGTTTCCATATTTCCATTTTGGATAGCTTTGAAAGCTGTATCAGTGTGAATAACTCATGTGTGTGTTTGTGTGTGTGATTGCACTCTGCATTTTTCTCAACAAAACCCTCTTATTCACACCCTTCATCAGCTATTATCGGTATAAGCAGGTGCAAACAGTCTTAAAGATTACCCAGCATCTTGCAAAGCTAATTTTCCCAACTATTAAAGTAATACTATCATCCTAGGTGAGGACCCCCTCTGCACCCACCCAGTCCCCCACTTTTCTTTGGGTAACACATCCTAGCCTTCCCAGGAAGGGGTTCTAAAATCTGGAATCAGCCAACAAGAAGGCCTTCTCTCTTGTTCCCATCAAATATGCTTAGGAAGATATTGGAACAGAGAGAAAGGCCTATCCATACAGAAAAGGATTTATTTGTTATCAAAAGACTGGATTAGAGGAAACTAGAAGATCTCAAGTTGGTGAAAGTTCCGTGTGCTTATTGTCACCTCCAAGGACATCATGCTTCTCTGAGGCACACACATGATCTCAAATGCTAAAGGGATGGAAAGTAGTTATTCTGCAATTGACCTTATCAGAACAAATAAGCTTGGGAGTCTGAAGTCTTTCATGGTTTTAAAATATAAATCAAACATTGAGATGTGTTTTCCTATTCATCTTTGACTCATTGGGATCATTTCTTTGAGTCTGCGTGGCTTGGAATACTCTGCAGACCATAAGGGCAAAAAAGATAGTCAGGTGACTAGAAGAAAATATCCTGGGCCTTTTCTCACCTGTTCCAAGAAAGGGAGGAATCACAGTCAATGGTCAAAAGCCTACCATATGCCATATGTGTCCAGATCAAGGAAAGTGGTGCCATTCTATTCTGTATTGTTTAGACCTCATCCCAAGTACTGTGTCCAGTTCTGGGCATTACAGTTCAAGAAGGATATCAACAAGTTGGAGCTTGTCCAGAAAAGAACAAGGAAGATGACCAAAGTTCTGGAAACCAGTCCTTCTGAGGAATTAATTGAGGGAGCTGGATATGTAAAGCTTGGAGAAGAGAAGTCTGAGACAGCCTTCTGTAAATATCTAAAGTGATGGTACATAGAAGAGGGATCAAGCTTATTTTCTGCTGCCCTAGAGAATAGAACATGAACCAATGGATTTAAATTACAAGGACAGAGTTTCCATTTAAACATAAGGAAGAACTTTTTTATTGTAAGGGTTGTTCCAACGATGGAACATAGTGCCTAAGAATATGGTGGACTCGCCTTCATTTAATGTTTTCAAAGTTGAATGGGCATCTTTAAGGAGTGCTTTAGCTGGGTATTGCTACATGGCAGGGGATAAGACTAGATCGCCCTTGCAGTATCTTCCAGCTCTATGATTCTATGAAATATACAACCAGATGGTCATGTGAATGTGAAGAGCATCCAGATCTACAGCCACAATAACACAAACATGATACTCAATTTCCACAAATTTAAACTGAATGTGGATGTTTCACACCACATGCAATTATTTCCATAGGGAAATGTGTAAGCATATAAGACATGATTCCAGTCTATGCATGGTGTAAAGAAAGTGAAGGAGTTCTTCCTCCCCCCCTCCCCCCCCCATAATATTAGAACCTCACAGCATATTCTGGAAGGAGAGGCAGAATTGATACAAGCTGAATCTCCCTTATCCCAAATGCTTGGAACTAGAAATGCTTTGGATTTTGAATTCTTGTGGATTTTGGAATACTTGTATTTGCATATACATACATAATGAGATATCTTGGAGATGAGACCCAAGTTTAAACACAGTATTCATTTATGTTTCATATACACCTCAAACACATAGCCTGGAAGTAAATTAATACAATATTTTAAAAATAATTTTGTGCATGAAACAAAGTTTGTGTGCATTGAGCAGTCAGAAAGCAAAGGTGTCTTGTTATTTGTTAGTTTGTCTATTTATGTGTGTTATGTGGTGTAAGTTAATTTTGATTTTTAAATCATTCTTATTTTAGATATCATATTCAGATATCTTTAATCAAGTTTGTTCTGACCATATCGATTGGAAATATAAACGTAATAGACACAGTTTCACTTTAGTAATAATATGTACTTTGTATTGACATATCAGTTAAGACATTGTTTAGTTACAAGGACTATTATTTGTCAATATGTGAGTTGAAATGGAATTTCATTTATAAAGATATAATAATAATAATAATAATAATAATAATAATAATAGAAAGCAAAGGTGTCTCTATCTCAGCTACCCAAGAAAAAAGTTTTGATTTGTGGAATATTTTGGATTTCAGAAATGATGATGATGATGATGATGATGATATTTATTTGTATCTCACTCCCCCCCCCCCAAAGTGGGACTCAAAGCAGCTAAGGACTCAACCTGTAAAAGGAAGTGTGGGGGGAGATGATCAATGTCAACAACTCAAAATGGCAGTATTCTAGCCACATATGAAAAATCAGCTCCCTTTTGGGGGAAAATACCTGAGGAAACTTCTACACAGCTTTACATACACTGCAATGAAGGAAAAAAGAGAGAAATGTCAAGTAAACTCCACCATCAAAGATTAAGTGGCTATAAAAAAAAGCTCTCGGCACCTTACAGGTTCCATGTGCTCTTCCCTGGGATAAATGGTGGTCAATAGTTCAACAAACTGTCATGCAGTCTGGTGCTGTGTTCAAACTGTGCTATTTCCAGCGGGTCTCCTGACACCGTATCTAATTTACAAAATGAATATGCTTTAATTTTCCTTCTTCATGCATTGTGCTTTTTCCTCATTTAAAACAGCAACAGCCTCTGGCAGAAAAGGACATCACATTTCTGGGGAAGATGAAGTTCCTCTCTTCCTTCTTCCATCCGCCTGCCTTTCTCCACCTCCTCTATGCATGAGAATGGCATGGGTCAAGAGAGAAAAAATATGTATGCAAAACAACACCACACCCCACTGGCCTTCATATATTCGACATTACAATTTTGCCATTTCCGATCGGAGCTCATCTTCCAGTGGACCATAGCAGAAGCCATATTTCATGGGTCTGCATCCACACACACAAAAAAGGAGGTGAGGGGAATGGAACTGAAGAGGGAATGAAAATGACTTTGGATGTGCTAACCCCCAAAATGCTTGCATCTCTCTTCTTTGTGCATCCTGGTGCAAGAGGACGTCTCTCAAAAGAACAAGCTGACACTATGAAGGTTACATAGCAGAGAGTGAGGAATGTGTTATATAGCAAGGCTTAAAGGTTGTTTAGTTTATGAGAGGCTACCTGACCAATTTATGCCTAGAAGTATCTGTCTGTCTGTCTGTCTGTCTGTCTATCTTCCTGTCATATTTGTTAGTTTCATGGAATTTCCCCAGCAAATTTGCAGTGGCAAATTTGCAACCTTGAAAAATGATTGAAATATAAGAGCTAATGGCTCACAGCTCTCACTCTCCTTAGATTCTGGTCAGCCAGGATGGGAGACAATAATATGTTTATTTCCTTTTATAAAAAGTTGGATCCTAGAGTTTTAGGTGGGGCACAGTCCCTTTCAGGACATTCTCATCATGGAGTAGGAGAATGTTTGCTTACTACCAGGCACAAAATTCTCTTTCAATGTTAGAAGCAAACTAAAATAAGACACATGGATGGTCACAAAGTCACCCTGTGTATGTATCACATGGGCTAGACTCTTGCTGATATCTTACATATGCATAAAGTACCCTGTGGAATTTGTTGGTAATTTTTGTCTGGTGCAGAACATCTGCATGCACTTCAAGGTTGTAGAAGCAGAGTTGGGCATCAATGATCTTGATCATGAAGATATGTGATAGATGTGTATTAGGATGCACATTGGATTTCACATTCAGTTGCACGCCTATTTGCACATTTGATCGCATAACATTACTGTTCAACACAAGGGTTTTATAGAACAATTAGTGCGTAACTCCATATATGGAGATATATTCTACACCATTCTGTTATAGGATCTCTGCCACTGAATAAATGGAACATGCATACTGGGGAAAGAGGATAGCACATTGAACCAGTGACATCTTTTCAACCATCTGGAAAACAGGACTTATTCTGTGCACATTTCATATGAGGCATCTTTAAGCAGAAAACAGCATTTTTTGCTCAAGAAATGGCATTTTCTGCATAGAAAATATTATCTCTCCCCAGATGACCCAACCTGACATGGAAACTTGATCTGACATCTTGAGATCTAGCAATCCTAGTTATGAGGGGAAGGGATGCAAACATTATTGGGTTGTGGGCAAACCCAAGATCCTCTAAGTCAAATGTGGCTTCCTAATTCTCACCAGTTGCCCTTTCTTGCTGTATTGTTTCTTTCAAATGATCAGGGTTTAGTGTTAGCCCCTTTTAGTTAATCAGAGAAAAGATCCCAGTCAAGAGCCTTGTCTTGATCAAGATTCTTTCTTCTCATCAAATGATTAAACCAGCCCCATTTCCCAAACAGTTGGTCACATGCATACCAAATTCTGCATACCACGTTCTGAAATGAGAGTTGGCTCTGAGCAATTTCTCACTCTCGGAAATGAAGGCTGTCTGGACATGGACATGCAAGGATCCCTTGCTCACCAGGATGAAATGAACAAGGGATCCTTGTATGAGCACAGAACTGTCCATGTCCAGACAGCCTCCAAAGAAATGTTCAGACAGCCTCCATTTCTGAGAATGAGAAATTTCTCAGAGCCAACTCTCATTTCAGAACTTGGTATACAAAGGCATATAATAATATAACAGAATGATAGAGTTGGAATAGACTTTCACTCCAGGGCAACATATTCTACTGTCAAATAGATCTTGCTGTCAGGGAATTCTTCCTAATGTTGAGGTGGAATTTCTTTTCCTGTATCTTGAATCCATTGCTCCACGTCCCATTCTCTGGAGCTGCGGAAAATAAGCTTGCTCTATCTTCAGTATGACATCCCTTCAAATATTTAAACAGGGCCATCATGTCACCTCTTAACCTTTTCTTCTCCAGGCTAAATATATCTAACTGCCTAAGTCTCTCAACATAAAGATATTTTCTATACATTTCACCATTCTGATCATCCTCCTGTGGACATGCTCCAGCTTGTCGACATCCTTTTTGAATTGTGGTGCCTACAACTGGGCGTAGTATTCCAGGTGAGGCATGACCAAAGCAGAATAGGCTGGTATTGTTACTTCATTTGACCTAGACACAATACTTCTATTGATGCAGCCTAGAATTGCATTGGCTTTTTAGTTGCCACATCACACTATTGACTTGTGGTTTATTAAGACTCCTAGACTCCATTCACATGCTGCATTTCATCAAGCCATGTGTTCCCCATCTTATATCTGTGTATTTAATTTTTTTCTGCCTTACATTTCTCCCAGGCAGGGTAACTGTAGGCCTCCAGATGTTATTGGATTGCAACCCTCATCTGCTGTAGCCGCATAGCCAGTGGAGTGGAATTTTGGGAACTGCAGTCCAGCAACATCTGGAATAGATAGATAGATAGAGATAGATAGAACTGTGAGTCTATACTTCGAAGAGCCACTACAGAATTCTCCTAGTAAATTGAGAAGATGCATATCAGGTCACCAGCACAGGTGTCCCCATGAACATTGGGTTCTAGTGATGCACATCAGTGCTCCCTAATGAGTGTCCCAGTGTGCATTGGTCTTGATGTGCAACCATCATTCCACTGGCTCCCCTCCATAGTAGTGTTACATCAACCCCTTGCTGAATACAGACATTGCAAAATTGCTCACTTCTATTTTCTGCAGGCTTAAGTCCACTTACCTAGATGTAAGTCTCCTACTGAATTCCAGCCAGAATGTCATGAAAAAGAATAGTGAGAACTCTTGTTCCATGACATGCTGATTTTCCATGTGTCAAAACTATAATATGTGCACAGGAAAGAGAATGCATTCTCTTATTCGAATATAACATTTTCATTCCTGCACTCAGCAGTGGTGGTGCTATATCACGATTCTCCTGACTATGTGTTTCTGCTCTTATGAGGGCTCTTTTCTTTTGATACCAAGTGTTGAAATGTACCATTTTGTCATGCTATTAACACCTTAAAATGTCATCCAAGAACCTCACAGGGAGTTATGGAGCTCTGGCTCCACAGGTTTTTTCTTGCTGACTAGACTGCCGGCATTTGCCCGAATTGGTTTTTAATAAAAGCCTGGAAGAAAAAAAAATGTCTGCCTGTGATGGCATGTTTGGAAGCCCGGAAAGGACTCATGAGGACCGTTGAGCTGTTTAGTGACAGTATTTTCTATGCCCAATAAATTCTGTTGCTTCATAATTGCAACTCAGAGTATGTTGAATTCCCACTTCTGTGCTCGGCTGTGATGCAGCTTTTGCTTATGCAGGCATTGGATTGGCGTCTTGTGGTAAGGTTCAGATCATGGAAGGTTGGCTGCTGTGCAAAAATATTGCAATGTGTTCTGTGAGCAAGTTCATAATGGGGGAAAATGTGTATCTTCTTATGGCAATAATATGACATTGATTAGATTGTAAGGAAAAGCACCACGCTGAATCAAATCAAATGTTGATCTAGATCCACAAACAGCTTGAGAAAGTTTCTTTTCCTTTCTTTTTTTTACCACATTGATCACTGAGTCTCCCAGCCAGCAGAAACAATATTGGCTAGAGGTCCTGGGGGCTAAAGGCTGAAATATCAAATTTGATAAACTCTGGTTAATATTCTGTTTACTGATTGTAACATAACAGATACCATCATGTAGTAATTAAACTATATAAGAAATGCACATCCATCTTCTGTTCATCCGCACTGCCTGGTAGTCAAAGGTGTATCAACCATTATACTATGCAACAGTGCTGTTGTGGTTGTTGTGCACCTTCAACTTGTTTCTGTCTTATGACGATCCCAAGGTGAACCTGTCATGGGGTTTTATTGGCATATTTTATTCAGAGAAGGTTTGCCATTGCCTTCCCCTGAGGCTGAGAGCATGTGATTTGCCTAAGATCACTCATTGGGTTTCATTCCCAAGCAGGGAATCAAACCCTGGTCCCCAGAGTTGGGGTCCAACTCTCAAACCACTATGTCACAGTGGCTCTCAACCATTTCAATAGATCTTACAAAACCCATTGCAGCAGGTGAAAAGGTTTTCCTGGACTAGGAAAAAGAAAAGAAAAAGCCAAAATGTTATTCAAACCAATAATAATAATAATAATAATAATAATAATAAATCAGAGCAGAAAATAGGACAAAGGGGTTTAAATTATGGCACTATATTTCTTCTCATCATTCATTTTTAAAAGAATGTTTGTCATTGATGAAACTCCATATGTCATCTCTAAACCTGGAGGAACCATGAAAATAGGAAAGAGTTTTACATATACCATGAGACCCCATATTATACGTACACACTCACACACACATACACAGAGAGAGACATTCTCCCCTCTCTTTAACTGACACTTTGAACTGCTGAATACCTCTTTATTGTGGCCCCATTACCATCCTAATAACATCTCCAACATTCATAAAATGTCCAGTGAGACTTTCAACCGTTTTTGTGAGAGAAGGGAGGGGAAAAAAATTCCAGCTAAATTGAGAAGATTACTACATCACGACATAAATCAGTGACAGGCTGTGTGCTATTAGCGTTGATTTTTGTTGACAGTTGGCTGTAGGCAGTTGTGTTTTCTGAGGCCTTTTTTCTCCCTTTTTCTCCCCCCCCCTTTTTTTTATGGTGAGGGGAAATTAAGCAAAATTCCATGCAGAAATACGCAGTTCCAAAAAAGGTAAATCCTCAAATTAGCATCTCCTCCTTTAAAAGGTAGCCGTGCACAGTTTCCCTCTGAAAGGTTTTTGGAGTTGTCACAGATGGGTGCTTTGCTCGTGACACTAATGCTACTGACACTTTCAGAAAAAGCCACCTCCCTCTGATATTATATCCCTTCTCCTCATCATCTGCATACATACTGGAGTTCATCCCTATGGGAGAGATGAGAAGAGGAGCTCACTCACTTATTTACCATATGTGAGTCTTTTATGATCAACCACTGTAAAGCATATAGGTTTGGACTGGAGAGGCAATGGATAGGATCCGTGATGATAAGAAGAAAAGAGTGGTGGGCAATGAAAGGTTAATCCTTTATGCATACAGCCGAGCTCCTCTATTTTAACCACAAGCCAGGGCAGCAAAAAGAATAGTATATTTATGAGGCAAAGCAAAGATAATCTTTGTGCAGATAGAGGTGTGGCTACAAGGAAGCAAAATGAAGGCACTGTCTCCCCCAAATGATAATTCTGAACCTTCTGATGAAATATTTCTTCCATCCCTAAAAATATCTAGTATCACAGTAACTTAACATTGCAATCAAGGATTTGGAAACACAGTTGAGGAATTCAAAGAAAAGGGGGAAGGCAAAGTGACCAAGGGAATGAGAACACAGCTAATAGAGGAGTTCTAGGTGTGAAAAATTGTCGATGTCTCACTCGTTACATTTCAATGGAAAATTTCATTGAGTGGGTACAGAATTCTTATTTGGGGGACAATGTCTTCATTTTGCCCACCCCTATAGTCTGGTGCCATATAACTTTTTCCATATTACAGTCACCTAGCCTAGTTGATGGAAATATTGTGCTTATATAAAAAACAGGATTAATGCGAACAAAAAGTTCATTTGTGTTCCTTGGAACAGCCAGTTTTCGGCTGGTTTTTGCAGAAGATAGATTCATTTATTAATTGTGTTTCACTTGAATTCTTGTGCTGGTCACAGCAAGTCATTTGGACTAGAAAACCTTAAATGACATTCTTTACCCTTTCTTCGAATTGCAAGCAAAATCAGCCATAATGGCTGTGGGTGTCTTATTGATTTCTGCACACGGAGGGTCACCCGATGTTTGTCATATTCCAGAGGGGGAGTTGTGTGTGTCTGTTGTCACAAAAATAGCAGGCGCTGTACTGGAATCTTAACCATTTATGAGTTTATTACTGCTCCTGGAGACCTGAGCTGAGAGCTGTTGCTTGTTAGATATCACTTTTTAAAGATGGATCCAGTGAATATGTGAGTGTCCCTCAAAATTCTACTGAAGGTGTAAATTTAGGAGTTCCTCCTCATGGCAAAAGATCTGAGGAAATTTGAGAGAGGTCAAACAAATGTTGATCAGACAACCATATTTCTCATGGGGTTCTACACCTCTCCAATGTGTATAACTTTAACATTCATTATTAACAAATTTTGCTTGCCCTCTGAGTCCAGGTTGATAGAAAGTAAGTTCTAGCTCCTTGCTTTAAAAAATAAATAAATGACAGAAGGTTTATATTTGGAATATTTACATCCAAGGTCTATTTCCTCCACTCAGCTTGATCATGATCTATTGGATAAGGTTCAGAAGGTCAGACACACAGTTCTGACATCCCTTATGTTCTTGACATATCCTCATAAAAAGTTATTAGTGTCAGCAATAAAATGGTTGTGGGTCTTATGGTCTTCTTTAATTACTTCCAACAGCCAGACTGTCTAATGAACAGCCAAAGAACTTGTATTTCTCTGCTTTTCCAACAGCCATGTTTGAGGGGAAAAGTAGAGAAGTAACTCATAGAATCAAAGTATTGGGAAAGACCCCAAGAGCAATTCAGTACAACCTCCTTCTGCCATGCAGGAATACACAATAAAACCATTCCCAACAGATGGCCATCCAGCCTCGATTTGAAAACCTCCAAAGAAGAGTTTCATCTTGATGGAAGCAATAAGTAATTTGAGCAATTTTCTCCCTGCTGTGAGAAACTCTTCAAAAACCACCTTTTTCGAAGCAAAACAAAGCTGCTCCCTGCACAGAAAATGTTGTTTTCTATACAAATAAAACACATGTGAAATTTGCACACAATAAGTTCTCAGTTGCAGCATTTTCTGCACATAAAATAGTTTTCTTGTCAAAGGAAATAATATTTCTATACAGAAACAGTTTTTCTGCACAGAAAAAGATGCTTCTTGCACAGAAGAAAAAATTCTGTTTTCTATCGAAACCAACCACATGCAAATTTTGTGCAGAATAAATCCCAAACTGAGATTTTTGTCAGTCTAAGATTGTACTCATCCTGGGGTTTCTTGACACTTGAAAAACATGTTCCTTGACAATATTTTTTTTAAATTAATATTATTTCCACATATAAAAACAAATCTCTCACCAGAAAGAGACGTAGGGGATTCTGTACTGCTTTTGTAGGGGTGGACACTGTCAACTGTATTGCTTCTCCAGAACAGAAAATACTGAAAACTCTTTAAAATGCAACTGAATATTTAATATCTTTCTTCTCTTGCTAAACCGTGACAAACAAAAAGCATGTTGTGATGTCATTGTGTCATGTCTCTTCCACTCCCCTGCTTCACATTAATAGTCACCACAAAGTAGAGCCCCTTGTTCACAAGGCCTGATCCTGAGCATTTATTCCATAGGACAAGTGGGAGGAAACTCAGGATGAGAATGTTGGGTTAAAAATGTGTACATATATATTCTTCTCATGGGTTAGATTGTATTTGGCACATTCTGCACAATTGTGTCTGAATCTTAATGTATCATGCTGAATCTCATCACCTTTCACATACCATTCTTTTAGGGGCATGACAAGCGGTCATCCCTAGGTCTTCAGGTTTGTGAAATCCTTCCACTAGATGATGAGAAAATTAGAATATGGAGCACTTCTTTTGCGCACAGGTAGTTCTCCAGGGATTCTCTGGAGATTTGTAGACTAGGACTGTTTAGGGCAGCTATGGAAGAACCTGATAAAGATCCTAAAGAGTGAAGATATACAACTGAACACTAAAGTTAGAATTGTACAAGCCATTGTATTCCTCATCACCACATATGGATGTGAGAGCTGGACAATGAAGAAAGCAGATAAAAAAACCCAAATCAATTCATTTGAAATGTGGTGTAAGAGAAGAGTGCTGATAATACCATGGACAGCCAAAATGTCCAACAAATGGGCAGTAAAACAGATCAAGCCAGAAATCTCCTTGGAAGCCAAGATGCTCAAATTGAGGATGTCATACTTTGGCCATATAATGAGAAGGCACAACTCATGAGAAAAGACAATAATGCTAGGAAAGATAGAAGGCAATAGAAAGAGAGGAAGATAGTATGACAGATGGATCGATTCAATCAGGGAGATCATGGGCCTGATTTTACAGGACCTAAGCAGAGCAATGGAGGACAAGGATCTTGGAGAGGTCTCAGCCACCTGGTCACCATGAGTCAGAACCGACTTGAAGACAGTAGCAACAATAACAACAACATCCAGAAAAAGCAGATCTTCAAAACTGGGGGTGGATGAGAAATCTGAATCAGAGATTTCCATAAGTAGATTTTGCAGTGAGAGCTGAGGAAACAAAAATGTCTGTATGTCTGTATGTGAATTGGATAAGTGAGTCAGTAATGTTACTCTCCACAATCCTCAGAGTACACTGTGTTATGACATCACAGCAGAACTGAGAATCCACAGGAGTTCTACTCAGGGTGTCTAGATTAGTTTGCGCTGCCAAGTAACAAGTCAGTGTGTGTGTGTATGTGTGTGTGTGTGTGTTTCACTATATGTTCCATCACTATGAATAGTTCTTTTGATTTTCTCTCCTCCCTCCCCACTTTTGCTTCTTTCTGGGTAAAGCATCATGTTTATGCAAGTGGACAGGAGGCTCTCTTATCTGGGTCACATGTTTGCTGGAGGTCATTGAAAGGGTACAAACTAGAGCATGCCTAATTCTCTGAGTTCAGAAGTTTCTCCCCCTCCCTCCTCACACATTCAATGATGACCATTCAATGAACTCATTAGATTATACAAATCCTGACAAACCAGAAAGTTTCTCTCCCACCCACCCCCCTTCTCAATGCCTTTACAGAACAGCCAAAATCCAAATGCATCAATGAGATATCAAAGTCTTGGATGCCACAACTGCACTAGATGTATGTGACTGGCATTATGGATCAGAGATTCAGATCTGTAATCTAGAGATGCCATTGTTACTGTGTGCCTTCAAGTCATTTCTGAGTTATGGAAGCCCTAAGGCAAACCTATCATGGGGTTTTCTCGTCAAGATTTGTCCAGAGGGTGTTTGTCTTTGTCTTCTTATGAGACTGAAAGAGTGTGACTTGCCCAAGGTCACTCAGAGGGTTTCCATGACTGAGTGGGGATTTGAACCCTGGTCTTCAGAGTCATAGTCAAACCACTACACCATGCTGGTTCATGCATAGAGTTATGGATCCATACCTACTCCATGTTCAGTAAGACTACACAGTCTTTTGTGAGAATATGTAAATGCTTGCTCAGTCCACCTTAACAGCCAGCAGCTAGAGTGGGCAAAGCAAGTCTGTTCAGCTTCCAGCTGGAACACAAGGAGGATGACTTTTCCAAACCGCAAGTACCACTTGGTGAGGCTGTGACAAACAGATGCAAAACTCTTGTTGCAATTCCTGATGGCAACCTCACTTGCTGGTGAGAGGGGACTGGAAACATGAATTTCCTTGTGCCCCGATTGGCAGGTGAATAGACCTTCTTTTTCTCATGTGGTTACTAGCTGTTAAGGTGCCCTTGGGAGTTTGGGTCAGGAGATGTTATTTATTCCTATTTATTTATTCTGCACAGGCCAAATAAAATGGGCTCCCCCCATCCTCTCCATAAGGGAGGCCCAATGATGCACTGCCCAAACTCTGATTCTGGGGCAAACAGACTGGATTATTTCCAGCCCATTCAGCACTAGAACTGGTATATACGTCCCTTTAAACAAATTTAAATACTTCACCAGTTGCTCCAGATCTTCCCAGAAAATCCAGAGTCCTCCATTCCAATGCTGGGCAGCTGTTTGAAATGCATCCTGCTCTGCCACCTGGCACATCTCCCATTGCCTCCAGTCACTGACTCAGAGATCTGAATGAAGCACCCAGCTATGTGGTCAAGGCTGGATACCTTGTTCTTACCTCAGAGTGAAAATGCCCCACACTGGCTGCAGATGGCAGCTAGCAGTTGAGTGGAATGTTTGTGCGATCATCTCTCAGGCATCAGAATGGAAGGTGGCAAGGCCATGGGGAGAGATCACAGCAGCTCTGGGATCAGGGGACTCCTGGCTGCCCCTCAACAGTGCAGACAGGACCTCAGTTACATATACATACTTAACTAAAGTAACCAGTGTGGAATATTGGTGCATATTTTTATTTTTTAAAATGGAAACACAGTTTGGATAGGTCTGCCAGGTCTTTTTTTGTGATGCCATTGTTTGAGAATTGGACCTGGATTTGAATATCTAACATATACTTTGTCACAGGTAGAGTTTCACTCTGCTTTTCAAGTACAAACTAAATCACGAGAAGAGTATCATCTAACCTATTCTGGTCTATTTGTGTAAAGATGACTCTTGGCTGGTATAGCTGGCCTCTCTAGAGTATCTTTGTCTGGACTGGAGAAGCATTGTTGGGTTGGCACAGATACACAGGGTGAAAACACTGCTACATTTATCTCTGATCCAGGGGTTCAAGAATCATTCAGCCCTTCAGATTCTGTTGAAGAACATCTCCACACATTCATCAATACAACTATACTTGCTAAAACTGTGGAGGACTTGCCCTCCAGCAATAACTAGAGGACCACATGAATTCCACCTCTACCTTAATCTGTAGCTCAAGAACCACTGGAGTTTCGATTTCAGCATAATTTCACAAAGAAGAGATGCATGTAGATGAGGTGTGCAACCTATAACCCTTCAGATGTTATTGGATTGCATTTTCTCTCAGTTCCTGCTGGCATGTGGAATGATGGGAACTTCAGTCCAACAACATCCAGATGGAAAAAAGATGTCTACCACTGTTTTGCGAATGTAGGTCCTCTGACTTTGTTGAAGACAAATCTCAGAAGCCACAATGGGCAAGGCCAGTGGCCAGGGAAACTGAGAGCTGTAGTCCAACATCTGAGGACCCATGTTTAGCAACCACTGCTCAAGATCAAAGAAATTACCAGGCACATCTTTGCCACAGATGTACTTCTTTACCATTCATTCCCTCCCAATCTTGTTTGAGCCTAATTAAAAACTTTGCAAGGATGGAGAAGGCATAAGCACACTCCACTGCTGTACTATTTCAACGCTCTCTCCATTTCAAACCCTGACAATTTGTGGAGCACTTTGGTGGAGGTGGTCAGGTAATCTGTCACCATATCTAAGTTCAGCACCATGGATGATGTGCTTGTGCTGGGTGCTGCTAGTCCATCAGCAGCCTGCACAGAACTATTTTAACAGCCCATTGAATGTTTGAATGCTTTGCACTGCCCTCTAGTAAGGGCAGCAAGCATGCTTTCACACACAGACACTAGGGACAGGGAAAATAATTGAATATATTCCCCTAAAAAAGTTTGGAAATTTTGTTTATCAAATGTTGGGATACCCTGCCAAGATATCCTGAGCTGACAAGAATCTTTGCAGTTCAGAATTTAATTTGTACAAATTTCACATGTGTTGTGGGTTTTGGGCATAGAAAATATCATTTTCTATATAAACTATGTTCTGCATCCATGGATGCAACATCCAAGGCTTGAAAATATTCCCTCCCCCCTAAAAAATTCCAAAAAGCAAGCCTTGAATTTGCCATTTTATACAAGAGACACCATTTTAATACACCTTTAAACATAAATAATCTGCTGTACAGGCAACAGCATTTTCCACACATAAAATACAATTTTTGTGCAGAGATTGTGCATTTTCAGGGTAGACCATTTTGTTTC
This sequence comes from Urosaurus nigricauda, assembly GCA_034509955.1. NCBI lineage: Eukaryota > Metazoa > Chordata > Lepidosauria > Squamata > Phrynosomatidae > Urosaurus > Urosaurus nigricauda. Next base: position 369,596,925 of record JAOEGL010000001.1, read on the forward strand.
CTGTAAAGAAAAATGCTAATTTCTGTGCAAAAATATCCCACAAATCCCACACAAATGCAAATTTTGCACAGGATGAAGCATGAACTGAAATTGCCTTCAAAAAGTACACAGATTTTGAAGACTTTCTTGCAGTGAGAATAAAATTGCTAGGATTACTTGTGGTTTCCTTCAATAATAAAATTGTTAAAGAATTGCATTCACCATACACTGGTGCATGCATACTCCCATCATCTATGACTTTCAATTTCTGTAAAGCATGGTGAACATCCAGCTACAGGGCCAAATTTGGCACTCTTGGGGGGGGGGTCCCAATATGATCCTCTATGCTCCCCCAGAATGTTTGGTTGGCCAGTTTTTATCTTGTTTTTGTTCCCATTCTAAAAGATTAAGTTACTTTCCTAAGGCTTAGTTATGGTAGCAAGAGCTTTATGCAAATATGTTCTGGTATTTTGAGTGCCAAACATTTGTCTTTGACTCCACTTACCACTGGAATACAGCACTGTGATCATGTCTCTAAAATTCAGTTCAGTTTTCAAGGCTGAAAAGATTCCCCACCCCTGTTGCATCCTTGACTTTGAAAACTATGTCTGGGAAAAGGATAGAAGTTGTTTGATACTAAGGAATGCCATAGAAAGAACTATATAAATGCCTTTATTGTCAGTGTCTTTGTCTGAATTGCTGATTTCATCAATTCCCATGAATTTGAACATCAACCCATTCCCTTCCCATGGCATTAGGAGGCCAGACTCTTCCACTTTTCTACAAGAGCAAAACACATGACTTCTCAAAGACACCACCATCGCTGGTATAACTGAACAACCTCCCCTGCTTACCTGTCTACCTGCATAGGAAGTAGGGCTGACCAGTGTCTCCTCCAAAAGGGTGCGGTGGTGGAATCCCAGAGTCTCGAAGCAAATCTAAAACCATGTCTCCTCTTTTCCATGGGTATAAAATAGAGCCTGGGGACTGAAGCATCCTACATCCTTTCAGTCATCATAGACTGGGAAAATTGGATCATTGTGCCAGCTGACTTCTATTCATGAATCATAGAGATATGCTCCAGACAAGAAGTTCTTCTTAATGTTTAGTTGGAAACTCCTTTCTTTGAATCCATTGGTCCCGCTTGAGCAGCAGAAAATAAATGCACTTGATCTTCCACATGAAAGCCCTTCAGATAAATATGCAAATAGTAATAAAGATGGCTGCAACAGCACATCTCAATATTCTCTTCTCCACTGCAAAAATAGAAATCTACACTGTAGAAATAATGCAGTTTGATACTGCTTTAACTGTCATGACTCCATCCTACAGGATCCTGGGATTTGTCCATTTTGTGAGGCACCAGCACTCTTTGGCAGAGAAGGCTAAAGACCTTGCAAAACTACATATCTAGGTATCCCATAGGATTGAGCTCCAGAACATAAAGTGGTGTCAAACATCATTATTATTTCTGCCCTAGGACTACTCCCAAACTAGTCACCTGTTCCTTCAGTGGGAGTGCAAACTTATCAAGGGCAGATTGCTTACCCAGGAATTGAGAGCTACCAATCCACAGATCAAGATTTGGCTTCAGTTTTTTAGTCCTCAGAATGCCCTTTATAGCATCCAGACACTGTCCAGCACCTGCACAACTTTACCCAACTCTGATGACAAGGAGAAACAAAGGGCCTGGTTTTCATGAACACAGTAATGTCCTAACTCCTAATGTCCTTTCTGATCAGTTTCATATATATGTTGAACAGCATAGGAGAGAAGATGGAGGCCCATGGTACTCCACAATTTACTCCACAACTTAATGGCCATGGGCCATGGAAAAGGCAGATTGGGACATTGGCAGCATCCAACCAGAGTGAGCCTTGCAATGGGAGCTTAGCCAAGAAAAGGTGGGAGCGACTCCCAGGAGCAAGTATAAATAGGATGTTTGTGAGTTAGATGGGGGTCAGATAATGACAGAGCTCTGAGTTTGAGGTCTATTAGACACTGAAGAGTTTTAATAGCCAAGATGGCTGAGGTATACAGCTGAGAGGGGGAGTTGGATATGGGTTTTGAGTACCCAGGTTAGCTCTACAGGATAATGGCCATCCCAGCTCAGACATCGGAAGGGCTGCCAGACCCAGAAAAACCCAGAGGAATGAAGGCAAGCAACCATCCAAAGGGAAGGTATTTTTACCATACATCAAAGGAGTCACACACAGAATAAGAAAACTGGTGAGGAACCACAACCTCCAAATGGTTTACAAACTGACCAAGAAAATTCAGCAAATGCTGTGCTCAGCAAAGGACAGGAGAGAACCTCTCGTGACTGCAGGAGTTTACTGCATTCCATGCAGCCGTGGACAAGTCTACATAGGGACGACCAAATGCAGTGTTCAAACATGAATCAGGGAACACAAGAGACACTGCAGACTGGGTCAGCTGGAAAAATCAGCAGTAGAAGAACACATTATAAACTATCCTGGGCATAAAATGCTGTTTGAAAATATCGAAATTCTGGACCATGCCAAGAACAATCACATCAGAATGCACAGGGAAGCCACTGAAATCCACAAACACCTGGACGACTTCAACAGGAAAGAAGAAAGCCTTAAAGTGAACAAAGGGACTGTACAGACAGCCTTTAAAGGGATGACTCTGTGCCACCCATTTTTGTGCTGGATTGGGGCCAGGGCAACCTCAACAGAAACCCTGTGGCTCCAATCCAGCATTCTTCCAGGCCATGGAGAAGCGACAAAATGCCCCTTCTCTGTGGCCCGGAAAAGGAGTGTTCTTGGAGCTTCATGCCCCTGGACATCCTGGCCCTACAGAGGAGAAGGGGGTGGCCCCTTTCGCCCTCAGGATCATTCTCATGGCCATATGGTTGCCACAGGAACCATTCGCTCTAGGAAGGAGCTGTGAAATGCAGCTCCTTCCTGCAACGTCATAAGGGCTGTGTCGCAGCCCTTATGATATTGCTTCCCTGCACATCTGTGGGGATGCTGCCCGTGTGGACAGGACGCCTCCAAGAAGCCATCACCATGACTTTCTAGGGTTAGGGACCATGCAGTTGGTGCACAGTCCCTAACCCTAGAATCACCGCCACCATGCCACAAAGCGTCTCTCTCTATCGGGCCAAAGTTTGGCTACTAGTCCTGAAAAATAGCAAAATCAGGACTCAGCAAATGCAAATGAGAAACCGGTTAGTGTCAGAGGCTTTCCCAGCAGATAATGATCCCTAATTAAGTAGACACTAATCCTCTTTGCATATCCTCCTGAGGCCTAGCCATCATCAACAGAACAATACACAGATTAACATGGAGATCACTCCTCCCTACCCAGGGTCACACATATACACAACTCTCTTCCATGCCAGCATTCTCTAAATATGCCAGCTACAGATGCTGGTGAAATATCAGGAATAAACTCTTCTAAAACATGGCCACGTAGCCCAAAAAACCCACAAAAAGACTATGAGAGGCCTTGGGAAATGATGTCCAGAAAAATGTTGAGGGATTGCAGCCAGAAAAAAGGCTGGAGAAACCTACCATAAACCATTTGTGTGGTGTATGGCCTTAAAAGAGGTCAAATGTGGAAACTGAATTGGTGTGGCTAGGAAAGTCATAAAGTATCAATAAGGTTTTAAAGCTAAGTGTTTAGTCAAAGGTTTTAGGTGAAACTGTAACCTAGAGACCACTTATAGACTATAGTAACAGACACTGTAAATCTTTGTCACTGTTTAAGCAAATAAACACGGTTTCAATACCGTAAGAAAGATACTGTAACCAACCATCTTGTAAATTAAGTTTGGCTCAACGTGTGGTCGCTTGAAGTATTTTAAGAAAATATAAATAAAACACTATCAGGAATTAATAATACTTTTACTGCTGAGAACACTCAAAATAGTTAGTGCTCTGTCTTCCTATAGAGTATCCCAGAGGCAAAGAAATGTGTGAGTCACTCAAGTAAGGGATCTGAATTTGAGGGTCTCATTGTGCAATTTGGTGGCAAACAGTGGAGTGAAATAAAGAAGAAGAAAAAAACCTAAGAAGGGGGTTTGGGGTGAAAATCTCACCAAAATATTGGTGACAGCTAGAGAAGTAGCTGTCCCATATTGGTGGTCGTGCTGAGCAAAAAGACTAATTGTGCTGCCATCAGAATAAAATTTGGTGAGTGAGACTCAGTGTCACTTCTTGGAGGCAGCGGTGGGATATATCTAAAAGGAGAGAAAGGTTAGGAGAGATTTTGGAAGAGCCACGTTGTCACCTAGGTTTCAGCAGGAATCCTTCAATGCAACCCTCTAGAACCAGCCCCACAGTTAATAATTTTCCCCCTATATATAAACAAATATAGTGTTATCTGTTTAGTCTACCTTTACCTGATATTCTGGCTTTCCGAATTGTGCCTCTGTCTACATCTGAAATTTAGCATTTTGTTTTCCTCCATTTGACATATCCATGCAAGTCTATAAATAGTGACTCTGTGTTGTTCATTGTATAATACAATCTGTGCTTTTACAACTCATCATGAACTTCTATGTAATTTATTTTTTATTGAAGAATTCCAATTAATGGTTTCCTGGTGATTTTAAAGCCTCAAATTATCAGTCTCTGAAAACAAAGCAGAGAACATAATTATCATAAACTGAGAATTTTTCATTTTGAAGCTTATCTGTTTGTGCTAAGTATCTTGTCTATAAGTAATTAGTACCTTTATTTTTTCAGTGAAAAAAAAAATAATGCCCATTCTGTACTGCACTTCCAAAATATATTTTTAACTGCAAGATATTCAGTATATGTATTTTTTGAAAATGTACCACCTTGGGCTTGTGAAATGTTTCATCTAATGATAATGAGAAGAAAATACATCTGTTTTTCAGAATAAATTAAGGCACACGTTTCCTCTCCCACTACCACCTTTCTAAATTTACCAATTTTTGCCTTTTTTTCTTAGAATAAAAGCCTAACAAATTCATTACTTATGTTTCATCCTAAACCCAAAAGTCTACAAATGTCTATTACACTGCCTTTCATAGGAATATTTCTGAATATTTCTGCCACAGACAAAACCAAAGTCAATAAAATGGAAGCAAATTAAATAATATAATAGAAAGGTATTGCATCTGGCAGGACAGCCAGTGTGGTGTAGCGGTTTTAGTGTTGGTCTATGACTCTGGAGACCAGAGTTCGATTTGCTGCTCAGCCATCAAATCAACTGGATGACCTTGGGCAAGTCACATAATCTCAGCCATGGGGGAAGGCAATAGCAAATGTCCTCTGAACTAAATTTCCAAGAAAATCCCATGATAGGTTCACCTTAGGGTTTCCATAAATCAGAAGTGACTTGAAGGTACACAACACCAACACATTGCATCTGGCAGAAATATTATTATTTTTGTTTTTTACATAACACACTGAGACTCAGCTTGTGCAGGGACTGTGAAGTTGTTGTTGTTGTTGTTTTTATTAACCTTTATTTATACAGCACTGTAACCCATATTGATTTGATGGGACTGCCAATGGTGGCTGTGAAACAGAGGTTAGAAAGATTACATTTTGGACTATGGCTCCCAGAATCCCCCAGCAAGCACTGCAATGCTGACAGAGTACTTCAGGAAGCTGTGATCCCAAAAGTAATTTATCCACATTCACAAATTCCTGCCTCAAACAATTGACTGAGAAATTCCAGAATCACAGAATAGGAACTTTAAACACACATGGTTGGTGATATGAATTTGGTTTAATCACAAACTGTGTTGGTCTGTCTTATGAGCCATATCCTTCATGCAGGTCTCAATGCATGGCAAGATTTTTTGCATCATCTGTTCTTTTCCTTCCTCTGCCTTTGCCTGCCACTAGACTATATACATGCCCAGCTTTTCAAAGCAGGCAACCTGTTTATTACACTCACTTCCTTCCCACCACTTTAAAATTATATTGCTGTCTCAGTTTTGAGTTGGAAATTATTTCACCTAGATGTCTGACTTTTCTTTTTCTTTCCATCAAAGACATGATGCCCAGCCAAGACAGGGGTGCTTTTCAGTTTTCTTCACTCTAAATTACTCCATGAATGTAACCATTCCAACTTATTCTATCCAGATGGATTGCACAACACTGAAGCTTTTTACTACCAATGTCCAAAATCCCAACTTTCTACCACTGCAAATGTCCAGAATCCCAGCAGTTTTCTATTATTGATGCTCAGAATCCCAGCAGTTTTATACAACAGATGTCCAGGAATCCAGCATTCTTCCACTGCAGATGTCCATAATCTCAGCATTCTTCCACGGCAGATATCAAATTTCCCAGCAGTTTTCTAAAAATTATGCAAAATTCCAGCATTTTTCTAATGCTGATGTCCAGAATCTTATCATTCTTCCACTTCTGATGTCTAGAATTACAGTAGTTTCCTACTACTAATGTCTAGAATTTCAGCATTCTTCTGCTACTGATATCCAGGATTCCAGGATTCTTCCTCTAGTGATGCCCAGCATACTTTCTCCTACTGCTGTGTCCAGAACTCCAGCATTCTTCCATCATGGATGTTCAAAATTTGTAAAGATCTCTGCACACGTGTACTGTAATATTGAAGCATCTTTCATTCATTTGCTTTTGTGCCTTGTTCCATTTAGGCAAACCATATGCAGCACCAACTGAGTAGAATAAAGCCATGGGCAAGTTGCCACTTTCATTTTGTTTTCTTTTGTTTTTGGCATGTGGTTGGTCTATGAAATAACATCCATAGTTTAGTTAATGAGGAAGAAAAGGAAGGGGCATGTTGTGGATTAGAATTCAATAGTTTGGATTTTAAAAGGCGATCTTCTAACCACTACACTGCAACCCAAGCCTGCTTGTTCATTTATTCACTGATATCTGCCCCCTGCTCATTTCATCCTGTAATGATGGATGTCAATTAATTGTTTATTTATCTATTAACACTAACTTCTTAAAACTGGAGTTTTACAGATATACAGATATACCACAAATCAATATTAAAAGAAAAAAATTCAGAAACAATGGCTATTCAAGGAGGACAATATTGATTGCTCCAAGATTTCAGAAGGTGTATGTACCTCAGGTTCCAAGATCTGGAACTTTATCTGCACTACAGTTGTATCAGTTTGATGCCAGTTTTAACAGCTATAGTTCCATCCTATTCCAACTCCCTGGAACTACAACACTAGACCTCCTTGCTGGGATTTCACCAAACTACAAATTCTAAAATTCCTTTATATGAAGCCATGGCAATTAAACTGCTATGAAAATTATATACAGTACCTGGGTATTGTAGACACATACCTGGTGATTAAACCTATGTTATCATCTTTCAGAGACTTATGTGGCTGTAAAGGTAGGATTGATACATTTATAAATAAATAGCAAATATATAAATCCTGTCAGGTCAAGAAAGAAATGGAAGGGAAAGGTATGTTTCCCAGTTGCTGAATGCATGATTGTCATGCAAAAGGAACTGGGTTTAATCCCTGTCATTTCTAGATAAGGCTGAAAAGGACTCCCATCAGAAATCCTGGGTAAGTATTGTCAGGCACTGTAGATAATACCAAGCTAGATGACTCACTGGTCTGCTTGGGTAAATGATAATTTCCTGCATTGTAAAGAAACTACTCTATATACTCATAAGTCTAGAAATTTTAGTCAAAAAATTGACCCCAAAAACCTGAGTAGACTTATCCACAGATCAGTGTAAGTACCATACTCTAACTCTTACAACAACAACAAAAAAGGAACCAGCCTCTGATGAAAGGCAAGAGCTTAATCTGTCTTGGAAACACAGATTCCCCTCTTTTCTCTCATGAGCACAAAGATGTCTGCTTGAATTTTGTAAGGTGTTTGGCATTGCTTCCCATTGCTCCATTCTTTACATCCTTTGTTACATTCCCCTAGGTTTTACCCTCGACTTTACCATGGGTCATATCAAAAGCCATCATTTTGGCCCCAAAATATGTCATCGACATATACATGAGGCCGACCTGTAGTCGAGTATATATGGTAATATTTGAGGTGTATCTGCACTACTATGTCAATTGGCAGACATCAGTCCCAAAGAATTTGGGTTTTTTTCAATTTGGTAAGGAACTTAGAATTCTCTGCAGACAGGCAATATAGCAGTGGTGATCAAGCTTTGCTTCTCTGGGCGTTTTGGACTGCATCTCATGTTTCGCCAATGGTCTGAGATTCAAGGAACTGAAGTCCAAAACACAAGGAATACCAAATTTTGAGAACGCTGCACCAGAGTTCTCTAACAAGAGAATTTTAAGTACCTTGTCAAACAGCAAATCTCAGGATTCTGTAGGATGGGAGGTATAACATTTAAAGAAGAATCAGTTATCATTATGTAGTGTGGATATGCACTATATCAAAGGTGGGTAACTATGAAAGGCTAGGGGACCCTGGGAGTAAAATAAGGGCTCTGGAGGACCACATGCAGCCTGCAGGTGTTATTTTGCCCACCCCTGACATATATCTATATAAAGAGGATTATGAAAATAAAACAAGCATGAGCAAGCCCATTAGGGTTTCACTGGAGCCTCTTGCACACTTAATCCACTTCTTTCATATTCCCACCACAACCTTTATGTATTATTTTTCTTTAAAGTGAAAGATTTCTGCACTTCCATTTAAAGCAAATAATTAATTAATGTTCACATCAATCATAAACAATGTGCTCTTAAGCATCCTCACTAACTTGGAACAAATGAGATTGACCAGCTGCCATAATTACAAAGGGGAATGAACCTGTATTTGTAGAAGTTGCTGTTTTAGACTATAAGTCCCAGAATCCTTTAACAAATTTGGCTGTGAAGCTCCTGTTTGAAGTTGGCAAAGGTGAAAAGCTCACTAGCATAGTTATGTTGACATTTGAGCCCTGGGGAAAGAGGATGACAGTGATGGACAGCTAAACAATGTTATGGGGACCCATCATGGCACAGCCAAACAGTGGCTATTTGAACTGGGGGTTGGGTAGAGTGGCCAATAATATCCCAATCAAAACTATAGTATAAGGAGCCAATGGATAAGTAGATATCTCTTTATTCAAAATTGGAAAAAGTAATTATGCTAGCTTAACCTCTGTTTACATGAATGTAAAACCACAGTGAGGACTCTGGCCTGTGGAATTCCAAGGATTTGATCACATCAGACTTGTAAGTCATCACAATCACATTAGTCTCGGAAACACAAATGTAACAGGTTGGATCAGTCATTGCATGGCTATTCCAAATTGCTATAGTGCTGCTTCTGCATGCTGAGCTCCCTAGCCCAACCTCTCTGCCCTATCCTCTTCCCAGACTGCCTTTTGGTCTATATTAATTATTTTTATTTTTAGCACAATTGTGCAATCATGGCAATCCACAAATTAAAAATAATAAAGAAAAGAAATTGGGGAAAAAACCCATACTGCTTGGGAATAGTGAGGGGGAGTGGGAAGAGGAGCAGAATGGCATCCACGCACACAAGGTGACTACCTGCATATCAGAACTGCTTTGATAGGAACATCATTGCCTTCAGGATCCTGATATGTCCTCTCAATCTGAAGGCTCTGATGGAGAGTCAGAGCGCCCAAGGAACATGCCAGAGCTGCAGCCACAACACCAGAAACTCCAGGAGGACAGCCTGTGTCCAGCACAGGAACAGAGCTCCCTGCAGCCACAAGCCACAGATGGGGAGACAGATTTAGCAGTTGCAACCCCCACAGAGAGATGCCATGAAAGAGAAAGACACTGGCACTCTCAGCATTTAAATAAGAAGCATATTATTTAATACAAAAAACCTGTGAGAAAACCTGGATGGACTATAAACAACACAGCACCTCCCTTGGTCTAGTATGGCTGACAACCATCCTTTTGCTTGGGAGAAATTCACACTGGTGCCTTGTTCTTTGATTGATTGCCTGTTGCCTTGAATCCTGCCTGGACTCTGACTTTTTTTCCAGGTCATCCTTTAGACTGCTTTTCTGGACTGAATACTGTCTTGTGAATGATCCATATTAGACTAGATTACCTTTGCTTTTCTACTGATACTTTGGTGAGCTTGGACTCTCTCCTTCTTGTTACTTAAAACCTCCACAAGATGCTGACACTTCATGCTGGGAGCCTGGTTAGCTTCCCAAGGGCAAAACAGAATACACTCCAGCAATGGATAGACAAAATAATAGTGCCACTCTATTCTGCTTTGGTCAGGCCCCACCTGGAATACTGTGTCCAGTTCTGGGCACCACAATTCAAAAAGGATGTGGAGAAATTGGAGCATGTCCAAAGAAGGGCAACTAAAATGGTAAAGGGGCTGAAAATCATGCCCTATGAGGAACGACTTAGGGAGCTAGGGATGTTTAGCCTAGAGAAGAGAAGGCTAAGAGGTGATATGATAGCTTTGTTTAAATATATGAAGGGATGTCATATTGAGGAGGGAGCAAGCTTGTTTTCTGCTGCTGCAGAGACTAGACCGCGGAACAATGGATGCAAGCTACAGGAAAAGAGATTCCACCTCAACATTAGGAGGAACTTCCTGACAGTAAGGGCTGTTCGACAGTGGAACACACTCCCTCGGAGAGTTGTGGAGTCTCCTTCCTTAGAGGTCTTTAAGCAGAGGCTGGATGGCCATCTGTCGGGACTGCTTTGTTTGGGAGTTCCTGCATGGCAGGGGGTTGGACTGGATGGCCCTTGTGGTATCTTCCAACTCTATGATTCTATGATTCTATGGTTCTATGACTACAGACCAGCGACTGGGCAGACACGGCATCATGTGTGACATGGCCACAGATACTCCTATCATTTTCTAATTCCACTTTTCAAGCGTCATGTGATAAAGTTATAAGAGATAAAAAAGTAACTTTTACAAGCCCTGGGCCCAACACAGTTTAGGGAAAGAAACAAATGTTGCTGCTTTGCTGTATACAATGGCTCAGATACCTGGCTTGTTTAAAGGGCATGCAAAGAAAAAGGAATGAAATAAAAATCAAGATCAAGACGTGTTGGTTTGAAAGTTAGTGACGGAAACTCTCCAAATAAAAGCAAAAAACAGGTGGAGCAGCAGGATAGCAGTCCCACAGAAGAATAAGGATTACAATTCAGAATAAGAGAATGCTCTTTCCTCCTTAAGCTGGAGCATTCCATGCCTAAATATTGGAGCTGCAGAAGCCACATGAACCTCTGTTTTCAGGAACCCATAAAATAAATGAAATGTTAATGAAAAGAACACACAAAACAGTCTTCATTTACAGTCCGGCTTTGTGGTTGCTCAGGGAAAATAAAAATTGTTTAGCAATCTTACTACAGGGCAGAATTGTTCTTTTAGGGCTGCTCTGTGAAGACATTGAAAGATTTCCAGCTGGTTTATAAATCTTGGCCATGATCCTGAAGACTAGGATCTAGTGGCAAATTTTGAAGCCTACACTGCACTTGGAAAAGCTACTTTTGGGGAGAATTACTCCCCAAATCCTTTAATGAGCATGGTTACTGAGGGCTTCTGGGAACCATAGCCCCAAAGTAACTTTTCCAAGCTGTGATTTTACCATGCAGATTTGGGAAAGAGATTTTTCTCAGGAAGTGAGGAGATGCAAAGCTGCCATACTGTATGCCTGGAAAGAATCACAGAATTTTAAAGTTATAAAGGTCAGCTACAAGGGAGCCACGAACCAGTTTGGCCCCCATCAACTTTTCACAGACTGTAACCCCCAACGGCACACCCCTGTACCTCCAGAATACCTCTGGTTTTGTCCATGTCCTTCCAAAATGGCAAAAGGAAGTGATGTCCCATCACTTCTTGTGGCTATACTGGGAAGGATGCAGACAAAAATTGAATTAATGGAAGAAGTTCTGTGAGGCTTTGTGGGGTGAGGGTTATTGGACGTAATAGCAGCAGGCCTTTCCAGACTACACCATCCTTCTTGCCTCCTCCCCGCCCCCTTCCTTGGAAATCTCATTGATATTTCTCTCTATTTTAATTGTTATTGTATATTAATGGTTTTAAACTCTTTTCTGGTTTAATCTTTATTTAGTGTTTATTATGCTTTTGTGATTGGGATAAGGGATGGGGTTTTTGTATTTTAAGTATTTGTCTTTTAACTGTATTTTGCTTTTACTGTTGTAATCCACTTGGATTCGTTGAGATTAAGTGGAATATAAATAAATTATATTATTATTATTTTATTATATTATCATTATTTTGGGGGTGAAAAACACCAAAAAATCATGCAAAATCACACACTCCCTCCCCCATAGCCCCCCTACATTCATACAGGGAGTGGGCATGATCACATGAGTGGGTGACTGAATGATGGAGGAAAATGTGCATAGTCCAGTCACTGAAATCAAAACAAAGATGATACAATGCTGATTGGAGAAGAGTACAAGCAGTAAAAGAAATGTGACACTTGAGCAGAGGAAGATGCGGAAAGGTGTAGCCCAATCTAACCCTTCATTGCTGCTCTCATGGCTGGACAGACACTGAAATAGAAAAACATGGTGACACACACCACGCTTGCTGGACCCAACGAATCATAGGACCTTATCAGACAGGAGGAATTTCTTTTTATTGCAAATGGAGCCAATTGGAGCCAATTCAAATTCACGAATTCCTATTGCGTTCGGAATGCATTCAGAATTACTTCCCATTACCCAAAAATGACTGCCCATTGCCTGAAATTGCGTGGGATGCTTTAATACGAAATAATGTAAAACCTATGATTGCATTCAGAATGACTTCCCTTTTGCCCGAAATTGTGTGAGATACTTTAATTCGCAATAACGTGAAACCCCATGATTGCGTTTGGATTGCCATTAGATTATACTTCCAATTTCCAACGTCTGATAAGGTCCATAGAATCATAGAGCTGGAAGAGACCTCAAGAGCCATCCAGTCCAAACCCCCGCCATACAGGAATACACAGTCAAAACACTCCCCAACAGATGGCCATCCTGTCAGAGCCATGTTTGCATCAGGTCTGATAAAATGACATGGATGTGGCCACTAGGTGGAGCTGTAAAGAAACTTATTACCATTCCAGTGGTAGTTAATGAGTCTGCATTTTGAAACAGTGCATCATGGGAATACTGATGAAACTGTCACCTTCTGAGAGAGAGTGTCAGTTATGATAGTTGGTGTTACTGTAACTGCCTCAGAAGTTGTTGTTAAGGTCGGTTGGTTGGTAAAGTAACTTGTTAATGAATATTCAAGATGAATGTCTTATACTCTGTGTAATCTTTGCAAATAGTTAAGTAACAAAGATTAAAGAACTCTCATTTGAAAGAAACCTTGGTGTACTGAGATTCATTCCTGTGTGAGATCTAAGAAGTTTGCTACACAACTAAGGACTTTATCGCATGCACTTGTAAAACCGTTTTGGGGATGGGGATGGGACTCGGGGGGGGGGGCACGCATAAAGTCATTTTACTGCACATGTAAGCATCCACAAAGAGGCCCCATTCCGGCACCACTCCCTGTCCCATGCTGAGAAGCATTTAATCGTCTGCTCGGAAGTCTTCCATCCAGCCAAAATGGCGCCCACCAGCACTGAACAGGGACGGCTTGGGAACAGGTATCGGAACGGGGCCTTTTTGTGGACGCTTATGTGTGCGTTAAAATGCATTACGCTTGCCCCCGCGAGTCCCATTCCTGTCCCCAAAACGGTTTTACTAGTGCATGCGATAAAGTCCTTAGATTCTTCACAGACCTTTTTCTGGGCGTCCTGTCCACACACATAAGCTCTGCTTGTGTTTGATTCGACAAGAGTTATGAACCCAGCACACACCTTCCTGACACATCCAGCCTCTAACAACCTCCAAAGAATGATACTCCACCACTCTCCAAGGGATTGTATTCCATTATCAAACATTTCTTACTGTCAGGAAGTTCTTTTTAATGTTGAGGTGGAATCTATTTTCTTGTAGTTTGAACCCGTTCCTCCAGGTTCTAGTCTCTGGAGCAAGAGTTGAGGGGGAGAAAACAATGTAAATTGGTGTAAAATAAGAGATGTGTTCAGGTGTTGTGGAACAAAACGTTGACAAGCCATGCTGTTGGTTAAAAGGCTTTTATTTATCCTGCTGATGCATTTCATGAAGACCCTTCTTCAAGAGCTGGTTGTTCTATTTCTCTCTCTCTTTTCCATTCTTCTATTTCTATTTCTCTTCTTCTTTTTCTTTTTCTTTCTTTCTCTGGCCAGAGTTTCTAGTGTTTCTAATGAGAAACTGTGGCCACAGAAATATAGAAATGGAAGAGCCAGCTCTTGAAGAAGAGTCTCCCTGAAATGTATCAGCAAGATAAATACAAGCCTTTTTAACAACAGCATGGCTTATCAATGTTTTGTTCGACAACAACACTGGAGCACATCTCTTATTTTCCATCCTAGCCTTTGGAGCTGCAGAAAACAAGCTTGCTCTATCCCCAATATGACTTCCCTTCAAATATTTAAATAGGGCTATCATATCATTTCTAACCTTCTCTTCTCCAGGCTAAACATTACCAGCTCCTAAGTCTCTCCTCATAAAGTATGGTTTCCAGACCCTTTGCCATTTTGGTCCTGCCAACTAGAAACTTCTCCTGCCCTTGGCCCCATACTGACATCGCTATGGAGCACAGTCCACACACGTGTGCATATACGTACGCACACGCACACACACACACACACAAATATTTGGATTTTCCACTCAAATCTAGAGCAAATTGCCACTTTTTCCCTCTGGATAAAAGGCCTGAGGTGCTAAAAAGACTCAAGTTTGGCCCAAACCCTTCCATACCTCATTTGGACTGCTTGTGAAAATGGGATGAGACCATTCCATTTGGCCCAAGTAGACAAGCCCAGATTCTACTCAGGGTGACTGTACTGTAGCTGTGTCTGCTTATGTACAACAGGCAATGTAAACAGCTGCCTCCAGAATCATTTATTGAGCTGGCATGAAGAGCAAAACAGAAAGAAAACATGTTAGCAGCTTACCCTGCCTCCTCAACTCCCCCTGCATTTTGAAGAGCATAGGTTTATATATTTTGCCATTAAGATGGAAATGATAAGAAAACTGGAGGCTGTTGAGAGAGAGAGAAAATGATTCCTGGATTCATTTGGGGGGGGGGGGGGAGGGAAAGCTTTCAAATGGTCTCTAGAAAAAAAAATTAAAAATGTTTTTTGTTTATTTATGCGGGGCTTACTTGACCTGGGAGATTAGTACATTTTTTTGTGGAGCTTTTGGGCTATGTGGCCATGTTCTAGAAGAGTTCCTTTCTGATGTTTTGCCAGCATCTGTGGCTGGCATCTTCAGAGAATGATAGCCTGGAAAAGGATTGGATATATATATCCTGTGTGACCCTGGGAAGTACATTTGTATTTCTCCCAAGCTGGGCATGGGAAAAAACTGCTTGAAATGGATGTTATCACACACCTCCATGCCCAGCTCAGA
Source organism: Urosaurus nigricauda (assembly GCA_034509955.1). NCBI lineage: Eukaryota > Metazoa > Chordata > Lepidosauria > Squamata > Phrynosomatidae > Urosaurus > Urosaurus nigricauda. The sequence continues at coordinate 369,612,304 of JAOEGL010000001.1, forward strand.
GGCACTGCATACTCAATCTGGCCTTTGCAAAGAATGGGACTTTCCCATTCTTTGCAAAGACCAGATTGGGTACATGCCTAAAATAGGTGTCCAATAATCCATGTTCTACTTTTTCTTTTTCTTTGCACAGGAATTCCTCTACCTTTCTTTTGTGACATGACTGAGTTCAGTTGTGCCAGGAGGCAAGGTCCCAAGCTTGCCAGGAAACCTGTAAAGCATTTTGTGCTGCTGGCATTCTTTAATGCTCTGGCCCACCAGGAGATTTGTCATGCTGTTAGAAAATCCATTTCTGTGCATATTACAACTTTGTGGTTGATGGGTACACTACAGAATAGATCCTAAGAGGGGGGCCATGCATCTTTCTTGATGTTCTTTAAGCTGAGTATATGTGTGTGGGGGTGAGGGGTGTATGGTTTGTATAGCATGATAGTCAAACCAAACACTTTATAGTTTGTGTGTACAAATATTCAGATGACCATCCATATCCACTTATTTTTTTATCCATCGATTCAACTATCCATTGCTTCAAAATATTCAAAACACGATTGGTTTTGTCATTTTATATAAGGGGCACCATTTTACTATGCCATTGTAATTAATAGGGCTTGAGCATCCTTGGATTTTGGTATCCATGGGGAGTCCTGGTACCAAATCTCTGCAGATACCAAGGGTCCACTGTAATATTATACACACAAGTATACTATTGTCAGAATCCTGAGACATAGCCATGTTAGTCTGGAATATCAATATGCAAAGGGGTCTTGTAGCGCCTTTGAGACTAACTGTGCAAAAATAGTTGTAGCATAAGCTTCCGTAGACTCACTAGTTTTATGGATCATCTACAGGCAAGAGAAAAGAGTACAAATTCTCCACTTTTGGTGGGCTTAGCTCCAAACAAGGGGAAAGGCTCTGTGCTAACCTTCAGCTCAGATGATAAAAACGCAGCATCTTACAGTCTACAAGATCCTCTTCCCTCATAGTTGCTGTAGTGCCAGAGCTCACCCTCCACTCTGCTTTGCATCCAACTTCTGGCTAGAAGCAAGTATTCCTTCATTCATCTCCCTAAGCATGTGAAAAAGAGTAATTACTCTAGGAAGAGCCCTTTTGGGTAAGATTTCTCTCTATGTTTCCTCTGAAACTGAGAGCAGCTGCAGTTGGAACATAACACATAATGCTGAATAGTATTGCATCGGCTGGATTTTTGGCCCTGTGTGCATGGGCCAAATAACACATACTCCCTCCATTCCCATGATGATCAGTCTCTGGTTCAATTGTGAACTGTCTAGATGACATTTGGCCAATTCAGCACCAACCACAAGATATATCACCCTTAACATAGATTAATGAAAATCACCTTTTTGCTTTGGATCTTCTAGGAAAATCCAGAGCCCTCCCGAGTTATGCCAGGTGATGGTTTACAATGTGTCCTGCTGTTCTGCCTGGCACAGCCACTGCCAGTGTGAGTTGCTGCCTCTGAGGTCAAAATGCAGTACCCAACCATATGATCAACATTGAGCACCTTATTCCTGACCTGAGAAGAAACAGGTTACATTGGTCATGACGGGCAGCAATGTAGGACACACACTTGGCATCACTCCAGAGTGCCCAGGTAACAAGAAGGACATTATGGCAGCTTTGAGGCCAGAATACGCTGGGCTCCTTTTGGAGTATTCTGGCCCATGAGGACATGTCCCAGGACTCAGGTATTTGGTCTGGTAACCTCAGAATCTGGCATGATCCTGAGCTGACCACCCTATCCTTCCAAATCTACCCTTCCATGAATCTTAAACAGCAAATGGGAGCAATGTTATTGAGTTACAGTAATAACATAACTCTGTGATGTCTTAGCTATTGAAAACAGAAGTAATAGGGCTGTTTGCAAGTAATTGTGTGTGAGCAATAGACTATTACTCTGGAGACCAAAGTTCGGATCCCTGCTTGGCCAAGGAAACCCAATGGGTGATCCTGGGCAAGTCACAATCTCTCAGCCTGAGAGAATGGCAATGAAAAATCTCCTCTGAAGAAACCTGCCAAGAAACCCCCATGATTGGTTAGCCATAAGTCAGAAGCAACTTGAAGGCACACAAGAACAACCTGTCTTTATATGAGTGCCATATCAATGTAGAATACAATAACAAGAGAAGCCATCATGGCAGCATCCGGGAGGTCACTCATATAATATGCCTAATATAAACAGCCCCAAAGCATTATAGAAAGTTCATTTCCCTAGGGCTGGTTAATTGTTCTTGTTAATGCCATTAAGCATAGTTTGCAGCCACTTCTAAATCACTGTAATATAGGGCTTGTCTTGTATTTTGAGCATTGCTGGGACTAATCAAAAACAAACTGAACAGCTGGCAGGAACATTTCCCCCCCCCCCCTTCTTCTCTTCATATTTTTCTTCCCCTTTTCATCCACAGAAAGTAGAAAAAGAGCTTCCAGTAATGGACTGGGCCCTTTAAAAGAGATGTCTTTGTGAACTTTGCTATCATCAAATATTTCCAAACTGCTTGCCTGACAGTGACTTAAATTTTTACTCCAAGATTGGCCTCATATACACACACCCTATCTCCTTCTACATACAAGAGAAAGAAAAAAGGGAGGAAAAGACTCCAGAAAGGCCTAGCAAGCCAGCTGGCTATTACTAATATTTATTAAAATCCCTTAGGCAGGCAAACACACAAGCCCAAAAGCAGCTTTAATAATAGGCAACATACAGCACATTTTTCTTATATTGCCCTGTAATCAAATCTAAAGCTTCTGTTCAGGCTCTTTGTTTTACCTAGAGGACCTGGCTTCCAATTTAGTTGTGGCCTGCCCTAAACTGATTTTTCATTGTAATTAATGCCTGTGTTTGGCCTCCGTCGCTTACACAACTTCCCATTAGAGAACGACAGCCATCTAGAGAGAATGTTACCAAGTTAACTTACCCCAGGAAAAGGGGGAGGGGGGTCAGATGAAATGAGACCACTGCTAAATCTGCAGGTTTTCATTCAACTCTAGTGTGATTTGAAAGGAGGCCTTTTTTCAAGTGCGCATGCTTCTAGTTTTTCAAACAACAAACAAAAAACAGCTGGAATCTTGTTTGTTAGGTCCAAACGAGATCCATTGAATTCATTGTTTAACAGTCAGTCAATATGCCAGCAAATCCAATTGATTCTGCAAATCCATTCTATACATGAATGACAATTTTTATTTATTTATTTATTTATTTATTTTCTCCCAAAACAGGGCTCCTGAGATAACATTGCCAGACTGAAAACTGGAGATTTAATGGGTGTGTACAAGAACAAAATTCAGAAGGTGTCACCATGCAACCAGGGGCTCACTGACATGACACCATGAGTTACTGCACCAGGCGACACCAACTCTAGTAACACCACTGCATAGATGGTATCTGCATGGTCCAGGGTACTCTATGAGCAGCCCTAACCTTCCTGCATTACCTTTTGATTCAATGCTGGGTGGCTGTTCACATGCATTTCCCACAGTGCTTTACAGTGTGGCCGCCACAGTGGTGTGAGTCTCAATCTGAGGTCAGAACAAGGTGCATAGCCATATGTTTGAGGTTGGGTAGTTTATTCTGACTTCAGAACAAGAGACTTGTGACCACTGCCACTACACTGTGTTGTGCAGTGAGAAATGCATGTGAACAACCATATGAACAGAGGGTCCCAGGCATGTTCTGCCAAGAACTGGAGCAACTAGATACTTTAAAATTCACTGTAAGAGGGGTATGCACTGGGATCTGGTGCTGAAGTGGTGGTCCGTCATCTGGACTGTTAGTCCAGACTTGAAGATTGGGCCCTACATCCTCCAGTCTCCCTGCCGAGAAGACAGGGAGAGGCTGTTTTATGTGGCCCATGTCAGTCAAACATGCAGCCTTCTCTATCTTTTTCTGCCTTTCCTTTCCTTTCCTTTCCTTTCTCCCTTTCCTTTCCTTTCCTTTTATTCCCCCTCCCCAACCTCCTTTTTCTTTGTGGCCTTCTGCTAACCTATTAAAAAGTTCAGGCAAGTGTCCAAAGAAAGTGCACTTGATTCAAAAAAATAACTCTTGGAACAAATTTGGGCCCAGGGTCTGCTGTGGTTAATTTTCAGTCTGTGCTCCCCATTTCCTCTGAAATACTACCTGGGGTTTAAGGTTGCTCGGAGCAGGATGTTACTAAAAACCTCTAAAAACATTCTGAAAACTCTTTTTCCAACAAATAACCTAAAAAAAAAAAAAACCCTGAAGGACCCATCACAAGATTTTAAAGAACAGAGAGACAAAGAGGGAGAGTTTGACTGCTCCTTTGACTTTTCTCTTTCAGTTTGTCTGCCATTTTCAGTATATTTTCTCAGTTTCCAGACAAAATAATAAACTCTATCCACATTTTTTCCTACCCTTCTCCCAAACAGTAAGCATGACCTAACTGCTACCTTCATGGGCACCCCCCCCCCAAAAAAAAGCCTGCAAGAGAGAACCGCACAATGTACGTCAGTATTTTGTAAAAGTACTTGTGGCAAAGATTCATTTTTGCTCCCATGTTCTCCCTATGGGCCACCCCTCCACATTTTGAGCAAACCAAAAAAATGATGTTGAAATAGGAATCTCTAATGAGAGGACCCTACGAAAAAGTATGGAGGGGGGGTGTCCCATGGTCAAATGTCAAACACAGAGGTGCAGAGCATTAGTAACTTAGGTTTTATTACAGGCACTCTGGTAGAGCTTAAAGCAAGAAGTTTTAAAAAGGGAGCAGTTGCATGCTCCTAATCATTGAAAAGAAAATGAGTTGAGACCCTTTTGTTTGGCCTTTGAAGGAATTCTTCTCCAGTACCACATTTCAAATGACTGGATTTCTGTCCCATCAGTTTTCTTCATTGTCCAGCTTTCATAGGAACACCATTAGAGGGCATGGCGCTCTAATCTGATAGTTTCTGGAAGAAAATCCCATCCCCTGCCATATCAAGATCTATTGATGCCATTGTGAAAAAGCAGAACATTGTGGGGCTTGAGAATAGTCCTGAGGACACACTCTTCCTGATATGTTGCTGATGCTCTTACATGATCTCAATGTGATATGAGCTTGAGACTGAGAATATGTAAGATTTTTGTGTAAGCTGCTCCACACTTCTGAAAAGAAGATGGGGATGTAAGGGTAATAATAATCAATGATGCATCTTTTCCTCACTAATGCTTTCCATGGCAGATTCATATTTTCATATATTTTAGCACTGCTGTTCTCATTTTCATCTGTTGCCAGGAGGCCCAAGTTTGGAACGACAGGGAGGGTTAATCATCTTAATAAATAAATACGGAGTCACAGGAATAACTCCATCAAAATATGAGGCATTCTGTGTGCTTTGAGCAGCTCTATAGGATCCGTGTGCCAAGCAGCCTATATTAAGATGGAAGCCTTGTCCCGTGTATTGGGTCTTTAATGTCACCACTCTTGTGACATTTCGATGTAATGTTGAATCGTTAAAAAAAAATAATGCGACCACCTTTCACTGCCACATTGGTTACAAGCAACATAATCCAGTGGGAAGATGGTTAACGACTTTCTTAATGTCAGCATAAACAACAGCAGTAATCACTGTTTGCGGTTTACTATTTAGAGTTATTTTACAAGAGTGCTGGCTGAAAAGGTCCTTGTCTTTCTTTTTTTCTCCCTTTGCTGCCCCTTTCTGCTTTATATCAATTTTTCTCCCATTCTGACATTTACATCCAAGATCATGAGAGGAGATTAGAAACCCAAGGTTCTCTGTTTCCTCATGGGAAAGGGTGTATCCACACTATAGAAATAAAGCAGTTTGATATCACTTTAATTGCCATGACTCTATCCTACGGAACCCTGAGATTTGTAGTTTGTTGAGACACCAGAGCTCTCTGACAGACCAGGTTGAGTATTTCACCAAACTCCAAATCGCAGGATTTCACAGGACAGTTAAAGTGGTGTCAAACTGTTTTATTTCTGCAGTGTGGCAGCTCTCCAGATTAATGTGGATGATTCTCCCTTCATGGTTGTTCAGTCTCAATAATGCTGTGCATCTTATTGTTAAATCCAGGAGTGGCTGGTGAATTTGTCACCACTGGAGCAGTGGGTCACTTCATGGTTCTACAGACATTTCTGTTGCAGCTGCTCCTGGTTGTATGGAAGCTGTCCCAGCAATGAAGTACCCAGCAATGAAGTCTGCAATCCTGTAGTAACAGTGAGAAGAGCAATGTGTGAGGACTTTACTTATCCCACTACTGCTATCCAATGATAGGACTTCCACCTGTCCCACTACTGTGGTTCCCAAATGTGGGAACTTTCTTGAAGCCCTTGTGGTTTCTGTGTGAGATTTTTATTTGTATATTTCCACCTTTGAGTGGAACCAGGGTTTCAAATGCTCTTGGCCATAAAAGCCACTGGGTGGCCTTGGGCAAGTGACATGCTCAGAGGAACACAATGGCAAACTCCTGTGTTTAAATCCCATGGGTTAGCTTACAGGTGCCATAAGTCAGGAACAACTTGAAGGCACACAACAACAATAACACCCACTGGACACCACAAGTCTTGAACCATTGCTGCAACCACAGACAGCAAGGTGGTGTCTGCACTGGCCAGACTAGACACGAGTATCCTGCAAGAGTACGCTGGGGTATCCTGGCCCCAGAGCTGCCCTGATGTCTACATGTTACATGGGTACTACATTGCAATGCCCTACAGCTGTTTGCACATGTATCCTACTGTGCCACCTGGTGTTACCACCATTGATGAATGTCACTTACTCTGAAGTCAGAACAAGGTGGGAACAGTCCTTATTGCATGTTTATTCAGTTGCAAGACTGGGGCTTTTGTAGCCATGGAAGGTCCCAGACACAACTATCCTGCTTCAATTCCACTTTTCTACCCCTATGTAATAATCTCCTGAATCAATGGTTGAACAGTGAGTTAACAAATAGATAAATCCATTGGTATAATGGGTCTAATCTATTTGGAAGTAACAATAGGATTCAGGCCATTGTCTATACAGTCAGCCCTTCATATCCATGGATTCTTTATCTACAGATTCAAGCATCTATGGATTGAAAATATTTTTTAAAGTGTAAATTAACATAGTCTCCCATGGGAGCAGTTCTAAAAAGAAAGAAATAGCCTGCTGCTTTTGAAGATGTCATTTTAACTATCACTTGCTTTTATTGACAATTTAACCATATATTGCAGCCACCTTGGGATTTTTTTTTATAGAAAAGTAGCACATAAATGTTATAAATAACTAAATAAACCATAGCAGGGGCATGCTCACACATTAACTGATATGTAAGCAAGGACTGTATATTTCTCCTACCTTTATCATCTATCCATTATGACATATTCAAAAAATGCATTCAGAAAATGCTCCAGATTATGGCCTGAAAAAAAATGGGAAGAAGTCATGGGCTCAAACTCTTTCATCCTGCTCATGTACATAATTTACTATAGTACTTCCTGGTCTAACTATGATTTATTTCATAGAATCATAAAATCATAGAGTTGGAAGGGACCTCATGGGTCATTGAATCCAACCCCCTGCTGAGTCGAGTATCGCTAGCTAAAGCATCCCCTTATTCAAGACATCCAAAGAAAGAGACACCAGCAACTCTCCAGACAATTGTTCCCATTGCCCAGGAGCCCTAGTCCTGAAGTGTTTAAATGCCAGTACTGCAGCCACAAAGTTGTGAGTTTGAACCCACGGCTCCAAGGTGGATTCAGGCTTCCATCCTTTCATTGGTTGGTAAAAGGAATACCCAGCTTGTTGGGGGCAATTGGCTTACAGATTGTACACCGCTATGAAGAAGAAGAAGAAGAAGAAGAAGAAGAAGAAGAAGAAGAAGAAGAAGAAGAAGAAGGTGGTGGTTATGAGTTCACTATTAGTCTATACAGAAATATAAATGCTAATGCTACTGCCAAACTGCTCTTACTGTCAAGAAGTTCTCTCTCATGTTCAGTTGAAATCTACCCTAACTAAATGCAAACTAAAAATGGAATAAGTCTCTGCTTCTGCCTGTTAGCACATAGCTCTCTTTTTCAGAGAAAATGGAAGCAAATGAAACTAGGTATTGAGTAGTTTTGCCTTTTCATTGTGACATGTTAGCATTTTACCATTCTTATTGAACAGTGCCCCCACTGTCTCTTTGGTCATTCTCTTGCCTCTAAAATATCTGAAATACTGCCTTTTTGTGAAGTCGAAGGCTTTCATGACCAGCATCAGTAGGTTTTGTGTTTTTTTGGTGGGGTTTTTTCAGGCTATCTGGCCATGTTCTAGGAGACTTTATTCCTGACATTACCCTGGGTAGGGAGGAGTGATTTCCATGTTAATCTGTGTATTGTTCTTCTGTTGATGGCAGGTACTCAGGGTGGGAGGATATGCAAAGCAGTGTTAGCATCTTCTTAGCCTAACTGAGCAGATGCTAATCCACCTTTTCATATCCTCCCACCCTGAGGACCTGCCATCAACAGCAGAACAATACACAGATTAACATGGGAATCACTCCTACCTACCCAGGGTCACACATATATATACCCACTCTCTTCCATGCCAGTATTATCTGAAGATGCTAGCCACAGATGCTGGCGAAATGTCAGGAATAAACTCTTCTAGAAAATAATAATAATAATAATAATAATAATAATAATAATTTTTATTTATAACCCACCTCTCTGATCAAACAATCAAGGCGGGGTATGGCCATATAGCCCCAAAAACATGGCCATGTAGCCTGAAAAACCCACAAAAAACTACTGCCTTTTTGTTGCTCCTTGCTTCCCTAACCCAATCTCAGCCCAGTTTGAAAGCTTGGACTGCACATCTGTGCTCTTACTTGGTTATTTGTTCTTCCTTCCATTCTTCATAAAAATCCTTTGAGTTTCCTGTGCAGCCACATTGTTTTTTTCAGATGTTTCCCATTGTTCTTTTGTGGGATTGTTTCTGATTGTTTTTTTGCTATTCTCTCTTCAAGCAATCCCACCTTTGCTGTGTGTCCTTTTCCTTGATCATGTCTGGCCATGGAATACCACTCAATATTTCCTTGAACTTGTTAAAATTAGCTTTCCTGAAATCCAAGGGCCGTCTTTGACTATAGCCTTCTTTGCCTGGACCTACAGTTGTGAAATCTAGTTTTACATGGTCACTTCTCCCAAAATACCAACTACTTCTTATTTACAAACTCCTCTCTGTTACTTAAGATTAAGTCCAGGATTGCCAATCTCCTTCTTCCTTCCTCTACCTTTTGAAATAAGAAATTATCAGCAAGACACACCAGGAATTTGTTGGTCAGCCTATGCTTAGCAGAGTTAGTCTTCCAGCATATATCAGGGTAACTGATTTTCCCCAGAACTACTCAAAACAATATGTGCTCAATTTTGGAAAGATTGGGAATTGGTGATTACTTAATTCTTGCAAATAAGTAAACAGTAGTAAGTAACCACGAATTCCCATTTTTTAAAAAGTTATCCAAATATTTCTCTTACGTCAGCAGAGTCAATTTTTCTATTATAGCATGATCAATCACCTTCAAAGAATCATAGAATAATAGAGTTGGAAGAGACTAGAATGGGTCTTCATCAGCCAATTTTTTTTGTATAGGAATAACAATAATTTCCCATCTTTGAATATATATTATTCTTGCTGCTGTTATTCTATATTATAATGTGCTTCCATATTCCATGTTCTCAATTTGATTGTCCAGCTGCTGTAACAGCCTTAGTTAAGTCTCTGTTTTTGAAAGTTTATAAAAAGAGGCTGGAAGGCCATCTATCAGGAGTGCTTTGACTGTGCATTCCTGCATGGAAGGGGGTTGGACTGGATGGTCCTTGTGGTCTCTTTCAGTTTTATGATTCTGTGCTTCTATGGATCATAAATAAAAATCAGTCAGACATTTTTTCTTTAAAAATTTGGAATATGTTTGGCATATTTAAGAGCACTTTAAAATGTTTCCTGATGCAAAAACATGGAGGGTTTCTTCAGAAATTCAGTGCTCTGCCTAACAAAGGAACTTGTAGCTTCAGAAAGGATGGAGGCAAATTTTCTCTCAAGAGGAGCATCTCTTTTTGTCTTGCTAATGGAGCTTAAATTTTATTTCCTGAGGTACTCACATGGCCAGAAGGAGGAGAGGACTGCTTCCATGAATGTCCCTCCATACCACTTGAACTGAGGGCAGCTACATCTTGACAAAATGCAGGCTTGTGACTAACATTGTCATATATCTTTCCCGTCCTGTATGATTTTTAACAACTTTCCTTGATGAAGAAGCCATTGGAAGTTTGAAAGCTTGCAACATGTGTTTTGTGTGTTTTGGTTGGCCCCCTTAAAAGTATCACTGTTTTGTGGATTTGGGATGTTATTTTACAAATCAGTCATGAATGTGTAACTCTAGGTTACATATTTTTCACTGTGACTGTGAATTCCAGCCAATATCTTTAGATCAAATTATGGTCCAGTCCACCTATGAAGCTGCTGAGTTGAGTGCAACCACATGAAAACTGTCCACACATATCCCCAAGACCATTACACAATATTTTTGTAAAATTGACATGACTTTGAGACTTTTCTATATGCCATGAAAAACTTTGAGTGAATTCAGGGCATCATCCAGGCAGTACTTTGGGGAAAAAAGACTTCAGGGACAAAGTCCAGGAGTCTATTCACAAAAACCTTGGGTTCATTTGGGCACCTTCTCAAAACATGACTTTATGTTAAAGCTTTGGAGTTGCAGTGCTTTATTCCAAAATGCCAATGTATATTGTTTTTCATCTATTTAAATTTTTTAAAACAGAGTCTTAGTTTGTTAATTGTATTTAACATGTTTTAGTCCATTTACATTATTGTATTGTATTGTTTGTTTTATTCATTTTACTCTGCACTGCCTTCAGATCTTTTGCATTTTTTAAAAAAATGATTTTATATTATAACATCATCCCTGATCCTGGTCCCCTGACAGCAGTACACAAAATTATTTTTCAATTAAGTTACACACTTGTAATACCAAAATAAATTATGAAGACTTGTCTACCTCTGGAAGACTAACATTATCCCTCTCCCATGTCTGGAGATCTCTTGATATATAGTGGGACAGAAATATTAATATAAAATAACATAAGCAGAAGGGCTCCCCAAACACAGAAGAACTAGCTTAACTTGCCTACATTTTTAATGGGTGAATTAAAGTAACACTTTACCATCTAAAGAGATGAAATATCAGAAATCCTTAGGTGCAGATTAGGGCTGTAAAGCTTCACTCCTTATACTCATGTATGAAAATTAACAGTTTCAAAAGTTTTGTCACCACTGGGTGAAATAATGCATGTTGTGTTTTGTTTTTTACATTCCCCATTGTTTTGTTGAGTTTCATTTTTATAATGACTCTTTGGCCACCTTCCAAACTTATGTCACAAAAAACATAGGCCCGAAACAGACGGGCGCTATAGGGCGTCCTCATCACGTGCTAGGGTTGCTTTGGGGTGGAGCTTACACACGCCCCACAACCCTAGCACGCGATGGGTACATCGTCAATGCACAGCCCTATTTATATGGCGTACACAGTGACGACATCGCAGCTGCGCAGTATCTATACAGCACTGCGCAGTTGTGATGTTACGAAAAAACCGGCAGTGCTTTTTGCCTCACAACTGTGACTCAGATAGGAGCTAGGTTTCCATGCTCCTTTTTTTAACTGTGCACCTTCACCACTCTGTGCTTTGTTGCTGCGGCAACAATGCACAGTAAAAAGAGGTGGTGCCAGACCGCCCTTTTTGGGTGGTCTGTAAAGCCCCATAGTGTCCTCTGAAGATAACCTATAGCGTTTGCTGGGTACAAAACTGTAAGTTATTGTGTAAAAATAAATTATCACCAAAAACAGGTCTCAAGATGCAAAACACAACATAACCAAAAAAAAAAAAAAAAAAACACACACACACACACACACACACGATGTGGCTGAATTGCCATTTTCTCAAGGATGAGAAAATTTGCAACTACTCCTTACCTCCCTAACCCAGGTCAAAAAGTTACTCAATGAAAACTTACTTAACCTCATCAGTGATTGATAACATGTAGTAAACTGTAGAATACCTTCCCCCTGGAGTCCCAAATGGCACCTACGCTCATGTCATTTAGGTGCCAAGTTAAAACTTGACTGGTCATCAAAGCCTTTGGACCTCATTAATTCATTCAAAATGCAAGAGTACATAGTTTTAAAAGCTTTTTAATATTTTACATCTTTTAAAAACATATTATTGCTGTTTACTATGTTTTTAGCTTGTTCAATGATTCTATTGCTTTAAACTTGGTAACTTCATTTAATGCTTTTTGTAAGCTGCCATACAATCTTTGATATATGGTGGGATGTTAACGGCAATGGCAAACCTCCTCTGAAGAAACTTTCCAAGAAAATCCCATGGTAGATTCACATTAGAGTTTCCTCTATAGTTGGAAAAGATTTGAAAACACATGACAACAACAATAAATAGATAAGAATAAGAATTAGAATAAACAACTCACCACATGGACCCTGTGTACACTGGCCAGGATACTCTGGGGGCAGCCCAGAGTATTCTGGCCCCAGAGCTGCCCCGACCTCCTCATTACCTTAGCCACATGTTCTGACACTGGGCAACCCGCTCTACCTCTGCTCTACCTCCGCTCTACCTCCTGGTACGGCCATTGCACTGGTGAGTTGCTCACTCCTGACATCACAACAAGGCACCCAGCCTCAATCTCATGGCTGGGTGCCTCGTTCTGACCTCAGGGTGAATGAGGTTGCAGAGGCTGGATGGCCATCTGTCGGGGATGTTTTGATTGGGAGTTCCTGCATGGCAGGGGGTTGGACTGGATGGCCCTTGTGGTCTCTTCCAACTCTATGATGCTATGAACATGCTCCAGCAGAAGGCACTCTGGGTGCCAGAGCAGGATGCATTTTAAGCAATCTCTTGTCATTGGAATAGAGGGCTCCATATTTTTCCAGCAGAACCAGAGCAAATAAGGAGTTACATAAACCGATTTTAACAGGGCTATACCCTAATCTTGGTGCCGAACCATCCAGACATTGTCTGATCTGTTTGCACCAGTTTTGGAGTTTGGGTCATGTGTCATTCAGTCTCCCAGCTAAGAAGATGGAAGGAGGCCAGTTTATTTGGCGTCATGCAGACAGAGCCATTGAAGTCTGTAGCTACAAGGGGGCAGAATGAGAGTGTTGCCTCAGCAATAACAATACTCCCCCTCCATGAATTTTTTTCTGTCCCCAAAATTTCTATCATTGCAGTAACATAAAACTTCAGTTGAGCATTTAGAGTACAGTTGAGACGTCTGAAGAAAAGGGGCAGGCAAAATAACCAAGGGAATGTGAACACATCAAATAGAGGAAAAGAGGCATGGATGATTTTCATTGTTCATCTTCCTAGAATACTAAAAATGTGGGGACTGAAGGACAATTTCACTGGAAGAGAGGAGAATTCTTATTTGGAGGAAGCTATGCCTTTATTTTACCCGCTCATATCTACTCTCTTGGAATACTGTCTGTCCAACTCTTACTAATGGAAGCAAAAATTGCAGCCAATAAGATCTTCAGCAGACGTGTCAAAGTTCTCAACAGTTGGATGTTTTATTAGTAAAAATAAAAAAGGCCTGTCCATTTTGGCCTATACAGGAAGCCCCTGCTTATCCAATGAGTTAGGAAGTGCAGTGCTATTAGAAACTGGAATTGGTTGAAAAGCAAAACCAATATAAGAAACTTGCTTTGGACTGCCATCCCCATGCGCAACTCCCCTTGCAAAGTCTCTCAGTCAGTGTGAAGTCAAAGGCTTTAATGGCTGGCATCCATAACTTTTTGTGGGTTTAGGGGGCAATGTAGCCATGTTCTAGAAGAGTTTGTTTCTGATGTTTTGCCAACATCTGTAGTTGGCATCTTCAGAGAATGCTGGCATGGAAGTGAATGGAGTGTGTGTGTATGTGTGATATATATATGTCAGCTTGGTGACTTTTCTTCCTTCCCAGCTTGTTTTACAGGCAGCACACACATGCATGGTCAATCCCAAGCAAACCTCCATAGGCCAGAAGAACTGAGAAAATAGAGAACACCTCATTGGATTAATGGAACCTGTCCTTAATTTGCAAGCGACAAAAGAGAGAATCGTCACATAACAAGGTGTCAAAAGGTGGAGGCTTCCTATATTTCTTCTTAGTGGCCTTACTTTGGGGGCTATTTGAAATTTAATCCCAGAAATTTCTGGAGCTGAACCTTTCACACCATTAATTCACCACCTATGGCTGCATTCACACTACAGAAATAATAATAATTTGACATTGCTTTAACTGCCATGGTTCAATGCTATGGAATTCTTGGATTTGTATTTTCTGTGAGATCGCTCTGGTGCTACAATAGATTACAGTTCCCAGAATTCCATAGCATTGGACAATGGCAGTTAAAATGGGATGAAACTACATTATTTCTGCAGTGCAGATGCAGCCTATATCACACCACACTGTTATAACACTATTATACCACTTTAACTGCTATGGCTGCCTCCTGCAGAATTCTGGGGATTGTAGTACAGTGAGGCCTAAGAGCTCTCTGGCTGAGAATTCTAAATCCTTCTCCCTAAACAACAAATCCCAGGATTCCATAGGAGGCATCCATTGTTGCTGCTGCTGTTGTCTTTGTAGTTGTTTTCTTATATCCCACCTTTCTCCCAACATAGGGACTCAAGATGGTTAACAGCAAATTAAAACCAATACAATTTAAAAATCCATAGCAGTTAAATAGAATAATAGTGCTATAATAGTGTATAGTGGGCCCTTGGTATTCATTGGGGTTTTGTTCATGGACCTTCCATGGATATCAAAATCTGTGGATGCTCAAGTCCCATTAAATACAGTGGCACAGTCAAATAATGTCCCTTTAATAGAATGACAAAAGCGAGGTTTGCTTTTTGGAATTCATAATGTTTTGAATATTTTCAACCTGTGGATACTTGAATCCATAGATAAGATGGTCTGACTGTAGTGCGATACTTACACCTTCTTCAAAGAGCTACTGAAAATACATACAGACCGACATGCCTCTGACTTTTTTTTTTTACTAATAAAACACCCTTCAATTGAACCTCTTGCTTATACTTTATCAAGCAAACCAAAATGTTTACATATATGACTTGGAGCTCCATATTTGATGGCCATATTTCAGGAACAAAAAGAAATTGTCTTCTAGCCCAAGCTGGCTAGTGTGTCCCATGACTTCTTTGATAGGTGATTTGCCTGAGAAAAGTTTTTGCTTCATTTGTCTCAGAAACTTGCAGCGATTCCTTCTGCCTGCACCTGGGCTCCTGTGTGTTCTAGTGTGAAAAACGACTTAGAGGCAGCCCTGTGTTCTCATTTTCAATTTGCTTTCCATTTGAATTTCATTTGAATTTGTGCAGATTTATGCAGACGGTTGAAATTCTATCTTCTCTGGGTTCATTGGAAACATGCGAGATTCTCTCTTGAAAATTAAACAAACCACAAGTACAGTCAGATGGAGAATTACAGGAAGGAACAATGACAGCTACAGCAGCGGCAGCGACAAAAACCCTGCACAACTTTTTGTCAATGGTTTCAAAAGAACACCCTCTTTAGGATGGATTCGCCTGCATTAAACCGGTCGCGACCTTCCAGGTGTCTGTAAGGTTGAAGTGTTTCCTGGACCATTTAAAGCTACTCCGGCTAGCTCCGGCGACCCGGCTGACATCCAAAGATGGGGCTTTTAAGAACCGAGCCACCTTGTCAATGGAACAGAGGTCACTAATAGCCTGCCTTGGGCCTTCAAATGGGTCGCATTCAGATTGCCAGACCTGTACAAAAGAAAGGGGGAGGAAAAAAAGAGAGAAGAGGAAGCCAGGCTGAGAAGGGGTGAAGAGGAGACGGGGGTAATTATCATTCTTCCTGTGCCCCCTCCATCTTCTCTCCAGGCTCAGAGTTATGCTCCATGTCACTTTGTTAATGTGCTTGCATCCAGGGAGACACATAATGCTCCTCTCAATCCCTGTTTATTAGCAAGATCCATTTGCGCAAGGCCTTTCTCTTTTATGCCACAATGTGAATGCGCTTTGATAGCAAATAATTACTCTCGTCCTTTTGACATGGAGGATCCACAGGCTGCCCTAGTTAAGCCAGTAATTAGCTTGTCCTCCTTTTTTTATTATTATTGAGAAACTACAAATTATCCTTGTATGAGTACTGGCCATTCCTCTCCCTCCCTCCTCCTTCTTTTTCTCTTCTCTTTCTCTCTCTCTCCTGTATCTCTCAGCACTTTGGATAACCAGAATGCAGCTGCACCCGAACAAGATAAAGCTCTTCCATCAAGATGATGAACAATTTGGATGAAGAGCTTTCGAGATGAAGACAAAAGCTGAAGAAGTGAAGCTGATACAGCCCCGGACAGCTAAAGAATGCCGCAGCCTGCAGATGAATAGCCCTCATTTGTGAATATACAGATTTTCCATGATGAATAAAAACGGAGTGTAGGTCACAATAAATAAACTTCTTCTCTTTTCCCCCCACCACCCCACCCCTCTTTAAATAATAATTCAGGTTGCTGGCACCAAGCAGCTGTAAATTGAAGGTTGTGCTTAGTTTTCGTAAGTCTCACAGGGAATAATTAAGCTAAGCTCATATTGTTTGATATATTAGGGTAATGATGAGCCGGTATAATCTAGCCTGTTCGTTATTTTCGGGGTGTATATGTGTGTGTGTGTTTTCCCATTAGTTTTGCGGTTCTTTTTAAAATTATATGATAACAGTAGAAATACAACATTTTGGAAACCAGCTTGGTCTATGTGTTGATCTGTCTGAAATGAATTTTTAGAATACTTAATTAAAATAGGAGCGTCTCCTTTTTTTAGGGGGAGGGGAGTGTACAAAGGTAAAAATATCCATATTATCTGATGTGGCCTGACACGATCACTTCAAACCTGCTGATCCTTTTTCCTCATTGGTGGAAGATAATTAGACTGGGATATCTTCATTATCAATTGAGTCTATCATTAACCTTCTGAAACTTCAGTGTCAGTATTTCTCAGCAGCGTTTAAAGAAGAAGAAGAAGAAGAAGAAGAAGAAGAAGAAGAAGAAGAAGAAGATAACCCCCCCCCCCCCAAATCACCAAAGATCAACATGGAAGTACAGTTTATATTATTCAGGAAACTGTATATTTTATAATAGTGAGTTATTATTATTCTTTCAAATAGCCTAGTGCCAATTTTCATTGTCTTTGGTCTGTTGTTGATGATATAGCAGAGACGTGATATACCAGTCGCTTGGTGGAATGGCTCCCATGAACAGAATATAACAACTGAGGGATATAATCTGTTTGAAAAGAATACACAGGGACAAAAAATGAGTAGCATTACATTTGGCCCTCCATGTTTGTGGCGTTGACTTTTGCGGACTTGATTATTTGCACATTTGATTAATATGTCCTCTCTAGGAATCTCTAGGTCCTCCAGTGAGAATCTGCCAAAAGTTGATCATCGAGTTGTGTTGGAGAGCCTAGAAGTTCTTAGAGAAAACACTGCTCTAGGCATTTATAGGTCCTCCAGTATGATTCTATGATCAACATGTGCTAGATGTTGACCATGGAGTTGCACTAGAAGACCTGGAGATTCCTAGAAAGGTGTTCTCTCAGGTAAAAAGAACAGTGTTTTTTATTTGCAGTTGTTCCACATTCATGGGGGTCCTTCACCTCTAACCCCAGTGAATGTGAAGGGAACATTTATATGTCAAAGGCAAATTCAGTTGTATGGAAATCCACACCAGTGGTCAAACTGGACCAGTGGAGAGCAATTGGGTAAAAGCAAATGGAGAAAGTAATAAAAACAACATTGTGGTAGTTTTCTACAGGTGACCAAATGAAGAAGAGGTGATGGATAATGCTTTTCTGAAATAAATCTCAGAAATCACAGAAGCAAGAATTGGTAGTTATGAAGGACTTCAGCTGTACTGCTCTGAATAAGTAGCCCTGCTAAGCATACGCTCGCCAACAAATTCTTGATGTCCCTTGCAAATAATTTCCTCTTTCAAAGAGTGGAGGAGGGAACAAAGGGATTAGCAATCCTGGAGTTGGTCACTGGAAATAGAGCAGTTGGTACTTTTGGGAGGAATGACCATGTATTGTTAGAATTCATGATTATGGAGCAGGCCAAAGAAGAGTATAGTCAAACACTAACCATGGATTTCGCAGAAGTTGATTTTATTAAGCTCAGAGAAATACTGTGTAGAATCCCATGGCTACAGATGCTAAAGAAAAAGATACCTAACATTGATAGAATTAAGAAGGAACTCCTAAAAACACAACCACAAACAATTCCATGGGAGAAGAAAAATGGGAAACTTCTGAAAAACCCAATGTGGCTGCACAGTAAAGTCAAAGAGGAAGTGAAAAGGAAGAAAGGAAGAGGAAAGAGTACAGATGTGTAGCCCAAGTTTGCAGGAATACTCTACAGAGATCTAAAGCTCAAAATACGCTCAGAGTGTAGACTTTGATTTAAAATTAAAAGGAACTTCTTGATGGTGGCAATGGAAACAAGTGCCTAGAGAACTGGTGGGGTTTCCTTCTCTGGATGGCTTCAAAAGGAGGCTGGACAGCTCTCTGTTGGGGATGTTCTAGCTGGAAATCCTTCACGGAGTCAGGGATTGGATCTAATGGCCAATAGACACCTTCCAACTCTAAGATTCTATGATGAATTGATTCTTTTCTGCAATCTATGATTCAAGGAGTGTATCACCACCACATAGTTACAGCAGTCCTATACCATTTTGACTGTCATGGCTCCGTTCCAGAACACCCAGTGGGAAAGATGAATGTAAAAGAAGGTTCAAAGCACTGGGTGGCTAGTGAAAGGTGCTTCAAGATCAGACAATGGCCTGAATACTACTGGTAGTCTTAGCTAGAGTAAAATGTTTGTACCAATGGGATTTACATAAAAGTTGACTTATTCAACAATCCATTGAACGAGCCTACTCTAGTTGATGTTATTTACCTTCAAGTCAATTCCAATGTATGGTGATTTTATCATAGAGGTTTCTTGACAAGATTGATTCATCAGCTGTCTGTACATGTGATAAGATGCCATTTAGAATCCTTCCTGTTTAAATTATGTATATGGACAATGTGGGAGGATGAAGCTATGTTCTGGGGCCAACCAGAGCAAAATAACCTCCAGGTTGCTCCAGTGACACACTGGCATGACATGATCAGAGAGCCCCCCCCCATACATATTCCCTTTCCCACTTCCCCCATAGCCCCCTGAGTAGTCGATCACTCATGCCATTGAGTGGCTGGTAGCACAACTGATTGCGTGGGACATCAAATGGGGTAGCAGGTGGGTGGGACAAGGGTGGCAACTGCTGGCTGGCAGTGGTGTGGCTGTGTAGTCATGCCCTAATTGTGACAGAACAGAAAATAATGGCAGAGTATATTAGGAAAGGTGGAGGGAAGTAGAGAGAGAGGAAAGCCACATGCTAGATGGATGGACACTGTTAAGGAGGTAATAGCTATGACTTTGCAGGAACTAAGCAAGAGATCGACTTGAGGGCAGCTAACAACAAAAACACCCATCAACATCTCATTTTGGCCAGTCCATCCTTGCAGACAAAAAAGGGAATCTGGAATGCCCTTTAGTGTTCAGCCCATGGTGTGAATCAGCAGTGCGGTTGATGGGTTCTCCTTGCAAATCGGGAAACCCCAAAGTTAAGCCAGCTTTTTCCCTCCACCTGCACAAGCCCTCGGAGGAGGTTCTTTGCTGCCTTCCTCTTTAAACTGAGAAAGTGTGACTTTCCCAAGTCACCCAATGAGAGGCCAAGTAGGAATTCAAACCCTGGCTTCCTGGAGTCCAATATTCAAACTACTGTACCATCCTGGTTCTCTAAAAGATGCTATAGAGAAACTGCTTATCACTTTGCTCCACAGCCCCTTTAAAAAAAGTAGTTATAACAATTCTAAAAAATAATTGACATTGTGCTATCCCAGATCTCCTGAGAGAGATGGCTATCCCAGTCTGCCTCTTCTGGAAAGAGAGAGAGAGAGAGAGAGAGAGAGAGAGAGAGAGAGACTGTGCACTAGCTAGCTTAATGTAAAACTATGTTCATTCTTTTCTTTCCAGCTATTGATCATTCCTTTTGATGTGATCCCAATGAACACCTTGTTATAGATGAGGCCATTGAGTGAGAAGAGACTTAATAAATCCTCAACCTCTTACCACAATCAACAAATGGAAATCCATTCACAGCTGAAGTGGCAGCAATGGGGACAGAAAACATGGAGCAAAGAGGAAAATACAGAGAGAAAACATCGTTGCAGGCTGGTGCTTCGCTGTGAATGCACAGCAAAGCCTCTGTTAATGCAGCTATAGCAGTTCCAGTATATTTTGGTCATGCTTTGATTGTGCTACAAACTCAACCACTACTGGACAGAATTGGCTGACCTTTCTTCCTCTACAGCCCAAGATGTTTTGAGCTTAGGAACTGGCCACTCATTAAATTATCTCTTTACTCCACCCTACATTTTGAAAGTATTCAGGAAAAGGTTGTAGTATCAGGACCTGACAAAACAGATTGATGGAACTTTTAACCAATCTGACAGTGACACAAAGTTTGGTTGGAGAGCTGGCATAAATACATATGAACAAGGTGGAATGGATGATAGAAACCTATCATTCATGAGTTCTTTCCCTATATGGGTAAAATTATCAACAAAGCGCATATACCGACAGGAAAACCAAATACTACTTTAAACATTTCCATTTCCAATACCAGAATGAATAACCTGATACACTGCTCTGAATAATAGGCCTTTTAAATAAAAGTATTAGAAGAATATATCAGCAACATGATATAAAACCTCCAACTACTTCCACGCAATGGATATTTTTTAAACTTTCACTATAAAATGACTGGATGATAAGACAGTACAATATATATGCTGGATTCAAAGGGAGGGGAGGTTGTTTTTTTTTAATATAAGTGTTTTATGATGTACTCATACATCATTTCCAACCCAAATGCTAAACAAAACAGTCTCTCTTTTTTCTTTCTTCTCTGAGAGATGCATAATGATAGATTTTCATTATTCTGTGTGATCTTTGTGAGCTAATTTTTCAGCCCAAACTTTTGTGTCATTCACTGGTTCCAGTGTATCTGATTTCTTGTTGTAAATACCTTCCATAAAATGGCAAATGTAAATCATACCTCGCCAGGAGGACAAACATTGGGGCATCAAATGAAAACTGCACAGGTGCAGTGTGAGTGCTGATACTCTAGGTACTCTAGAACCCTCTCTGCATGGTCCAAATAAAATAGTCTCCCTCCGCCACTCATGGGGGGACTAAATGACGCATGGCCCAAACTCTGGTTCTGGTGCAAACAGACCATATTCCAGCCAACCCGTTCAGAACCCTCAAATTGACCTCAACTCATGGTGACCTTGTAGATGAGACATCTCCAAGACCCTCTTCTCTTCCACTGCTTTGCTCAAGTCCTGCAGACTCACACTCATGACCTCCCTGAGTCTAGCCATCCAGTACATGGGCTTCCTTTCTTTACCCTCTACCTTTCCAAGTACTACTGTTTTTTCTAATATAGTGCCTTCTCATAGTGTGGCCAAAGTATGACAACCTCAGTTCAATCATCTTGGCTTCTAGGGGTTTTACAGACTTGATCTTTTCAAGAACCCATCTGTTTGACTTTATGGCTGCCCATGGTATCCTCAACACTTGTCTCCAGCACCACCAAGGTAAAACACCCTTAATATACATTAAAATAGCTTTCTTTTTGCTTTGGATCTTCCTGAATGGTCTTGAGCCCTCTGTTCTGACACCGAGTGGCAGATCTTTGCTGCCACCAGTCACTAGGTCTAAGGTCAGAATGAGGGGCCCAGCCATGTGATCTAGGCTGTGTACCTCATTCTGACCTCCAAGCAAAGTGACCCATGGTGTCAGCAGATGCTCTGGGTGGCTCAACAGGACAAGTGTGTCATCAGCTGCCCAGCATTGGAATGGAGGGCCTTTGTAATGGATGAGGGTTGGGGGAGCGTCTGGGCCAGGGTACTCCAGGCTGCCCTGTACCAGTGCAGACAGGATCTAGATCTTCATCCACTTCTCAATATTGATTTTTGTTACAGATCATTCATGTCCCTCATAATTGAATAAAGGTATGGCTGGAATCCTGTGGGAGGCTTAATGCTTGTGTAACTGGCCAGTTGCTCAAGAGGTTGTCCCTTTTACCACTTGCAAAAGGAGGTCTCTTGGAACCTCATTTCCACTTACAGATAAATTGGTGTGCAATCTGAATTGATGGATTGATTTGACATCGGATTGTGGCTTACACTACACTTGCCCCAATCACATTTTCTGTCATTTTCTGGCATCAAAATAACCCACTTGTGGTTCCAATTCCCAAATGAATTGAATAAAATGATTCAGTTCCAGCCAGCTGAAGGGGATATTTGAATCAATTCTGATTGGCTTGTGGTTCACACTTGCATGGAATCGATTTATTGAAAAAGAAGAGGAAAAAATCAGTGTCAAAAAGACATGGGTTACATGGGTCTGGAGCATGCCCCCCCCCCCTCGGAATCGCTCAGCAATTCGGATTAGTGGAAACTGGGGTCGTTTGACCTAGTTCAAACCCAATTGTGATCTGGTTTAAAAGGTAGTGGGAATGAGACCAAAGTCTCCCTATGCAAGTAGTACCCTAGGAAGCATAACAATCTAAATAAGAAGAAGAAGGAGAAGGAGTCGCCTCCTTTTCAACTTTCTCGGTCTCAAGTCAGCTTACAGCAGTTAAAAGAAATATAGCTAAAAATCTACCAAATCCAAAAGTTAAAAAATAATTATACATTAAAACCAAGTTAAAACATAGCTGTTAAAAACACCAAATAAACAAAACTCAAAGAGTTGTTACAGCACAATTCTGCAAGGTCCAGGCCTCTTGAACATTTAGCCTTTAATAGCCTACTAAAATAATTTTTAAATAGTCTTAACCTGCCTGAGAAAAGATAACAAGGAGGGTGTCAGTGTAACCTCTCTTAGAAGGGAATTTCAGAGCCTGGGAGCAGCAAAAAAAGTCCCTCTCCCTTCTTCCTACAGGTATCCCTGGCAGAAAGTCACTTTGTAGAAGATCTCAAGACATGGGCAAGCTCATATGAGAGAATATGGCTCTTTAGATAACCCAGACCTAGACTGTATAGAGCTTTAAGGATCATAGCCAAAATTTTGGTGCCTTGAAATGGAGGAACAGCTAGTGGAACAAGAGAGTTCTATGCTACCTGTAGCCAGTCCCACTTAACAATCTGGCTGCAGCTCTTTGAACCAGCAGAAGTTTCTGAACACTCCTCAAAGGCAGCCCCACATAGAGACTGTTGCATTAATCCAAACGAGATGTAATTAAGGCATGTGCCACTGTGTTTGGATCCAACATCCATTATACTTTCAGAATGATGTGTGGGCACAACTCTGTCTTCCCTATATCAGTCTGACCAACTCAGTTCTCTTCACAGTCCTATGGAGTGATGTCAACACAGCATGACATTAGGTCAGCTCTCAATAGGATTCTGGCCTATAACTTTCTATTGTCGTAATCCTCTCAATATGATCCTGGCCTATAACTTTCTTTTGTCATAATTTCTTTTGCAGATAAAAACCTACAGGGTAAAGAACAGGACCAATCCTACACAGATACAGCCCTGCCTCCCAGAACTGCTTCACCAAGATCAGACTAGGATCTTTCTTAGGGATGGGCTGTCAGTGAGGATCCAGGAACAGCTTTCCAAACCCCCTTCCCCAAGATTTAGGCAGTCTACCTCACACCACTTAAAAAAAAAAACCCAACAACAACTGAGGGTGCATCTACACTGAAGTAATAATATAGTTTGATACCACTTTAAATGCTATAGTGCAATCCTGTGGAATCCTGGGATGTATGGTTTTACTAGGTCTTCAGCCTTCTCTAAGTGATGGCATCTTACCAAATCCCACAGTTATGTAGGATGGATCCATGGCAATTAAATTGGTGTCAAACTGCATTATTTCTACAGTGTAGATGCATCCTAAGAATGGCTGATTGATTAAAGAACATTTTGAGTTTACTTCAAGGAGCCATAAATACTTTAAACAGGCAATTATATTTCTTGGAAGTGGGAAATGATGGAAACTCTAATCCAGTCTATCCAAAGGCCTCTTCCACAGGATAATGTTGCAACCCATCATTTAAAAACTGATGACCTTGCCTCTCTTGGTAAGAGCATTAGGCTCATTAGGCTTTCATTTTAGCAAAGACCTGATCACTATGGTAGCTTAACTTCTCCAATTTCATTGTCACCAACAAATTTTGTCCCTCTCCAGGCAAAGTCCAGCTCAAAAGTCATTAAGAAGCACATTGAAAAACAATCGTTCCAACTTTGACCTCAGCTTATCCTGATAGTGATTTCTTTCCCTTGAAAACTGGTGGCAAATCTATACCAACTTTACTGTTCATTCCAGTGAATTATTTTTGTGTACATGTATCAAGGGCCAATGGCAGTGCTCTACCATAAATCTCACTATGTCTTCTGACAAAATGTGTTCAGGTTATATTTTTTCAAAATTTGAGAAAAGTGAGAAAAGTGTAGCCCGTTCTTCACACTCCCCAAACTGCCCTGCCCTTTTTTAGTCCCCAAAGATGTAAACTATTTATTTAGAAAGCCCTCAGGGGTGGAAATTCTGAACAGGACCCAGCACCTCCATGCCCTGTTTAACATTTTAGAAAATACAATGCTCCTTCCACATTCACTGGGGTAAGGGGTACAGGACCCCTGTGAAAATGGGGGGAGGGGAGAACCACAAGTAAAAAACTACTCTCTTTTAACTTGAGAGAACACCTCTTTCTAGGAATCTCTAGGTCCTCCATCACAACTCTATGGCCAGCATAGAATTGCACTGGAGGACCTACAAATGCCTAGAGAAGTGTTTTCTCTAGGCATTTCTAGGTGCTCCAGTGTGACTCTCTGGTCAACATCTGGCAGAGTCATGCTGGAGGATCCAGTGATTCCTAAAGACAACACATTAATCAAATCTGGGAATAATCAGATCTGCAAAAGTCAAAGCTGCAAATGCAGAGAGCCAACTGTACTTGTATTTCAAAACCAGAATGAGACTTTTGGCCATATCAAGAAGTAAGGCATTTTTGGCGGTTGGTCCCTCTTCCTCTTGCATTGGTCTTCATCCAGACTGGGGGTCCCAGAGTTGCTCTTTAGTAAAGAAGACGGGGTGGGGGGTGGGGGACAAGTACACAATGACTGATTACATCATTGACACATTGACCGAAATCCTGCTGGTGGAAGACTGGTATAACCAGTGGTTAAAGTATATATCATTTTAGGAAAGTTGCAGAAGGAAGTATTCAGTACCTCCTTACATCACCATCCTGTAAAGAAGACACTGTCCACAATGGAAATGTGTGTCCCCTCTGACAGCCATTGTGTGGTGTGGGGAATGCATGGGCAAGCCTATGTAGCATCTATTTGCAGTTATGCACCTAGGCAAATGCTACACTGGAACCATACATTGTTCATGCACCTCTGACCACTAAATAACTACAGGAGCATGCTCTCCTGTCATGGACACTGCCTTCTTCAAGACCAAAAATCAGCCTAACAGAACTATGGTTAAGGATTATGCATATGGTTCTTGTAGCACCTTTGAGACTCAATTAAAGAAAGAAGGTAGTAGTATGAGCTTTCATAGACTTTGGCCTATTTCTTCAGATGCATGCTTTTGGAGTAGAGAATGGTTAAGGAGTGTTATGTTCTGGCAGCTACCATGCATTACCCCAATCATTGCCTAATCTAGCTTACTAGCATGTTTTTCATTTTTATTAGTGTGTGGTTGCATATGAAGTTTGACTAACATTTGCATTTAACTAGTGTCCATCTTGGTTTTTCTGTTTCTGGATAGATAGATAGATAGATAGATAGGCAGACAGATCGACCAAAGTTATGAACCAATAAAATTGCCTTTTAACACATTGTATGAAAATAGAAATCAGTAAACATACAGTATTGTTGGATAATCGTGACAATCCTTTTAAAAAGTTGGGAGTTTGCAACAGTTTCTAATAATAATTAAAAGTACCAGTATTTGTCTTGTGTGCAACACTTTTTCTCCCTGACTGGAGAAAATGGGTCTGCATTTTCTACAGGTACTTCCTTTCCCAGTGTTTCCAGCATCTTTACCACTTACTCCCCCCACTCCACACAAACAGTACTTTTAGGATAAACCGAGAGGCCTGTTTACAATTAAAAGAAAGCATTTTAACTACCTGTTAGGCTTACAGTCTTTTTTTTTTTTAAAGGCTGGATCTCTCCAAAGAGGGTCTGGAGAAATATTAGCACTGGCTTCATTGTATTACTAGATAACCATGGCAGCATCTCAGCCAATATCCTACATTGTGTTTGTGCAATGAAAATCTACACTAATGTAGTTACACAATGCTTGTGCTCTATTCTACCTGTCAGCTGAATACTGATATTGTACAACTGATGTTGTACAATGTATATCTTCCCTTGCTCTTGCTTATTGTCTTATTGTGCAATGGGGAATGTACAATGTCTGTTTCTGTAATCCCAGTGATTTGAATTGTCTGTTTAAGGCATTAAAAATAGTAGTGACCATCCAAGAGAGTGGTTTGCTTTGACTTGCAGTGATCCTAGGAATAAGAGACCTCCATGATCCAATAAACACTGCAGGAAAGTCTGACACCACTTGCTCAGTGCTAGGGAATCCTAGGAATTGTAGTTTCTTGTGGCACCAGAGGTCTCTGACAGAGAAGGCTAAATGTTTCACAAAACTACAGTTCCCAGAATCCCCAGCATTGAGCCAGGGCAGTTAAAGCAGTATCAAACTGTATTATTTCTGCAGTGTGGATTGGATCCTAGTCACCCCACTATTCAGAACCCTGCTCAGGACTTGCAAACCCAGGTCTGTGGCTTCGTTGATTGAATCGATCCCTCTGTAGTGAGGTCTTCCTCTTTTCCTACTGTCTTCTACCTTACAATACATTCTTGTCTTTTCAAATGAGACCTGTCTTCTCATGATGTGTCAAAGTATGGCAGTCTCAGTTTCATCATCTTGGTTTCTAGGGAGAGTTCAGATTTGATTTGCTATAGGACCCATTTTTCTGGATCTATTAACAGTCCATGATATTGATAAAACTCTTCTCCAGCATCACATTTCAAAAAAGAAAATTCTCTTCCTATTAGCTTTCTTCACTATCCAGCTGTTACAATCATACAAAGAAATTGGACTCCATCCCAAATCGAGAATCAAGGCCTGTTGGGAACTCCTTACAGGCCGCTCATTTTGGAATTTATATTTATTTGTTCATTTATTTATCATTTTCCAGTCCTGCACTCAGTGCCCCAAGATGATGCACAATGGTTTAGAAACAACACAGTGATGAAACTTCAAAACAAATCAAAATACTCTTTAAGAACTTCCAGACAGAAATGAAAAATAGTTCTTAAAATAGATTTTTTTTTAAAAAAAAAATCAAAACAAAGTGGTTTCAAACACTAAAGTCCATGGGGAACAATCCCACTTTAGCTGCCTGCCGGAGGTACAAAACAAACAGCCATTCAAACTTTCCTTGGCAGGGAGCTCCATACTCAAGGTGCTGCTACAGAGAAGACCTTGTTACATGTACTTGTTACATGTACCAACCTAACTTCACAAGCTATTGGAACACAAGGTAGGACCTCCATTGAAAATCTCAAATTTGGGGCAGGCTTATATGGGTGGAAGTGGTCTTTCACGTGTTCTGTCCCCAAACTATTTAGGGCGCTGAAGATCAAAACCAACATCTTGAATCACATCATCTCAAACACAAATTGGTAGCTAGTGCATTTCTAGTAACACTGGTGTGACAATCTCCAAAATGCACACCTGACACCAGTCTGGTTGCTGCGTTTTGCACCAGCTATAGCTTCCAGATGAATTTCCAGCGCCATATAGACCACATTGCAGTAGCATATCCTCCAACACAGATGAAAACTGGGACATATATGATCAAGCAACATCAGAGTATGGTCAATACTGCAAAGGTGATGAGGAAGAAGATACAAAATAGGGGAGGCTGCAGCAGTTTATTTTTGCCTAACCTTCATGGAAAGAGCAAGATCCTGTCCCCTCCTCTCCTCTTCCCCTGCGGAGTTGAGTGCAAACTACTTTTGTTATTGGAAAGGATATACAGTATAATGAGGAGGTAACTGAGGCCTGAACCCCTGTGGCCAGCGCTGCCCTGTCCTGGAAATGGTTCAGCACACCAACCAAAGCTTGGCAAAGTTATTCCTGGCCACTGCAGCCATCTGGCTTTTCAGGAGCAACCCTGGGTCCAAGGGCAAGTTTTCATGAGGACATATTGACTCGGTCAAGCAAACAAGAGTCAAATGCACAGAACTTTTCAGCTGCAGGTTGCAGCTAGCCAGTTAATTGAAAAAGATGAAAGGCCCCAGGCTTTTCTTATGAGGGAGTCGTGGTTATTATGAGGAAGGAAGGATATAAGGCAAAGGGAAAGCGAGAGAGAAAAGGAGAATGCTTGCAATATCTGATTTTATTGTCAATGAGCCCGAGGGAGGGCGGCAGCGGGTGATCTAACTTCTTGATAGTCCCATTTAACCAACTCCATACAGAATTAGTTTGTGTTAATGAACTCTGAAAACCTTTTATTCAAATCTTTAAAAGCCAGGAAATACAGAAACCAAGGGTATGGGTGGAGGAGCAGCTACTCTTTCCTTGAGTTCAGAAAACTTTGTTTTGAAGTTGTCCAGCATTTGTTTGGCTATCAACAACTAGTTGCCATCTGGGTATTTTATTTTATTTGAATATTTATATCTCATTCTCTATCTAAAGATCTCAGGCACAATGAAATCAATTCAATCAGTATAAAAAGGGGGAAGAAAGATTGTAAAAGGCTAAAAATATATTAATCAGCACATAGGCTGCAACCACACTGTAGAATTAATCCAGTTTCAGACCACTTTAATGGGTCAATGCTATGGAATGCTGGGAACTGTAGTTTTGTGAGTCATTTAACATTCTTTGTTAAATGGTGTCACAACAAATTACAATTCCCAGAATTCCAATTTGGTGTCAAATTGGATTAATTCTGCAATGCAGGTGCAGGCTATACATCATGAGATAAATGGACATAAATCAGATATTTTGAAATGAGAATACACAAAAACCTGTTGCAGAACACTTCAGTTTTCCTGAGCCTTACATTTCTGACCTCAGGACAACATTCCTTGAATAAAAAAAAAGAAGAAGAAGAAGAAGAAGAAGAAGAAGAAGAAGAAGAAGAAGAAGAAGAAGAAAAA
The DNA here is from genome assembly GCA_034509955.1 of Urosaurus nigricauda. Taxonomy (NCBI): domain Eukaryota; kingdom Metazoa; phylum Chordata; class Lepidosauria; order Squamata; family Phrynosomatidae; genus Urosaurus; species Urosaurus nigricauda. The sequence goes on from JAOEGL010000001.1 coordinate 369,641,682, forward strand.
GAAAGAAAAAGAAAAAAGAAAAAGAAAAACCTACAGATTGGAAAGAGAAACAGCTGAATTATGATATACTCACAAACTCCAATTCATCAACAGTGGGTTGATCAAAGATAATGGTTTCCTGGCACACTACACTTATTGTAACACTGGACACTATTAGCCAGTTTAACATATATCCCTTCTGATTCCTACCCTGCCCAAACCATTTTCCGAAAACCCCATCCACCATTTCATAGGGTCATCCACCCACCCTATATTTAGGCAACATTTTTCCTCCTGACTTTGTCCCTCAACTACCATTATTAAAACTGAACTTGTTACCTCCTCACCATTCCCACAAATTTTGCATTTCCATGGTAATTCATTTAGTCTAATCTTAAAGGTCCTTCCTGGGCACCAGTTCACTCCTTGCATCTAAGGAACAAGAGCCTACAACAGCTCATACTACAACTTCTTTTGCACAATTATGAGATTATCTAAGCATCCTTGTCCTGTCTTTTTCCTATTCTTATAGTGCAATTGCAAGAAGATTTTCATGCAACGTCATTCTTACTCTGCCATTATGCCATCCACAAAGTGATTGCACAAAAGGCTTTCAAACAACATTGCACAGATCCCATCATTGTCCTGTCATTGTCCCATTGTTCCATCATTGAAGTGGCATTACCTGGCATTTTGCATTAATGGGGTTTGTGTTAATGCAATGCCACTTCAAAGATGGGACAACAGCTCTGTGATGTGAATGCCTTTTTCAGTGAAATATGGGATAACAGAAGAGTAATCCCATCCTTATCCTGTCCCCTTGTGATAATTTCCTTAGGCCCTAAGGAGCAGAGTCAGGGCACAGCTGGATGCCCAAACTTTGCCCCCAGGGAGTCATGATGCTGCAAGCCATTCCAGACAGCACATGGCATCATGGCACAACTCTGGTGCCGCATCCAGATGATGCAGCACCAAAGGGGCACCATATAGCCACACTGTAGTGCCTATGACATACTTTGGAGAGCGCAAAAAGGAGCACAAAAAGGATTATATCCCACATTTACTTATTTCTCAAGAATGATCCATATTCTGTCTCCTCCTAACATTTCAACCCAGGTGGCCCTCCATACCCACAGATTCTTTATCCATTGATTCAACCATATAGGACTAGAAAATATTAAAAAATATATATGAATCACAAAGTACAACCTTCATTTTGCCATACTATATAAAAGACACCATTTTACTATGCCATTGTATGTAATGGGACTTGAGCATCCACTGATTTAGTGTCCATGGGAAGTCCAGGAACCAAACCCCAGCAAATACCGAGCTCCCACTCCCTGCCAGACAAGATGCGTCTTATGATATCTTTAGGTTGCTTTAAAAAAGCTTTAAAAATGCATCTTTTCTGGCAGGCCTTCCCAAAACCATCTAATTCCCGGCTCCAGAGCTTTAGTTGACCCTCTGCTCATTCCCGCCCTTGTCCTAACCCCTAACTTAAGTGTGGTCGCTTAGGGAAGGACCCTCGGATGTTTGTAACCTGTTTTTAACTATCTACTGGTTTTAACTGGTTTAATTTATTTTTAAGGGGAGGGGGGTCAGGTATTGGGTAATAAGATCTGTTTTAAATTGTGCTTTGTTTTTAATTTGTTGTACCCCACCCCGAGTGTTATACAGAGAAGCGGGTTATAAATAAACTATTATTATTATTATTATTATTATTATTATTATTATTATTGTATTATTATTACTGTTTCAGGCTTCCATGTTCTCAGTTAGTGGCTGAGCGAGGAGGATGCTGAAAGGTGGACATTTGTAATGGAAACGCTGAAAGACCTTAAACATTTGTGGTGAGAGAACAGGCGCCACCCTAATAGCCACTTAAGCACCTTGTTTCTCCAAAACTGCAGCTTGAACCAATAAGAGCTGAATAAACATGGCTGGTATCTTAATGACCTTTGAGCATTAGCAGATGGCCTTTTCATGAACACAGAATAGTGGTACAGGGCCTCTTTTTAATGGTCACTAACAGGTGGCAGGGACACTTTTTATTTTCATGCCGTCTAGAGTCTGGGCAGGGGGAAGGGACAAGTTCATCCATTGCTTTTAAATTGCCAACCTCCCTTGCAGAGAAGAGTGGTTTTAAATCAGAGCTCCGGGAGTCATTTTTTTATAAGTAGTTAGGTTGGGATCCTGTTTTTGCCTTCTGAATACACAAGTTCCCCAATGGAAGTGGTTGGGCATTTTTGTCCAGTGTGGAAGGTTTGCATTCAGTTCTACTGTATTTGATGGAAGCAATACATGAGGTATCATGTAAATGTAAATGCACATGTGCATATGAATGCATATGGATATTCAGTTGTGATCTTTGGTTGTACATTTCAGTGTATGTTCAGTTACCTGGCATTTGCCATTCAACAAAAGGGTTGCATAACAGAATCAGTGAATAACTCCATATCCATGGCTTAAATTCAGGCTATCCAGCAGATCATTTTCCCCCTACGAACACATCAGACCCTGAGGTCAACAGTAAAAGCTGATTATTATTATATGTTATTGTTGCTTTCTTACCCACCTCTTCCCATGAAGGAAGGAAACAGCAACATATTACCGTTGGATCTCCATATCCACAGATTCCTTATCCACAGGTTCAACCACCCACAGCTTGAAAAAATTCCAAAAAGATATAAAATTTAAAAAGCAAACTTTGATTTTGCTATTTTATATAAGTCACTATGCCACTGTATTAAATGGGATTTGAGCGTTCACTGATTTTGTTATCCATGGAAAATCCTGGAACCAAATCGTAGCTGATATGAGAGCCTACTGTAATATACCACATATAACATCTTACAGAAATATAACATTATATCGCATAACATCAATTTAAAAGAACAAATAAGACCAATACATATTAAAACTATTTTTATCTTTTAGATTGCATATTATTTAATTAAATACTGCAGATAGTGTAATTCTATTTTAATGCTCTCTTTGTATATGTTTTCAAGTATGAGCTAGTTTGAGTTCCAATTTGGGGGTGGAGAAAGGGATATAAATAAACAATAATACAATCAATACATAGTTTCATAATTTAAAATTCACAATTTAAAATCATCTGGAAAGGCCTGCCAAAAGAGTCTGGTCTTTAATTTTGTTTTAAATTCAGATAACATGTTCAGTTGTTGAATTTCTTCCGGCAAGTCATTCCACAGTCTAGGGGAAGATGAAAAAGTCCTTGGAGTGACAGTTGCCAGTCTAGTTCTGGCCATTAAAGTCAATGTCTCTGAGCATATGGGGTGGATTTTATAGAAGGAATGTGATCCCATAGGTACCCTGGGCACAAGCCACATAGGGTATTAAAGGTAACAACCATGGACCTTATCACATGGGGTTAAAACCCTGGCTTACCTTTCCCAAATTCAGTCCTAATTCAGGAGGCAGTGGGTGTTATCACAAAGAAATTGCCACCAAATTGCCACCCGGGTCTGTTCTTGATGCAGCCGGGGTACTGTAAGCTTCTTTGGCTGCCATTTTTTGATGTTGGAAGCTTTCATTTTTGAAAAGGGGCTGCCAAAGTGACTTACATGATCCAGGCTGCATCCAGTATGCACCCAGGTGACGACTCAGCAGTGATTTCTTTATGATAACACCTGGCTGCCTCCCAAATTAGGACTGAATTCGGGAAAGATAAGCTGGGGTTCTAACCCCATGCAATAAGGTCCCAACACTTTATACTTTGCTTGGAAACTAATTAGCAACCGCTGGAGTGAGTTTAACACTGGTGTGATATGTTCACTCATAGATGTACCAGTAACCAATCTGACTAACATATGTCAGGCCCACCACTTTCACAGATATGATTAGTGGGATCAAAAGATAAGGCCCTCTCAGTGGCTACCTCTAGACTTTGAAACTCACTAGGGTGGCTAAGGGGGCTAGAATTTCCTTCCTTTGGCAGGTGAAAAGTTCTTTTATCCAGTAAAAATTGTCACAAAATCTGTGCTAAAAATTAAAAAGTCTTGAGATGTGAATGTTAAGGCAAGGAGCATGGGAATTATAGTCATAGAAATGCAAAGCTGTATGTGAGAACCAAAGTCTGTAAATTTCCAGCACAAGGTGAAGATAGTGTATTCAGACACGTACACAACAACAACAGATGTGGGTATAGCCATAACACACACGGAATAGCAACACAAGTTCCGGAAAGGAAGGTCATGGAAAAGGTAAACAACGACATCATTGAAAACATCACATGAGTGTTTAGGTCATAGTAAGAGGTTGGACTATAGTATGGGAAAGTGTGGAAATAACCAATAGTATTGTTTGTATACACCCAGTACACACCCAGTGCACACCCAGTGGGTGGTAACCAAAATGGAACTATTTCAGTATTGTTCCGGTGAGCCATTGCATCTCTGCACCTTGACCACACACACACGCACACATCCTCAACAATGTGAACTAGAAGGTGAACCTGAACTTGTAACTAAGTTTTTGTGCTGGAGGAGATGAGTTTGTATATAGCTTGATTAGTATAGCCAGAGTGTGTTTAGCAAGAGCAAGAAATGTGTTGCAAAGATGTTTATTGTTTTACTATAGAGTTTGTGTTATTCAAGTAGTCAATAAAGATAGTTTAGTGCACAGCTCGCGTGGTTTGTTGACTGCATGAAGAGGGAAGCAGCAACAGTGATTTCCAGAAGTTCCAGAGCTGATGTTTTTGTTCCTGAGCCGCTTCATGGGCAACTCTGCTACCTGCAACACATCACACCATTGATCAGTTCTGATCAGCCCAGCTTTGACCAGATGGTGAGGACCTGAGCCTGGGTAAAGTACATCACCTCCCATCATCCCCAACAGTGAAAACTGAGGTTGACATTTTGTTTTATTTTTACATTTTGGTGTCTTGACAAATTGGCCACCCTTTCTGATTTAAAAAAAAAGGAGAATGTATATATGTATATATATATATTAATATTCTTTGCTACACTGTTAAGACCTAACTGCGGAGCTAGCTCTTTGGAATTTCTGACCTTCCATCTTTATTCCCTTCTTTCTTTCCATTATAAACCCTCAAAAGGCTCCAATGAGAAGACCATTATCAGTAATCAGGGCTGTTAAATTAAAGTGCTCTAAATTTATTTTATGCAATGCTTAAAGTTCACAGCCAGGCAGAAGCACCCATGGCTGTGCATCACTGACCTTTCCCTTGGAGTCTTGCTCCATCTTGATTGCATCTTTTTTAACCAATTGTCTGGGTACCATGGCTTCTCTGACAGCTATTCCCTCTCTGCTGCTCCCAGACCTGGAGGATTTATTTTGATGAGTCCCTCACCCACATAATGACTTTAAAAATTCCTGAGGTCCATGCCTCCAAATGTAGCTGGGAATTCAAGGTAATGCCAATTAACAAGCTGGGGCTCAAAAGCACAGAAGGAATTTGCTGTCCTTCCTCCATGGAATACTGTCAAAACTGGATATCAGAATCTTGACGTCTCTGGAGCTCGGCTTCTTCATTTCACATTGTATGCATAGAAGCCAAAAGAGTTGGCATTTGTTTATTTATTATGGCCATGATTCTGTATCATTGGTTCACATTGTGTAACTTTATGCATACTAAATTGTGAAGATGCACTACAGGCCACCAACAAGACTGTCCCAATGCACACTGGTGTCAGGAGCTGAGTCCTTCAACTTGCCTGCCATAATTAGGGGTGTTGAGTTTGTTGGTCATAGCTTTGTTTTGCTTGCTCACATAGGACATGTAGTAGTGTGTGAACTAGTAAGACTGTTACTCATATTCCTTGATGGTTAAGGAGCAAATTGGAAGGGAATTAAGGCTGTGGCAGGAGATCCAAGGTCAGTTTCTGTAGAATGGATGGCGTGCAAACAGCAGGAGGAGCACCCATGGGAATAGAGTGAAAGGAGAGTGTTTTACTTTTGTGATGAATAAGAATGTAGCCCACTAAGAATTTGAAATTATGTATGTTTTAACTAGGCTTTACTAACACTGGCTCTTTAGTCCTAATGACACATGTCTGTAGTGGACATCTATCATTCCTAAATAAAGCTTTTATGACTTCACACTGAAAACCTGCATTTCTGGATTAAAAGATCCCTGTATGTAACAATCAGGTTCTAAAGATGTGCATCAATACTCCCTAATTGGTGTTCCTTTGCACACTGATTCCATTGTGCACTGATCACTTTGCATATGAGCATTGCTATGCCAAATTCTATGTCCTGCAGAAGTTAGTCCACTTACAAAGATGTAAGCCTCTTACTTAATTTCAGTCTATATATTTATCCTACCCTTTTTTAATGATAGTACAGTTGTCCCTTAGTATCCACTGGTTCCAGGACATCCTGGGGATACCAAAATCTGTGGATACTCAAGTTCCCCAGTGGTGTAGTGAACTAGCACCTTTTTTTTATAAAATGGTGAAGAGCAAGGTTTGCTTTTTGGAATCCCCCACCCCAAATATTTTCATGTCGTAGTTGGTTGAATTGATGGATGCAAAATCCATGGATACAGAGGGCTGACTGTATTCAAGGACCATCTATGGGGCTTTTAAGTCATACAAGAACATGAAAATAACCCTGTTGGATTAGACCAGGATCGACCTTCTGCGTGAAGTGAAGGACAAAAGGTGGCCTTCTCCAAAACCATATTCACAAGCTGATAGTCTTAGAGTTGAAAAACACTAACAATGGGGTAATATCCTATACCACACTGAAAATCAGTAGACTAGGTTAGGAGGTACAGAGCAACTTTCTCCTCCAACATCCCAGCATTTGTTGCCTGAAGCAACCAATACACTTTGCCAAATAGTTCTGCTGACCCTGGTTAAATGCAAATGTCTATCTAGTTTAGCACCCAGATTCTTTCAGTGACTAGATGAGTTGATGCCTGTTGCTTTATTTATTTATTTTATTCTTTTATATCTTGTCTTTCTCCCAATAATGGGACTGAAGGTGGTTTGTTGTTGTTATGTCCCTTGAAGCCATTTCCAAATATGGCAACCTTAGGGTGAATCTTTCACAGGGTTTTCTTGGCAGGTTTCTTCAGAGAGGTTTGCCATTGCCATGCTCCGAGACTGAGAGACTGTGACTTGCCCAGGGTCACCCAATGTATTTCATGGCTGAGCAAGGGGTTTGAATTTTGTTCTCCAGAGTCATAGTCCAGTGTTCAAACTACTACACCACTCCGAGGTGGCTTACCATTTTTTAAAAAAATACAGATTGAAAACTATTGTGTTGTTGTTGTTGTTGTTGTTGTTGTTGTCTGCCTTCAAGTCATTTCTGACTTGAGGAGACAATGTCATAGGGTTTTCCTGAGAAGGTTTGTTCAGAGAGCAGGTGGCCTTTGTCTTTTTCTGAGGCCAAACTCACACAGTGGATTTCCATGAGTGAGTGCAGATGCAAATCCTTGTTTCCCGAGTTGTAGTCAACTGCTTAAACAACTACAGCAAACTGGAGCTTATAAAGTCCAGCCCACCAGCAGATCGTAATTATTGGGGAGAGGTGCTAACTCAGTTTTTGAGGTCTCAAGCTGTTTAGAGCTTTAAATGTCATAACAAGCACTTTGAATTCAGACCAGATATGTATTGACAGCAAGGACAATTCTTTTAAGATTGGCATTATATGTCCATGCCCCTGTCTGAAGAACTGTGATTCTACTTCAACACATTTGACACGTAGCCAGTGAAGTGCAGACAGCCAATACAGTTTAGTTGTTAAAGCTGAATTGGGGGCTTGAGAGATCCGTGTTCAAATACCCTCTGTACCCTCTCTTTGTCTGGCCTAAACTCACGGGATTAACGTAGAAGATGATGTGGAAAACTATGTATGTTGTCTTGAGTTCTGTGGATGAAAGGCAGGATATAAATGAATGTTCATATAAATAAAATGTAATAAATATATATGAAACCTAATAAATATAATAATCTCTATGCATTATTCTGAGATACAAACATATTTGACATTTCATGTGTACATATGCATCTATCAAATTTAAAAAGGTTGAGTCTCCCTTATTTGGAATTCTGAAATCCAAAATATTCCAAAAAACAATTTTTTCCCCATTGGTTGCTGAGATAATGATACCTTTGCTTTCTGAAGGGTCAGTGTACACAAACTTTGTTTCGTGCACAGAATTTTATAAAATATTATATACAATTACCGTCAAGCTATGTGTATAAGGTGTCCATGTAATATCAATGAATTTTGAATTTCAACTTGGGTCCCATTTCCAAGATATCTCATATATGAGTATATGCAAATATTCCAATTCCAAAATCCAAAAATAATCCAAAATTGAAAACATTTCTGTTCCCAGTCAATTTGGAAAAGGGATACTCAGCCTGTATCTATAGATCTATATCTATACACGTGTTGATATGTGTCGATATCAACAGGCACTAAATAGCTCCACTAGTTATTATTGTTTCTTTTCTCTTTTTTTTATTTTTTTAAAAACAGGTTGGCATATTTCTCAGCACTACATCTGGCATAATTGGATGGCATTTCCCAGGAAGTAATCCAGTGCCAGTGTGCCAGCGCACTAACAGAAAAAGTACTTGTGCTTTGTGTCAATCATTTACCACCTGACAGTTCAATCAACCTCCTCTCTGTGATGGTTTTCAACCTCACCAGTGCCAGCGATGGATATCGGCAAGGCAAGGCTTCCACGCAACCTCGAAAAGAGAGCTCCGTGGTCCCCCCAGTGCAGATGCTGCCAAGTGTTGCTTAGCAATGGGCTGTCTGTAGGCCTCTGCCAAGCCACAAAGGGAGTGACATTCACACCTTTGTTGAAAAGGCTTCATTCAGTCAATTAGGAACTACAGCAAGAAAAAGAACTGAGGTTGCCAGAAACTCAATATGCAGCTTCTAGCTTCCAAATAATCCATCCGCTTTCATCCTTTAAAAAAAATATCCTGAAACACACAGTGAAAGAAGGATGCTGGAGGCAGTATGGTCCAGGATTTACCTTTTGGACAATATATTTAGACAATTATTTAAACATGTTTGAACCTTTGGTTCAAATCTACACACAGTAGTCATCAACAGATTAGGTTGTATATAGAGATTGGTAACATTTACATGTTACTCTCAGCTGGACAGCTGGCAAAAATAGCTTGTAAGTTCTCCATCCACTTACTGCATTACCCACTTCAGCCAGAACTGGCAACTTATGCTTTTGTACTCCTTTGCAACAGGACAAAAGAGAAGCTGATCACCGTGTTGAGTATATAAACTGGGCCACAACTTTATTGCAAAGTACAGTAGTCATACATCATTTTGCCATTGGCAACAAATCATAAATCATTTGCCATTGGTTAAGAGGTAGAGCCCTCCCTCCAGTCCATCTGCCTTGGTCCGGGCCTCAGAGGGAGAGAAAAACTGCTGGACCTGATCCCCCTCCCCACCACCTTTCCCTTCTCCTTTTGTGTTGTATCTTTTTAGATTATAAGCCTGAAGCCAGGGAACCGTCTAATTAAAATAATAATTGTAAGCTGCTCTGAGAGCCTTTAGGGCTGAAGGGCAGGGTATAAATATTGTAAATAAATAATAAATATTAATAATAAATCAACCATACTGTCAACCATAAACCAGTCATAATGCAAGCATAAATCCAGGCTTCAAATGACTGCCCTTCATATCCTCAGGCCTTATAAAGTCCCATAAAATCTCATTTAATATCTCACAAGACTTCCACTCTCATGTGATTTGAAAAAAATCTGAGGTGAGATCTCATCTCACCCCCTTCAACTCTTGATGTGGCCAGAGTCACCACGAGATTCTCCAGCCACCACCAGCATCGACCCCCATTGAGGCTCATCACAATAGAGGGTGTCAGGATGCATCCTTCTACATTGAGCAAGAAAGTATCTTGCACCTCTTTGCACTATGCTTTTGGCCTGGATATGCAAGAACTGCCAGACAACACAAGGTTCAGCTTGGCTCTAAATTCCAAAGGCCACTGATTTGTCACAGGGATATATGAGTATGCTCCAAGAAAATCTCTGAGTTAATGCCTACCTATCACAGAAAAACCAGTCACCATAAGAAGGAAATGACTTGAAGGCACACAACCACAACCAACAGCAAGGTAGGCCCTTCAATGTTGACCCATCAGTAAAGTCAATACACTGTGTTGGGACATGGGAGATGGCCCTTTCAGCTGTGGCACCCCTACTGTAGAATACCCTCCCCCTGGAGGACCAACTGAAGGACCAACCCTCATCTCATTTCAACACCTGGTTAAAACTTGACTCTTCATCAAGGTATTTGAGCCTCATTAATTAATCCCAAAAGCTGTTTTTAAAAACATCTAAATATTTTAACAATATTTTTAACTCATTGCAGTGTTTAATATGCTTTTAGCTTATTTAAATTATGTTATTAGCCTGAATTCTGTTAGTAGTCCTACCTAAAATAAACCCATTGAATCCATGGAATTTATATATGTGTTGTTTTGTCATTCAATAATTCACTGAGTGGGTCTATTCTAGTTGGGATTCACCCATAGAATTCCAGTCCTTGTTTTAAACAGTTTTACCTTGTTTTAACATTATTCATAAGATGCCCTAACATCTTTTGATATAGGGCAGGGAATAGATGCTTTAACAACAACAACCATCTTTCTTTTACATACAGTACCGTGTAGGAAATATTTGTACAAATAGCTTCTTACAAGAAAGTTTTTTTATGTCTTTTGATTTTCTAGCACTTCTGGATACTTTTGAATTAAAAAAAAATGTTTACACAAAAACACTGATGTGATAAAGGTAACAGCTTTTATGCCAAATCATTTTTGCAATGAAAACACTGTATTTTGTGCAAAAGGCAACATTTTTTGTAGACAAAAATGCCCACTTTTTGTACAAAACACCCATTATTTGTGCAAAAAGTCCCTATTATTATCATTATTATTTCATCTTTTAATTATGTTGTTGCTGTTGTTGTTGTTACATTATTCTATTCCATCTTTTTTCCCATTCTGCACTCAAAGTGGATAACAACAAATTTTTAAAACACATGTTAAAAATTTACAAGATACAAATATTAATAAAATATTAAATGATGAAAAATATTAAATCCAGATTAAAACATTAAACATGTGCACACACACAAAGACACACACACACACCAGGGTGCCAGTCTAATTTTTCTGGCAAAGGAGTTTCCAGATGGAACAGAGAGAAGAGCCTCCCTACCAAATCCCCAGAGCATGGGCAGGTACACAAGGAAGAATGCAATCCTTCAGATAACCTGGACCTGAGCCATTTACGGTTTTATAGGACAAAACCAGGGCTTTGAATTGTGCCTGGAAACAGGCCATCAGCCAGTGGAGCTGTTGAAGATAAGAGACTGAACTATTCAAATCAACAGGTGGAAAACCTTATTTTTCCAAGCTGTGTTCAACTCTCATAGGAACAGAGTGAACTGCTTCATACTGAGTCAAACAGTAGTTCATCTACATCAGTGAGTCCATGCTATGGGATTTCTGATTCCATGTCCTATTATTTCCAGTTTCTATGTACAGGTGTGAAAGCTGGACAGGGAAGAAAGCTGACAAGAAGAGAAACAATCCATTTGAAATATGCCGCTGAAGGCAAGTCTGTAGATACGATGGACGGCTAAAAAGACATGTCAATGGGTCCTAGAGCACATCAGTCCTGAACTCTCAACAGATACTAAATTGACTGAACTGAAGCTGTCATACTTGAGACATCATGGGGTCACTGAAAAAAACAATAATGCTCTGCAAAGCAGGAGGGAGTAGAAAAAGAAAAAGATCACATTACAGGTAGATTGACTCAATCAAGAAAACCAAGACCCTGATTTTGTAAAACCAGAGCAGGGCTGTTAGTAACCCTGTCAGAGGCCTCTTATCCATAGAGTCGTCATAAGTTAAAGTTGACTTGACAGCAAATAAGTTCAGTGATATCAACCCTGAAAGGCGGCAGATCTCCTGGGTTTCAGGCAAGATTTTTTGTTTGTTTATTTGTTTGTCTTGTTGTTTTTGCTAATCCTGGCTATAGGTATTTATTAGTAGTCTATAGGTAGTAACTACTAGCCATCCATCCAAGTACTATCTAGGCCAGAGATGGTCAAGTGTGAATACAGATCTAAAGGCTGCTGTGTAGGGCATGGAGAAGACGTAGGAACAATGTTGACAAAGTCTGGAAACAAGGGGATCAGGTGAGTAGATAAACTTTTATTAACTATGCAGTTTGAAACCATTTAAACGTAAACTGCAATGGGGACAATTCAAAGATAGAGTTGTGTTAGTCTGCAGAATCAGTTTGTAGAGAGATCTTATAGCACCTTTGAAACTAACTTCCACTCCACTAAATGCATATGAGGAAGTAGACTGTAGTCTATGAAAGCTAATGCTGCCAACTTCTTTCTTTCAATTAGTTTCAAAGGTGCTACTAAATCTCTCTACATTCAATGGGTAGAGCCACTGGCATAACAAGTGGGGAGCAGGGATGCAGCCCATGCTAGGTGACACCTCAAATGAGGGGTGACATCCAGGCAGGCCCTCCTACTGCCCCGTCACCTTCTTCGGTGCCATGGCTTTCTCTGACAAGGGAGCCAAAGCACAGGAGAAGGAGGAGCGAAGGAAGGTGTCAGACTTCATTATTTCTGCAGTGCTGATGCAACCTGAATAGGTCATATCTCATATCTTGAGTCAAATTCTCATATCTTGTTGTCAATTCTGAAAAGCAGTAGCTTTTTGGGATTCCAGGGATCAGGCCTGGCCACAATCGTGAGCTGGTGGGAGGAATTTACACTATGACATTGCTCTAAACTGCACTGCAGATATAGCTCAATGCTGTGTTATCTGATAGAGAAGGCTGGATATCTCACAAAGCTACAAATCCCAGAATTTCATAGCATTGAGCCATGGCAGTTAAAGTAGTGTCAAACTGAGTTATTTCTGCAGTGCAGATTAGACCATTGCCAAGCACTATATCTCTTCTTCCTCCCCTTTCTATCTCTCCCCCTTCTGCAATGTGGTATTAATTACAGTGGTCCCCCGGGTTATGAAGGTAATCTGTTCCGGATTACCTTTCGTAACCCGGAAGTTTTTGTTTCCCGGGGGACCGCATTAGGAGACGGACCGCGCGGCCGATTTAAAGGGGCTGCACAGTTTTTCTTGTTCGGATCCCGGGGGATATTTTTTGGTCCCGCCGGTTTTGGGTCCCTGGGATTTTGTTCTCTGGGGGATTCGTAAACCGGGGGACCACTGTATCCTGGCCTACCATATTGGGTTGTTGGAAAGATTGGAACAAGACAATGGGGCAGTACAGACCGCCCAAAAGGGGCGGTCTGCAGCCGCCCCTTTAAGCAGCAAGATGGGGCCAGGGCTGCCTCACTAGCAGCCCCAGAGGCTCCATCCCACCGCTTCTGCAGGCCGTGGGGAAGCGGTGAACTGCCACTTCCCCACAACCTAAAGCAGGGTGCAGCGGGCGCCATGGGTGCCCGCTGCACCCTGCTCTCTCCGGAGGTTCCGAGGGGAGAAAGGGGCTGCCACCGCAGCCCCTTTCTCCACTGTGTCTTTGGTGCGGCTGTCTAAAGGCTGTGCCAAGGACCTGGAAAAAAAAGGAGCTCCGTTTCGGAGCTCCTTGTGCCACCGCACCCTCCCACGGTGCCATTACGTCAGGCGCATGCAGCGTTGTGTAAACACTGCGAGTGCCATGACATTCTTATGGCGCTTCCATATGGACGCCGCCATTTTAGTGATGTCCATACGTTTTAGGTTTAGGGAGGGTGCAAACACTGCACCCTCCCTAACCCTAAAGGTGCATCAAATAACCCTAATGGCACCTTATTTTGCCCGTCTGTATCGGACCAATAAATCTGAACACTGCTAAGCATTGTGCATTTGCTAGGTTTTATCTTTTATTCATATCCCCATTCAACAAATGTTTGAGTTTCAAATCATATTGGTGACATGCACAGGTTAACTCCAGGTTACAGCTGCCTTTGGATTTTTTGGATAGTGTAGACCCCATCCAAGGAGTGTTATCTTAGTGCAGGCATGAGACAGGGGAAAGTTTCTATCTCCGAATACCAGTTTCTAAGAAAAATACTGCTCTCTCTTTTTCCTTGCCCTCCACCCCCAGTTTCATCAGTGAGAGCCAGAGTCCCATTTTAATTGACCTAGCAGTGATAGGGAGAAGAGATCTGTTGCTTTATCTCTTGCCTTGCATGCAAAAAGAAAAAAAAATTAAAACTCCTTCCACTCAATCTCATCAGCGTGAGTGAATAATGCTTCATAATCAGTCACCTTTACCCACTATCTCCGACATCTGAGTCCAGCAAGCCATAAGAACTGTCTGAAACTAGAGCTTCATTTCCATATCCTGCGCAGAACAAATTTGGTTCTTTGTTCCACTTGGAAGACAAAAGAATTGTCATCATTGTCCTACCTGCCTGCCTTCCACCCCTCCGCCCTCAACCTGCCCCATGCATTCTCTCTGTGGGATTCATTTCTGCTCTTGCTAGCTAAAGCAAAGAAAGTTTCAGTAAAGATGTTCAGAATTTGCTGGGAAAGAAGAAATCTAACAGCCAAGATCAAAGCATTACAAGTCTCTGATACAACCTGCCAAAAAGGGTTGCCAGTTTGGGATTGTCCAGACCCTGAAGTTTGCGGCCCAAAACCTGAGTCATAGACATAGACTCTAGGGATGTCAATAATAATAATAATAATAATAATAATAATACTTTTTATGTATACCCCGCTTTTCAGCCAAGGCTATCAAAGCGGCTTACAATTTGTTAATTAGACATTTCCATTACATAGAATCACTCTAAAAAGACACGAAAGAAAAGGAAAAGGGAGAGGTGGTGGGGAAGGGGGAAAGTCCAGCATATCTTCTCTCCCTCAGAAGCCTGGACCATGGCAGATGGACTGGAGGGAGGGCTCTTCTTCTTAAGAATTAATAATAATCTTAAGGATTATGCATTAAGTAAATTGTTCAAAATTTATCATTCAAAGATGCACATGCACAGAGAAAGAGAGAGACAGAGAAAACATATTTTCCTGTTTGAAAATTAAAACAGAAATCTGAGCTCAAGGGGCTGTTCCCAGATCGAGGTGAAATGAGGAGATTGTTCTTTCTCATGTATTTTGGATGCCTCTTTGGTTCTTGACAGAAAATGGATGCAAAGCAGTGTGGAGGGTGAACCCTGGCACCACAATTACTGTGAGAAAAGAATGAAGCTAATTATGTAAATGCATCAACCTCTTCAACAATTTTTGCAAATTATGGCAACAAATTAATTAAGCCTTGAAAATCGTAGCAAGGTAGTACTCTGCTAAGTAAGGGGGAGATTTGCAGAGAAGCATTTCCTCTCATCTAAATTTGTGCCTCCCCTGGGGGGAAAAAAAACAACCCTGGAGATTTAATACTCTCACCCCGCTCTTGTTTGCCACATGGAGATGACCCATGAAAACTGGAGACTCAGGGCCAGGCCCTGAGATCTAGCAACCGTACTCCCAAATAAAATCTGGACTGAAGTCAGAAAGATTTCCTGATATTCCAGTCTCTAGAAATAACTAATTTTTAGTACTTTTCTAAGAGGTTCAATCCTGACACGATTCATCCTCATGCAGTAAATAAGGCAACTTTGGGGGGGGGGGGGCGGGGAAGGCCTCAGGGCAATCTGTCATGCAATGGCAGATTTTCATTTGCTGTTCTTAGTCTCAGAGAAAAAGTGTGTATTTTTCTCAGGGTTTTGTTTGTTTGTTTGTTTTTTGGTAAAATGGACAGTATTGAAATGCAATAACTGTTGCTGCATTGTAGTACAGTGGTAGCATTGGGTAATTCTTTGTATCTTTGATTAATCAATTTGATCTCTTGTACTTGTGTGTGCGCACATGCAAAGCTTTACATTTTGCAGAAGCAGGAGTTTTATGCAAAGTATATTTTAAGCCAATAGAAGAAACCTCAGTGGGGAGGGGGGAATCAAGAGGGTTGGAGAATCATGGGACTGGAGAATCTTTCAGGTGTCTCACCATGCTAAGATTGTCATTCTGAACTAGAATCTTGGCAATTAGCAATAGCAATAGTAAGTACATTTCTCCACTGCTTATCAGTGCATTTAAGCACTCCCTAAGCGGTTTACAAAGTGTAAGCTAATTGCAGCGTAAGCGGGTACGCCCCAAGAAAAACAAGAAGCAGGTTGGCATTAGAAAAGGCCACAACTTTATTTAAGCAAAACCAAAGGTAGGGTAGGCCCAAAGCACGAGGTCTGGATCTGCACATCACCAACACTGAAGTTGGACTGATGTGAGGTTGCTTGTATCGGGATGACTTAGAGGCAACAAAACGCCCTTGCGCAATTATGCAATTACGCAGCTATCGGAGGAAAGCCTCTCTTGTCACCAGGATAAACTCTATGTGACGCACCATTGGCCACATCACACCATGATGTTTCCCGGGTCCAAAGGACTCCCGATCCAGTGCTACCGAGCACGGAAACCAGCCCGCCAGATCCAGTACCTTTGCTGCCGCCCCAACAAACAAGTTGTGACAAGCAACATCAATTCCAGGGAGGGAGGGTGGGGAGCCGAGCAAGACCCAGGGCCGACACCAGCCATGCCGGCCCCAAATGCCTCCACCGCTGGAGTCCCAACAGCAAGTGTTCCTCCTCCCGAGGCAGCCACCAAGGGAGGAGGAGGAAGGATGGCAAAGCCGATCCCTGCTGCGCCCGCTCAGGCAGCCTGGGATCCAGGGCTGAGCGGGCGCACACTGAGCAGTGTGTGCTTGTGCGTGCCTTCCCGCGGCGGGAAGCGCTGCACGCCGGCAACAGCTGGCTTGGGGCTCCCCCGGCCCCGCAGCAATTGCGCCTGCCCGCCCAGGGCAGGAGGCGCCATTTGCAGCGTAAGTGGGTACACCCCAAGAAAAACAAGAAGCAGGTTGGCATTAGAAAAGGCCACAACTTTATTTAAGCAAAACCAAAGGTAGGGTTGGCCCAAAGCACGAGGTCTGGATCTGCACATCAGCAACACCGAGGTTGGACTGATGTGAGGTTGCTTGTACGCCAAGCATCGGGATGACTTAGAGGCAACGAAACGCCCTTGCGCAATTACGCAATTACGCAGCTACCAGAGGAAAGCCTCTCTCGTCACCGGGATAAACTCCATGTGACCCACCATTGGCCACATCACACCGTGATGTTTCCCGGGTCCAAAGGACTCCCGATCCAGTGCTACCGAGCACGGAAACCAGCCCGCCAGATCCAGTACCTGTGCTGCCGCCACAAAAGGCCGGAAAACAGCCTTCCGCCAACCCTACCCGCAAGAAAATGTCCATGACACGAGTCCTCTACCGGGCGAACAAAGCCAGTGAAAGGTCTAGAACTCACCTTGCCATAAGCTTTGCTCGCTCCTGCATCCAACAGAACATGTGTACAGCAGGAGTGACATCTCCGACACCAAAACTTGAATTCCCAAGCACGAGGGAGGACACCAAGTTCAGGAGAAGGTCCACACGCAGGACGTCATGCAGGGCACAGCAAGCAACAGGCAACGTGGAATCCGGTGTGCAACGCTGAAAGCAGGGATGCCGAGTTTTTGTATGGACCCCAAGTCTCACGTAGGCGGCCTGCACATTGAATTGCCATAAGGAGCACAGCAAATAGCAGGAGAAGAGTTTTGTTGTGCCATACCGGAAGCATGGACCCCAGGTCTCATGTGGAAGGCCCACATGCCGAAACGCCATACGGAGCACAGCAAAGAACAGGAAACCCATATCGTTGTGCCATACTGGAAGCGTGGACCCCAAGCTTGAGTATGGACCCCCCCCCCCCGTCTCGGTAGAAGGAGCACATGCCAAAATGCCATACAGAGCACAGCAAATAACAGGAAGCGTGTTTTAGTGTGCCAAACCGAAAACATGGACCCCAACAGAGCACAGCAAATAACAGGAAACGTGTATCGGAGTGCCAGCCAGATGCCAAAAAGGAGGGGGAAGGCCCAGCAGGTGCAGCGTAAGTCCAAGGAGGTGCAATTCGTACCATCCAAGGTGAGATTCATGGCAACACCTGAGGAGACGGATGATCACTGGCCATGTTGATCGCACTTGGACCTGTGTATAACTAAACCAACAGCATGGTGAGCAAAAACAATTACCAGCCTGGAAAGCCCTCAATGCATAAATTTTGATTCACCAGATTACTAATCTTGAGAGCCCCAAACAAGGCAGTGACATAGGCTGTTTAAACCAAATGGCCTCGTAGCGAGAGGCACCACTGAATAGGCCCACAACTTGACGTAGGAAGGAATAGCAAATGAGATGCCCAGCCTCATGCGGACCAGGGAAGTTCTCCTCGAAACCTTCAAGTCATCTGCCATCCCACTTTTTCAGATGCTTTTAAAATGTCCCAGTTTCACACTGAGGAAGTTGATTGAACTTGCTAAAATGGACAAATTTGCAAAGTTGATCAAAGAGAAATTTTGAACAATTTTAAGGAAGATTGGGACTTGTTTATTTCATGTTTGCAGTCTCATTGGGGATATGAATCAGCTTTAGATTTTGTAAAATAGAGTTTGTATTTTGTAGAAGCATAAATATATCATCATATATAAGGGAGCATAATAATAGTTGCATATATCCATTGCAGGGGAGTTCATAGTGTGTTTTTGTTTTGGTTTAGTAGTTTAATTAAGTTTGTTTTCTTATTGTTGCTTGTTTATGTTTGTTACAGAAATATTTATATAAAATCTGGTTGTGGTTGTGTTTGGGATGGATAAAAATGATTTTAAAAGAAGTCCTAGTTTCTCTCTGGTCTGCCCATTTCCCCCTTTGTCCTCAGTTTACTTCCATTGCTGCAAACCAAGTTCAAAGTGCAAAACTAGTTTCAGCATAGAGGAGAGGAAAAGAGAGCAATGGCCAGAATTTCCTGACAGGTCAGGGAAAAGCAAACGTTGGCAGCCTTTTATAGTTTGTTCTTCCTCAGCCTGTTCTTCCTCAGTAATAATGTTTGCCAACTTGACCACACTCTGATGTTGCCCAACCACATGTGTCAAAGTTTTCATTTGCAAAATATTAAAGGGTATGTGACGGTTTGCAAATCCTACCCATAATCTTTTGAGCAGGGGATCTGTTTCACCCTCCACCCAACCAACAAATAGCTGAAGAGCTTGGAACCACAGGGGCCTCAAAAATGGCTCTAGGGACCGTGGCGAAACTTCCATGGCCAGTCTACATTGTTGTTGTTAACTGCCCTTGAGTCAATCCTGAATCATGTCAACGCTGTGGAGGAAACATCTCCAAAATCCCCCATCCTTCACTGCTCTGCATAGATCCTGCAAATTCTTTTCAGTGACATCACTGATTGAGTCTATCCATCTGGTATACGTTTGTCCTCTCTTTCTCCTACTCTACCTTTCCTAGCATTATTTTCTTTTCTAGTGAGCTGTGTCTTCTCATGATGTGTCCAAAGTACAACAACCTAAATTTTATCATCTTGGCTTCCAGAGAGAGTTCAGGCTTGATCTGTTCAAGGATCAATTTCTTTGTCTTTTTGGCTGTCCATAGTATCCTCAGCACTCTTCTCTAGCACCACATCTCAAATGAGTTGATTTTCTTTCTGTCTGTTTTCTTTAATGTCTGGCTCTCACATCCATACATGGTTATGAAGAATACAATGGCTTGGGCAATTCTAACTTTAGTGTTCAGTTGTATATCTTTACTCTTTAGGATCTTTTCTAGTTTTTTGATGACCACCCTTCCCATTCCTAGTCTTCTTATTTCTTGATTGAAATCCACTTCCTGATCAATGTTTGATCCAAGGTATGGGAACTCTATTTCATTTTCTTCATTGTCTAGGCTGAATTATACATAGTCTTACATAGAAAGCAGTAAAACAGACAATGGGAAATACATAATAGGTTTCAAGGCGCACACAGTGGATAATTGCATAAGAAAATACTATGTAGATAAAAGATGGAAAGATATTTTTATTTTGTTAAAATCATTTTCTGACCAAGAAATGAGTTTCCTGTCAGTGACCTACACATGTGTAAGTTCTCATACATGTTTGGTTGTACTACTGGGGCCATGCAAAATGTCTGCATTTAATAGCAGTTTGTAGATGTAGAGTTGAACATGCAGTGTCATTGTGGATGAGGTGTCACTGTGCCATACACATTCAGTGGTGCATTGAGCATTGCAATTATGCATTTCACATTCTTTTGCATAGTCAGATGCACACCATTGCAATTCCCTAATGCAAAATAGTCAAATAACTTCATGAGTGCAAAGTTACTGTACATGTCCTTGACACAGGAGTTCAACCTACATTGGTAAAAAAAAAATATTAAAGCATTGGCAAAATTAACCCTCCATATCCACAGATTTTTTATCCATGGATTCACCTACCCACAGTTTGAATATATTTTGAAAATATGTACATTCCCAAAAACAAAACTTAATTTTGCCATTGTTAAATAAGGGACATCATTTTACTATGCCACTACATTTAATGAGACTTGAGAATCCACAGATTTTGGTATCCATGGGGGTTCCTGGAACCAAATCCCAGCGAATACCTAGGGCTCACTGTATAATTTTTTCCTGTTATTCAGACTTTGCAAAGTGTTTGAAGAAATTATTCTGAGAAAAAAAATTAAAACATCGGCTGAATCCATTTGGGATATTACGTGTATACATATATATATATGTTTTCATGGGGAGGTGCTTGCACTTTTTTCCCTGATGCAGAACATCTGTATTCAGTTCAAGACAGTAAAATTGAAAATGCGGGTGGGGTGACTTTGTGCATGAAGAAATGAATGTTCAAGCTAATTTAGTTGCATGCACACCACTGCCATTCAACATCAGGATTGCATGACACAAGGAGGAGAGCCTCAGTTCCCTCAGTCTTGCTGCTGGCTCTTAAGGTGGGCTGGGATGATCAGACCAGGAGACATTACTTAATTATACGTACATAACTAAGTAACCAATGCAGAATATTGACATATGTGTTTTTCTATGCAGAAAAATTTCCCCAGAACATTTGCAATATGCAGTTACTGGGTTTCTACTGGATGGAAATCTTCATTTTCTCCTGCACCAGGTAGAACACTAAGTAAATTATTTGTCCTTATATGAAAGGATGGAATAGGCAAAGATTTGTATCATACTCATCAAATGATGGGTACCCATTCCTCTGCCCAACTTTCCTGTGCGACCACTTTGCAACCTTTCACTCTTCTTCACACTGAATCTTTCCAGAGATATTGTCATAACTCACCCCCTGGACAATTCAGATGAAAAGGAGAAGGAAACAATTTGTTAGGAATCTGCTGTACCTCATAATGAAGATCTCTATGAGTCCCAGGAGTTAGGGGCTGAGGCTGTAGGGGGTGCAGAGACTGAATACACTGAAGATGCTAATACACCCCTATTCTTTTCTGAGCAATAAAGAAGTAAAGGTTGATTCCAGTAGCTGTTAAGTAGACAATGCTGATTAATTGGCCACTTGGTGTTGTTGAGGAACCTGCCCATAAAGTTCCCAGTAGCCCCAGTGCCCTTTACTTTTTTGACCATCTTATCTGGGTGACTGAGTGTATTCTGGCATGTGTATTGCCTTGACTTTGGACTGGTTTTGCTTTAATGGATTTGTTGGCTTCTGGCATCTAGACTGTTGACTTGTTAGAATGACTCCTGGACTGGCTGAGGACCACCTTTTTTACTTTTGTCATCCTTTCTCTTTTGGATAATCTGTGACAGATCTGGATTGAATTGACTGCTTGACCATTCTTGTATTATAACCCTGTTCCCTCTTTCCAAGCCACTTGATGGCTAGAGCGTAGAACAGGTATGTCCAATTGTACAGATTTGAATTTGTTGTTACTGTGTGCCTTCAAGACAGTTCCAAATTATGGTGACCATAATATATTGCTTATTTTGGCTATTCTCTTCTACTGTTATTCTCCATTTCGTGGAACAAACAGTATGACTGGGCACCAGACTCCTACTCCTTCAGGCTTCCTCCTCTCTGGTGTCTGAACATTCACAGGCCCCTGTCTAATTTTTGCTCAGCTTGTCTGTAATAAGATCTAAAAACCTGAGTTTTCTAAAATGATTTAGAGCAAACTACTTAATTCTCCCTCCAATCACAAATCATTCTAGTGTAGGTTGTGATTGAATATACACACAGAGAAGACGCCATCTTTTTTTACGCAGAGACAAAGTGTGCGAATAGCATTCTGACAGTCTTGAAAACTTTAGGATTTTCTTTAAGGCCTAACTTTAATGCGGTCCTTTTCTGGCATCAATTTTTTTTCATCCCATTATGTCAAAAAATGTATTATCCCTCCATTTGTCTGTCAGAACTATTCCCGCCGGGCCCATAGACTACAGGCTCCTGTACTTGAAACTTCCCGAGAACATCTTGCTATCAAGAGTTGCAGTTTCCAGCGAATGTCTCTGGTGACTTTTGACAATGTTTTACAGAGAACCAGAGCAGGAAGCTGCGGAGTTAAAGGAAGTCTTCCATCCTAGCAATGAATATGTAATAGGCTTTTTCACTGTTCAGCATTCCAAAATATGTAAGGTTCATTAAGTCTTTCAGAGACAGACGCCTGGATGTTGCTTCTGAGTGAACCTGTCTTCAGGACGGCATTAGCAAATGACACATTGAGGTAGGAAATATTAATATCCTACATTAAGGAATAATTTTTTTGAAATGCCCCTTGCAGAAACAGATGATGTGGGGTGTGGGGATGGGGGAGCCCTGTGAATTCTCTCCAAACTTTATATGTAAATTGTCTTTTCCTTATATGCATAAGAATGCTCTTTTGCTATTCAATTCCTTCATATTAGCAAGCAAGAGTGTAACTAATATATAAAATAAAGTCATTCTCTTTAATGAGAATGCTAAATATTTTAAAGAAATGCACGGCTGTGAAATATTGTCAAGGGCATTTTTATACTTAAGTTTAAGAACACTTATGACTTAAGCGCTGAATTATTTAACACGCTCAGCCTTGAAGTTCTATTTATGTACGGGGTTTAATGTTCGCACGGTTTTTGTTGGCTTTTCCCGTGCTAAGGATTTAGGACCTTTGATTTTCTGTTTATAAAATTTACATTTTTTAATCTCTTATTTCTGTGTATTCCCCTTGTTTGGCTCCTATGGGCAAAATATTGCAGAAAGAGGAGAGTGAGGGGAATATAGATTTGTTTAAAAAAAATAAAAAAGAGGGGGGAAAAGGAATGAAGGGAAAGGGCCTAATACCTATGAATGGAAAGGACACTAATAAGCATTGGAAAGAACTGGAAAGAAAAGAATTCAATGCAGATAGAACACATTCTGCAGATATAGCCTAACCATAGACAGCCATACCTCTGTTAACAAAGCTTCTGAAAAAGAAGATTCTTTCTAGAAAGTCTTTTCTAGAAATCAGGCTCCCTTTCCTCATTGTCCTCAGTCTAGCTAGAAGGTTTTTAGTAGCATCAGCATGGAGAAGGAAGGCTGGAGAAACACATACTTTCAGGCCTTTTTTGCAGAAGAACATCTGTAGTAAAACATGCAGAATCTTTTTTCCCCATGGCAAATAGCATTTTCCTGTTTAGGAAATTTGTTTTCTCCATGGAACATGCCACTTTTCATGCCACTTTTCAAGACTTTCTTTCCATCACTACTCAAAGAAATAAACAAATAATCAACACTCTTGACATTGAAATTTTGTTCTTAGTTCTTGCATTTACTTAGAGCTGTGTTCACAGCACAGAAAGAGAAAGAGAGAGGCCCCATGTCTCTGAAGATAAGCCAACAGAACATCTCTAGAATCATAGAATCTAGAGTCAAATCATAGAATCTAGAATAAAAAACAAAACAAAACATAGAGCTGGAAGTTCAATCCCCCACCACGAAGGAAGACACAACTAAAGTACTCCTAAAAGTTGTCATTCCACCTTGTGTCTTCCAATGAAGGAGAGCGTTTCACTCTGTGAGGTGGTTTCTCTGAAGTTTCCATTCTATACCTGCTCCGTATCCACCAATTACAGATGGGCAAAGCAAAAATGTACTAGTTGGAATGGATCAGGATTAGGCACAACTCTTGCTTCTTTTGCTGGTGGTCTCAGAGACCAGCCAACAGAACAACAGAAAAGCAAAACAGAGGGAAAGTAAAGGCATGGGTTAGGGAAGAGTCATGTTATCCCAGATCCAAATCTCTTCCAGAACAGAAAGATAGTGAAAACACCAGCATAAATTCAGGTCACGGGAAGGGTAGTGTAAAACATTTTCTGCTCCCTAAACTGAGAAGGATTTGGATTCAATATGGTTTTAGCTGGTCAAATATCAGATCACATGGACCTCTGACCATCCTGGCCACTAAGAATTGCAGTCTGAGTTAGATGTGTAAGGACCTCAAAAAGTACTACAGAAAAAAAACACCCAATTTTTCATAATTTCAATAGTCTTACCCAGAGGCCTAAAAATGACAAGTGACACCTGGTTCTGTTCTGTCTGATGTTCAGGATATCTATCTATCTATATCTATATCTATATCTATAGTTCATTGCAATAGGATGCAGGGATGGTGTGGTACCATCTTGCCTTTACTGTACAAAATATAATTCATGGTTACATCCCATTTAAAAGCCCCAACTGTGTGAAGCAAATCACAGGGAGTTTTCCCATAGAATCAACACCCTACAACATATTCTAGGAAAAGTTTGCTATTATTTTTGTTTTACCTAGTCCAAATAATTTTTGCTGTATATTCCAAACTGCAGATGATTCACATAACTTTAGAGTAGGTGAGGAAGACATTTAAGTATAGAAAGGCAGCTATAAAGGAACTGGAGAAGATCCTTGAGTGCCAAGATATATAATTAAATACCAGAATCAGAATAATCTGTGCCACAGTATTTCTAGTTTCTATATACCTTTGTGAAAACTGGACAATGATGAAAGCTGACAAGAACAAAATCAACTCAGTTGAAATGTGCTGCTGAAGGGGAGTCCTGTGGATACCATGATCTGGTAAAAAGAGAAATCAATGGCTCCTAAAGCAAATCAGTTCTGAATTCTTCAGACATATCATGAGAAAAAAAGACTTTCTTGTTCTCTAAAGCATTTGGAACTCTATTTTAATATTGTTTTATAATTTTATATTTAATTATATGTATTGTTGTTACAGTTTGTATTTTAACTGCATAGCCTGCTTAATTTTGTATAGTTTATATTTTATGACTTTTAGATTGTACGCCATTGGCAGGTTATATGCTGTTTTGATGATGCCTGTAAAGTGCCATGCAAATTTACGGTGCTGTATAAATAAACACTAATAATAATAGTGATGATGATGATGATGATGATGATGATGACAATAATACTGAGAAAACCATGGGAAAACAGGCAGTAGGAAGAAGGGAAGTCCACATTACAGACGGATGTTTTCAACTGAGAAAGTCACAACTCTTAGTTTGTAAGATCTGAGTAGGGCTGCTGATGACTAAAACTCTTGGCGATCTCTCATTCATAGGGTGGCTAGAAATCAAAGTTAACCCGATAGCAAATAACAACAGCAAATTCAAAATAAATGGGATGACTCCTCAGGGACAGTTTTGATAATCCCAGGGAAGCACCATCATGGGTGTCTGGAGGAATTGATTTCTAATTCAAAGCACCCTTTGGGATAAGCAGTCAAAGGATTGGGAGGATTCAACAGCATACAGCTAACCTTGTCATCTTCCATTTTGTTGTTCTGCATTGCCGTGATGCTTCATGACATAAAGCAGAGGTAACCTGACATGTCATATATTGAGCAATGATGTGACTTTTACAAACCCTAATCTACATGCTGTTCAAAAGCTCCAGTGCATACTCTACAGCTGCACAGGTCAAATAATGAAAAAGAGATGGCTTCAGCTCAAGAACTTTATTCATATCTAATTGCAGCTGCAGTTAATATAATAAATCCAGGCTGGAATGGGGACAGGGAGAAAGGGGAAGCTTGATCAATAACAAAAAGGAAAACAATACTTTCTATCCCTTTTAAGCAGAACATAGAGAAGCCAATCTAACCATCTATTCTGCCTTGCCTTTGAAACCTAGAAAGGCTCACTAAAGAGAGAAATGTTTCTGTATCTTGATGATCCCCATTGTGGTGGTATATTTTATATCTTGGGGTGGCGACACTGGGTGGTACAGCAAGATGCTGTGTAAACAGCTGCCCAGCATCACTCTGGAGTGCTGCAGATTTCAATGGAAGATATGGAGCAGAAGGTAAGTTATTTTAAACCAGTTTAAGGAAGGGATGGGATGTATTTAATAAGGAACTGGCCTTTCCTCAAGAAAATAGTCTAAAATCGAATTGAGGTTTGGGCCCTGCCCTGTGGAGACAGGTTGGGGTGAGGGCAGGGGGAATACCAGTTTAAATGGCCTGTGAGACAGAACCATACATCTGTCTATCATTCCAGGATATTTTAGGGAACAGAGTTGGAAATGGAGTTAGAGCAGTTGTGACTGGACCCTTGAAAGAAATGTAAAGAGCACAGTGAATCCAAATTAAACCCAAATATAAACTTTTCCAAATCTTTGTCACAGAATCATAGAGTTGGAAGGAAACCAAGGACCATCTAATCCAGCTTTGTGCTACTGCAAGAATTGACTGCTAAAGCAAACAGTAGCTGCTGGGATGTGGCTACCTACTCTCTTGAATCAACCATTCTACAGCACTGTCCATTCCACTGTTGAATTTTTTTATTTGTTTACTCATTTGATTTACATCCTGCCATTCTTCTAAATGGGACTCAAAGTGGTTTACAATGTAACTTTAAAATGGAATGGCTAAAACAATATGAAGTATAATTTTTTTAAAAAAATCATTAAACCATTGATCAAATTAAAATACTGCTTTTAAGACACTAACTTAAAAGACAATTAAAAGACCTATTGGCTCATTCACACTTATGTTTTTGTACTGAGGAGATCCGGATCCCCGCAACAATGCAATACTGAATCGAAGTTCCCACTAAATTTGCCACGATCAAATCTCTCCATGGTATTTTAACCCTATTGCCATTCACATTGCCATCATAGCAATTTAAATTGGAGCCTCCGTTTCTAATGCATCCGATCGTTCTTGAGTTTTGTTTTTCAAGTGATGTGGATCTTTGTCATTCTGCTTCCTCTTTCACTGTTGGGGACATGACTCTGCTTCCATTGTCATGGGTAGTTCAAATAAAATGTATACAAAAAGTGTATAAATGTATAAACAAGCTTTCCAATTGTTTTTTGTGGTGCTTTCGGGCTATGTGGCCATGTTCTAGAAGAGTTCCTTTCTGAAGTTTCGCCAGCATCTGTGAATGGCATCTTTAGAGAAGATGCCAGCCACAGATGCTTGCGAAACTTCAGAAAGGAACTTTTTTAGAACATGGCCACATAGCCCGAAAGCTTCACAAAAAACTATGGATGCCGGCCATGAAAGCCTTCGACTCCACGAAGCTTTCCAATGCTAAGCCGAGGGAAATTGAGGCAGTGGTGGAAATACTGACCTGATTTATGGAGCCGGTGTCTTCACCTCCACAATCCCATCTCCCGAGGGGAAAAAAAGCAGGTGGGAAGGTAAGACCAGGTGGGATGTGTATGTTCTGCCCCCTTGCACATAATTCCTCCCTTCCTCTTTTGGAAGAATTGGTTGAGATTGCTCCTAATCAAATCGACAGTGCATTCTCATTTATGGCAATCCATGTCTTTTCAAAAGACGCAGAAAAAAATCCCTGTATTGAATATACTGGGATAAGTGGGTTTTCAGGCAGCCCTTCAACAGTGTGAGTATGAATGCCAGGAAAATAACCTGGTTTCCACATCAGGTTATTTTGTACTGTGAATGAGCCTATAATATACATATAAAAACACGTGTCACATGTTCCTCTTCTCGGAGCAGTTAAAATTGAAGGCCATCTGATTAAACATGGAAATCTTCGCCTGTTAGCAAAAAGAGAGCTGAGAGGGTGCCAATCGAAATTCTCTCGAGATATAATTGTAAAGCCTAGGAGCAGCCACCGAGAAGGTTCTCTCTTATGTCCTCACCAGACAAGCCTGAAAGTATGGTGGGATAGAGAGAGGGCCTTCCCTTGAAGACCCTAATATTCAAGGAGTTTCATATCTCGAAATGGGGTTTTTCAGATAGTTTGGACCTAAGCTGTATTGAACATTTCTTAAATGGCAGGAAGTTCTTCCTGACGTTTATTCAAAATCTTCTTTCTTGTAATCTGAATTAATTGTCCTCTGAATCATCAGAAAAGATCCTCACTCTTTTGATACATTCATAACTGCACCTATAGTGTGGGATCTTGGCAAACAATAATACTAAGCAAGATTTTAGTCCATCCACCTGTTTAAATGTGTGTTATAACACCTACTTAAATCTCAAATGCCAGAAAGGTGGACTAATAACATTTCCAGAGTTTTGATACCCTGCCCAGTTCCATGTGCCTTACCATGCCTGACAAAATAAAAATAAATGATGCAAAAGAGACAAATGCATAAAGATTTATGCAAAATAAATGTCAGCATGCACATCTCCTTAATGTATGCAAGTCACATAATCCAGCTTTTTTCAACCACAGAATTTGCCCCTCCAAGATTTTCCATTTGTATTTAGCAAAATACAACACCTTGTGGCCACAAGCAGCATTGTAAACTTCCAGATTCTCAGTCTAATGGGAAATATTTTTGGACAAATGCTGTTATAGACTCATTGACTTCAGTAGGGACCAAATTGGCTTAATGTCAATTTTCTTGACTGGAACTAGGTTAAAGATGTTGGCCTGTTAGATGGGAAAAGTTACACAAGATGCTTAGGTCTCCAGAGAATTAGGGTTAAGCGCAGCAACCACTAGCTTGCACAGGGTTTCTTCCCGGAATTTGCCAAGCTGAGGATTCTGCAGTTTGAGGGGTCACCAAAAGGTTAAGCAAAGGCATAATTTAGTAGAATATTTTTATGCTCAGGAGAGAAGGATTCCCAAGAAGTAATCATGGGGGACCACTCCGGTAGAGTCTTTCTCACCACTGACCTTGATGGAAATAGAAGGTGCATAAAATCAACTATGTTGAATGAGAGCGAGAACTTTTCCCAAGGGAGACGCCAAGCTCTAATCTTGCAAAAGAACATCTCAAAGGATCAAACCCTTGTTGACTACATATTGCTCAGCTGGGATTAGCTCAACGCTATGTACCTAGGAAGGAGGTTTGTCTTCCTGTCAACAAGGGCATCACTGTGTGTGTTGCAGGAAGTTACAGAATAATAGATATAGTGAACAGCAGGTGGCTGATTCAGAGAAGGATACTCCATGAGTAAATGTTCTTCAAAGAGGTGCTTTAAACAATTTTTTTTTTAAAAAAAAAACCATGAGCTAGGTACAAGGTTGGATAAACCATGAAGCTATATATGTACGCCAGACATGATTCCCCTTTAAATTCCATTTTTAGTGCTGCTTAGCACCAGCTGGCTGGGTCTTGAAACCACCAATTTAACCTCTTACAGTGTCACTGATAGAAAGTAATGCTGCTACAGGGGTGTGTTGGGGGCACTGTGAGAAATCAACATGACTCACCCTGAGAAGAACAATTTTGCTCCTTGCCTTTGCAGCCAATAAATCTCACCTCCATGGCTGGGGTGAGGGAAATGCAGAGCTTGGAAATGTTGCTTTGGGTCTATAATGGATTACAGTTCCTAGAATTTAAAGATTATAATGGACTGCACAGGTTGTCATCTCATCTCTACTCCCGGTAGAAGGGCATGGTCCAGGAAGGGAGAGGAAAATAGCAGAGGTGAATAACTGGCTCCGTAGATGGTGCCGCCAAGAACGGTTTGGATTCTTGGATCACAGGCTGTGGTTCCATGAGGAGGGACTTCTGGCAAGGGATGGACTGCATCTCACGCCAGTTGGCAAAAACGTTTTTGCCAACAGTCTGAAGAATCTGATCAGGAGGGCTTTAAACTGAGTTATGTGGGGGAGGGAGACATTATACTGGAAGGCAAAAGGGATGGAGAGAATAGTCCAAGTGGCATAGAGGGAACAAGGCAAACAGTGCAAGGACCCAACAGTAGGAGGCAAAAAAATGTGCAAAAGCAGCAAGTAAAGAGGACACATGGTCTTAAATGCCTCTCCACTAATGCACAGAGTATGGGAAATAAGCAGGATGAACTTGAACTCCTAGCACAACAAGGGAAATATGATATAATAGGCATCACTGAAACCTGGTGGGATGAGTCTCATGATTGGAATGTAGAAATAGAGGGGTATAACCTTTTTAAGAGAAACAGGCCAAGCAGGAAAGGAGGAGGAATAGCATTATATGTCAGGGATATTTACACCAGTGAAGAGATGCAGGAAGTCAATACTGGAAGCCAGGTGGAGAGCATCTGGATAAAAATTAAAGGAGAGGGAAATAACAGGGATGTTACTGTGGGAGTCTACTACAGACCCCCGACTCAGGCAGAGGAATTGGATGATGCCTTTCTAGAACAGATAATCACATACTCAGAAAAGAGAGATGTAGTAGTGATGGGTGACTTCAATTATCCTGATATTTGCTGGAAGTCAAACTCAGCCAAATCCTCAAAGTCTAGCAAATTCCTCACTTGCCTGGAAGACAATTTCATTGTCCAAAAGGTGGAAGAGGCAACAAGGGGATCAGCCATTTTAGATCTGATCTTAACCAACAGGGAAGACCTAGTTGATGGGGTGCAAGTGGTTGGATCCTTAGGTGGAAGTGACCATGTTCTCCTGGAGTTTGTAATACAGTGGAAGGGAGAAGCTAGGCATAGTCAGACACGCACTCTAGACTTTAGGAGAGCTAATTTCAATAAACTTAGAGAAATACTGGGAGTGATCCCATGGTCAGGAATACTAAAAGAAAAGGGAGTTCAAGACGGATGGGAGTTTCTCAAAAGGGAGATATTGAAGGCACAATTTCAAACAGTTCCAATGAGGAAGAAAAATGGAAGATGTCCTCAAGAAGCCAGGATGGATGACTAAGGAACTTTCAAATGAGCTAAGTTTTAAACGGAAGATGTATAAGAAATGGAAAAATGGAGAAATCACGAAAGAGGAATTCAAACAAATAGCCAGCACATGTAGGGGTAAAGTCAGAAAAGCTAAAGCGCAGAATGAACTCAGGCTTGCTAGAGAGGTTAAGAACAATAACAAGGGCTTTTTTGGATATGTCCGCAGCAAAAGGAAGAAGAAGGAAACAGTGGGGCCACTGCATGCAGAAGATGGCAAAATGCTAACAGGGGACAGAGAAAAGGCAGAATTATTCAACACCTTCTTTGCTTCAGTCTTCTCAGAAAAGGCAAAGGGTGCTCAACCTAAGGATAATGGAGACAGAATAGAGGAATTTCAGCACAGAATAAGTAAAGAGGTAGTACAGGAATACCTGGTTAACCTAAATGAATATAAATCTCCAGGACCAGATGAACTACATCCTAGAGTATTAAAAGAACTGGCAAATGTAATATCAGAGCCATTGGCAATAATCTTTGAGAACTCTTGGAGAACAGGAGAAGTCCCAGCAGACTGGAGGAGGGCAAACGTTGTCCCCATCTTCAAAAAGGGAAAAAAAGAGGATCCCAACAATTATCGTCCAGTTAGTCTGACATCAATTCCAGGAAAGGTTCTAGAGCAGATCATTAAGCAGAGAGTCTGTGAACACTTAGAGGCCAATGCCATAATCACAAAAAGCCAACATGGGTTTCAGAGAAACAAGTCATGCCAAACGAACCTGATCTCTTTTTTTGATAAAATTACCAGCTTGGTAGATGAAGGGAATGCTGTGGATATAGTATACCTCGATTTCAGTAAGGCCTTTGACAAGGTTCCCCATGACATTCTTGCAAACAAGCTTGCAAAGTGTGGGATAGACAAGTTAACTGTTACATGGATTTTTAATTGGTTGACTGGCCGAACTCAAAGGGTGCTCAACAATGGCTCCTTTTCATCCTGGAGAGAAGTGACCAGTGGGGTCCCACAGGGTTCTGTCCTGGGCCCAGTGCTATTCAACATCTTTATTAACGATTTGGATGACAGAATTGGGGGCATACTTATCAAATTTGCAGATGACACTAAACTGGGAGGAGTAGCTAATACCCCAGAGGACAGGATCAAAATTCAAAATGACCTGAATAGACTAGAAAGCTGGGCCAGTGCTAACAAAATGAAATTCAATGCGGAGAAATGTAAGGTTCTGCACTTAGGGCGGAAAAATGAAATGCACAGATATAGGATGGGGACACCTGGCTGAATGAGACCACATGTGAAAGGGATCTAGGAGTCCAAGTAGACCATAAGCTGAACGTGAGTCAACAGTGTGATGCGGCAGCTAAAATAGCCAATGCAATTTTAGGCTGCATCAATAGAAGTATAGTTTCTAGATCAAGGGAAGTTATAGTGCCACTCTATTCTGCTTTGGTCAGGCCCCACCTGGAATACTGTGTCCAGTTATGGGCACCACAATTCAAAAAAGATGTGGAGAAACTGGAGCATGTCCAAAGGAGGGCAACTAAGATGGTGAAGGGTCTGGAAACCTTGCCCTATGAAGAACGCCTTAGGGAGCTGGGGATGTTTAGCCTGGAGAAGAGAAGGTTAAGAGGTGATATGATAGCCCTGTTTAAATATTTGAAGGGATGTCATATTGAGGAGGGAGCAAGCTTGTTTTCTGCTGCTGCAGAGACTAGAACGCGAAACAATGGATGCAAACTGCAGGAAAAGAGATTCCACCTCAACATTAGGAGGAACTTCCTGACAGTAAGGGCTGTTCGACAGTGGAACACACTCCCTCGGAGTGTAGTGGAGTCTCCTTCCTTAGGGGTCTTTAAGCAGAGGCCGGATGGCCATCTGTCAGGGATGTTTTGACTTGGAGTTCCTGCATGGCAGGGGGTTGGACTGGATGGCCCTTGTGGTCTCTTCCAACTCTATGATTCTATGATTCTATGATTCAACACCTAGCATTCCACAAATTAAGATATGTTAAGTGTTGTCATCCAAAAAAAATTTTTTTTAATCAACTGATATATGAGGGGCTCACAGGAATTGGGCGAGTCCAGTCTCAAATCCAGAGCTGTGAGGAAATTGTCCAACATCCTATCTCTCCCCAAGTATCATGCAGGCTAGAACTGTGAAAAGAAAGGATGTAAAACACTCTTGGTCACAGTTTCATTGAATGCCACCTACATTTCTGCCCATCTTTCTCTTGTGTTGGATTGTCATACTCTCCGGCTGAGATCTTAGTACACTTATGTAGTTGCACAACGCATTGTCAGTGCTGACGTCTCTTTAGAGAATTGTAATGTTGCCCAATTGTGCAACCAATTCTGCCATCTTGGGTCCTGTGTAAGGAGAAAAACAGAGTATACATAAAATAAAATTTTGCATTTTGCAAAATGTATGCATCCCTTTCCACAGTGTTTAAAGTGTTTGTATACTGCTACCACCACCACCACCACCACCACCACCACCACCACCACCATTCTATGCAATTTTTAACCATTCATATTAAAATGTATTTTTTTAGGGTGTGCTTTTTAAAAGTACCCTGTAAGTTTTGCAAATGTGTGAATTCTCAAGGCCCATGGCTTCTTGGTACAAGTTTCAGGAGGTGTCAAATCTGCCAAAATCCAACAAAATTATTTCCGATTCCTACTTGCCCCTTCATTAGCATCATGATAAGCAAATTACAGGACTCAGAATTCCCCGTTTCCTTCACAATGTGCAGTTTCTCCCTCTGTAATTCTTGCTACCATCCTCTTGCCTAAGCCTGCCATTAGACACAATGAGATAGATAGTACTGTGGATGGAGGCAAGTGGTCCAAATGGTGTGTGCCATGCACACACACACACTGTGCTTCCCCTTGTACCTCCTAAACTAGCTTGCAGCTGCCTTCAAGTGCAATGGAGGATATTGTCCCTTCACTGGGAATAAAATATCATTCAGTTGCCAGTCTTGGTCAAGATACTGAATCAAACAGGAATGATTTAACTCTCTCCTCATGCAATTCTGTGCCCACTTGCCATCCAGGCAGCTAACAAGCCCTGTGTGTCACTGCTATGGCTATTTACTGGCCTGGCCAGGGAAGAAGCAGGGCAGTAACTCAGAGGGAAATGCAACTTTTCTGACATCCATGAAAAAAATGAGGATGCAATCCCAAATCACTAATAGAATTCTGGCCCCTGTTAGTTGACATGGAATGGCGGAAGGCCACAATCTTGTCTTCTGTACATACAGTGTTGTCTTTTGCCCCAGGCAGGAGAATGTTTCAGGGAGCCCTTTTGGTATCATTATTCCTATGTTGAAGAAACAGAGCCTGAGGCTGAAAAACAAATGACCTTGCCAAATCTTGTTAGCAGTTTGTGGCCGACGTGAAATCTGAAGAATTTCTTGATTAATCATATGCACTAACTACTTCAACTTTTAAAGCATTCTGGTTAGGAACCCCCATCTTCTGTAATCTGCCAGGTTTTAGCAAAAGAGTTGTAATACACAGTTCAAAACACAGATGTACTTGGATGTTATTTCTTCAGTGTTTCTCCACCTCCTCTTCTTCCTCCTCCTCTTCTCTTTCTTCTCCTTTGCCTCCTGGAAAGCATCATTTCTTCTTGGTTACCTGCCTTGCTTTATTTCCCCCTCCAAAAAAAAAAAAAGAAAGAAAGAAAGAAAGAAAGAAAGAGGAAAAAGAAAAAAAGAGAGAATGTTTTCAGATACAAAGTGGCCTTTTTATGTCCAGAAAACAGCCCAGGCAATCTGTCAGTCTTTCCCCCTAAAACCGCTCACTAGACAAAGGGTTACCGTAGCAAGCGCCACAATAATGTCTACACAGAAATATTACAAAGTAAAGGCTTATAAAATAATAAAAATTCTACTTAGTTCAGATACCTCCCAGTGCCTTTGGCAAAACACCTTAAGCATTCCACATAAGGCGGGCATTGTCTTCATAAGATGGCACCTCATAAAATGGTATTAAATATCACCGACGGGGCTTCATATTTCATCCAGCAGGGTTTAGGCTAGACATGTTCTATATCACACATTATTAGAATGACATCTGCTTTGCAAGTTCTGTACCCAGGAGCATACCTTGATAACTCATTTCAGCGCTCTTTCTTGGAGGGCTTCTGTGCCTTCATAATACCTAATATGTTTAACTCATTTTGAACAGAAGTCTCAGGCTTGTCCTGGCCCTCTGGCCACAACTGTAGCTGTCAGGCAAAGGAGTCAGCTATCAAACATTACTCATTTATCATTAGCAGGGATGCAGCTGTACAAAAGAATCCAGCCACTGCTATGAAGAGCTGTCAACTCTTCCCTGTTATAATACTCTCCATTCTCAGTAGGGCATTTTACACTGTACAAGCATGGGCCATGTTCCCTCATGTGAGGATATCCAGAATACATGGACAAATTCTCACCCCCACACACCTTATTTTGCTTGCTTTCTCTGTGTTTGTGTTGTGTGTGCCTTTAAGTTGTTTCTGACTTACAAAAACCCTAAGGTGGACCTATCATGTGGTTTCCTTGGCAAGATTTGCTTTCCTTTGAGGCTGAGACCATGTGACTTGCCCAAAGTGACCCAGTGGGTTTCACAGCCAAACAAGGTATCAAACCCTGGCCTCCAGAGCCATAGTCCAACACTCAAACCACTAGGAAACTCTGGATATTTACAGATGGCCCAAAAGGGCCGTCTCCATGGCGTGAAAAGGGATAGGGAGCATTCAGCCCTAGCACGTATGGATGGCACAATTTTTAAAGCGCGCCATCCATATGTGCGCACACCGATGACATCACGGCATGTGCTGCATCCAGATAAACCAGCGCGTGCCTGATGTCATCACACTGCCTGAGGGTGCCTAGGGCACCCTTTCTGCGGCACTGAAAGGAGCTCCAAAATGGAGATCCTTTTCAGGAAACACTTGGTTCCTGCAGCAACCAGATTGCCGCAGGAACAAAGCGAGGGAGAAAGGGGCCAGGTGGCCCCTTTCTCCCTTGCCTCCACTGGTCAGGCTGTTCTTGGGGCATGAAGCCCCAAGGACAGCCCTTTCCAGGCTGCAGAGAAGGGGCATTTTACCCCTTTTCCACAGCCTGGATAAGCGGCAGATGGGGGCCTCTGGGGTTGCCAGTGAGGCTGCCCTGGCCCCAATCCAGCACTCAAAGGGGCGCCTACAGACCACTCTTTTGGGGCAGTCTGTTTAAGGCCTCTGGTTCTACTTTGCTTGCTTTGCCATGTAGCAAATTAATTTCTTAGAATCATAGAACTAAAGAGTTGGAAGAGACCACAGGTCTTCCTACCATGCAACCTCCAAAGAAAGAAATTCCACCACACTCCAAGGCAGCATATTCCACTGTCAAGCAGTTCTTGTCATCAGAAAGTTCTTCTTGATGTTTAGGTGGAGTCTCTTTTCCTGTACCTTGAATCCACTGCTCCATGTCCTAGTCTCTGGAACAGTAGAAAACAAGTTTGCTCCATCCTCAATATGATATCCCTTCAACTATTTAAACATAGGTATCATGTCACCTCTTTACATTCTCTTTCTCAAGGTAAATATACCGAGCTCCCTAAGTTGCTTCTTATAGGGCATGGTTTCCAGAACTTTCACCATTTGCTCCATTTCCTCTAGACATGCTCCATTTTGTCAACATCCTTCCTGATTTGTGATTCCAGGAGCTGGATGCAGTATTCCAGGTGAGGCCTGACCAAATCAGAATATAGTGGTACTATTACTTCCCTCAGCCTAGAGATTGCATTCCTATTGATGTTGATGCTGCCTAGGATCCATAGGAGATAGGTACAAGCTAAGAACCATGAATGCAACAGTACAATGGCTAGTGCATAAAGATAAAGAAAACTACTACAATGGTTAGTGCAGACAAATAGAAATCAACAAAAAGGGGAGAATGGTAGACCTAAAATCCTAAAATCTTTCAGCAAATTCCCAACTCCCTGCCCCCCCCCCCACGTATTTTGTTGCTACCCATGCTGTGGCCAGCATTGTGGTTTTGATTTGTGTATTATGTTGTGTTGTATTTTTATTGACAGTAATTTAATTTTAAACTTAACTAGTTAAATCCTATTTGTGGGGGGGGGGGGGGAGGTTGGGATGGAATTCTTGAATTATTTTAATCTGTAATCTGTTTTTTAACCATGTTGTATCCTGCCTCGTTTGTTTTACAGAGGGGTGGGTATGAAATAAACATTATTATTATTATTATTATTATTATTATTATTATTACCTATTCCACAAGATCAGAGAAATCAATTGAAAGTTAAAAACAAGGACTAGGGTGTTCTATGACAATAAAAATAATACAATTCAAGACCAGGAAGGAATAAAAAGACCCATATGAAGATTAATGCCAAATTCGAAAAAAAAAAAAAAAAAACAAGGTAGAAGCTGCAGTAAGAGAAATAGCAAAAAACAAGTCACCAGGAACAGATGATATTTCAATTGAGCTGCTGGAATCCACATTGGCAGAATCAACTATAGTGCTAACTAATGTATGTCAACAGATATGGAAAACAAAATGATGGGCCATAGACTAGAAATTATCAATATATATCCCCATCCACAAAAAAAGAGATACAAAAGACTGCAGCAGCTATAGAACCATAGCACTAATATCCCATGCAAGCAAAATTATGCTCAAAATTCTACAACATAGACTCCAACCATACACAGAGAGAAGAATTCCAGAGGTCCAAGTGGGGTTTAGGAAAGGAAAAAGACACTAGGGACCACATTGCAAACATACAATGGATAATTCAGCAAATCAGGGAGTTCCAAAAGAAAATTGCATATGATTTATAGACTAGTAAAGCCTTTGGCTGCATAGATTATGAAAGGCTATGGAACGCCCTTAAAGATATGAGAGTGCCAATACATCTGATAGTCCTGTCAGAACGGAACATGGAGACACATGGAGGAATTCAAACAAATAGCCAGCACATGTAGGGGTAAAGTCAGAAAAGCTAAAGCACAGAATGAACTCAGGCTGGCTAGAGAGGTTAAGAACAACAAAAAGGGCTTTTTTGGGTATGTCCGAAGCAAAAGGAAGAAGAAGGAAACAGTAGGGCCACTGCGTGCAGAAGATGGCAAAATGCTCAAAGATGACAAAGAAAAGGCAGAATTACTCAACACCTTCTTTGCTTCAGTCTTCTCAGAAAAGGCAAAGGGTGGTCAACCTAAGGATAATGGAGCAGAAGACAGAATAGGGGAATCTCAGCACAGAATAAGTAAAGAGATAGTACAGGAATACCTGGTTAACCTAAATGAATATAAATCTCCAGGACCAGATGAACTACATCCTAGAGTATTAAAAGAACTGGCGAATGTAATATCGGAACCATTGGCAATAATCTTTGAGAACTCCTGGAGAACAGGAGAAGTCCCAGCAGACTGGAGGAGGGCAAACGTTGTGCCCATCTTCAAAAAGGGGAAAAAAGAGGATCCCAACAATTATCGTCCAGTTAGTCTGACATCAATTCCAGGAAAGATTCTAGAGCAGATCATTAAGCAGAGAGTCTGTGAACATTTAGAGGCCAATGCCACAATCACAAAAAGCCAACATGGGTTTCAGAGAAACAAGTCTTGCCAGACAAATCTGATCTCTTTTTTTGATAAAATTACCAGTTTGGTAGATGAAGGGAATGCTGTGGATATAGTATATCTTGATTTCAGTAAGGCCTTTGACAAGGTTCCCCATGACATTCTTGCAAACAAGCTC
Source organism: Urosaurus nigricauda (assembly GCA_034509955.1). Classification (NCBI taxonomy): domain Eukaryota; kingdom Metazoa; phylum Chordata; class Lepidosauria; order Squamata; family Phrynosomatidae; genus Urosaurus; species Urosaurus nigricauda. Next base: position 369,680,427 of record JAOEGL010000001.1, read on the forward strand.
GTAAAATGTGGGCTAGACAAGGTAACCATTACATGGATTTGTAACTGGTTGACTGACCGAACTCAAAGGGTGCTCAACAATGGCTCCCTTTCATCCTGGAAAGAAGTGACCAGTGGGGTCCCACAGGGTTCTGTCCTGGGCCCAGTGCTATTCAATATCTTTATTAATGACTTGGATGACAGAATTGGGGGCATACTTATCAAATTTGCAGATGACACCAAATTAGGAGGAGTAGCCAATACTCCAGAAGACAGGATTGAAATTCAGAATGACCTGAATAGACTAGAAAGCTGGGCCAACGCTAACAAAATGAAATTCAATGCGGAGAAATGTAAGGTTCTGCACCTAGGGAGGAAAAATGAAATGCACAGATATAGGATGGGGGACATCTGGCTGAATGAAACTATGTGTGAAAAGGATCTAGGAGTCCAAGTAGACCATAAGTTGAACATGAGTCAGCAGTGTGATGCAGCAGCTAAAAAGGCCAATGCTATTTTAGGTTGCATCAATAGAAGTATAGTGTCTAGATCAAAGGAAGTAGTAGTGCCTCTCTATTCTGCTTTGGTGAGGCCCCACCTGGAATACTGTGTCCAGTTCTGGGCACCACAATTCAAAAAGGATGTGGAGAAACTGGAGCGGGTCCAAAGGAGGGCAACTAAGATGGTGAAGGGTCTGGAAACCATGCCCTATGAGGAACGACTTAGAGAGCTGGGGATGTTTAGCCTGGAGAAGAGAAGGTTAAGAGGTGATATGATAGCCCTGTTCAAATATTTGAAGGGATGTCATATTGAGGAGGGAGCAGGCTTGTTTTCTGCTGCTCCAGAGACCAGAACGCGGAGCAATGGATGCAAGCTGCAGGAAAAGAGATTCCACCTCAACATTAGGAGGAACTTCCTGACAGTAAGGGCTGTTCGACGGTGGAACACACTCCCTCGGAGTGTGGTAGAGTCTCCATCCTTGGAGGTCTTTAAGCAGAGGCTGGATAGCCATCTGTCGGGGATGCTTTGACTGGGAGTTCCTGCATGGCAGGGGGTTGGACTGGATGGCCCTTGTGGTCTCTTCCAACTCTATGATTCTATGATTCTATGATTCTATGACACAAAATGATTCCCAGCTGGTAAAGGAGTCAGAGAAGGCTGCATCTTATCACCCTACTTCTTCAACATATATCAGAACATGTGGTAAGAAAATCAGGCTTGGACACAGAAGAAAGAGGAATGAAAATAGTAGGAAGGAATATCAACAATCTGAGATATGCAGATGACACCATAATACTAGCAGAAAACCTCAAAGTGCAAAGGCAGACCTCTTATTGAACATAAAGAAAACAAAAATAATAATGACCACAAAGAATGTACACAAAATTGAATTAGACAACAAAGAAATAGAAATAGTAAAAGAATTCTCCTACATGGGATCAAACATTGAAAGAAATGAAGACTGAAGTCAGGAAATCAGAACAAGATTAAGAATGGGAAGGACAGCTATGAAAGAACTAGAGAAGATCCTAAAATGCAAGGATATACAACTGAGCACAAAATACAGAATTGTGCAAGCCACTGAATTCCCTATTGCCATATATGGATCTGAGAGGTGGACAGATAGGATAGGAGGAAAATCAACTCATTTGAAATGTGGTGCTGGAGAAGAGTGCTAAGGATACCATAGACAGCCAAAAAGACAAACAAATGGGTCCTGTAGCAGATCAAGCCAGAAATCTCCCTAGAAGCCTAGATGATAAAACTCAGGTTGTCAAACTTTGGACATATCATGAGAGGACATGAATCATTGGGAGGGGGGGCAGTAATACCCGGAAAGGTAGAGAGAAGTAGAAGGAGCAGAAGGACACATGCAAGATGGATGGACTCTATTAAAGAAATCATGAGTCTGGGTTTACAGGAGTTGAGCAGAGTAGTGAATGACAAAGGGTCTTGGAGACATTTCATCAGCAGGGTTACCATGGGTCGAGATCGACTGGAGAGCAGTTAACAACAGCAAACAAAGGATCATATTGGCTTTTTTACATGGTTCACTCATGTTGAGCTTGTGATCTATTGTGACTCCTAGATCCTTTTATTTGATCTAACTCGCCACCCACAAGCTAGGTGAGAAACGATAGATGAACCTGCTTCTGTGCTTATCGCTGAATGCCTGCCTAACCCTTCAAGGGTATTTAAAAATGTATAACACTTTCCTCCCCCCAAAAATCTGCCACTTTCTGTTCCATGGCTAAGATCCAATGCCTACATCTCATATGTCAACCATAACTATGTGCTTGCACAGATGGAGGGATTGATATTCCATCCCTTGCCACTTGGAGGGCTCTGATTTTATGGGGTAGGAGGGTTGGTGCTGAAATTGGAGTTCAGCCAGAACTGGAAAAAGCTATTATCCAAAATCCGCCCCCCCCCCCCAAGCATCCCAATCACATTGGGGAATTCTGAAATTCATAGTCCAAAAATGCATGGTAGAGGTTTTGGATTGGATGGCCCTTGTGGTCTTTTCCAACTCTATGATTCTATTATTTTAAATTATTATTCTAAATAATGGCTGAAATTAACAACCATAGTTACAAATGCATAATCTGGGTCTAGGCCAATGATTAACCTGTTCCTATTGTACTTAAAAAAATAAAACCTTAAAACATAGAAACAGTCACACTACTGCAGAGAGTAAATGCAAGTGAATAACTGCATTTACAGTGTCCCACAGTTCTTGAAAGAAAGGTGGGTTTTACAAACATGACTGGTAACCAATCAAGCAAAGAACAAGCAAATATAGAATGAGAAACTTCATGTCTGATCAAGACCACTCATGTATGAAGATAACATACAAGGTAACACATTTCAAAACAATGTACCAGCCAGTCTTGACGTCCCTATTTTGACCACTTTCTCTGTCGATTCTGTTTCCTCCTTCCAACCACAGCTGTACCTCTTCCTGCTTGACCCCAAAGCCTCCGCTAGGCCCATCTGTTTCCTTAGGCAGATGTTTCCCTTCATTACCAAAACCTTCTTCAGTATCGTTGAGCCACAAAGCTTCCACTTTTCTTCAGCATGTCCCCTCAAAACCCCTTGTACCACCATGAGAAAGTGCCCTCTCTCCCACAAATGCCTCTTGCCTGACAGTGATCAAAATATAGTCCCAAAAATTCAAACTATTGCTGTTTCTATATCTCATCCAAACCAGAAAGCTCTACTGCTGCTACTACATTCTCATCCCTTTGGCCTGATGTGAAGAGATATGAAGAGGCTCAGTAAGGACTACAAGATAGTTCTAGTGTGCTTTCAAGTCGTTTCTGATTTATGGCAACCCTAAGGCTATCATGGGGTTTTCCTGGCAAAAAAAAATCAGAGAAGATATTGCCTTCCTCTGAGGCTGAGAGCATGTGATTTGTCCAAGGTCACCCAGTGGGTTTCATGACTGAGTGGGAAATTGGTCTCCAGAATCGTAGTCCAACACTCAAACCAGTATGCCACACTGGGTCTCATATCAGTAAATGGCCTGCCATCTTATCCAGTTGCTGTCGTAGTAAGAGGATTACAGCAAGATAGCAGCAATGTCCATATCAGAGATAAGAACCCTCATTCATTAGGGCTAAATCCACCTCTCCTGGAATCCTAATCTGGTCCTTAGGAGTTCCCAAGATGACTGTACTCCTCCTTAACCATGACATCATTTTCCCAAATTTTGAAAATTTCTTTTCCCCATGCTAAAAGTTTGAAATGAATCTCCTAAGGTTTAGTTTACAGGACGTAAGATCTTTCAGTTAAAATATACTGGAGTTTTTGTTCCATCAATTTGCTTTGGGACATTGAACCCTGCTAGATCGTCTCTAAAATTGAGTTTAGCCCTTGCACTGAGATCATAGAATCATAGAATCATAGAATCGTAGAGTTGGAAGAGACCACTAGGGCCATCCAGTCCAACCCCCTGCCATGCAGGAAATCCAAATCAAAGCATCCCCGACAGATGGCCATCCAGCCTCTGCTTAAAGACCTCCAAGGAAGGAGACTCTATCACCTTCCGAGGAAGTGCGTTCCACTGTCGAACAGCCCTTACTGTCAGGAAGTTCTTCCTAATGTTGAGGTGGAATCTCTTTTCCTGTATCTTGCATCCATTGTTCCGGGTCCTGTTCTCTGGAGCAGCAGAAAACAAGCTTGCTCCCTCCTCAATATGACATCCTTTCAAATATTTAAACAGGGCTATCATAAACAGATGCCCCATCTTTGGTCAACAGAGGCTTTGCAGACAGAGTTTCTGTATAACTGTTCATAGAATGATAGAATCATAGAATCATAGAAATTTAGAGTTGGAAGAGACCACAAGGGCCATCCAGTCCAACCCCCCTGCCATGCAGGAACTCCCAATCAAAGCATACCCGACAGATGGCCATCCAGCATCTGCTTAAAAACCTCCAAGGAAGGTTGTTTTTATTGTTGTTAGAACATGGCAACATAGCCCGAAAGCCCCACAAAAAACTATAGTCATGCAGAGGGTTTCCATGGCCAAGCAGAGATTCAAAACCCTGATCTCCAGAGTAATAGTCCAATGCTCAAACCACTACACCACACTGACTCTCAAATAGTATGCACTCATTAAACTCAGCAGGGATGTGGGGAAGCAAGAGGGTAGAATTTTCACCTTCCCAGTAGGTTCAGGCAAAAACAAGCTGCTGCTGCCTCACCCAGCTGGTGTATTAGTAACTTATGTATTGTGACCACACTCTGATGTTGATTGGCCGCATATCTCCTGATTCTTGTCTGTGAAATTTTACATGGTATGTTGTACCCAAAGTTTCAGCTTACACTTTTGATGGAAAGTGAGGATTATATTGGAATTTGCAAAGGCTGAACTCCTAGGCTTCCAATGAGAACAGATAAAATAGTCTTTCTCCCTTTCTATTCTATAATTGCTCCTCTTGTTTCTCTTATTTTCCATACCATTTATCTTGAATTTCAGTCTAACTTCAAAGGTTATCTAAATCAAATTCCTGAAGGAGAGTGCATGGAATATGTAACAGATTCCAGCTCTTTCACTCCATTTGCAAGAAGGAACCTAAAAACCTCAGTACATGAAGCTAGCTCCTCAGCAGATTAGCAACTGCTCCTTGTTTTATGACTTTATCACATGGGGAAATTGGGGGAACTCGGGGCTTTAAACAGTGATTATCCTGTGAAAACTGTGTGATAATTGAAATAGTGCATTTTTCATGGGATAATCACTGTTTAAATCCCTGATTACCCCCCCCCCCCCCATTTTCCCCAGTGTGATAAAGTCCTCTGACTGTCCCATCAGCAGTAAAACCAAGCTCCAAAGCTGAAGACAGAGTTTCTGATTGTAATTTGGGGGAATATAGATGGGCACATTGCACTGTCTTGCTGGAGAACTAGGGCTAGATGGGTGCTGGGCATTTACATGCCCAGAGGCCCTAGTCCGCATCTGCGAAGCCATCATGGCTCATCCTATGTTGTACACCGCCCTGATCACCGGAAGGGCGGTATATAAATAAATTTTATTTTATTATTATTATTATGTGGGGGAACACTATGATGACGTATGTGCAGCGCAGCATCTAAACAGTGGCGCACCACATGCACATCATTGGGGAGTGTGAGCATGCCAATCGCACCTCTTTCTGGAAGCTGCTAAAAGCAGCTTCTTTTGACCAGTGCATAGGTGCTGGAGCATGCGGTTGCTCAGGGCAAAGACAGGTGGCACAGAGTTGCCTGTCTGTCAAGCCCCTTTGTCCCTATGTTTCTGTGGTCTAATTGCTGTTGGTTTTGAATGGAGAAGAGGAAGATAACTGACAATACCATACCCTCCAATGGTTCCAATTTGGCAGGGACAGTTCTGGCTAAACCTGTGTTGTCCCACTTTCTCAGCTGCTTTTAAAATGTCCCTTCTCTTCCTTCCACCTCCCCCTTTGGCTGCATCTGCACTGCAGAATTAACGTAATTTGACACTGCTTTAACATCCATGACACAACGCTATGGAATTCTGGGATTTGTAGTTTCGTGAGCTGTCTAGCCTTCTGTGTCAGAGAGCTTGGGTGCCACAAAAAACTATGACTCCCAGGATTCCATAGGATGGAGCCATGACAACTAAAGTGGTATGAAATTGCATTAATTCTACAGTGTGGTGGCAACCTTTGTCTTCAAGTGACTTCAACTATTGCAAACTGAGTTCAAAGTGTAAGAGTAGTTTTCACTCAGTTAACTCAGCAGGAGGTAGGGAAGAATATTTCCCTTCCCAGTTGGCTGAAGCAAAAGCAAACTGCTGCAGCCTCTCCTAGGTTTAGAATTCTTAATCAATGATTCTTTTGCTATCTTGACTACACTCTGATGTTCCTCAGTCACACATGTTTCAGTTTGCATCTGAGAAATGTTGGACAGTATGCAATACAGAAACCAAGCTTTAACTCATAGTTTCCTCCCCATTAATGTGATGGGTGGAGGAATGTAGAAAAACTAGGGGGTGCATCCACACTATAAAATTATGGAACTTTGATACCATTGTAACTGTCAGAACACCTTCCTATGGGATCCTGAGATCTGTAGTCTGGTTAGGCGCCCTTCTCTGAACTCCTTGAGTTCCTGACTGAAAATCTGTCTAATATGTGAAACTACAAATCCCAAGATTTGATAGGCAGGAAACATAATAGTAAGTAAAATTGGCATCAGACTTCTATGACTGCATAGTGCAGATACTGTCATGTCTTTATGGCCAATTTTATTGTAACGGAACAGTGTTATCTTATGAGAAGAATGTATCAGGGATTCTTCCTTTGCTTCTGGTTTTAAACTTATAATACAAAAATCTGATCCCTTGGATCAGAGGCTTATGTTAGGATGTATGGAAACATCCATCTCTTCACCTTGAAAAGACATCCATTCTCTGTGTGTAAAGAGCTTGGGTCATCTTGCTTAAGGACGTACTTAGTGGTTATGCTGTTCATCCTCTTTTGCCATATGTGTGATGTGACTGAGATCTCTTTTCCGTAGGTATGAACTGTTAAATGAAATTTAAAAAGTAAATATAATTGCTGATTGACACCCTTAAACTGACCTATTGGTATATAGTAGGGTCATTTAAAAAGCATTTGAAATTATTTCAATTAATTGTAATCAGACGAATAATGCAGAATATAGTTATTATAGTTATTGTGTGTGGGGTTTGGTTTTTGTGAACTGCTTTTAATGTCCTGTATGATGGGACATACAGTACACAAATAAGCCAATTATCACTAACATCCATTTCCATGCAAATAGAATATGGGGTTTCTCCGAGGCAGAAATTGCGGTAAACAGCATCATTTTCCTCTCAAGACTGTTGCCCTGGGACATTAGTCCCATGTCTCTCTGTGGTGTGCCTTTCTTGTACAGTGGTCCCCCGGGTTACGAATACCCCGGGATACGAAAACCCCGGGGTACGAAAGAGCCGGGGCTGCAAAAACGGCCCCGGCTTACAAAAAAAAACCACCAGGTTACGATTAAAAAAACCATGCGGCCCCTTTAAATTTGCCGCGCAGTCCGGCAAATAAAGCGGTCCCCCGGGTTACGAAAATTTCTGGGTTACAAAAAGTAATCCGGAACGGATTACTTTCGTAACCCGGGGGACCACTGTAATTTGAATCCATTGGTTTGTGTTCAAATGAATGAAGCCTCAAAAAAAAATAAGCTTGGTTCATCTTCTACAGGGCATTCAGGCATTCAAATATTTTAACAAAACTATCATAATGTCTCTAACTCCTCTCTTCTTCAAGTTAAACCTATCCAGCTCCCTAGGTCTTTCCTCACAATAAATAAAATGGAGAAGGGGCATTCATTCCTAAAACAAAATAAAATAAATGGCCCATATACTTCTTCATGCAGGAAAGAGACAATTTGATCCATTGAATCTTAACACTGGAAAGGAGTCCAAGGAACACGTAGAATTTTGTGTTTGTACTGGGTGAAATTCATTCTATTAGTTTAGCCCAGTTTTCTAGTTTCTCAAGGTCCTTTTGAATTCTGTTCCTATCTTCCAATGTGTTAATATTGCCCAATTCCTTTAACCATTCCTCAACTGCAATGAACACAATGAGTCAATTGAACATCTGTGAACATTTGCTCCTCAGGTTCTCATTGATTCAAAAGATCTACTCCCTTTGGGACTTGCAGTTTGTTTTTGACCAGAGGGTGCACACCCGTCCCCTGGCCCTAGTACTCCATGGGTCAGATGCTTATTTAAATTACCATTGTTATTCCTAAATTTAAACCTGTCAATGGAGTTTATCACATGAAGGGAATTGGAAGTATAATCCAATGGCAATCTGAATGCAATCATGGGGTTTCGCCTGATTGCGCGAAAGCTGATTACACACATTTTCGGGCAAAGAGAAGTCCTTTCGAACGCAATCATGGGGTTTCGCGTGATTGCGTGAGAAACTATCACACTAAATTTTGGGCACTGGGAGGCAATTTCGGGCAGTTCTGAATGCAATGCAGTGTCAATTCGCAGTCACGTAAATTAATTGAACTAGTGAATTTACTCAATTCCGAACTGACCTCACTTCCATTTCTTTCGAAAATGAGAGAAATTCTTCCCATATGATAAACTCCAATGAGTATATGCAATGGTTCTGCAAATCTGGATCATTCTTATGTATTCTTTTCTTTTCTTTTTTTGGATGTTTTTGCTGACACAGGAACAGGGTGAATAACCAGTGACCAGATGTCATAATCATAGAGGACAAGGCACCACGAAATGCAGGACATTCAGAAAAATGTAGGACATTCCCAAATAAAAGCTTAGAACACTAATATGACTATATATTCATGCTCAAAATGGAGAACATTTTGAATTTCCTCCTGGATGGAAGGTTGAAATGTAAGGCATGTTCTGGAAAAGGAGGATGTCTGGTCACACCACACAGGTGGTGACCACTATGCCACCATCTCATCCAACAACTACCTGGCCTTTTTCATTTCTGCAAAAGCTAGATCCTTGAGGAAATTTTCTATTGTTTGTGGCAACACAAATACAACGAATCCAGCTACCGCCTCTGCTCAAAATGAGTTAAACATCTGAGGTATTACGATGCCTTTTCTTCTGCTCCCCGATCTCCTTTTGAAAGGGTGAAGGTACACTGGCACAATTAAATATAGATGAGCTGACTCTCTTGATTGACTCTGAGTCGATAGGAAGGGTCTGGAAATGCAAACCCCCTCTGAGGGCCACACCCCTTGATAAGCCCAAGGCTATGCTTTTCAAGGCAGGACAATTATAATTAATTGAGCGATCTGACAGAAAGCATAACTCCAGAGGTAGCAGCCGCAAGTGACACATGGCATATATCAAGAGCAGGACAGGCCAGATGAAGGGTTAATCCAGGTTGGCTGGAACAAGGACACAAAATCACGCCTGTGGCCATGACCAGCTTGTTATACCAGAAACCTCCAGAAACAACCTTTTACTATTATTATTCCACTCCCTCTTCTTCCTTTGATTGTTATTATTTCATGCTTCTTTTCTGTCTTTATGAAAGCAGATCAGCAGGGGAGGAGAATATTTTTCTTTGCGTCATCACCATCCAACATGAACCTTCTAATTAAGGAAATGTTTTCCAAGGAACAATAAACCGGTGTTGGAAAGTTCTGCTTGAAACTCTGGCATGTTATCAGCACCTTTCACAAGGGCATCAAGAAACTTTCACAGTCAGGACTGGGGTAGTGTTATGCCCTGAACGTTGGCTCACATATTGGCTCAGTCCACTTCTGGGCCCCACCATACAAGAAGGATATTGACAAGCTGGAAGATGTCCAGAGAAGAGTGACCAAGATGGTCAAAGACTTGGAAATCAAACCTTGTGATGAGTTGAGGAGCTGGATATGTTTATCTAGAGGAAGAGAAGACTGAGAGATGACATGATTATAAATATCAGCAGGGATATAATGTAGAGTATGGAGCAAGCCAGAGAATAGAATTAATAGATTCAAATTCCAAGAAAAGAGATTGCACCTAAACATTAGGAAGAGCTTCTTTACTGTACAAGTTGTGTGAAAGTGGAATAGACTGCTTCAGATGGTGATGGACTCTCTGGAGGTCTTTAAACAGAGGTTGGATGGGCATCTTTCAGGAATACCTTAATTGTGTATATTTGCATGGCAGACAGTTGGACTAAATTATCCTTGAAGTCTCTTCCAATTCTAAGAGTCTATTGTTCTTTGATTCTACAACTGCCAGACAAGAGTGGCCTTTGGTCTAATTAGAACAATTCTTCTTATGCTCTGATTTGTAGATGAAAATGTTTTGCTTTATCCAATATTCTCCTGCAATCAAAAGTAAATGATTTCCTCCTTTAAAAGAATAATATTGGCAGGTTTCTCATTTATCTGAGCTGGTCACAGCTATATAAAAAAATGAAAGAAATCCACCCCATGGCTCAGGCCAATAGTTGATCTAGGCTAGGCTAGGCTATGTCTCTGTAGTCTAGCTCTGGCTATTCTAAAACCAGAGATCATTACACATCCTATGGGATCCTAGGATATGTAGTTTGGGAAGGGATACTTAGAATTATCAGTCAGAGAGCTCTAGTATCTTACCAAAGTACAAATTCTAGGATTCCACAAGATGTTCCCAGGGCAGTTAAAATGGGATATAGTGCTATGATTGTGTAATGTTAAAGAGCCCCTGGGTTCACATCTAACTTCCTAGCCCAGAAGATCACCAGACAACCTTGGTCTAGTTATTCAACCAGATTATTGTGCAGAACATCAAACCAGGGTGAGAAAATGGACCGGAGCTGGGTATGTTTAGCCTGGAGAAGAGAAGGTTAAGAGGTGATATGATAGCCCTGTTTAAATATTTGAAATGGTGTCATATGGAGGATGGATCAAGCTTGTTAGCTGCAGCTCCAGAGAACAGGACCTGGAGCAATGGATTCAAACTACAGGAAAAGAGATTCCACCTCAACATTAGGAAGAACTTCCTGATAGTATGTTCAGTGATGGAATATGCTGCCATAGAAGGTGGTGGAGTCTTCTTCTTTGGAGGTTTTAAAACAGAAGCTGGGTGGCCATCTGTAGAGGGGTGCTTTGCTTCTGTATTCCTGTATGGCAGGGGTTTGGACTATAATTCTATGATTCTAGGCTACTGGGGGGGGGACTTACTGTTTTAAGATATGTTGCAAAGTTATTGTGAAAACCTGAGATTGGTAAGCGAGCGACAAACACTGCAAACAAACACATTCCAGAGTTTTTATAAAGTTTTAACAGAAGCAAACTATGAGCAAATATGGAGTTCCTCCTGGGTTATTAAAACAAGTAAAAAATTGTCAGTAAGAGTGGCTGCAATTCCCTCTGCCCCTGCATCATTCTACATAACAGGGATGGGGAAAGGGCTATTATATATTTGTTTTTCAGAAAATAAGGTAGAATGCTTTGATGTATTACTAGGACGCTGTTTCCTAATATGTAACATGTTTTTAATGTTTTTAAAAGTCTTTTAAATTAAATTTAATTTGATTGCTATCTAATTTTGCTGATTTAATTTTGGTACTGCAGATTGTTTTAACTGCCTTATTTCAATCTACAGTTTAAGATACAGTGGCCCATTTTAGATTGGCAAAAAGAGGTGTGATGAAGGCTCCATGAAAGCCCAGCCTTTAGATGAGAAAAAGGGAAAGTATGCCATGAAAATGCTATTTTGGCGCTTTAAGGGAGAAGAAGCGCCTTTAAAAAGGTGCTGGATTTCTCTACTCTTTTTTTTAAAAGAGCGCTATAGCGCAAGTGCATCTAAAGGCTAAGGTGTAGTTGCGCAGTTAAATGGGGCTCTGTCTCTTTAAGGTGCTCATTTAAAGGCAGCTCTCCAGGTGCGGAGCATAATGGATTGTGGGTTGGGAGCATGCGTGGTGTGGAGTTCACTTCTAATTAAAACGCTCAATGCCCTGCAGGTGTAAAAGCTGGGGTTTAACCGCGAAGTTTTTTAAAGCTCCCAAACCCTAGCTCCACCCCTAATCCGAACCCTAGACATGCGCAGTAGGGACTCTGGGATGCCGTTACTGTTATTCTACTGTGGATAACATGTCAATTCATTCACAAAATAAGGGGGTTCATTCATGATGCACCAGTGCAACGGCACAGTTTAAAAAGACAGAGGAACCGCAGTGATAAACCGCTGAACCTTTAATTTTTTTTTCCTTGCCGGCTGCGAATTGTGCAATTGTGCAGTTCCCAGCAGGCAATGATAATGTCACTGTATGGTGTACCTGTGCAATTGCGCAGTTCGCAGCTGGCAAGGAAAAAAATTTAAAGCGCGGCTAAAAGCCGCGTTCATTGTTGCCCATGTAGCTGCTCTGCCTGTGTTTGTAGCATTCTGACAGCTTCCCATGTAGCTGCTGAGCCACAGAAAAGACCTCAGATAAGTCGTTCCCAAACCCCTCAGTCTAGCAGCCCTGTACCTTTTCAATGCACACCTGGGGCTTGCAGTCTAGCTGCTAAGCATTAAGGTAAAGGCAACTTCATGTCACACTTTTCTGCCAATCTAAAAAGCCCCTTTGGGTCCCATATCGAGAGAAAAGTTGGATAGTAAATAAATCAATAAAATAAAATCACACAAGACATTCAACAGCTTAACCCCAGACATTCAAAAATATTGTAGTGAATGTATGGTGAAGAAAACTCAGAGTGCTATTTGGCAGAAGCCGTGTCCCCTACCCCCAGCTTCAAAATACTATAAATGAGGAAGCCATGAAATGTCTTACTGATGTTGCACCAGAAATGAATAGAGTAGAAAACAGGAACTCCTGTTTTTGTGGTGAACAGCTGTGATATCAACTGAGTTATCCTAGAGAGACCTTCCAAGAAAAACAAGGTGTGATGAGAAATTCGGTTCTGTGGTGGACACCACAGGAAAAAATATCCTACAAATAGTAAACCATGAAGGCTGTAAACCTGTCCACACTCACTTGGAAATGTGCCTCGCTGACCTCTGTGGAACAACATACTGTGTAAACCTGCATAGGACTGGGTTAGAGCTGGAGAAAGTTGCTTTTTGAACTACAAACCCCAAAATTCACATACTGGCTGTGAGCCTGATAGCCCAGAAAGTAACTTTCCACACTCTGGATTGCTCTGGACAATGTTGTTGATGTTTTTCTCAGGTTTTTCAGTTTTGGAGAGAGAGAGAAAAATGTGAGTATTCTATCTAGAGTTTTCTTTCCTCTGAATTCTGGAGAATTCAAACAACTTTACATATCCACCTGCATCCATGGATACAACTATCCGTGGCTCAAAAATATTTTTTTTTTAATCCAAAAAGCAAACCTTAACTTTACTGTTTTATATAAGGGACACTACATTACTATGCCATTGTATATAATGGGAGTTGATCATCCATGGATTTCAGTATCCATGGAGGGTTCTGAAATCAACCCCAACAGATACCAAGGATCCACTGTACCATGTATGTGTGAATTTTGTAACATTATAGCGTATGTAGTCCAACATAACTAATTCATGTTCCCGTTTTTCAATGTGAAAATTTGACCAGGTACTTTGGAAACAAAGGATAAATACTGGAGTGAATGTTGAACTCATCTCCAGTACTAAAACTGCTCAACCTGTGTTAGGCATGGTGAAATCAATCTGTTTCATTCACATTAAAAAAAAAAAAACCTTCAACCTGAATTCTCTATTGTGGTCTACATTATGTAACTTTATGTATACTGAGCTATATACAGTATCAGAAATGCTAAGAGACCCTATTAGCAAATTGTGAAGATGTATTTCAGGGCACCACCCTGAGTGTCGTATCAGGATCTCCTTATGAACATTAGCACTCCCTAGCCAGTACCCCAATGCACGTTGTTCCCAATGTACATCAGTCCCAATATGTAATGCTTACTTTGCTGGCTCCCCTATGTTGTTAAACTCTGGCAGCTTCTTGCTGAATACAGACATTGTGAATCCCATTGTGGGAGAAGGGTGGGATATAAATACTGTAAATAAATAAAAATAAATAAATAAAACTGCTCAATTCCTGCAGACATAAGTCCACTTTTGAAGATGCAACTCCCTTATTGAATTCCAATCACCACATCCTTTCTGTCCACAATATATAATTTGTAATCCCCCTCTACATTTTTCAAAAATGAAAGGGAATGAAATTATCTCTCATTTGCACCTACCGAATTCAACTGGAACAGCCAATTGCAGCATGGAAAGGCCCATGTTGCACCTGCCTGCCCCATAGATGCTGAAGGTTTAGAAGACTCTCCCAAAAAAGAGGTGCCAAGTCTAGTTCAGCACAAACATGGTGGAATATGCAAGTATTCAAACAGGCTCTGAACAGCCAGGTATTTAAACTTCTTCTAACCCATCATACTGAACACTACACATCAGTCAACATTGTAGCTTATAAAGGTCTTTTCCTTCCCCAGATAGATAGGAAAACCTGGGGCCCACTCACTCTGCATAATTATAGAATCATAGAATCATAGAGTTGGAAGAGACCACAAGGGCCATCCAGTCCAACCCCCTGCCATGCAGGAACTCCAAGTCAAAGCATCTCCGACAGATGGCCATCCAGCCTCTGCTTAAAGACCTCCAAAGAAGGAGACTCCACCATCCTCCAAGGGAGTGTGTTCCACTGTCGAACAGCCCTTACTGTCAGGAAGTTCCTCCTAATGTTGAGGTGGAATATCTTTTCCGGGAGCTTGCATCCATTATTCCGGGTCCTAGTCTCTGGAGCAGCAGAAAACAAGCTTGCTCCCTCCTTGATATGACATCCCTTCAAATATTTAAACAGGGCTATCATATCACCTCTTAACCTTCTCTTCTCCAGGCTAAACATCCCCAGCTCCCTAAGGCGGTCCTCATAGGGCAAGGATTCCAGACCCTTCACCATTTTAGTCGCCCTCCTTTGGACATGCTCCAGTTTCTCCACATGCTTTTTGAATTGTGATGCCCATAACTGGACACAGTATTCCAGGTGGGGCCTGACCAAGGCAGAGTAGAGTGGCACTATTACTTCCCTGGACCTAGACACTATACTTTTATTGATGCAGCCTAAAATTGCATTGGCCTTTTTAGCTGCTGCATAGCACTGTTGGCTCATTTTCAACTTGTGGTCGACTTGGACTCCTAGATCCCTTTCACATGTGGTCTCATTCAGCCAGGTGTCCCCCATTTTATATGTGTGCATTTCATTTTTCCTCCCTAAGTGTAGGACCTTACATTTCTCTGTGTTGAATTTCATTTTGTTAGCTTTAGCTGAGCTTACTAGTCTATTCAGGTCATTTTGAATTTTGATCCTAATTCTATTTTAACTACCATGGCTGCATCCTGTGGAATTTTCCTGAGAATTCTAAATATCCCTAGTATTTTGTGGAGCTTTCGGGCTATGTGGCCATATTCTAGAAGAGTTCCTTACTGATGTTTCACCAGTATCTGTGGCTGGCATCTTCAGAGGCTAAATACCCCTCCTTAAACTGCAAATATTAGAAATCCATAGGATGGAACCTTGATACCTAAAGTGGAATCATAGTGCTACAACTGTGTACTGTGAAAGAGCCTAGGTTATTCCTTGTACCTCTACTCAGATCCAGTCTATAAGTGATGGACTATATTGATCATGACAGGTCAGAAATGGTACACTCCGTGCCAGAGCCTGGAAAAGCTAGTTTTTGGACTATAGCTCCCAGGATTCCCCAACCAGTGTGGCAATGAACACCTGGAAGTGGCCATTCAAAAAAGTAACTTTTCTAAGCTCTGTTCCTAATTTACACTTGTTGAATCTGATGTAGCTTTCACATAGACCAAAGCTGAGTTGTTTGCTTTCCAGGCATCTGTATTCTATTGCTGTGCAAGGATTACCTTAACTAGCTTTGTGTCTATCCTTCCCTCAAGAAATGTATCCAAGTATTTTAAGTGAGTTGTTTGATTGTGGAATTAGTTTATTTTACTGGCAGGGAAGAAATGAGAAACCCTGGTAATAAATAAGGGAGTCAAATGGTCAATAACCAAAGAGACCAAGGACTTAGCATTTCCAGTTTGTCTTAGTGACAGGTAAGATTTTATTGCCAACTTGCAAGTTCAGAAGATGTCAAAACACTCAGCAGAGGGCCAGGTCCACCTTGTTGTTGCTCTTTCTATGTTATCGAACAGATTGTATTGTGCTCCACTTTCTTTGTTCTTCACCAGACCTATGTCTTATTGTGTCCTTTTGCAACATCTCATCCCATTCCCTTTGTGTTAGAGTTGTAAATCTTCAAATACATCATGCTTACCTGTGAGAAGAAATAATTATGATAGTTTTCTCCCCATTACAAGAAATAACACATATGCATCCTTAGTATTCTCCTTCTGTTGAAACATTCTGAAATATTTCAGAAGAATTATTTCTGCAAAGAAAAATACATATGTCATTTTTGCAATAACTAAACAAATTCTTGTTTTCTGTAAAGAAAACAGGTGCCCTGTGCAGAAACAGATTCTTGCACCCACCTACCCCCCCCCCCCCAAAAAAAAACCATGGCTGGCATCCTGTTGGAAAGCTACATAATCGTAAATTGACTTATGATCAGTACAGCTGAACTGCAACATTGGGCAATGTTCATATTCTCTGGAGGGATGCAGCTATGCTATTAGGAATTATAGATAGCAGCCAGGCCATGGCACAACAGTCCCAATACACAACATCTCCCATTATACATGAGAGTCCCCTTTGTGCAATGAGATGTCTTCCATAGTGCCCCGTTCACCAGTATGGTTGTGGATCATGTCAGTAACATAGCTCCACCATTTAACATTTTTGCACTTTAGACTTTTATACAGGATCACAGCCCATGTGTTTCCCTCCACAGAATATTTTCTACATGACACTTCAAGATCCTTGACTTCAGGTTGAATCTCCCTTATCTGGAATTCTGAAATGAGAAATATTTCAGAATTGTCCAAGTGGGAAGCTGAAATAGCAACACCTTTGCTTTCTGATGGTTCATTGTACACAAACTTTGTTTTATGCACAAATTCATTAAAAATATTGTGTATAAAATCACCTTCTGGCTATGTGTATCAGGTGCCTATGAAAAAGAAATGAATTTCATGTTTAAACTTGGGTCCCATCTCCAGGCTATCTCATTATGTATATGCAAATATTTTTTTCAAAAAGCCAAAACACTTCTGGTCCCCTCCCCCCTTTTTTTAATAAGAGATACTCAACCTGTACTGGGAGAAAAATCTACAAAAATCTCACTAGTCTATTATTCTTCCGAAAATGTCCCATCTTTTTGGGAAACCCATTTTAAAAAAACACCTTGGGAATCAAATATTCTTCTCAGGCCTATGCTGTGGGAGCATTAGTTTATGTTTATGGGAGAATTGACGACTGCCTCATATTATCATTTAATTATGAAAGATGACAATTTGACAAATCCTGAAGGGACCCTAGGTCTACACTCCTGAGATATCTGACCTCCACCCTCTTCAGGGACAATTCATTGGTTTATAGTAATGGTTCCCAATCTTTGGTCCTCCAGATGATTTGGATTTAAGCTTCCATAATTCCTGATTGTTGGCTAAATTGGCTGGGTATTCTTGAACTGAAGTCCAATACAACTGGAGGATCAAAGTTTGGGATGCATTGATGTATATCGTTAACTTCTGCAGCTGGCAGGTGGTAGATATATAAACATCTGGTCTTGACAACTGGTGGATTCCATGAGTGGAGACTGAGCTCAATATTTTAGAAGAGAGGATCTCTCCAAGGTGCTGAACTCTGTTTGCAATATGGATGCCACACTTTTGATGGCTCATTTAAAGCTCATATTCAAGAGCAAATTTCCCCATCCCACCAACAGAGAACCCACCAGTATCCATTGTGATCTGATCACAGTCTTCCCCATCATAGTGAGATGTGTTGAATTTAGATGATACATTATACTACATTATAATGATGCATGATTCTCCCTTACCTGGAATTCCAAAACATTCCAAACACCAAAACTTTTTTCATGGGTGGATGAGATAGTAATGCCTTTGCTTTCTGGTGTACACAAATTCTGTTTAATGAGCAAAACTGTTTAAAATATTGTATAAAATTTCCTTCAGAATATATTTATAAGGTGTATATGAATCATATATTAATTTTGTGTTTAGACTTGTGTCCCATCACTAAGATATTTCATTATGTATGTGTATGAAAATACAAGTATTCCAAAATTGGGGAAAATATCCAAAATCCAAGATACCTCCAGTCCCAAGCATTTCAGGTAAGGGAGACACAATCTGAAGTTAAATTATAGGCAACTTTTTTCTTAATCGGCATTCCTACATACCAATTGTAAGCAAATCTCAATTTTCATCTTCCACTCTTTTGGGGAGCTAGGTCATGCTCTGAAGTCATCACCTAATGGTCACTCTGCAAAGTAACAGAAAGTAACAGAAAATTGGTTACTCTGCAAAGTGGCCACTCTGCAAAGTAAGAGAAAATAGTAACATAGCATCTTAGATGCACCTATTAGAAGTACATAGAGGGTGAGCAAAACAAAAAAGATGGAGAATGTCCTTCCCTCTTCTTTTTCTAAAAAGAAAAAGATGAGGACTCAATGAGGCTTACAATATGAAATGAGGACAGTATAGATAAAAACATGCTAAAAACTGACACTGAAAACAGAATTAAACTGTCAACAGTATTAAAACAATTTAAAACATGCATTTTGGAATGATAAAAAGGCTATGAAAAAGTACAATTAATATAATACAACACACACTTAAAGCCCTTTCTTAAGAACCCTCCATTCTAAAAATCCTGTTAGATTTTTTTTTAAAAAGTCTTTGTTTGCTAAGAGGAGAACAGCAAGGAAGGAACCATTCTACCCTTCCTACGGAGGACATACCGGTGACTTGAAGCAGCCATTGAGAAGGCCCTGTCTTGTGTCCCCAAAACCCATGCTTGTGAAGGTGTTGGAACTGAAAAAAGGAGGAGCTCAAAGCCCAGCTAGACTCATATGAGGACATACAATCTGCCAGACAGGAATTTATAGACTGCAACCAGTTTGAATTCTGCCTGGAAAAAGACTTTGGAATGTGCCAATAGGACTGAAGAACCCTGCAGAAATCTTCATTTGCTCTCATGCCGGGGGAGGGGGGGGGATCTATGGAAATGATTTGTTTTGCATGTGAGAATAAAGCATATGTAAGCTTACATTTCTGTTCTCAGCCATTCTGCTGCCCCTTTGCCTCCAAAGGTTTTTCAGTGAGAAGTGTGTTGTTGTTGTTGTTGTTGTTGCACACCTTCAAGTAATTTCAGAGTTATGGTGACCCCAAAGTGAACTGGTCATGGGATTTTCTTGGGAAAATTTGCTCGGGGGGGATGTATCATTGCCTTTCTCTGAAGCTGAGAAAGCATGATTTGCCTAAGCTACCCATTGGGTTTCCATTGCTGAGCAGGGATTCAAGGCCTGGTCTCCAGAGTTGTAGTCCAATTTCAAATCACTACACTATGCTGGCTTCCTCTGGGATTGAGAAAGCATGATTTGGCCAAGGTCAACCATAGGGTTTCCATGGCTGAGCAGGGATTAAAAACCTGGTCTCCCAGTGTCCTAGTCCAACACACAAACCACTACATCACACTGTCTCTTGGAGCTCTGTGAGGAATCCTGAAACTGGAATCTAGAGTGATTTTCAAAAAACTGGTGACAGTTTTAGTAAGCATTGAAATCCATGACACTAGCCTAGCATCCAGTGTTGACATCTTCTTGTATGTCTTATCCTTTTGTATTGTTCAAAGAATTCTTATGTACCCTACAGAATCAACACAATGAACACCCATAAATACATAAACAGATCCAGGAATGTGGGGCTCCTCCCATGGCTCTCCTCCATTCTTCACCTTTTCTACAAAGGAAAAGCTATTAAAATACAGCAGGACAACCAAGATAGAAGAAGAGCACCTAGCCCTTCCCATCATGCATCGGGAGGCTGCCTGTACAGCCAGATAGCAGGCCTTTGGAACTGCCTGAAATTGCACAAACCCCGATGGCATGGAAGAAAGTGTAACGGGTTCATAATTGCAACCCTTTCATTACCGTCTCCTCAGTTCTCGGCCCACTAATGTCAAGAGCGTCGTCTTTGTAGCGTTATTGGCATTTTTCATCATATTCATGAAGTGCGGGTCAATTTTCTTCAAAAGGCTCCCTTCGCCAAGTTGCCACAAAGACAGACAGTAATAAATTCTACTAGTGCACTTGTGAAGGCTCCGTAGCTGGGAGCGACAATAAAAAGCAATGAGGCGGGTGTCACTAAGTAACTCCAGTTTACACTGCATTTTCTCTCTTTTATTGAAAACTCGAGATATGAATTTATTAATGAATACACAGGCATATACTTTGAACAGTAGGTTGGGGAGGGAGGGGGCAGAATAAGACGGGAAGGAGGGCGAAGAGAGGTGTACATGTGAATTTGTGTGTGTATGTGTGTGTAGAATGGGGAGAAAAGAAGGAGAGACCAAGTCAATTTATTTGATATTCACACAGTGAGTGCCTACATTGTATTGTTTCATCATTTATGGCCCAGCTTTGCTTGTTAGGCTGTGGCCCTCCAGGAAAAAAAAAAGCAAGAAGGAAGGAGGGAGGGAGAGAAGGGAGGAGAGAGGCAACAAGGCTTATATAGTAACACCTTGACGTAGATGTACAGCTGCTCTCCCTGTGCTTGTCTCACCTTTAGCCCTGTCTGTCTACGGCAGGCTTTCATTTTCCGCATTCATACATCAATAAGCTTTGCATGCTGACACCTAATTTTGCAGGCTACTTTGGTTATGGAGGCTCGCTTTTTGCATATCACTACCCACCCCCTTCTGACATCTCCTGGCTTTAAAGAGGAAGAGAATAGAAGGAGAATAAGGAGCAGGGGAGAAGTGGAGGGAAGGGGGAATAAGGAGAAGAAAAAGAAGGAGAAGTGGGCTTTTTTCTTCTTCTTTTCTTCTTGGGCCTAATCAGAAATTTCTTTCTATTTGTCAGAAGCCGATCTGCCAAATCAAGTTTAATTGATTCAGCTGTTGTTTTCCAGCACGGTTCTCCTCCCACCCACCCCCTGTTCCCCTTATTGTTATTTTTAAGGACTCGGCTGGTTGTGATGCGCTTCAAACAAATGGGAGATCTGTCCTGAAAGATAAATATGGGTGCCAATTAGTGAGCGTTCCCATTTCTCTTAAAGCTTCTGATTTGGGAAGAATGCATAGGTATGTTTCTGAGTGAGGGAGATGGATGCTAGATGGGAACATTCAGGTGTCTGGGACTGGCCACCAGCTAAGAAACAGAGGTCTTGAGATGGGCACCTGGGTTAGCAAAACTGCTCTTAGGGTATGTATCACCTTCTACTTGACACTGAGAAAATCTCTTCATTTGTTCCGAAATGTTGCCAAAAATATATATATTTAATTGCCTCCCTGTCTGCGTGTATATAGATACGTGCATGGAGACAAACACCCACACAATTAAAGAAACCTTAACTGATTCTTTCCATGAGTTTTAATTGATTTGACAATTAAATTGGCATGGATTTACACATGAAAAGCAACAGTTCCTGTGAAGGGTGTTGGGGAAATGTTATTTCTTCCATTTTAACTTGATGTACACCCAACTCCACGCCAAGTACAATTTTGGGAGATTTCTAGCATTGTGAAGATTGTTAAGAAAGACTGGAATGCCTTGCCAATAGTAGCCCCTGTGATTTAGAGTTTTGAAATCTCTTGTATTAAAATCTACATTAAAAAAATCATCTACTTGATTAAATAAGAATGCACAGTTCTAAACAGACTATTTTAAACATAGCTTGGAGAACTTACTTTGTGGATTCCAACCCCGTGAACTAAGATGTGTCATCCAAACAAGCAACTTCTCCAATCTCCAGATTTCCATCCAGAAATATAACTGAAAAATCAACTAAACATCGGAGCCCAGGTACCATGCCTGTGCAGAGATACATAACACCAATACCAACACATTTTGCAACATTTAAGAGCTAGGGAAAGGCTGTGTTAATGTTTTCATGATAAGAAAAGAAATGGAGGTATGAGCACGTAAAAATGTGATGTAACAAATCCACATGACATGACTGCTCCACCCCAACCTGCATTAATTCACTAAAGAGAGAAACTTTATGCAACTCCAGGTGGTTATCCAGATATGTTGGATTATAACTTCCATCATCTCTAATATAGGATGGCCCCTATACCAAACAGCCATTTGAACAGAAGTGTAATGGAGAGCTTGTTTTATTTTTAATGTTTCAGTCAAGTGTCTGCTGGAACTATATTGTAACGTTGTTATGCTTAAATAAATTCCACACCCACAAAGACACACATTGCACAACAACAACAACCCAAATCCTACTACAACAACATGAAATGAGAGGGAAAACAATTCCACATTCATCCTGGAAAAAACTCACCCTGGGGCTAGAGGTTCCAGATTCAGGAACTATGTGACGGATAGGGGTAATTTTTTGCCTCCAAACTCCCTGCGGGATGCACCCACCCATACATCAAGGCCAAATACTTCTATTTTTTATCTGCAGTTCCTCTCATAATGGATGAGAGGGATACCATTTTGAGAGGGCATACAGAGCTAAATAGGTATCTGAGGGCAATACTGTGTTCTGGGGTGCCTATGGGCATGGGAAGATGGCATTTTCATGTGAAAGCACATGAAAATGTCATCTTCCTATGTCCATAGATACACCAGAACACAGTATTTGGGGTGATTTCTATATAGTTTAAAATGCACCATTTTAAAAAGGGGGATTAGTATAGGCTTCAGACGTCATAAAAGTAGGTTGCATGGGATTCATGCAGCTTGTGAGCCACACTATACTCACCCCTGCTTTAATTCCATGATTTAAAAATAATAACATATCAAAAGAGACCCAGTATGCTGTAGTGGTGTTAGCTTTGGACTAGGACTCTGGGAGACCAGGGTCTGAATCCCTGTTCAGTTATGGAAACCCACTGGGTGACCAGGGACAAGACCCACTCTAAGTCTTTAAGGAAGGCAATGGCAAACTTCCAAAAAAATAATAACAATAATCCAATAACATCCTATGACAGAGTCACAGAGACATCATAAGTCAGAGTCAAGTAGTAGGACACAAAAACAACATATATATTTATGTAATCTGATGTATAAACTAATGGTAGGAACAAAATACTGAGTGGTTGTATAAAGGGAGGCAATTCAGCAAAACACCAGGATAGAACAGGATAGTAGCATCTGTGGCCATATCATATCACACGATGTTGTGTCTGTCCAGTAGCTGGTCTGTAGTGTATCTGTTGCTGGAGTGCTCCTTCTCATTGATGGATAAAACTCATCAGTGCCTCCCAAACATGCTGCTTTTGTCCTATTGATTCAAATTCCTCTTGAAGCAGTTCCAATATGCAGGTAGTTATGTGGGGTGAGTGGCTGTGATTCTGCTCACTGTTTCCAAGCAAGTTGTTTTTTTTCTTTCTTTCCTGATTTCATTCTTTATTTTCATTTATTTAATGGATTATCATGATCTTTCAGTTGTATAAATAAATAAATAAATAAATAAATAAGAAATACAGACCAAAAGGCATAATGGGATAGGACAGGGAAGTAGAACTATGGGGACTGACATGTGGAAGACACAGGCTGGGAGAGAAGAAGTACTATGATGATTTGAAAGAGCTGTGCAACAATGAGTGTCCCCAACAGGATATGTTTGCATTTCCTAAATTAACCCAGTTGTGGTGCCTTACAAGCCTGGTGAGATAAAATCCCTAGAGAAGCCACCTATATTATTCATAGACTTCAGACACTTTGTTGAACACACCAGTCTTCCACTGTATAGTTTCAGTAGCTTTATTATTATTATTATTATTATTATTATTATTATTCAATATTATAATGGCCAGAGTACTGTTCATGTCTTCTGTGTGTATCACTACACCAAGAGGCATCACTAGGAAATGCAGGATTTGTGTGGATTGCACTAGGTGACACTCTTTGCAAACATCTGCATTTGGGAAGAAACAGGCTGTGGCATTTGCCTGCATCTCTTTAAAATGCTGAAGAGATTAAGTGAGTGGGGTGAAGTTCAGTGACAGGACAAAGGAGAGCCCACATGGTTTAACAACATTTTTCAAATTTTCAAAATTTTAATTTTAAAAAAATATTTTCAATTTTGTTTTAAAAAATATTTTATTTTTTATTTAGTTTTAAATCACATCTGAACAAATTTTCACTTTAACCCACATGAAACCATGTACATGTAAACACATTTAGGTGGTGTGCATGCTATTGTAGTTTAAAGGAATAATTTTCATTTTGCTAGTTGTTTATGTCACAACCATTACCATTACTTTCAGTGATAGACAGGAAGTATGATTTATGAGTAGCATTAGTACAAAATAAATGACTAAGGAGTCTATGTGAAGCAGTGACACCATGAGTTACCACACCAGGTAACACCAACTCTGGTGACATTACTGTCTTCTCTCATGTAAGCAGTTGTAAGCAGTTTGTTCAGTGTGGAACATCAGGGATGTGGAAGAAATTTGCATGTCCAATAGCATTGCATAAGCAGATAAACACTCAACAAACAGAGGCACATTGTACATTGAGCATCTAGAGGTGCCTGCCCATTTGATTATATATTGGTGGCTCAGCATTGCAATCCACTAATGATACAGCATTCTGCAACTGCCACATTACTCCATAAACACCAGATTATGCTCCTTGATGTTAGATTTCAGCCACGGGATTGAATCCAAGCATGGTCATATTTATAGGTATTGAAATTAATGATACTTAAGGTAGAGCCAGCATCTTGTAATGGTTTGGGTGTTGGACTAGGACACTGGGACATTACTGTTTGAATCCCCACATGCCCGTGGAAACCAGCTGGGTGACTTTAGGCAAGTAACACTCTCTCAGCCTCAGAGGAAGGCAAGGGCAAACACTTCTGAACAAATTCTGCCATGAAATAGAAATGTCTTGGGGTCACCATAAGCAATATTCTTCTTGATTTTAGAGGGCTGAATTTATGGAGATGTTATCTTTAGTTATATTGCGAGTAGAACCAACAAAATCAGTGAAACTTAAGTTATTTATGACTACCTTCAGGTGATATCACACGACAACGCAACAAAGAAGTCGTGACTAACTTAGGTCATACTGATTTTATAAGGAATGTTGCTACAGTTGTATGTCATGCTTTTCAGAAGGAAATCAGAAGTACATTCCACTGGAGATAGGCAAATGAGTTAGAAAGCCCGATTTTGAAATTTTTTAGTCAATAGAAACTGCAGTTTGCCAAAGTGCAGTCTGCATTTATTGAGACCGAACCAAAAGAGTCGGCTTTTCATGAATATATTCAGCAGTCAGGGTGTGCATATGTGTGTGTTGCTGTTGTTTTTCATTCCAGCTCAAAAATAGGTGGGAATGTTTCCCTTTCCCAGGGTATTGTTTTTGCAATTGGTGTTCTTCGTCCTCAGCTAAATCAGGTAGTCAAATGCCGAACTCAAAGGGTGCTCAACAATGGCTCCTTTTCAACCTGGAAAGAAGTGACCAGCAGGGTCCCACAGGGCTCTGTCCTGGGCCCAGTTTATCAAATTTGCAGATGACACTAAACTAGGAGGAGTAGCTAATATCCCAGAGGACAGGATCAAAATTCAAAATGACCTGAATAGACTAGAAACCTGCGCCAATGCTAACAAAATGAAATTCAATGCAGAGAAATGGAAGGTACTGCACTTAGGGAGGAAAAATGAAATACACAGATATAAAATGGGGGACACCTGGCTGAATGAAACTACGTGTGAAAGGAATCTAGGAGTCCAAGTAGACCATAAGCTGAACATGAGTCAACAGTGCGATGCGGCAGCTAAAAAGGCCAATGCAATTTTAGGCTGCATCAATAGAAGTATAGTGTCTAGATCAAGGGAAGTAATAGTGCCATTCTATTCTGCTTTGGTCAGGCCCCACCTGGAATACTGTGTCCAGTTCTGGACACCACAATTCAAAAAGGATGTTGAGAAACTGGAGCAGGTCCAAAGGAGGGCAACTAAGATGGTGAAGGGACTGGAAACCATGCCCTATGAGGAACGCCTTAGGGAACTGGGATGTTTAGCCTGGAGAAGAGAAGGTTAAGAGGTGATATGATAGCCCTCTTTAAATATCTGAAGGGATGTCATATTGAGGAGGGAGCAAACTTGTTTTCTGCTGCTCCAGAGACTAGGATGCAGAGCAATGGATACAAATTGCAGGAAAAGAGATTCCACCTCAACATTAGGAGGAACTTCCTGACAGTAAGGGCTTTTTGACAGTGAAACACACTCCCTTGGAGTGTGGTGGAGTTTCCTTCCTTAGAGGTCTTTAAGCATCCATCTGTCAGGGATGCTTTGATTGGGAGTTCCTGCATGGCAGGGGGTTGGACTGGATGGCCCTTGTGGTCTCTTCCAACTCTATGATTCTATGATTCTATGTAGCATTGTAAAGTCATGTCATTCACTACCATGTTTCTCACTCTAGTAACTGATCCAAGTAACATTGCCCTCACTCATGGTTGGTTTTCTTCCACCTTTTGCAATGTCACTATATTATCCCAGTTTAGCTCATGCAACCTATGTGACTATCTGAGGAAGCACAGGAGGAGTAACAAGAAGAAAAACATAATATTGAAGTAGCAGCGAGATCACAAAAGTGGACAATGTCACAATGTGCACCAGGGATAGGGTAGGTTTCTTCCTTCCAAAAGCACTCATTTCATCTTTTTTGATTCATAAGATTTGATTTATATGGGCATACATGGGGCATAACTGAAGCCTTAGGCCTATAACCAGAAAATGAAAGGCCTAAGTGGAAAAAGAATCAATCCAAATAGTCAGTACTTAATTACAGGTAGCCTAATATGTTTAAGGTTACTGAACTGCATTACTTCTGAGTGAGCAATTGGGTGGACTCCAATCCTGTCTGCACACTTTACTATGCATTTATTCCACAAGAAAATGAAATGGAAAGTTGTGGCTGATGTTTTAAATCAAGACTGAACATGTAAGGAAGGTCCTGAAATATCCCAACTGAGGTATGGCATATTAGCTCCCTCAATGTTTCTTTTAACCTTCACTGTTTGTGTATGACTAGAGTTACTGAGTAAGAATGCATGGCTGTTGCAAATGAACATTTTAGCATTTTATGTCCTTTGCACTGCTGCCTGCACAAGGATTAAGGTCTTCTGGAGGAACCCTAATTCATATCACATCAATGAAGCCAATACACTCTTCTCAGACATGGGAAAGGGCCTTCTCAGCCGTGGAACCCAAAATATGAAAAGCTATCCCCTTGGAGGCCGAACTGATGCCAACACTCATCTCATTTTGGTTTCAAGGTAAATGTGGTTGTTCATCTAGGCCTTTGGATCTCATTAATTCATCCCATTAGTTTATCCCTGTGCCATCTGCCCCAGGATGCCTCCTCTTAACTATGTTTTAAGAACCCAAGCCCTCCCTCCAGTCCACCTGCCTTGGTCCAGGCCCCAGAGGGAGAGAAGAACCACTGCACCTCATCCCCTTCCCACCACTTCCCCTTTTCCTTTTGTGTTGTCTTTTAGACTGTAAGCCTGTGGGCAGAGATCTGTCTAACTATAAGATTGTATGTACAGCACTATGTAAACTTAGTGCTATATAAATAATAATAATAATAATCCCAAACACATAGGTTTTTTTTAAATTTTTCAGTCTTCTAATCTTTCAAGCCAATATACCGTAGTGTTTTTTGCTAAGACTCTGGAGACCAGGGTTCAAATCCTTGCTCAACTACTGGGTGACTTTGGACAATTTGCACACTCTCAGCTCCAGAGGGAAGGTAATGGCAAACCCCCTCTGAATAAATCTTGCCAGGAAAATCCCTTGATAGGGTCCCCTTAGGGTCACCATTAAGTCAGAAATGGCATGAGAGCACACAGACACACACATGTGGTACTTCAATAAAATAAATTATTTTATTGCTTTGAACTATTTAATTTGTTGTAATGCCATTTGTAAGCTACCCCGAGATCTTTTGATATAGAGTGGGGTGTTGTAATAACAATAACAACAACAATACATTTTAGATTATAATAAATTTAATAAATAAATTACTTATTATTATTATTATCTTTGCATTTTATTTATTATTTATAAATAAATGATAGAAGAGTTCACCCACGGGCTCAAAGTGAGCACTCTTTCTGGAACGGCACCAGAGTCCCAAACATCTTAATCTTGCCTTGCCTCTGTTAACACCTGCTTCCCACCTACATTTCCTGTTTATCTAAAATGTCAGCTAAAATTCATTTTAATGTATTTAACAACTGTAGAAATATAGTTAGAGGGATGTTGAGGACAGTAAAATTTTCTCCAGTTCAAACTACAGTCCTGTATTTTTATTTGGAAGAACATTCATGACATCCAGTGGGGATCAATCAATCCCTCATTCAAAGATTGAATTCCAAATCATTTAGGGTGGTTTAGAAAGCATTCTTAAGGGTACTGGTGGTGTGCTTTGATCCCAGAGTATCTGATCCAAAGTCCTGCCAGAGATTTGCCAACAGGGAAGAAATAATGAGGACATTGTTTGGTTAGAGGGTGTCCTCCTCCCAAGTTTTTCTTTTTCATGTCAGAAAAAACGGTTTTAGACTTGGAAAGTGTAGCTGGTGTGTAGTGTGGTCCCCAAAGAAGGACTGCCATACCACCAGGTTGGTCAGGTTTGACCCAGTTTCTGAGCCTGGTGCTCATTTGGACCACCATCTGGCCCAGATTCACTTTTTTTAAAGCAAGTTTCTTGTCCCTCTACGATGATGCAAAATGATGCTATGATGCAAAATGTGCAGTCACTCCTTTGTCCAATATCACAAGCAGATATGACTCAATAGAAAGATAATCTGCTTGGTAAAGGAGAAAGCAATAAGGAAAGAGGAAGACCATATTACAAGACTCAATCAAGGAAGCCACAGCCCTGAGTTTGCAAGAGCTCAGCAGGGCTATTGATAACAGGATGACTTGGAGGTCTCTCATTCATAGTGTTGCCATAAGCTAAAGTCAACTTGACAGCAATAAACAACAGCAACAACTGTGAACACATAGGTAAGACTAATGGACCCAATGGTTTTATCTTCTAGTTGTTAAGTGCCCTTGAGTTGTTCATAACTAATGGCAACCCTATGAGTTAGGCAACTGCAAGACCCCGTCCTCAACTGCTCTGCTCAGGTCCTGTAAATTCAGGCCCATGACATCCCTGATTGAGTCTATCCATCTGGTGTGTGTTCTACCTCTCTTTCTACTGCTTTCCACCTTTACTAACACTAATGAGTCACCCCTTTTCATGATGTAGCCAAAAAACACTAATGTCAGTTTCATCATCTTGGCTTCCATGGAGAATTCAGGCTTGATCTGTTCTAGAACTCATGATAGGATTTAGGCTTGTGTGAAATAGCTGCACTTGTAGAATTCAAGTTGGGCAAATGTGAATTGAATATGTCCATAGTACAATACCCCCAAAAAAGTACAAGGGGGGTATCCAAAATTTTAATGATCACCTTTAAAAAAATTTGACAGAAAGTTTGTTTTGATTTGTAGTTGTTAACTTATCTCTATGTAGTCACTGTCTAGATTTATACATTTTTCCCAGCATATCTTGACTCTCCAAATACCTGATATTGTAGAAGTCTGCAGAATGCGCCTGACAAGGATTTTACACTTTAGTCACTTTTGGCACAGCCAATCACAAAAATAAAGGACACAATGAATTGATTTTCTCAGCAACGTGCAGTTAGGGACCAATGATGACACTGACAAAATTTCATCAATATGACATAATAACTCCCAGGTAATAATTATTACTTTACGATACCCCCTCATAAGGTGCAATCTGCAGACTTCTACAATATCAGGTATTCGGAGGGTCAAGATACGCTGGGAAAAATGTATAAATCCAGATAGTAACTACATAGAGATAAGTCAACAACTACAAATCAAAATAAACTTTCTGTCAATTTTTTTAAAGGTGATCATTAAAACTTTTGGATAGCCCCTCGTATAGCCACATTTGTAAAGGAACTTACTCAGGTGTATGACACCAACAGGATTCCAGCCATAGTCTTCCATGGGTGAACAGAGATCCAGGCTCATCCTAGAGCAAAACAGGTTTCTTTTTGCACATTTAGGCCGCAATCCTATAGGCCCCCTGCACTGGAATAACTTTACCAACATGGGTGGGGGCACCAAGGGAAAAATTCCATGGGTGGTACAATTATAGAATAAGGCACTGCACGTACAGACTGCTCAGAACCAACAGATTTTGCCTTACCACCCTTGAAAGACATACAACCACACTAGCATTATATACTAACAGGACTCTGGGCATTTTCTTACCCATCTGCCCTTTCCCTGGTCTGACCACAACAATGGACATTTTTCTAGTAAATCAACATGTAATAACACCCAGCACATTCTGATTTTGTCAAAAAGAGCTGTTGCAAAAGCTGAACCTTCCCATGCTACCCTAGTCCATTCAATTTGCATTTCCCCCCTCTTTTGACCAACAAAGGATAAAGTTTGTCAAGCAAGATGGATCAGAATGAAGCAATCTGATGACAGGATATGTTGATTTCTTTCTCTGTCGCACCAGCTTCTAAAAACGCCGGCTGCTCAGAGTTGTTTGTGGAAAAGCATTATGGGAGATGTTGTCTACTCCCGACAAGTGGCGTCCCTCTGAAGACAGACATTTATTAGGATACATAATGCGGATAAAGATGAAAAGTGCCTTGGCATGCTGATTTGCCGTAACTGTCATATGCAATGATAGCTTCAAGTTTTTCACCTCAGGGATTCTCCTTCCCTGTGGAAAAGCACCCTATGAGGGACTATACCGATAATGCTGAGTATTGCAATGAATGTCTGAGAGAGCGTAATAAAAGCTGTTGGGCCAGGCATTGAAGAGTGTGCCATTTTAAAACACAAAAATCTGTTATTATGATGTTAGCGCAAAAAGAACAAGGGAGGGAAGACACTTTCAAGTGTAGTTCAGTGCTCTCTTAATGAGGAACGGGGTCTTCTTAAGAGCCAGCCAACAACTGTGGAGGAACACATCTCCTTAGTAGTTGATGTCCTCAAAACAGCTGACATTCTCAGATAAATCAGCTTGCATCCTGCCTCTCCTCTTCATATCACCTGGAGTGACAGAATAGTGCTAATTTCATGGGTGGGAGGGAAAGGAGCTGGGAAACAAGAGAGAGAGATAGAGAGAGATGCATATATATCCTCATGCTTTTGATTCTTTAGAGTAAAATTAACCAAGCCAGAAGTGGTTGAGATAGGAGGAGAAGGAAGATGTTTTGTCCAACAAAATCTTAGTGTTTTGTTTTTGTTTTTAAATTCTAAGGTGGTGCTCTTGTCCTCCTTCCAGGAAGATCAATATTTCTTTTTTCCAATCACAGTTGTTGTTAAACTGTGAATGTTTACTGTTCCAAGCCAACATGAGACATGAAAGACCTACCCACAGGACACAGAATGGTTATTGTATGCAAAAGGGTCATACTATATCATCTTCTCTTACATCTACTTACAAATTCTGTTCTGTGATTCTCAAACTTTGCTCCTCCAGATGTGGTAGGCTAGAATCTCCTTTGTGTCACATAGTTATGTTCATTCTGTTACGTATAGAGGTCTACCTTTCTTTCCATTGTGCAACAGATGAACAGCCATCTCTTCCTGGTCACAAATTCCTTATCCATCGATTCAATTATCCACAGCTTGGGATCATTTTATATATATAAGCAAATCTTGATTTTGCCATTTTATATAAGGAATATCGTTTCACTACGCCTTTGAATTTAATGGGATTTCAGCACCCATGGATTATGGTATCTACAACAAGTCCTGGAACCAAACCCCAGCCCACTGTACTCAGTGCCATAAGGGGCATCTTATAGGGGTAACTATGTTGAGTCTCCATTCAAAATGGAATAGGCTTACTCTAGTCAAGGCTAGCCAAAAAGATTCCAGCCATGTACTTGCCCATTCTAGGTGGTGTGTAACTATTTGTCAATGCCTTCAATGTACTACTTGATTCACTGTTTTTTCAGAAATTGTTACATTATTAAACTACAATGAACCCCTACACACAATGAACAATATGACAAAATGGGCAGTACAAATAATCACATATAGTAAAGTTATACAAATTGACTGCAAAAGTCTTTCATATTGTGCTGTTTACTGATTTGTATCCTTTATCTTTTTGATTTTTTAAAATGGTTTTAATTCTATAGCTAGGTGAATTATATTTTAATTTTAAGGTGAATTATATCCCTTTGCATAGTTTTAGATTTAATCATATCCTTTCTGTTTTTACATCTGTATTTGGAGATTTGTAAATGCCCTGAGTCCCAAAATAGGTGAGATATAACTGAAAGAAGGCAATAATCCCAAATATCTCAGAAATTCAGAAATCTTCAGAAAAAGCAAAATTTACCCCCAAACACAGGATTGTTCTGAGCATTTGAGAATTCTCCAAAAACAGTCTAAGAAAGAATGTACACATAACCAGGTTGCCAGCTTACCACATCCAAAGATAACCAATCTTTCTGCAACATCAGAGGTATAACTATGGGAATAGGGTAAAATGAGGACATTGCCCCTCTAGTGCCTCTGGAAAAAGAAAACTGTTTGTTCCTCCAGTAGCGATAGGTGCTTTGGGAATAATTTCAAGTGGAATGACAAAACATGCAAATGAAATTGCCATAGATAGGATCACAACAGCATCATTACAAAAAGGGATACTCCTTGGAATGTCCCACATTATCCAATAATACTTACTTATTTCTTGATATTTCGATAGACTCCAAATAACTGATTAACTAAAATGTCATTGAATAACATCTGGAGCCCTTTCTCACTACACACCTATAATACTATGATACCACCTTAAACAACAAACATATTAAATCTTACGATTTACAATTTAGGGAGGAGTATTTAGAATTTTCAATCAGAGACCTCTAAAGCTTCACCTAACTACAAAGCTATGGCAGTCAAAGTGTAATCATACCACTGTACTTCTGTAGTGTGAAAGGGTCTCAGATAGATGCTGAAAAGCTGAAGAGCAGGAGGAGGAGGCGGGAGGAAGAAAAATATGAATTCTGGTTTAAAAAAAAAATTGTATCAAACCCACACTGCCCAGGTTGTCTCTTCTACTGATGAATACAGTGGTCAAGATTCTTGTTGTGTGCCTTTGTTTCTGACCTATGGAGACCCCAAGGCAAACCTATCATGGGGTTTTCTTGGCAAAATTTCTTCATAGGTGTTTTGGTATTGCCTTCCCCTGAGCTGAGAGACTGTGACTTGCCCAAGGTCACCCTGTGAATTTCATGGCACAAGTGGGAAGCAAACCCTGGTTTCCAGAGTCATAGTCCAATGTTCAAGCCACTAGGCCACACTGGCTCTACTCAGATAAATTTAGAGGCTGTACAGACCGGCGATCCATGCCGGCATTGGGGCAGAGTGGGCACATGGCGACTGGTCACTGCGCACCCTGATTCCACCCCCATGTTGGTATGATGCCGTGTGCCCCACCGCATGGTGGGAGGCATCTCAGTGCTCCCTTGGCACAGCATGTACATGCCCTGCACCAAAGGAGCACCAAAAAGCCACTGTGCCAGTGGCTATGGTGCCCTTTCCACAGCACATAAAAAACTGCTTTTTGCAGCCACTTTCTGTGCCACAGAAAGGCCAGATTGGGGCCACGATGTGCGGTTGCCACAGCCCCATTTCAGCTTTGAAACTGGTGGTGAGTCTGTACCGCTCCATAGTTAACTAGGTAGTGCCTCCTGGCCTGTTTCCCACCTTCCTGGATAATAGCCACTACGAGAGCTAGAAATCTGTTCTCCTGTCAGTCGGTGTGCAGTATGCTGATGTTTCCCCACCTCCCACGAGTGATCTCTGGTCCAATAATTAGAAGCAGGATTTTTGTTGCAATTCCTCTTTGGATAGGAAATGGCACACAGGAAGGAGTGGAAACATTAATCTGCTTCGTCCCAATCTGCAGGAGCACAGACCTTCATAACCAGCAGAGGCTGATGTAAGGCAGGATTAGGGAGCTTTTATGATTTCTACCTATTACCTGCACTCTAACCACTATTTAGAATAGTGATCGTGAATACCAATCAGTTATGGATGTGCAACTCTAATTGACATATTAGTAACTGTGATTGGGAATGCCAGCCAATGTCACAACACAGCAACAGGCTCTTTACAAAGACTCATATACAAAGAGGACCCTAGGTCAGTATCAGACTACATTGTTGCAGAGCTATATTTCCACCTTAACTGCTACAGCTGCCTCCTGTGGAATTCTGGGTTTTGTAGTTTAGTGAGGCCTAAGAGCTTTCTGGCTGAGAATTCTAAATGCCCTTCCCTAAAGTACAAATCTCAGGATTCCACAAGTGGCAGCGATATAAATTAAGGTGGAATACTAGCGCTATAACAGTGTAGTATGATATTGAGCTAAGTTACCGCAGGTGTAGCTTCAATGAGTACTTGCTTGGCTAGTTTGCAATGCAAAACCTGGCAGTGTGTCACCATACCTTATGAATCTTTTCTTTCTCATTCACCGAACACCGTCCTTAGATTTAATTGAGCCTCTGGTCCCTGGGAGACAGCGACAGCCCTCACTCTAGGCCAAGTTTAGCATTTCATTATTTAGTAATCTGAGCCAGAGTAGTGCTATTATTGACTCTCCAGCAATCCTCTTTGCTTTCTCTAACAATAAGAGGGTGCCCATAGAAATAATTGATACCACATTCGGCTTTGGAGTGAGCGTTCCCTTGGTGGATTGTGCACGGAAAGCTTTTTGATTTAGGCTTAAGAATAACAAAAGTTGGGGATATTTTTCACCGACGACCCCCGTATGACATGTCTGTAACCCCTTTCACAGCAGGAATGTTGGCCTCCAGGCATCTCTTAGCAGCTCAAATGAGTGACTAGAGGCTTTCCTTCTTTTATTATAGATCTGCTGGTTAAAAGTGGAAGCCTCTTAAAGGGAAATCATTTTTTTCCCTTTTCTTTTCTCTATAAAGAGATATATATGGCCAAGATCCAATATCAAGGGGACAGAGTGTAACTTGACACACATGGAGCGACCCTGCAGTTGTGCAACCCTGCCTGGTTAGGGAATTGTGATGCTACACCACTGCATAAACAACCAAAGGAACATGACCAACAACCAATTTTCATAGAATCATAGAGTTGGAAGAGATCACAAGGGCCATCCAGTCCAACCCCCTGCCATGCAGGACCTCCCAATAAGGCAGTGACCTAATAAGACCCTTCAACACAACTGACCTACTTTTGGGACTTGTAATTTATATATAAAATTGTCCTAACAATGAACTGTAACTAAAATGTAAACAACTAAGGGAAATGTATCTGTATGCTCAGTGTGAAATATACAATGTACAAGTATTCTTTTCCCCAATGAAATTTTCCTTCAACTCCTAAATTTCTAGCTTTGCAGTAACTTAAAACTTCAGTTGAGCATTTAGAAATACAGTTGTTCCTCTATCTCCATGGATTCTTTATTGACTGCTTGAAAATATTAAAAACATTTATATATTAAAAAAGCAAATATTGATTTTGCCATTTTATATAAAGGACACATTTTACTGTGCAATTGTATATAATGGTACTTGAGCATCTACAGATGTTGGCATCCAAAAGGGGTCCTGGAACCAAATCCCAGTTGATACCAAGGGCCTACTGTACAATTTAGGCATCCAAAGAAAACAAGGAAGCAAAATTATCAAAGGAAGGCAAATGCAGCAAATATAAATGTTAACACATTTTCTAGAATAGGGGCCTAGATCCTATTATTTAGCCCCACTGTTTAGTACAACCATTGAATCAACAGGATTTTTCTTTGAGTTGACTTATTATACAATTAATTCTTTAAGTGTATTCTAGTTGAGACTAACAACCACCTGCTATGCCTTTTATCTGTCCAGTTGATCCATCCACTCTAGAGTTGGACAGCATGTCCAGTCTATCAGACAAAGCTTCTCATCAAGAATCAGGCTGTTTAATTTTTTTCTTACCTATTTTGTCCTTAAGTTCCCCATATACCAGGTAGACTTTATATGGTCCTTTTTTCAGTTTCTCTACAACAAAAGAAATCCAATGACTAGAGATGCTGGAAAAATCAAAATGCTCTTAGTTAAAATTATTATTACTATTATAATGGCTCCTTTTCATCCTGGAGAGAAGCGACCAGTGGGGTGCCACAGGGTTCTGTCCTGGGCCCAATGCTGTTCAACATCTTTATTAATGATTTGGATGACAGAATTGGGAGCATACTTATCAAATTTGCAGATGACACTAAACTAGGAGGAGTAGCTAATGCCCCAGAGGACAGGATCAAAATTCAAAATGACCTGAATAGACTAGAAAGGTGGGCCAATGCTAACAAGATGAAATTCAACACAGAGAAATGTAAGGTTCTGCACTTAGGGAGGAAAAATGAAATGCACAGATATAAAATGGGGGACACCTGGCTGAATGAGACCACATGTGAAAGGGATCTAGGAGTCCAAGTAGACCATAAGCTGAACATGAGTCAACAGTGCGATGCGGCAGCTAAAAAGGCCAATGCAATTTTAGGCTGCATCAATAGAAGTATAGTGTCTAGATCAAGGGAAGTAATAGTGCCACTCTATTCTGCTTTGGTCAGGCCCCACCTGGAATACTGTGTCCAGTTCTGGGCACCACAATTCAAAAAGGATGTTGAGAAACTGGAGCAGGTCCAAAGGAGGGCAACTAAGATGGTGAAGGGACTGGAAACCATGCCCTATGAGGAACGCCTTAGGGAACTGGGGATGTTCAGCCTGGAGAAGAGAAGGTTAAGAGGTGATATGATAGCCCTGTTTAAATATTTGAAGGGATGTCATATTGAGGAGGGAGCAAGCTTGTTTTCTGCTGCTGCAGAGACTAGGACGCGGAATAATGGATATAAATTGCAGGAAAAGAGATTCCACCTCAACATTAGGAGGAACTTCCTGACAGTAAGGGCTGTTCGACAGTGGAACACACTCCCTCGGAGCGTAGTGGAGTCTCCTTCCTTGGAGGCCTTTAAACAGAGGCTGGATGGTCATCTGTCAGGGATGCTTTGATTTGGACGTCCTGCATGGCAGGGGGTTGGACTAGATGGCCCTTGTGGTCTCTTCCAACTCTATGATTCTATGATTCTATGATTCTATGATCATTATTAATTATTATCCCACCCCGCTGTGGAATGCAACTGGGGATGCTTTACATCATTAAAATATACAACTCCACATCCCCAATCCCACCCACCAATTAAAATATAATTAAACAAATTACAATATAAAACATAATTTAAAATATTAAACAATAATCAAGAGTAACTGCAGGAAGAAATCAGGGTCCAGTGAGTTAGATTTTATATTTTTTGGTGGCCAGGTACCTATTCAGGGAAGGCCTGCCAGAAAAGATCCATCTTCACAGCTTTTTTGAAGCTGCTTAAGGTAGTTATGTGACAGATCTAGTGATGTAAAGAATATTCATCAACATTTGATAAACAGAAGAAATTTCTGTTATTCGAAGATTTTGAAAGTTTTTTAAAGAGAAGAAATTATGAGCACTTCTCAATCAACGAGTAAAAATTTTGGTTTTTAATTCCATGGCCAGGAATTGAGCATTTTGCATAAGCAAAGCTACCATTCATGCTGGGTTTTTCTAGCAGAGGAATGTTCTTTAAACCTCTTCCAAACTTCCTTTTGACATGCTAACTGAGTTTGAAATGCCAGGTAGTTAGTGTAAATGTCTGCCTCCCTTGCCTTTTATTTTCATTCCAGAAATTTGTGAAAAATGCTTCTCGACAGGGAGAGAAAAATACCTTTTTGAAACTGGGACATTTGAAAAGAATTTTTTTAAAAAAAAAAAAATCACATCTAGTTTTTGATGGGAGAGAAGAAAAAAATTGGTTTGTCACAACATTAGATGGATCTCATTCGGCAGGCCGTTCCATAATCTGGGAGCGGTTGCCGAAAAGCTGGGCAAACAGCTGCACCAGACCAAGAATGAAAGTCCCCTCAGCAGTGACCACAGCCTGCGGGCAGTGCTGCAGCCACTGGACAGCTCATTCTGGGTCTGATGTGGCTTCTTGATGAACAAGAAAGGGAGACGGCACTCTTTCTCACTCTCCAAGTGGCCACAGTAGTGCCACTGGATGTACTGCCAATTAGTTTCCAGGCACCATACAAAGTGTTGGTTATTATGTGTAAAGCCCTACATGGTTTGAGTTCAGGTTACCTATAGGATTGCCTCCTCCCATATAATCCGCCCTGTACACTCAGGTCTTCTGGCAGACATTTACTCTAGTCAGTCAAGACTAGGTTGGCAATAGTCGCCAGAGGACTTTTTTCAGCCACCTCTAGAGTGTGGAATGACCTGCCAGAAAAGAGTCAACAGATGAATACGCTGTCCACATCTAAAAGAGCATTATTATTATTATTATTATTTCCAACCTTATTCCCAATATAGGGACTCAAGGCGGCGTTAAAGACCAGCTTCTTCCAGTCAGCTTATCCAGATGATTTTTAAGTTGTGAATTTTAACTGATGAATTTTAAATGTGGATTGTCTTAATATGGATATATCTTATTTGTCTTTTTAAACTGATATGTATTTTAACTCAATTGTTTTAATTGATGTTTATGGTGTTTGTTAATTGTTAATTCCATGGGAAGAGGCAAGTATGAAATTGTTATTGTTATTGTTAGGATGTCATCTCATGCAGTCCTCACTGCCCATGCCCCACAAGTGACACCACTGAAATGATGTATCATTGACATCGAACTCCAGTGAAATTGATCAAAATATATAAAAGAGCTAATAATAATTGCTGGGAATGCTCGAAAGAAGCAGGCTCATTTCCCACATATAAGGCAGACGTATAAGAAAGAAAGAAAGAAAGAAAGAAAGAAAGAAAGCCTTATTAAATCACAAATGCAGAAAATACTGAAGCTGAAATGGTCAGAGAATCCAGAAGTTTTTTGTTAGGAATTTTATGATGAAAACATAAAATTAGAAAGATTCTTTGGCACAAGGTATTGGCAGTTAGATCCAAAGGAGGGTGACTAAAATGTGAAGGGTCTGGAAACTATGATCTATGAGAAATGTCTTAGAGAGCTGGGAATGTTTAGCATAGAGAAGAGAAGATTAAGAGGTGATATGATAGCCTTTGTTTAAATACTTGAAGGGATGTCATATTGAGGAGGGAGCAAGCTTGTTTTCTGCTGCTCCAGAGACTAGGACCCGGAATACGGAGTCTCCTTCCTTAGAGGTCTTTAAGCAGAGGCTGGATGGCCATCTGTCGGGGATGCTTTGATGGAGAGTTCCTGCATGGCAGGGAGTTGGATTGGATGGCCCTTGTGGTCTCTTCCAACTCTATGATTCTATGATTCTAGGTAATGCAAAGAATTGGAAACATCCCGAAATACCAAATACCAATGAATGGCAGAAAATATTTATGGAAATTGCAGAGATGGAAAAAATGACACATCTGATTAGAGAAAGATCTATATTTTTTTTTAAAAAAAAAATGGAAATTTTTAATGGAATACATACATCAGAGGGAGGGTAATAGGTTTAATAACTGATGTTATAGTAGATGAAATAAGAATAGCATGTTAGTTTAAAGCTAAAATCATTGTTTGTGGATTAGAAAAGCCTAGGTGGCTTTTTTTTCCCTTTTTAAAATGCTTAGCTATATATGATAAGAGGAAATGTGGAGGATTATGTTAAGTACTGTTACAGAAGAAAGTTAGAAGTCTTTTATTACATTGATTGTTAGTGTTTTTTTCTATTATACATATGTATAAGTAATAATTGGATTTCTTTTTTTTTCTGTGATGGTGTGTATTTATGTTTGCGTTAGTAATTAAATTGTTTTTTTAAAAAAATAAGAAAATCAAATGGCATTTTCATGAGCAATTCTACAATAGTTCTGAGCTGGTGTTGTACACCTTTAAGTTTAAAGGGCATACAAAATATTGGCTATGAATGAAAATATATCAACTCTTCCAGAAAGATTCATACAGTAAAAGAATAGAACAAATCTGTGCTGAAAACGGGGATTTGTTTGTTTGTTTATTTATTGCTAATATTCTCCCAAAGAATGCAACAAGTAGTTTTAGCAATTTTCCTCCTACTGCAAGAAAGGGTGCATCTACACTGTAGAAATAATGCAGTTTGATACCACTTTAATTGTCATGGCTCCATCCTACAGAATCCTGGGCTTTGAAGTTTGATGTGGCACCAGCCCTCTTTGGGAGAGAAGCCTAGAGACTTTCCAAAACTACAAATGTGAGGATTGCATAGGAGGGAGATACAGCACTTCAAGTAGTGTTGAACTGCATTATTTCTACAGTGCAGATACACTCAAAGTCTTCAAAAAATCATAAAGATTTTGAAGCCTATTCCAAACTCAGGACTTATTTTGGGCAAAATTTGTGTGTGGCTGCAAAACAATACTTTTGAGTAGAAATATTGTTCTCTATGCACACATGTTAATTCCAGAGACAGGTTCCTCTAGATTTCCTAACAAATGCAGGGAGTGCTGTTCCCCACCATTCAACCTCTTTGACCAGCCATGGTCTCGGTATTCCTGTGTTTTCTGGAATTCTTGACCCTTGGACACATTACATTTAATGATTTGTTGTCTCATCCCTTTGGATATCTGGGCTTTGAATAATAACCTCTGGACTGGCTGCAACCTTGCCCCTCTGCCTCCTTTCATCTTTTTGGATTACCTATGCATGACCTGGACTGGACAGACGTCCCTGTAGCAGCATCCCTTAGGAGAATCTGTCTCTTTGGACACTTGTTGCCTATGACTGCAGGAGACCCTCAGGGCTATAGGAGGGCAGGGGGTATCCTGCAGTCATAGGCAGCAAGTATCCCAAGAGACAGGTCTGGGAGGATGGCATTTTTGTGTGGTGCAAGGCACAGCCAGATATTGCTTGTATACCCTTGCTCTTCCTAGCTACTAAATGGCATGGGGATGTGCTTAAGCACATGAGATAGACTGCATGTGCACAAAAATTTTACATGGTCTATATGGTTTGGATTGAGGTTACTTGCAGGGTTACCTTTTACTATATATTCTACCCCGGACACTCAGGCCCTCTGGGAGACGTCTGCGTCAGTCAGCCAAAACTAGTTTGACTGTTACTCTGAGGACATTTTCTTCAACTGCCCCCAGACAGTGGAATGACCTGCTGGAAGAGATACATCAACTCAGGACACTGAGTTTAAATCAGCAGTATCTTCTGGCAAGCCTATCTACATTATTTTTAAATTATGGTTTTTAACATATTTATTGATGGATATTAATATATTGGTTTTACGTGGTCATTTAACTAATGTTATATCTCATGTCATGTTATTTGCTGCTGTTCCCTACTATGATGCACAGAGAGAGGTAGGTAAGAAATTAAATATAGTATAGTATAAGTCATTGCACAAAGGAGGTACTGGATACTTCCTTCTGTATTGACCATAAAAGGACATACAGATATGATTTTGTGGTTTTCGTTTGCCTTCAAACTGTTTCCCACTTATGTTGACCCTAAAGTGGGTCGCCATAGATCAAGATCAACTCAAGGGTGAACAACAACAACAACAACAACAACAAAAGGTGTACATGTCATGGGGCTTTCTTGGCAAGATTTGTTCAGAGGAGGTTTGCCATTGCCTTCCCTTGAAGCTGAGAGAAAGTGACTTGCCCAAGATCATTCACTCATTTTCATGGCCAAGCTAGAAATAAAACCCTGGTCTCCAGAGTTGTAATCCAACACTCAAACTACTATGCCATGCTGGGTCTCAGACACAGATGTCACAGGAGTTTCAATCTATGTGTGTCACCAACAGAATTCCAGTCCTCATCTTTTTGTTATTCACTTCATGTCCAATGAATTTAGTCTGTGGACTCTTTCAAACGGGGAGGAATTTCTCCCAACTCCGAATGGAGCCAATGCGGATTCATGTAAATTCGCTTGTTTAGCGAATTTACATGAACCCCTGCTCCGTTCGGAATTAGTTCCCATTACCCGAAATTAACCCCCTCTTGCCCGAATTTGCATGCGAAGCTTTAATTCGCAGTAAGGTAAAACCCATGATTGCATTCGAATTGGCTTCCCTCCTGCCCGAATTTGCATGTGAAGAGTTAATTTGCAATAACATAAAACCCATGATTGCATTCGAATTGACCTTAAATTATACTTCCAATTTAGCCTTGTATGAAAGAGTCCTGTGTCAGACATTTTTACATAATAATATACATAATATACCTTTGGAGGATGGGGAGCCAACCTTTGGAGGACATGGAGCCTAAACCAGCTTGGCCCTTTAACACCTGGATCCTCCCCTCCAGCCCAGGACCTGGCAGCGTGGGTGGAGTCCCAAGAGTGAGCAGAGATTCATAATCCCTGCCCCCACAACAACCACCAGGGTGTGTGACACTAAGAGTGTTACCTCGTTGCCAATTTTTAGTCTTTTAGTCTCCCCCCCCCTTTTTTTTATTCATGGTTTTAGAATGTAATCTGTTAAAATTGTTTATTGTTTATATTGTCTTTTCTTTTTCAGGATTGAATTGGGGGGGTTGGAAATGGGGATTTTTTTTCTTTGGAAATTGCTGAATTGAATGCCCAGGACAGAACCCTGTGGCACCCCACTTGTCACATCTCTTCAGGATGAAAAGGAACCATTGTTGAGCACCCTTTGGGTGCGGCCAGTCAATCAATTACAAATCCATGTAACGGATACTTTCTATAGCCCACATTTTACAAGCTTGTTTGCAAGAATGTCATAGGGGACCTTGTCAAAGGCCTTACTGAAATCAAGATATACTATATCCACAGCATTCCCTTCATCCACCAAGCTGGTAATTTTATGAAAAAAAGAGATCAGATTTGTCTAACATGACTTGTTTCTCTGAAACCCATGTTGACTTTTTGTGATTATGGAATTATCTATTAGATATTCACAGACTCTCTGTTTAATGATCTGCTGTAGAATCTTTCCTGGTATTGATGTCAGACTAACTGGATGATAATTATTAGAATCCTCTTTTTTTCCCTTTTTGAAGATGAAAACTTCTACATATTTAAATCAATTGAAACTCATTATATTGTTTAATATGTTTTTCGATTATTTAAATTATCTGATTATTTTTTCATCTGCTTAACCTGTTTGTAAGCTGCCCTGAGATGCACATCTTTGGGTGAATCTACAATGTAGAAATAATGCAGTTTGACACCACTTTGAGTGCTGTAGCTCCATCCTAGGGAATCCTTGGATTTGTGGCTTTACATGGTCTTTAGCCTTCTCAGCCCACAAAACTACAAATCTCAAGATTTTATAGGTTGGAGCCATTGCAGGTATAGTGGTGTCAAACTGCATTATTTCTAAAGTATAGCTGCATCCTGTGTCAACTAAATGCCATCAGTTTTGCTTTATACATCATGATTAATACTAGCTGAGAGATAACTAGGAACAGAAACCTTACAACCTCCATGAAACCATCTCCCTCTTTCTCTCTTTCCTTCCTTCCTTGTTTGCATCATCCTTTTCTGACATGACTCACATATAGGATACTCTCCCTATGCACCCCTATCACATCAATATCTTTCCCAGGTAGTGTTTGAAATGGAATTAAAACACACAGGGACATACACGTACCAGAATGCATCTTTTTGTCCCCCTCCTAAGACAGATGGCCCACAATGAGGTTAAAAAAAGGTATCTTGAGATCCAACCTGCAAGAACAAAAAACAAAAAAAAATGCTTGCATTGTTGTTTTCATTATCTTGCTTCTGTCATTTCATGAGCTTTGTATCTCACAAGGAAAGAAAGAAGGGGGAAAAGGGGGTGGAGGGGGGAAAACTGAGAAATTAATCTTTTGTGCATTGCCAGATAAAGACGAGACATGCTCAGACAAAAGATAGACTGGGAGAAGCTACTGTGATTGATGACTAAAGTAAAGGTGTCAGAAGAGTATTATGTAAATTACTGGAGGCACAGACCATTTCAGAGAGAATGAGAGGGAGAGGGGAAGATGGGAAGAAAAGGCTGCCGAGGCAATGTCACCAAGACAGTGGTCCCCAAGCACCAATTTCTTGCCATCTTTCATCTGCCGAGACAAGCTCACCTCACATTCTGTTTGGCTCGCACAATGCAACAAAGACTGGACAGAGTGTGCCTGTCTGCCTGTGTATGTGTGTGTGTGTTGTGGGAGAGCCTGTCAACATTAGCATGAATATTGTTTTTTAAAATGGG
The DNA here is from genome assembly GCA_034509955.1 of Urosaurus nigricauda. Classification (NCBI taxonomy): domain Eukaryota; kingdom Metazoa; phylum Chordata; class Lepidosauria; order Squamata; family Phrynosomatidae; genus Urosaurus; species Urosaurus nigricauda. The sequence goes on from JAOEGL010000001.1 coordinate 369,724,814, forward strand.
GGAGGGAGGGAGGGTGTCATGGTGGAGAAAAAAAATATCTGAAAGGAACCGATGGGGAGGTCAAAGAAAGGTGGCAGAAGTGTCCATCTTAAGAACTGTGATGTCAACACCGAAGTGAAAAAGAAATCACCTTGCACAATGTTCCAATATGTTGAGCATAGGGACCCCATCTCTCACAGCCTGATGCCTCTTCCTTAGTTCTTAGGATAAGGGAGAGGAATCTCAGGGTGAGAAGGCTGCCTTGGAAAAATTGTATATGTATGTATGTGTGTTCTTCATTATTTAAATTTGGTGAGTTTTTCCAATTTTGAATGACATACTCTGCAACTTCAATTGATGCTTAATGTATCATGATTAATGACATTCCTAGGGACTGACGCTTATAGCATCACCCTGGTAACATCACGAAGGATCACCTCCTGAAACAGCACAAACATTTGTCTCTAAATCTCAAGATTTGGCTCTGAAATTTCAGGTCCTGAGGTAGTCCTGACCTGGCACCTCTACTGAGTATCTGAATTGAAGGGTGCATCTACAGTGTAAAAATATACGCAATTTGACACCACTTTAACTGCCATGGTACCATCTTACAGGCTTATACTGTTTTAACCCTTGTAATCCGCCCCGATTGCTTGTTGAGAGGGGCGGACTAGAAATAAACATTATTATTAAATTCTTGTTTGTTTGTTTGTTTAGTGGAGAAAACAGCATTTTATGCACAGAATATGCCATTCCACGCCCAGAAAAAAAATTATTTTTTCTAAATACCCTAAAAGCACCAGATCCAGTCTAATCTTGGGAGCTAAGTAGGGTCAGCCCTCATAGAATCATAGAATCATAGAATCATAGAAATTTAGAGTTGGAAGAGACCACAAGGGCCATCCAGTCCAACCCCCTGCCGTGCAGGAACTCCCAATCAAAGCATACCCGACAGATGACCATCCAGCCTCTGCTTAAAAACCTCCAAGGAAGGAGACTCCACCACCCTCCGAGGGAGTGTGTTCCACTGTCGAACAGCTCTTACTGTCAGGAAGTTCCTCCTAATGTTGAGGTGGAATCTTTTTTCCTGCAGTTTGCATCCATTGTTCCGAGTTCTGTTCTCTGGAGCAGCAGAAAACAAGCTTGCTCCCTCCTCAATGTGACATCCCTTCAAGTATTTAAACAGGGCGATCATATCACCTCTTAACCTTCTCTTCTCCAGGCTAAACATTCCCAGCTCCCTAAGGCGTTCTTCATAGGGCAAGGTCTCCAGACCCTTCACCATTTTAGTCGCCCTCCTTTGGACCCGCTCCAGTTAGTACCTCGTTAGTATTAGGATGGCAGGCCACTAACGAATACCAGGTGCTGTAGGTTCAGACTGAGGAACGAACTGGCAAAATGACCTCTGAATGATTTCTTGCCTAAGAAAACCATGGGGTCTCCATAATTCAACAGGCAAAGTGAAGGCACCAATACCCCCAAACAACTTCTGAACTTGCGTCCTTCAAAAATGCACTTTTTGAAGACTTTCTCACAGCAAGAACATTACTAAAACCACTATTTGTTCCCTTTGTGAACAAAACAAAACACCAACAACAATTAGATTCCTAATGCCAGCCTACCCTGACAGAAAAAGTTTGGATACAAATCAAGTAAGTAAGTAAACAAATAATGATCTGCAGGCATGTAAGGACACAAGACGAAACTTAGCACATGAAACCAAAGGCTCATCTGGTGCCATAATCTGTTCCCATGGTGGCCAACCATAGCCCACATACAGGATATGAAGCCAACATCACACTCCCACTCATGTTCCCTAGAAGTTGATATTCAGGGATGGGAGTCGGAATCCTGTTGGTAACAGACATGTGCTTTGGATACATGCATGTCCTCTAGCCCCTTGCTCCTAATTTAAAACTTCTTCTCCTTCCACCCACATTCTCTAGGGCCTAGAGAATGCGTATGGAAAGAAAAGAAGTTTTGAATTAAGTGCAACGGGGGTAGGGGTGTGGAGGAGGAAAAAGGTAGGGGAGAAAGGAGGGAGGCGACCAAACCATTGGCAAGGACTCCCTCTCATCTCCTTCAGATTAATAGAAGGAGAGGGTCAGAGGAATGTGGTCATTGGCCCTCATATAATGGACTACAGTAGGGATGGGAAGCATTCCCCATTACCTAGCCATTTTTATCCTTTATCCCCTCCCTTTCTGCAGATGGATAACATGGAACTTGGCAGCTACCTGGAGAAGCAGAGAACTGTGTGTGTTGAGCAGTCCACATTCTGCACATGTCTTGAAGGATCGTGGCCATACTGTCTCTAACACTGAATATAGCAGACCACTTAGTGAAGAGCCATCACCAGTTTTGTCTTCCATGACTTTGAAGTCCAAGTCTCTTTGGAGGTCATCCAATGTGGCAGTCATCATTACCTCTTGTGAAAAAAATTTCCATAGATTAATTACACATTACACACTATGGGATGGACAAACTTGCTAAAGCTAGCCAGGCTAGGTTTAAATGGCCTTTCAAAACTACCACATATACCATCTCGAGTTCCATTATAAAAAGAAAGGCAGACTGTAACTAAGGCAGGTAAATAAGGCAAGCATACAGTTGACAGGCTGTGCCACTGGATTCAAAGCACTGTTGTTGTTGTTGTTGTTGTTGTTGTTGTTGTTATTTCTGTTATTTCTGATCTGCAGTTCTGGTTTATGATGCCCCTATCACAGGGTTTTCTTTGCAGAATTTGTTCAGAGGTGTTTTGCCCTTGCCTTCCTCTGAGCCTGAAAGACCATGACTTGCCCACAGTCACCCAGTAGGTTTCCATGGCTGAGTGGGGATTTGAACTCTGTTCTCCCAGTGTCCAGGTCCAACACTCAAACCACTAACCACACTGGCTCAGGATTCAACGTATGATCGTGCTTAAACAGCCTAAACCATGCAAGTGTTTGAACATGCCCAATCCATTTCTAGGCATGTAGAGAGGGAGGGGGAGGAAGGAAGGAAGGAAATCTCTGTATCTTGGAGAGTATTTGCCAAAGTTATATTTTTGCTACAGTGCATAGAACTCCCAAGCCAGTGGCTGATTTGGGGATTCTGGGAACTGCAATCCAAAAAGAATTGGCGCCCCCATCCCAAGAATGTGTTGCTGCCAATCATAGTAGAAAATACTGGGCCTAAACGGTCAAAACCTCTGATTTGGTAGTAAGCAGCCTCTTAAGTTCCATATATATCCATTTCCCACCCTTCTGACTATATGATTAACAAGTCTTCTACTTTCAAACCAATTATTACGTATCGTCTTTTGAATTTTACCTGTGACCCACCTTTGCTCTTCTTTAATTCTATGTCTGGCTTTTATTCAAAAATGTTATTTGGCTGAAGGCTAAACCCCTGCTGGCAGGCACCTCTCACCTTAGCACTTTACGAGTGAAAAGAGTGCACTGCTATTAATATTTCCTCAATCAGGTGGTATTTCATATACTGGCCTGATTTCAGAATGAGGACCAAATTGGCTAGAGAGATGAATACATTTCCATTAGCAGAATAAAGGTAGAATCACTTTGACCCTGCAGCAAGGCCTTCAACCTGCATTCAAGAAAACATTTCCCAACAACCTGCAGCAATCTCATATATGCTTTGATTTCTCCTGGAGTTTGCTATACAGTGGAAAGATGAAGCTAGGCATAGTCAGACACGAATTCTAGACTTTAGGAGAGCTGATTTCAATAAACTTAGAGAAATACTGGGGGTGATCCCATGGTCAAGAATACTAAAAGAGAAGGGAGTTCAAGATGGATGGGAGTTCCTCAAAAGGGAGATACTGAAAGCACAATTTCAGACAGTCCCAATGAGGAAGAAAAATGGGAGATGTCTCAAGAAACCGGTATGGATGACTAAGGAACTTACAACTGAGCTAAGTTTTAAACGGAACATGTATAAAAAATGGAAAAATGGGGAAATCACCAAAGAGGAATTCAAACAAATAGCCAGCACATGTAGGGATAAAGTCAGAAAAGCTAAAGCGCAAAATGAACTCAGGCTTGCTAGAGAGGTTAAGAACAATAAAAAGGGCTTTTTTGGATATGTCCGCAGCAAAAGGAAGAAGAAGGAAATGGTAGGACCACTGCGTGCAGAAGATGGCAAAATACTAACAGGGGACAGAGAAAAGGCAGAATTACTCAACACCTTCTTTGCTTCAGTCTTCTCAGAAAAGGCAAAATGTGCTGAACCTGAGGACAGTGAAGAAGGGGACAGAGTGGGGGAATTTCAGCACAGAATAAGTAAAGAGACAGTACAGGAATACCTGGTTACTCTAAACGAATACAAATCTCCAGGACCAGATGAACTACATCCAAGGGTATTAAAAGAACTGGCAAAGGTGATATCGGAGCCATTGGCAATAATCTTTGAGAACTCCTGGAGAACAGGAGAAGTCCCAGAAGACTGGAGGAGGGCAAACGTTGTCCCCATCTTCAAAAAGGGAAAAAAAGAGGATCCCAACAATTATCGTCCAGTTAGTCTGACATCAATACCAGGAAAGATTCTAGAGCAGATCATTAAGCAGAGAGTCTGTGAACATTTAGAAGCCAATGCCATAATCACAAAAAGCCAACATGGGTTTCAGAGAAACAGGTCATGCCAAACGAACCTGATCTCTTTTTTTGATAAAATTACCAGCTTGGTAGATGAAGGGAATGCTGTGGATATAGTTTACCTCGATTTCAGTAAGGCCTTTGACAAGGTTCCCCATGACATTCTTGCAAATAAGCTTGCAAAATGTGGGATAGACAAGTTAACTGTTACATGGATTTGTAATTGGTTGAGTGGCCGAACTCAAAGGGTGCTCAACAATGGCTCCTTTTCATCCTGGAGAGAAGTGACCAGTGGGGTCCCACAGGGTTCTGTCCTGGGCCCAATGCTGTTCAACATCTTTATTAATGATTTGGATGACAGAATTGGGAGCATACTTATCAAATTTGCAGATGACACTAAACTAGGAGGAGTAGCTAATGCCCCAGAGGACAGGATCAAAATTCAAAATGACCTGAATAGACTAGAAAGGTGGGCCAATGCTAACAAGATGAAATTCAACACAGAGAAATGTAAGGTTCTGCACTTAGGGAGGAAAAATGAAATGCACAGATATAAAATGGGGGACACCTGGCTGAATGAGACCACATGTGAAAGGGATCTAGGAGTCCAAGTAGACCATAAGCTGAACATGAGTCAACAGTGCGATGCGGCAGCTAAAAAGGCCAATGCAATTTTAGGCTGCATCAATAGAAGTATAGTGTCTAGATCAAGGGAAGTAATAGTGCCACTCTATTCTGCTTTGGTCAGACCCCACCTGGAATACTGTGTCCAGTTCTGGGCACCACAATTCAAAAAGGATGTTGAGAAACTGGAGCAGGTCCAAAGGAGGGCAACTAAGATGGTGAAGGGACTGGAAACCATGCCCTATGAGGAACGCCTTAGGGAACTGGGGATGTTCAGCCTGGAGAAGAGAAGGTTAAGAGGTGATATGATAGCCCTGTTTAAATATTTGAAGGGATGTCATATTGAGGAGGGAGCAAGCTTGTTTTCTGCTGCTGCAGAGACTAGGACGCGGAATAATGGATATAAATTGCAGGAAAAGAGATTCCACCTCAACATTAGGAGGAACTTCCTGACAGTAAGGGCTGTTCGACAGTGGAACACACTCCCTCGGAGCGTAGTGGAGTCTCCTTCCTTAGAGGCCTTTAAACAGAGGCTGGATGGTCATCTGTCAGGGATGCTTTGATTTGGACGTCCTGCATGGCAGGGGGTTGGACTAGATGGCCCTTGTGGTCTCTTCCAACTCTATGATTCTATGATTCTATGATTTTCTGAGAATCTTTACAGGCAACACATTGCAACATGAATAAGATGCAACCCTTGTTTCACTTTTGTTGCAGTATGCCTTCAGGTTAGCATCTCAGTTACAAAAAATTACATTTTTTCAGGATTCCAAGTGCAATATTATGCTTCTCAGTGAAAAGCAGTTCTCATGGATGTCTTTGTTGGTCATATGTGTTTTGGGGAGAGCTCAAAAATATTCCAGTGGTGCACCCTCTTCACTGGTGGGCAATGCTTGGCATAGTGGTGGCAACAGCTAGTAGCAGAAGTAACAGCAGGACTCTTAACAGTTCTGAAAATTTTGGACCATTATTTTCATTTCACAGAATCATGGAGCTGGAAAGAATCCCAATTACAGTTTCCTATCAGTGCAATCCACTGCTAAAGCATCCTGAGTGATGGTCATCCAACTTATTTTTTTGAAATCAATGACAAAGGAGAGTCTACCATTTTCTGAAATCATCTATTCCACTGTGGAACAGCTGTTACCACCAGGAAGTTCCTTCTAATGTTTGGTCAGAAAAATTACTATAATTTGAATCCATCAGTTCAGGTTCAATCTGCTGGAGCAGTAAAGAACAAGCTTCTTCCATCTCACACATGTCAGCCATCAGATATTCAAGATGTCTATCATATCATTTCTTACTGCACATCTACATCAGCTGCTTAACCCGGTGCCAATCATAGAAACATAGAGCTGAAAGAGACCCCAAGGGCCATCCAGTCCAACCCCCTGCAATGCAGGAAAACACAATCAAAGCACCCATCACAGATGGCCATCTAGCCACTATTTAAAGATCCCAAAAGAAGGAGACTCCACCACACTCTGAGACAGCATATTCCACTGTCAAACACCTCTTACTGTCAGGAAGTTCTTCCTAAGGTTTAGGTGGAAACTCTTGTCCTGTAGTTTGCATTCAGGAGCCCTGGTGGTGCAGTGGTTAAGTGGCAGTACTGCAGTCACAACACTGTAAATTCAGTCCCAGAGGGCTCCAGGTTGAATCACCCTTTCATAGGTCAGTAAAATGAGTACCCATTTTATTGGGGGCAACTGGCTAGCACATTGTAAACCACTCAGAGAGTGCTTAGTTCACTATAAAGCAGTATAGAAATGAAAATGCTATTGCTATTCATTGCTCCATGTCCTAGACTGGAACATTATGCTGTGGACTGGCCCCCTATCAAACATTATACATATGCACCAGGCCAGCATGATGCACATTGTTGTGCAAGTGGGCCAGCCAGGGCATCCAGATTGATCCTAAAATCTCTCCACTAACTGCTGACTAGCTTCTGGGCACAGTACAAAGTGCTGGTTATTACATTTAAGGCCCTACATGGCTTGGGCCCAAGTTACTTGAGGGAAGGCCTCTCCCTACACAATTCACCCTGCATTCTCAGAACATCAGGAAAGAACTTATTGGAGCATCCAAAAATCAGGTGAATATCAACTTCTTATAGAACATTCACTGCTGTGGCCCCCAGACTTTGGAATAGCTTTCCGGAAGAGATTCATCTTATCACCACTTTAGATACATTCAACAAGGAACTTAAGATGGATTTCTTCTGGAGGGCCTATCCATTTGATCACTTATAAGAGATTTTAAGAAAACATTCCACCTCTAACCTGTTTGTATGAATGTCGAATGAGTGTTTAAACTATTTTAATTTCTATAACAGTAATGTCATTCTATTGATTGTATTTTATGTATCATTTTTTATTGCTGTAATCCCACCTCAATCTGCAGAGAGAGACGGAAAATACAAATAATAATCATCATCATCATCATCACATCAACCCTGCTGGCTCATTACATTATTATTATTATTATTATTATTATTATTATTATTATTATTATCCTTTATTTATATAGCGCTGTAGGTTTACACAGTGCTGTACATATAAACTTGTAATTAGACGGTTCCCTGCCCTCAGGCTTACAATCTAAAAGACACAACACAAGAGGAGAAGGGAAAGGTGATGGGGAAGAGTATCAGGTCCCGTGGTTCTTCTCTCCCTCTGAGGCCTGGACCAATGCAGATGGACTAGAGGGGGGGCTCGGCTTCGTAATGCACAGTTAAAACAGGCCAGACAAAGTCACACATCTGGGAAAGCTTCTCTAAACAATATAGTCTTTAACTCAGTTTTGAACCTGGTTAGGGAAGTGATGAGGCGTGCATGTGGGGGAAGAAGGTTCCAGGAGTGAGGGGCAGCAAGTGAGAAAGGACAAATCCGGGACAGGGGAGTGGAAATCCTTGGCTGGGACAGGAGACCCTGACTACCAGAACGGAGGGTACGAGAAGGAGTGTGAGGAGAAAGACGTTCAGACAAGTAAGGAGGGGCCAGTCCATGGAGGGCTTTGAAAGTCAGTAACAAAAGCTTGTACTGGATGCGGAAGGGGAAGGGGAGCCAGTGAAGGGAGGACAAGAGGGGAGAAACATGGTCAAAGCGGCGAGCAGATGTGATAATACGTGCAGCTGAGTTCTGGACAGAGATTAAAGGATGGAGGTGAGATAGCCACATCTTTAGCCACACTGGCCAAGCAGCAGCCTGAAAGAGACTGGCCATTGGCAACATTTCTGTTGAAGTCAGGATGGGGCACACCACCATACAATCAACAAGGAGGGGATCGCTCTACACCCTCCTCATTTATTGTCCAGGCACCCTGTTCTGACCACAACAGAAGCAACAGAGACAACCAGGATCTCACAGAGAGCTCCCCGCTGTGAGGAAGTGGTGGTGGCTTCAAAAAGAAGGCATCCTCTTTCACTGAACTATATCCCAGGGAAGGGTGATGGTGTACCTCTTGGCATGTGGACAACTGGACCAGACTGAATTGGATTCAAGGTCACTCCAGAGTTGCCTGGTACCACTGGGCTTTTCTCTGATTTTACTTAATTCAGAGCAAAGTCAGTTTAAGGGTGGAAAAAAAAAAAAAACCATGGATCCTCTCCAAAGTTAGCCATGCATCATCAGGACTGGATTTGGGGTGAATGCAGTGTTTTTCACTGATTTAGACAAACCCCATCCTCTCCAAGGTAAACATACCCAGCTCCCTCAACTATTCCTCACAGGCTTCCAGTCCTTTTACTATCATGGCCACATTCCTCTGGACACTTTCCAGGAAGAGCTTGGCAATGCTCTTCCTAAATGGTGGCACCCCAAACTTGACCCAGTATTCCAGCATTTCACACAGTGCTTCTAAGCAACAGATATTATAAGGCACCAGTAGAAATCATGGTGCCAGTGCTCTACAGGTGGCCCACCTTTGTGGTCCCCATGCTACTACAAGACTCCTCCAGCCCTCCCAACACACCACCACAATCCCCAAGTGAGAATTATGCTTCCAGAAGCCACCATGTAATACAAATCTTTCTGAAAACAAGGTGCAGAGAGTCCACACCAAGGTGCAGATGCTCCACACCTTTGTCTAAGGCCAAAATCCCATTTGGGGAAAAACCAGAATCGAACTTCCATTCCTTTCCTATATATCCAAAAAGGGCAAGCATTAGCTTTGAGGATTGAGGGTAGATGGGTAGGTGGGAAGTGGAGTGGGTATTCTCCTTTCATGGCTGCCCACTCCTGCTTTAAGGTGTTGTTTAATGGACACTGATTAACCTAGCTGATGGGAGCTAATTAGAGAACAAAACAGTAATTTAATATGGAGCAAGGATGGAAGCAGATTCCAACATCAGGCCCTGCCAAAGTATCAAAGCTCTGCCAATCTGCCTGAGAGTTAGTTGTAATAGTAGTTGTTGTTCATCTTCATGTCGACTTTGACTTACCGTGTTTCCCCAAAAAATAAGACAGTGTCTTATATTAATTTTTGCTCCCAAAGATGCACTAGGTCTTATTTTCAGGGGATGTCTTATTTTTCCATGAAGAAGAATTCACATTTATTGTTGAACAAAAAAATGAACATTTATTGTATACTGTATATATATTTATATACTAAAAACTTTGCTAGGTCTTACTTTCAGGAGAGGCCTTGTATTTAGTAATTCAGCAAAACCTCTACTAGGTCTTATTTTCTGAAGATGTCTTATTTTGGGGGAAACAGGGTATGATGATCCTATTCTAAGCAAGATTTATTCAGAGGTAGTTTGCCATTGCCTTCCTATAAGGCTAAGTGAGTGTGACTTGCCCAAGGTATTCAGGTGAGTTTCCATAATTGAGCAGAGACTTAAAACTCTGAGTCTCTAGGGCTTGTCTTCACTGGCCAAAATACTTTGGGCTGCCCCTGGAGTATTCTGGTCCCAAATTCCCTACTTTACCTGTGCTGGTCCCCACAATGACTCTCTCAGCAATGGCTGCTTTCCCATGCAATCCCCATTTGTTGCCCAGTGTCACCACTGATGTCACACTGAGGTGGCCAGCCATTTTATCAGCATTGGGCATCATGTTCTGATGCCCACGCTCATGGGTACCATGTAAGTAGTCATTCAGCTACTAACACTATGAAGAAAGCTGAAAACCTGAAGGAAAGCATACGTTTTTAAACCTGGGTTAAGAGGAGGAAACACCACCTTGGGTGCAGAGGTCATAAAGACAGCCTGTGCCCACTTCCAGGTGTGGGGCCTGCCTTACATAAATAGGATGCAGCTTGCCTGGGGGGAATTCTCAAAAAATAGCTGATGTAGGCAAGGTTCTAGAGTCAGCATTCAAACCACCACAACATGATGGTAGCTTCAGGATACCACATGCTAATGCCAGATGTGGTTTAGAGGCTAGTGACCCAGTAATATCAGCACAAGCCAAAATCTGAGATCACACTTTCAAAGCAGAAAAGTACCATTCTGAGTGCATGTATTTATTTTACTCAGTAAATTATATAAATTTGGGTCAGCAACTATATTAATCTGGCATTCATTCACAGATGAGATGGAAAAACAGTAAATCTTTAAGGAGAAAAAGAAACATACTTCCTTTATTTTTAGATGAGATGCATGTGGCACAGCAGATGCTGTCTTAGCAAAGATGTCTTTCTGATCACACAGGAGGGAACATCTCTTTTAAGTTACTGCTTGTTACCTGTGCTTTTTACTAGTACTTCTGGGTTGTTGTTTTTTAATGGAATTTATTGTAACATATGCTAACCAAATAAAGGGGAAGAGCATGTTTAGTCAATTAAAATGGTCTTAAACACTACATTTCACCAATAAAACAGCTAAATGGTGCTGCCCTCATATTCACAATGGTTTCTAGATCTATATGTGGCTTTTATTTTGTTCACAGTTGAATTGCATTATGGATTTTATAGTGTTATGTCTTCATAAAATGATTTTTCCCCACACTCATCATGACATTGTGCCACAGGATGTGTAGCCTTAACATCACATATATGGTACATGAAAACAGATTATATCCCACAAGATTTTAAAAGCAACAAACAGATCAAGAGACCATTGTGAGAGCTAGACAGAACCCAGTGGGTATTGAATGGAACTTGTAGGCTTCCAGAGGCTACTTCATAAGCAAGGGGGGGGGGGAGTGTGTTGCTTTGTCTTTAAATTGCAACTGTTTTAACTTTTAAAATGATTTAATTGGTGTTTTTTTAATTTTACATTTATACATTTTAGCATTGTACTGTTTTGAAATTGTATTGTTTTAAATCCACTGTTCGCTGCCTTGACTCCCTATATTGGGAGAAAGACAGGATATTAGAAAATAATAATAATAAAAATACATTGCTTATTTACCTTGGTTATTTATCAGCATGCATAGAACCAGTAAAATAATGGATTGTGGATACCTGGAAAATCTGATCTTAAGTGTATGATATCTCGGGGACCCAGTGAGCCAAAGTGGTTTGAGCATTGGACTACAACTCTGGAGACTAGGGTTCAATTCACAGCTCAGCCACAAAACCCACTGGATGACCCTGGATAAGCCACATTCTCTGAGCCTCAAGGGAAGGCAATGGCAAACGTCCTCTGAACACATTCTGGCAATAAAACCCCACCATAAGTGAAAAATGATTTGAAGGCACACAGCAAAAGCAACATCAAATGATATCTAAAGTCCAACCACTTAAAGGAAAGAAGAAGACAAAATATAGAATCAGCTGGCATTATTTTGCTGATAAATACTATTAAGCACTTCATAAAGCAATCATCTGTTGTATTTTCTTATCTTTTAAATCGTATTATATTTAATTCTCTTTTAAGGGGTGAGGGGTTCCTATCTTATCCAGGTACTGTTTTCTCTAAATCCATTTTATTTCATGTAAGCTGCCTTGTGGATGGTGGGGTATGGGTCGTGTATATCTTATCTTGTATCTTTTAATTGATGTAACCCACTCCGATTGGATACAGAGGAGTGGGCTATAAATAAAACTTTATTATTAAGAGAAGGTTAAGAGGTGATATGATAGCCCTGTTCAAATATTTGAAGGGATGTCATATTGAGGAGGGAGCAAGTTTGTTTTCTGCTGCTGCAGAGACTAGAACGCGGAACAATGGATGCAAACTGCAGGAAAAAATATTCCACCTCAACATTAGGAAGAACTTCCTGACAGTAAGGGCTGTTCGACAGTGGAACACACTCCCTCGGAGGGTGGTGGAGTCTCCTTCCTTGGAGGTCTTTAAGCAGAGGCTGGATGGCCATCTGTTGGGGATGCATTGATTTGGAGTTCCTGCATGGCAGGGGGTTGGACTGGATGGCCCTTGTGGTCTCTTCCAACTCTATGATTCTATGATTCTATGATTATATTATTATTGATTGCCCAGGCAGAAAGGCGGGATACAAAATTAAAGGTTTTTATTATTATTATTATTATTATTATTATTATTATTATTATTAGTGATCTAGAATGATATTGCTGGATTCAGACTGAGGTCCTGTGTGCACTGGCCAGGATACTCTGGGGCAGCCAAGAGTATCAAGGCCCAAATCTGCCCCCCCCCTTTTGTTTTGATGCTGTTCACACACCCCTCAGAGGACAGGAGGATGACATGTTACATTTTTTATTTCCTAACCAATATATAGGATGTGCTGGATGCCCTGGAAACTCTATCAACATCAATAGCGATTTTGCACTGTTTAAACAATGTTATCATTGCTGAGACTAAATGTATACTTATATGATGATGTTTTCCAAAGAAGACATCATTGTTAGTGGTGCCTATCAAAAGTTGGGATCTGCAGTGGCGAGGAAACAGAAGAAAGGGGAGAGGAAACCCTTACAAAATCAAGGTGGTAAAAAGGGAAAAAGTTAAAGTACTTGAATCATTTAAATTGCTCTCCTTTTTTTTTCTTTTTCTTTTTTGCACATGCTCAGAACTCCCAAACTCTTTTCCAACTGAAGTGCTTATATAAAAATTTGACAGCTCTTATAATTTTAAATTGCTTAGCACTGAGTATGCCCAGAACTTTGATCACTTCCAAATTCAAGGGCTTATAAAAATTTGAAGCACTCCAATAATTCTAAATTGCAACGCACTGTGTAGAGTCATTTAAAATTATTGAACAGCTCCGTTTCCCCCACCCAGTGCCCCCTTTTTTAAAGAGAAAAAAGGTTTTTAGTTTGGAAGTGAGTCAAGCTGCATTCTAATACAGTTGTTTAACATATACAGACTGGGTCTATAATTGATCATAGAAAAATAATAAGGAAATAATGCGTCTGGTGGATAAAAAAAAGTATAGTCATAGTCCCTTAACACATAGATAGGGAAACATATACAAGAACATATACAAGAAATGCCTCGGAGGATGAGACCTAAAAGCCATCTAACCTGGTGTTTTGTTTCCAGCAGACGCTAGTCAGAGACCTCTGCTATTCCCATGCAGGGTGTTAACATGCTAGTCTTTCACCTAAAAAAAAAAAATCCACAAAGCAGATTAGCATAATTTCAAACAGTGGGAAAACATCTAACTGGACAAAAAGAGCAAGAACCAATAAACCACAAAACAGTAAACACCACAAAAGGTAACAGAAATCACAAGCTGTTTTTAAGTTATGCATGTGTTTATGGATGCAGTTTGAATGGCTCCATCCTATGTAATCCTGGGATTTGTAGTATGTTGTGGCACCGGAGTTCTCTGACAAAGAAGGCTAAATACCTCACCAAACTACAAATCCCAGAATTCCATAGCATGTCACCATGGCAGTTAAAGTGGAGTCAAACTGCATTATTTCTGCAGTCCAAACTAAATATACTCAGCTCTGTGTATCTGAGGAAGCAGATGAAACCTACAAAAGCTTATGCTACAGTTTCTTTTGCACTGCTAGTCCCAAAGATGCTGCAAGATGCTTTTGTATACTGATATTCTAGGCTAACAACTATGTCTTTGAATCGTATGAAGCCTGATGAAATTCTTTAAAAAGACACTTCCAAACCTCAGGTTGTTGTTTCGGTTTATGGCAACCCTATGAATAAGGAACTTCCAAGTGTCCTTGTCATCAGCAGCCCTGCCAAGCTCTTGCAAACTCATGCCTGTGGCTTTCTTCTTTGAATCAATCCATCTGCAATGTTGACACTGCTACTGCTGTTGTTCTTGTGGTTGTATGTTAATAAGTCCTTTCTGATGTATGGCATCCCTAAGGATGAGGTTTTCTTGAAAAGATTTGTTCCGAGGGGGTCTGCCATGGCCTTTCCCTGAATCATATCCTCCCACCCTGAGGACTGCCATTAGCAACAGAACAATACATTTACAAATTACTCCTTCCTTCCCAGGGTCACACAGGATATATATTTCCAATCCTTTTCCAGGCTATCATTCTCTGAAGATGCCAGCCACAGATGCTGGCGAAACGTCAGAAAGGAACTCTTCCAGAACATGGCCACATAGCCAGAAAGCTCCACAAAAAACTATGGATGCTGGCCATGAAAGCCTTTGACTCCAGATTCCACTTCTGTCTGCCTGTCAAGAACTGCTATTTTGCTCAGGAGATCAGTAAACAAATCTTACATGTTGCAAACAGTAAAAACTTTATTTCAGAAAAACCTTCGGTATTAACAGGAAAACATCTGGAAAAAAGATTTGGCATTATTCCACAATACTTGCATAAAATTGTCAATGTCCAACCACACCTTTTTGTGGGCTTCATCTTAATTCACTTATTAATTAAAACGTACCACCCCTTTCTTCCATGCCTCACTTATTCATCCAGCCCTCAGTCTGAGCTAGTTCTGATTTCTATTTTCTGTTTCCCATTAACGGACTGAGAAGTTTCCTTCTCCACATATCTGCGCATTCCTGCATCAGGCTGTAGACATTCTTTTTCAGCCAACCCCAAGTAATATGTTTCCCATCACTCTTATCATTCCCCAATAAACCTATAATACCTGTATAATTCTTTAATATACCTTAATTCAAACATTAAACATGCTCCATGCTACAACAACAGTAATATGACAGAATATACCACATTCAGAATATGACACAGGTGATCAGGTAATCTCACAAAACACCCTTCAGGTGTGGTGGTGGTGGTAGTGGTGATGTTAGTAGCTAAACACTATAACTTTCCATTCCATGGGTCTTGTTCTCTTTCAGGTTCTGTAAAGATCCAGACTTCCTTTGCATACCAGAGCAGCAGGGCTTGAAGAAATTGGTGTGTCCAGTTGAAAAGGAGCTCCTTATCATCATGCAAATCTTGGATGACTTGAGACTTTTCACTATTTTTCCTAGATTTTTCCTCCCCTGTTGCCACATATCCTCCAGTTTCAAGAATGCATTTAAAAAGAAAAAAAGCTAACATGCTCCCACCATTTGTTCAATCCTTGAGCATAGCTTCAGAGACAGATTCCACTATATATTACAAAATATAGCATCTTTTTAAAAAGAAAAAGAAAAAAAAGGACTGATGGCATTGGATATGAAGCAGACAAACAAATGGATGTAATAGCATTTTCCATGCAATTTTGAGAATATCTCTAATGCAAAAATAGCTTGATAGTATGGACTAGAGAGCTTTTTGCTCATTTTATTCCCTTAGTGGGATATAATCTTGTGTCTTATCTCAAAATTCACTGCATTTCTCGTTTATGTACAGCATAGCTAATGCCTTTCAACACAATATTGCAGCTGCTGCTAAAAATAACTATCCATATCATTAATACGAGCGGCACCATTTGTTACAACTGCTACTCCTCTTATTACTCTGGCTTCTATTACTTTTGGTAGTTCTGTTACTAATTTTGCTGCTGCAACAAGTATTACAACCATTGGCTTAGTATTCCTAGTTCATTTAGTGGAATTGCTACAGGTACTGCTATTCTCAATACTAATCTGGTTGAAATTAGCCCAAAAAAATATCCCTGCCCATCCAGACCGCAATTGGTTTAACAGTTGGACTAGGACTTTGGAAGGTTGGGGTTCAAATCCCTGTTCAGTCACTGGTTGATATTGAACAAATCATACCTTTTCATCCTCAGAGGAAAGGAATGGCAGACCTCCTCTGAATAAATCTTGCCAGGAAAACCCTACAATAAGATCTCCACCATAAGTTCTAGACAACTTCAAGAAACAACCAGGCTCAGCTGGTTCAAACCAGTTTGGTTTAAATTTTGGCTTAAACCAAATTGGTTTATATCATGGTTTAAATCAAATAACTATTTAACTTGAACAGCAAGGACTGTTTGAATCTAAACATTTTGTTCATTACAGATCAATATTCAGTGTCAGTTGTTTCTTTTTAATCGCTTTATTTTATAGTGCAAGAAATGCCATTCAGAAACAAATCCTTCAATTAACATAAGGTCAACCAAAATATGTTACCTTAAAAGAGTACATTTTAAAGAACAACTATTTTTTTAAGCTAGTGGCCATAACACCTGAACTGTGTTTTGCTACTTAATTTTTTGATTTAGTCCTATATTGGCATAGTCCTGTTGTCCTATATGTAGGCTTCCAACATAATTCCCAGTGTTACTGAAAGATGTAAATCGTATCAAAGCCTAGTTTTTAATGTTAGAAAGCATTAAAACATGGTCGATCAAGCTTTCTAATGCATAAAATAATGTTTCACAATATTAATATAATAAGCACGATTTCATTAAAACATGAATGTAAAAAAAACATGAATGTAACCCAAAATAAACACAGAATTTGAGGTTGTTGTTTATTTAAAACCTATTTATTTGCTTTTTCCAACACTAAATATAACAATAGCAAGCCAAGATGGCAAGATTTCTTTACCACAATGAAAAACCATAAACCCTTATGAATGGTTTGGGGCCTATTTAATAAAAATCTTCCCTGCTCTAGCATTTCCCCCCCTCGCCATTACATCTTCTTCATTCTTTTAAATATCTCAAGCCTTCAATGCTGGGCTTATTTTTCATCATTTGGGCTCCTTTAAAACTTTATTGCCAGCACTTGGGGCCTTCAAATCTGCTTTTACTCATTCTTTTCAACAGCAGTAACCTCTCTTATTGGCCAAATTAAGGAATAATTGCAAATAATAGGACATCTTTTCTTCAGCTGTACAATAGAGTATTATACATGTGAAGCTGGCACAATAAAGAAGGTGGGGAGGTAGGAAGGAGAGGAGAAATATCAGAGAAGGTCTCCCTGAGGTGAGATGCTGCTCTCAATGCCCTCGTCTTCCCATAGTAGAAAGAGATGGGTGTTGAGGGGTGTGTCATGTTACATAAGAACTAGATGATTGTTCAGCATTGAAGGTCACTGTTGGAAACATAAACCACACAATTCAGATGATTATTTTATAACCATCTCTTTCCTAGCTTGTACAATTGGTGGCCTGCCTGACTCAATGAAACTTATGAACATCTATTGAGGTCTACCAGATGTTTCCCATCCATACACAGAGATATCCCAACTATTTAGGATTAATAGCTCTCAATGTCCAGCCTTGAGTCTCATGCCCTGGCCTCAGCCTTCAGGGTGAGTAGGATGAAACTCAGGGCAAGAGCACTGCCTTGAAAAGTGTGTGGAGACATCTGTTGTGCCCATTTGGTGGTTCTTCTGATTTGGATGGCAGACTTTGTGTGACTGTAGTCTAATCTGCACTACTGAACTAATTCATTTGGGCACCACTTTAACTGCCATGGCTCAGCGCTATGGAATTCTAGGATTTGTAGGTTTGGGGGCTATTTAGCCTCTTCTATCAGAGAGCACTGGGGCTACAACAAACTACAGATCCCAGAATAGCATTGAGCCATGGAAGTTAAAGCTGTATCAAAATTCATTATTTCTGCAAGGCAGATTTAGCCAGGTTGATGTTAGGTTGATGTTTTAGGTATCATGGTTAATGACAGTATTGGTGCCCAACCCCTGTTGATATCACAAAGGGTCATCCCAAGGCTTCTAGGCCTGGGATAGTCCTGCCCTAGCAACCTCACTGCCATTAGATAGAGGTAGGCCACCCCAGGGAGCAGATCCTGGGAAGATTGGTGCTCTAGATAGGTCTTTTTTTTTAAGTGGAGGAGATTGGGTCAGTATTTCTTTGACTTTACATATGGGATGGGATCTCACATATCAAATGTGGAATGTTGTCCTCTTAGAAGTCTGATGGGTGACAATCTTGTTTTCTTCTCAGTGTGAAGTCAAAACATGTTTTTTTATTCAAACCTCAGTGACCTAATTCACTTTTTAAGGCTGTGTCCAAATACTTTCTGACCTTTTATAAATGAAAACCAGGATATATGTGAACAAGCAACACCAGAGTGTGGCCAAGACAACAAAAATTATTAATTGAAGAACAGCACACAAGCTATGAGATACTGCAGCAGTTTTCTTTTGCCTGGGACTACTGGGAAAGGCAAGATTCTGACCCTTTCAGTCTTCTTCCCCCCAGCAGAGCTAAATGAATGCACACTGCTTCTGCACTTTGAATTCAGTATGCAGTAACAGAAAGTGAGGATGAAGGGCGAAGTGAGAAAAAAGGAACTAGGACATTTTAAAGGTAGCTGAACAAGTGGGAGGACAAAAGATTGCTGCAAAATTAAGACTGTTGAAAGGAGTGCATTAAATGTTTCTAAGCTTCTTAGCTGTTTTAATTAAAATTGTTTAATTTAAATTTAATTTAAATTGTCAATTGCATTTTTTGCTTGTCAAAATTGTTCTATTATTGTTATAAATCTGGAATGGTTTCTGTTTACACTTTGCCTGTGCCATATGTGGGCTTGCTTTATGCAGATTTGAGCTTATGTATAAGGCATGCTGTGGTGGAGAAAACGGTGCAGGCTCCATAGACACCTGTGTGGTGCCACACATGGGGACACACCCCCATAGAAAATAATGGGATTTAACCTTTCACGGTTTTTCACATATGCAAGGGGCAGGGTCTGGAACAGATCCCCCACATATAGGAAGGGGCCACTGTACACAGTTTTATTTGAACAGTACACCAAAGACCCCATGATTTAGGATGGGATAGAAATATTTTAATATTGAAAGGAAAAAAAAATGGGTTGGGTCATGTTAAAACTGGGGTTGTTTGCCAACTCATTTCTTTCAGAATCTCACAAACATAAACCCTATAAATGGAATTGAAAAGTATGCAGCAGGAAAGGGAGTTGTTTTCCGGGTGTTTCAGTGTCTTTAAAACATTCAGGTTGATGGCAGAAGGCTTCAAGTCATGATCTTGGATGAAAGCATAACTGTTCATCTCAGATAACATGTTAAGGCAAACCTTAACCCTCTCTGTTATCATCAAGCGTAGCAAAGGGTGTTGCCCACAGAATATTCAGCTACAGTGGGGCTTGGTATCTGCTGGGGTTTAGTTCCAGGTCTCCTCATGGATACCCATATCCATGGAGGTCCTTATCCCATTTATATTCAGTGGAAGAGTAAAATGATGCACCTTATATACGATGGCAAAATTAAGATTTGCTTTTTGGAATGGCCGGGGGGGAGGGGGGTAAAATATTTTTTAAATATTTCCTAGTTGTGAATGGCTGAATCCCTTGGTGTGGAATCCCTGGATATAGAGGGTTGACTGTACTATTATGGAATGGTAGAGCTCCTCAGTTTCGTTGGAGGACAACACAATCTCATCCTTCTCAGGAAGAAAAATGTTTTTGGCTGGCCCTTATCCAAACCCATATATTTCTACACATGTTGCATGCTTTCATAGAGAAAAGAAGGATCTCATTTGGCTTGGTTTCATTACCATCAAAACATTCATTCACTTCCAAACTCCATACCAGTGGATGTTGGTTCAGTAAAGTTGCCAGCTCAAGCAGATTTGGGGTGCAGGCATAATTTGCATTTTTTTTTCAAAAATCCTTTGCAAAAAGCAGGATGGGAACTATATTTGGGGTTCACAGTGGGTGTGCCCGTTTGAGCAACCTATTTCTTCAGAGCAAGCTCTGATGTCATTTGCTCAGGACTTCATTTCCACTTACTGCTGAACTACCCATGTTGACACAGATAGTTTGTACTTTGTGAGAGGCATGATTGATGGCTTTATTATTGCACCAACCTTCTTGGTATTGTTCAAGAGGCAGCTTTCAAGTTTTACCAAGTATTTTTGGAAGACATGAAATTGCGTTATACTCTCAGACTATTGGTCCATTTAGTGCCATATTGTCTACCCTGACTAGCAGCATCTGTCTTAAGTCTCAAAAAGTGGTGTTTCTCCCCTACCCATCCCTGGAAATGACAGGGATTTTGCAGAGGTATGGCATCAGATCCTGCCAACTCCCTTCAGTAAACCAGCCTTCTGTGAGGTAACAGCAAAACTTTATTTCAACAACCAAAGAAAGCTAACAGCTTCACTTCTGCAGACAAAACTACCATTCCTCCACCCATCCACTGCAAGCATCTAAAGACTAATATACCTTTCCAGGTTTTCATGGGCTTTCTTCTCATTTGTTCATTCCCCCAAACAATCACGCATCCACTCCTGCTGAGGAATAGTTCTAGGGACCCCTTTTGATAGCTAAAAAGTCAAATAAATAAGTCCTAGTGAATATCAGGCCTGAACTCTCTCTGAAAGCCAAGATGACTAAACTGACACAGTCAAACTTTGGATATATAATGAGACAATCTTGTTGCTGTTATGTGTATTCCAATTGTCTCCAACTTAGGGCAACCCTAAGAGAAACCTATCATGTTTTGTTTGTTTGTTTGCTTGTTTTGCAAGATTTGTTGAGGAGGTTTGCCATTGCCCTCCCCTGAGGTTGAGAGCATGTGACTGGTTCAAGGTCACCCAGTGGGTTTTATGTCCAAGCTGGAAATCAAATCCTAGTCTCCAGAGTTTTAGTGCAACAGTCAAATTGCTATGCTGGTACTATAGTTCTCAAAATTCCTCAGGTAATATAGGCCCGAAACAGACAGGCACTAAGGTGTGCCCTTGTCACGTGCTAGGGTTGCCTTGGGGCGAAACTTATGCACACCCTGCACCTCAGCACGTGACGGGGAGTCGTCGCTGCACAGCGCCATTTACACAGTGTATGCAGCAACAACAACATAGCTGCACAGCTGCAATGTTCCAAAATTGCAATGCAAAAAGGAGCTGGGTTTCAGCACTCCTTTTCTTTAGTGTGCACCTTCGCTGCTCTGTGTAGTTGCTGCGGCGATGGTGTGCACTAAACAGAGCAGACTACAGACTGCCCTTTTGGGGCAGTCTGTAAAGCCCCATAGTCAGTGGTCACACTGGTTGGGGGATTCTGGGAGTTATACTCCAAAAATATACCTTTTCCTAGCTCGGGAAAGCATTTTTCTCTTTGCTCAACAAAAACAAGTTGTCACATATGTGCTTTCATGAACATATGGATCCACCCTAAAACACTGTCAAATTTATTTAAGAGCTGTGGCACTCAATGCCACACTTTGGCACTGGAAGTCTACTATGTCCCTTGCGCATTTTCAGGAAATGGAAGAAGTCAGTTAATAAAGCAAAAGAGAGATGATTAAAATATACTTTGCTTCGAAAGGGTGGGGAACCTTCCACACATTGGAGTCACGTGACAAGGGAGATGTCACCATTTAATAAACTGACAAAATCTATCTATCACCTGCGCATGAAGACCGAACGGTTATAGAGAGGTTAACAGGAATTGATGGCATCCGGGCATTCATTTTACACTGCATCGGAGTCATCAGTGATTGGAATAGACAAAGACGTATCGGGTTATCTTGTTGAAGAGGCTTTGTTAATTACTGGCACTTGTCATTTCTCTGTAGCTTTATCTAAGTCAAGGAAGGCTAACTAGATCTTTCCCCCCAGTGAGCATTGTTTGTTCAGGAAACACAGGGCTGAGGTAGCTTCCACTTTCTTTCTCCCCCCTCCCCATAAGTGCACTTCATTATCAATTTCTTCATACATTAATGAGTCCTAATTATTTTTCCCCATTTTTGTAATAGTTATTTCTCTAAAGCATTTTTACTTTTTGTCTGAACAAAGTGGCTTCCAGAGAACCCCAGCCTGCAGGCTTACAACCAGAAAGACAGAACACAAGAGGAAACAGAGATGAGGAGGGAAGAGGAAAACAAGCCAACATAAGCAGTGCAGTACAGCCAGAAGACCGGGGACACTCTTAGAAGTATTGGCTGCATCCCCACTGCAGAAATAATCCAGTTTGACACTACTTTAACTGCCATGGCTCAGTGTTATGTAATCCTGAGGTTTCTAGTTTGTTGTGGCACCAGAGCTCTCTGGAAGAGATGGCTAAATGTCTCACAAAACTACACTTCCCAGAAATCCATTACATTGAGCCATGGCAGTTAAAGTGGTGTCAAATAGCATTATTTCTACAGTGTGTACGCTGCCATAGAATCTCATAGTTGGAAGAGACCATATAGTCCGACCTCCTTCTGAAAACTGAGGCTGCTGTCATGCTGCAGAAGTAATGCAGTTTGACACCACTTTGACTGCAATGGTCCATCCTGTGGAATCCTGACATTTGTAGTTTTTTTGTGGCACCAGAGCTTTCTGACAGAGAAGGCTAAATGTTGCATAAAACTACAAATCCTTGAATTCCACAGCGCTGAGCCATGACAGTTAAAGTGGTGTCAACATGCATTTGTTCTGTAGTCTAGATGCAGCCTCCGTTTTCTTTTCTCCAAATTAAATATACCCTGCTCAGTGCATCTGAGGAAGTAGGTCACATCTGTGAATGCTTATGCTACAACTTCTTTTGCTCACTTAGTCTCAAATCCAAATTCCTGTTGAGGCAGCCTAGAAATGACTGGCTCTGGGTTTTTTGAGGTGGTGAGGGGTGTCTTTGTTTTTAGCCATTTCATCATACTGTTGTCTCAGTTCAGAGTGAGGTAGAGACAAAGTAGACTGCTTTTATGACACTAAACAGGTCCCATGAAATGCAATGAAGCTTTCTTCAAGTAGACCTGAGCAAGGTTACACAATGCATCACCATTAATTTTATTATTACTGCATCACATTTCAGAAAAGATCTAGATCTGACACCTACAACCAAGTATTCATCATTTGATGCCCAAGTACTGATGACTTGAATATGAAGATAAATATCTTATCCATAAAAAGAAAAAAGTGTCTTGATGGATTAAGATGCACAGTCAAGGAAACAGTCAACAGCCACAATGCCCCCCCCTCCAATTTCTGGACATCTGGAATAAAAATTGTGCAAAATGCCTTGCTTTTTTTTTTCTTTTTGGGGGGGGGGGGGCATAAAAATCAACATTGTTTACAAAGAAAAACTTTTGTTTTGTTCAGAAATGGTGCAAAGAATCCATTGTTTAAAACATGGGGGCACACAACTTTTCCTCTAAAAGCCCCGAAATGCCAAAAAACACCAAAACAACCCTTCAGCAATGTGCAAAAATTCTCATAATCTCACCCAGCAAAGAAATCTTTTCAAATTTTTCATTCTTGCATGCCAGAGCAACATAAATGGAGATTTATATTACAAGGAGTTATCAGGGTCTACAATCCAGTGCATGTGAAGGAAACAAACAAGCAAATGAAACACAGGGTCAAAGTTTCATCAAGGGATCAAGACCTCCCAAAGATAAGATGGCTAAGGGTCAGGAGTCAATAATCAAGATTAGAGAAAGAGGCAGCATCTTAGATGGCTTGGGGCAGGTTTTAGATGGGCTGCCAGCTACAGACCTATCTGGAAAAGGATTATTTAGTCATAGTTGTCCATGCCATGGTTACTTCTCAATCAGATTCCTGCCATGCACTCTATGTGGGGCTACCCTTGGAGACAATTCAGAAGCCTCAACTTGTGCAAATGGCAACAGCTAGTCTATTGGCTGGCAAACATTGGTTTTAAAGGAATTGCACTGGCTAGTAACATGCCAACAGTCTAAATTCAAAGGGCTGTTGATCAAATTTAAAGCTTGTGGCCTCAGTACTTGAAGGAGTACCTCTCCTTCTATACATCTTCTTGAGAACTGAGATCTGCCAGCCAATACACTGTGGAAGGGCATGGAAGAGGGCCTTCTCTGCTGTGACACCCAAATTATGGAAAACACCCTCTTACGAGGCCAACTTGGCACCAATGCTGGTGTAATTCTGTTGCCAAGTCAAAGTCTTTGGGATCAAACTGATTGCTATTCAATTTGCATGTGTATTATGTGTTAAATTGCATATCTTAAATTGCTTTGACTAGTTTTATATTGTCTCATATTATAGTGTTAATATGGTTTAATATGTTATGAATGTTTTTTATAATTCTTATTATTTTAAAATGTTCTAAGATGATTTTGTTATATGCTGGTCTGAGGTCCTCAGATATAGGGGTGAGATATAACCAATTTACATAAATAAATGATTAAATAAAACTCTCATGTATTGCAGATGAAGAAATAGGGGCAGAGCTTCTAATGCATGAGTTTGCTTTTTTCCCTCTTCCCCTTCTCTTTCTTTTTGTGTTGCAATTAAAAAAAAAGAAAATAATAATTGTAAACTTATGGACAGGGACCCTTTTTTGTCAGTTGTTTCTGTCAGTCTTACACAAACCATTCTGGAAGCTGTTGTGGTTAAGGAAAGGGCTAAAAACATTTAGTATAAACAGAAACAGTGTTCTGAGAAAGAGAAATCGGAGAGAATAGTGCCTAGAAGAAATAAAAACTCATAGAGGAGAAAAAAGGGTGGCAGGAAATTTGTCAAGAAGGGGATAATGAGAGATGGGATATTTTCTTCTTTGAAGAAATGTTGTAAGTCTTGAATTGGAGTCAGGAGTGCTAGGGATCAGAGCTTGGAAAATCTAGTTGATTGAACTATAGCTCCCAGAATCTGCAAGCTACCCTTGTTTTGGGTAGAAAAGTCACTTGGACCAGCCCTGCACACTATGACAATTATAGAAGGGAAATCAAGAGGGCCTAGAGCAGATATATTGATATATTGTGCTCTATAACCCAGTCATTTTAACTGAACTTGCAAAAATCTTTCTTGCAATGTACCAGAAATTCCAAAGAGGGGATGGGGGAAGTCACCACAGATATTTCTGAAGATATCCAAAATGGGAGATGCGACATCTTATGCAGATGGAATACATTAGCACTGTGTAAGAAGATGATCTTTAATGTACTTATCTTGGCAATATGGGTAATGGGAACTTTCAGGAGCACTTTACTTTAAGTGTCCTCTGAGAAATGCTAATTTGCATTGAAACACCTATGGAGCTACATATGACACCTACATGAATACCTGATGAATTCATTTTGATCAATTCTATTACAGTGCACACGACGGGAATTTGCAATGATAGGCCTCTTAAAATATTATTAAGTTTTCTATTAATATTACATATGTTAGGAGGAAGATTAGCACATGTTAAGGACCGCGCTAAGTGATCCTCCTTATTAGCTATGCTCATTACAATGTTAACAGGTTCAGTGCTTGCACCAGTGGCTTGATGTTTGTACTGCTTACAGCCGCATAGAGGAAAATGGGGCATGTTTCCTTGAGAAATGTGATAGTTTGAATCTGTCTAATCCGAAATGCTTGGGACCCAAAGTCTTGGATTTTTTTTGGGGGGGGGATTCCAGAGTTTGGAATACTTGCATATTTCTTGTTCTTGTTTCATGCTTTCAAGTCATTTTAAGACTTATGGTGGGCCTAAGGTGACTGTATCATGGTGTTTGCTTAGCAAGACTTGGTCAGGGGAAGTTTGCCATTGCCTTCCTATGAGACTGAGAGAGTGTGACTTGTCCAAGTTCTCCCAGTGGGTTTCATGGTGGAGCGTGGATTCAAACCCCGTTCTCCAGAGAATAGTTTCCAGTGCCTTTGTTCACAAATGACCATAGTTGAAACTAGACTTACCACTTCATTTCCATACACAAGTGATTTTGAATTTGGATTGACATTCGCACACACCAAAGGCATATATAGCCTTTCCACCCTATTAAATGCATCTGAGGAAGTATACTTAAGTCAACGAAAGCTCATGCTTCTAACTTCTTTCTTTCAGTTAGTCTCAAAGGTGCTACATGATCTCTATACATACTGATTCTACAGACTAACACAACTATATTTAATATAATTTAACACAGCTGTGTTTAATCCTGTTTTAAAGGGGGGAATCAGAGATGAAATGTTGATTGTGGATATTTTAATGTGTTGTGAGCTGCTTTGATTGTCTCATCACAGAAAAGCAAGATAAAAATAAAAGTTTTATATCTTTGAATCCTATTCTCCAGAGTCAATAGTTACCCAAACTACCATGCCCCACTGGCATATATATAATGAGATACCTTGGAAATGGCATCCAAGTTTAAACGTATAATTCTTTTATGTTTCATACACATTGTTAGCATACACAATATACCACACATTACATTTGGAGAATCCATATTTTCACATTGGGAGCCAGAAATATTCTGAAGGTCACAGTGACCTTCAGAGCACCAGGAGAAATTAGACCCGAAAACATGTGAAGGACAAAAGTAATACCAAATTGGCTTCCAGGCAAGTGAGGAATTTGCTAGACTTTGAGGATTTTGCTGAGTTTGACTTCCAGCAAATATCCGGATAGTTGAAGTCAACCATCACTACTATATTTTTCCTATCTGAGTGTGTGGTCATCTGTTCTAGAAAGGCATCATCCAATTCTTCTACTTGAGTTGGGGGTCTGTAGTAGACTCCCACAGTAACATCCTTGTTGCTTCCCTCTCCTTTAATTTTTATCCAGACACTCTCCACCTGGCTTCCGGTATTGATGTCGTAGATCTCTTCACTTATATAAATATCCCTGCCATATAATGCTATTCCTCCTCCTTTCCTGGTTTGCCTGTTTCTCTTAAAAAGGTTACATCATTCCAATCATGAGTCTCATCCCACCAGGTTTCAGTGATGCCTATTATTTCATATTTCCCTTGTAGTGTTAGGAGTTCAAGTTCATCTTGCTTATTTCCCATGCTCTGTGCATTAGTGTAGAGACATCTAAGACCGTGTGTCCCCTTTGCTTGCCGCCTGTGCACATATTTTTGCCTTCTACTGTTGTGTCCTTTCACTGTTTGCCTTGTTCCGTCTATGTCAGTATGACTATTTTCTCCAGCACTTTTGTCTCCCTCCCCCACATAACTCAGTTTAAAGCCCTCCTGATCAGATTCTTGAGTCTGTTGGCAAAAACATTTTTTTCCAACTGACATGAGATGCAATCCATCCCCTGCCAGAAGCCCCCTCTTATGGAACCGCAGCCCATGATCTAAGAATCTAAATTGTTCTTGGTGACACCATCTGCAGAGCCAGTTGTTGACATCTGCGATTTTCTTCTCTCTTCCTGGACCATGCCCGTCAACTGGCAGAAGAGACGAGATGACAATCTGTGCATCCATTTCTTTCAGCTTCTTACCCATAGCCTCGTAATCCCTTCTGATATTTTGAAGGCCATGTCTTGCTGCGTCATTCGTTCCCACGCGGACCAAAAGGAAGGGGTATTGGTCAGTAGGTTTGACCAGTCTTGTCATTCTCTCTGTCACATCACTGATCTTTGCCCCAGGGAGACAGCACACCTCCCGAGACATCTTGTCAGGCCCACAAACCACTCCTTCTGTACCCCTCAGCAAGGAGTCCCCCACCACAACCACACGCCTCCTCTGAGGCTTAGCAGCAACTGTTCCCTGTGATGGAACTCTTAGGCTCCCCTGCTCGGTCCCTGAAGTCTGTCCATACTGCTCTTCCTCATCCTTCTTCATAAGGGACAGAGCTTCAAATTATTTCTGTAGCTGCAAGCTCTCAGAACAATCCCTGGTTTCCCTTCGTCTGTGTGTGACATTCCTCCAGCTGTCTGGAGGAACACACTCTCCCAAGAGTTTTCAAAAATCCAACTCTCACCCACTTGAAAAAAGCCACCCAGAACTGCTCTCCTCCTCCTTCTCTCCAGCAGTAAGTGGTGTAGAAAGGTCTAGAAAGGCTCTGGGAGGGGTTATATAGAGCTAGACTGCTAGCTCCACCCCCTAGTAATTCACAGAAGCTCCACCCTCAGCTGGAACTTTCCAGAAAGGTCCAGAAAGGCCCTGAGACTGCTAGCTCCACCCCCTAGTGACTCACAAGTGTGACGCACAGAAGCTCCACCCCCAGCAACAGGAAGTAGATCAAGCCTACAAAGGTTTATGCTACAACTTCTTTTGCATGGTTAGTCTTAAAAGTGCTGCAAGATCCCTTTGCATAGTTTCCTCACAGTGAGCCTGTGAAATTTGGGAGAATATGCAAGACATCTGTGTCTCTTGAAAGCAATGGCATGTCCATCTTAAGATGGCCATCTTCCCGTGGGAAGCTATGCCATCCAGAATTTCCCCATAAACTTGAGGGCATGGAGAAGAGAAGAGCCTTCATTTCAAATCTTGTGACTTTTTAATATGCTGACTTCACATTTGGTTCATAACTGGGGATAAATTAAAAGAAGGCGACTCCTTGTTGTTGATAACTCATGACTAATGCAAAATTGCTCTTTTACACAGCCAGCTGTGACTGTTCCAAGCTGAGACTTCTATTATTTGGTTGCATTTTAGCTCTGATGATGTGGGTGTGTGGTAGTGTTGGGGGAGGGGGATGTTTCTGATTTTCTTTAGGGGAAAAAAAAACCCTAACATGCAAATCTTGCAAATTTTATTCTCCCTTCTCCCATTAAATATAGGGTGAGGGAAATGCATTTGGAATGGAGAAGGAGACAGGCATAAATTTTGTGGCATAGGGAATGTGTGAAGAGGAGATTCGCTTAGTTACTGAGAAGAGATGAATAATCCTCTGCTAATTTAGACACCAATGGAACTGGCCTTTTTGGCAAGCCCACAATTAATGTGAATGCCAAGTGGGATTGCAGCTTTGTTTCATCTAGGGAGACACTTAGCCATACGCAGCTTTCTTCCCTCCCACCCTCAAGCTGAAAATGTGTGTGCCTCTTTCTCAACTTCCAAGGAATAGCTGGCAGTTCTTTGCCGCCATTCACTCTATCATTATGATGCATTATACAGTGTAATGATGTAATACGCTGGAAGGCTGGGAGCGCAAGCTTCTTTGCCAAAAATAATAATACCAAAAGCACACAATTATTTTCATCTGTGAAAGCCTCTCCCGCTATCATCTCATAATGCCACAGCCCAAAGAGAAAGGTGCTCTAATGGTGGAGGCTCTTTATGTTTGTGAAGGTCATTGGGCTATCTAGAAGGAGATGGAACTTCCCAAGGAAGTAAACAGACTATTCCCTTGAATGCAGTAACAGATTGGATTGCAGTTGTATTGATGCAAGGCATTTTTTCACAATGTGTGTTATTAACATCAGCATCATCAATGGCTGGATTCCACATGGTAACCTTACTTGCATAACCATGGGTTACCCAAGTCTTTTTACTATGTTGAACAAGCAGGTATTAATTGACTCCTTGTGCAATGCTTTTGTCCATCTGAGGGAGAGAAGAGCAGCCAGGTACAGCTCTATCATGCCTTTGCCCAGCAGCTGGTGAGAGGCCTTCTCTTCAAGTCCCAACTGCCATTATTATTAGTAGTAGTAGTCTCCTGCCTCTCCTATTTGAGGATCGAGGCAGGTAACAGCAAAGGCAAAATACAAGTACAATCACAAAAAATAATAACCCTCTCTTCTATTAGAACAAAATAATGACAATAAAAGCATTTAGCTAAATAACATCAATTAAAACAACTCGACAAAGAATAACAACAGTATGACAATAATGAGGCCATAATAAGGAGGAGCTGATTAGCATGGGCAGCAATTCAAGTCTAGTGGAAGTTAGTCTGGAAAGGCCTGCCAGAAGAGAGTTGTTTTTAATGCCTTTTTAAAAGCATCAAGGAATGTAATCTGACGAATCTCCTCTGGCAGGTCATTCCAGATATTTAGAGCAGCAACTGAGAAGGTCCTCCGGGAAGTCATAACCGGTCTAGTTTTTCTTGACTGCAGTAGGTTCCTCCTGGAGGACCTGAATAGGCCGAAAGGATTATATGGCTCTGGCCTGAGGGAAAGAAGAGCAGCCAGCATCTGCTTGACATAATCCCTGCCCCACTGCCATTCTCTTTCTTATGTGCCATGTTTTACCTAGACTGTATGCCCAATGACAGGGAACTGTTATGTTAATTACTTGAAAATTGTCTTGGGAGTCTTTTTGGATGAAGGGCAGGGTATAAATAGTTCACATTAATAAATAACCCAAAATAGCCACTGATTGGTTTCATGCTGGTGAGTTCCTACATGCCACAACCTGTCCTGCCTAGTTGCCATTCTTTTGGCAGAGTAAACATCCCATCTCTGGATTCTAAGCAGAACTCTACAGCATCAGAGAGGATCTTGACCCAAAGGTTGCATTGTGGAATGCTCCAATTCAGCCATGTCCTAGTCCAGAAAATACTGGTTAAAAATCAACCCTGTACTAGCACTGTAGGGTTTTTTCCTCCAGTCTTTTAAAATCATTATCTTTGTGAATTCTGCATTGTTTTAAACTGTTTACATTGGCTTATTTAATAAACTACACTGAGATGTCATGTTAAAAGGTGGGACCTTGATTAATTGATTGATTGGTTGTTTGATTGATTGGTTGTTTGATTGACATGAGCATGATGGAATTTATTTCCATTATTGATCCTTAGAGATGCTGGAAAACAAGCTGTGCAGAGTTTCCCATACATCTGCAGCAGGTTTTTGGGGTGCATTTTGGGTTGGTGGTGGTTAAGGTTGATTAGTCCCTCATATTTGCTTCTCCTAGATCCTGTTGCTCAATCTTTTTTAAAATATAATTTTTATTATTACTACTGTTACCTAATCTGTAGACATCCAATATTAAATCTTCTCTCTCATTCCATCCGCATTCCTCCTCATTTGCTGCAAGGCTACAGGGTGTAAAGATATTTGTTGGATTTTCCTGTTCAGATTTGACCCTTCAACTCATAAATTTCAGAAATAACAAAGAATGTGATCCAACACCCCCTCAGCATAGCATAAATTTTACATTCAGAGATACACTACATAAGTGTTATGCAAGCTCCATGCCAAACAACAACATTGTGAAATAAATGTTAATGATTAGGTACTGTGGCATAACGTACAACACATAATACACAATTGCAATGCACAATGTGCCATACAACACCCAATGCACAATTTGTAACTGCAGCACACAATGTGCAATCACACTATGCAGTCACAAGGCACAGTGTATCATATGTATCAGTTACCAAGTATTGCAGAAATCAGGTCATTTGAATGCAAGAGCTGTCAAATAGTTAATTCAGTCCAGGTCAGCCACAGGGTATCCAGCAGAATGAAGGAAGAAGCAAGAGAGTTGTCAGCTGGTCCAGAAAGAAATAAAATAGAGTGGAAAAGCATAGCCAGCCCAAAGTCAAGAAAACACAAATGCCAAGAGTACTGCCAGTCATCCAGATAAAGTAGTTGTGAGTAACAGAAACACTGGGAAGCTGTTAGAAGATTTATGGACAGCTGTCTCCAAAACACCATGTGCCTAATTAGATCACTGTCTCCTACTTAACAAATGTGGGAATGAAACAATCTTTCTTTGTCTCTTCATCACCCCATGTCAGCATCTGCAAGTTTCTGTAGGGTGCCCCTCTGCCTCAACCCCCAGCTCTAGGGACACAGAAAGACCCTCGGATTCCTGACAATTTACCACCTCCTTTTCCTCTAAATGGTCAGGCTCATCTAGAGGGTGAATTATCTCACAGAGGAACATTCTCCTTGCACAACACCACTTCTGCTGCTATCAGAGGAATATGTCCGTTGCGTAGTGGTGACTTTTTGGCCCCACATGTGTAGCACCTGGATGTTAGCCAATGTGTGCACAAATTAGTGTGCACATTTTAATATGTGAATGGCTGTAATGTGCCCCAATGTGGGGAAAACATAATACACATGGGGCCTATGGTGGAGATTCTACATCAAGGTTTGCATGGAAATAGACTTGAATTATATACTCATTCTGCTGAATGACTCTTGGGTTGTGAAACTTAACCCTATGTGCAACTGAATGCACAACCAAATATATGCATATTCATGCATAATGTCTGCATAATGTCCATTGGGCAGCCATGACATTGTACAGGCAATTCCATGTGAATTGGCATTAGATGTCCAGATCTTCTTTGGCAACATTGAACTGAGTGCAGACATTTTACATTGGACAAAAACATCCAACCATATTCATTGGGAGACTCAAATAATTGGATCATTATCAGCAACACATAGATGCCCTGCTTCAAGTAGGACACTATATTTAATTGTCAGAGAAAGGAAAGTAAATGGACCACTATGAAATCGACACCACAGCCTACAGCAAACTAAACCAACTTGCCTTTCCTACTGAATACACCATACTTGAAACCAACTGTTTCACTTTTGTTATTCTACTTTTATCTTGTTCTGATCTATATCAGAATAAATATGAATACTGTAATATCAGGCTTGTATCTAAATGCCTCCTCATTACAGATAGGGATTTAAAAACAAAAACTTAGACATGTGTAAGACATATTGCAGGATTTTTAGAATCCTATTTAATTTGTAGATTTAACTGGATCTGTTAAATAGATGGTCTGTGAGTTGTTTAAGAATGCAATTTTTCACCAAGTTTCTTCTCGAAGGAAGCAACAAGTCATTTTAGCATTCTTCTTCCCACTGTAACAACATCTTCAAAAACCAAACATTTTTTGAAAGCTATTCACAATTTGGGACTCATTCTGTGCAAAATGTACATGGGGTTGTTTTGCACAGAAAATGGCATTTTCTCCACATGAAATATCATTTTCTCTCCCAACAGTAGTATTCCTGCAAAGAAATACTTTCTGTGCAGAAAACACTGTTTTCCTGCCCAGGAAATGCTTTTTTTTCCCTCCCCTATTGAAATCCCCCCCCCTATTAATTTTTCATAGAATAAGCCCCAAACTGTTAAGGATGGAACAAACTTGTTTTCCACTTCTCCAGAAAAAGAGATTCAACCTAAACATTACAAAGAACTTTCTGATTGTAAGAGCTGTTTGATAGTGGAATACACCTTGGAATGTGGTGGAATCCCCTTATTTGGAGAATTTTAAAAAGAGGCTGGGTGGCCATTTGACAGGAATTGTGTATTTCTGCATGGCAGAAGGTTGGATCTTTGGGGTCTCTTCCAACTCTATGATTCTATGAACTGCAAAGATCTTCATCAATCCAGGATTCTTTTCATCAAGTTTTCTTGACACTTGAAAAATGTGTTCTTCAATCATTTTTCAGATGTTTTTAAATATATTTCCCATCCCTAAAGCTGTTGCATTTTGTGCTGCTGCCAATGAAATGATACTATTAGAGACACAGGATGTGGTCATTGTGGACTAAACCTGGCAATTGGTGCACCATCCAGGTATGCATCTTTATGCCACTGAGGAGGTCTTTCTCTGTACAGTAATCTTAAAGAAAACAGGGAAGTATGCTATGTTGGTTTTTTGTTGTTGTTGTTGTTTACCTTCAAGTTATCTCTGACTTATGGTGACTTTCTTCTAGAGTTTTCTTGGCAATATTAATTTAGAGAAAGTCTGCCATCACCTTCCTAAGAGAATAATATAGCCTCATTTTATACTTAATTTCAAAGACGTATCTGTGTTAGTTTCTTGCAGCATAAAAACAATGACTGGATGAGAAGGGACTTCAAGACTAAATTATTATTACTATTATTATTATTAGCATGAATGTTCATGGCTATCCACTTCACTCTGTACTGCATCTAAAGAAATGGATTAATATCCATGGCTGCTGCCACACTGCAGAATTAATGCAGCTTCACACCACTTTAACAATCATGGCTCCATCCTATACAATCCTGGGATTTGTAGTTTGCCCTGGCACCAGAACAGAGAAACAGAGAAAACTAACTATCACACAAAACTCCAAATCCCCAAATTCCATAGCATTGAGCTATGGCAGTTAATGTGGTGTCAGACTACATTAATTCTGCAGTGTAGATGTGGCCCATGAAAATTCAAGCTAAAATAAAATAAAATAAATTTCTAAAAGATGCACCTACACTCTTTCCCCCTCCTTTCCACCACCCTGTCCCTTCCTCTTTTTTTATACTTTTTATAACTATGTTATCTTCACTATGAGTGAACCCATGTTTGCTTGTAACTGAGGATTTAATATTGGCAACTTGCTTCACAGAAGAAAATTGCCTGATGCTTTTTTCTTCCTGGTTGCCTCTCTGTTGCAGCAGCAGTAATCATAGAATCATAGAGTTGGAAAGGACCACAAGGACCATCTAAAGTACTCCAGAAAGATGCCCATCCAAACTCTGTTTAAAATCCTTCAAAAATGGAGAGTCCATCATCCTCTAAGGCAGTCTATTCCACTGTCGAATAGCTCTTAACAATGAA
This sequence comes from Urosaurus nigricauda, assembly GCA_034509955.1. NCBI lineage: Eukaryota > Metazoa > Chordata > Lepidosauria > Squamata > Phrynosomatidae > Urosaurus > Urosaurus nigricauda. The sequence goes on from JAOEGL010000001.1 coordinate 369,759,370, forward strand.
AAAGTTCTTCCTAATATTTAAGTAGAATCTCTTTCCTTGTAATTTGAGTCCATTGATTCCTGTTCAGGTCTCTGGAGTAGGAGAAAACAAGCCGGCTCCATCTTCTGCATGACATGCCTTCATAAACTCATCCACTTTGCTTTTGTTAAGTCATTTAAAACTTCAGTGACAGACACCAATAGGATTACCGTCATTGTGTAGAGGCACTTTTCCACTGGCTTTTTTCATTTCATGTTTAAAGGCACCAGGTCTATTTGTTCAGAAGAGTTTTGGAATATCTCACTTTAAGAAGAAAAGACTAGAGGATGATAAAAACAAAAGCTCCACTGCACTCACTCCTGAAAAGAATGTATACTGTGCACTCTATAGACAGCCAGTTGCAACAACATTTACACTCACAAGACACAAAATAGACACTGTCTCCTCCTCTGCTTCCAAGAAGTGCATCACACAATGAAACGTTATCTCTGATTAGAAGCGAAAAGATGAATCCTCCTGCTAAAGCACGGTAACCCTAAAAGCATGTTAACATGAAATACTAAATAAAACGCTACTCATCTATAATAAATCTTATTATGCATTTTGGCAATTTTACCCCAGCGTTGAATGTGAAGGGTTTTCTTTTCTTTTCTTTTTTTGTCATCGTCGTCTTCTTTTCCCAAGCAATGTTTGAAAATAGAAATCTTAAATTGAATCATTGTTGCATGAATATATGCAAAATATTCATTTCTAGCAGTGTGAGGGTTGAGTGCTTTTAAATTGGAGAAATCAGTCATGACTTCACCTTTTCATGCAAGATAAAGCTGTATGTGGTAACATCATTACAGTGTCATGAAAGGAGTGGAAATCATGCCACAGTCTCGCCTTAAGCTAATATTAAAAAAAAAAGTAGGGAGGCTTCCATATTTTTCAATATTGTTCAATATTTAAAGGCACAGCACATGGCTTTCAGGAGGAAAATGGGAAATAGGGAGCATTAGGTGTGTCCTTCAAAAAAAATGTCAAGGAAGGATTCCGGAACACAAAGATTAATTTAAAAACAAACAGAGAGGAGATATGTTGACTATTCCATGCCCTGTGCTGAAGTGAATTAAATACCCCCTTGCAATTTAAATATTCCATACCTTGGCTTAGTCATTAATCAAAATGGAGAGTGCAGTAAAGAAATCAGAAGAAGACTAGGACTTGCAGTTATGAAGACAAAGGAGTAGTATAGGAAGCTGGATATGTTTAGCTTGGGGAAGAGAAGGTTAAGAGGTGACATGAGAGCCATATTTAAATATTTGAAGGGATGTCATAGGAGAATGGAGCAAAGCTCATTTTCTGCTGCTCCAGAGACTGGGACATGAAGCAAAGGATTGAAGTTATAGGAAAAGAGATTCCACCTCAACCTTTGGAAAAACTTCGTTACCATAAGAGATGTTGCACAATGGAATACACTGCTTTGGAGAATTGATGGAGTCTTCTTCTTTGGAGGTTTTTAAGAAGAGGCTGGATGGCCATCTGTTGGGAGTGCTTTGCTTGTGTATTGCTGCGTGGCAGACTGGGGCCCCATCCAGACTAGCCCATTTGCCCTGGTTTGATCCAGATGAGATCGATCATGGCAAACCGATTCTATCCAGAGAGGAGTTCATACTATCTTTTGCCCCCATTGAGGCTTCCCGGTGCATTTTACCCCAACGAAGTTCATACACGCAAAAGTAACGATTAAAGATGGAGCCTCTTGGTTGTCAATCAAATGATGTCATGGTGACGTCTGATGCGGCCATTGGCCGCGCGAAATGCTTGTTCTTTTATATATATATATATATATATATTAATATTTGACAGCTTATGCGCATGGAGCATTTGGCTGGGAGCGGTGCGGATTGAGGCGATCCTTTCCTCTCCTCCTCCTCCTCCTCTTCCCAGTACTTTTTAAATTATAATTTATTATATGTTTCAATATTTTATTTTTTATTTTTTAATTTAATATATATTTTATTAAATAAAATATTTTATTAAATATTTTATTATATTATATTCCATTGTATTTTAATTATTTATTTATTGTATTATTTTATTTTATAGTTATTTCATTTATTATTTATTTTATTGTATTTTATTGTACTTCAGTGTATTTTATTGCATTTTATTTCTTAGTAATTTATTGGATTTTTTTGTATTTTTTTTGTATTTTTTAAAATATTTTTTTTCTTTTTTCCCCCCAGTTTGACAGCTGTCATTCGCATTGGCTGTTCCGTTTTTATGAATGGGGCAGAGGGGGAATCCCTGTCCATATATGGACTGGGGTTCCCTTTAAAAGGGCCCCATTCATTCATCCAGTTTAAAGAATGAATGGGGCCTGAAAGGGAACCCCAGTCCATATATGGACAGGGATTCCCCCTCTGCCCCATTCATAAAAACGGAACAGCCAATGCGAATGACAGCTGTCAAACTGGGGGGAAAAAAGAAAAAAAATATTTTAAAAAATACCAAAAAATACAAAAAAATCCAATGAATTACTAATAAATAAACTGCCATAAAATACACTAAAGTACAATGAAATACAATGAAATAAATAATAAATGAAATAACTATAAAATAAAAAATAATACAATAAATAATTAATAAAACATACATTAAAAATATTTTAAAAAATCAGGAGTGCCCGATTTTGCCAGGAGAGGAGGCATGTTCCACCCCCTGGCCTTTCCCCCTCCCCTGAACTTGACCTGAGTTATTGTATTTTATTTTAGTATTTTTTAAAATATTTTTTAAAATTTCTTATATATTTTTTTATTATTTTTTTCAGTTTGACAGCTTATGCGCATTCTACGAGGCTCCTTTCCCATCGAATTCTATGAATGGGAAAAAGGGAAACTCCGGTCCATATATGGATTGGAGTTCCCTTTCAATTTTTAAAGGGCCCCATGAAAGGGAACCCCAATCCATATATGGACAGGAGTTTCCCTTTTTCCCCATTCATAGAATTCGATGGGAAAGGAGCCTCGTAGAATGCGCATAAGCTGTCAAACTGAAAAAAATAATAAAAAATAAGAAATTAAAAAATATTTTAAAAATACTAAAATATAATACAATAAAATACAATAAATAAGTAATAAATAAAATAACTCTAAAGTAAATAAAATAATAAAATAAATAATTAATTAAAATACAGTAAAAAAAATATTTTGCCTGGAGAGGAGGCATGTTCCTCCCCCTGGCCTTCTCCCCTCCCCTGAACTTGACCCGATCGTGATCGGAGCCAAGTTCACATTCCCCGCAAACCAGGTTTTCCCAAAAGAAACGGTAAAAAACCCGCTTTGGGAAAACCTGGGTTATGGGGGATTTACCCCGCTACGGGTGTGCAAAATCCGGATTCAGTAGTGTTAAATCCGGTTTCAGTGTGAACTTCTTGATTTTAAACCGGTTTGCTAACCGGTTTATAACGTAGTCTGAATGGGCCCTGGGATTGGACTGGATTAACCTTGTGGTCTCTTCCAATTCTATGAGTCTATGAGTCTGTCAAGCATGATTCCCTAGACAAGATAATGATGCTTAGTAAGGTAAGGTGGAATGGCCTGCCGGATGAGATGCACCTTATTACAACTTTGGACAGTTTCAAGAGATCTGTTAAGACACATCTCTTCCGGCAGGCCTTCCCCGACAATGATTAAATCTATACCGCTATTGTCCATCTAGACTCACCTTCAGAGACATTAGTCACATCGAGGCCGCCTATCATTTTAATGAGAGCCACATTAATGTTCTATGGTTTTATCTCTACTGCTTTTAATCTAACTTCAGTTTAATTTTATCTTAAGGGGTGGGAGGAAGGATTGGGTTGCTATATTTTAATTGTATCTGTATTTTATACGTTGTACCCTGCCCTGATTGCTCATCCAGAGGGGTGGGATATAAATAAATTATTATTATTATCATTGTTGTTGTTGTTGAAGGCAGTAGGAAAAGGGGAAGACCACATTCTAGACAGATAGATGCAAGGAAAAAAGCCATGGCCCTGAGCCTGTACAAATTGAGCAGGGCTGTTGATAATAGGGTGACTTGGAGGTCTCTAATTCATAGAGCCATTATAATTCAGAGTCAATGTAATAGCAATTAACCACCACAACAAACAACTTACAGGGAAATACTACTGGTTTGGACAGGAATTCTATAAAAATAACCAAGATTCTACATCATGCTTGCATAGCAAAAATATCTCCATGTTAATTGTGTTATGCAAGCCCTGTATTGAATGAGAATCTGCTTTATCACACTAGTGGGCAAACAGGATTTAAACGAGAGTTAAATGAGAGTTAAACAGGAAATAACCTATGACAAACATAGGACATTTCCTGTTTAACTCTCATTTAACTCTCATTTAAATCCTATTTGCCCCCTAGTGTGATAAAGCAGATAATCAACTCATTGCACACCTGAATGTACAACGAAATGTCCATCTCTTAATGCTCAAACACATCTCAAGCTCCTACACTTGTATGCACAAGGGTGCTACCTGGACATTGCACTGCCACACTGAACCTGACCTGACACAAACACCCCAAAAATACAACAGGGCAGAAAGGTCAGTCACTTGTGCTTCGATTCCTAGCTAAATGGACCTCCCCATGGAACCTTCTCCCCATGGCAGCCGATGTCTGGTAAAGTAGATGGGAAGGGAATTATGAATTTGCAAGTATTGTCAAAATTGTGACTAAGCAGTGATCAGGAATATGAAAAAGTTACAGATGAGTAAATCTATGTTTTATATTTATAATTGCTTTTAAGTCGTTTCCAACTTATGGAAATTAGCTCAATTTGTTTTGGGCTTTCAAATTGTTTCCAACTTGTTGTGATCTTAAAGAGAACCTATCATGTGGGTTTCTTGGTGGGATTTATTCAGAGTGGGTTTTCCATTGCCTTCTGAATGAATGTGACTTGCCCAATATCACCCAGTCTCACCCAATCCCTGGCTAAGCAGGGATTCAGAATCCAAGTGCAACACATGAACCACTATACCACATTGGCTACAAATGTCTTCAAGTCATTTCCCTTTTATGGCAACTCTGTAAGCAAACCCATCACAAGGTTTTCTTGGCAAGATCTGTTCAGATGGGGTTCACCTTTGCCTGAGACTGAAAGAGTCCAGTTTGCCTAAAGTCCTAGTCCAACACTCAAATCACTATAACATGTTGACCCATCATGCTGATCAGGTGCAAATCTACCCTCATTTAGTTACACTGTGATTTAATTCTACCATCCCTCTGTACGAGTCCAATATCCAAACCACTGCACCATGCTGACTTTCTAACAGCAACATGCAATGTGCAAAGACAATGTACGGATGCAATGTGTATCCCCATGCCTTAATGTGTTACCAATGAGTAATGGTCCCACATGCACAACCCTGTTTATGCCATCAGCTGGATATAAGCATTGCACATTGTCCCAAACAAAATCACTGTGTGTGCATAGACAGCCACAATGGTATAGTGGAAGGGATGAATATATGCACTCATTGGACTGGATGGACCTTGTGGTCTCTTCCAACTCTATGATTCTAAGAGCCAGCATCACATAGTGGTTTTTGTGTTGGACTACAACTCTGGAAACCAGGTTCAATTCCCTGCTTGACTATGTAACTCACTGGGTGATTTCGGCAAGCTGAATTCTCTCAGCTTTAGAGGCCCCATTCCCTAATAATAATAATAATAATAATAATAAGTTTTATTTATATCCCGCCTCTTCCTGTGGATCAAGGTGGGTTACAACAAACAAACAAACAAACAAAAATAATATACAATATACAATTAAAACCCACATTTCTAATTAATCCCCTACCTCAACCCCCTCCCAATCCTAAAAAGAACAAACTAAAAGCGTTAATAATATAAGATAAACAATAATATAAAATACTAATGAAAAGAAAAAGAAAAATTAGCTAGATTTACAGGTAATTAGAGGCAAGACATCTACCGTGTTTCCCCGAAAATAAGACAGTGTCTTATATTAATTTTTGCTCCTAAATATGTGCTAGGTCTTATTTTCAGATGATGTCTTATTTTTCCATATTCACATTTATTGTTGAACAAAAAAAATGAACATTTATTATATTCTGTATATATATTTATATAAAAAAACTTGGCTAGGTCTTACTTTCGGGGGAGGCCTTATATTTAGCAATTAAGCAAAACCTCTACTAGGTCTTATTCTCAGGAGATGTCTTATTTTAGAGGAAACAGGGTATTTTTCTTGGGGTAGATGAGTGCGATCAATGTGCGATCTGAATCAATGGATCGATTTGACAGCAGAGCATGGTTCCTACTACATTTGCCTCAATCACATTTTCTCCCACTACATTTGCCCCGTTCACATTTTTCCCTCTAAAATAATCCACTTGTGGTTCCCATTCATGAATGAATAGATTCAAAATGATTCGGTTCTAACAGGCCGAGGAGGAAATTTAAATTGATTCCGATCCGTGTGTGGTTCTCACTTATGCAGATTCGATCTATTGAAAAAGAAGCGGAAAAAAATCAGCTTCAAAAAGATGTGGGTTAAATGGGTGTAGAGCATGGTCTTCCTCCTGGAATCACTTCAGATTAAGTAGTTCAAACCGATTCATGATCTGATTTAAAAGGTAGTGGAAATGAGGCCAGGGAAGGGCAATAGCAAACCTCCTCTGAACAAATTTTGCCAAGAAAACCCCATGATATGTTCACCTTAGGGTTGCCATAAGTCAGAAATGACTTAAAGGCACACAACAACAACAATAATTCTAATTGAACAACTGATTGAAGTTCCAGGTGAAATAGTTTTTTAATAGTTGTGTAGAAGAGGGACTTTCAGTAGGTGCTGCTGGAGTGAGGAGCAATACCTGCAAAATCCCCTCTTCTCTTTGTTGTTGCTTTTTAGAAGCCATGTGAGATAACATTCTTAGTTTGACTTTATACAGTAAAACAGGATTTTAAAATGCACCTGTTGTCCATCCAAGATCTGGAGTTTTGACTTGCCATGTTAGCTGAGGGATTCTGAGGACTGTAATTCAAAAGAGTAAAATTTCTAAACTCTTCCAAGGATGTCCCTTACTTTACTCAAACAGCCATTGGCTAAGTTGTGATGTTCTGGAATCATGGATCCTTAGAAAGATTCCAAACTTTGGTCTTCCACATGTTTTGTACTTCACCTGCCAGAATTCCTGACTTTTGGCTGAAGTGGTTGGGGCTTCTGGGAGTTAGGACCAAAGTCTGGGAATCACTGATCTAGAACAAGTCCCTGCCATTCAGTGATACATGGCTACAGTGGTCCTGAAAGATGCTCATCCAAACTATGTTTTGTTGTTGTGTGCCTTCAAGTTGCTTCTGACTTATGATAACCCTAAGGCAAGCCTCTCCTGAGGTTTTCTTACCTAGATTTGTTTAGAGGGAATTTGCCTTTGCCTCCCTCTGAAGCTGAGAGAGTGCTACTTGCCTTAGGTCATCTAGTCGATTTCTATAGCCAAGTCTCCAGAGTCGTACTCCAATGTTCAAACCACTACACTGCACTGGATCTCTTCTATATAACTTTACTTACTTCACCTGGCAACCTAATATCTGATGAGGGACTTAATGCTTTCACATTTCTGGCACACAGTGTAGAACAGTGCTGCTTTTGACTTCTAGATCTACCAGCCAAATGTTTTTATTACTTTTTAATTATTATATTATATCATCATATCCTACCTTTTAATGTAAGAGGATGTTTCCCCCAAAAAGATACAATCACATGGGGAAATACCTTCATTTTAAATGGCAGCTGCTAGGCTACTGAGAAGTGAAGTAGACCATTGCCATTGATAAATTAACTGATGAGCTTGGGTGACAGTAATCTTTGTCACTCAATGTGGTAGCTGTCAGAGGCCTGTCATTTTGAGCACTCCATGTTAAACAGATGTTCCTGGATTATAAAACAATTCAAAAGGGAAGCAGCTTCAGAAAGGAGAAACTTTGATAACTGGCATGACTCTTATCTTCTAGGGTAATGTCACCAAAAAACTATTCAGCGCTAAAGATGTTCTCCAGTTTTAGGGACAAATGAGATGAAGCATTATTAAATCTGTGTATGCATCAAAAACTTTTTCAAGCATTTCCTTACTTAGTGAGAGCATTGTTTCAGACATGAAAAAGTTGTTGTTGTTGTTGTTGTTGTTGTCAACTGCCCTCAGGTTGGCCCAACTCATGGAGACCCTATGGATGAGACATCTCCAATGCTCCCTGTCCTCTACTACTCTGCTTAGTTCCTGCAGATCCATGCCTGTGACCACTCTAATTAAGAATCCTTTAGACGAATGCTTCACAGGCTTTGTCATCTGGGGAACCAGCACTCCCCTGCCCCAATGTACTAGATCCAGGTACCATATTTTTGCCATTGCCTACAATTATTTATGCATTTCCTGGAAACTCATCATGGACTAGCAACCAATGGCTGACATAACAGCATCATTTAACAGACCACCACTTTCAATACACTGCTTTAGACTACTACTTTTGACTTTTCTGTACTACAGTTATAACTCTACTGTCTGCAGGGTACTGGGGTTGCAGTCCAAGATAAAAAAAAGTAACATTTACAAGCTCTGCATTATCCAGGCCTGACTTCCAACAGGCCTGAGTACCATTTGGGAAATTAAACATGGCTTGTTAGGTTTTTCCCCATTGTTTGTTTTCTCACTGTAACCTTCCCTGTCACACAACTTCAACATGTATCTTCTGTGAATTAATTTCTTGCTTAATAAAATGTCATGAGACTGAGGCAGACAACAGGAAACCTGGGCTTCAGATTATTGACAAGATGAACCAGAGTCTTTGGACCTTAATGTTTCTTGCTCTTCAAGGGCTAGTGGAGCCTTTGCTTCTAATGTGTGGGTTTTGGAAAGATAGATCATAAAAATAACAGGCCCTGAGTTTGTGGAATTGGAAGGCAAACACTTAATACTTCAGCTAAAATGCATGTAATGCAAAGCCAGTCCCTCTGACAAATGGACAGCATCAAAACAAAGAAAAAAAAGCAATGAGTTTAAAAAAACAGTAGAAAGAAAAATGGAAATCGCTGCCAATGAGGCCAATGCGAATGCATCCGTGGGTCTTTCCAGGATTATGTAAATTGGGGCAACTATCAAAGTTACAAATCCATTTCCCATGTGAATTCGGGGCCCATTCAAATTAGCGTTGGTGTAGAATGCATTTTCTTTTCTGTCCTGGGATAACCCCCCATCATTGAAAAACTTCAGTTCCCATGAACTTCTTCAGCAACTTGGCTTCTGGGTAGCCTAGGGACTTTGCAGGCTTTTGCGAGGCTGCAGGAGGACAAAGGAGAGGCTTGGGACTGCCCCACCTTTTGAAGGGTGGGATCATTTTAATGAATGGCTCTTGAGAAGAGGCATGGCCAGTGAGAGAGTGACTCGCCCAATGTCTTCCAAGGACAGGGATTTGAACCCTGCTTCCATAGCCTCCATTGAGGTGGTGTTTCGGGGGGGGAGCAAGGGGGGAAGCGAAAGTACGAACTGCTCATGCCTCTTGCCCTGGCTGCCCACCTGTAACTGGGGGAAGGAGGTTAGGGTTCAACCAGTCCCAAATGTCCAGTCATGTGCATAAGTTTGTCTCCATTGTTGTGGTTGTGTGGTTAGCATGCCTCCTTTTTGTTTTCACTACTATTGTATCTCTGTGTTTGTGTGTATAAACTACATGTATATATGTGTGTATATTGTAGATACGTGTGTGTGTGTGTGTGTGTGTGTGCGTGTTTGTGTATACAAATGCCTATGCATGCATACCCATATAGATAGGTATACAAAGCTTTGGGGTTCACCTGGAAGTGTACAGAGGTTGGGACATGACCCGGTGCTTTCTGCACAGGTGCCAGACCATTAATTCTAAGTCTGAACAATGCTAGTTAGGGGTTGATGTGATGATTTCTTTCGAACCGGCACTGGATAGACTTTAGAATGGCCGCTGTGTGAGTCTTTGCATTTGATAATCAACCACTCTATTTTGCTAAACTTTTAATTGACCGGCCTTTTCCCTCCATTCCAGATGGAGGTACATTCACCGATATGAAAGAGTGGATTCTAAAATGAAGCCCAATAAATGTGGAAGAAAGGGGCTCTAGTGACTTTTGCCAGCCTTTCCTGCAGCCTGTTCACATGAAGGGTCATGGGTTTCCATGTAGATTTAAATTCTGAACATACAGTGCTCAAAATTGTTACACTGCAATTGTGCACTGGGAAAAGGGGAAGCCTGCCCTGATGAAAATAGGGAAAGAGGAACACAGCCATCATAGCCTCAAAGTTCTTATGACACAAGGATGGACAAAGTGCAGCTGGTGGGCCACATATGGCCCCCAAACCATTTTGAGGATTCCAGTAGTCCTCAGGAAGTTTAAAGGTTGTTCTTGTTGTTGTTTTTAAAAAAAAGTCACTGTCATTAGAAACCAAATCACTTGATATGCTATACTCATAAGACTGTCAATATTATAGTCAGTTTAGTTCCTTTTTGTTCAATCTCAGTAGTAAATATAATGTTAATTAAAGTCAATTGAAGGTTCATTCATAAACATAAATTTAATAACTGACTGGAGGAGATTTTATTTGTTAATAATGAGTAGGTTTTTTTAAAAGGAACTTAATAACTTGTGGTGAGCCAGTGTGGTGAAGTGGTTTGCCATGTTCAACTTAGGGCTCTGGGAGTTCAGGGTCTGAATCTCCACTCAGCCTTGGAAACCTAATGAGTGACCCTGGGCAAGTCACAGTCTCTCAGCCGCAGAGGAAGGCAATGGTTAACTTGCTCTGAATAATTCTTTTTTCTGAGAAAACCCTAGGATAGGATTGCCATAGGTCAGAGTAGCACCAGAAAAAGAGTCCCATCAACGATGTGGTGGGCCTTTTGGAGCAGTAGGGAAGAGATACTCAGTTCTTTGTCTTGGGAAATGGCTTCCCATCCAGTCTTTGATTTCTTGGAGGTAAACTATTACAACTGTTGTTCTAAGGGAAATCATGGTAATTGCAGTTATTTGCACCCCACCTATGTATATACTCAGACTATAAAGGAGGAGTAGAAATCTAATCAATCTTAGCTGATTAATTCTGTGTGTTAGAACCACACAGGACTAGTACTTTGATACCAGTTTAAATTTTAGAGCTTAATCTTGTGATCCATTGTTTAAAGGATCTGCTTAGAATCTTCTGGTACGCAGCTCTAGTAGATTAGGGCTTTTTTTCCAAGTACCTTAAGAAACTGTAAATCCCAGGATTCTATAAGATCTAGCTATGGCCCTCAAAGTGGTATCAAACTACATTAACTGCATTTGGAATCAATGGTTCAATTCATTCACTGGAGAGAGAAAAATGGAATGCCTCTTTTAAGATAATATTTTCCTCTGAACTCTCATCTGCAGTTTTATTAGAACTTAAAGTTAAATAAAGATTGGTTGATTGACTGAATGATTAGTTTCTTTAAAGCATTATTAATCACTTATCTGCCCACCAGGGCTCCCAAAGTGATGTTCTATAAAATATATACTTCCCAATGCAAAGAGCATTTGAAGATTATGAAAGACAAATATGTGAAGTCGGAGGCTTTCATGGCCAGCATCCATAGTTTTTTGTGGGGGGTTTGGGGCTATATGGCTGTGTTCTACAAGAGCTTATTCCTGATGTTTCACCTGCATCTGTGGATGGCATCTTCAGAGGATGATGGTATGGACCATTATTAATGCCAGCATTCTCTGAAGATGCCAGCCACAGATGCAGGTGAAACGTCAGAAATAAATTCTTTGAGAAAATGGCCACATGGTCCCAAAAACCCACAAAAATCTAAAGACAAATATATTTTCCCCTTTTAACAAACTGAATGTTGAGGAGGTGGGTTGAAAATCAGGTGGTCCAATGTTTCAGTCCTAGTTAGTTTGCTAATTGTTACATACACAGAAATTCAAACCTGTTCATGCATTTGATGAATCACTTCACATCTGGTGCCACTTTTGAACTGCCACCTCATTCCTTCTAGGGATGTAATTCTTCCCTATTTTTATTCTGGAAGGAAGCAACATATAATTTTAGCAACTGTCTTCCTAAAAAATTTTAAACTGCAATTTTCAAAGACTATTCACAGTTCAGGGCTTATTTAAAAAATTCATTATGAAGGGAACTTGAACAGAAAACAGCATTTTTAATGCAGGACAAACATTTCTTTACAGAAAATGCTGTTTTCTGTACAAAAAAAAAAATCATGTGTCAGTTCTGTATTGGATGAACCTCAAATATTCTTGTCAATCCTTGCCAGGATTTCCTAGCACTCAAGAAACATGTTTTTCACCATTTCCCCCCAAATATTTTGGTATATTCTTCACACCCCCAGTTCCTTTGCAATCTTCCACTGAAAAATGTACTAACCCTGTGGCTCAAATCTGTGGCTGCAACAAAGTAACAACTCCTTGTACTGAGGCTACTATCACATTGCTTGTTTCCCCTTTGTAAGTTTATTGTCAGGGATGACTTCAAATATACACAAATGTCTGTATTGAAGCGGTGGAGAGATAAAGATATAGCAAGGGTCTTTCTTACATAATTTCCTGGTATGAAGTCTGTTGGGGAGGGGGGGAAATGGAGTGAAATTATATGATGTCAGAAAATCGTGTCTCAAAATGATTGACAACATTGGAGTGTTTTGCATGGTGAAACGAGGTGGAAAATTTTAATTGCATGATGGGAGGACATAATATTTATTACACTCTTGTAACCTCTGATCAGATGCAAGAGGGTTCCAATTGTATATTTTGCATTAATACGGTGGGCAAAAAAAACTTAAATGAGCACAAAAATGTAAAATGTTCTATCCCAAACTGCTTCCCTTTATGGCACATGATTAAGTTTTCACTCTCTGGTAAGTCAAACAGTGTCAGAGTGACTGACACATCATCATAATGATAAAGAGATTCACCGATATATGTTGCTAGTCTGATTTGAGCAATCTGCAAAGACAGCTTTCCTAGGTCAAAGGAAGATTAAAACAGACTGTTGCAAAAAAAGTCTGACTGTATGTTACAGAGCATACAGGGGCTCACACTGAAAGCTGGGATCTCAGTGGCATCATCTTTCAGCCCTGGACTATTTGTTCAATCGGCAACCCCATCCATAGATGGAGAATCTAGGGGCAGGATTTTTAGAGATTTCAATGAGTTTAACATTTCTGTAAGAATGCTCCCCCACTCCATCATATTCTCTAGTAGGCTGTCATGTAAAAGATGGCATGAGCTTGTTTTCTACTACTCAAAAGCAAAGGTGGGCAACTGAGCATAGGGCCAATTTTCACCCTTCCAATGCTGCTACAGACTGCCGAACATTGGGGCTGTACAGACAGCCCTGAAAAGGTGTGCTGCCCCTATTCACAGTGGATCAGGGCCAGGACAACCTCACTGGCAGCCCTGTGGCCTCAATCCGATGTTTTACCGGGTCATGGAGAAGCGGCAAAATGCTGCTTCTCTTTGGCATGGAAATGGGGTGTCCTTGGGGCTTCATGCTCCTAGACACCCCAGCCCTACAGAGGAGAAAGAGGCAATCCCTTTCTCCTCTGCATCATTAGCATGGCTGTTTGGTTGCCGTGTCAGCAATGCGTGCACCAAAAAGGAGCTCTGAAACGGAGCTCCTTCTCATGACACTGGTAAGGCACAACAAGCACCTTCCAGTAGCGTAGTGACATGTCCTGTACAACGTGCCATCACATCACCCAGGACATGTCATGGATGTGCACCCCATGTGGGTGTGGCCTCACAATTATGGTAGTGCCCAGACATATTAGGGTTAGGACCATGCAGTTGATGCATGCTTCCTAACCCTAGTATCAGCTCCATGACGGCGCTTCCTGCCCATCTGTCTCGGGCCATTGTTTACTTGTTATCTGTATGGACTATTTCTTTGATTATCTTTTCAAAATTTAGTAACATCGATGGGCTGTATTGAGGTGGATTGCAGGATGCATCTACACTATAGAAATAATGCAGTTTGACTTCACTTTAATTGCTCCATCCTATATCATCCTGGGATTTGTAGTCTTCCATGGTCATTAGCCTTTTCTGCCCAAGAGTGTTTGTGCTTTACCAAACTATAAATCCCCAGATTTTGTAGGATGGAGTCATGACAGTGAAAGGCATGCCAGACTACATTATTTCTGCAGTGTAGATGCACCCTCAGTTACTGCCATGTCCTATCTGGATGAGGCCTCCTTAGATGAAGAAAGGGAACAGGTGAGACCATATAACAGATTCCAGTCAGGGGACCAGGAAGCTTCTAGCCCTGCACTGGAAGAATAGGCCATCATAGAGTGAGTCGGAGCTACTTCATCCTTTGGAGCATTGAAGACTAAAATGATAACAAAAGCACAAGCACATGCATGGGAAAATGCTAGCATAATGAGGCCAGCTGCCCTGAGTTACAGATAGGTATAAATTAGTCTGTGCTGAAGAACAACAACTCCATTCTCTTTGGCATTGCAGTGATCCCTATGTCCAAGTTTCCTGAACCCTGGCTTGCTTTTTAGACTCTTCTCTTAGGTTACTCCCTGAGTGGTTGTTGACTCTACTTGGATTGCAACATGTGCTTTAGACCCTGGATTTCTTTTACCATTCATTCAACTTTTCAGATGCTCAGGGCAGGATTGGTTCCTCCTTTGTTCCTTGAGCTCTTCTGTGCATTTGCCATCCTGAAACAGAACAGCAACTATATGTTCCCACTTGTTAATAGTTCTCTACGTGTTTCTACAGTCTGTACTGTGAGTGGTTGGTATGAGAGCCAGCATGGTGTAGTAGTTTGGCCATTGGACTAACTCTGGACACCAGGGTTTGAATCTGTGCTCAGCCATGGAAACCCACTGGGTGACCCTGGGCAAGTCATGGTCTCTTATCCTCAGGGGATGGGCAACAGTAAACCCCTTCTAAAGAAACTTGCCAAGAGAACCCCGGGATAGTGTTGCCTTAGGGTCACCATAAGTCAGAAACAACTTGAAGTCACACAACAACAAGAAATGCTACTATAGACCTGCCATTTTGTGATTACCATATATATATATATATAATGGGCTTGTTTATACCTCCTGCAGTACTCTGGGTTGTCTCTGGAGCATTCTGTTCACAAATTCACCCCTTGCCTGCTTTGCAACAATAACATTGCCTTCACTCATGTGGTCCCAATCCACCCACCACCCCCACTGTGGTGGGTGCATTGCTCTGAGGCCAATCTGAGGTTCCCAGCCAGGAGGTGCCTTGTTTTGGCCCCTGAATGATGCACCCACAGGAGTGGCAGTGGGCAGCTCAGGTAGTATTGAGATGGTGGTATTTTTGCAATTGCAAGACATCAGCCACCAGCATCACTGGAAGCGCATCACTCTGAGGCCAGAATGCAGCATTCAGCCATGCTAATGATACTAGGCACTTTGTTTTAACCTCAGAGAGAGGGACTTGTGATGATGGTCATGATGGGTGGCTGAGGACCATGAAGTGAAGGCTGCAGAGAGAACGGAAAACCCACAGCAAAAGATGAATGAAGTAAATGCGGGCTACGAGGCGATATCTCCAAATCCGGTTCAGGAGTCATGTACATAGCTTGGACCTGATTCAGGGGATTCAGCTGCATGGTATAGACACCACAAGGCCAGGATCAGGGGTAAGAGCTCTACTGTGTATTTGGGTTTGTTTGTTTGTTTTTTCCTTCTCTTTTTCTCCCTTCCATTTCTTTATCTATGATGGTATGTTAGTTTGATTTTAAATTAAATTGTCCATGCTAAAAATTAATAAACATTAATCTCAAAAAATACAAAAAGTGATACCCTTATTGGCCAACCAAAATGGACAAAATACACTACACAAGCTTTCAAAGCTGCACTGACTTCTTCATCAGGTAAAAGATGTTTAAAGCATCATGCAGCGGAAGAAAAGGCTTATATTTTCTATCAGATATTGTTTCTGTTGTAGTTCATATTTATATTCATGATTGCTATTTAGTCACAATTGTGACATTATTGCCACCATCGTAACTCCACCCCAACCTACTTTCCTGGACATCTGCTACATTTGGAGAAGGAGATTCATTCTCCTGGCATTTTGAGCACAGGTGAATGACATTTCCATCAGGTTTGTAGTTTGTTGTAGCACCAGAACTCTCCGACAGAGAAAGCTAAATATCTCACAACACTACAGATCCCAGAATTCCATTGCACTGACCCATGGCAATTTAAATCGTGTCAGACTACATTAATTCTGCAGTGTAGATGTAGAGTGGGTCTACATTGCCCAGAATACTCCAAGCTGACTGCAAAATAAATTTTTGGTCCAAAAGCTGCCCTGATGTCCCTGACATTACCTGTGGGTTCAAGAGTAACACTGGGAGGCTGTCTACACAGTATCCTATTGTGCCGCCTGCCATTGCTGGTGCAAATCACTCCATTTGAGGCCAGAAATGAGCCAGCATTGATTGCATAGCTGGGTGTCTCATTGTGACTTCAGAGGAGGCAATGTCTGGCACAACAGGATGCAGTGGAGAAAGCTGCCTGATGTTGCTTCAGAATGCTCCCAATTTTCTGGGAGTCTTTTAAATTTGCTTTAAAGCAGGCCTGGCCAGGATTATCTATGGGATTGCCCTTCCCATATGTAGACAGTCTGTAGTCAAAGCCTTTGACCCTGCATTGTATGAGCAAGGTGACACAAGGGTGGGGCAAAATCTATAAATAGCCCATGAAGGCATGTCCGCAGCCTTTGTTGATTCAGAATACTGGCCAATGCTTTTTAGACCTAGGTCCAAAACACACAGCAGAAATCACCCAGTTTGAGACTGCTTTAACTGTCCTGGCTCAATGATAGGGAATCCTGGGAATTAAAGTTAATTGGGTCACTAGATCTCTCTGACAGAGAAGGCTAAATGTCTCACAAACTACAATTCTCAGAATTCCCTAGCTTTGAGCCAGGGCAGTTAAAGTGGTCTCAAATTGAATTATTTCTGCAGTGTGTTTTGGACCTTAATCTAAGAGCCAGCATGGTATAGTATAAGTGTTGGACTGCAACTCTGGGGACCAGAATTTGATTCCCTGCTCAGCCATGAAACCCACTGGGTGACCTTGGATAAATCACATGTTCTCAGCCTCTGGGAAAGGTGATGGCAAACCTCCTCTGAACAAATCTTGCCAAGAAAACCTCATGATAGTGTCACCTTAGGATCACCATAAGTCAAAAATGACTTGAAGGCACAAAACATACACAAGCTAAGTTTAGACTAATCACAGTCAGTAGGACTACTGGAGCACCTGTCAATATGAAACAAAAGAGAGGACATATAATCAACAGGGCCAGAGACCAATATAAAATGAATGCCTAATATTAAAACAAGGGAGAGACACAGAGAGAACAGGCATTTGTAACTCTTGAAGAGATGTATGTGTTTAGCTTATCTGCAATTCATTCCATAGCCTGTCCCATATCATGGACAGAATTCCTGTAAGTTCAGATTCTAGAAGTCTGTCCACTTTTTTCATGGAGGATTATTGAAAATCTGGAAGATTTAAGATTTCCCCATCCATAATCCAGAGATTGGGCATACATCTTTGTCTGGATACCGATGAATTGGAATAGAACTCTGTGTCGGGATGAGAAATTTGTAGCATGACCGATCTTATGGAAGGCGTCATGTAAATTTACAGTGCCATAGAAATGTTTTATGGTAATAATAACCCTGTCTCGATTGAAAGTAGCATGGGGTTTGTTTGAGAATGGATTTTTATTTTGTAATGCTCACGCCTATTAAAGAAGAGGCTTGAAGGACAGCTGAGCAAATATTGTAATTACGAATGAAGAATTGATCTAATGAATTTCCTCTCTTTGTTTCCCCTTGTGGATTAGAAATGAGCAGGCTGTGATTTGTTTGGCATTTGACACCTTTCCTGCAAGTTTTTGAGGGGTAGGAGGAACACGGGAAAGGTTGTTAGTCACAGATGTGGAAGGGGATTGCCACAGCTAGTCTTCTCTTGGGGACAGGAATTGTTGATGGACCAAATGGCTGTCAGACAGGGTTGTCAGATCAGCAGCTTTCCCTTTTTTTGAGATTTCTGAGCCAAAAACTGAAGCCAAGTGAACGAGCCCTTGTGTAACAATTGCAAAATTGTGGCCCAGATCCTAAACTGGGATTCTGTGGCATAAATCTATGCATGCAGAGTTAAACACTGAGGCTGCATCTGGATTGCCAAAATAATGTAGTTTGACATCACTTTAATGGCCATGGCTCAATGCAATGGACTCCTGTGATTTTTAGTTTGTTGTGGCGTGAGTTCTCTTAGAAAGAAGGGTAAATATCTCACAAAACTACAAATCCCAAACTGTCAAACTGCATTATTTCTACAGTGCACATGCAACTTGAATGTAACACATGGCAGTTAAAGGAGCATTCAGTTAGTGACATACATAGACATACATTGAACTACACATCAGGAATGATTTTTTTACAATGCTTGTAGGTGTATCCATTTGATGGAATTGCATAACAGGACAATTGTGCATGCAATAACCAATTCAAATACCCAGAGTCAATTGTGAATATGCATAGCCTCTATGCATTGGTTTTACACAATGAGCATTGCATCTGCACAGTGGGTTGCCAGCCATGTGCATTGATGACTGATCCCCATACAATGCATTGCTACAGTACTCATTATAAGGGTTGTATAATGTAACTCCACTGGCAAACAGTTATGCTACAATGAAGCAGAGTAGGAGTGTGGCCTTATTGTGTTATACAATGTTCCATGTTACGTTGAATGGCAACATTGTGCAAGTGGATGTGCAGCCCAATGTACATGTGCATGCACATCCACATAGGCATCTACATCTGCATGTACATGAGCATGTATTGTTCACCACATGTCCAATGGCACCATATGTGCAACTCTGCTTCACAAACCTGAACTCAAATATGGATGTGTTGCATCAGGAAAAATGGCCAAACAATTCCATATGAGAACTTAACATATATGTACCGCACAAACACGAGGATTCCAGCCCACAGCACTGTGTGTGTGCATGTGTGTTTTAAAATATAAGAGAGTCAACATGCCACCTGAAATATTGTGTACCCTTCTGGGCACCACAATTCAGGAAAGATGTTGACAAGCTGGAGCATGTCCAGAGGAGGGCAACCAAAATGATGAAAAGTCTGGGGATCATGCACTAAGAGGAGTGGCTTAGGGAGCTGGGTATGTTTAGCCCGGAGAAGAGCACATAAAGGGGTGAGATGATGGCAATGTTAAAATATCTAAAAGTATGTCGTGTTCAGGAGGGAGCAAAGTTGTTTTCTGCTGTTCCAGAGATTAAGACATGGAGCAATGGATTCAAAACACAGGAATTAACTAAACCATAACTAAAATGTGCACCGCATATATAAGCCACCCTGCCATGATTGTATATTAAAAGAGTAAATGATTGTATATGCCTTAATAAAAATATTTTTGCTACATGTGCCCCCTAAGACTAGAGCTCTATAGCAGACAATTCCAAATACCTCCTCCACACTACATATCCCAGGATCTCATAGGAGGAAACCATGCCAGATAGCCAGATATTAAACTGCTGTATTTATAAGTGTGAGCATGCCCCTGTATTTATAAGTGTGAGCATGCTGATGGCATTCATCCGCCACCCAATATACATCCAAATCCAATAAATCAAATGGACAAAACCAGATATTTTAGTAAAAAAATTAATAATGCATGAAAATCTGGAAGTTTTTTCTTCCTGTATCTGTTTGATGCAAAACTTTTCAACTTCCAACCACTAATGAAAAGATTGGGTGGCAGTTAATGCTTAATAAGGAAAGTACCAAGCTATAAACCATCTGTGAGTATGTACGGAGAGAGGCCTGTCATCATAAAGCGAAGGGAAAAGGTTGGGGTTCCTCAGATTGTGAGCCACCAAAGACCGATCGGCTGCTCTCCACCTGCACAAGCCGTTCATTACAGTTTGGTCAGAATGGAAATGAAGATCTCCAAACAAGGCAGCAGAAGAGTGCCTGAGAACCCAAGCAAAGTAATTATAAGTTTATGACATCATCTTAATATTACCAAGGAGAGAGAGAGAAGCTCAAGGGAAACACTCAATTTCCCTTCTGGGAAAGCATTAATGGAGCCTTCCAATCTGTTTTCTTTTGTTTGGATGTTACAACCAATAATGTAGTTTTATGTTGATAAATAAAGACGAAAGTTAAATAAATCCAACAGGCTCCCGAGCCTGTACTTTCCTCCGCTGTGATTCACATCCATGGCTCAAGATTTATGAGCCGTTTGCAGAGAATAAGTTGAAGCTGCAAGTTTCCAGGACTGAAATTATTCAAAATGGTGATTAGTTTGGGGAAGTGATTATCCATGCACACCTGATCAGGGTGTCACTGGGCCATCAAATAGGATCATGATGAAATAGGGCAGTTTCCTGCTATACTTTGCTTGCAAACAGGAAAAAGAACAAGTGTATCTCTCTGTGTGTGAGTGTGTGTGTGTGTGTTTAAGGATGGAAAAATATTCTTTAAAAAAATCATTGAAAAACATGTTCCTTGAGTTATGGGAAACCCTGGCAGGGAGAATCCTGTATTGATGAGTATCGTCATACTTCAGGATTAAGAGCCAGTACAAATGGCCCTAAAGGGGTGGCTTGACACCATCCATTTGATTGTTGGATTAGGGCTGTGGCAACCATATGCCATGGCCCCGATCCGGTGTTTTTCCAGCCCAAAAAGAAGCAGCAAAATGATGCTCCTTTTGGGGGCAGAAAGAGGGCAGCTTTTCCACTGCAGCACTGGCTTTTCAGTGCTTCTGTGACATGCAGCATATAAACACTGCACTGCCAGAGTGCTGCAAAGCTGCCCACCATCTGGGCAGGTGGGTGGTGTAATGCCATCTTGGGAGTGGCATCGGGGTGTGAGTCTTCTAAATGCCATGCCCCCATGCCACCCCCAAGCTGGCATATTGTGCCAGTCTGTTTTGCCCCCCACTCAGTACAAAATTTGCATATGTATTTTATGTGGAAAAGCCAGCTTTTTTCATATGGACAAATCAGCTTTTTTTCTGCACAGGAAATTTTTTCTGCACAGGAAATTTTCTGTATGAGGATACTATTTCTGTGCAGCTGTTTTCCTCATGCTGTGAAAAAGTCTTAAAACCCTACAGTTTTTAATAGAGATTCACAGTCTCTGGGTAAAATTCGCACACAGGTTTTTGGACAGAAAATAATATTTTTGTTATTTTTATATATATATTTGTTATTTATTTATTTTCTTCACAGAAAAGAGTGCTGTCTGCACAAAGTGCCATGGACAAATTTTGTGCAAGACCACCTAGCATCCACCTCACACAGTTTTTCCAACAATTAAGAAATTCATTTTTGACCATTTTTCAAGTATTATTAAAAAACAAATCTTTCCATCCCTAATTAATAATTATGGAAAACTAGAGTGAAGTTTAAGATTCATCTTGACACTTCTAAAATTTTGCTGATTTTACCCATGGGGAGTTCATCCTGTGTCCAAATCTGGTGTCTGGGAACTCATAGTGATGGTATCGTCTCACTCACTGCATAATTCCTGATGTGATCAGGTGACTAATCCTGGGGAAAACTGATCTATTGGCTTGCATGTATGTCTAGACTCACTACAAAGAGCTGATGTGTCCCTTTGTGTCCCAGGGTTAGAGTACCAGAAGGACTGCCTGTTTCCCTATAAACACAGGCTCATATGAAAGTCTTATTTACAATTGGATAGATGATAAACAGAAGATGCTTCTGTATAAGCCTTCCACTTGAGATCTTCAGGAGGGGCTCTTCTCTTGGTCCTGATTCTTTCACAGGTACACCAAAAAGGTCCTCCTTGGTGGCTGCTCCCAGGCTTTGGAATTCTCTTCAGAGGAATTTTAGACGTTTTATTTCCACATTGTCCCTTCACCAGCAAATCATGTCTAGTCTCTTGTTTTCACTTCCATGCCTCGGACCCACATAGAGCTGTGTGTAGTGAAAAGACCCCAGAAACAGCAAACCCCGGAGACAGAGATAGCCAATCAACAAGCACCAGGTGACCATCCAATTAGAAGCTGGCTGGAGACCCCAGAAACAGCAAACCCTGGAGACAGAAACAGCCAATCATAGCCAATCAACAAGCACCAAGTGTCCAGCCAATGAGGAGCTGGCTGGGCAGGGCTATATAAGAGCCTGAGCAGAGGGAGACAGGGGTTTTTGTTTTAGTTGGAGTTTTGGCTGGGGAGAGGGACGCCACTGAGGGGGTGCTCTCTAGGTTCCTGATTGGGACAGGTGTAGGTTAGGTTTTAGGCCAGACAGGGTCTATGTAGAGTCCAGGAGAGGGACTGATTAGGCTTTAGGTTGTAAGCCAATTGATTTAAGCTGAGAGTATTTGGCAGATTGCCTGAGGGCTGAAGTATTGTGTCTATGTAACTGTGGTAACATAACTAGGAAGAAAAAAATGCAAAAGCCTTGAAAGTAGTTTACTGATTACTTTGATGTTTGTTAATAAACTTCAGTATTATTTTATTACAACTTGGCCTCTGTGAAATATTGTGGCACGCTACTAGAGATAACAAAGCCTCAGAAAAGATAGGCAGTGGTGGTGAAGATCTCCACAGAAGAAAAAATACAATTGGTGGCAGCAAAGGGGAAGACAGGCATTCTGTGTGGGTGGACTGAAAGAGTCCGAGTGAGTATCCACACCACCACACTGTGTTGAGCCTTTCTAGGAAACAAATAGCTCAATTCTGACAGCAGCATCATGTCTGGGGAAAATTAAGGAACTCTGGCAGATTGAAGATGGAATTGTAGGGTTCCTGCCAGTCTTAATCTGGTTAGCTAAAATAAGTTGATCTTTTTAAAGTTTAAAATAATTTGAAGGTGTATATCTCAGGTCCCCTCAGCAGCCATGCCAAGTTTCAAGTGTCTAGATGTTAGTATGTAGAGAGATCTTGTAGCACCTTTGAGACTAACTGAAAGAGAGAAGTTGGCAGCATGATATCTTGTAGACTTCAGTCTACTTCCTCAGGTGCATTTGATGGAGAGGAAGCCAGGGGCAGACATATGTATGCCATTGGTGTGTGAGAATGTCCTTTCAAATTCAAAATCCTTTGTGTATGGAAATGAAGTGGCAAGTCCAGTGTTAACTATGGTCA
The DNA here is from genome assembly GCA_034509955.1 of Urosaurus nigricauda. NCBI lineage: Eukaryota > Metazoa > Chordata > Lepidosauria > Squamata > Phrynosomatidae > Urosaurus > Urosaurus nigricauda. The sequence goes on from JAOEGL010000001.1 coordinate 369,782,577, forward strand.
TTAGTGCACAAAGGCATTGAGAACTAGTGTTTGTGTATGGAAATGAAATGGCAAGACCAGTTTGGCTTTGAAAACTAGCCTGTAAGTGGGGAGATGAGGGTAAGATGACCCCATGAGGATGGGGTTAGATAGTGTTGAAATGTGTGTAGTGAGCCAGGAAGCCATTACAGTGGTCCCCCGGGATACGAATCCCCCGGGTTAAGAAAACCCCGGGATCCGAAACAGGCGGGACCGCGATTGTATCCCCCGGGATCCGAAGGATCCCCCGGGATATGGGAAAACCCAATCCGCCGGATCGGGCTCTCCTTTTCCCTCAGCCGGCCTTGGAGGAGGGAAAAGGAGAGCCCGATCCGCGAGATCGGGCTCCTCTTTTCCCTCAGCCGGCCTTGGAGAAGGGAAAAGGAGAGCCCGATCCGCGAGATCGGCTCCCCTTTTCCCTCAGCCGGCCTTGTAGGAGGGAAAAGGAGATCCTGATCCACGAGATCGGGCTCCCCTTTTCCCTCAGCCGGCCTTGGAGGAGGGAAAAGGAGATCCCGATCCGCGAGATCAGGCTCCTCTTTTCCCTCAGCCGGCCTTGGAGGAGGGAAAAGGAGATCCCGATCCGCGAGATCGGGCTCCTCTTTTCCCTCAGCCGGCCTTGGAGGAGGGAAAAGGAGAGCCCGATCCGCGAGATCGGGCTCCTCTTTTCCCTCAGCCGGCCTTGAAGGAGGGAAAAGGAGAGCCCGATCCGCGAGATCGGGCTCCTCTTTTCCCTCAGCCGGCCTTGGAGGAGGGAAAAGGAGAGCCCGATCCGGCGGATCGGGCTCTCCCTTTCTCTCTGAGGAGGTCCCCGCCCTCTTTCCCCCGGGTTACGAAATTTTCGGGTTACGAAAGGTAATCCAGAACGGATTACTTTCGTAACCCGGGGGACCACTGTACCTCTGTTCAATCCACTGCTCAGGGACTGTAGTTTATGAATGAATTGCAATTCGGCTGTTTCTCTTTCCAATCTACCTTTGTAGCTTTTCTTTTTTTTTTCTTTTTGTTCAAGGATCACTGTTCTGAGGTCTGAGATGGAATGCCTAGGGAAACTGAAATGTTCTGCCACCAGTTTTTGTGTATTCCCATTCGTAATGTCTGATTTATGTCCCCTGGTGCAGGGGCTGGCCTGCTGTGTGATGTAGAGTGCTGACGGGCATTGACGACTTAGTATGGAAGTTGTAACCTTGATGTTTAGTTGGGGATACATATCTGTTGTTGTTGTTGTTGTTGTTGTTGACTTTTATACTCTGTCCTTCCCCTGGGATCAGAATGCCATATGTGAAACTTGTAGAACAAGATTTGCTTAAGTTGTAGTTCAGTATCTTATTTATCTGTAGAAAGGCGTCTGCAGCGTTTGTTCTCCTGCTTCAATACACTGCTAAAACCTTCCTCTCCCCCAGTCTTCTCATCATTTTCCCCAAATGACTTCACCAACTACTTCCTTACAAAAGTCACTACTATTCGATCCAAAATTGTTCCTCCTGATTTGCTCCCTACCACCAATCTCCTGGTACCTTCTACTAATAAACTCTCTGTGTTTCCACCTGTATCTCTGGATGAACTCTCTACACTGCTAAACTCTTCCAAACCTACAACTTGTTCTCTTGATCCTATCCCCTCCCATCTTCTAATCTCTATAACCCCTTCTTTTCTGCCCTCGCTCCTCTATATCTTTAATCTCTCTCTCTCTTCAGGTTCCTTCCCTTCTGACTTCAAACATGCTCTCATTTCCCCAATTCTGAAGAAACCCTCTCTTGACCCCTCTTCTTTGTCTAGCTATCGTCCAATCTCTCTTCTTCCTTTCCTCTCTAAGGTTCTGGAACAGGTAGTTTATTCTCGCTGTCTTGAGTTTCTTGAAGCCAACTCCATCTGGACCCTTTTCAGTCTGGTTTCCGCCCACAACACTCTACAGAGGCAGCCCTCACCAAGATCTCAAATGATCTCTTGCAAGCCAAGGCAAATGGACTCTATTCTCATTCTTCTAGATTTGTCTGCAGCCTTTGACACCGTGGACCACTGTCTGTTCTCATTTGGTTTAAATCTTACTTGTCAAACAGATCTTTTGCAGTGGTCACAGGTGGTCAGACTTCCTCCTCTGTTCCCTTATCTGTTGGAGTCCCCCAGGGCTCTGTCCTGGGTCCCCTTCTGTTCTCTCTATACACATTGTCCCTTGGTAAACTCATCAGTTCTTTTGGTTTCTCCTATCATCTGTATGCCAATGACACTCAGCTGTATCTTTCTACCCCTGACCTTTCGCCGGGGCTTGAACAGCAAGTCTCCTCTTGTTTGGCTGCCATCTCTCAGTGGATGCGGCATTGGCGCTTGAAGCTCAATATGTCTAAGACAGAGCTTCTCATCTTCCCACCTAAGATCCCAGGATTGCACCATCTGCCCCAGGATGCCTCCTTATAACTATGTATTAAGAAGACATCTGCCTTGGTCCTGGCCCTAGAGGGAGAGAAGAACTGGGGGACACCTGGCTGAATGAGACCACATGTGAAAGGGATCTAGGAGTCCAAGTAGACCATAAGCTGAACATGAGTCAACAGTGTGATGCGGCAGCTAAAAAAGCCAATGCAATTTTAGGCTGCATCAATAGAAGTATAGTTTCTAGATCAAGGGAAGTTATAGTGCCACTCTATTCTGCTTTGGTCAGGCCCCACCTGGAATACTGTGTCCAGTTCTGGGCACCACAATTCAAAAAAGATGTGGAGAAACTGGAGCATGTCCAAAGGAGGGCAACTAAGATGGTGAAGGGTCTGGAAACCTTGCCCTATGAAGAACGCCTTAGGGAGCTGGGGATGTTTAGCCTGGAGAAGAGAAGGTTAAGAGGTGATATGATAGCCCTGTTTAAATATTTGAAGGGATGTCATATTGAGGAGGGAGCAAGCTTGTTTTCTGCTGCTGCAGAGACTAGAACGCGGAACAATGGATGCAAACTGCAGGAAAAGAGATTCCACCTCAACATTAGGAGGAACTTCCTGACAGTAAGGGCTGTTCGACAGTGGAACACACTCCCTCGGAGTGTAGTGGAGTCTCCTTCCTTAGGGGTCTTTAAGCAGAGGCTGGATGGCCATCTGTCTGGGATGCTTTGACTTGGAGTTCCTGCATGGCAGGGGGTTGGACTGGATGGCCCTTGTGGTCTCTTCCAACTCTATGATTCTATGATTCTATGATTCTATGATTCTATGATTCTATGAACCACTGGACCTCATCCCCTTCCCACCACCTTCCCCTATTCCTTTTGTGTTGTCTTTTTTAGACTGTAAACCTGAGGGCAGGGATCCGTCTAATTTACGTTTGTATGTACAGCACTGTGTAAATTTACAACGCTATATAAATAATCATCATCATCATCATCATCATCATCATCATCTCAAACATCTGGAAATAAACATCTATCTGGATTAAACTATGTCAGTCTGTACAAGGATGGTATGACACAGAATGTTATACCATAACAATAACAAAATATAAAGAACTGGAAATATGTGGCTCTTCTGATGTTGGCTTGTAGCTCATTGACTAGCCTTACCCATCATAACCAATTGTGAACCATGATGGGAAATGCATTTCATCAACAATTTGAGAACCCTAATTCCTATTGTGTCCTATTGAAATATCTCTCTCCTCTTTTGCTTTGATGGTATCATTTTAATTGTTATCTATTTTTATATTTTATTGTACTATATTGCTAATTTTATTGTTGTGATTTGTATTTGCATATTGTACATCGATATTGGGTTGTAATCCTGTCTTGATCCATCTGGGAGAGGTGGGAAAATATAAATAAAATTATCATCATCATCATCATCATCATCATCATCATATTCACAAATGTCAAAGCTGCAAACATGGAGGGCCAACTGTATATGGTTTGGGTTGTTTACATACATACTAATTTTCTGTATCTAAAAAACATACAAGGAAAAATGCAACCAACTACCAAGCAAGTTAGTGGTGTGTTTTTCCTTGTATGTTTTTTTAGATACAGGAAATCAGTATGTGTTTGGTCGGTTTGTTGGTTGTCTTAATAAATAATATTTTCCGAAAAAGAAAAAGGAAAAAAAGGAAAAAGAAAAGCCTTAATGGGTACAGCCCACATTTTGAAGTGACATTATTTTGAAAAGCACCATGGTCATTAGCTTCGTCTGTCCTCTTTAGCTCTCATATGAGGGTTAGTTTATTGCATCATTCCAGCCTAATCCCAGTACTTCGCTTCTCAGTGTGCATGCCCTCTCCATGGGTAAAGATCTGTGAAGCCATATGCCACAGGAAGAAGGCAAGCAAATTTTTTAAAAGGAAAAAAAATTAAAGAGGAGAGAGGGGAAAAAATCATTTCTAGTAAGTTCTGACTCTGATTAAAAAACAATCTTTATGAAATAGAAGCTAATAAAATTGCTTTCCTAATTACCCTGAGCTAGTTCATTTCCCAGCAAATATAATAAAACAGAGTTACTTGGCTCTGATTCACAAAATCTGAAACCGAGCTCATTATTAAGGCATTTAGTGATGGAGGGGGGAGAAGGGCGGGCGAGAGAGAAAGGGAAAAAAGAAAAAGAAATTGTATGTGTGTGCGTAAGTTGCCATCCCACGAAGCAGAATGCAAGAAAACCTTTTGAAGTTAGACCTTTGAAGTTTGAAGTTATTGCAGTGGTCTTATTTTATATATACAGCCATCATCATCACCATCATAATAAAACCAGGTAGTTTAGCATTTGGGATTTTTTTTTAAAGATGCTTTCCCATTTCTTCAGACAAATAGAACAGGACATCTATTATGCTGCAATATTCAGAGGAGATTTGGGGTTTAACGGGAGCGAGGCTTAATTTGAAAGAAATGTTTAGACCTAATGCATTGTGGTTCTTAATCTTTGGGACCATTACAAAGCTGTGATACATGCACATAATACAGTAGACCATCCCATCTCCCAAGGCTATCATTCCAATGCCTTGTACCACTCTCAAGTCTCTTTCATGTGAGGAACCTGGGATTCTGCGTGATTATAAATGTATGAAGTTGCTTGGGTTTGGGGGTTTTCTGTGAATGTTTTATTTATTTTTGTTAATGCTGGCTTAGCTTCTCTCACTCTGTCTCTCCCTCACATACACATACACACTAGCCTAGAAACACACACTTTGTTTGCTCTTTTACAGAATTTAAGGATGATGTGCCCTGTAGTATAGGAGTTTAGATGGTTCGAAAAGAATTTCTCGAAACCATGATCAGTTTAGATGCTGATTAGGTGTGACCAGGAAACTAGTGAATGGCTGCTTAATTAATTAATGTATTGCTGGCTTTCGGCCCTGATAAGCCACTCCAAAGTGGCTTACATTAAATTCAGAGGAATAAGAAGAAGAGGAAGAGAAAGAAAACTCAAGGAGAACCTTGACGGTTTTGTCTTTCTTTCTTATTCCTCTGAATTTATCATAACAAGTTAGCAATAGCAATAGCATTTACATTTCTATACTGCTTATCAATGAAATCAGCATTCTCTAAGAGTTTTACAATCTGTAAGCCAATTTCTCCCCAACAAGATGAGTACTCATTTTACCGACTAACAAAAGGATGGAATAATAATAATAATAATTATTATTATTATTATTATTATTATTTATTTATTTATAGCCCACCTCTCCCAAAAGGACTGAGGCAGGTTACAACAATAAAATACATCAACAACATATATAATACATATATAAATAAAAATTACATAATTCCCTTACCCCCATATTATAAAACTAAACAACATTAAAATTAATTAAAATAGACATAATTAAAATGAGGCATCTTGGGGCAGACAAGGGCAAACCATATCAATATAATGGGCTGAGTCAATCTTGGAGCACTGGGATCAAATTCAAAATGTTGTGGCTGCAATACCAGCATTTAACTACTGCGCCACCAGGACTCCGTTAACTGAAGATCAGTGTTGTATAGTGATTTGAGTGTTGGACTATGATTCTGGAGACCAAGATTCAATTCCCAACTCAACTATGAAACCCACTGTATGACTTTGGGCAGATCACATGCTCTCAGCCTCAAGGGAAGGCAGTGGCAAACCTTCTCAGAAGAAAGTTGCATTAGTTTTACAGTATAGCTGCATCTACAGACTAAAGTACAACTAAAAATCAGTGTAAAAAACAATTAAATAAGATATCCTATTAAAATATTATTAATTTAAAAGAATAGGAAAGTATTTTAAGGGTGAAAACCCCATAGGAACAAGGGTATAGCACACAAACCATTGAAGGACTCTTCTGTGTAAACAATTTATCAAAGAATGCTTGATTAAGTAAAAAGGCCTTTCTATGACAGCAGACCAGCCTGGCCTCCATACCTTGAGAGCTGCCAAGAGAGCATTTTGTAGATTTCTGGAAACCATAATTCAAAAGGATCATATTTCCAGCCTCTCCATTAGTCCTGACCCAGCCTCTCTGCAGGAGAAAGCTCCAGGCCTCCATCCATTCAGCACAACAGTCTGAAGCAATGGCCAAAGTGCATTCAGTTAAACATGTGCTGAAGCTTAGTTTGGCAGTCCAAGATCATTTGAGGCCTGGAAATTTCTGACCCAAAATCTGGGACCTAGGGATAGTGCCTGAAATGTCATTAACTGTATGTAATAAGGACCAACCACAGTTGCTCACAGCTTGTTATTCAAATCCAGAACCATGCACACACACGTCATACTTTCCAGTTTGGAAATTAAGACGTAAGGTTGGACTACACTGGCCAGAACACTCCAGGCTTCTCCCAGAACATTCTGGCTTTGGGGCTGCCGCAAATTCCTCTCATTGCCTCCATATTTCGGGATGATGCTGGGAAGCTGTCTACACACACATCCAACTGTGCCACCTGGTGACACCACTACTAGTGGAAGTTGCTTCCTTTGAAGGGTCATTCAGACATCTTTTTTTTTTAATTGGAACAATGTGAATAATCTTATTCATTCTGGGTTTGTTATTCATACTATGGAACTGCATCTCTCTGCAAACCACATCTCGTCGCATCTCTGTGAGTTTGGATACTCACACATGTGGACACCCTTCTCTTCTCATCCCTGCACCCACTGGCAACTCTTGGCTGGACAAAGGCTTCTCCTCCCCACCGCTCGAGGGGGTCGGCATCTCTTTTTGTCTCCCCCCTTTTCCTCTCTCTTTCTCTCTTTTCTCCCCAGGGGCAGCTGCTCCACTGGGGAAGATGCAGCACTTTCTGGACCATGGGGCTGTCAACAATATGAATATATTCAAAATGTGTTCGGGGCATGCAGGTTTTCATCCCAAGTCTGTTTGGGTCTATTCACATTGGTTATTCACAAAGCAGATGATGCTAATCTTTTTTTTTTTTTTTTAAAAAAAAAAAAACCTCAGAAAATACCCCCAATATGGATTATCCCAAGGTAAGTGGTTTTTTGCGCGCACACACGCACACACACACACAAAACTTAATCGAGTGCATTTGGGATTCATGGGAACAACAGAGATTCAACCTGGATTCATCCTGAATTATTTTTACCATCTGAATAACCCCTGAGATTGAAAATGAGGTACCCAGTTGTGAACTCAAATGGGGACTACATCCCAGCTGTGATGGTGCAAAGTGGCACAGTGGGACATGTGTGAAACAGCTCCACTGGCTGCCAGTTTGCTTCCAGGCACAATTAAAAGTGCTGGTTATGACCTTTAAAGCCCTATATGGCTCAGGTCCAGGCTATTTGTCAGACCGTATCTCCCTCTATGAGACAGCCAAGGCTCTGAGGTCCTCAGGGAAGGCCCTTCTCTTCATCCCACCACTGTCACAAACACCGCACACTCCTGAGCCCTAGTTCATTTGGACAGTGCCATTGTTATGCAGCGCCGTCCACACGGCACACATATCGATGATGTCACACACACACCATATCCAAACAGTACGGTTCATGCATGACATAAGTTGCCATCCTACGATGCGTATGGTGTCACAAGTGCAACACAAAAAGGAACCGCTCTCTTTTTTCTGCTCAGGTGTGCCACCCCGTTTGGTTGCTGTGACAATGATGCACAGCAAAGAGGGACAGCTCCAGCCCAGCTTTCCAGGCAATCTGTCAAGCCCCAGTAATACTTTTACTGGACCAACTAAAATGCATAAAATTCTAGGGGTGTAATTCTTCGCTAAGGGATGTGGTGCTGAAGACGCCGACTCTGTTAAGTGTTAAGTGGTTAAGATGCTAACTCTGTTGATTGCAAGATTGGCAGGTTGGATCAGAATCTGGATCAGAATCTGATCTTCCAGGATCCAGCCTGATACTGGCCCTGAGGTTTTGGTCTGCATCATCCAAAAAGGATGAACTGAGGCTGGTAAGGAAGGGACATTGACCTTTACCCCCATGCAGACAGCCCCATGGTCTTAGTCTGAAAGATGCTAAAAGATTATTTTGTATTTTTTTTAAAAAAATCACAGTTTGCAAAGGCTATTCATCATTTAGGACTTATTTGGTGCAAAATTCATATGTGGCTGTTTTCCACAGAAAACAGCATTTCCTGGGTAGGAAACAGCATTTTCTTCACTGAAGACACTATTTCTATACAGAAATATTTCTTTCTGTTCTATAACTTTAAATCAAAGGCTTGTCTATATAACAAGTCTTGTTATATAGTCAAGCCTTTGATTTAAAGTTATAGGACAGAACAGTGTTTAAAGGTAGTATGTTATGGTTTGCTTGTTTTTTACCTTTCATTTTAAAATAATGTTGTAAATGTGTTTTAAACTCTCTTTCACAGAGCTTTGGTGCTATAAACTATAAATCCCAGGATTCCATAGGATGGGGCCAAGACAGTTAAAGTGGTGCCAACCTGCATCAATTCTGCATCTATAATTCTACTCTAGTCAGGACTAACAACAGTATTTAGTACTTTAACTTGGAGTGGAGGCATGTAGCATGGAATTCTGACCGAATCCATGAGTGTTTGTTTGGTTTTGAGGGGATGTGTGTGTGTGTATGTTTAGGTTCCCACTACTAAGTTGTTAAGCAGGATTTTCTGGTAGTTTAGTTGGTGGTTCTTAACAACAATTGGGTCTGAGATGGATTTTGTCTGAGCAGTGTTGTGAGTGACATTGCATCTCATATTGGAAGAAAGGCAGGGGAGTAAAATAAATAAATACATAAATAAATAAATAAATAAATAAGGCAGAGTTGCTGTCTAAAACATATGGCACAAAAGGAAAGGAGAATGGGGAGGGAAGAGAAAAACAAAGACTCACAGTCACCATAGTCTGCATCTGACTCTTCATCTGTTTTACCTCACACTCTATGGGGCTGGAGGCTACAGCATAGTTCTTTTTTATTTTGCATTGCATTATGTAATATCTGCAGAGTCCTTTCAGCAATTTGGTCAAAATTAATGGCAATATTCCATGAATTCCATATTGGCCAAAGAGTTTTAAATTCAGTTGACACATCACATGAAGCATTCTATCTGTGGAGGTCAATTCCTAGGAAATAAATGATCTGATCTAAAGAAATCACACTTTTAGGGGGCTTTGTGGATGCTTGGGTTTTAAAAAAATCCAAGTTCTGGCTTCAAATACAGCAATGTTTTCATAATCTCAGTATAACATTTCAGCGTATTGTTAATTAGTTTGCTGGCCCACTAAAAATATATAAAGGAAGAGGGGGAGAAAGTGAGAAAGCAAGGAAGGTAATCACTCAAAGTCACAGTTTGACTTATTTGCCATTGATGGATAACTTGCCAAACCCGGGTATTCAGCTCTTCGGCACAATGGAAAATACATTGTCGTTCGGGTTAACAAAAGGCGTGCAACAATGGTCCCGCAAATGAACATCGGCTGACTAAAATCCTAACCACATTTTCACTCTCATTAACCACAGTAGGGTATCACACAATTTCGCCTGGCTCCTGCCTCGACCACTGTGCACCATTTTACTACCAGCGGTTTGATGGGTTTTATGGCAGCTGATATATGGAGTGGGAGTTTGGGGAGTCGTAAACAGAAGCCACAGTGTATCACAATGTGGTTTAGGGATATAATGACTGTGTTGTAAAGCAAAAGATGACAACGTGGCACTCAAGTCGAGGTAGTAGCGAACCGATAGACCAAACAGCCTGGCATAATTCAAGCAATGAAAGGAGAGGATTCAGCACCTCGCATTTTTGTGTCTGCCTGTGTTTCTTTCTCTATCGTCCATTAATTACCTCACATGGATTTGAATAAGAACAAGGACAACGAAAAATAAATTCAGCTTCTGTGGTGGAGTTGTGACTGGAGGAACTAAAAAAATAGGCTCTCATTTCTTCCTTGTAATTCTCTTTCCTTGTATGTTTCCTTGTTTACCACTGATGGATAACTTTCCTGGCTTTATTTTGGCTAGCTTTACTCAGGGTGCCATTGTTTGAGTAAGCAAGTAGTGTGGGCTATTTGGTTGCATTAAAAAAAAACCCAAACAAACAAACAAATCGATTAGTCTTTTAAGAACTGACTTTTAGGAGGAAAATCTTTTAATGATGTATGGTTCACTTTTTGTGCTTTTGAGTGGATGTGTTTTTTAAAATAAATTTAATTGTATCCAGAGTTTAATTATGAATTCACTTTTGTTTTAAGGTTTTCTGAACTCAGGGCATGGCTATGAGTCCCGGTGTGTGTCAACTTTGCTCTGGTCCTCAGGGGTGTTGGTGGGGAAATCTTCACATGATAAAGTATGACACACACACACATTGCTGTGTCTTGTTGTAAGTTAATTTGGAAAGGTTGCTTCATATGCTACAGAGGGTGTGCCTGGGTCACTTCTCCCCCAGGGGCATCATTAAGAGGGTGTGGGGTGTGTGGACCACACTAGGTGACATCCTAAGGAGGGTGACTCCACTGTTTCCCAAACATCTTCCTTTGGGCAAAAATGGGCTGTGGCATTCACTTATGTCCCTTTAAGACACTGAAGAGATTGTGTGAGTGGGGCACGGCTCAGTGGGAGGAGAAAGTAGTAGCCCCAGGTTTTTGCATTTTTAATTTTTACATGTTTAATGTTTAAAGATTATTTCCTTCTTTTTATTTTTCTTCTTTTAATTTTTTTTCTTTAAAACCTCACATTTTACCGAATTGTCACTTTAACCACATGAAACTACTCTATGTACAGGTAAATACATTCAGTTCTGTATATGATATTGTAATTTAAAGATATAATTTTAATTTTGCTAGTTATGTCACAACTATTGTCATTACAATCATTCATATACTGGAATTACGATTGATGAATAACAGTAGTACAAAACAACAGTAGTACAAAACAACATCCTCTCTTTTTCCCTTTTTGAAGATGGGGACAATGTTTGCCCTCCTCCAGTTTGCTGAGACTTCTCCTGTTCTCCAGGAGTTCTCAAAGATTATTGCCAGTGATTCTGATATTACATTTGCCAGTTCTTTTAATACCCTTGGATGTAGTTCAACTGGTCCTGGAGACTTATATTCATTTAGGTTAACCAGGTATTCCTGTACTATCTCTTTACTTATTCTATGCTGAATTTCCCCTATTCTGTCTTCTGCTCCATTATCCTTAGGTTGAGCACCCTTTGCCTTTTCTGAGAAAACTGAAGCAAAGAAGGTGTTAAGTAATTCTGCCTTTTCTCTGTCCCCTGTTAGCATTTTGCCATCTTCTGCACACAATGGCCCACCATTTCATTCTTTTTCCTTTTGCTGCGGACAAATCCAAAAAAGCCCTTTTTATTGTTCTTAACTTCTCTAGCAAGCCTGAGTTCATTCTGCGCTTTAGCTTTTCAGACTTTATCCCTACATATGCTTGTTATTTGTTTGAATTCCTCTTTGGTGATTTCCCCATTTTTCCATTTTTTTACATGTTCTGTTTAAAACTTAGCTCAGTCATAAGTTCCTTTTAGTCATCCATCCTGGTTTCTTGAGACATCTCCCATTTTTTTTCCTCATTGGAACTGTTTGAAATTGTGCCTTCAGTATCTCCTTTTTGAGAAACTCCCATCCGTCTTGAACTCCCTTCTCTTTTAGTATTCCTGACCATGGGATCACCCCCAGTATTTCTCTAAGTTTATTGAAATCAGCTCTCCTAGAGTGCATGTCTGACTATGCCTGGCTTCTCCCTTCCACTGTTTAACAAACTCCAGGAGAACATGGTCACTCCCACCTAAGGATCCCACCACTTGTACCCCTTCAACTAGGTCTTCCCTGTTGGTTAAGATCCCCTTGTTGCCTCATCCACCTTTTGGACAATGAAATTGTCTTCCTGGCAAGTGAGGAATTTGCTAGACCTTGAGGATTTGGCTGAGTTTGACTTCCAGCAAATATCAGGATAATTGAAGTCACCCATCACTACTACATCTCTCCTTTCTGAGTGTGTGAATATATCCACAAATTCCAACTCATCAGTGGAGGGGTGAACAGAGACCGTGGTTTCCTCACACACTACACATATTATAACACTGGTTAACAGAAAGGGTCATTCTCACTAAAATTGACAATTTAGTTCAAGTTTATCCTCAGATCTCATCTTCTTTCATTTCTCTTTCTTTCCTAACCTTCTCTTCCTTTATTGAGGTTATACAGGTAATATAACAAATTGAGATACATTTTAGATTTTAGATTTAGATTTATTAAGTATATATAGAGTTGGTGTGTATATGTAGTCTATGTTAAAATATTTGTGAGTATATGGATATTGTTTACTGAGTTTAAAAAAAAAACCAGAGAGGGTCATCCCTATTTCTGAGATTTTGGGGGCTAGGGTAGTCCTGAATTTGGCAAATCCTAGTGCGTCCTGGTGATGCCACTAAGCATGATGTGTGAGGAGATCCAGGGTGTTGTAGTGGTTTGAATGTTGGACTAGGACTCTAGGAGACCAGAATTTTAATCCCTGCCCAGGTATGGACCTTTGGCAAGTTCCACACTCTCAGGAAAGCAATGACAAACCCCTTCTGAGGAACTCTTGCTAGTTAAAGGGACAAAAAAGTATCATATTGACAGCTTTTTTTCCAGTTCCCTTTCTCATTTGGACCTCACATGGGAGCCACCTTTTCTTCAACAATAATAGTAGTACACTTCCACCCTCTTGTTGACAGTCCACAGTATTGGGAGAACCTAGAAATGGTTGTACATTCACTGGTAATCTCTTGTCTCGATTTCTGCCGTGCGCTCTACATGGGGCAACCCTCATGCCATGTTCAGAAGTGGCAATTGGTTCAAAGCATGGCAGCAAGATTAGTTACAGGGAGTTCTAAATTTGATTCTATTACACCTATTTTAGAATCCCTACACTGGCTGACTATTAGCTTCTGGGCACAGTTTAAGGTGTTGGTTATTACGTATAAAGCCCTACATGGCTTGGGTCCAGCATACTTAGGGAACGCCTCCTCCCATAAAATCCTTCCTGCACACTCAGATCCTTTGCTAGGAACCTACTGCAGCCAAAGAAACCAGGCTGGTGGCAATCTCCCAGAGGACCTTTTCAGCTGCCACTCCAAAAATATGGAATGACCTGCCAGAGGAGATCTGCCATATAACATCGTTGGAAGCTTTCAAGAAGGCAATAAAGATGGATCTCTTCTGGCAGGCCTTCCTTAACTGACCTCATCAGACTTTTGCCTCATTGACCCCATCGGATCTTTTCCGATTTTATTGTGCATTTTTAATATAATGTTTTTAAAAATTACTATTTTAGATTATTAATTTTTTATGTTGTATTACATTGTTATTTTGTTTGTTTTTTACTGTTCCTTACTTCTTGTTACCCACATCGATCCAACACAGGGAGAGGTGGGATACAAATAAATAAATAAATAAATAAATCACAATCAGAACTATATTGCTTTTAAAGCAGCTTGGAAAGTTTTTTGGGGGTCAATCCCCTCCACAATAGCACAGCCAGAATGATCACTTGGGATTTGTGATCTAAAAAAGCAACTTTTCCAACTTCTCCCTTAAGCATAGATTTCATCATTCCAAGACTCGCACCTGTAACCAATATGACATTTCAACACCTAAGCAGGGCTGTCTATTAAATAGGATTCAGTAAAGAGAGAATGACAGAGACAGGAGACCATCTTTTTTGTGTCTTGGCATAAATTCTTCGCTTTGCCTGACATTAGTTTCACATATATTTCTCCTGTTCTTAAGCACAAAGCCATCTCTGTCCATTTTTTAAAAAGCCTCATTTTCAACTTTTGAATCTTGAAGAGTACGTCACATTGTGTGGGGGTGATGATTAAATCTTCTCAGCATCCTTGGCCACTGGACGCTGCCTGCTCTCTCTTTGCCCCGCTGCTTTGAATATTCCCTCCTCACCTCTTCAGAGAGATGAAAAGGAGCCTTCTGAAACCCGCAAGGCGTCTAACATCTCTCAAATCTCTTGAAGCCACTGAGTTTTAGAAATGACCTCAAGAGGACCAATATTACACAGGAACCTCTCCTGGTGTATTCCAAAGCAGGCTGGGTATGACATATCTCTAGAAGGCACTTAAGATCTTTGTACTTCAAAGCCTATTGCTCAAAATATAGCTTGTCTAAAAATACAGGGGCCGATTCCGTTACAGTATTTTTTCCCCCAATGGGTACTTTTTAAAAAATACAATTCAAGATAAAATACATTTCATCCATAAGGAAACTAATTCCGAGTCTATTCTAGCCAATCCATTTGAGTGTATAGGTCTTAATTTACTGTTTCCTATAAATGAAATCATTGTATGTGACTGCTAATCTTGTTTTTCTCTGTTTCAGATAAATCTTTAATATTTGTGGGGATTAAAAAGGGAAAGTTATGGTTTAAAAAAAAAAATACCAGAGTACCTTTTACAGATTCTGGTTCAGTGATCTAAAGATGCTAACCACAATCCTACATCATACTTGCATAGCAGAAATCTACACTCACAAAGCTCCAACACTGCAGGAATAATCCAGTTGGAGACTACTTTAACTGCCCTAGCTCAGTGCTAGGGAATCTGGAGAATTGTAGTTTATTCTGGCACCAGAGCTTTCTGACTTAGAAGGCTAAAGGCAGTTAAAGCGGTCTCATACTGGATTATTTCTGCAGTGCGTTTTGGACCAATGTTAGCTGGGGCTGTGCTGCCACACCTTTCTTTTGAATATCAAAATTGTGTAACCAACTCCAAATCTGTCAATGTGGTTGCTGTTTCCTCAATCCCAGGTATAATAA
Source organism: Urosaurus nigricauda (assembly GCA_034509955.1). NCBI lineage: Eukaryota > Metazoa > Chordata > Lepidosauria > Squamata > Phrynosomatidae > Urosaurus > Urosaurus nigricauda. The sequence continues at coordinate 369,797,765 of JAOEGL010000001.1, forward strand.
GCTTCTCCACTGAGCATTTATTATCACTATGTACTGCATCTGTAGGAATTGGTTTATATCCATGAAAACTCATGCGAAAATAAAAACCAGTTAGGCTTAAAGGTGCTACCACATTTCTATCTCCCCCTTTCCCCTTTCTCATTTCTTTTCTCCTTTTTTATGCTGCAAGACATTAACATGGCTACTTCTTTGAAAACTACTTCAGTCCCAGTGAATCAAGTGGCACATGGAAGGCCAGTAGTTACATACCACCCAACAATACACAATTGCAACAAATACATTTGCAGAATTCCACTTCTTCACCTGTGAACTGACTACAGATCTTACACCATGCCTCAAAAGCACAACCACATGCATAGAGGGAACCTAAGTGTACATAAAACACCAACAGGATGCCAGACGTTAATTTCAAAGGAGAGACTCAGCAGGACAGCAGTTGTTTTGTACGTGGACAGCATTGATTCATTGTTTAACATCTCTAGTTAAAAGGCTTTAGTATCAGGTGACAGAAAAGACCATCATAGACCCTGACAAGGTAATACAAGTGCCAGCAAACAATATAAGGTTAGATAAATATAGAAGCTGGAATCCTGGAAAAGGAATGGATCCTATTGCCATTCTTCAAGGTGGTTTCACTTTTTTATAGGTTGTTCAAGTGTAGCCTCCAATTCAGGATTGCACAAACTCTGTGACACCAATGGAGACCATTGCATAAGCCCGGAGAGATATCTAGAATGTTTCACTAGTTTAGATAGTGGTGGATAGTAGTGACACAATGGAGAACTGTGGAGTCAGATGTGCAATGGTGCATTCCAGTACTGCAGCACAGTGTGATGAATTATTGTGGCTTGACTACAATGCAAAAAAGGAAAGAAGATACATAATTGCCCTAGCTTATCAAGATTTACATTTGTACCTATTGTTCAAGACAATACAAAAAATTACAGCTTCCTTATGGCATAATGAAAGGGATAGAGCTCTTTCCTAATTTTATTCTCAAAGGAAGCAACAAATAATTTTAGCAGTTTCCCCCACTGTGAGAAAGCCTTGGAAAACTGTAGTTTTCAAATGCTATTCCCTAGTCAAGACTTATTCTGTGCAAAATTTTCACTTTTTTACAATAAACAGTATTTTTAACAAATGAAAAAGAAATTTTGATGCTTACAATACTTCTGTGCAAACATATTATTTTACCCTCTGAAAATTCTATTTTCTATGGAGAGAAGGCTAGGGATTTTTTGTAAAAAAAAAAAAATTAAAAATGAATATATGTGAATTTAGCACAGAATATGTCCTGAATTGTGGAGACTGGGGCTTGACAGGTCTCCCCAAAAGGGTGAGCTGGAGGTGCCCGTTTTTGCTCCTGAGGGAGGCCACAGCAGTCATACTGGCAGCCTCCCTCCACCCCAAATAGAGCCCGCTAAAAGCAAGTTCTTTTTGGTGTGTGCAGCAGACGCCATGAGTACTCCATTGGTGCACTGTGTGGATGCTGTGCCGTGCTTGTGTCATGATGGCGGGCCCAATGTGGACGGGAGACTGCCATGATGGCAGCACTGTTACGAACTATGGTTCAGGAGCGTGCGATGGCTCCACTCTCCTGAACCCCAGTTTTGTCCCCAGGGCAACCCAAATCTCCTATCTGTACCGGGCCATTGTTATCGATTCAAGTTTCTCTTAGATACACATTTTTGAACTAATTTTGAATATTTTTTAATATCCTTTCAACCCCTACAAAAAACTGCCAATGCCCAGTTCATAGCTCTGTTGTTGTTCATAGTTATGTGCCTTCAAGTCATTGATTTTTCAAGGGTTAAGTATAATTCCTGATTATATACCCATTTGTTACAGCTGAAATGGACATTTGAAAGAAAACAAAATCAAATCTCAACATTTTTTTCTACTCAGCATTTTACCAAAAAAGTTCATATGTGTAGCTCAGACTCAGATTTTGAGAAGCATGTTACTTCGATATTTCCAAGCCATTAGCATCACTTGATTGCTTAGACTTTGATGGACATGGACTATGAAATCTCACACGTTGTCAAGTGTTATCAGTGGTGAAATACCCATTGCACATTCAGTGTCAAAATAGTAGCACATGCAAAGTATTAGATGCAATCAAATATTGACACGGAATACAATGAGAAGACAAAAGGGATGGCAAAGTCTGTCAATTTCACTTTCCCCTTTTTAAAATCTCAAGTCTTTTCCATGTCAAACAGGAAGAAATTTGCAACTCTGGGCAGGGTATTTATTTTTATTTTTATTTTATTTTATTTGTCAAATTCAAACTGAAATATAATCCCAGCCCCCCTGTATGTTTGGCAAATTCAAGAGATAACTGATATTTTCAAAAATGAGATGGCCATGCATGCCATGGTGCTGTTAACAATGAAGAGCCTTTCAGAAAAAAGAGTTGGCAAGATAAATTCAAGATTAACGTGACTGAATACAGAGGGATTCAAAGCCAAGCTTTTTATAGTGCTCAAACATTCTTTACTTCCTAACCATGTAGATTTAGAAGATGTGTACAATTCACATCAGTTATGAACTGAAGCAAAATTCTCACCCATCTCTAATATGCCATGGACTGGGCAAAAATTCCAGGATTTGGAGAGTGTCCAGTGTAGTATTTCTCAGGCTATCTGAGGGAGGGGGCAACAATTTTTTTTCTAGTGTGCCAGAACTGCTACCATATACCTAGATACCACCTAAAACCATTTCTTTCATTCATTCATTTCTAAAAAGAGGGCATTGACCAGCAGCCAATAGCTCATGGACTAGTGGGAGCCTTCAGGTTCCACAAACGTGGGTGTCAGGGACAGCCAGGTGGAGGACATGGAGGGCTCTGAGGAAGAATATGCTGAGTCAGGTCCTAGCATAGTGCTGCCAGATCCTAGAGACTTAGGTGAACCTGGACCTAGTTCTATAGGACACAGTGAGGCACAGACCCTACCTCAGCAGCCTAGGGTTTCCCCAGAAGAAAGCCTTTCCCCAGCAGAGGTTGCAGGCCTGGAAGAGACACAGGAGCAAGAGACAGAAATCCCTTCCTTTGCTCAAAGAAGAGCAGATCGGGCGGGGCTGAGACGGTCTCAGAGATTGCTAGAGAAAGCCAAGTTGAAACAGCTGTGAGAGGAGGAGCTGGAGGCTATATAAGAGATCAGGGAAGACGAACTTTTGTCAAAGCTTATCTTGGTTTACCGGCGAAAGCTTTTGACTCTCAGCTTGACTTTGGACTTCTCATACCTGTGACCTTCGGAATGGCTTTGGAATCTCCGTCTATGAAAACCCTGGACTTTGGAACGCTTATTGGACTTGCCTTTTGCCTTGTGGACTTTGTATTTAACAACGGCCAGCAATTACTGGTATTTTGGTTTCTATTATAATTGTGTTTTATCCAGGACTCATTATCTTATCAGCCACGTGTTGGCAGCTTTCCCGGACAGTGGGCCCCAAGGAACCACATGCAACTCTAAGGTCACACCATGCCACTCCTGTTTTATCCATTGCTATCCAGAGTTGCTGGATGCTTGTGGGCCATATTGGCTGAGGATGATGGGAGTTGTAATCAAAAACTTCTTGAAGGTTCTGGGTTGCGGGGGGATATGATCTTGAGAATTGCTGTTGTGTGCCTGCAAGTTATTTCTGAACTATGGCAACCCTTTAACAGGGTTATCTTCCAAGATTTGTTGAGAGGGGGTGTGCCATGGACTACCTCTGAGGTTGAGAGATGTGATTTGCCCAGTGGGTTTGTATGTCCAAGTGAGGATTCAGACCCTGGTCTCCAGGATCCTAGGCCAATGCTCAAACCACTGCATCAAGCTGGCTGTCCGATCTTGATAACATTCAGCATTTTAAAAAAAATTCTACCAAAAAATCAAGAAGATCATAAGTCCTGTCAGGTACCTTTTCTCATTCTGTCTTATTGCATTAGTGCTCGCTGTGCTGTATAACAAATGGGTGTTTTCTAGGTCAAGAACTATCGGTCCCAGTTTTTCAAACGCCTTGAACGAAAATGATGCTGCCTTTCCTAACATTGCCCCAGAACTTGGAATGGCAAACAGTAACCTATGCAGAATTGAATTACTGCCCTTCTCCCTTGCACCATCCGTCTTTCCACTTCTGCATGGCTGGAAAAGTATCAAACCTGGCGGGAGAGAAGGGAGTTTCCCCAGAGCTGTACAGCAACTTGTTATGTATGGCCTTGTGTCCAAGTAAAGGTTAAGGAGGTCCTTTGTTGTTCTAGTTTTCACTTGTCCCTGACACTGCAGCCCCATCATTCCACATAATAACAGCCCTGATAGGCAGGCCTGAGTCAAAGTCACAAGTCAATAAATCCATTCCCTCCTCTCTTTCAGGCAGTGTTGAATAGCACTGAGTGTGCAGTGTTGGAGAGACCTCCAGTCTATCACCTCAAGGTCATCTGCAAAAAGTTTCTTTCCTTAAGTGCCTCCCACATCCAAGGAGGGGGGGAAAGAACTGAACGCCTGTGGCTAGGAGCAGCATTCTGCTTTCTGCAGCAGTTTTTTTCTTTCCCCCCTGTGCCAGGCTTCTGTATACTGACTGTGAATAATAATAATAATAATAAGCTTTATTTTTATACCACCCTTCCTGCGATCAGGGCGGTGTACAAGTACAAAAGATAAAAAACAGTATACAGTTAAAACATTCAATATACAAAACAATATAAAATTCGCCAGGGCATCAGCGCAGTAACGTGACAATCAATCATAATGATAATAAGGGAGGGATAGAATAACATCAGGGGGGAGAGACAGGATAGGCCTGTTCAAACAGGTACGTTTTCAACCCTTTTTTAAACATATTGAGGGAGGCGGTCGAGCGAAGCTCCGTGGGCAGCGAGTTCCAGAGGCTTGGGGCTGAAGCTGAAAATGCCCTCTTTGTTGTGGACGAGAGTCTGGCCTCTGGAACTCTTAGAAGTTGTTGCCCGGTGGATCTAAGTGTGCGGGGCGGATTGTGTGGGGAGAGGCGGTCCTTCAGGTAGTCTGGACCCAAGCCATTTAGGGCTTTATAGGTGATAACCAGCACTTTGTACTGAGCCCGGAAGCGAATCGGCAGCCAATGTAGATTTTTCAGTATTGGTGTTATATGGGTGGCCCTGGGAGCGCCAGTGACCACCCGGGCTGCCATGTTCTGCACCAGTTGAAGCTTCCGAGTGTGATACAAAGGCTGCCCCATGTAGAGCGCATTACAGAAATCCAACCGAGAGGTTACAAGAGCGTGTACTACAGTTTCAAGGTCCCCCCGGTCCAAGTAGGGACGCAGCTGGCGTATCAGCCGAAGCTGAAAGCAGGTGCTCCTGACTGTCGCATCCACCTAAGAAGTAAGATGGAGCGATGAGTCGAGGAGCACCCCCAGACTGCGTACAGTGTCTTTCACGGGGAGCGTGACCCCGTTCAAGACAGGTGGAACCACCTCCATCCCTGGGCCGGGAGAACCTATCACGAGTACTTCCGTTTTCTCTGGATTCAGACTGAGTCTATTTTCCCTCATTAAGTCCCCTGTCAAGCTTAGTCATTTTCAGAGGCAGGAGATGTGGCTTGTTCTGGACTGCAAAGCCCAGAATCCCTCAGCCAGGATGCTGAGAGTTGTCTAAAAAAAGCCATAGCCCTATGGATGACCACCATGTTGCTGTCTTTGGAGATCATTCCCCTTTCTTAGGCAGGACTAAGGGCTAATGGGTGCAAATTAGCAGGAGAATAGATATGGGTCAGTATTGGCCACTGGGCTTCTCTGTCAATTGGGTGATGAATCCACTCTGGATAATAACAACCACAACACAATCAGCCCTTCTTTGTCCACCGGTCCAACCATCATTGGCTTGAAAATATTTTTTAAAAAACATATATTCTATAAATCAAACCTTGGTTTTGCCATCTTACATAAAAGGACACCATTTCATTTTGCCATCGTATTTAATCGGACTTGAGCATACACAGATTTTGGTATGCATGGGGAGGGTCCTGTAATCAAACTCCAGTGAATACCAAGAGCCCACTGCAATAATAATGACAATCAACATTTATTTATAATACCTTTTTCATTAAAGGGTGGAATACCAGATCCCCTCTACATGAATTGTCCAACATTCTTAACCCTGTCCCCAAACACAGTTCAGCACCTTGTCTAAATCCTATAAAGTTCTGAGAGATTGGATTTGCCTCCCTCCCTCTGACATAGGAGACAGCAGCCACCACTGATTTGGGCTAAATAGCAGAAAAGCGGCCTCAGTTCTTGACATCTCAGGGCTGGGATGTGAAAGAGCCTTGCCTAGAATTCTGGAGTGTAGAGGGTAGTGTAGACAACATGGTGGTGGATACACCAGGTATCTTTGACTGCTTAAGTCAGATTTATTGGCCTCTGCTTTGGGTCTAGCTCCAAAGAAAATAATTTTATATTCTATTCTATTATTATTTGGGATCCAATCACATCAAGGCAAACATGTTACAGTCTCCTCTTTCACATTGGCCTCAGCTGAACATCTCTTCAGCTTCGTATAAATATCCATACTATGCTAAATCACATACCCTCCCCTAAACTTACAGAAAAGCTCCTAGCACTGCCCACCATGTGGCTATTCCATGCTTACATCAAGTAAACAGGATCAGAAAAGCTTTGCCTATGGGTGCATCTACCCTGTAGAAATAACACAGTTTGACACCACTTTAAGTGGTATAGCTCCATCCTATGGAACTGGGGGTTTTGTAATTTTACACAGTCTTTAGCATTCTCTAAGAGTGCTGGTGCCTTCCAAAAGTACAAATCCCAGGATTCTGTAGGATGGAGCCATGGCAGTTAAAGTGCTGTAAAACTGTGTTATTTCTACAGTGCAGATGCACCTTACTTGCCTTTACTCAGGTACATAATGATGACAGAACTGCTGAGGAGACTCCAGGAGATAAACAACAAACCTTAGTGCTGAGGTCACCATTTCGCATCTGGTGTTGGGGTGGTAGCCAGCATCTTCTCTGCTCCTACCTGCTTTCAGCAAAGCATGGAATGGATGTGCAGTGCTGCTTCATTAGCTTTACAATAAGACAGGTAGACCTTTGGGTACTTGGAGGGAGGAAAGGAGGGAGGGAGCACCAACCCACTAAGTGTCCAAAAAAGGATATCCACACACATAAGCGATGCCTATTTGTGCGAATGACCCTAATAGAATTCCAGTCTTAATCTACAGTCCTATACTTCTGTGAGGGTATACCCCATAGAACATAATGGTTCTGACTACACAGGTCTCTTTTGCCTGATCATTTAAACTGCTGTTTCAACAATTAATTTGCCATTTAGAGCTGAACATTTACATTTTGATCCACCAAGTAATCATATTGTTTTGTCGCCTTAGATTCCCTCCCCCCCTTCATCATAGCTATTATCCTTTTTTTTCCATTTCAAGTTGTCAGAGTTAAATTCTTTATAGACTTAAGATGTGACCGTAAACAGTAACATGGTATAATCTGTTTGCTGTAAGATACTGTCCTATTGATCATTAATCTTGAGTGCCATTGTTATGGATATGTTGAAACATCAGTAAATTTAATTGAATTATAAATGCTTAATTTACATCACTGGATGTGACCATGGTTCTTTGGGCTGAAGTGTATTATTTATTTAAGACATTTGTTTATCACCTCTGAACCTACCATGTCTCTCAAAGTAATGTACTATGAAAAGAGCAAGAGATAAACAACTAAAAACAATTAAAAACCAAACTAAAACTCCCTCTAACAATAGTTCTAGAACCTCAAAAAATTAGGAGTTGGAAAGGCATATATTAAGGAACTAGACAAGATCCTCAATTGTAAAGATATATTATTTAATATCAAAGTCAGATCATCCACTCTGTTGTATTTCCAATTTCTATACATGGTTGCTAAAGCTGGACATTGAAGAAGAATAACAGGAAGAGAATCAACTCGAGGAGAGTTCTCCTGACACCCTGGCCTGCCAAAATTACCATTCAAGGGGCCCAAGAGCAAATCATTCATAGAATCATAGAGTTGGAAGAGACCACAAGGGCCATCCAGTCCAACCCCCTGCCATGCAGGAATTCCAAATCAAAGCATCCCCGACAGATGGCCATCCAGCCTATGCTTAAAGACTTCTAAGGAAGGAGACTCCACCACTCTCTGAGGGAGTGTGTTTCATTCTCAAACAGCCCTTACTGTCAGGAAGTTCCTGCCTGACCAAAGCAGAATAGAGTGGCACTATTACTTCCCTTGATCTAGACATTATAATTCTATTGATGCAGCCTAAAATTGCATTCGTCTTTTTAGCTGCCGCATCGCACTGTTGACTCATGTTCAGCTTATGGTCTACTTGGACTCCTAAATCCCTTTCACATGTGGTCTCATTCAGCCAGGTGTCCCCCATTTTATATGTGTGCATTTCATTTTTCCGCCCTAAGTGCAGAACCTTACATTTCTCTGTGTTGAATTTCATCTTGTTAGCATTGGCTTAGCTTTCTAGCCTGAACTCTCACTATAAACTTAGGTTAATGTACTTTGGGCGTATCATGAGATGACGTGACTTATCAGAAAAGATTATTGATATGGGAGACAGTAGGAAAAGAGAAAGGCCATATTCCAGGTGGATACATTCAATCATAGAAGACACAGCCCAGTATTTGCTGGACCTGAGCAAGGCTGCTGATGACAGGGAATCTTGTGGGTCTCCAAGGGTCACTATTAATTAAATCCAACTTGACAGCAGATAATAATAAGCCTATCCTACTTTTAAGTACCAAAGTGAAGCCATGAGAAATAACACAGTCCTAGCTACCAGCCAGAAACTCAGAAGGGATGCAGCTATCTTAAACTCTTTTGGGAAGGAACACCACAGTTGGGGTGCTATTACAGAGAAAACTTGTTACATGTGCCCACCAACCTAGCCTCGTGGGATGGTTGGGCATGCAGCAGGACCTTCACAGAGCATCTTAGATGTCATATAGACTCATATGGGAAGAGAAGGTTGTTCGGATATCCTGGCTCAAGCCATTTATAGATTGTGACCAATCCCTTGAATTCACCTCAGAAGCACATTGGAAGCCAGTGATGTTTCTAAAATGCTTGCCTGACATCAGAACTGGAGTATGATATGCTTAAAATGATGTTTAAATCATATATGCTATTCTGCATCTTCCAGGAAGGTCTGGAGCCCTCTGTTCCTATTCCATAGCAGCTTTCTGCACAGGTGTCCCACTGAGCCACCTGGCACAGCCAGCAGTGTTGCCAGAGCTGAGCAATGTACTTGTCACTGAGTACCATGTTCTGACCTCAGAGTTAGTGACCCATGGCATCAGCGAATGCACTGGCTGGCACAGTGGGATGTCCATGCTGACAGCTGCCATGGCATGAGAATGGAGGGACAGGAAACCAGGGCAGGTGAGGGCAGCAGAAGGGCCAGGATACTGCAGGCTACCCCCAGAGTATCCTGGTCCATGCTGATAGGTCTAAAGAGTGTCCAGAAAAGCCCAGGTGTATAGTTATGGGAAGAGACAGAAACACTGCCTCCCAATATGAATTCTTCCCCCTAATTGAAATTTTCCTTCATTCCAGCAACTTTAACCTTCAGTTGAGCATTTAGAAATACAGTTTAGGCATAGAAAGAAAAGATAGAAACAAAGTTGCCAAGGGGATGGGAACACAACAAATAGAAGAATTCTAGGAGTGAATCATCTTCAGTGTCTCACTCTCTATGATGCTAGGAATTTGGAGAATGCATGAAAATTTCATCAGGGCAGAATTCTTATTTGGGGCCAGTGCCATCATTTTGCTCCCTCCCTCTCCAAAGCTACTGCCTGGAGGCCAAGGCATTCAGCTGCCCAAGACAAATGTCTAGATGGTTCCCCTTCCACATGCCATTGTTGGCTTGTGGTTCAAGTCTGTGAATCCACCCTGAGGATTAGTCCAGATTTTAATAGAACTAGCCTAAACATTGTTCACAAAAATATGTTCTGCATGTTGGCTAGCTCTAGAGTAAAACCCAGAGTAGATTCACCATCTCACTGACATAGGAACCACCCACTGCCTTTGTCACATACAGAAGACAACTGGACTGAGAACTGAATTTTATATCAACAGTGGCCAAGTCTTCCATCATACCTGAAGAGAGAAGAATAATTTAGAGGATAATCTGGCAGGTCCTCTGGAACACAGAGCCCTTTCCTCCAACAAACAGTCAGAAGAGTGCTCAATCCTTCATGCATACCCCAGTATCTACCTCCTAATGCAACTGCCTTCAGAGGGTAGTGGAGTCTCCTTCCTTAGAGGTCTTTAAGCAGAGGCTGGATGGCCATCTGTCAGGGATGCTTTGATTTGGAGTTCCCTCATGGCAGGGAGTTGGACTGGATGGCCCTTGTGGTCTCTTCCAACTCTATGATTCTATGATTCTATGCCTCATTCTGCCTAATGATAGAAATGGCTCTAGGAAATTTTTTACAAAGTCATTTGTACTAAAGAATCCCACAAAAGAAGCACAGTGTGCCAATCTCTCACATGTTGTGCTGGCTATAATATTTCCCTTTTCAACAGTTTATATGGCAAGAAATAAGTCCTTGTTCCATTATTGAACTTTCCATGATTATGACTTTCTTAATAATGGGGGGGGGGGAGGCCTTTGGCGTGAGAGGGGGGAATTTTGACCCTCTGTGGCCCCATTGGGCCACCCATCCATACCAAAACAAAGCCAGAAGGGAGGCAATGTCATTTCCTGCTTTGTTTTCAGCTTATTTGGAATCGTTTTTCACACTTTTGTGCACCCCCTATATTTGGGTGAATTTGGAGAGGTCAGGGGTGGGAGGAGAAGCAAACACATTGTAGACTTTCATGAAAGACTTTATTTAACTTTTAGGGACTTGGGAAGGTCTTGAGGGGCTGCTTTAGGGCATGACTCAGTAAAATTTGCATAGGACCCAGGAGGCCTTTTGCATGATAGGTGACTGAAGTTTCAGTATATTGTGGGGAATCTGAAAATTGCCAGAAGTTGTTAGACTCCATGTCCCAATAGCCTAACCAACATAGTTGGGGATGATGGATGTTCTCATCCAATAATATTTGGAAGGTCACATGTTCCCCATTCCTGTTGTACCTAACTACCTAGGGCAAAGACCAGACTTAAATGAAGGTTCCAGCTCTAGCTTTGTAGTGAACATCTAGACTTGCAGGATCTTGTAAGTGACCATCAATGTCATCCTCAGGAAGGGTGGTGCCAGATCAATGCAGTCAGATCAGATGTTTGCCGAGTGGCTAGATTCTAGCCCAACTGGCTGACACAGCCCTGTTGCTATTCCCCTCCTCTGACACTCTATGGTTTCTAATTTAGCTGACTGAGCATTGACTCAAACTCTTTGGACAACTCAGCAATGCCACTCCTGGGACAATCTTCTAAAATAAATGGCCAGCCAGCAAAGTTTCCTTCTATGAGAATGTGATCCATTCCCTCAATGGTCCTTTCCAGGAGTTGTTTCCGTAACAACAGATCTTGGATCCGGTTCAAGCTGCCAGCCAAGGAGACACAGAAAGCTGAACCTGATCCATTTTCTCTTCATGCTTTGCAAATCCATCCTTCTTTCCTTTCTTGCTCTGGCAGAGTGCAGTGACCCTGCAGCAATTCTTTCATGTTTATAGCCCTTACTCCCTTTCTTTGCTTTTGCAAACAAAGTCAGCCATAAAAATATAGGGTCCCACCTGTATTTGGTTCACTGCATGGATGTAAATCACTGACTGCCGTTTCTTGACATCGTAGTGTCTGGTGGACCTGAAACATGCATAAAATACAAGAGTCTCAGAAATAAACACCTTGAGGCTTTATGTACACATTCCAGTTCACCTGTTGGGTGTCTGGATGAAAAGAGGGCAATTGTATTTGTCTCTGAAATAATAAATTGTAAAAAGCCCTGCTAAATCTTCCCAGTATTGGCTGGAATCTGTTTCAGACTGCAAGTGGTAGTCAAATATTTCAGTGTCCTCCCATTCAAAACAAAGGGGCTTTTTAGATTGGCAGGAAAGTGTGACATGAAGTTGCACTTTCCTTAATGCTCAGCAGCTAGACTGCAAGCCCCAGGTGTGCATTTAAAAGGTACAGGGCAGCTAGACTGAGGGGTGTGGGAACGACTTATCTGAAGTCTTTTCTGTGGCTCAACAGCTACATGGGAAGGGGTCAGAACGCTACAAACACAGGCGGAGCAGCTACATGGTCGGCAATGAACGCAGCTTTTAGCCGCGGTGAACCTTTAAATTTTTTTTCCTTGCCAGCTGCGAACTGCGCAATTCCTCAATGCCCTGCAGGTGTAAAAGCTGAGGTTTAACCACGAAGTTTTTTAAAGCTCCCAAACCCTAGCTCCACCCCTAATCCAAACCCTAGACATGCGCAGTAGGGACTCTGGGATGCCCTTACTGTTATTCTACTGTGGATAACATGTCAATTCCTTCACAAAATAAGGGGGTTCATTCATGATGCACCAGTGCAACGGCACAGTTTAAAAAGGCAGAGAAGCTGCAGTGATAAACCGCTGAACTTTTAAATTTTTTTCCTTGCCGGCTGCGAATTGCTCAATTGCGCTATTGTGCAGTTCCCAGCAGGCAATGATAATGTCGCTGTATTGTGTACCTGCGCAATTGCACAATTCGCAGCCGGCAAGGAAAAAAAATTTAAAACGCAGCTAAAAGCCGCGTCCCTTGCCGCCCATGTAGCTGCTCCGCCTGTGTTTGTAGCGTTCTGAGAGCTTCCCATGTAGCTGCTGAGCCACAGAAAAGACCTCAGATAAGTCGTTCCCAAACCCCTCAGTCTAGCAGCCCTGTACCTTTTAAATGCACACCTGGGGCTTGCAGTCTAGCTGCTAAGCATTAAGGAAAAGGCAACTTCATGTCACACTTTCCTGCCAATCTAAAAAGCCCCAGCAATGTTGCGCCCTTTTTAAAAAAGTAGTGGGGAAATCAAGCTACTTTTTAAAGGCACTTCTTCTCCCTTAAAACTCCAAAATAGTGTTTTCATGGCACACTTTCCCTTTTTCTCATCTAAAGGCTGGGCTTTCATGCAGCCATCAACACACCTCTTTTTGCCAATCTAAAATGGGCCAGCTCCTTTTTAAAGGTGCTTCTTCTCCCTTAAAATGCCAAAATAGTGTTTTCATGGCACACTTTCCCTTTTTCTCATCTAAAGGCTGGGCTTTCATGCAGCCATCAACACACCTCTTTTTGCCAATCTAAAATGGGCCAGCTCCTTTTTAAAGGCGCTTCTTCTCCCTTAAAATGCCAAAATAGTGTTTTCATGGCACACTTTCCCTTTTTCTCATCTAAAGGCTGGGCTTTCATGCAGCCATCAACACACCTCTTTTTGCCAATCTAAAATGGGCCAGCTCCTTTTTAAAGGCGCTTCTTCTCCCTTAAAATGCCAAAATAGTGTTTTCATGGCACACTTTCCCTTTTTCTCATCTAAAGGCTGGGCTTTCATGCAGCCATCAACACACCTCTTTTTGCCAATTTAAAATGGGCCAGCTCCTTTTTAAAGGCGCTTCTTCTCCCTTAAAATGCCAAAATAGTGTTTTTATGGCACACTTTCCCTTTTTCTCATCTAAAGGCTGGGCTTTCATGCGGCCATCAACACACCTCTTTTTGCCAATCTAAAATGGGCCAAAGTATCATATTGAAAGGAGAGTCTCCCTTATCCAAAAATCAAAAATCTGAAATACTCCAAAATCCAAAAGTGCCCACATGCATGGCTGGGTTAGTGACACCTTTGCTTTCTGATGATCCAGTGTCCACAAACTTTGTTTCAAGCACAAAATTATTAAAAATTATTTAAAATATTACATATAAAATTACCTTCAAGCTATTGTATACTGTGTGTATGAAACATAAATGAATTCTATGTTTAGGCTTGAGACCCATCTCTAAAATATCTTATTATGCATATGCAAATATTCCAAAATCTGAAAAAATCCCAAACACTTCTGGTGCCAAGCATTTTGGATAAGGGAACTCAACCTGTAAAAAATTGGGGGGGGGGGGATGAAAAATTGGCATATCAGGGAGAAAGTTCTAGCCCAGCATTGTCTCTCTGATATAGTACCTTTGTATAGCAGAAGAGGTTGAAAAAGTTACTGTTTGGGACTAACATTCCAGAATCCCCAAATTCCAATTGCACATGCTGGCTGAAGTATTCACGGTAATGTCATCCAAAAAAAAGTGGGGCAACGTTAAGGTGACCATCACTTTCCATAGAGTCAGAAAATTTTATAATTGGAAGGGAACTTTTATTTGGAAATAATAATAATAATAATAATAATAATTGTTTTCATTTCTTACCCACCCCTCTGTCAAAACAATCGAGGCAGGGTACAGCAGAAATTAAAGCACCAAAGTTGTACCAAGTAATGTGAAAAGGGGGCAGGAGGAGAGAGAGAGAATAGGGACATAGAGCTAGAAAGGCAATATGGACATACATCTAGTAAGGGGTAATAGGGATCATGTAACCTTCTAGATGTATTTGGACTGAAGGGTATATGAAGGGTAGCACTTTTAGGAGTTGTAGTAAGGCTAGAGAGAAGCTAGATCTATGTCCATATTGCTGAGGCTTTAAAGTGCTGAAAGATTATTGTATTCCAGTTTGATTACAGTGAATCAAATAAATTGCATGCTCCTTCTTACCTTGTGTATCCAGCCACTAATATTTACTTTTGTTCTACTGGTAAGTAGATCTGATTATGGAATGATTATGGAATGAAATGGAAAGAATATCGGGGGGAGGGGGGTTATGATTGAAAAAAACATGGGGAGGTAGCTTTGAGAAACCCTGATACTTGATGGGAATCTTCGCACTGCACAAAATATGCATGTGGTTGTTTTGCATGAAACTCCATTTTCTGTGCAGAAAGTAATATTTCTACACAGAAATTTTGATTCTCATGTAGAATTTTTTTTTTCCACGCAAAAATACCATGTGTAAATTTTGCACAGAATAAGCCCTGGATTGCAAATAGGAGTTGAAAACTGTATGGTTCTCCAAAAAAAAAAAAAAAAAAAAAAAAAAATTACAGCAGAAAGAAAATTGCTAAAATTGTTCTTTGTTTCCTTTGAGAAGAAGATTAGTGAAGATGTACATCCCTAGATCAGATACATTCCAACAGAAGAGGAGTTGGGGATAATTGCCCCCAGGAGAAGAACTACATTTTAGAATAGTGAACCTGTCAAGCAACTGTGACATCCCTACCATGGCATCTTAGTCACAGACCCACAATTTCACATTCTAATAATGTGAGTCTTCTATGACTCCCCTCATTAGAGAGAATAAATTATCACAGCAGTTGGGTGGGAGGAAATGAATCCCTTCTTAAAAGAATGAAAGAGAGGAGGACATATACCCAAGGAGTAATATATATCAGACCAGCATGTAGAATTTCCAGCTGAGGTACAATTTTAATGAAGTGGTGATTTCTGATTCCATGCTGAACATGCCCAAAGTTGGAAGGTTCTTATTTCCAGAGCCTTAGGTAATGTAGAAGGACGTGAATTATACTGTTAACAAACTCCCGGAGACCATAAATCAAGAAAAGAGATGATACAAGTATTTTCATCAAGAGTACAAATGTACACCAGGCAGGGAAATCCAGCTGACTCTGTTTTATTTTTCCTTCTCCTTCTTCTTATATAAAAGTGAGAGGTTTGGCTGAAAATATAACAAGGATGTGCCAAAGAATACCTAAAATGTCATCAAAATCTTCATATTTGAAACATGGGATTGAAGGAATGCATTGTCAAGTTGTCAACACTTTTACTAGCAAAGAGACAAGGAAAAAAAAAACCTTTTAGGATGGTGCACAGGTGAGAAAGACAGTCACCAACTGCCTTCTCTTCTCCTCACTATCCTTCAGAGTGTAGCTTCTTGTGTTCATCACAGACCTTCTAATTCTTCTTCAAACGAGCCTTCACAACATGTACAGATATGCTGCCTAATATTGGTGGAAGAGGCGTTTTATGTCCTCTCCTTATTATATGGTGTAGAAAGGGTATGAGAGTCAAGGAAGGCAGCTTAGTACAATTATAGGGTCTTTTATGACACGTGAAGGCAGATGGATGGAATAGGGACCAAGTTGTATGCTCCACACACCTCTGATCTTCAAGAAACAGAAATGACCAGAGGGTCCAAGAAGAATGACCCTGGAGTTGTGGGTTGTATCACCCATTAACTGTTGCCATTAACAGTGGCTGGATTCAAGCTGCTCTCCAGCCTTGCTACAACTTCTAAAAGTGCAACCCTTCACAACCAATGTAGTAAACTGTAGTCCAAAAACATCTAGAAGGCTACATGATCCCAGTCCCCAATCCAAAAGAAAGGATTGCCCCGTGTGATGTACTATAAGCTCATTGAGAATGAGAAAAAGATAAAATCATAGAATTGGTAAAGGCTCTAAAGACCATCTAGTCTACTGAGCTTCCAGTGCATGAACCCACAACTAAAGTGTCCTTGAGAGATGAATATCTCACCTCTGTTGAAAAACCTATCACAAGGGAAAGTCCACCACCATAAAAGGGAATCTAATTCATGCTGAACAGCTCCTACCATTGGGATATTCTTTCTAATATTTACAGTATTTGGAATGTCCTTGCTTGCAATTCAAGTGTATTGGTTGGGATTCTACCTGGAATTGAATTCAGCAGCAGAAAACAAGCTTGCTCTGTTTTGCTCTGTGTGATAGCCTTTCAGAAAGTGGAAGACAGCAATCATGCCACCCCTCAATTCTCTCTTCTTCAGACTAGTTGTTGTGTGACTTCAAGGCAACACTGATTTACAGTGGTCTCAAGACAAAAATCATGGGATTTTCTTAACCAAGTTTGTTCAGAGGAGGTTTGCCAGTGCCTAGCTTAAAGGCTAGAGAGTGTGACTTGCTCTAAACACTCTGAATGTTTCCATGGCTGAGTTCAAATCCTGGTCTCAGAGTCCAAGTCCAATATTTCATCTACCATACCCCACTGGATCTCCAAAATGAACATAATTCATCTCACTCAGCCTTCCCCCAAATTTAGTGATTTTTGTGGTTTTCAGCTAATTCATAATCTTCAGGTGTGGTGAAGGACACTGCCCCATCACAAACATTGACGGAAATTCATCGCATAACCCTATAATATATGAAGGCGATGGACAGATTTTTTTTCTTCACCCAAGATATTGTTCATCTCAAGCAGAAAACTACTGCCGGCTCACCTGACCTGTCTGCTAAGCATCAAGCATCTACTCTTGATGTTAAGAGTGCTTTCCTTATTGACATGGTGTGCTATAAACTGTGCCATAGTGCCAGCAGACAAACTTGGTTGCTGTGCCCAGGAGATTTTTGTTAAATAAAAGGAAGATAGGAAATGGTTGCGTGCCAAAAAGGTAAAGGTAGTCCTTTGACATGAGTGTCTAGTTGTAACTGACTATAGGGGGCAGTGCTCATCTCCATTACTAAGCTGAAGAGCCGGCATTGTCCACAGACTGCTCTGGTGGTCATCTGGCCAGCATTGCTGCACTGAACGCTGTTACCTTCCCTCTGAAGTGGTACCTATTTATCTACTTGCATGCAAATGCTTTCAAACTACTAGACTGGCAGAAGTTGGGACTAGTGACAGTAGCAAATCCAGTCATGCAACATATGGGCCTCAAACTGCCAACCTACAATTTTCCAGTCATCAGAATTCGCATCTTAACCACTGAGCCACTGCATCACCTGAAGCCAAAGCAAACCATTATTTCACCTAACTGATAGCAGTGACATTCAAGAGTTCCCAACCCCTATCTGGAACTGAATCCCAGAGATTTAGGGTGCAGAGCATGTACTCTACCACTGAGCTGTCATCCTTTGCAAAGCTAGGCCATGGAGTCAAGTCATAGAGCTTGGATTTCTAGTTTACATGGCTCATACATGATAGCTAAGATCTTATCTGATGATGGTGGAACATAAATCTCCTCCAGTGTATTGCACTGAGGGTCCAGAAGGATGGGGGCTGTTTGTTTTTCAGTGGTTGCTGAATGGTGCCCAGTTCTCTATGACCAACTGAGAGAAAAGGGTTTTGCGAAAAGGTACTGAATATCTCCTTGCACAAAATTTAAGAAAGCACTTATGCCCTGGTTATGCCAGTGTAAATTACCAAGAGAGTCCAGGCATTAGCCTCTATTACCTGACACTGTGCTGGTAAAAGTTAGTCTTTTGTGCTACAACAGTCAAGTAGCCATCATGACCAGTTGAGGAATTTTGATGTTGTAGACTAAGAAGTAACTTTTTCAAACTCTTAACCAATAAAAGTGAATTTAGTGTATACTGGCTATCTAAATTCCATAAATGGAGCCCATCAGGAGGCCACCTTCAAAATAAGAGCTGGGTGTCTTTGCATTCCCTGCCTACCATCATAAGCAATTTCATTTTCTGTCTCCTTGGAGCAAACTGTAAAAGATAAAGGAGAAAATGTTGCTTGCTTGCTTTTGCTATGTTATTAATGAATTTGAATACTGCATCTGCACCATGCAGGGGTAACATCTTGAAAATCTAATTCTGTGCAAGGTGGCAACAATCAACCTGAATTAGCAACACTGTAAGGAAATGAAAAGTCAAACTGCTGACCAGAGTATTTTACGGTATTTAATTAAAAGTAGATAAGGAGGTGAGAATGAATCACAAATCAGATAAAGGGAATGGCAGTAGATTCTCATATTTAACACAGATTTGACTTGTGGC
Source organism: Urosaurus nigricauda (assembly GCA_034509955.1). Taxonomy (NCBI): domain Eukaryota; kingdom Metazoa; phylum Chordata; class Lepidosauria; order Squamata; family Phrynosomatidae; genus Urosaurus; species Urosaurus nigricauda. The sequence goes on from JAOEGL010000001.1 coordinate 369,816,495, forward strand.
TGCTTCACAGTATACCAGAACAGGACTATGATGATCTCCAAATACAAAATTACAAGAATAATTAAAAATATTGAAGAAAAAAAAGAAGCAACGTTAACTTTAAACATGAACTGTGCAAGCCTAAGTCACAGCTCGTTTACTTTTATTCCTTTTAGCAATTTGAATAATCTTATCAGCATGCCTTTTGCTTTCCTCATTATTCTGCAGATATTTCTCATTTCAAATTCATAGAACCTCAAGAATTGGAAGGGACCATAAGGGCCATCTAGTCCAACCACCTGACAGCTAAAGTGACACTTCTTCAAATGAAGTACAGTGCAGCAACTTCCAAGGCAATTTTGTGGAACAGCTCTTACACTCAGGAGGTGCATCTTAATGTTTAGATAAAAAAATTTTTTCTTGCCATTTTAATTTATTCGTTCATGTTCTGCTCTCTGAAGCAGCAGAAAACAAGCCAAATCCATCTTCTGCACAATATTCCTCCAGAAATTTAAGGATGGCCATCAGGTCTTCTCTCAATCTTGTCCAAGCTAAATATCCCCAGCTCCCAAAGCTGTTCCTCATAAGGCTTAGTCTTGAGACTTTTGATCATCTTGGCCACCCTTCTCTGGATGCATTCTCCTAGACATAGACTCTTCTTATCCATGCTACACATACCCATCTCTCTAAGCCCTCATAGGGATGGATTTCCAAATCTTTTACCATTTTGGTTTAGCTCAAGATTTTGCAATCCTAGATCTTTAACTTTTTCAACATTGCTCATCCTATGGACACTTTAGCCTGAATCCTATAGGTAGTACCAAGTAGAATAGACCCACTGAATGAATTGCTAAATGGTGAATCAATGCCTACCTAAATCCCATTGATTCAATGAATCAAGTCTAGATGGGATGACCAATAGCATTCAGGTTTTTGTTGTTCAGCTTCGCAAAGTTGTCAGGGAGATAGCTAGGTTTTTGTTGTTTTTAAATGACTCCCCTACACATATACATATCTCAAATAGAAAGAATGCATGATCTTTATATATCTGGGTTAAAAATCCACAAACTGTGGGTTGCATAGGCTGAGAGCCTACATCACTGAGATGGAATGTAATGTTATGCTTAATGAGTTAAGTACCAGTTGTGCAATGGCACCTCATTGGGGTTGCACAGGAAATGTGCATTGTGCAAAAAATTTGCTATTCATTTTTCATTGATGTTCGTTGGTGCTCAATACATGTGCCACATGTGCAGTGGCATCAGCTGTTTAACTCCAGTTCTGCAACCTTGAACTTCAGGACACAAAATTTCCCATCTGCTTCCATAGGGGGAACATATGCATGCTTTATGTCACCAATAGGAGCCGGTCAATAGTAACTGTAGCTGGTGGCTTCTCTGTTTTTTAAGTTGTTATAGAAGTCCATCTCTTTGGTGAAAATTCCACTGATACAAGATCACTGGTGATAAACAAGCAATCATTTTGGTTCGCCTGTACTGATCCAGATGTACTGTTGTTCTAAGGTATTTAGGAGGAATCTGTCAAAGTTCGTCCTCAACATAGGGTCACCACATGTCAGAACAGGGGTCCAGAATCCTAGACAATCAACCAGTCAGCTTTATGTAGAATAAACAGAACTTTATTGATGCTCCAGGATCAGCAAAACCACACCATTCAGCTTCTTAGCTGAGACTGACCAGTCCCCGCCCAGCACCCCTATACATCCCAAAGGACCACACCTCCCCCCTTCTCACAAAAGCCCACGAAAAGCCCATTCCAGTTATTTTCCATTAGTTTCGTTTTCCACCTTATCTCCCCCCTTAGCTGAACTCTTCCCACCAGAAACTTCTGCATTCCAAGCTTTGAGCTGAGCAGCACCAAGGTCAACTGATAAATCCTCCTGGCACCGTTATGCACTCCTCCATTCTATCTAGCAACTAACTATGTACCATCATCCCCAACTACACCAACTAACCCATATCTGGAAGAATACTACAAGGATTCTGACAGTCAGCCCCCCGAAAAGAAGACCCCCCCCCACATATGTGAAAGACAGTGCATGAAAGGAAACAGAAAAAGCAACAAAATACTATTTAGGTTTGTCAGGATACATTCGATGAAACTTAGTTATCAAATCAGGGGCTTTAACGTGCTTAGCTAACACCCATTCATCATGATCCGCTGAAAAGTGTTTCCAGCGAATCAGGTACTGCAACTTGTTTCTGTGCATTCTAGAGTCCAAGATCTTAGCAACTTCAAAATGCTGTTCCCCCTCAATCATCATGGGTAGGGGCGGTTCCTTGTCCTGTTTCCATCGTCCTGTGCTCCAGTCCGGTTTCAGCAAGCTAAAATGAAATACAGGGTGTAAATGTCTATACGATTTAGGCAAGTCCAATTCTGCCGTCACATCATTGACTAGCCTTTTCACCAGGAAAGGCCCTATGAATTTGGGTCCCAGTTTCTTAGACGGGTGCCTAGATTTCAGGTTCTTCGTGGACAAAAACACCCGATCCCCAGGTTTGATGTCCCACCCCACAGATCTCTTACGGTCAGCATGTTTCTTATAGTCTTTTTTAGCCACCTCTAAAGCTTTGGCAACCTGTGATCAAGCAGCCTGGACCCTCTTTACCCACTGAGTCACAGTCACAGGGTCCGAAGGGTCGGATGGCAAGGCCGGGAGGGTCCTGAGTTCATATCCATAGACAATCTCAAAAGGCGATTTGCCAGTGCTCCGGTGCACCGAACTGTTGAACGCCACTTCGGCATGGGGCAATAGGTCATACCAATCATCCTGCAAATAATTAGTGTAACATCGGAGGTACTTCTCGAGAGCCTGGTTCGTTTTTTCACATTGCCCGTCTGATTGGGGGTGCCAGGCGGTGCTCAGGGCTACTTCTACCCCCAATTTTCTTTGCAGCACCCTCCAAAAGTTTGAAGTGAAGGTGTTACCCCTGTCACTCACAATCTAGTCTGGCAACCCGTGGTGCTTGTAAATGTGTGCTATGAACAGGTCAGCCAGCTTAGTAGCGCTAGGCATCCCCTTGCAGGCTACATAGTGCGCTTGTTTCGAAAAAAGGTCCACCACCACCCAAATAGTGTTTCTCCCCTTGCTCTCAGGCAGATCTGTGATAAAGTCCATAGCAATGTGTTTCCATGGTCCCCCAGGAGTGGGCAACGGCTGTAGAAGCTCCCTGGGCTTGCCTACAACTGGTTTGGCACGGGCACACACCGGACAGCTCTTCACATATTCTTCCACCTCAGCTCTCATCCCCTCCCACCAGTAAGTTTTCCGAACCTTGTGCCAAGTCTTCAAATATCCCCAATGACCTGCTGCCTTCGAATCATGGCACAATTTAAGAACCTCCGGCCGTACTGATGCAGGGACATAAATTTGAGAGCCATTGGTCCACAACCCTTGTGAGTTCAAAACCAACCGATCTTTGTGCTTCTGAAGCCACTCATCTTTCTCGGCTTCCCCTTTTATCTTTTGCAGCAGCCCATCCAGTTGGGGCAAAGGGTCGACCGGTCTCTGCTTAGCCTGGCTACGAGTCACTACCGCCAGTCCCAACTGCTCAGGGGAGAAAATGGCTTGCAGAGGAACTTGCTCTTTCCCCATATGCTGGGGGAGCCTGGATAAGGCATCAGCTAAAATGTTTTGTCTTCCTGGGAGGAACTTTAGTTTGAATTTGTACTTGTAAAAGTCCTTGGCCCACCTCCTCTGTTTGGGAGTTAGCTTTCGGGGAGTTTGCAGGGCCTCTAGATTACGATGGTCCGTCCAAACTTCAGAAGGGTGAAGCGCCCCCTCTAAAAACTGTCTCCAACTGTCCAGAGCATGCTTAACCGCAAATGCTTCCTTTTCCCAAGTGGGCCACCCCAGCTCCCCTTTTTGGAATTTGCGAGACAAGTAGGCACACGGCCTCAACAGCCTGTTATTGTCCTTCTGTAGCAACACGGCCCCTACTGCGTGGTCGCTCGTGTCCACCTGAATGACAAACGGCTTGTCGGGGTCAGGGTGAAGTAAAATAGGTTCTGCACTAAACAAAAGCTTCAACTGCTCAAATGCTCTCTGGCATTGCTCTGTCCAGTGAATTGGGGTAGAGGGTTCGGGCTGTTTCTTTTCTTTAACCTCCTTGCCCTTGCCCCCTCCCTCCTGGGTTTTGGTTTTCAAAAGATCCGTAATGGGCAGTGCTATTCTAGCAAAGTCCGGGATGAACTGCCTGTAGAAATTGGCAAAGCCCAGAAACTTTTGTACTTGTTTTCGCATCTTACGGGGGGCCCAGCTCAGAACAGTGTGCACTTTCTGCGGGTCCATCTCAATCCCCTGGGCCGACACCCGATACCCCAAAAAATCCAATTTGTCAGTATGGAAGTGACATTTAGACAGTTTTACGTATAGTTGGTTATCAAGCAGGCGCTGCAACACCTCTCGCACCAGTGGCACATGGCTCTCCAGGTCCTGAGAGTAAATTAGAACATCGTCCAAGTATACCAGCACCCCTTCAAACAGCAAGTCGTGTAGTACCTCGTTTATGAGTCTCATGAAGACCCCGGGGGCTCCCGATAGTCCAAAGGGGAGGACCAGATATTCAAAGGCCCCTAAAGGGCAATTAAATGCAGTCTTATGTTCATCCTCCTCTTTAATCCGTACCCTATAATAAGCGTCCCTCAAATCTAGTTTGGTAAACACCTTGCCCGTGGCCAACCGACCCAGCATGTCCTTCATTAAAGGCAGAGGGTACTTATTGGTGCTACAAATCCCATTTAAGTTTCGATAGTCCATGACCAGCCGCAGCGTTCCATCTTTCTTTTCCCGAAAGAACACTGGTGCTGCAAAAGTGGAGGTGGATGGTCTAATGAATCCTCTCGCCAGGTTCTTTTCAATAAACTCCTTAAGGGTGGATAACTCCCGGGGGGTCATGGGGTACAGTTTTGGCTTAGGCAGGGGTGCACAGGGCTCTATCTCAATGGCACAGTCCGTTTCTCGGTGCGGTGGCAGTATGTCTCTCTCTTTAGATTCAAACACCTCCTTAAGATCCTCATAACAGTCCGGGTAGGAAGCCACTGCCTCCTCTGGGCTGCCACCCGGTTCCACTGCACCTTCATCCCCTCCCCAGTTCACCGGCTCTAAGTGAGTGGCAACCTCGCCCGCCTGGGGTCGGGGGATCATCACCGACTGTTGCACTGGAGGGACTTTGATAGTGGGGTCCAAATGGTGGCTCTGGCAGCCTGGGTCATCAAAAATCAATAGTCTCTGCCTCCACTTAGTGTGGGGGTTATGGTGATGTAGCCAATCGATCCCCAGCATGATGTGATAATGATACGTGGGTCCCACCACCAACTGAATCCGTTCCCAGTGGTCTGCTATTCCCAGCCACACTGTGGTGGTTCGCTCCTTCAAAGCTTGCCCCCCCCCCATCAAGCTGCCATCCATCTGGGAGAAAGAGATGGGGTCCTGCAGGTTTTGGGTTTTTATGCCCAGGCTTTTAACCACCTCTGGGTTGACTAAGCACCTAGTGCAACCCGAGTCCACTGCCGCTGTTAGGGTCATGGCTCTCTGCCCCCGTCCCACCACCAAAGTCACAGTCAAGGTATAGAGGGGAATGCCCCCACTCACCATAGGTTTGCGGCCGTCCCCACTCCCAGCCTGCCTCTGGCTGCTTTTTAAGGCAGGCTCGGGGAGTTTAAAGCCGGCTCCTCTCCATCGGCACTGTCGTCGTCGGTCCAGACTTCCTCCTCGGCCTCCGTCACCACTTGAAACCCGCGATCGACGTAGCTTTTCACCGTTGCCTTCCCCTTCCCTTTCTTGGGGGCCTGCGCTGGAGGGGGCGCGAAGGGGGATGTTTTCTTCTCCGGGATACGATCCGGGCAGCTGGCGACCAGGTGGCCTTTGCGCCCGCAACCCAGGCACAGCCCCAGCCTACGGCGTCACTCTCTCTCCTCCCCGGCTGTCTGCCCAACCTTGCCTTTGCCTCTCTCCCCAACGACTTGGGTTTCGCTTCCCTTGCCCCCTTTATTCCTCCGCTGGGTTAGCATCCGAATCTCGTGCAGCACTGCCTCTGCCTCTCCAGCCAACCGAATCCACTCCATAGCCGTAGGGGGGTTGCCCAGGTTAAGTGCCCTGTTCACAATGTCGGGACGCAGTCCCTCCTTAAAATATTGGATCTTCATCCCCTCGGTGCTGTCTGGCACTTGGGCAATCAATCTCCGAAACTCCATAGCATACTCGGAGACGGATCAGGTGCCCTGGTCTAGGGCCTTCAGACCGGCCAGGGCGGTGCCAGCCCTGAACGGGTCTTCGAATCTGGCTCTCAGGGCTCTCATAAAGTCCGCCAGATTTCGCAGCTCAGCCGCTTGGCAATCGTACAGCTGCACCAGCCAGTTGGCTGCCTCCCCTTTGAGGTGCCTCGCCACACACTTCACCTTAGCCGCTTCTGAGGGAAAGGTGGGCCCCCATTCCTCCATGTGGTCAGCCACCTGGGACAAAAAATAGGGAAGGGTCTGGGGGTCCCCGTCGAACTTAACCCCCAACTTCCGGGCCTGTGGGTCTAACTGACGGTCTGGTACCGGGCGAACTACCTGCTGGTCCGGTTGCGGTGCCTCGTCCTGGGCTAGGACCGCTGGGGCAACCGCCGCGACGTCAGCCTCTCGCCCCTCTCCCGTCCGGGCGTCCCTTGTGTGCAGCCAGCAGTTCCCTCAGGAGGTCATGCAATTTGTTCACATCGGCCTGAAGGTCGGCAACTTGCTCACCTAGCTCTGCCTCCTCGCCCGTTTGTACTCTCAGGGGCTGCATGAGACCTGTGTCCCAATCCGACCACCGAGTGGCCCTCCTCCGTTCTCGGGTCCGCATCGGAGCCACCGGTTGTCCAAACCACTGTCCTCCGCTCACCGGAGTCTGTAGCACTGGGGGTCTCGTGGCCTTTGGTAACGCGCCTGCCTTGGCCGAGGCCTTTGCCTCCTCTGCCGCCTCTGCTGTCTGAGTTGTGAAAGGCTCCTCTGAAGTCTCCTGCTCCTGCATTGCTTCAGAGAAGAGTTGATGGTTTGGAGAATCTCAACTAACTGTCAGAACAGGGGTCCAGAATCCTAGACAATCAACCAGTCAGCTTTATGTAGAATAAACAGAACTTTATTGATGCTCCAGGATCAGCAAAACCACACCATTCAGCTTCTTAGCTGAGACTGACCACTCCCCGCCCAGCACCCCTATACATCCCAAAGGACCACACCTCCCCCCTTCTCACAAAAGCCCTCGAAAAGCCCATTCCAGTTATTTTCCATTAGTTTCGTTTTCCACCTTATCTCCCCCCTTAGCTGAACTCTTCCCACCAGAAACTTCTGCATTCCAAGCTTCGAGCTGAGCAGCACCAAGGTCAACTGATAAATCCTCCTGGCACCGTTATGCACTCCTCCATTCTATCTAGCAACTAACTATATACCATCATCCCCAACTACACCAACTAACCCATATCTGGAAGAATACTACAAGGATTCTGACACCACAGTAGCGATAGCAGTGCATGATCTACATAACAACGAAAAGACAGTTGTTGCTGGTATTAAAGATATTTTCTGTACCATTCCGTGTGTGTGTGTGTGAGAGAGAGAGAGAGAGAGAGAGAGAGAGAGAGAGAGAGAGAGAGTGTTGTGTGCTTTCAAATTGTTTCTGATTTATGGCGACACTAAGGTGACCATATCATGGGGTTTTCTTGGAAAGTTTTGCCATTGCATTCTCCTGAGGCTAAGAGCATGTGACTTCCCTAAGGTCACCCAGCGGGTTTGATGGCCAAGCTGGGAAATTAACCAAGCTGGGAAATTAATGGTCTCCAGAGTCTATAGTACAATATCTTAATTTTTCCACATAAATTCACATAAAGAAGAAAGGGAAACTCTGGGAAACGTTCATTCTTTTTTGATACTCCTGTTTTGCTTTTTGATTTGGTGAGAAGAAAATATTTCAGACTTGAAAGTTCTCTCTTCAGAGAATTTTTGCTCCATGATAGATGATACTCACAGCACTACTCATGGGCACTTCCTCAAGTGTCAAAGTTGTCTGTGCATTAGGGATATAAATCTTCTCTTGCTTCATTCTTGACCACAGGGGAAAATTTCAAAGTTTTTTCTCAGTGTATTTGTGCAAAATGTTCCAAAAATGTTTTTTTAAAGGGGGGGGATCTCATATTGTGTTGAAACATACTAATCTCATAATAAGTTAAGACATCCTTTCTTGTTGTGAAGGGGGGGGGGTGACTGTTCTTTACATTCAATGATGTCTGATGGCTTCCCTGTCAGTAGCATGGGGCATCTGTTCTCAGTTTTAGTCTGAACTTTAAAGGAGTTAAAGGTGCTGCTTTTGAGGATAGCTTTCAGCACTTTGGATAGCTTCTTTCAGTTCAGCCTTAAAACCCATGATGGATTCACCACTCCACATGGGAGCCACCAGCCACCTGTCATACATAGAAGGGAAGCAGTGTACACTTGCATTGGTGGATGGAGTTACCCACGCCACCCTACAAATCCTTCTTATGTTTACTGAATGCATGGGAATATTTGTATGATATCCCTATCTATTGTCAACTGTGAAAGGAATTCAGTGAATCATCTTGGCCAACTCCCTGAATTAAGACAAGCTTGAATAACATGTCAGCTACCAAGCCAAATGTAACCCATGACCCATAGGTTATTCTGTCTCATCATGCAGATTGAGCCTCTCTCATCCAAAATGCCTGAAATGATTTCAGATTTGGGGGGATTTTGGAACAATTCATTTATGTAGAGAGATCGTGTAGCACCTTTGAGACTAACTGAAAGAAAGAAGTTAGCATCATGAGCTTTCATAGATTAAAGTCTACTTCCTCAGATACATTAGGAAGCAGACTTTTGGGGTGGTAAAAACAGCCCAGAAGAGGCAGCCTCCAGCCGCCCCTTTTTCAGCCACATGCCACATATGGCCTGATATGGCCTTTCCAGGGTGCAAAAAGGAGCCTCAAAAAGTGGCTCCTTTTTGTGCCCTGGAAAGGGTGTGATAGCTGTGCCACAACGGCTATATGGCACTCCTTTGGTGCTGTATTGTGTGAATGCAGCACCAGAGGACCAACATGATGCTGTGCACCATGTGGTGTGGGGCGTGGCATCATAGTGCCCTGGGGATGGAGTCAGGGCATGCATTGTCGAGGCACTATGCCCCGAGTCCATCCCACAGCTGGCTTTTATGAGTTAAATTATTACAAAAAACAACAAACCAAACATATTACTAAGGATTCTACAGTCGTCCATCCAAGTCTGCAGACTTGAGATCTGCGAACTTGGAAATCCATGGAGGGGTAACCGCCATTAACGGCAATGGGGCTCCTCTCATGCACATGTCCCATTCAAGCCTATAGGGCTTGAACACACACAATATTTGAAACTCACGGGGAAATCTGGAATGGATCCCCCTCAGGTTCCAAGAGCCAACTATATATGGTGTGATATAGAAGGAGGTCAATGGGGGGGGGGGGGGGTGAGACCTGTGAGTTACCACACCTGGTTACACCAATCCTAGTAACACCACTTCTCCACCTTCTTTTCCAAATATCAGGACTCAAGGCAGATTACAAACTGAAACAATATAGTTTTTAAAATATTTTTAACCGACAGTACAAGTATAATGGAAGAACAGCAAAAATGGAGTTCCAGAGCCTAAGGACAGCCACCACGAAGGACCTGTCACATCTTCCTATTAATCATGTCTGTAAAGATAGTGGAACTGAAAGAAGGGTCTCTCCTGATGACCTCAGATGGTTATGGGGAGGTACACTCTGTCAGACCTCAACTCATAGAAGCCTCAGACAGCACTCCCAGTGGTAAAGGATTATCAAAGTTAAAATCCATACATCTAGAAAAGCAAGTGTTCTCCTTCCTTACCTTAGCTGTACAAGTGTGGTTCCATCCACACTTCATCCAAGAAGCTCAGAACAACATACATGATTCTTACCAGCCTGTTATTTTATGGTGATTACCATGGTAGGAGGCAGTTCTGGCTGAAAAACAGGGATGGACTAAAAATCATCTAGCACCTTCCAGGGTTCAGTAGCTCCTCGGATCGAGGTCATTCTCATCTTGTCATATCAAACTTGGACACATTTGGTTCCAGCCCCCCCCCCCCAGTGGATAACAAAATGTGTGGACACTCAAGTTCTATTATATACAACAGTGTCCCTTATATGAAACAGCAAAATCAAGGTTTGCACTTTGAGTTGTTGTTGTTTTGCAGGGAGGTTGATATTTTCAAGCTGTGGATGGCAGAATTCATTAATTCAGAATCTGTGAATACAAAAGGCCAATTGTACTTCTTTGTACTACACGTCTCATAATCCCATGGCTATGTTGGGTATAGGATCCAGAGAATTGTAGTCCCTCCAGAAAACTTTCTCAAGCTCTAGTAAACAACTTGCTATTTGCTCTGGTTGTGAACATTCACACTATTAATGAATCTAGATTTTGTGGTGGGACAGTCAGCCATGTCCACACTATGCTGTCTCAGCTTTGTTGACCAAACAATGATGTGGCTTTGATTCCACTCAATATGATAAACAGACCTCTCATCTTTTAGGTGTACTTAGAACCATCAGCATGATAGAATCTAAACTTGCACTGAATATTCAGAAGTTTGTGATTTCAATTCAAATCAGCTATTTTGGTTGGACATAATTGCGCAAATATTAATATTTTTTACCACAGTTCAGGGCCATTGTTGCAATTCTTTGGCAAGGGCTTTTTCCTTAACTGCTTCTTCTTTCCCTTTTGTGAATTAGTCCCAACCAATAGTGGACAGATTGATGTCACTGCACTATTCAGTTTGGTGTCATTACTTGATATCAGTCTATTTTGAAAAGTACGTTAAGAAACCACCCATCAAATCTGATGCATTTTTATTTATCTGGGAGTAATTAAAGGCAGTTGAGACACTGACAGTAAACAATTTAAATGAACATATAAGGATTACTCCTTCCTTCCCCAAATCATGAAAGTTTACAATACTAGCACAAATGTTTGTGGAAGAACTAGTGATCTCAGTTTGATCCTACATGGATATAATTCAAACATTTACTACTCTATCCAGTTTTTGGTCAAGATGTTGATACATCTTCTCAAGGCCAAGATCTTCATTTATGCCCTGATGTCTTCTTCATGCCAAGATCTCCCTCTATACCATAACAAGCAAAGCTCATTAATGACCATAGTCCAATCCTCCCACAACTATTTTGGAGGAAGTATTAAATGTGCAAGAACTGAGGAATCGGAAGACATCCTAACAATGGGGACCAATTACTGTTTTGTCTATCAAGGCACAATTTATTAACGCAAAATAGCTGCCACCATTCTGCTTCCCCCTGGAGCTGTGTAATTCTAGCGGACTTTTCACCCTATGTAGCATATGGCATAATGCAATATTTCATGCCTCTTGTCTTGTGAAGCCGGCGATAGATCTTATTAAATTGGGAGCAGAGCTATTGCTTATCGCTTGCTGGGATCTGACTCTTTTTCTTCTTCTTCTTCTTTTGCTTATGCCTGACTTTGCCGTTTCTCTGCTGGAGAAAGTGCATTGAAACACAATGGGCTTGGAGGTAATCGATAAAAAAGCTTTGGAGGTCAGAGCCATTCTTTGACAAACTTTAAGTTCATGATTAAATATTCTCCAGCTGGAACTGCTGCTGGTATTTAAAAGTCAGGCTGCCCCTGTAGCCCTGGAGTTAGTTATCCTCAATAGGCGTGTCAGAGTACTGTGTGCTTGGGATACTTTGGCAGGAGTTTGTAGTGCAGAGCGAGACAATGTAGGGGAAGATCGCAGGTCCAACTGTGGTTATCCTCCAATAAAGCAGGGGTGAGCAACCTTTAAGAAGGTGAGGAGAGCATTAACAGAACTAGATTATCAATGGTTCAAATAGGGGCATTGCTTCAGGCCTCTCATTGCCCCAGTGGACAAAGGCTGAAGGGCAAAAGGAATAACCACCTTCACCTTCTTTTCCAGTTACTTCCTTATCTGCTAGTGCTTTTGACATCATCAATATATGAAAGATCTTATCTCTTTATGTAAAGCCACCAAAGTATTGAGCTCCTTGAGGAAGAATCACAGATCTCTTTGGTGCTGACATGGGAAAGAGCCTTCTCAGTGGCTGCTCCCATCTTCTGGAATTTCCTTCCATGGGAGGCTAGGCTGGTCCCCTCTCTGCTCTTCTTTCACTGGAAAACAAAGACCTTTGAAGCAAGTTTTTAATGAGAAATCACTTGCAGGGAGCTTTCTTATCGGGGGGTCAGTACTCTGTTTTTAACTTTGTTTATTTATATTATTGTGTGCCTTCCAGTCATTTCCAACACAGCAACCCTAAAAGTAACCTATCAATAGGCTTTCTTGGCAAGATTTTTTCAGAGGAGGTTTGCCTTTGCCTTCCCCTGAGGCTGAGAGCAGGTGACTTTCTCATGGTCACCCAGGGTTTCACAGCCAAGCAGGAATTGGACTCTGGTCATACATACATGCTGGATTCCATATATATATATATATATATGATTTTTTTAAAGGCCATCTTTCAATTTAATTGAAATGTTTTAGCTCATTTTGTTTTATTGTTTGTGAGCTGGATTCCATACCAGGAGAAAGGCAGCATCTAAACGCAATAAATAATAAATAAATATTATGTCTGTTGCTTTTGTGATTGAGTAAAAAACAGGGGATTAGGAAATCTCATTGAAGTTACCAGTGGGTTTGCATATGAAGGTTTTGATGTTACAGACTATTGTGCCTTTTAAACTTTCAGGGCTACCACTCCCAGAATAGTTCACACATGTAGGGAATTGGTCTAGGGCCCCAACCAAATTAATTTGGGCTTAGGTATTGGCCTTAGGTTTTGGACTGGTCCCACCACTATGGGCCACACTGCTGCCTCTGTTGCTGAAATTCTGCAGCAAATGGCGGGGGGGGGGGTACCCTACAGTGCTGGAGACAATCAAAGAGTTCTGAAGATGGGCTAACCACAGTGTGACATGAATCACAAGAGAGAGAGAGAGAGAGAGAGAGATTATATGTGAACTGCCATGGCTCAATGCTATAGATTCCTGGGATTTGTAGTTAGAATAATAGAATCAGAGAGTTGGAAGAGACCACAAGGGCCATCCAGTCCAACCCCCTGCCGTGCAGGAGCTCTTGATCAAAGCATACCCGACAGATGGCCATCCAGCCTCTGCTTCTGTGAGATATTTAGCCTTCTTTGTCAGAGAGTGCTGGTCCCACAGCAAATTACAAATCCTAGGATTCCATAGGATGGGGCCATGGCAGTTAAAACAGTGTCAAACTGCATTTATTCTGTAGTGTGATAGTGTGGTAGCAGTCAGACAGAGGGAGGGATGAGAAGGAAGGAAGGAAGGAAGGAAGGAAGGAAGGAAGGACTATCTTGCCTGAGGCCATCTAGTGGGTTCATGGAAGAGGCAGCATTCAAACCCACAACTTTCCCATTTGCAACTCAGTCTTTTTGCCATTACGCTACACTTGTCAGCTTTGTTGTATTGCTCAGATGAGTCCATAATACCTTCAGGGCAATAATGCCTTCAGGGCATTTTCAGTCCAGCTGATGTAACCCAGGCAGCTTTGAAGGGAAGAAAGTGGAAGGGCAGAGAGAGAGAGAGAGAGAGAGAGAGAGAGGCAATGAAACACTCGCTGGATCCATGTGGTTGTCTTCTGTGGCAGAAAAAGACACAAAAACATTCCTCTCAGACACAGCCAGGCTCACTGGGATGCCCTCATCAAAATGCACAAGGATGTGTCTGTGCACACAAACACATCATGCATATGCACAGAGAGAGACACACAGGCACACAACTGCTCTGTGAGCCAGCTCCTCTAGGCCCCGCCTGAAGATGCGCAGAGAGCAGCTCTGCCCTGGTTGGACCTGGCTGACTTCAAGGGTCACTTAGAAATTATGTCAGCCAGGATGACTTTTCCTGTTTGGCTCTAATGAAACTTTCATGCCCGCTTTGATTCTCTTTGCTTTGGATTTGGTATGCTTGACTGCTCGCGACTGGGTTGTCCACTCAAGATGGAGAAGCTGCACAACTGGGTCTGAGAGTGTTTTTTGTTTAACCTCCTCCCTCTTCTTCTCCTGACCATCTAAATAATTTACCTGGCTGACAATTATATAACACAAGAAGCTGCACTTTCAAGAGACCCTCTCTCAAGGCAGTGCAGTCAAAGTGCCACTGGTGGAATCTCATTGGAAAACAGAGAGTGTTTTTGTCCTCTGCAATTATTATTCTTCATTCATAACAGGCTACAACCAAGGTTGGGAAGAGTGTGTGTATTTAAAGAAGGAAAAAACATTCGATATTTGGACCATCACATCACAGGTAGCTCCAAACAGACTAGATTGTTTCAAGGGCTATTTAAAGGAATTGTGGAAGAACAGAACCCAAAGCTGCCCTTACTCAAGCAGGGAAACAAAAAATGGTTTTACAAGGAGAAAATAAAGTATTATTAAATAGCAAATATGTATTATTTCATGCCTTGCAACAGATTAAAAACAAGGATGCACACGGCCAAGTAATGGAGTGTGGTCAAAATGGTCCAAGTTATTAATGAGAAAGAGTGCACAAAATTATAGAAACTGCAGCAATTTGCTTTTCTGAGCCTACTGGGAAGAGCATGAGCCCCCCCCCCTTGGTCCAAATGAGTCAAATGAGTATAAACTATTCTGCACTTTGAATTCAGTTTGCAGCAATTGAAGGCAACTGAAGAAAAAAAGGGGAAGGTGGGAGGAAGTGAAAGAAATTGGGACATTTTTAAAACAGCCAAAAGAGTGTGGTGACAGAGGATCAATTGGGACTCTCCTTGCCAAACTGGGACAGTTGTGGGATGTTATATAATATATAATCATGTCAGAGAGACTTTTTTTTAATTGTTGGTTTAAAATACAGCATTTAGGTTGAGAAGTATAATAATCCATATTACCATCTGTATCTTGCATATAACATATTTAACAATACATAAACAAATGCACATTCAGATTTTTTGCACCTTTTATATACACACATATACACATATTATATATATACATATATAATAAATAAATAAATAAATAAAGTTGATAACCAGTTTGCTAAAGGCTCTGGAATTGTTTCTTGCGGAAGTCTCCAGAAATGCTGATTGACATTCAAAATCGATTTCAGGTGCCTCCTGAACTGATTAACAGTACAAAATGTCCAGTTTTCAAAGACAGAAATGGACTTTTGAGCACATTCTACTGTTTTTATCACTTTTGTGGCCCCCACAAGGGATAAGGGTCTTTATTCCTTATAACCCCATCCTCTATGATTATAAAACAGTAAACTTTGCTGAATATATCAGGGGAGGAAACAGAACGCAGGATTACAACATAGTGGACTGGAGAGGTTATATCAGGCCAACTGTGCTTCATATCCAACATGCTCTGGAGACGTTGGCTAATCAAAGCCCCAAAGGGTGGACTGCTGTTATGAAGAGGTCGGCTTCTCTGGGGACAAATGAAATAAAGGCAGTGAAGTGCCTGGCCCAAGGCCACTGGTAGAATCTGTGTCAGAGATGCCAAAAAACTTTCACGGTGGGGATATAATTTGTTGCTCATTTTGTTCTTCTACCAGAAGCTATTCTGCTTTGGTCAGACCTTATCTGGAATATTGTGACCACAATTCAAGAAGGATGTTGACAACCCGGAGCATGTTCAGAGGAGGGCGACAAAAAAGCTCAAAGATCTGCAATTCATATCCTATAAGGAGCGATGTAGGGAACTTTGAGAACTCCTGGAGAACAGGAGAAGTCCCAGCAGATTAGAGAAGAGCAAACATCTCCATTTTCAAAAAGGGAAAAACAGAGGATCCCAGCATTTATCGTCCGGTTAGTCTAACATCAATTCCAGGAAAGATTCTGGAGCAGATCATTAAACAGAGAGTCAGTGAACATGTAGAAGGCAATGCCATAATCACAAAAAGTCAACATGGGTTTCAGAGAAACAAGACATGCCAGACATATCTAATCTCTCTCTCTCTCTCTCTCATCTCTCTCTCTCTCTCTCTCTTTTTTTTTTTTTTTTTTTTGATAAAATTATCAGCTTGGTAGATGAAGGGAATGCTGTGGATATAGTGTATCTTGATTTCAGTAAGGCCTTTGACAAGGTTCCCCATGACATTCTTGCAAACAAGCTTGTAAAATGTGGGCTAGACAAGTTAACAGTTACATGGATTTGTAATTGATTGACCAGCCGAACGCAAAGGGTGCTCAACAATGGCTCCTTTTCATCCTGGAGAGAAGTGACCAGTGGGGTGCCACAGGGTTCTGTCCTGGGCCCAGTGCTATTCAATATCTGAACAGGGGTCCAGAATCCTAGACAATCAACCAGTCAGCTTTATGTAGAATAAACAGAACTTTATTGATGCTCCAGGATCAGCAAAACCACACCATTCAGCTTCTTAGCTGAGACTGACCAGTCCCCACCCAGCACCCCTATATCTTCCAAAGGCCCACACCTCCCCCCTTCTCACAAAAGCCCGCGAAAAGCCTATTCCAGTATTTTTCCATAGGTTTCGTTTTCCACCTTATCACCCCCCTTCTGAACGCTTCCCACCAGAAACTACTGCATTCCAAGCTTAGAGCTGAGCAGCACCAAGTTCAACTGATAAATCCTCCTGGCACCGTTATGCACTCCTCCTATCTATCTAGCAGCTAACTATGTACCATCATCCCCAACTACACCTACTAACTCATATCTGGAAGAATACTACAAGGATTCTGACAATTAATGACTTGGATGACAGAATTGGGGGAATACTTATCAAATTTGCAGATGACACCAAATTAGGAGGAGTAGCTAATACCCCAGGAAACAGTATAATTTTTAAAAAAAAAAAAAAAAAAATTGAATAGAAAGTTGGGCCAATGCTAACAAAATGAAATCCAACATGGAGAAATGTAAGGTACTGCATTTAGGGCAAAAACCCCGAAATGCATAGATATAGGATGGGGGACACCCTGGCTGAATGAAACTATGTGTGAAAGGGATCTCGGAGTCCAAGTAGATCACAAGTTGAACATGAGTCAATGGTACAATGCAGCAGCTAAAAAGGCCAATGTGATTCTAGGTTGCATCATTAAAAGTATAGTGTCTAGATCAAGGGAAGTAATAGTGCCACTCTATTTTCCTTTGGTCAGGCCCCACCTGGAATACTGTGTCCAGTTCTTGGCACCACAATTCAAAAAGGATATGGAGAAACTGGAGCATGTCCAAAGGAGGGCAACTAAAATGGTGAAGGATCAGAAATCCACGTCCTATGAGGAATGGCTTAGGGAGCTGGGGTTGTTTAGTTCGGAGAGAAGGTTAAGAGGTGATGTGATAGCCCTGTTTGAATATTTGAAGGGATGTCATATTGAGGAGGGAGTAAACTTGTTTTATGCTGCTGTAGAGAACAGGACCTGGAACAATGGATGCAACCTGCAGGAAAAGAGATTCCACCTCAACATTAGGAGGAACTTCCTGACAGTAAGGGCTGTTCGACAGTGGAACAAACTTCCTCATAGTGTAGTGGAGTCTCCTTCTTTGGAGGTCTTTAAACAGAGGCTTGATGGCCATTTGTCAGGGATGCTTTCATTGTGAGTTCTTGCATGTCAGGGGGTTGGGCTGGATGGCCCTTGTGGTCTCTTTCAATGCTATGATGCTATTATTCTATTCCTAGCCCAATCAAAATCTGTCCAATTCATATCCATGAGCTGTATTAAAATAAGTTTACTTCATTCAAGGTATGTACATTGTAATGCAGCCTAGAACTACATTGGATTTTTTGTCTGCTGCATCCCACTATTGGCTGATGTTTAGCCTGTGGTCTTCTAAGACTTCTAGCTTCCTTTCAAATGTTTTGCTTTCAAGCCAGATATCAGCTATCCTATATTTGTGCATTTCAGGATTTTTTTTTCTGCCCAGATGTTCATTGTTGTTGTGTGCCTTCATCAATGCAATAGAATTCTGAGAATTGTAATTTTGTTTGATATTTAACATTCTCTGTTGGAGAGTTCTGATGGTACAAATCTAGGATTCCAAAGTACTGCGCCATGGCTTATTATTATTATTATTATTATTATTAATACCCCACCCCTTTGAGATCAATCGGGCCAGCTAATAACAACAAAAATACAATTACAGTGGTCCCCCGGGTTACGAAGGTAATCCGTTCCGGATTACCTTTCGTAACCCGGAAGCTTTCGTTTCCCGGGGAACCGCTAAAATCAACGGACCGCGCGGCCATTTAAAGGGGCCGCGCGGCTTTTTTCGCTTCGTATCCCGGGGGATATTTCGTATCCCGGGGGATAAGAAGCCGGTCCACCGCCTTTCGGATCCCGGGGTTTTCGCAACCCGGGGGATTCGTAAGGCGGGGGACCACTGTACATTGAATAAAATAAAATACATCCCTCCCCCTCTTAAAAAAGTATTAAATCTATTACAAATTAAAACCAATAACTAAAACATCAATAGATAAAACAAACAGAGCAGCGCAGCAATATTCTAGTTAATTTTCCAGAGGATATTAAGGAGTCCTATACAAAGGGGGGGGGTCCCTGAGGCTGGGGTATCTATCCTGGGAAGGCCTGCTGAAAGAGATTTGTCTTGACAGTCTTTATAAAGCTGTCTAAAGATGTCAATTGGCAGATCTCATCCGGCAGGCCATTCCACAATTTAGGGGCGACAACGGAAAAGGCCCTCTGGGAGGTAGCCGAAAGCCTAGATTTTTGAGGCTGCAGCAAATTCCTCCCAGAGGACTGGAGTGTGTGGGGAGGATTGTAGGGGAGAAGGCAGTCCCTGAGATAGTTTGGACCCAAGCCATTTAGGGCTTTAAAGGTAATAACCAACACCTTGTACTGGGCCCAGAAACTGATAGGCAGCCAGTGGAGGGACTTTAGTACTGGAGTAATATGGTCCCTCCTAGATTTTCCTCACACTAGTCTGGCTGCTATATTCTGTACTAACTGTAGTTTCCAAACCAAGCATGAGGGTAGCCCCATGTAGAGCATGTTACAGAAATCTAAGCGCGAGGTTACCAGTGCATGGACAACAGTCTTGAGATCCCTTACTCGAAGCTGATAGCAGGCTCTACTGACTGTTGCATTTACCTGATTCGTCATCAGGAGAGAGGAGTCAAGGAGCACCCCCAGGCTGCGAACACAGTCACTGGAGGAGAGTGTGACCCCATCCAGGACTGGAGGTTGCAACCTAATTCTTGGTTTCAGGGCCGCTACCATGAGCACCTCCATCTTGTCTGGATTCAGTTTCAATTTGTTTTTCCTCATCCAGCCCATTATCACCGGAAGACATTCATTGATAGAGGAGTCGCCATCAGAATTCGAGGCTGACGAACGAGACATGGAGAAATAGATTTGGGTGTCATCAGCATACTGATAGCACCCAGCTCCATAACTCTGAATGATCTCACCCAGCGGCTTCATATAGATGTTAAATAACATTGGGGACAGAATAGCCCCCTGTGGGACCCCACAGGTAATCTCTCTTTTGCTCAAACAGTTGTCCCCAAGCAGCACCCTCTGGGATCTACCTGAGAGGAAGGATCGGAACCATCTGCACTGCAGATACATAACTCCCTCAGGTGATCCAAGAGGATGTCGTGATCTATTGTGTCAAAAGCCGCTGAGAGGTCTAGGACCAGCAGGTAGTAGACCCTGCACCAGCAGGGTCACACTACCCCTGTCATTTCTCAGATGCAAATTTTCAGTCAAAGCAACCATGGCAGTCTTGACCCCAAAGCCTGTCCTGAAGCCTGTTTGAAATGGGTCAAGATAATCGGTTTCATCCAAGACTGCTTGGAGTTGAAGAGCAACCGCCCTCTCGATCACCTTGCTCAGGAATGGTAGTAAAGAGACTGGCCTGTAATTTTTCATGTCCAGGGGGTCTAGGGAAGGTTTTTTCAGAAGCGGTCTAACAGCCGCTTCCTTCAAACATGATGGAATATATCCTTCCCTAAAGGACACATTGATGATGTCCGTAAGAAACTCCATTAATGCATTCCACCCCCCAGACGGCAAGCCATGATGGGCAAGGGTCGAGAGAGCATGTCGTTTTCCTCACACTACCAAGGAGCTTGTCCATGCCCTCGGTACTCACAAATGGCAGCTGATCCAGGATATTTTCATCGACTATGTTGCTGGACACCTCATCTACCATTTCTGTTAGAAGACTGGCGTCTAGGTCGGCTCTTATCTGAGAGATTTTATCTGTGAAGAAGTTGTTAAATGCCTCACAACAGGCCATTGTAGGGTTAAGTAAGGGGTTTGGTGCCGAAGGAACCTGTGTCATTTCCCTCACCACCCTAAACAGCTCTGCTGGACGGCACTCAGCAGATGCAATACGCGCAGATGAGAAAGACCTCTTCGTTGCACGTATTGCCTCCCAGGCCCAAAGAAAGTTCCTATGGCGAGTTCTGTCAGATAAGAGTTGAGTCTTTTGCCATTTGCACTCTTGTCGTTTTCCAAACCGCTTCATTTTCCTAAGCTCAGGTGTGTACCATGGCTTACGGTTTGAAGCGGGATGGCAAGGACTCTTGGGAGCGATCGTGTCGATAGTCTTGGTAAGACCAGTATTCCAAGTATTAACCAAAGCATCGACAGGGTCACCGGCATTCCCAACCACTAAACCCTCTAAGGCTTTCTGGAATCCAATTGGTTCCATTAGCCTTTGAGGGTGGACCATTCTTATGGGTCCACCACCCCCGGTGGGGCAGATGCAGGCTCTAAATTCCGTCTTGACCAGGAAATGATCCATTCATGACAATGTGGAGTTAGTAATGACCTCCGCCCATGAATATTCCTGTTTCGTATTAAAGACCGCATCAAGTGTATGACCTGCACAATGTGTAGGCCCCATGACCAATTGGGATAGGCCCATGTTTGTCATGATATCGGCAAGTTATATGAAGTTATAATCACTGCTGATTCCCCACCATGCACAGGACTATTGTTAAGTCTGATGGTTTATGTTTGTGCATGAAATCTTTATTGATTTACCTATCTGGCTTCACATAACTTGCCTATACTGACAAAGACCATAAGAAGTCGAAACAGCCTCATAATTCTCCGGAGGCAGCCGTCAGGACATTGCCCTCCAGGACCTAAATACATTGACATCTATATGAGGCGTTTTTACATCACAAGTGTCACTTACTATTTTGTGGACTGTTTTGAAAAAAAATAGAGAACATTTTGCTATATAAAATTGCTTTTCATGACTCTGATACTATATAAAGTTACAAAAACCGGATTCACCTACTGCTGGCTTATAGATGTATGGTTTTCTTGTCAATTTGGGATATAATTTTTTCTATATATTATTATAGTTTGCCCAGTTGTTTACCTCTTTAGGTATTGTAAACCTCCTGCATGTTTTGTTTCTCGGAGGAGGGGAAAAGGCAGGATTTTAAGACCTTGCAGCCTCTCTGCCCCACCTCCTGTCCAGGTGCCAAGTCCTTCTTCTGCAAACAGTCCAACACAGATGGAGAGAGGGCAGGGAGCAGCCTCTGGGCCCAGCAATATTTGGCTGGTGTTTCAGGAGGGGAAAAGGCAGACTTTAAGACCTTGCAGCCTCTCTGCCCCACCTCCTGTTCAGGTGCAGAGTCACCACAATTAAAGTGGTGTCAACTTGGATTATTTCTGCAGTCCAGATGCAGTCCTAGTACAACACTAAAACTGCTATACCATACTGGTTCTCAAATAGGAATCCATCCAAATATCATTTCAGCCATGAATCCTGTAGTGAGTGTAGTCAGCAGGTTTTTTCTGAACCGTCCATCCATAATGAAGGTGATGAGTATTTGTGACTAGTGACAACAGAGCAATACAGAAATCAGCATGTAAATCACTTCCCCTCAATCAAAAGTATATATACCCCACTCTCTTCTTTGCCATCATTCTCTGAAGATACCAGCCACAGCGGCAGGTGAAACGTCAAGAAGAAACTCTTCTAGAACGTGGCCCCATAGCCCAAAAAGCTCACAAAAAACTATGTGACTAGGACTGCTGGTGAAATGAACTGGCAGCTACTGGAACCAGATTTCCTCTTTTTAAAACAGTTGCAGTTCATGCTTCTGGACTGCCTTCACTCACCAGAACCTGTGGCCAGACAAGAATCAGATCCCCTCAATTTTTTGGAACTTACTGTTTTACTTTTGAAAGTGTAGTATGATGATGGATGATAATGCAACTAAAAGAGAAGAGGAAAAAGTATCAATGCATATACAGGCTGAATCTCCCTTATCCAAAATGCTTTGGACCAGAGGTGCTTTGGACTTTGGATATTTTTGATTTAGGAATGCCTGCATTTCTATAATCATACATAATGAGATATCTTGGAGATGGGATCCAAGTCTGAACACAAAATTCATTAACGTTTCATTCATACTGTATACACATAGCCTGGAGGTAATTGTATACAATATTTTAAATAATTTTGTGTATAAAATAAAGTTCGTGTACATTGAACAATCAGAAAACACAAGTGTCAGTAACTCAGCCAAACATGAAAAGAGTTTTGGTTTTTGGAATATTTTGGATTTTGGAATTCTGGATAAGAGAGATTCAACCTGTAATACAAATGCATAGAAAAGGTTTTGTATTAGTATGCCTTGTTGAAAAATGCATATTGTTTTGAGTATTATTTTTTACCCCAAATCCACTAGAGTGAGATTAAGAAAAGAGAGAAAGATAACTCTGCAGATGACAGAATGGATGAGAATACCTATTTTGCTGAAACAAATGTGGGAGGGATTATATTTGATTCATACCTCACTAATATAGGGTGGCTGGAAGGACTACCGAGAAAATGTAAGGATCATGGTTCAGCTGCTCTAAAAATGCTCTGTGTGTGTGTGTGTGTGAACTCAGAATTATTAAGTAGATAAAAAGATTTTCCCAGTTACTTACTCCTTCAGGAGCTAAAATTTCAGCCAAAGTAGAAGCAGCAACCAGGGGGAGGGGAGAGTGGTGGATAATTCATGAGCTGGATAGCCATGAAATGGGCATCATTTTAAAATATTTACTATTCATGCAACACCACATGCCTTAATGACAGCGCATTTCAAGTCTCCACTTGACTCTTTCTGCAAACACATTCTCTGTATCCATGGCATTTTTCAAATATTAAAAACCATCTAATCCGGGACATCAAAGCTGTTCTTAATATGATTCAGGAGGTCAGAAACAAACTACAAATAAACATTGCCAAGGTTTTTATTTACTTCCCTAAGAATTCCGCTTTCAATCACAGAGCCTGCGTTTGCTCGCCGTTTAACATCTCCCTACCGAAATTATCTCCTAGACCCGTGAAATCATTATACCTGTCGTTCGGCTAAAAAAGAAACATATTTAGCACTCAGCAGCCATACCTAATTTTCCTTGAAGGCAAGGAACAAACAGCTAGAATTAAGCAAATATCTCAGCAGCTCAGTCCTTCCAACTAATTCTCAGGATGGTTTAATCGTGTATATCCCACAATTTAGATACAGCTTTCTAAATACATTTCCCTCCTCACCCTCCTCCTCTTGATGCTTTACTTTAATCTGGATCTTTCTTCTTTTCCTTTTTTCCCCTTAAAGAGGAGAGCTCAGTGGATCACATTTATTACCCAAGGCATTAGATTTTGTGACTTCTGCTCTAATTAAAGTGTTAGCTTTCAACAGCGAATGCACTATTTGCTCAGAAGTGACTGTAAAGCCATCATCTCGGCCAAGATCATTTTTCTTTGTTTGCATTGCTTTTGGAGAGTACTTTGTACGGATACTTGAATCCTTTCCTTTATTGTTGCTGTATGCCTTAAAGTCGTTTCTGACTTGTGGTGACCGTAAGGCAAACCCATAATGGAGTTTTCTTGGCAAAATTTGTTCAGAGGGGGTGGTGTGCCTTTGCCTTCCTCTGAGTTTGAGAGAATGTGACTTGGCCAAGTGAGGATTTGAATCCTGGTCTCCAGAGTCATAGGAGTTGAGCGCACAGTGAAAAAATGTGACCAACAGCTGCCAATTTCAATTTGAATTTGGGATGCATCTGGATTTTATTGCATTCCTTTTTCCTGCTGATGCCGCCAGCTGGGTGAATCCCAGGTTACTTTCAGCTAGAATCTGAGCTCAGCTGGCCGAGTAAAGCTCGGAGTTTCCCAGTTTTTAAAAGAGGCTGTATGAGCTCGAATTCTAGTCGGAAGTTGGCCAACCTGCACTCAGCTGGTGGCTTCTTCAGCAAAATTCATGTGAATAAAATCCAGATGTATCCCGAATTCGAATTGAAATCGGCAGGAGTGACTTGCGTTTTTTAGCTGTGTGCTAAACTCCATAGTCTAACAGACTGGTTCTTAAATCCTCTCCTGACCTGTGTAGAAAAAATAGATTAGCTCCATGAAAATCATATGGTTTAAATGAGAATTAACAGAGGCTGAGATTCTATACTTTGTGAGGCATAAATTTACACTCATGTGGTTAGATGGTGGTTGCTGAATGCCAACATTGTAAAATGATTGTCTGCTTAATCTCCCATGACACAAAGGGGAATGACTAGTAGTTGTGTCCTCAATCCCAGTGAATTGAATGGAACATTGAAGGCAACAATGAATAATAACAGACCATCCAAGAAAATGTAACTATATAGCTGGAATCCTGTTGGTTAGTCCTAACAAGAGGAGATCCATTAAATCAATTGAGTCAACATGTAGGCGGATCCCACTAATGCAATGACTCTACTTTATTGTTGTTGGTGGTGTTGCTGCTGTTATTGCTGTGTGCCTTCAAGTAATTTCTGACTTATGGTGACCCTGAGACAACCCTATCATGGGGTCTTCTTGGCAAGTTTCTATGGAGGGAGTTTGCCATTGCCGTCTTCTGAGGCTAAGATAATATGACTTGCCCAAGGTCAACTACTGGGTTTCCATGGCCAAGCCAGGATTCAAACCCTGGTCTCTAGAGTCATGGTGTGACACTTAAACTACTACACAATGCTGGCTCTCATTTAGCTGGGAGTTAAACATAGAATTCAGGTTTAGGTGCAATGACTTCTGTCTGTAGAAGCCTAAATGGAAGCCCAAATGCAAAACTGACCTTTTGCTATTTTACATTAAGATCCTAGATACAAAACTGGACATGAACTATGACAGGACTCACGGAGTTGGAGATGAAAGGGATTTGCATGGGCAAACTATAAGCTCTGGTTGGCACTTAATGGATAATGCTTAATGGCATCACAAGGGCTCTTCCTAGATCTTAGGTTTTGGCCCAGAAATGGTGGGAGGATTCTGAAATGGTGACCCTAATTCCATCCCATGAAATCATGGGAAGGGGATTTTAGGGAAGATAATTTAGAATTCTCAGCCAGTGTTCCCATGACCCATCAAACTATACATCCCAGGGTTCCATAGGATGTTGCCATGGCCACTGAAAAGGAATATAGCACTATATATGTTTAGTGTGGATGGACTCTAGGTGATTATGAACTTTTAAAATGGCCACCTGATTGACTGACAGATTCATGAATCACCTCTCCATGAAAGAAGGTGTCTGGATCTGCAATAAATAATAATGATACATGAACCACAAAGATTTTTTTAAAAAAAGGATGACATATAGAAATTTAATGTAAGCACTCTGCTGACATTGACATTTATTGAAAAATGTCAAATTTGCCAACATTTCACTTTGGAGCTCATGGGCCAGTGGTATCCACTGGGGTTTGGTACTAGGACCTTCCGTGGATACCAAAATCTGTTGACATTTGAGTCCCATTAAATGCAATGGTGTTCCTTACTTAAAACGGCAAAATCAAGGTTTGCTTTCTGGGATTTATATTGTTTTTGAATATTTTCAAGTAGTGAATGGTTGAATCCATGGATAAAAAATCCGTGGATATGGAAGGGTGACTGTACCAATAAATGTCACCGGTTTCTTGCTTGTTGCCCGATTGTATGTGTGTGTGTGTTTTCTTTATGTATAAAGAAACTGGTATCTTAAGAGGAAATTAAAATATTTTTAAAATTTTAAGTTTTGGATAATTGAACTAGAGAGATAGAGAAGAAGGTGAGAAAGAAAAGGAAAGAGAAGCAAATTGACTATATGCTGAAGATTTTCATTCTTTTGTGGTGTGCAACTTCTTCCTTCTGTTTCTCCTCTTTGCAGGTGTGTAACTGGTTTACAACTGAGCCCTCAAAATACTGACTTGGAATGGAAACTGTGGACATCAATTATAAATTGTCAAAAATGGATGAATATATTGTTTTGTAGCATTGTTAATATTTCAGCAGGACAATTCAAAGTCTGCTGTAAACTGTGAATACCCCATTTTTCTTTCTCATTTCTGAGAAAGGCTCTACTTTTTCTTTTTCTTTTTTTTAAACAAAGCATATATATATATATATATATGCACACACATACATGGTATCCTCCTGGCTCTGCATTCTCTGGCTGTGCTCAGTGGTATTTGCCTTTCGAGCTGTCAAGCCAAGTGTTTTTCAGGCCCCTCATTAACAAAACAGACAACCAATCTCAATATGCATTATCAAAATTAGATCTTTTCGGAACAGTTGACAATTATGTATTATACAGTTACATGCATATAAATCTGGGACTTGGCTTTGTTAGGTTTTGCTGCTGACTTTTAACAAAGTGCTACCTAATTATGTTTCACATTGTACCAGCTCTCCATGGGGTGTTTTTATTATTATTATTTTGGGAGGGGCACTTTATGCTGCAATTTGTTTCACAGTGAATGTAAAATAATACAAAAATACTCCCAAATCATGGAGTGTAAAGGGTTGGGTGTGTATATATATATATATATATATATTTGCTGTCACATAGCTACACTGTGAGTAAGCAAGGCCCCAATAGATGAAAGGCTTAAAGTTGCTTGGGTTTGCATTAACTTTCCATTTGTAAGTAGAAAAACATATAGATGAAAAAATGGTGAAATGTCTGGAAATCATGTCCTATGAGGAGTGGCTTAGGGAGTTTAGCCTGGAGAAGAGGATGTTAAGAGGTGAAATGGGAACCATATTTAAATATTTGAAGGGATGTCATAATGAGGATGGGACAAGCTTCTTTTCTATTGCTCCAGAGACTACTAGGACATGGAGCAATGGGTTCAAGCTATAGGACAATGACTCCCAGTCTCTTTTCCTTCAGCTATTTTGGACTTCAGCTCCCAGAAGTCTCAACCAACTTGGCCAATCATTTGGTATTCTGGAAACCAAAGTCCAAGATAGCTGGAAGGTCAGAGTTTGGAAATCACTCCTATATGAAAAGGGACTACACCTATGCATTGGGTATAGCAATAGCAATAGCAAGTACATTTCTATACCGCTTATCAGTGCCCTTAAACACTCCCTAAATGGTTTACAATGTGTAATGTCTCCAACAAACTGGGTACTCATTTTAGCAACCTCAGAAGGTTGCTAGGCTGGGTTGACCCTGAAACCCACAGGTACAGACATTTAACCATTGCACAGACAGGGCTCACCAGGGAGGAACCTCCTGACTGTAAATACTATTCTACAGTTGAAGACACTGCCCCAGTATATGGTGGAGTCTCCTTCTTTGGAGGTTTTCCAACAGAGGCTGGATGGCCATCTGTCAGAAAAGCTTTGATTGTATATTCCTGCATGGCAGGAGGTTGGACTAGATGGCCCTTGTGGTCTCTTCCAGTTCTAGGATTCTGTAGTAATACATTCAAACTGATCCTGGCAGTTGGCTGGTATTTTTTCCTCTTCAAATAAACTACCCTTATCTCTACAGTTCCCTACCCTACTTTACTCATTATAGAAAGCATATGAACATGTTTTAACATTTGCGGAGGAGGGCTTTCCTTCACAGACAGATTTGGTGGGGTCTTCTCTGTGGCTTCTCCCAAATTGTGGAATTTCTTTCCATGGAAGAGTTGGTTTTCACACCTGTTTGTTGTCTTTCTGCCATCAGGCAAAGACCTTTTTATTTACAAAGGTCTTTGGTTTTGAACTTTTTTACAACAGACAGAGCTTTAAATCTGTGCTGTATTCCATGTCTTTTCATTATGGAGATTATCACATTGACAAATAACCCGACTGCTCCCTAACTTGATACAGCAGGGTTGTGGGAGGCAAGTGGGTATTATTTCACATAATTTGCTGCCATTTCAGATGGGCAGTTGCATCCTGGCTGAATCCAGGTCCCAGCCACGCTTCAGAGGCCGCTTTTTGAAGCTGGGAGCTTTCCGACTTTGCATTCCGCAACACAGCTGCATCCCGTGAGGAAGCAGTCGGTTTATTAGTCAATGTGATAATCCTCTCAGTTTGAAATATGTTTTTAAACTGTTGTAGCATGTGTTTTTAAATAGAATTGGCTGTTCACAGTACAGTATTAATGCATTTTGACATTGCTTTAACTGCCATGACTCCATGCTATGGAATCCTGCGATTATTGGTTTGTTGTGGCACCAGAGCTCTCTGACAGAGAAGGCAAAATATGTCAGCAAGCCATGGCATTTAAAGCAGTGTCAAACAGCATTAATTCTGCAGTGCAGAAACAGCCATTGTTTTTGTAATGTGGTTTTCTTTTAATAATTGAATATATGTTTTTTAAGATATGGTTTATTTTCATTTGTTGTAAACTGCCTTGAATCCAGTGCTGGGAGAGAGATGGAATATAGAATAAATAAATAGCAATGGAAAGAATATTTGTCTTAGTTTCAGTTCTGGCAGAGAAAAAAGTTTCCAAACTCTCTGATCAGATCACAAAGAAGAAATATTTCTGCAAAATTTTATCCTGGTGATTATACTTGGGGTTGATCAAGAGTGTACATCAAAGAGATTAGGAGATGAAATGCATGCAAGTGCGGGTGCATCTACACAGTAGAAATAATGCAGTTTGACACCACTTTTAAATGTTGTAGCTCCATCCTATGGAATCCTAGGATTTATAGTTTTATAAGGTCTTCAGCCTTCTCTGCCAAAGAGTGCTGGTGCCTCACAAAACTACAGACCTTAGGAATTTGTAGAATTACCATTATCATTATCATTACCATTATTTTCTTACATCCCACCTTTCTCCCAATACAGGGACTCAAGGTGGTGGATGTAGAACGTAGCCATGGCAGTTAAAGTGGTGTCAAACTGCACTATTTGTACATTGTAGATGCACCCTGGGATAAGAAATGTGAGCAGAACTGTGTGAAAGTAAGAGAGACAAGAATTATGGATTGATGAAAGCTACAATGTGCTTCCAACATAAGTTTATGAAAGCTCAAAGCTTTCTGCTCTCTGTTCAAAGTTCCATGCATTCCAGCTTATTCTCCAAAACCATGAGAGCTAGCAACTTCTTTTTTTCTAAAAGGAAAAAAAGAATTAGATAAGAATTAACTGGAATCCCAATAGTCCTCATTATCCTGCCTCCCCTAGCCATTCTTAGAGTGATGTGACATCTAAGTCTGCTGCCTATAGGTTCACCATGTGGCAACAGTACCTAGGAGTGGAAATGAATTCAAAACACTTCCCAGATAAATAAATTTTTCATATTTGATTGTGAAATATCCAGCCCTTTGACAATGTGCCATGAAATATGCTATGTATGTTACTGTGAGAAAAACATATTTTCCCATAAACCTTTCAGTCCCAGCTGTAACCTTTTAATTTAAGGTTCCTCATTGCCCATAAGGCCAGAGGTTTAACAAGATTGTTAGGAAAACGCTTTATGCTGAATTCAGTGAAAAGGAAATTTTGTCCCTACAAAACAGCCAAGAAGAATACTGTGCCCTTGCCTAAAGGCAACATATTCTCCTTCTTTTGCAACAATTCCTCCATCACAACATGAAGAAAGGTGGGATTTTGATGCCTGGAGTAAAGAAAAGAAATGGTACCCATCCAGTATGGTGAGACTATAAAGAAAATTATTGATAATTGATCTTTAGAGGCACCCCCAAATCTGCTTCTAGACATAACCACCGTCTCCATTTCGTGGGGCCAGGACTGATTCCTTTCACAACTGCCCTCAGCCTTGTTCCTCAAAAGCCAGCATGATACATTTTAAGCATTATACCCATGTAAAAAGATCTAGAGGTTGCCCGTTCCGTTTGTCATAATTTTTATAGGCTATTCCAGAATGCTGTTGCATTTGACAGAATAACTGACTACTGCTCGAAATGAAGTGTAAGTCAATTCCATGCTTCCATAATTCACTGCCCAGCATTGTTGGTGGGGGGGGGGGGAAGATTTAGTGATGCTGGTGATAGACAGCAAGCTTCTTGAAGTTTTCAATTTCACTTAGTACAGTAGCTGTAATACCCCAAACTTGCTGAGCCCCAGAGATCAGAAGAAGGGGAAAGCCTCCAGAACTTCTTTGAAGGTGTTCACCCACCAGAACATTCCCTTTTATTCTCAGCAACAAACTGCAAAGTAGCTTGGAGAAAGGGGCAGACTGTGGTTGGAGGTGAGGAATAAGGTGTTTATTTTGATTTTTCACCATCAGTGTGCTGTCAGGAGAATCTAGGCATTTGTAATGGTCTGTAACATTCTTCCTGAATCCTGCCTGCTTACATAGATAGGTTACATAGGTCAACATAGCAAGTAGCAATAGCAAGTACATTTCTATACTGCTTACCAGTGCACTTAAGCACTCCCTAAGCAGTTTATAATGTGTAAGCCAATTGCCCACCAAACTGGGTACTCATTTTAGAGACCTCTGAAAGATCCCAGGCTGAGTCGACCCGGAGCTGGTACTGAACTCACAACCATGTGGTTTGTGAGTGAGTGGGTGTAGTACAGGCATTTAACCACTGTACCACAAGTACCACCTCCTTGATATCTTAATATATTGGATTGTTGTTTGTAGTTGTGTTCCTTCAAGCCATTTTTGACTTATGGAGACCCTGAGGTAAATCTACCATGGGGTTTTCTTGGTGAGATTTGTTCAGAAGAGGTTTGCTGTTGCCTTTCCCTGAGGCTGAGAACATGTGACTTGCCTACAATCACCCAGTGTGTTTCATGGCCAAGCTGGGAAGTGAACTCTGGTTTACAGAATCATAGTCCAACACTCAAACCACTATGCAATGCTGGCTCTCTCAAGACATTGGATAAACACTCATATTTCACAAAGGATGAGGATGATGACTACTTCTACTATAAGAAACAATTTCCAGACTTCAATGAACACCGAACTAAAGTTAATAAATCTGCTGTGTGTCTTCTATCTTGTGATTTGAATCCACCATTTTGATTCCTGGCCTCTGAAGCAGCAGAGAACTAGTTTGCTTCATCTTTCACCAGAGAGCCCTTCAGATATTTGACAATTGCTATTCTGTCACTTCAGCTTCTAGAGACTCCAAAAAAAGAGAAGACTGAAAAGTAACAGGGCAGCCATCTTCTTTTACTCCAGAGAGCAGAACCCAAACTAATGGTTTCAAACTGCAAGAAAGGAGATTCTGAGTAAACATTGATAAGAACTTCCTGATGTTATGACCTGCATCATAGTGGGATATGCTATTTTGGAATGTGGTGTACTCTGCTTCACTGGAGGCCTTAAATCAGTACTTCAAATAAGAGCAGAACAGAAAGGTAGGATGACTTCCTAGATCTGGTTATTATATGACATAGAGTAGAATTGGCTTTGCTTTTTTGCTTCTGCATTGTACTGTTGACTCATGTTTAGCTTGTGATCCACCAATACCCCTAGATCCTTTTCACACATGGGAGTTTATCAGATGGGATGAATTTCTCTTTATTTCGAATGGAACCAATTGGAGCCAATTTGAATTCACGTGAATTCGCTAGTTTAGCAAATTTACGTGAATTCCAATTGCATTCAGAATGCATTCAGAATGACTTCGCATTACCCGAAAATGACTTCCCATTGCCTGAAATTGTGGGAGATGCTTATTAAATGTAAAACCCATGATTGCATTCGGAATGACTTCCCTTTTGCCTGAAATTGTGTGAGATACTTTAATATGCAATAACATGAAACCCCATGATTGCGTTCAGATTGACATTAGATTATACTTCCAATTTCCATCATCTGATAAGCTCCATACTATTGCTAAGTCAAGTATTTCTGCATTTAATTATTACTAAATGTAGACTCTTCCATTGTTCCCTGTTGAGATTCTTTTTTTTAGTTTGAAATCAGTTCACCAATCTTTTGAGCTCATCTTGAATGCAGATTCTTTCTTATGAGGTATTAGTTACCCTTCCTAGTTTGGTGTCCTCTCCTCCTCCATCACAGATGATAAACAACATTGGGTGCAGGACAGAATCTTGTAGCACCCCAATTGTCTTTTCTCTCCAGGAGGATGAAGAGCCATTGGTGGCCATTCTTTGGTCTTAAATCTATCAACCAGCTCCACATCCACCTAGCAGAACCATCATCTAGACCACATTTGACCCACTTTGTTAATAGTTAATAGTTAGCCCAGTGCTTGCCTGGTGCTGGAACGAATTTTCAAAGATTACAGATGCTCTGAGATTACATATGCAAGTCCCTTTGCTACCTTTGGATGAAACTTCAATTTATTCAAAATAGCTAGGCGTTCCCACACCACCTTCTTAACTATCTTAGGCTTCAGACCAATCACTACATCTCTTATTCTGTTTTCACCAAGTTATATGTTGTCAAGTGTGGCAAGACACCAAGTTCAGAAATTCAAGCTTCAGTAGTTAAAACTCAGTAAACCTTTATGCAGTAACTATAGATCCAGTCCAGTGGTGTTCATTGTCAGAACTAACCAGCAAGCGTTAACACTGCCTGATTAAACTGTGCACAATTTCAAATTCATGGCAGGTCCAATCTTCATTTATTACAATTAATAAACACATTTGCCCCTTTCATTACTATACTGCCCCTTCTTTTCACAGGAATGACCTTGAACAGGTTTGACTCATGTCTGCCTTCCCTCCAGTATTATCTCACCACCGGTGTCTGAGATAACCATATCCCTGCAATAGTTGTTTCTACTGAGTAACCCATCACACCAACATTTTATGGCAGGCAAGGTGTATTTGCAGCTCTTGACAGGCAGTCTTTTGCTTTGGGGAGAAGACAGAAGCAAAGTAGATTTTCAACAATTCCAATTTCTCTTTGTCACTCCTTAACATTTCTGCATCTTGTTCATGAAACAGATCTATCATTTCTATGTTCCGCCTCTTTATTTGAGTGCAACTGAACCTCCCTTCATCACAGCTGCAACCACCACCACCACCACCACCACTACTATCATCATTACTGGATGAGATCCTACATTGACAGATTATATCTACAAAGATAGGATTTTGTCACCATAGGTACTTCTGTCAATGCTAATGCCCCTCCAAAAAAAGAAACTGTAATTTTTAAGCCAGGTACCATCTCAGTCTAAAGGTTTCCAAGATGCTGCAGGTAGAAAAGTTGGTGAATGATGACTGCAATTCTCTCACAGTCTCAGGGCACACTGAGACAGGCAATGTAAGAGATTCTTTGGGGTCCTGCCCAAACGGGTTCTTTCAATCCACCCCACAAATGGGACAGCATTGCAGTAATCATCTCCAAAATCTGCAGCACCTCAAAAACCATTCCATTCAGCTGATTCCTGGTTTAAGAGGTAGATTTTTGCAGTTGTGTTTGGTCATTAACAAATTGTAAAAGTGAACCCCAAAAGGTACAAGATCTTAAGTCTGACTTATGACTTGGAAAATACTGAATGGGAAGCCAGTCATTATCTGTTTTAGAAATGGAAATTTGAAGATGAAACAATATGCACAATTATGTCCCATCTCTTATTCTGAGACTTTTTTGGTCCATTTTCAATTTCCTGCATCAGTAAGAACTCCCTCCATTCATCATGGTCATCAGCATGTTCATTATTGGTATTATTATTTGATTCCATTATTATTAAGGTATAGATTGGGAGGAAACTATTTTCTCCAATTGTCTGTTACATTCTGAAGTCTACTAATGGTTTTATTATTTTTGATGATCTCAAGCAAGGCTCATTTAATCTTTGAAGAATAGAATACTCGGCACCAGAATATTGTCAGTTATTATCTTTTATTTTCAAATTGAGTATTTTCAGGAGAGAAAAAAATAGGTTGTTGTAATGGGTTTGTTTAGTAAAGTCTTGGCATCAGAGAAGACTGCAGAGGAGTGGGACTGAATCCAACAGCAATGCAAGGTATCTCAAATATACTTAAGAGTGCAGGAAATTGGGACCAGTTAAACTGAAAGGCAAACTGGGGCACACTTCTGCAGCAAACCCTATACTTTTCAGAAAGTTGTGATCTGTGCAGAAAAACTGTCCACAAAAATGAATATATAAAACCATAGAATCATAGAGTTGGAAGGGGACCCATGAGCCTGAAAAGGACGGTCTGCAGATGTCCCTCTTTGGTGTGCAGCGGTGCAGCAACAACCAGATGGAGCTGCACCGCTGTGCACCAAAAAAGCTGACTAGAGCAGCTCATTTTTGTGATGTTGTGAGGGCTGTGTTGCAGCCCTTCAACGTCACTTCTGTGCAATGCCATCTGGGCGCTGCAGCACAGCTGAGCAACTGCAACATCCTCTGTGTGGAAGGTCCGTCATGGTTGTGATGTAGCCACAATGTCATGTGTTTGGGTGCCCAGCCCTTTTTTGCTCTGAAATCGCCACCAGGACAACACATCCTGACGGTGTGTACAGGGTCATGGATTCCAATCCTCTGCTCAATGCAGGAACTCCAGTTAGAGCATCTGCAGTATGTAGTTACCGGATGTCCAGAGAAAGAGACCCCATCACCTCTGTAGATAATTTGTTCCATTGATGAACTACTCCTACTGTCAAGAAGTTCCTTCCAAAGTTCAATTGAAGTCTACTGTTCTGTAACTTAAAACTATTAGACCTAGACCTACTTTCCAAGAAAGCAGCTGACAAGCCTGCCCCCTTCTTTCTGTGACAGTCCTTGAGCTATTTAAGGAGAACAATCATGTCACCCCTCAGTCTTCTCTTCATCAAGCTGAACTTACCCAGCTCCTCCAGCTTTTCCTCATATGTTTTGTCCTTCATATCTCTTATAATCCTGGTTGCCCTTCTCTGAACCTACTCCCCAAACAGATTAAGGAAAAGATTGTACAACATTTTGTTGTGAATATATTAGGGCAAGAATAATATAAAAATCATTGCTTAGGGGAAATGCTTGCAAAAAGTTATGCATCCAAAGAAAATTGTATATTAAAAAGGTGTACAGTGGGCTCTCCACTTTTGCTGGGGTTAGGGTCACAGAACCCCCATGAAAGTAGAAAAACCTCAAATAAAAAAACCCACTATTTTTTACCTGAGAGAGCACCTATCTAGCAATCTCTAGGTCCTCCAGTGCAACTCTGTGGTCAACATCCACTGGACATTGACCATAGAATTATGCTGGAGGACCTACACATGCCTAGAGAAATGTTTTGTCTAAGATCTCTAGGTTTTCCATTGAAGCTATATGGCCAACTTCTAGCAGAGTCATACTGGAGG
The DNA here is from genome assembly GCA_034509955.1 of Urosaurus nigricauda. Taxonomy (NCBI): domain Eukaryota; kingdom Metazoa; phylum Chordata; class Lepidosauria; order Squamata; family Phrynosomatidae; genus Urosaurus; species Urosaurus nigricauda. The sequence goes on from JAOEGL010000001.1 coordinate 369,851,982, forward strand.
ACCTAAAGATCCCTAGAGATAACATATTAATCAAATCCATAAATAATCAAATCCACAAAAGTCAAAGTTGCAAATGTGGAGGTCTGACTTTACATCAGCAAAAATGTGTTCACAACTTTATTCCAACCTAGGAGGAGTAGGTTTTTCAGCCATCTGGGGAATTCTGGTTGACATATTAATATAAACGTTAGACATTCACATAGAAGATGGAGCAAGCTTGGTTTCTGCTACTCCAGAAGAGCAGCAGATCTGAATGTATCCAGATCTGAATAAATGGATGCAATGTTTTTTGGTTGGTCATTTTTTTATTAGTTTATTGATGCTGATGACCTTTGTCTAGGCATCGACAGGGGAAGTGTGATCTTATTGGTGCTATTAGACATCTCAGTGGCTGTTGACACAATTGACCATGACACCCTGTTGGCATGCCTGGGGGAGTTAGGAATTGGAGGCATTGCGTTGCAATGATTCCATTCCCTCCTCTTGGGCAGATTCCAGAGGGTGATGATCAGGGACAGTTACTCTTCAAAAAAGGAGCTTAATTGTGGTGTCACTCAGGGCACCATCATGTCCCCAATGCTATTCAACATATATATGAAGCCACTGGGAGACATGTAGAAAGTTCCCGAACGTAAAAAGGTGTTATTTTTGTCCACTTTCCATTCGCTTTATTTTCGCGCTATTTTTGTTTGGGTGAAACGTGGTCTGAAAAATCTCCTGCATTTGTGGTGGGTTTTTTTTTTTAACTTTTAAATCCCATTTCTGAGTGGAATTCATCTACTGTGATAAGGTCCATAGACTTGGTCTACTTTCTCAATACATGGTGCTGGGTATATTTAGCTCAGAGAAAAGAAGAGTGAATCTACATCGGCACTGAAGAATTAATGCAGTTTGACACCATTTTAACTGCAGTGGCTCAATTCTGGAATTTGTCATTTTGTGAGATATTTAGCTTTCTTTGTCAGCTCTGATTCCACAACAAACTACAAATTGAACATTCCATAGGATTAAAGTGGCATATTAATTCTGCAGTGTGCCAGGAGTCTCAGTTTCCAAAAAACATGAAATTAAACAATTTAGCTAAAATGTTAAAACACTGTAAAATTGATATAAGCCTAATATAACCCATTTAAAGATCCTTTTGCAAAAATAAGTTAAGAGCTGAAGACCTACCTAAATAACAAAGTGTTCACTTGTCACTGGAAAGAGGTTAGAGAGGGAGCCAATTGAGACTTCTTTGGGAGGGAATTCCACACCTTGGGAGCTGCCACCAAGAAGGCTGTCTCTCATGTTCTCAACAAATACATATGTGATGGCAGTGGGATGGGGGGAAAGCCCTCCCCTGAAGAGCTCAAAAGTTAGGTAGGTGGATAGAGTGAGAAATAAGCTATAGGAACATGTCTTCAGAACATGTCCTGAAGTACACGTTCTCCCAGATTCATCAACTGTGACTGCAGCATTAAATTGTTGTTGCTGTGTGCCTTCAAGTCACTTCCAACTTTTGGTGATCTTAAGATGATCATGGAGTTTTCTGGGGATGAAAGTGTGTGCCTCATCCAAGGTCAGCCTGTGGGTTTTAATGGCCAAGTGGTCTCTAGAGTCGTAGTCCAACACTCAAACCACTGTGCCATGCTGGCCAGGGGTATGTTCAGTCAGCCCTAAATATTTGTCAAAAAAATAATTTTACTAAGCTGTGCTTCCACATGCTCCAACATTTTACTGATGAAAATCAGAATACAGGTGGCTAAGCAAGATAAGAATGTGGTCAAGAGTGCAAAAGTTATTCATGAGGAAGAATGCACACAATATGAGAAGGTGCAAAAGTTTGCTTTGGCCTAAGCTTACTGGGAAGGGCAAGAGTCTCCTCTCCCTTCACTGGGTTAACAGAGTATAAACTACTTTTCCACTTTGAACTCAGTCTGCAGCAAATAAAGTTAGCTGAGGATAAGAGGGGAAAGTGGGAAGAAGAGTGTGAATGTAAGACATTTTGAAAGCAGTTGAAAAAGTGAAATGATAGAGGATCAATTGGGACTGTCTCAGCCAAACTGGGACAGTTAGAGGGCATGTGATTGTGACTATTGCTAGTATCAGTTCTACAGTGTCCATCCATCACCTCACATAGGAAAGATCCAACCTTGGCCTTTTTAATGCTCCACCAACTTCACAATGGTCTGCATTTGGGTTTGTTTGAAATTAGAGATGGCAACGTTATTCCAACATCAAGGGTCTTTTTCTGCCTTCATTTCCTCCTTCCACCCTTTCCAAATGTCATTATTATTGAATTTTTCTTCTAATTCATGCCAAGGTCTTAATCGGTCTTGCACCAACAGTGGGAACGTTTGAAAGATTCATTTCCCTAGGCACATTTAAGACATTTCCAGTAAATTGTACCTAAACCTGTCCAGCTGGCTGGGTCATTTAGCAAGTGACACACCCACTCAGTGTTTGTTAGATGCCACTGGAGAGTTCTCTCAATGCTTTCAAAACAAAACAAAACCCAAAAGCCATATATGATGATGGGATAAAGCATTGCTAATGTGCAAATGTGATGGGGGAATACAATGATAACTGCCCACTGGGGAGCGGCAGGATCTTTGAAAGTTTTGTTATGGGAAGGCTTATAGCACAGGATTAGACAACAGGTTTTGGAAGAGCAAGACTGAAATTACAGTGGCTTTAAAAGAAAGCAGCGGTAAAAAGCCACTTGATTATTTAAAACCATTTTCCCTCTTGGCTTCTTCTACTTTTCTGTTTTCTCCTTTTTAAAAGGAAACCCAACAATAAAGTTTATCGAATGCTTTTTGCCTGAGCCTTTGAATCCCACCCTTGCAGATGTAAACAACCTTATAGGGAATATGATCTGTTTTTTACTTGCACAAGGCAAAGAGGAATGTAACTTTTGCAAACAGCTAGTTAAACTGTGGTAAAGTATTTAGTGATTTCTCTCTGCCTACAACACTGTCATGATACCACAGCTTGAAAATTACCTTGTGAATGCAGATAATTCCCAATACTTACATTTAGGCCTCATTCCCACTCTCTTTTAAACCAAATCATGAATCAGTTTGAACCAGTTCAAACAACTCTGGTTCCCACTTAATCTGAATCGCTGAATCAATTCTGATTGGAGGGTCATGCACTAGACTGATTTAACCCGCATCTTCTTCACGCTGATTTTTCCACTTCTTTTTCGATAAATTGAATCTGTGCAAGTGTGAACCACATGCGGATCACAATTGATTTAAATTTGTACTTTGTCTGGCTGGAGTGGGAGCATTTTGAATTGATTTATGCCTGAATGTGAACCACCAGTGGATTATTTGTGGGGGAGGGGGATGCAATTGGGGCAAATGTTGTGGAGAAAAATGCAACCATGGCAAATGTAGTGGGAACCTACACTCCACCACTGTTGAATCAATCCATTGATTTGGATCACACACCGATGTATCTATAAGTGGGAATGGGGCCTGCATAGGTAACTCATTGCCATTACTCAATACCCTTTACTTATTTTCTGCTACTTTTGTGAGAGGGAGGACATGTGAAAAACACTATATTTTTTTTCCCATGACTTTTGTGAATACTTCTCAAAAATTATGTTGGGCCCTTGGTGCTGGGATTTGGTTTTGGGACCCTCTATGGATACCAAAATTGATGGATGCTCCAGTCACAATATATGGGATGATTTAGTAAAATGGCGCCCCTTATATAAAATGGCAAATTTAAGGTTTGCTTTTGGTGATGGTGGAAGGGACTGGAATTATTTTCAAGCTGTGATGGTGGAATTTGTTGATGCAGAATCCATGGATACTCTGGGCCAAGCGTACTTCTAAAATGCCCTTTAAAATATGCTTTCAAAGCAACTAGAAACCAGGGCTACTTGTACCATTAAAACTCAGTTTACCAGGGACACCAGAAAGGTATATAAGATGGTGGCAGTTCAACATTGGAAACCAGGTTGCTATTAATTTTGCCTACTTGCAGATCCTTACAAGGGGAATGCAAATTACTTTCCCCATTCATTTTAACTCAGACACCTATAAATATGAAGGCTCTTACAATTGCAAGATATGATTAGAAGTGCTCTCCATGTGTTCAATGGTGCTTACTCCAAGGTAAATGTGCCTAAGATAAATTGTAGGAAGCCTTTCTGATTCCTGGGAGGGATCAATGACAAATTGCTGTCTTAATATTTCTTAGTTCTTGACAATTCAGTATGCTTCTGATTGATAATTCCAAAGGAGGATCAATTAAAGGAGTCTTACCTGTCTAATTTTGCCTGATCATATTGGAAGGGTTTAGCACCCCTTTGCCTAGTCTTAGAGGAGCTCTACACCACCACCATCACCACCTTCACCACCACCATCCCGTTCAAGGGTATATGCAGTTTTATCTTGTTTCCAGGTCCAGTAATAATAGATGGGGAAAGTACAGTGGGCCCTTAGTATCCACTGGGGTTTGGTTCCAGGACCCTCTGTGGATATCAAAATCCATGGATGCTCAAGTCCCATTATATATAATGGCACAACAAAATGGTGTCCCATATATAAAATGGAAAACCAAGGTTTGCTATTTGGAATTTATACTTTGGGGGAATATTTTCAAGTCGTGTATGCTCAAATCCATGGATAAAAAAAATCCATGAATAAGGAGGACCAACTGTATTTTGATCATCATCATCAGCAGCAGCAGCAGCAGCAGCATTTGTATCCCACTTAAAAGCAATTTGAAGCAATTCAAAGCAATTTAAAAGGCCAATAACACCTCACTCCACCAGATCCCTTAAGAAAGATGACTAGGAGGTCATGCAGACCAGCATGCTCAACCCCCAATTGGTATGGGACTGCGACAATCACACAGCCCAGTCCTGATCCGATTCACCCCTGTGGTTTTGAAGCAGGTGCTGGCAAACAGTAGAATTTGTCCGTTCCTTTTAGTCCCAGCTTTTTCCGGCTGTGCCTGCTCTCCGTACAGCTCCCAGATGGTCTTGGGGTATGCATCATCTGCACACCCCACCTCCAAAGCAGATGGAAGCCACTCTTTCCTCCTTGTGTGTTTCAGACCTGACTTTTCCTTCTTTAGTTCTGTTGATTCTGCCCTCCATGTTTAATCTGTATCAGCATTTCTTAAGCTATCTAAAAAGGGGAACTGTCAATTGCTTTCCCCAAGAGGCTAGAAATGAGCATTAGAAACTGAAGGTTTATGGATCACCACTGGTCCATGGACCACCACTTAGAATAGCACTGATCTATATATATGTTGCTACACTGGTGGTGGTGGTGAAGTCTCAGAATACAATCGGCTGAGCTGCACTGAGGTCAGAGTGGGTTGGACACATATTGGCTGAACAGATGTCTTGCTGTGTTTGAGTACAACAAAGGTGTGTGTCCAGGAGGGTGGCCAAAATAGTGAAAGTACTGGATACCTTGCCCTATGTGGAGCAACTTAGGGAGCTGATATGTTTAGTCTAGTTAGAAGGTTAAGAAGCAACTTGATAGCCATATTTAAATATTTGAAAGAATGTCATATTGAGGATGGAACAAGCTCTGCTGTTCCAGAGATTAGGATATGGAGAAATGGATTCAAGCTACAGGAAAAGAGATTCCACCTAAACTTTAGGAAGAACTTCCTGATGGTAAGAGCTGTTTGACAGTGAAATGCAATGCCTTGGAGTGTGGTAGAATCTCCTACATTGCAGGTTTTTAAACAGAGGCTGGATGGCCATCTGCTGGGAGTGCTGTGATTATATATTCCTAGACGGCATGGGGTTGGACTGGATGTCCCTTGAGATCTTTCACAACTTTATGATTTTATGATTCAACTGTCATGTTTTTAAAGAGAGAAGGCAAGCAATGACTGGTCCTCATGAAACTAAGAACAGCTAAAGTTTAGGAAAAGGAAAATCTAAGAGGCAGTAGTCTAGAGAAAAGTAGGAAGATAGAAAAACCTGGAGTTAAGAGAAGGAAAAAACTCAGAGAGATGTCTATAAGACCTATACCTGTAGAGATGAGGTATCTTAGGATGCTTCAGATTAACCAAACAAGACTCCAGGTACAAGCATCTGCTCACTATGCATCTTTGCTTCTGTTCATCACCACCACTTAAGTTAGTTTAATAAAATTATTTTCCCCAAAAAATGTTTTAGATGCCATATCTTCAAGCCATAAAATTTATTGTACCTTTATGTGGAATTATATTGGAGTTGAACATATAAATCAATTTATAAGGTCTAATGACACACAAACGCTTAAAAACGAAAGGTGATGTAGTAAATTCAAATTACCATTACAAATGTAAGCTTTGTAGTCAGTGTGTGACCTGCTAAGGATTATATTTAACTCCCCTGAGAGTGGTTTATCATAAAACTTTATACTTTTATTACAGTGAATTATTAACTCCTCCATGATGTGAGTCATTCCAAGCTCCGACTATAGCTTTTTTAATGACACTATAATAGACATCTTGCTAATAGCAGTGGGATTGCTACCTCTGAGGTAAAAGGGGGGAAAGAAGAATAAAACTAAAAGAAGAAGAAAAGAAATGAAGGGGACAAATAGCATATTTTCCAAGAGAACAAAAACAACTGTTCAAATGAAGAACTGTTTGAAACCATGGAAGGTTGAACCTGCTCCCTTTTACTCTTGTTGGAAAACAATAGCTTAACAGGGTGACACTTGAAAAGAACTAAATTTAAATGTCATACCTTTGGAGGGGGAAAATGCAGGGTCATTATGAGCGCTTTTGCTGAAGGAAAAGGGAACAAAAGTTGTTCTCGCCAGCAGTGAAACCTATCTGAATGACTATAAATCCCTCCTTCAAGGAATTATTCTCTGCAACTGATATGTCTACCCAATGAAGAGAATGTCTGTAACACACCCAGCCATTAAGATGGGCCTCAGCTAAGAATCTCAGCCTGGCTACATCTGCCCTGCAAAAATAATCCAGTTGAACACTGCTTTAATAGTCATGGCTCAGTACTATGGAATTTCGGGAACTGTAGTTTGTTGAGGCACCAGAGCTCTGCTACAAGTCTCAGAATTCCATAGCATTGAGCCATGGCAGCTAAGGGGGTGTCAACATGGATTATTTCTTGAGCGTGGATACAATCTTAGCTTTCTTCTCAGTTTCTCAGTGGCATAGCTTGGAAGTAACTAGTTAGCATAACTAGTTAGAATAGCTAGCTACTTTTTCTAATAGCATATGTACTACTACTCTACTATTGTAATTTAACAAGGGATAAGGAGCTCTGGTGGAAGAGTAGTTAAATGCCTGTACTGCAGGGCTTTATGGGTAACAACTAGCACCTTGAATTGTATCCTGAAAAAACTGGCAGCCAATGAAGCTGTTTCAACATGAGTGTTATATGGTCTTTGTAATATGCCCCTGCTAACAGCCTGGCAGCAGCTCTTTGAACCAGCTGCATTTTCTGAACACTTTTCAAAGGCAGCCCATGTATAGCCCATTACAGTAGTCCAAACAGGATGTAACCAAGGCATGTACCACCATGGCCACATCTGACTTCTCAAGGGACGGGTGCAGCTGGCTCACAAGTTTTAAATGTGTGGAAGCACTCCTGGTCACAGCAGAGATCTGGGCCTCCAAGTTCAAAGCTGAGTCCGAGAGTACTCTCAAACTGCGAACCTGTGTCTTCAGGGGAAGTGTGACCCTATCTAACATAGGCTGGATCCCTATTCCCTGATCTGCCTTCTGACTGACCAGAAGCATCTCTGTCTTGTCTGGATTAAGTTTCAACTTGTTTGCCCTCATCCAGTCCATTACTGAAGACAGACACTGGTTTAGGACCAGGACAGCCTACTTGGATTAAAGTGGGAAGGAGTAGTAGAGTTGAGTGTCATCTGTATATTGATGACAATGCACTCCAAACTCTGGACAACCTCTCCCAGTGGTTTCATGTATATGTTAAACAGCATAGGGGACAACACAGAACCCTGAGGGACCCCACAGGTCAATGGCCCCCAGTATCTCCTTCTGGGTTCATCCCTCCAGGAAGGAACGGAGCCATTGTAGAACAGTACTTCCAAGCCCCATCCCAGAGAGGCAGTCCAGAAGGATACCATGATCAATGGTATCAAAAGCCACTGAGAGGTCCAGGAGAATCAACAGGGACACAATCCCCCTGTCTAACTCCCTCCGTAGGTCATCCACCAGGGTGATCAAGGCTGTCTCTGTTCCATAGCCAGGCCTGAAGCCAGATTGAAATGGATCTAGCTAATCTGTTTCATCCAGAAACCCCTGGAGTTGGGAAGCCACCACATGTTCCAAAACCTTGCCCAGAAATGGTAGATTAGATGCTGGCTGATAGTTAGTCATTATTGTGCAGTTCAAGGATGACTGTTTTAATAGAGGCCTCACAATCCTTTAGGAAGGATGGAATTCTGCCTAGTTGTAGGGAGGCATTGATTACCATGCCAAATCATGTCGCCCCTGAACCTTCTCTTCTCCAGGCTAAACCTACCCAGGTCCCTAAGTGGCTTCTCATAGGGCTTTATGGTTTCCAGATCCTTCACCATTTGGTCACCCTCCTCTGAAAATTATTATTATTATTATTATTATTATTATTAACCTTTATTTATATAGCGCTGTAAATTTACACAATGCTCCAGCTTGTCAACATCCTTCTTCAGTTGTGGTGCCCAGAACTGGACACAGTATTCCAAGTGAGCCTGACCAAGGCAGAATAGGGTGATGCTGTTACTTCTTCATCCAAAGTGGAGTAGATACATAGAATCAATTTGAGTGACCATCTTCAGGGATGGGCAACTGTCAGGGGTTAGAGAGCAACATGTTGAAGCATTGGGGCCATAAATAGGCCCTAGGGAGTTTCATGGAGTCCATGGACCACACTTTGCCTACCCATGGCCTACATGATGGCTCACCATTCAACAATTAATTAAGTGGGTCTTTAGATGATACTATCCATTATGGCGAAAGAGTTACTTTTCAAAGCATAGGAGCCCTGGTGGCGCAGTGGTTAAATGCCTGTGCTGAAGCCACTCACTCACAAACCACAAGGTTGTGAGTTCAATTCCAGCCAGGAGCTCAGAGTTGACTCAGCCTGGCATTCTTCTGAGATTGCTAAAATGAGTACCCAGCTTGGTGGGGGCAATTGGCTTACACATTGTAATCCACTTAAGGAGTGCTTAAGTGCACTGATAAGTGGTATAGAAATGTACTTGCTATTGCTATAACAGTAATTGATTACTTTCAGCAACCTTGGAATTCCACTATGGTATGGTTGCACAAACCCCCGTGGATACTAAAATCCATGGCTGCTCAAGTCCCTTTGTATACAGTGGCATTTTAAAAATGCCATTGCTTACATAAAATGGCAATAATCAAGGATTGCTTTTTGGAATTTTAAAAAAATAATTTCAAGCTGTGAATGGTTGAATTTCTGGATGCAGAGTCTGTGGATATTCTGCTGTATATACATCTTTGTTCGGGGGGGGGGAGGGGCTGTATATCTTTAACTAATTCATTTTTTTCCAAACTAATTTCACATACTCTGCTCAGTTGATTTGCCCAAGCTTCCTTTCCTTTAGCATTTACTACTTTTCACCCTTAATATTCCTCTGGTAGGACAGATGTATGTTTAAGAAAAACACAGCAAAGAGACCACTAACAGAAGCAGGGTTTTTTGCCCTGTGAACCAATGTCACAAATGTCTCGATACATAAGCTAGACAGTGGCACAGAAATGGTTTATTGTGTCATGATCTGAAAACACCCCTAACGAATTGGACAGGGGACATGGATTGCAGCCACTACAGTCACAAAACATTTCTAAGATAGAGCTTAGGGTTTGTGTTTTAGTTATGTTTTTAACTTTTCTATTTATCTGAGGAAATAGTCTGTAGTATACAAAAGCTCATGCTGCCAATGTCTTTCTTTCAGTTAGTCTCAAAGGTGCTACAAGAGCTCCCTACATACTGATTCTACAGACTATGGCTATATCTTTGAATTCTAACTTTTGTGTGTTTTGCATTAATTTTCTATTATTTTAACCAGTTGGTTCTAATAGTTTTTAAATTTTTATTGTGACATTTTAAATATGTTTCATCTTGTGAGCCACCTTGGGAGAAAGGTGGCATAGGAATGAAAACAACAACAGTAACTTTTTTGTTTCATCCCCTGAATACACTGGCTGGGGGATTCTTTGTCAAGCTTGGTTGATAATTTTAAGTAAATTTACTTCAAGGAGCAACTAACAGCATCTCCATCTATGGTATAAGAGTTACATGCATGTGATGCAAACACCCTCTAAGGGGTATAGAAGATTTTCATCATGTTTTGGGGGGCCCAAAAGAGGCTATTTTTATGGCATAAAGTGACCCAGAAGTCAGCTCCTGTTCACTTCTGAGCTCTTTGGGTTTTTTTCTGAGCCCCTTTACATAGTATTTCAGCACATTTGGGGACCATTTTTCTTTTTCTTGTTTTTATGCCTTGTAAATATTTTAAACACACAAACCCATCTATATATTTTTAAAAATAGTAAAATAATAATAATAATAATAATAATAATAGTTTTTTAGATTTATTTTTTATTTATAATAATATTTTATATACAAAAACAATAAAAAAGCTTCAAGTTACTACATAGTATCAGAAAATATATTGAAGTTTACAGATCCAAGTTTTATTTTTATCCCGCCTCTCTGTCAAAAGGCAGAGGCAAAATTGAGGCAGCTTACAATTAAAACTTCATGCAATACATGTAATACACAATATGCATAATGTCTCAATTATTCCCTCCCTCCCCTAAAACATCAATTAGACTCATAAGAACCTAAATCTTAAAGACTCCCCCCCAATAGTCTTCTTTTCCTCCCCGACTCACAGTATGATGCAGCACCTCCACACGGTTTGAGTACAGGGAAAATGGGGAGGGGGATATATTGAATAAATAAAATAAAAGAATACATTAGATAGACTGTGCTTGGTTTAGAAGCACTCCCTGGACTTGAGAGTAGCTGAATGTGAGACAGAAATAACCCATGTTTGGTTGGAAGGTATAAGTAAAGTTACTGCCAAGAGCAACAAAGCAGCATCTCCATGTATTGGAAGAGCATTGCATGTATGCGAGACAAACAACTCCCAATTTCCTGGGATCAATACTTAGCACAGCAGGTCTTCTTTGTTCTTCTTGGGGGCCTTTTATTAACAAAACATTCAGTCCCTATAGCCTGATGCATTTGCTGCACAACTGAACACATCAAGTCTGCTCAAAACAACCTTGCCATGAAGGTGTCTAGAGATTTAAGAAGAATCAAGGCTAGCTGTGTACAGAGCTGGAAAAGGCTGGTTTTGCTAATCATATTTGCAGGCAGGCCTGCCAAGACTTAATTAGGATAGCCCCCCTGCCAAGGTGGAAGATCTCCCAGCCCTGAGTGTCTTTCCTATTTTATTGGCACTATCAATTACACAATGGCTATTGTCTCCCTAGAAGCTGATACTAACTACTGGCTGGGCTCCTGTGATGTCAAAGAATGTTTGCAAGGACCAAGGGACAAAAGGAACTAGGTGCTACAAATGGGGAGGAAGACATTGGACTTGGTTGTTATTATGTGACATCAAGTAATCCTCGACTTACGACAACCCTATGAATGAGAGACCTCCAAGATGCCTGGTCATCAGCTGGACTTGTGAAGTAGATAAAAAGGATGTAGGAGCCAAGAAGAAAAGAAAGGGATTGCCACAGAGAAAATAGACACTGTGATGAGTAAAGATGATGACCATCTCAAAGGAGGACGAATCAAGGGGACAGGACCTGTGCATGTGAAGAACATTTTATTTGCTGTAAAGAAATGAACTATATAGTGGAAGAGGAAATCAACAGGAATTACAAGTACAGTCAGCTGCCCATGTTCATAGATTCTTTATCTATGGAATCAACCATCCACAACTTGAAAATATTCCAGGAAAAAAAAAGATGTACATTCCCAAAAACAAACCTTGATTTTGCTATTTTCTATAAGGGGCACCATTTCACTATGCCATTATATTTAATGGGACTTGAACATTCATGGATTTTGGTATCCACAGGGGGTCCTGGAACTAAACCCCTGGAGATACCAAGAGCCCATTTCATAGTTCCTTAAAGACTGAAGAGATTAGAGTGAGAAAGTGGAAGAGTCAGAATCAGAATCACAGACGTGGAAGGGACCTCATGGAACATCTAGTCTAATTCTGTGCCTGTCCACAAATCCACAACTAAAGCACTCCTGGGAGGAAAGAAGGACCTTAATGCACATCTCTGACACTGTTAGAATCTGCCAAACTAAAGGGTAACCTCTCTTGACAGGTCTTAGAAGGGAGAATGTAATTTTTCTTCCCTGAACTTTGCCTGATAGTCCCTGATAAATTTACATAAATGAATCCTTTCCAGGACTTAACAGCAGTTGTTGGAGGGAAGCAGCAATCTTCATCAAGACAGTGGTGGGAAGGAAAGGGTCAAACCTTTGGGCTGGAGCCCCAGTGAAAAGTACACCACTTTGCCTGCTGATTAGAAATATATCTTGATATGATTGAAAAAGATGAATTATGTATCAGCATTCTGAGTCCCAGTTTTGGGGAGAAGGTGGGATCTAAATAAAGTCATAGAAAATGGCTGCTGTTGCATGCCTTTCAGTTGTTTCTATCTTATAGTGATCTTATCAGCTGGTTTTCTTGGAAAAATTTGTTCAGAGGAGGTTTTTCCATTGCTGACCTCTGATGCTGAGAGAGTGTGATTTGCTCAAGATCACCTAATGTACAGTTCTGCACTTAGGGCGGAAAAATGAAATGCACACATTGGGGGACACCTGGCTGAATGATACCACATGTGAAATGGATCTAGGAGTCCAAGTAGACCACAAGTTGAACATGAGTCAACAGTGTGATGCAGCAGCTAAAAAGGCCAATGCAATTTTAGGCTGCATCAATAGTATAGTGTCTAAATCAAGGGAAGTAATAGTGCCACTCTATTCTGCTTTGGTCAGGCCCCACCTGGAATACTGTGCCCAGTTCTGGGCACCACAGTTTAAAAAGGATGCAGAAAAACTGGACCGTGTCCAAAGGAGGGTGATTAAAGTGGTGAAGGATCTGGAAACCATACCCTTTGAGGAGTGACTTAGGGAGCTGGGGATGTTTTGCCTGGAGAAGAGAAGGTTAAGAGGCTGTTTAGTTCAGAGAGAAGGTTAAGAGGTGATGTGATAGCTCTGTTTGAATATTTGAAGGGATGTCATATTGAGGAGGGAGAAAGCTTGTTTTCTGCTGCTCCAGAAAACAGGACCTGGAACAATGGATGCAAACTGCAGGAAAAGAGATTCCACCTCAACATTAGGATGAACCTCCTGACAGTAAGGGCTGTTTGACAGTGGAACATACTTCCTCGGAGTGTGGTGGAGTCTTTTTCCTTGGAGGTCTTTAAGCAGCGGCTGGATGGCTATCTGTCGGGGATGCTTAGATTGTGAGTTCCTGCATGGCAGGAGGTTGGACTGGATGGCCCTTGTGGTCTCTTCCAGTTCTATGATTCTATGATTCTAATAGGTTTCTGTGACTGAGCAGGGATTTGAATCTTCCTCTCCATAGCTATAGTCCAACGCTCAAAACATTATGCCACACTGGCTCTACAGAAAACTAGTCATAGTTGTGGTAATCTTCATCATCATCATCATCTTCATCACCTTGTTTGGTCCTTATCTTGATCAGAAGCATCCAGCATCAGCTTGCATTTTTGCTCCAGGTATAGTGGAGCAGCTATAGGTTCTCAGTTATATGTCTACCTCCTGCTTCACTATTCTGGCCACTAATTGGTCATAGGGGTATTCACAGAGGCTACCTGACTACCCATATACACTTAAAGAAGAAAATTCCTTTGCTTTTGTTGAGAGGATGGACAAAGATACGGAAAGGCAGCCAGGTGGCACCAAGGTGCATCCTTGTGGCCACTCAGTGGCTAGGTTGCAACTCTGGGGGGCAGGGGGGCTCTGATACATTGGCCAAATACAAGGAAGGAAGGAAGGAAGGAAGGAAGGAAGGAAGGAAGGAAGGGGAGAGGAGAGGAGAGGAGAGGAGAGGAGAGGAGAGACACTGTATTTTTTGTGGTTCTCCAAGGTGGAAATTTAATAGTGGAAGTCCTTCTGGGGAGTGGCTTAAACACCATACAGGCACCAGATCCCATCGGATCATGAAAACTAAACATGGTCATCCCTAGCTAGTTCTTGGATGGGAGACCACCAACTAATTCCAGGTGCTATAGGCTATATCCCCCCCACCCGCCCCCCCAAAAAAACTGGCAAAACCACCAATATACTTTGCCTTAAAATAACTATGAAAGTCATGAGATAGGCATGTCAACAGATTACTTGGAGGCACATACATACAAAATTCTTCTATGAGCCAGATTTGATAGGGAGCTGGTCAACCAGGGTTCAGATCCCTGCTCACCACGGAATATGACTGGTTGACTTTTAACAAGTCCCACTTTCTCAGCCTCAGAGGAAAGCAATGGCAAGCCTTTTCTGAATAAATCTTGTCAGCAAAATCCTATGAGAAGGTTGTTGTACATTGGTATCAACTCGTAGGCACAAAACAACCAAGTTCCCATGTTGTGTGTTTTCAAATCATTTCCAATTTACAATGACCTTACAGTGGAGCCTATAATGGGATTTCTTGGCAAGATTTGTTCAGAGAGGATTTGCCTTAGATCCTCTGGGCAACAGTTACTTAGAGTTCCAAAGGCAAAATTATCAACTACTATGAAGAGGGCGTTTTCAGTCTCGGCCCCTAGGCTTTGGAACTCGTTGCCCAGAACTCCATCTGGCTGCCTCCCTTACCTTGTTCAAGAAGGGGTTAAAAACATACTTATTTGAACAAGCATACCCCTGATTTCCATCCCCCCCCCCACTGTGATCCCTCCCTCCCCCCCCTCTCCCCGTATTGCAAGCTGCCCTGGTATATTTTTATATGTCATTGTTTTATTGATATTTAACTTTGCTTTGTTTTTATACTGTTTTATTTTTGTTTTTATTGGAATGTTTTAACCATCTATGTGTTGTGTATGTTGTGCACCGCCCTGATCGTTGGAAGGGCGGTATATAAATAAAGTTTTATTATTATTATTATTATTATTATTATTTGTCTTCCTTTGAGGTTGAGATCGTGTGACTTGCCCAAGGTCATCTAGTGGGTTTATACAGCAGGGCAGAGATTTGAACCTAGGTCTTGAGTTGCAGCCCAGTGCTCAAATCACTATACCACATGGTTCTTAAAGTTCTTCTATCTCTACCTGGAAAATTATACCTGCAAAAAATTCCCCTTTTGAGATTTCCAAAGGAAGGCACAGGCTGTTGCCACATTGCAGAAATTAGCCTTCCCTGTCATAATGTTCTAGTGCCCCACCAAACTACAAATCTCAGAACTCCATAGGATTGAGACATGGAAGTTAAAGTGGTGTCAGATTGCTTTGTTTCTGCAGTGTGACAGCAGCCAGAGTTTCACTCCCCTTCTGTTCTAGTAACACTGAACTCATTTTAATCCGCCACAGCAGTGTGGGTTGGTCGCATACATGGGCTTGGTTATACAATTAAAATACTACTCATTCTGTACAAATCAAATATGGCCCTGCGAGATGCAATTCAGAGGGGTTCATACTTTTTGTGGGGAGGGGGAACTCTACAAACTCTGCAGGAAAAAACCTTCATAGTTTTTACTGACCCTTACAAGTATTCATAATAATAATAATAATTTTATTTATACCCCACTCTTCAGCCAAGGCTATCAGAGCGGCTTACAATTTCTTTGTACATTATCAGACATATGGCCAATGTGTGGGTTCAGATGGCTCTGCATTTTCAGCAGAGAGAAGGCAAATAGAGGCAAATTTGTGCACGAAAGTGAAGACAATTAAACATCAATGCAAATATGTGAAAATCTGCAGCAAATCTCATAATACATTTACATGTAGACTAGTCCCAGTATCCTAACACAAAGGAGCTCAGTAGTTAAATCCTGAACTTTTCGTGCCAAAATTTTGACGGGTGTTTCTCCCTTTTCTCCAGGTCTTTGGATCCCCAGTTCTTCTTCTCTTTCTTCCCTTTCCTGTGTCTCCCCATCTTCTGGAGGGCTTTGTGTCCGCGAAGCAGTTAAACTTCCTTTCACCTCTCTCGCAGTTCCTTGAAGAGAAATAGAGATCTTCAAAAAGGTTGGAAGGTTGGCAGGCCAGCAACGTAAAGTGTGTGCAATCACTCAGATACAAGTGGCACCACTAAAAATTGCCTTCATATATCTGCTTATGGTTTATACACTGTGGCAGAAAGGACACAAAAAGGTCAGATATATATATATATATATATATGCTGCAACTCCAAAGATTTTGGCAAGAGACATGACCCAAGAAAGTTCTAGAAGGGTTGGATAAACACTAGATTTTTTCCCCCATTTTAAAACACATACACACAAAGATAGACAGATATAATTTTTAAAGAAAAATTTGCTTGCAACGTCAGCATCCAAGCCCAAGGTATATATATACCTGTAGTAACCTCTTGTTACGACCTCTGGTGACAAGACAGATTGTTCTAGTCATCTATGGGTGAACGGTGGGAAGACCTCTCTGCCTTTTTATATATATATCTGTACTGTTATTTTAAACTTGGCAACCCTGGATGAATTTCTTTACAGGGAACGAAGTCACCGTCTGCAATGTCTTGATCAGTCATGAGCCCATGGTGATGTCAGGGGTATTGGTAGAAAGGGAAATCGTTTATTTTTTGAAAGAAAGAAAGCTGAGAAGGGAAGAAAGGAGGCAAATGTGAGGCTTTGGGGATGCTAGCCATCTCCCACTTGGTGCTAATGGAGAATGTGACTTCCAAACAGAAGGATCAGCAAATATGCTCTAAATTAATAATGCACCCTTTTAGTAGCAATTGCCTCCTGCAAAATTGCTGGGTTTGTTTGTTGGTTTGTTTGTTTACCCTTCTGTTTTCTTCTCTCCCCCCTCTCCTTTTTTTTTTCTTCCTTAATCCCCCTTGCAGGAGGAGTTGAGAAATAAGTGGGTCTCACTGGAGCTTTTCCCTTTTTTTCCCTTTTTAAGACTGACCACACTGTTTTATTAACCTTGTAACGTTTTTAAGGTAGTTCCTTCCTCCGTGTCTCCTCCAGCAAAGTCTCTATTGATCACTGTTTACTGTTATAATCCCTTTCAAATTTATCATCCATGACTAACACCCTGTGTATTGATTAACACTGACAGATGTCCCTGTATAGTATATACTCACGGTGATAGTGCAGTGGCCAGTAAAATATTGTGTGTGTGTGTGTGTGTGTGTGCTGTTTATGGCTCTTGGCCTCTCCATCTCTCTCTTTCTATTCTCTCTCATTACACACAAAAATACACATGCAATGGCATGAGGGTGATTAAATTTAGGGTGGTGTAGTGGTAATTTTTTTGGTGCGGGGAAAAAAGAGAGGTTGAACATACATTTGTTTGGTTGCCTTCTAACTAGCAAGTTACTGGGAAACGACTGGAGGGCGTTCAGATTTATGATAGACCTTGCTGGTCTTAACCTGAGACTTACAGTTAACAAAAATACACCAGCTAGATTTGGAGTAGGTGTGTTCTTGCATATTTATTTATTTATTGGGGAAAGGACAAATTGAATGTCATTGATGACTAAGGACAAGGTGTCCGAAATCCAGACTGCAAATGAACTCATTTGTCAACCTTGCATTTATTTCTTTATTTATTTTTGCTTGCTGCTTGCAACAATCCCTTCACCTCTTGCAGACCAGAAATAGAGTTTAAAGATAATCTCTAATGGGGCTCTTTTTAAACAAAAAACAAAAAACAACACACACACACACACACAAAGCTGCATTTCTTGCTCACTTGCTTCCCCCTCCTCCCCTTATTTCCTCAAATGATCTTAGAAAAGTTTGATATGTACAACCATCACAAACCTGTATTGTGAAACTATTGCAAGAATGTGAAAAGGGCACTGGGTTTGATTATCTAGTGAAGAAGGAGAATAGATTGCAATCTAGTTAAAATAAAGCATATTTAGAGGTACAAATCATACATGCCTGATGATGAAGCCTGTGGAGCTTTGAAAGCTTGCAGTATGTATTTTGGGAATTTTGGTTGGCCCAATAAAAGTATCACTGTTTTGTAGATTTTGGATGTTATTGTACTTTGTTGTATGGCCAACACAGATAACTACCTGGACATATTTCAAGGTGCAATCTGAACTCCACTGAAATCTTACTGCGGAATAAACATAGTCCAGCTCCCCGTGTCTCATTGCTAGTTTCATATGTCCCACTAACTACAGTTGGCTTCAATATCCACAGATTCTGCAACCACCCACACCTTGAAAATATGCACACACACAAATTTCAAAAAGCATGATTTTGCCGTGTGATATAAAGGGTACCATTTTACTAAGCCATTGTATGTAATGGGATGAGTATCCATAGATTTTGGTATCCATGAGAGCCCTAGAACCAAATGCCAGCAGATTAATAATAATAATAATAATAATAATAATAATGTTTATTTCTTACCCGCCCCTCTGTAAAACAATCGAGGTGGGGTACAACAAGGTTAAAAAACAGATTACAGATTAAAATAATTCAAGAATTCCATCCCAACCTCCCCTCCTAAAATAGGATTAAACTAGTTAAGTTTAAAATTAAATTACTAACAATAAAAATACAATACAACATAATATACAAATAAAAACCGCAATGCTGGCTACAGCATGGGTAGCAACAAAATACAGAGGGGGGGATAGGGAGTTGGGAATTGGCTGAAAGATTTTAGGAGTCGGGTAGATTATACAGTTTCAAGGAAGGCCTGCCGGAAGAGATGCGTCTTTAAGGCTGTTTTGAAACAGTCTAGAGATGTAATGAGACGCATCTCATCCAGCAGGCCATTCCATAGCCTGGGAGCAAAAGCAGAAAAGGCCCTCTGGGAGGTCTGCGCTAACCTAGTCTTCATGGGGTGCAACAGATTTCTCCCAGAGGACCGAAACGTGCGGGGAGGTTCATATGGGGAGAGGCGGTCCCTGAGATAAGATGGACCCAAGTCATGTAGGGCTTTAAAGGTTAAAACCAACACCTTGTACTGCGCCCGGAAACTAATCCTCAGCCAGTGGAGAGCTTTAAGCACAGGTGTATTGTGCTTTCTCCTAGGTGTTCTGCCATATTTTGAACTAGTTGGAGTTTCCAGGTTAGGCACAAGGGTAGCCCCATGTAGAGCGCGTTACAGAAATCCAAACGTGAGGTTACCAAAGCGTGCACCACTGTTTCCAGGTCCCTCTGATCCAGGTAGGGGCGCAGCTGGCGTATCAGCCGAAGCTGATAACAGGCGCTCCTGACTGCCGCATTCACCTGACTAGTCATGTGAAGCGACAAGTCAAGGAGCACCCTCAGATTGCGAACAGGGTCCTTCGAGGAGAGTGTGACTCCATCTAGGACCGGAAGATGTATTCCCGAACAGTGAGTACCTCCGTTTTGTCTGGATTGAGTTTCAGCCTGTTTTTCCTCATCCAATCCATTACCGCTGCAAGGCAGTCATTAAGAGGAGAGACGCCATCTGAAGTCTGAACCGACAATCTGGTCATGGAGAGGTATATCTGAGTGTCGTCAGTGTACTGAAGACACTGAGCTCCATGCCTCCGAATGATCTCACCCAGCAGCTTCATGTAGACATTAAATAGCATCGGGGACAGGATGGCGCCCTGAGGGATGCCACAATTAAGCTCAATCTTGGAGGAGCAACTGTCCCCGAGCCTCACCCTTTGAGATCTCCCAGAGAGAAAGGACCAGAACCACTGGAGTGCGGTGCCCCCGATCCCAAACTCCCTCAGTCGACTCAAGAGGATGGATCTACAGTATCAAAAGCTGCCAAGAGATCCAAGAGCACCAGCAGGGTCACACTCATGGTCGTTGGTCAGAGCGACCATGGCAGTCTCCACTCCATGTCCTGTCCTGAAGCCGGTTTGAAATGCATCAAGATAATTGGTTTCATCCAAGAAAACCTGGAGTTGAGAGGCGACTGCTCTCTCGATCACCTTGCTCAAAAAAGGGAGCAAGGACACTGGTCTGTAGTTATTCCTGTCCAGGGGGTCAAGAGAAGGCTTCTTCAGGAGGAGCTTAACAGCCGCCTCCTTCAGACAGGATGGTAAACAGCCTTCTCTGAGGGACGCATTGATTGTATCCTGATGGAATACCCTCAGTGCGTCCCCTCCCTGGACGATCAGCCAAGATGGACAGGGATCGAGGGAGCAGGTCGTCTTTTTCATACTTCCAAGAAGCTTGTCCACGTCATCAATACTCACAGGTTGGAACTCATCCAGCAAAATGACATCAGCGGAGTTGTTGGACGCCTCATCTATTGGTTCTAGTGGAAAATTGACATCTAAGTCAGCCCTTATCCGAGAGATTTTATCTGCAAAGTAGGTATTAAACACGTCACAGCAGGCCATTGTAGGGTCAAGTAAGGGATTTGACACAGGAGGGACCTGTGTTAGCTCCCCCACCACCCTAAATAGCTCTGCTGGACGGGACTCTGCAGACGCAATGCGTGCAGAGCAGAAGGCTCTCCGTGCTGTACGCAAAGCCTCCCGATAGGCGCGAAGATGCTGCCTATGGCGAGTTATGTCGGATAAGAGCTGAGTTTTCCACCACTTGCACTCTAGTCGTCGTCCAACCCGCTTCATCTCCCTAAGTTCCTCTGTGAACCAGGGCTTACGGTTAGGAACGGGTTGGAGAGGACGCTCAGGGGCAATCGCATCGAGAGCTTTGGGAAGATTGGTGTTTCAGGTGGTGACCAAGGCTTCGACGGGATCACCGGTGCTGCCAACCATTAAACCCTCTAAGGCCTTCTGGAAACCGATGGGTTCCGTCAGCCTTCGAGGGTGGACCAATCTAATGGGTCCGCCACCCCTGGGGGAACAGATAGCGGCTTTTAGCTCCAACTTGATCAGGAAATGGTCCGTCCATGACAAGGCAGAGGTTTTAGTTACCTCTGCCCATGGATGTTGCTGTTCCGTACTAAAAATCCCATCGAGTGTATGACCAGCACAATGAGTCGGCTCGTTGACCAATTGGGATAGGTTCAAGCCTGCCATGGTATCCATGAACTCCCGAGCTGCTCCAAATAGATCAGAGGGGCTGGTCTGGAGAGGGATGTTGAAGTCACCCAAGACCAGAAGTCTGGGTGTCTCCAACAACAACTCAGAGACCAGCTGAGTCAGCTCGGATAGGGATTCTGCTAGACAACGGTGTGGCCGGTAGACTAACAGAATCCCCAAGCTATCCCTGGACTTCAAGCTGAGGTACATGCACTCGATGTGGATTGTTTTCTGGACAGGTTTCCTGATCAAGGTTAGGTTGGTTTTATGGACTATAGCCATGCCGCCCGCCCCCCCGCCCACTTTCCCTTACCTGCTCACTGACCGTGTAACCCACTGGGAGAGCCTGCGCCCATGTAGCAGTACTGGCATCACCAAGTCGGCATACCAGGTCGGCCTGTTCATCCACGAGGAGATCGTGGATGATATAGGTCTTGCTCTTTGCCAACCTGACATTGCAAAGGAGCAGGTTAAGGGATTGTGGAATGGATGGTGCACTCTCCGTCTTATCTTGGGAAACAGAGTGAACTGAAGAAGAGATAGATACCAAACATCTATCCCTACTTCTTTTGTAATATCTGTTCACTCTGTTGCCGCCATACCTTCCCTGCCCCCGCACAACCTTGATGTCAGCCCCCAGGCTATTCCCGGCTCCATGCTCAGAAGAGGGTTGAAAACAAGCCAGTTAAACCCAGTCCAGTCCTAGCTCTAGTAGAGGACAGAAGTATATGGTGGTAAATGAAAAATGAGTTATGAGCTGGTACAATCAACCCCTACGCTCCCATAACTGCTGTGCAAACGATTGTAAAAATAGACCAGTACAAAGTGTTGTGGAGCTTTGCTGGGGGAAGGGATGGCTTTGGGGCCTGCAGAGTCCAGGTAGTCCAGCCTGGTCCCTGCCCGCTGCTCCGTCGCACCGCCACCGGAAAAGGAGGACGCTGGGGCCTATTAAGGCCCTGTGATGACCTGGCTCCTCCTCTGCCGCTCGCATGGGGCCTTGCTGGGGGGAGGGATGGCTTTGGGGCCTACAGAGTCCAGGTAGTCCGGCCTGGTCCCTGCCCGCTGCCCCACCGCACTGTCACCAGAAAAGGAGGATGCTGGGGCCTATTGAGGCCCTGTGATGACCCGGCTCCACCTCTTGAAGGCTTCAGGCTTTAATAAGCAATGTGATAAGCTCCTAAACCTACCTTAACAACCAGAAGCCACATCAAGCCAATGTCTGTTCTGCTGGCAATCTGGACATAACAGGATGACATTACCCATCCCATGGTTCAATATGATAAAACTCTCATAATCAAATTTGAATCATAGTGCGATAATTTGAATCATAGTCCACTCTGTTTCCCAGGATAATGTGGAGAGCGCACCAACCGTTCCACAATCCCTTAATCTGCTCCTTTGCAATGTCAGGTCGGCCAAAGGTAAGACTCACATCATCCATGATCTTCTTGTGGATGAGCAGGCCGACCTGGCATGCTTTACCGAGACCTGGCTGGGAGATGCCAGTGCTGCTACATGGGCACAGGCTCTCCCAGCGGGTTACACGGTCAGCGAGCAGATAAGGGAAAGTGGGCGGGGGGGGGCGGTGTGGCCATAGTCCATAAAACCAACCTAACTCTGATCAGGAAACCTGTCCGGAAAACAGTCCACATCGAGTGTATGTACCTTAGCCTGAAGACCAGGGACAGCTTGGGGATTCTGTTGGTTTACCGGCCACCCCGTTGCCTAACAGACTCCCTGACTGAGCTGACTCAGCTGGTCTCTGAGTTGCTGTTGGAGTCCCCCAGACTTCTGGTCTTGGGTGACTTCAACATCCCTCTGGAGACCAGCCCTTCTGATCTATCTGGAGCAGCTCGGGAGTTCATGGAATCCATGACAGCCATGAACCTATCCCAATTGGTCAACGGGCCCACCCATTGTGCAGGTCACACACTCGATGGGATTTTTAGTACGGAACAGGAGCATCCGTGGGCGGAGATAACCAAAACCTCCGCACTGTCATGGACGGATCACTTCCTGATCAAGATGGAACTGAAAGCCACTTTCCGTCCCCCCGGGGGTGGTGGACCCATTAGAATGGTCCGCCCTCGAAGGCTAATGGATCCAATTGGTTTCCAGAAGGCCTTAGAGGGATTAATGGTTGGTAACGCCGGTGATCCAGTCGAAACCTTGGTGAATACTTGGAACACCGATCTTCCCAAGGCTATCGACGCGATCGCCCCTGAGCGTCCTCTCCAACCCGCTCCCAATCGTAAACCCTGGTTCACAGACGAACTCAGAGAGATGAAGCGGGTTGGACGACGACTAGAGCGCAAGTGGCGGAAAACTCGCCTCATGTCCGACAGAACTCGCCATAGGCAGCATCTTCGCGCCTATCGAGAGGCTTTGCGTGCAGCGCGGAGACTCTTCTGCTCTGCACGCATTGCGTCTGCAGAGTCCCGTTCAGCAGAGCTGTTCAGGGTGGTGGGGGAACTGACGCAGGTTCCTCCTGCGCCGAACCCCCTACTTGACCCGACGACGGCCTGCTGTGACGCGTTTAACACCTACTTTGCAGATAAAATCTCTCGGATAAGAGACGACTTGGACGCCAATGTTTTGTCAGAATCCATTGGTGAGGTGTCCAGCAACTCCGTTGCTGTCAGTTTACTGGATGAGTTTCAATCGGTGAGTACCGATGACGTGGACAAGCTCCTTGGCAGTACTCGGAAGACGACATGCTCCCTCGATCCATGTCCATCTTGGCTGGTCGTCCAGGGAGGGGATTCATTGAGAACATTCCTTCGGGATGTGATCAATGCATCCCTCAGGGAGGGCACGGTCCCATCGTGTCTGAAGGAGGCGGCTGTCAAGCCTCTCCTGAAGAAACCTTCCCTTGATCCCCTGGACAGGAACAACTACAGACCAGTGTCCTTGCTCCCATTTCTGAGCAAGGTGATCGAGAGAGCAGTCGCCTCCCAACTCCAAGCTGTCTTGGATGAAACCGATTATCTCAATCCATTTCAAACCGGCTTCAGGGCAGGACATGGAGTTGAGACCGCCATGGTTGCACTGGCTGACGACCTCCGCTTGAGCATTGACAGGGGTAGTGTGACCCTGTTGGTGCTCTTGGATCTCTCCGCGGCTTTTGACACTATAGATCACTCCATCCTTTTGGATCGGCTGAGGGAGGTAGGGATTGGGGGCACCGCTCTTCTGTGGTTCCGGTCCTTCCTCTCTGGCAGATCCCAAAGGGTGAGGCTCGGGGACAGTTGCTCTTCCAAAATTGAGCTTAATTGTGGCGTCCCTCAGGGTGCCATCCTGTCCCCGATGCTATTTAACATTTATATGAAGCCGCTGGGTGAGGTCATTCGGAGGCATGGAGCTCAGTGTCTTCAGTACGCTGATGACACTCAGATATACCTCTCCATGTCCAGATCGTCAGCACAGACTTCAGATGGCGTCTCTCCTCTTAATGACTGTCTTGCGGCGGTAATGGATTGGATGAGGGAAAACAAATTGAAACTGAATCCAGACAAAACGGAGGTACTAACAGTCACAGGCCCAAAACCAGGCTTGGGAATACAGTCTCCAGTCCTGGATGGAGTCACACTCTCCTCTAAGGACTGTGTTCGCAGTCTGGGGGTACTCCTAGATTCGTCGCTCCACATGACCTGTCAGGTGAATGCGACGGTCAGGAGTGCCTGTTATCAGCTTCGGCTGATACGCCAGCTGCGCCCTTTCCTGGACATGAGGGACTTGGAAACTGTGGTACATGCTCTGGTAACCTCACGCCTGGATTTCTGTAATGCGCTCTACATGGGGCTACCCTTGTGCTTAACCCGGAAACTTCAACTGGTCCAAAATATGGCAGCCAGGCTTGTAACTGGAACATCAAGGAGAGAGCACATAACACCGGTGCTCAAGGCTCTCCACTGGCTGCCAATTAGTTTCCGGGCGCAGTACAAGGTGTTGGTTTTAACCTTTAAAGCCCTACATGGCTTGGGTCCACCTTATCTCAGGGACCGCCTCTCCCCGTATGAACCCCCCCGCACACTCCGATCCTCTGGGAGGAACCTGCTACAGCCGGTGAAAACTAGGCTGTCGCAGACCTCCCAGAGGACTTTTTCCGCGACCGCTCCCAGACTTTGGAATGGTCTGCCGGATGAGATGCGCCTTATAACATCTCTTGATTGCTTTAAAAAAGCTCTGAAGACGCATCTCTTCCGGCAGGCCTTCCCTGACACCTCTTAGATCCCAGCTCCGAATGGGACCTATAAATTGACCCCTTGCCTGGTGTTATCTTTTCCTCAATGTAAGAACTATGGAGGATGAATCATGTTTTTAATGTTGTTGATTTTAAATTATTGCTAATTTAATTTATTTTTAAGGGGTGGGTGGCTGGGAATGGGTCAATGAAGTGTTTTAATTTGTATGTTTTAATCTTGTTGTACCCCGCTCCGATTGTACTCACAGAGGAGCGGGCTAGAAATAAAGATTATTATTATTATTATTATTAATTGTGTAGTACGAACAGGCCTTTAAAGAGTGAGCAAGGTGCAGAGATTTCAATTGCTATTGTTGTGCAACAGATTTGCTTCCCATTGCAATCTGTTGAGACTCTGGCTTTAAAAAAAGATTCCTACTTCAGTTACACAAGCTGCCAAATTGCTTTTGTTACTTCTTCCCTTTTTAATACAATATTTGAAAGGAAGGCTTTCAATGCTCCTGCAGCATTTAACAGTCCATTTATAATATTCTCCCCACATTTGTTTTTGCTTTCTGTTGTCTCTGTTGTTGCTTGTGTTCGGTCCTTCTTGTCACACGTGCGGTTTGATTCAGGTGTAATAAGGTGGCGACAACTGCCTGAAATAGTTGTTAATCCTCAGTATAAAAAGATTCTTAATAATCACTTGGCATTTATTTGATATACAAGCCCTGTCTTATTAAATCAAACTCTTTAGATTTAATAGGATAGTTTATTGTATTATATAGCTTTGCAGCTGCAATGCTACAGTTCTGCTTGAGGAAGCATTTTCATTATCAACTGCTAGTTGCAAGTGTATAGAAGTTTTCCAAGTAATGCTTTTACTTAACCACATTTTCTGTGCTCCATGTACCCTCCCCAGTTTGAGTTCATCTTCCAGTTATTAAAAGAATATTCAAATTCCCTGGAAATCTGCAGATCCATTAATGCAAAATGGGGGGGAAAGGGAAGAAAAGTGTACAACATTAACATAGCTGAACCTCAATTAAATTCACACACTTATGTGGACCCAGTGGCCAGAATCCTGCTGTATCTTACTCACACATAGGTTTTCATACATGAAAATGGTGATATTTGCTCATTGAAGAACAGTCACATTTGTTTAAAGCTGTGGAACCAGAGTTGCACATATAGTGCCATTGCACATGGATGTGTATTGTCCATGGGTGTCCATTGCACATGGATGTGCACATACTGGGGAGGGGGGAGAAATGTTCACAATTATTCATTTCAGTTTATTCATGGCTGCTAAAGTGATGTCAGTCTGGATTATTTTTGCAGTGTGAATGCAACCTGTCATGATTTTATCCTGAGAAATTCTAAGATTTGTATTTTGGTAAAGTATCTAACCTGGTCAGATCTGTCAGATTGCTCTGGCACCTCACCAAACTACAAATTCCAGGAATCCACAGGATAAAGTCATGCCATGGCATTACTAGGGTTGCCTCACCCAGTGTGAGAACTCATGGAGTCACCCCTCCCTATTGCTCTCCTCCCAATACCATATCATAGAGAATCCTTAGTAATGTTTTCTTGTACTAAGGTTATCCATAAATTGTAATTCTCGTATATCACTGAATATAATGGCAATAGTTGTGACACAAGCAATTAGCAAAATTAAAATAATACCTTTAAAATACAGTATCATATGCACAGCCTAAATGTATTTACATGTACAAAGTTTCATGTGGTTAAAATGAAAATTTGGTAATCTGTGAAGTTTTTATAGAAAAATTTAAAATAATTTTAAAAATTAATTAGTTTTTTGGAAAAAAAAATATTTTTTTTAAAAAAATTGGAGCCTCACCCCACTCACACCATCTCTTCTGCATTTTAAAGTGACATAGGTAGATGTTGTAGTCCATTTCTGCAAAAAGGCAGATGTTTGTGGAGCAGCGGTGTCACCTCCCTTTAGGGTGTCACTTGGCATGGCCTGCATCTCCCATACTCACCTAGTGACATCCAGAGTCATGCGAGTTATAATGGTGTCAAACTGCTTTATTTCTCCAGTGTGATTACATCCTTCACGAAGACTCATGAGAAGGCCTTCTTGGTGGCTGCTCCCAGTCTTTGGAACTCCCTCCCAAATGAAACTAGGCTTGTATGATCTCCTTTCAGTGACAGAGAAAAGACTTCTTATTTAGACAGACTTTTGCTTATTAACAGCTTGCTACAAAAGGGTCTACCTTTCTTCCCATGATGATGTTTTAAATAGATCTCTTTATTTGATGGTTTTGTACCTGTTTATTACTATATATGATTTGGGTTTTAGCTGTCCTCTCTTTTAATCTATGCTGCACATTGCCTTGGGTCCATGTTGAAGGGAAGGAAATAAAGAAAATAGATAAATACATAAATAAATAATAAAATAAATAAGAGGATGCATTGCCAAAAAACTAGGACACAAATTTGCATAAAATATTCTTGTGTTAATTGAATATGTCAAGTGTAAAGATTTACAATTAAATACCAAAGTCAGGATCATCCAGGCCAAAGTCTTTGCAATTTCAATGTATGGATATGAAAGCTGAACAGTGTGGGGGGGGGGGGGGAACTGACAAGAACAAGAATCTGCTCATTTGACATGGGATGCTGGAGGAGAGTTCTATGAATACCGTGGATAGTGAAAAAGACCATTTACACCAAGAAGAAGTCAAGCTTGAACTTTCCCATAAAGCCAAAATGACTAAACCGAGGCTATTGTAATCTGGACATATAGTGAGATGATAAGGTATAGAAAAAGGCTGTTTCTGATTATTGAGAAAGACTGCTTTTCACTCCAGTAAAACAGAAGGCAGTAGTAAAAGAAGCGGACGGTGCAGATGGGTTGATTAAACCAAGAAAGTCACAGGCCTGAGTTTACCCGACTGAGCAAGGCTGTTAATAATAATAATTAGCTGTTAATAGTTTATAGATAGATAGATAGACGCAAAACCATTTCAACACATAGGTTAACTAAGCACATTGAAATCAGCTGCTCCAGAGACTAGAAAACGGAACAATGGATGCAAACTCCAGGAAAAGAGATTCCACCTCAACATTAGGAGGAACTTTCTGACAGTAAGGGCTGTTTGACAGTGGAACACAATCCCTCGGAGTGTAGTGGAGTCTCCTTCCTTGGAGATCTTTAAGCAGAGGCTGGATGGCCATCTGTCGGGGATGCTTAGATTGTGAGTTCCTGCATGGCAGGGGGTTGGACTGGATGGCCCTTGTGGTCTCTTCCAACTCTATGATTCTATGATTCTATGATTTTATGATCTAACATAAATTAAAAATATACCAATTTAAATGCATAATTTAAAATAAACTGGCTAGGCCTGCTGGAAGGAGACAGTGGAAGAGATTTAATAATATTTTAAATTCAGGCAGGTATGTCAAATCTCTTCCAGCAGGTCATTCCACAGTCTAGGGGTGGCCACTGAAAAAATCCTGTGAGTGACAGTTTCTAGTCTAGTCCTGATCTGTTGAAGTAAATGTCTCCTTGATGACTTGAGTGTACAGGGCATATAATACAGGATGAGATGATCCCATAGCTAACCTGGACTCAAACCATGTACGGCTTTAAAAGTAATAACCAACACTTTGTATTTTGCGCAGAAACTAACTGGCAGCCAGTGGAGTGTTTTTAATATTGGTATAATATGCTGACTCCTACCAGCGATCAATCTGGCTTCTGTGTTTTGATTAATTGATTGTAGTTTCTGAACTTGGTACAAGGGTATCCCAATGTAGAGCTCATTGCAGAAGTCTAACCTTGAGGTTACTAGCATGTGCACTACCATCTTTTAATAACAAGGTCCCTGTGAAGTCCATTATCCATAGGATTGCCATAAGTCAAAGCCAACATGAACTTCAAGAAGTGCAACAATGAGTCATGATTTAAGTAGAAATACAATTTAAGAGAGCTCAACATGATGAGATGGGTGAACTTCCTTCTTTGTGTTCTTTATTTTTCAAACCAAACTTGAAATGGACTATTTTTCTAATAGGAGACACCTCCAAGAAGAAGGCATTGTTGTTATTAGTTGTCTTCAAGTCATTGTTAGATATTAGCTGCCCTCTCTGATTGAGTTTGTCCATCTGGCATGTAGTCTTCGTCTCTTTCTACTGCCCTCTATCTTTCCTAGAACTATTACCTTTTCCAATTATTCTTGCCTTCTCATGATGTAGCCAAAGTATGACAGCCTCAATTTGATCATCTTGGCTTCTAAGGATATTTCAGGCTCGATCTGTTCAAGGACCTATTTGATTAGGAATGGGAGGTGCAGTGATGAAAGAACTAAATAAGATCCTAAAGAGTAAAGATATACAACTGACCACTAAAGTTAGAATCATCCAAACCACTGTATTCTGCATCACCATGTATAGATGTGACAGCTGGTCAGTGAAGAAAGTGTATAAAAAAGAAGAAAACTGCCATCTATGAAATAGGACACATGACCACCCTGGCATCAGCTTAGTAACACTGCCTCTCAAGGAATGTAAAGTTACCCCTTTTTTTTTCAGACCTGCTTTTCCAAAAAGACTTTGGAGAACCCTCTTCCAAGTGACTTTCAGCTGATGTCACTTGAGTAGATCAGGTGATGATTTCCTGGTTTATTACTGTGGCTTGTGATTATTACTTCATGGTATCTGTTTTATATGTGAAAATGTTACAAAGGTTGATCCCCTCCTCCCCCCCCCAAAAAAAACCAATATGGCTGAATCCCAGTTGCTGTGGATCAGCAGTGAGCAATAAACTTTGCCTTCATGCCCTGTTTTCAGGGTTCCTATAGGACAGTGGTCCCAACTTTGGCCCTCTAGGTGTTTTGGACATAGCTCCCATAAGCTCTTGCCAGCTTGGCTAACAGTCAGAAATTGTGGGAGATCAAGGCCAAAACACCAAAAGGACCAAAGCTTGGGAACTACTGCTTAGGGTCAAATTAAGTTTTAGCCCTGGTGGAATATAAGGTGCTTGACAGACATTTGGTGCAATCCAGAATTGTTCGTTCAGTATCCTTAAAAAGGATGCCAGCCAATTTCTTCCTTCCAAATCTAAGCTGACAAGGATCAAGGATCCCAGCAGAGCTACCTTTGAGAGGGTGGTATATTTCTGATTTAATCAAGCTGCCGGGAAAGGTGAGATCCAAAGAACTGGCCAGGCTGATGATTTCCACTGTCACAACAAGGAGATGTGAAGATCAGCAGGGGAGAGGATTCAGAAAGCTTTGTTTTCCCATGCTTTAAAATCCATGCTTTGCTTTTTGATGGAAAACATGAAAAAAGGAGAACAGGCAGGACAGCAATAGCCCTTTCACACTAGAGCAGAGTTGGTAAAAGTGATCAGTGCGGCCCCCCCAAAGTAATATTTGTGGGCCCAATGGCCCTTCGAAGATTTCCAATTTATTTTGCTCCAAAATGACATCCCCTAGAAAGTGTGGGGGCCATGTTACCATATCGTTGTCCCTCCTTAAGCTGTTTTAGGCCTGGGAGAAGCCTTTTATAAACAAAACTGCTTGCTCAGTCACCTATCTAGGACAATGTCTCAGTCACCTAACAAGCAACGACTGAACGTCTGCCATATAGCTCTATCAATGTAAAGTTAAGCTCCCTCTCTTCAGTGTAGGATCCATGGGCTTTTTCACACTATACAATGACAACACTATACAGTGGGGCCTCACTATCCACAGACTTATCATCTGTGGATTTAAGCATCCACAGAGGGCAAGCCCCCATTGTCCCCAATGGTCGTGCATGATCGTGGCTGCACTGCCATTAGGGACAGTGCTCGTTCCCAGTGGTTGCGCAGTCATGTGCATGCACCATTATTGGGGACAATGGGACTTGAGGTCTCACAGATTTAGGTATCTGAGCTAGGATCTGGAAGAGATCCCCCTCGGATACTAAGGTCCCATTGTAATTCCACTTTCATAGAATCATAGGGGCTTTACAGACCGCCCAAAAAGGGCGGTCTGGAGCCACCTCATTTTCCTGCGCACCTTTGCCGTAGCAACCAGACAGAGCATCAGAGATGCACAGGAAAAAAAGGAGCCAAAAAAACTGGCTCCTTTTTGCGTTACACTTATGACACAAAAAGCACCATAGGGTGCATCCATTTCATTGTAGGTGCGCAGCTCCTTTTGGTTGCTTTGCACCTGCGAAGTCATCTCTCCACGCGCCGTCTGTACGGCACTGTGGAGCAAAGACTCCCTCATCACATGCTAGTGTTGCAGAGTGTCTATTGGCACCCTAGCATGTGATGCGAGCGCCCTAAAGTGCCTGTCTGTATCAGGCCATAGAATCCTAGAGCTGGAAGAGAACTCAAGGGCCATCCAGTCCAACCCCTGCCATGCAGGAACTCTCAATCAAAGCATTTCCAATACTTTGATTCTGTCTGCACTGGCCGTACATTCAGGGTCAGCCTGGAGCAGCATACAGCTACTTAACCTGACTGCTCCAAATTAAACAAAGGGGGAAATTCCCAGTGATTCCCAGAAACCCTGGCATGACTTCAGGGTTTTTTTTACTGTGTAGGCAGGTGGATCAGATCCAATTCAGCCTGATCTAGAGCTATGCCATCCCCTTTCCTGTGCTGATTAGCAAAGGGAGAGGCCACAGCTTGTTTTTGGCATCACTGCTGCTACTTTCTCATAGGCACTCCATATAAAACCTGCCCAGTGCACTGCCACCTCTTCTGAGGATAGAAATGGGTGCCTGAACGTCTTGTTAATCACATGTCTGGGCACCCATTTTTCTCCACAGCAGAAGTGGTGGTGCACAGCTTCTGCACATGAGGAAGTGGCAGCAGTGGCTACAAAAACAGGAGATGGGCTGATGTGATACAATGGCTGGCCCATATATACAATGGCATGGCATCACACCAGATTCGGTCCAGTGTGTGTGGTTGCCATTATGGCCAATCCATTATCACTCTGGGTCATAATGCTCCAGATTAGCCTCGGATTAAGTGGCTGGTGTAGACGTGTTCCAACTCAACTTAGATTTATGGCCGCCCCATGAATGAAAGATCTCCAAGTCATCCTGTTATCAACTGCCCTGTTCAGACTTGCAGAATCAGGGCTGTGGCTTTCTTGATTGAGTCTATCCATCTGTAGTGTGGTTTCCCTCTTTTCCTATGTCTCTTTATCCCACCAAGCATCACTAACTTTTCAAATGGCGTCTTCTCATGATATGTTCCGAAATACAATACTCTCAGCTTAGTCATCTTGGCTTCTAGGGTAATGTCAGACTAGATTTACTCTAGGACCATTTTATTTGGCTTTTTGGCAGTCTGCACAACACTCCTCCAACATCACATTTCAAATGAATGGATTCTCTCTTTCTCTCAGCTTTCTTTGCTGTCCAGTTTTCACAACCATACATAGAAATTGGAACTACAATGGCATGGACAAACCTGACTTTGCTAGTCAGTGACAGAAAATAGCAGCAAGGCCCTTTCTGTTCCCGACAGGAGACAGGTGGAAGCAGTAAAAGGAATGGATATATGAGGAAAGGAGAGATTCAGAGGCAAGGGAAGACAGACCCTTGGGTGAGTGGCCTCCGCCCTTCCAGCCAGACAACCCTCTCCCTCCCTCCGAAGCATCCTGGATGAGAGGGCAGATGAGCACAAGGGTAAACTCTCTTGGGGGCTCAGCAGGAGAGAGCTTCTGTGTCTGTTGAAGGTTGGAGGAACTGCACCAGTGGTCTACTGACCCTGCTGATATTGATGACAATTAGTCGGCAGAGATTAAAATGGAAATGAAGGGAGGCTTTCGTCTGCCACTTTATCCATCAGCTGTAGCTTGCCCCAGGCTACAGACGCACGCTGGGCTTTCTGTTTTGTTGTTATTCCCTTGTTTCAGGCTCACTTGGTTTCACTCTTTGCCATCACTAAACTCTTCCCTCAAAGCAGCTCTTTAAAATAAAGAAAGAAAGAAAGGGGAAAGAAATAGAGAGTAAGGTTTGTGAAATCCCTCTGGCCTCTATTTCACAGTGCA
This sequence comes from Urosaurus nigricauda, assembly GCA_034509955.1. Taxonomy (NCBI): domain Eukaryota; kingdom Metazoa; phylum Chordata; class Lepidosauria; order Squamata; family Phrynosomatidae; genus Urosaurus; species Urosaurus nigricauda. The sequence continues at coordinate 369,885,337 of JAOEGL010000001.1, forward strand.
TCACAGCACCAAATCATAAAGTTGACAGGACATTCAGCCGCCTGAAGGTTGGCATGTTGCAGACCCCATTCCCCAACCCCCACTTGCCTTTCTGATTGTCATTTGCATGTTTTGTTTTCCTTTGTTCATTTAGGAAGTTGTGTGAAACATGGTGGGTTGTATCCCTCTGGAAATGAAGGAGCCAAACCAGATGTTCCATCACAAGGTGGTTCCGTGTTTTCTTTCCTTCTGCTCTGTTGTGTCTAGGTCAGCCTCCTCCAATCTGTAACCTTCTAGATGTTTTGAACTGGGATTTCCACCAACCCAGATTGGTAGAGGATGATGGGACTTGCAGTCCAGAAAGACTGGGGAGGGGTGGATGCTCTTCCAAAACTGCGAACTGCGCAGTTGCGCAGGTACATCACACATGAACTGTGCAGTTATGAAGATCTGTCAAATTACCATTGTGGTTTCGCTTCCCTTTTTAAAGTGTGTAGTTGCATTGGTGCACCATGAATGAACCCCTTTATTTTATTATTATTATTATTATTACCCCACCCCTTTAAGATCAATCAAGGCGGCTTACACATTAAAATACTATTACATCAATAAAACAAACTGCATCCCTCCCCCCCTTAAAAAGATATTAAATCTGTTACAATTTAAGTTTATGAATAAATTTCTTTATTTTATGAATGAATTGACATTTTATGTGCAGTTGCATAACAGTTACAGCATCCCAGAGTCCCTACTGCACAAGTCTAGGGTTAGGATTAGGGCTGGAGCTAAGGTTTGGGAGCTTTAAAAAACTGCACAGTTGCACTGCAGCATTTAGATGCAGCTGTGCAGTTACACCATTTTTAAAAAGAAGCTGGGAAAAGCAGCTCCTTTTTAAAGCTGCTTTTCCCCCACTAAAATGCAAAAGAAGTGCGTTCATGCCAAACTTTCAGTGTGGGTCATCTAAAAGCTACACTTTCATGCAGGCATGAACACACCCCTTTTTGCCAGTCTAGATCAGCCCTATGTAACATTTGTCGACCTTGCCAAAGCCTTCGACACTGTGAGTAGAAAAGGTCTATGGCAGATCCTGGAATGACTAGGATGTCCCCCCCCCCCGAATTCCTCAAAATGATTATCTTGCTGCATGAGGGGCAGCAAGGACAAGTCAGATATGGCAATGCTTTCTCAGAGCCCTTTCTAATAACTAATGGTGTGAAACAAGGCTGTGTTCTTGCTCCAACTCTATTTACAATCTTCTTCAGCATGATGCTCCAAAGAGCTACAGCAGATCTCGAAGAAGACAGCATCTATATACGTTACTGTACTGATGGTAGCTTGTTTAACTTAAGCCGTCTGAAAGCTCGCACAAAGACTCTAAACTTTCTAGTCCGTGAGCTGCTTTTCGCTGACAATGCTGCCCTTGTTGCCCATACAGAAGCAGCTCTGCAGCGCCTAACATCCTCCTTTGCAACAGCTGCAGAGCTCTTTAGGCTTGAAGTCAGCCTGAAGAAAACGGAAGTTCTCTACCAGCCTGCACCACAGGAAGAGCACTATCACCCCCATATCACCATAGGCAAATCTGTACTTAAGTCTGTTCAGCAGTTCAGCTACCTGGGAAGCATCATCTCCTCAGATGCCAAGATTGATAAAGAGATCGATCACAGATTAGCAAAGGCATATAGTGCATTCTGAAGGCTTCACAAAAGAGTCTGGAGTAACAAACACCTGAGGCAAAGCAAAAAAAATCAGTGTGTACAGAGCCATTGTATTTTCCATTCTCCTCTATGGGTCTGAAACATGGGTCACCTATCGCCAACATCTACAACTCCTCGAATGCTTTCATCAGCGCTGTCTACATACAATCCTAAACATACACTGGACTGACTATGTGATGAATGTTGCTGTCCTTGAGCAAGTAGAGATCACCAGCATTGAGGCCATGCTATTGAAAACGCAGCTACGTTGGGCAGGTCACGTTTCTAGGATGGAGGACCACTGCCTCCCCAAAATAGTACTCTACGGTGAACTCGCCATGGGTCAGTGTAAGAGGGGCGCCCCAAAGAAGAGATACAAGGACTCCCTGAAACATCTCAAGCTCAGCCAAATTGATCACCAACAATGGTCTGCCCTGGCCTCACATCGGGAGGCATGGAGACGCACTATCCACAATGCTGCAGCCTCTTTCGAGAACTCACGCCGAACGAGTCTCGAAGAGAAACGACAACACAGAAAGAACCACAACTTGGAAACATAACCCAAGGAGACTTTCTGCTGTGCTTTCTGTAACCGGACTTGTTTAACTCGGATCGGCCTTTTTAGTCATCATTTTAGCCTGTAGTAAGTGTGGGATGAGTCCCTCCTGAATCTTCGTTAGCGAAGAAAAGCCAGAGAGTAACATCTGCAGTACTCAAAATCTGGGGATATATCCAGCCTTGGGAGACACTGAACCACCATTTCCACATGCCCAGTCCAGTGTTCAGATTTTGAAAAGAATTATAATATGATTTTCTCTTTCTATTTTCTGTTCAGGCTTGTGATTACAAAACAGAGAAGCAAAAGCACTCTACATATCCTCCACTTCATAATATTTTGTCCCACTGGAGGGACGGTTTCTCCAACCTTCACTCCAGCTGATGGCACTAATACCAGTGGGCCTATGCACATCCATCACAGCAAAAGAATACCTCTGATCTTTGTAGTAGAATGTTCTTTGCCTACATCAATAAACCAATAAAGTCTTCAGTTTTCAATAACCCAATGTCAGATAACATTACTGGAATGTCCAGACATATTACCAGTGGTTCCAGGCAAAATTCTCCATCATTGAGAAAACAAAACGAAACAAAGCAAAACAAAAAAAGAATTCTTAAAAGTCCTCATAGAAAACAGCATGTGAAGAAGAATCACAGACTGGCATTCCTTACTTGACAAGGGGCTAAAGTATGACCCCATCCAAAACTTTTTTTTTTCATTTTTAAAAATAGGTTGCAGGATACACACACACACACACAAACACTCTTGCATCATTTAGCATAAAATACTATCCATTTTACCAAATGAAATGGGTACCTCCAGTCAATTCCACTTTGGGTTTCGTGGAGAGGTAGAAGTGACCTTTTCTGATAGATACAGAAAATGACCCCTAGAACTATCATAGTTGCCCACCCCATCTGACATTCTTGCTTCACAAACACAAACAATTTGTGTCATGAGATACACCTTTGCAAAATGAAATTATACTGTCTAGAAAAATTTTAATCATATAGGGCAAGGGATGGCAAGAATAATAAAATATTCTGAATGGTCAAACACGTGTTTCTCCAACATTGGGAAACCCCTATCTGGAAAATCCTGGACTAATGAGAATCTTCACAATTTGGGGCTTATTCTGCACAAAATTCACACAAGTTGTGTGCATCCAACAGTATTTTCAACATAAAAATAATAATTCTCTGCCCAGGTATTTTCTGTGCAAGACAAAAGAAAAAGAAGAAGTTCTTCTGTTTAAAACAAGCTGTGTATGAATTTTGTGCAGAATAAATTGCAAACTGCCACTAGTCTGACGACTTCTCATAGCAGGAAGAAAAATGATAAAATTACTCATTGTTTTCTTTGTGAATGAAATTAGCAAAGAATTGCATCCCTATCTTGGGCTGTTTGCATGAACTGGCCAGGCTGCTAATTCTGTATACAGTGAAAATTAGTGTGTTCCTTTCAGCTCACACCAATTGGCTTGAAAAATGATCAGAAAATAGCTCAGTGCACTCCAAATTTAATCGTCTGGAATTATAACAATAACAACCTTTCAAATTTAATAATTTCATGGTGTGGCCTTGCTGAACAGCCACTGTGACAACAGATGGTTGCCTCGATCCAGAGACATCTTCTAGACAGAACCAACTGCGCAATGGTAAACTCGATAGATATGTGAGTGGGGAGTAGGATTGCCCTCCCCCAGTGTAAGGGTGGGAATAGTGTAGACTTTAGCCCATATACAGCCCTTTCTACCCAGCTCCATGAATGCCCCCATTATTTAATAAAAGTTTATCTCAAAATGCAACCTAACAACTGCTAGGGAATGTGGGTGGAAATTTGCCATTTTGTGGGGGCTTAGCAAGTGTGATGTTGTTGTTTGAGTGTTGGACTGCAAATCTGAAGACATAGGTTCTAATCCCAGCTCAACCATGACCGTGGGCAAGTCACATGCTCTCAGCCTCAGAGGAAGACAATGGCAAACCCCTATGAATAAATTTTGCCAAGAAAACCCCATGATGGGGTTCACCATAAACTGGAAACAACTTCAAGGTACATAACACACACAGTCCATTTTAGGTCCAAGAGAGAGTTCTTGTTTTTTTCCCTCACAAGAGAGTGCCCCAGAAGTGACCCTTAGGGCTAGGGCAATTTATGTATATACATCCTCTTAGAGTAAAGATACGCCTAACTCAGATTATAATTCAAGTTCTTAATCCAAAAGGAAAGATTCTGGGCCTTATTTCCACTTCTCCTTCAAAGTGAGCATTTCAGAATTCTGAAACATATTTCCAGATCCTGTGTTCAGCAAACCACACCAGGATCTATAGTACTGAACAGTTGTCATGTAACTGTGTAGCTCAAGTCTTTAGTCTCACATACCAAATGCAACGGTCATGAGGGAGAGGTCGAATGCTTTTCCTAGATCCCCTTATTTTTTTAAGGTCAACCATCTGGATCCAAATTTCATTAGAGGTTAAACCTGAATTTAAAACAAATGCAAAACTTTCCACATGATTAAGCTTAAAATGATCTGGGCTTTATATTTTTTTTTCTTTGCCGCTGCTAATGTACATCTGACTAATCAAGGGGTCAGGAGTGCAAATTTCCAAGCTTGGCGACCAGCCAGGGTTGCAAACAAAAGGCCTCCCAATGGCTCAATGGGATGCAGCGATACAGATCTTTTCTGCACATCCCATCTGTAGTCGTTCAGCAGCTGACTGTGCCCAGACAGAGCCCAGAATGCCAACATAACTGGCCTGGAAACAACAACGCTTGTCCTAGTTGTGCAGTTCCCACCAGTGACTCTGACACAACGAAGGATCATAAGCAACACAGTTTTATCAGGCTGTCACAAAGTTATAACTAAGGACTGTAAAAGAAATGGCAGTCAGCAAGGGAGACAGAAACGAAGAGAAATATTCAAGGGAAATACTGGTTCAGAGAACAATTTTTTCCCCAAACTTTCTTAGGGGCAATCCACTTCATTCTGTCCAGGGATGGAAGTAATAGTCATTGTAGTTCATCTCCCAGCTGAGAAAAGTGTTTCCCAACACTAAAGAAACAAAATCAGGAAGAATAAAACAGTAGTGACTTTTTCCCAGTTTGTTTCTGATATTTGCACATCCCAATATATTCCAGATAATTATTCTGTGCAGAAATACAGATCATTTTTGTGCACACACACACAAATACCACCACAACCCAACACACAAAATGTATTTCCCCCAAAAGACATGTTTTCTGTGCAGGAAACAGAGACCAGAATTTTAATATTAGTTGGGTAACTACCTTAGTTATGTCTCATTAAGTAGCATCTCCCAGCCGGACCCTCCCAAACCTACTTATCCAGGCATCTCCGACAGGGAGAGAAGGGGAGATGCACTGCTGGTAATTGAGTATAAGCACTTACACCTTGACCTGCCAACTACCAAGGCTGCAACAAGGAACTGCAACAGGGGGTCCTGATTCTGATTGTCACAGCCTTGCTGTCTGGCAAGTGCAAGCTGGAAATATTACCTGTGCTCCAATCACCAGCAGAACAGACCCCTTCTTTCACAGACATGTAACTCCAGGTTACACATCCAGATGTCTGATTCTGATTATACAGGTTGCATCTTCCTTACCTAAAATTCTGAAATGCAAAATATTCCAAAATTGTCTGCATTCATGGCTAAGATACTGACACCTTTGCTTTCTAATGGTTCAGTGTAAACAAACTTTGTTTCATGTACAAAATTACATTAACATTGTGTGTATAAAATTACTTTCAGCCTTTGTGTAGCAGGTATATATTCAACATATATGAATTTCATGTTTATATTTGGGTCCCAACACCAAGATATCTCGTTATGTATATGCAAATATTCCAAAATCTGAAAACGTTAAAATACAAAATACTTCTGGTTCTAAAACAGCATATTTTACACAGAATCATTGTTTCCTTTGTTGAAAAAACAAAACAAAAACTCACAAGTTTTCTGCACAAAAATGCTATGAGGTGTGTGCAGAAAATCCACATGTATTTCTGCACAGAATAATTCCCCAGTACACCCTTCCATGTTTGAAATATCACAGAACACATCACCCCTGCTCAAATATATTTATTTCTTCTACAGTGGTGAAAAAACTACAACATTTTATTTGTCCTTGCTTGTGTATATGAAATGAATCAAGATTGACATTCCTAATTCTGATTGCATTTTCATTTCTGGCAGAAGGGAATTAGTCATTATGGAGAACAAAGAGCTGTGGCAGTGAAGACAACACAGCCCCATGTCCTTTCTATGGATGCAATTCTTCACTAATTTCATTCTCAAAGAAAGCACTGAGTAATTCCAGCAAGTTTTGGGGTCTTGTTGGCTAATGTCCTGTTCTAGTATGTGCACATGTAAGTTTACCATACACCTCTGTACGTCCTATATGCACCATGAAGTTTAGTATTCTACATCACCCAAAGCACCCCTTGACTACTGTACAGCTTCTGAAACCCTTACCCCATAGTCATTCTGTGTCTCATGGAGAACAGGCAGGATCTGAGAAGTGTCTGGTTATGTCCCTGTAGTCAGATGTGAAATTATTACATCAGTGCTGAAGTCCTCCAAAGAAGCCTAGTAGATCTCATCACTGATGGAATCATTTCACTTTGGGTCTGTACAGTAAGTTGAGTGGAATGTTATATGTATATAACACAGTTTAACATAGATCCACATCCAGACCTACCACACTACACTGATACAGGGTTGTACCCAATGGCAATGGCAAACCCCGTCTGAAGAAACTTGCCAAGCAAACCCCTAGATAGGTTTGCCATAGGTTCACCGTATGTCAAAAATGACTTGAGGACATACAACAACAAACAACAAACAAATTTTCTGTTAAAGAAGTAATAGCCAGGGGCACATCTATTTTGTTAATTGAGGTGTACTGTATTCTGAGCAATCACTTCAAAATCTGAGCAAACATTTGCATGTAATTTGTTCTTTTTAGCATTATTCATAAATTTTGCCCCCACGTTTTGCTTCAGCCTATCAGATAATGAGAGCAGGTGCCCATAGGTTGATAGATAGGGGTGTTCCTTCTCCCCTGTCCCCTGGTAGCCCTTTCAACCGGCTAGATAGCAAAGTTCAGAAATGTTACTTTTGGGGGAACTACAGTTTCTCAGAATCCCAGTTTTCCAGAAGATTGGGGAACCACACTGAAGAGAGTAAAGCATGGAGGGATGACTCCCTGAAAATCAGGTAAAGTTTTCTCCACGTAAAGACATTTCTTAGTGGACATTAGATCCTGGATCCAACTACCTGTTTACAACACACAGATTTCTCCAAGACACATGGAGCAATGGACCTCAGCCTCTCCCATGCCTGCATGTCCGGACACAAATAGCTGAAACAGCAGAATCCCAAGTTCCCTTGAAGGAGTTTATAATTACTGTTATTAAAATACAAGCTCACTGCAGTTTGCAATAACCTGGTCTTGATTTTATGAGCCTGAGGAGGAGGATGGTAACATGGTTTCTCCCTATTGTACAAAGTTTAATATGGCCTTTTAAAAAGCTGCTCCTTCTCCTGTGATGTCAGTTTTATAGGGCAGGTGTCACATCTTTATATGTCTGAACTGTGGCATGCCTAGCATGCCAGATCATTGCCCATGAACACACTTTGAAAGAATCTCTAAAAGGTTTCTGGTCAAGTTTTCCAAAGTGACCTTTTGGACTACAACTTCCAAACTCTTCCAGCCAACATGGCCAGCTGGAATTGTTTTCTGACAAAGTAATCTTTCTGAGCTCTTGTTCCAACACTAACATATTTGGATCCTCTGTCACAGGGGTAGAAAACTACATGGGGGCCAAGGGCTAATTTCTCCCCCAGATCCACCCACTAGACTTGCAACACATACATAGCAAGCCCAAATAATTCTTTTTTCTGCTGTAGTCTTTCTCAAAGTAGAGACAGAAAGTAAAACCATGTCACTTCCTCTCCTGTTGCCTTCTTAAGAAGGACTGTAGAGGAGAATGGACATAACAGTCAGCCCTCCACATCTGCTGCTTTGACTTTTGAAGATTTATTTATTCACGGAATTGATTAATATGTTCTTCCTAAGAATCCCTAGTCCAGCACAACTCTACAGACAACATGTGCCAGAAGTCATGCTGGAAGACCTAGAGATTCCTCTAGGTATTTGTAGATCCACCAGAGTAATTCCATGCTCAACTTCTGACAGATATTAACCATGGAGTTACACTGGAGGCCCTAGAAATTCCTGGAGAGGTGTTCTCTCAGGTAAAAAAGGTATTTTTTTTATTTGCAGAGTTTTGTTTGTTTTTTGTTTTGTTTTTACTTTCACAGGGGTCTTATCCCCCTAACATCAGCAAATGTAGAGGGCCCAAGTTAGTCCATGTTGGCAGCATTAGTGTGTGAGGAAAGGGGTGAGCAGCTGAGGAGGATTGTCATCTGTGAACCAATGTCATAGAGCTCCCTTGTGATCTTTGAGAAAGAATGTAGAAGGGAGGAGAATCCAAGGGGGTTATAGAAGTGAAAATTATTTTGTTAATTCAAATCTGGCAAAGAATTTGCGTCTGTCCTAATCTCACCAATAAATTCTTTCTGGTTTCATCCATGAAGTGTGTTCACTGAGTTAGATAAAGACAGTGCATTATTAAATGTGTGCTTGGAGGTTTGGAGGACTGGTAGAAAGCTTCAGGGGCCACAAAAGTTCCACACTATGTCCACCTCTTCAATATCATAGAATCTCAATTCAAAATCAATGAGTTAGTTCACCAGTGGAAAAGCTAGTAAGACATTGTACCCAGTTCCAACCAGGAACACTTGGAGTGATTCCATAGAAACATACGCAACTGCCTTATGTTGAGTCAGATCATTAGCCCACCTAGTCCAGCATTAGCTCTCCATCGTTCCAGATAGGAATCTTTCCCAGATGCAACAAGATGGAGATGTAACCATTGTTTAGCAGGGTAAAGGACCTTTGTGTGAAAAAGCTTTAGTTCAGCAGTAAATTAGCAAACTTTGCATGTACACTATTTTAGGCTGAGAAACTGGAAGTTCCAGATAGGGCTGGAAAAGATGCAGGGGTCTTAGTAGTTGTTGTTGAAAATTGCCTTCAGATCAGCATCAGCTTATGGCAATTCTAGAAATGAGAGGCTCAGGTCTTGCAGACTCACGGTCGTGGCTTCTTTGATTGAGTCTATTCATCTAGAATGCTATTCTCTTCTTTTCCTACTGCTTTCTATCTTACTATTGCCTTTTCTAGTGAATCATGTCTTCTCATGATATGGCCAAAGTACAACAGCCTACTTTAGTCATCTTGGATTCTAGGGAGAGTTCAGGCCTGATTTGCATTTGTACAAATTTGTTTGTCTTTTCATCAGTGCATGGTATCCTCCAAACTCTTCTCCACAATCACATCTCAAATGAGTTGATTATCTTCCTATCCACTTTCTTCACTGTCCATATTTTTCAGTAGACCAGAAGCTAAACATAAGTCAACAGAGTAATGCAGCAGCCCCAAAAGCCAATGCAATACCAAGCAATTTGAAAAAGAACACAGAGTCCAAACTTTGGTCAGATCTCCACAAAGGGTTGTATCCAGTCCTGGGCACCAAGAAGGATGCTGACAAGCTGGAATGTGTCCAGAAGATGACAAACAGGATAATCACATATCTGGAAACTGTCCTGTGAGGAACAGTTTAGGGAGCTAGATATGTTTATCTTTCATGAAACAAGAATGAGAGTTGATAGGACAGCCACCTTTATTCCTGCATGGCAGGGGGTGGACTGGATGGCCTTGTGGTCTCTTCCAACTCTATGATTCTAAATATCAGAAGGAATATAATGTAAAAGATAGGGCAAGCTTGTTTTCTGCTACTCTAAAGACTAGTGAATTCAAAGTACAAGAAAAGAGATTCCATCTAAACATTAGGAACAACTTCTTAATTGTAAGAGCTGTTCAAGAGTGAATGAGGCTGCCTTGGAAGGTGGTGGACTCTCCTTCTCTGGAGGTCTTTAAACTGTTGTTGTTGTTGTTGTTGTTGTTGTTATATTTATCTGTATCCCACTATTTTCCCAGAAATGGGACTCAGAGCGGCTTCACAACATTGAAAAACAGTACAATTAACAAAATAGAAAAAAGTACGGTAAAAAAGAATTAAATTATTACACTATTAAAACAGATAGTTATTAAAAGAATAAAACACATTTTAAACAGATAAAATTACACACACACACACACACACACACACACACACATATACTGTAAAACTATTTCTCATACAAGCACTTTAGTTATGCATTCCTGCATGACAGGGGTTGGACTACATGGGCCTTCCTTCCAACTCTATTATTCTATGAATGCTCTTATTATAATGCCTTGACCATTTAGTTTTCTTCCACATACTGTTCTTTTTCATGCCAATCAAGATGAAACTTGTGAATCTCAGTACATTCTTATCCAAGAGGAATTGCAGTGGAATTCTCACCCATTCCTACTTCCCATTAGCATCTTTCAAGGTGGTGATAGAATTCTATCCACGAACATGGTCCCCCCTTTCCAGAAAGCCATTGGCTACAGTCTGTGCATGCTTGGGGTTTAGGGGAAATCTTCTTTCCTTTCTTGCAGTTACAGAGCTGGAGCATAGGGATACTCCATGCTGAGGAGCAAAGAAGAGACCAGGGAGGACGGAAAATGCTCTTAGCACAGAAATGTCACTTCAAGCTTGAACAAGTTTATACTACCGGCTGCAGAGCTTGTCAGAACACAGTGAGGGAGAAGCTGACAGCCATAACTCAGGTTCAAGACCTGCGAATATGCCACTGAACATGGCCCCAGTCACAGCTGCTTTATAGGGGTACACTGCCCCTGTGACAACAACCATCTAACACCCCACATCTCTCCAGAAGCAGCAGAGCATGTCCTTCCTTTTCCCTTTGTTCTCTCCTATTCCCTTTTTGAAGCTGGATCTAGGCCAGGATTTATTTTCCCCTCTCATTCATTCAGTATTTGCGTGTCAGTGTGTTCTTCTTTTCATTCCCTCTTCTCCTTTGTCGAAGAAACCAGACGAGAAGTGCTTGGTATCGATTTTCCTATTAAGCAGTTCTAGTAAACATTTTGACTAGCTGTTCTAACCTAATACAGATGTTCTCTTCCGACAGAGCATCACAAACAGGTGGTAACCATGTCTGAAAGCAAACAGTTGAGTGCTCTAACTGTGGAGAAGTGAGAGAACTGGCTCCTAAGAAAATAAAACTTTAAAAAAATGTAAACCTTGGCTAGACTGGGCTGAGAAGAATCAGTCCCAGCAATCTGGTTAGGACAGGGAGTCCTAACTGTGTAGTTATTAGTATGTTGGACTTTCACAATAAGAGATCTGTGTCTGGGGCGAGGTACAGAAGAAAGTTAAAACATCAACAGTTAAAATCCAATCCTATCCCCACCTCCCCCCTTTAAAAAGAGATTAAATCAACAACAAGTTAAAACAAAGTGCAAATAGACAGACAATCAACAATAACCAACAACGAACTAAAGTTCCTTGAGCTGTATAAAAGGATAAAACAAGAAACTGACCAAGATTTGGAGCCGGTAGATGTTAGGCGTTTTCCGAAGAAGGCCTGCCGGAAGAAACAAACAAACAAAACAAACAGCTTCATTTATATACCACTTCATACCACCTAAGGAGTGTCTAAGCGGTTTACAACTGTAAGCTACTTGCCCCCAACAATCTGGGTGCTCATTTTAGCGACCTCAGGAGGATGCAAGCCTGAGTCGAGCTTGAGTCCTTTTGCTGATCTTGAACTCACAACCTTATGGTTTTGAGTGAGTGGCTGCAGTACAGGCATTTAACCACTGCGCCACCAGATGCGTCTTTAGGGCTTGAAGCCATCAATCGATGGAATAAGACACATCTCATCAGGCAGGTCATTCCACAGCTTGGGGGTGACCTCTGAAAAGGCCCTCTGGTAGGTCTGTACCAGCCTGGTCTTCATGGGCTGCAATAGATTCCTCCCAGAGGACCGGAGTGTGTGGGGCGGTTCATACGGGAAGAGGCGGTCCCTTAGATAGGATGGACCCAAGCCATGTAGAGCTTTATAGATTAAAACCAACACCTTGTACTGTGCCCAGAAACTGATCAGCAGCCAGTGGAGAGATTTAAGCACAGGTGCCATATGTTTTCTCCTAGATGTACCTGTAATAAGTCTGGCTGCCATGTGGAACACACTCCTTCGGAGGGTGGTGGAGTCTCCTTCCTTGGAGGTTTTTAAGCAGAGGCTGGATGGCCATCTGTCGGGTATGCTTTTATTGGGGGTTCCTGCACGGCAGGGGGTTGGACTGGATGGCCCTTGTGGTCTCTTCCAACTCTAAATTTCTATGATTCTATGATTTCTATGATTCTATGATTCTAATAAGTCTGGCTGCCATGTTCTGAACCAGTTGTAGTTTCCAGGTTAGTTTCCAGATCCCTCACATCCAGGAAAGGGCGCAGCTGGCGGATCAGCCGAAGCTGATAACAGGTACTCCTGACCATTGCATTCACCTAACTAGTCATGTGAAGCAATGGGTCAAGGAGCACCCCCAGACTGCGAACAGAGTCCTTTGAGGAGAGTGTGACTCCATCGAGGACTGGGGATTGTATTCCCAAACCCAGTTTTGGGCCTGTAACAGTGAGTACCTCCATTTTGTCTGGATTGAGTTTCAATTTGTTTTCCCTCATCCAATCCATTACCGCCGCAAGGCAGTGGTTGAGAGGAGAGGCGCCATCTGAGGTCTGAGCAGACGATCTTGTCATGGAGAGGTATATCTGAGTGTCATCAGCGTACTGAAGACACCGAGCTCCATGCCTCTGAATGATCTCACCAAGCAGCTTCATATAGATATTAAACAGCATCAGGGACAGGATGTCACCCTGAGGGACACCACAATTAAGCTCAATCTTTGAAGAGCAACATAGAGGTGAAAGAGACCCAAAGGACATCCTGTCCAATCCTCTTCCATGAAGGAAGACACCATTTAACCACTCCATACAGATGGACATCCAGCCTTTGTTTTAAAACCTCCAAAGAAGGAGACTTCACCACACTCTGAAGCAGCTTATTCCACTGTCAAACAGCTCTTACTGTCAGGAAGGTCTTGCTAATGTTGAGATGGAATCTCTTTTCCTATAGTTTGTATGCATTGCTCCATGTCCTAATCTTTGGAGCATCAGAAAACAAGCTTGCTCCATCTTCATTATGTTGTGTATGGGGGTTGTGTGCCTTTAGATCATTTCTGATTTATAGCAACACCAAGGTGAACTTATTATGGGGTTTGCTTGACAGGATTTGCTCAGAGGAGATTTGTCATTGCCCTCCCCTGAGGCTGAGAGAGTGTGACTTGCCCAAGGCCACCCAGTGGGTTTCATGGCTGAGCTGGGAATCAAACCCTGCTCTCCAGAGTCATAGTCCAAACATTCAAACCACTATGCCACACTGGCTCTGTATGACATTCCTTCAAATATTAGCTATCATCTCACCTCTTAACCTTCTCTTCTCAGTCTCAACCTAATTCAAGATTTTGGCCCTGCGTCATGTAAACAGGCTGCAACGAGCCTGGAGAAATTTGAGGGAATTTGTTCATGCAGACAACCCTTTTTCTCTTTCTCTCTCTGCCTGATCGACCTCTTAGGATTTTTGCGAGCATAAATAAAAAGAAGGAAAGCAAGGTATACTGCCTTGAGCTCCATATAGGAAAGGTTGGATAGGTACAGAAGTAATAAATACAGTGTGGCTGTGCTGTATGCAGGTGCACTATACATGACTTCCAGCCTACGTGGAAGCCACACAGGGGAAAAGCAATGGCATGCGTGCTTGCGGAGCGCACACCACGCCATGCTGGAGGCTCATGCCTCATTATTTTCAATGAGGAGCAAGCATATGGACTTTCTGGAATGGATCCCCCGCATAAGGGAAGGGTCCACTGTAATAGTACAATGGTGGAAGAGCCAATGTGGTTTAGTGATTTGAGTGCTGGACTAGAATTCTGGGAAAGAAGGGTTGAAATCAGCACTCAGCCATGAAACCCCACTTGTTGACCTTAGGCAAATCAACACTCTCTCAGCATCAGAGGAAGGCAATAGATAACCTTTTGATTAAATCTTACCAAAAAAACCCCCATCTCTGTCAGGGTCACCATACTTTGGAGTCAACTCAACCACGACATCCAGCATGGAGAACAACAGTGTCTCCTTTCTACATGTATGTTCCATAGTCCTCTCAATCAGACAGCCTCTAAACCGTTTACAAGCCATTTAGCTGAATGGCAGAATATTCTGCAAGTCAAATGTGGGATTTATGTGGTCCTCTGCATGTTATTGAACTACAACTTCAACAGCCTTAATCCATTTAGTCAAAGGTAAGGGATGCTGGGAGTTGCAGTTCAACAACAAGTGGAGGGGCTACATAATTCCCACAGAATGTATTATTTTGTGTAGAAAGATTATTTTCTGTGCAGAAAATGCTTTGTTTGGTGCTAAAAAATACCATGGGTGCATTTTGCACAGAATAAGTATCCAGCTGCAAACAGTCTTTCAAAGTGCAGAACAGGTTTCAAACACTTTTCACAGAGGAAAATTGCTAAAATGATTTGTCATTGCATCCTTTAAGAAGAAAATTTGGAAAGAATGACACACCCTAACTAAAATTGTTAAATTAGATTTTTTTAAAAATGCTTTCAAAAATGCTCAAATTTCCCTGAATGGGAAAATATCACAAAGTATTGCAACTTAAGAAATTACGAATGGGAAGAAAATAAAAGTGGGATTTGGAAAAATGCAATGAAATCAAGAGGGAGAGATTTTAAACACTCCTAATCATGAAAGAGGGAGAGGAAGAGAGAGAGAGAATTTCTGCTTATTCTGAGAATGCCATTCATAATTTTATATGCCTCTCCCACATCCTCCCCCAATCTTTTTTTAACTGTAAGAGTAGGAGTTGTTCAGGATTTTGCAGCATGTGACCAAGAAAAGCCTCAAGGCACTGATTTAAAATAGGAATATGTGAAGGCCAGGCAAACCACTGATGAGAAGTCAATGAGGAAAGCAATCAGAGTATGCTGGAGAGTTTAAAATTAACATCCTACCAAAAAAATAAAATGAAATGAAATGAGGACCAACTGGTGATTCATCAATAGAACAGTTTCCTTACTGGTGTTAGCGGACTCTGCATACCCTGCGTTATTTTGGGGTACAAATATTTTGTTATATTTTGTTATAATAGCAGTTACATGGAAGCCAACAGTATGATCCTGGAAAGATCATGAGGACCATTACAAAGCCAAGTGAGCTTGACCTTGACAGATTAAAGAGCTGGTCTCAAATTAACAAGATTAATTTCAACAGGAAGAAATGGAAAGTCCTAACCCTAGATAGCAAAAATGAAATGCACAGATATAGGATGGGAGACACCTGGCTAGACAGCAGTTCATGTGAAAGGGATCTAGGACTCTTAGTAGACTACAAGCTGAACATGAGTCAGCAGTGTGATGTGGCAGCCACGAAAGCCAGCGTGATTTTTGATTGCATCAATAGAATTATAGTGTCTAGATCAAGGGAAGTGATAGTACCACTGCATTCTCCTTAGGACAAGCCTCACCTTGAATATTTGTGACCAGTTCTGGGCACCACAATTCAAGTAGAATGTTGACAACCTAGAACGTGCCCAGAAGAGGACGATCAAAATGGTGAAAGGTCTGGAAGCCATACCTTATAAGGAGTGGCTTGGGAATTGGGAATGTTGAGTCTGATGAAAAGAAGGTTAAGAGGGGCCATGATAGTCATGTTTAAATATTCGAAAGAATGTCATATCGAAGAGGGAAGAGGCTTGTTTTCCATGGCTCCAGAGACTAGGACAAGGAGCAATGGATTCCAAGAACAGGAAAAGAGATTCCACTTAAATCTCAGGAGGAACTTACTGATGGTCAGAGTTGTTTGACAGTGGAATATGCTGCCTTGAAGTGTGGTGGAATCTCCTTCTTTGGAGGTTTTCAAACAGAGGCTGGATGGCCATATTGATTGGTGTTTCTTTGTGACAGAAGGTTGGATTTCATTGCCCCTTGGTCTCTTCCAGCTCTATGATTCTATATTCTATGACTCTAACTTCTTATGAGTGGTCACATAAGACCCGAGGGAATGTGAAAAGGACCCATGTAACATAATGGGTGTAAATATTGCTTCTTCCCAACTCCCTGCCATGTGCATTTCCTATTGAAGGTCAAAGACAAAGGAGGTCTGTCAGCTTAAACCAGTAAGCCAATCTCCCTGCTAGCTTTCATTGTATTTCCCAGCACCTCATCCTGTCCCAAACTCCCTGGGGGATTTTATCACTCCTTTTTAAAATCATTGTCACCCCCACCAACCAAAAATATTCCTTTTGTAACTCTGAGGGTAAAACCATGAACCAGCTGGAAATCCCATTGATTTCTGGAAAATGCACTCACACTCCTGAAAACTGCCTTAAGACACAGTTCGCCCCATAAATATGCCCATTTGGGCTGCTCTCAGTTTGGTCCAGTTGGAATCAGGCAGAAATGCTGTCAAATTCAAATTTGACCCCTCAGTACTGCTATCTGTGCCTCAAAGCAGCAAACTGAGCCCCATCCAACTTGGGGGTTTCCCCAACACTGGGGCTTGCCTTCTGGAACTGACAATGTATTGCCAATTGAAATCCTAAAAGTTGCTATTCACTGCCATCTTTCATATCATATCTTAGTTTGTGTGTGTGTGTTGTATATGTGTGTGTGTGTGAGAGAGAGAGAGAGAGAGAGAGAGAGAGAGAGAGAGAGAGTTTGTTTTGCATGTGTGTTGATGGATTGATGAGTAAACAGGACAGGTGCAAACTACCATATGTACTCAACTATAAGTTGACCTCATGTCTAGGACAGGTTTGGAGGCCAAAATTGTAAATTTTGATATGACTTTGTCACGGCTGTAGCAGCCTTGCCCTTCTTGCCCTGGGCTGGCAGTTTAATTTGTCTATTTGCTTCCATATGGCAATAAAATGCAGTGAAGTCAAGGTGATGCTTCCAAATGAGTGCAACTTTATTTAACAAAACACGTTCTCTTTTCTAGCATAAACACAAGACCCTCTCCCCAATCTTAACTTCTTTGGCTTCCCTTCTTATCTTGGGTAGCCTATTGGGGTAGCCTATTGGGGTAGTAGTCAATTGGGGCTTCAGGTTCTTTTCAGTAGCTTCTGAATCACCTTCTCTATCAGCAGGGTTCTGGACCCTCATGTCCACCATCTTCCTTTGGTGTCCCACCAATCCCCTTCTCCTTCCACCAGCCTGGCAAATGTCTGAGCTCTTGGCCAGTTGGGATGTTGGGGAGCCAGACTGGGTAACTCTCCTAAAGCACCTTCCCACTGAGGGTCTCTTCTGCACTCATGCCTCAAACTGGTACTCTGAAGGTGAAACAGGGCCCCTCTGCAATGCTGCCATCCACCCTTCCCTCTCCAAAGATGGAGCTGGAACACCTCCCTATCCCTGTCCATGTCCACCTTTTTTTAGCTTCCCTCTTCCACATCCCTCATAAACTGCCTCTCTCTATCTCCTTTAACCTTTTGGCCTCCATCTTCCCCTATCCCATGCCCTCTATGTAGATCCTTTCTTTCTCTTCTGATCTCAGCCCCTGTTTCACCTCCAAGACCAAAAAGGGAATCTCCGTCACTCTCCATCAGTGATTCCACCTCCTTGTGTCTCCCAACCTTGGTGGCATCAAGGTACACCCCAGCTCTCCCCATGACTGGTCACAGACCTGTGGATAAGTTGAGGGTGACACTTTGGGGCATGTAAAAAGGATCTAAAAGATGAAGCAAAACAATGTCAAGGAACTCACACAATTCCAGCATGCATAAGTGTTTGTGCTCACACTAAAGGCTGGATGGACAACAGAGCAGAAGCAATCAGTGCTTCCAGGACAGAATATGTTCTAGCCTTTTACCAGGGTATGATTCCTTTTTAAAGTACAGTACTTATACTGATGCTGTGTATAAGTCAACTCAGCTTTTGGGGGTCAATTCTTTGACTAAAAATTCTAGACTTATACATGAGTATAAACAGTAAACTAATTTGGAGTCTGCATCAGGAGTTCTTTGGGTTCAGAATGGAGGACTGGCATTGGGATTTTCCACAGTTAGAACTCACCCTTTAGTCCTTCAGCCATGCCAGCTCTCCTACATTGTCCTTTTTTGTTAAACTGTTCCAAACAGACTTTGGGGGGGGGGGGGAGTGTGAAACTACGGCTTATGAAATCACTTATGAAACTGGTGGAAATTACCAACACTATGGTGGCTTTCACAAGGAGAGGTATAAAGTCTCAGCCCTATAATTTTTTTTTACAGGTTTAGGATTTTCCCAGATTTGGGATTTTTCTATTTTAAGGTGTCCCCCCCCCCCATAAGTTCCACAGTTGGGCCTTAGTTTAGAACAACCAGAACTAGATCAGCAAATAAAAACAAGACACCCAATACTTCATATTTCTCACAGGCCACCTGGCCTGAACTACACCTAACAGATTGCCAAAGAACATAGCAACAAGTCTCAGCCCATGACCAATGCGAGATATATCTCATCCATATGAATGACATAAATATACTTGGAGGGGGAAATATTCTTTTAGCAAATGCAAAATAGCAGCCAAGTTATTTCAAGTGAGGATGGAGATGTTAGGAGTTGCCAAATTCCACCTAAAAGTTAACAAATGAAGCAAACCAAAAGGTTCCCACTTAGGCAAAAGATATATTTACAGAAAATTTTTAAAAGATTCAAAATTATGGGGGGAATTCTCCAGAGGACCAAGTATATGACACATACAGGCTGTAATCCCATACCCTAAAATTACCCCATTTGTCAAGGACCATCCCAATTAAAGTTCCCTTTAAAATGTCCTGGTTTCTCACTTCTCTTCCCACTTTCTCACTTTGTCCTCATCTTATGTCAATTGCTGCAAACTGAACTCAAAGCACAAAAGTAATATGCACTCAATTAAGTCAGCAAGAGGAAAAGGAGAGGACGGGGCAGAAACGTGCCGTTTTGCTCAGGTAAAATTAAACTGCTGCTGTCTGTCCTAGCTTGTTGTTCTTCCTCATTGATAACATTTACCATTTTTACCACACTCTGATGTTTCTTGGCCATATGTGTCCCAGTTGTCTACTGTTAAATGTTGGAATCTATGCATGACTGCATAACTCAGCATACGACAGTTGACCTTCCATATCCACAGATTCTTTATCCATGGTTTCAACCATCCATGGCTCTAAAACATTCAAAATATTCAAAGAAACATAAATTCAAGCAAAGCTTGATTTTGCCATTTTATAGAAGGGACAGCAGTTTACTACACCAGTAGGTCTGGTGGTCTTGGGTTTCTTCAGAGATAGAAAATGAATATAACTTCAGCAGCAACCACAAACAGGTCTGCACAGTTGTAGGATTAAGTTTTACCTGTGTATGCCCCTACCAGGATGTCAGTCATTCCCTTTCAATATATTTTTGGAGGCAAAGACAAGCATAATACAGTGATTTGAGTATTGGACTAGGGCCCCAGGAAACTAGGATTCAAATCTCCACTCAGCCATGGAAATGGACTAGGTGACCTTGTTTTGTACTCAGCCTTAGAGGAATACAATGGCAAACACTTTCTGAACAAATCTTGCCAAGAAAAAAACCTGTGATAGGTTCACCTTAGGGTCAGTATAAACTGGAAATGACTTGAAGTCACACAAGAACAGTATCTGTGGAAGGAGCCTGCATATCATTGTAGAGGGCTCTAAAATAGGAATCCTTTTACAAGTTATTACCTGAAACCATTTTGCTGAGCCTTCCATGTCTGAGGTTTCCACCATGTGGCTTATAATGGTGCATGACAAACAGTTAAAATAAAACTGAGGTGGAAAAAAATACAAATACAGAAAGCCACAATAAAGCAGCAAAGCAACAACAGAGGTTATCTAGGATCAGAGTTAATTCACAGTTCTGTGAAGGGCTATAGTTCAGTGGTAGAGCACATGGCTTTGCATGCAGAAGATCACCCAAGTTCAACTCCTTGCATTGCCAGTAAGAGCTGGGGAAACTTTTGTGTGAAACCTAGGAACATGATTTGGAAGTGAATGGTTTACAGTGCTTTATACATTGATGATGATGATGATGATGATGATGATGATGATGATGATGATGATGATGATAGCTTGAATTTGTTGCTATGTGGCTTGAAATTGGCTCCTCCTTATGGCAACCCTATCGTTAAGATGTCTAGTTCCAGAATAACATATCATTTCAGACCTCCCCAAGGGTTCTTTCAGTGCCGAATGCTGACACATTATTGCTATCAACCCCCCCCCAAAAAAAACAACAAAACCTTTATTAGTGGTGAATGATGCAGCAGATCATACACAGCAAAGAAGCACTCCAGCCCTTTTACTGATCAGGTCCTGAACCCCTGACAACCAATGGTAGAATTGAGCCACCATGTGAATTCTTAGGCCACCAAGGTTGTGATGTACTCTCTTTATGGCTGAGGCAAACTAGAAAATGGATGCCCAAGGATTTATATAGTGCAGAAGCCAACAAAGAAAATCAAAACAGGTTGTTGTTGGTGTGTGCCTTCAAATAATGTCCAGCTTATGGCAACCCGATCTTGAGTTTTTCTTCGCAAGTTTCCTCATAGAGGGTTTGCCACTACCATTTGAAGCTAGAGGGAAGAAGGAAGAGCAACTTCTTGGCAGCAATTTTAAGTGGTGAGTGTCTGGGTTTTGAAAATCGCTTGGTGGAGTGTGTCTGTTGCAGAGCAGGAGGAGCTTCTGTGAGTCATTAGTGGGAGGAGCCAGGAGGCCAGCTATATATAACTCCTCTCAGACCCCATTCTAGGCCATTTGAAGCTAGAGGAAAGAAGGAAGAGCAGCTTCTCGGTAGCCATTTTAATTGGTGAGTGTTTGGGTTTTTAAAATCTCTCGGGGGGCTGTGTCTGTTGCAGAGGAGGAGGAGCTTCTGTGAGTCACATCTGTGAGTCACTAGTGGGAGGAGCTAGGAGACCAGCTATATATAATTTATTTCCCCCACCTCAGAGGTAAGTGATTACAACTTAGCAACCAGGAGATCTGTATACAGTTACATTCACAGTAGATTGACCTCACTGACAGAGATTGGTGAAATAAGCCAGGCCATTAGGAGGCTTTGACTTTGCTGTTTACCAGGGGATTTTATTTGAAGAGGAAGCTCACAATCTTGTTTCAGTGCCTTCTTAAGACTTCTCACAATGGGCACTGAAGGAACTGCTGCAGTCACCTGCAACACTTGTGGGATGTTTGTCTTCTTGCCTACAGATGTGGAGAACTTCACATGCCCCAAGTGCAAGTTGGTAGCCCTCTTAGAGGAGAAAGTACGGCAGCTGGAATCCAGGATAGTGACACTTCAGCATATCAGGGAGCAAGACATTTTGCTGGACAGAACTGAAGAAATGATTTTGGAAGGGGGCCACACAGAGGAAGTCGCTGAGGGTGAGAAGGTCACTTCATGTACACAGGAGACAGACAGCTGGAGGAATGTCACACAGAGAAGCAGGGAAATCAGGGATAGCTGTGGGAGCTTGCAGCTACAGAATCGTTTTGAAGCCCTTTCACTTATCAAGGAGGATGTGGAAGACCAGCATGGACAGACTTCAGAGACAGAGCAGGAGAGTCTGCGAGTCCCATCACAAGGAACAGTCGCTGCTAAGCCTAGGAGAAGGCGCATGGTCGTGGTGGGGGACTCCTTGCTAAGGGGTACAGAAGCAGTGATTTGTCAGCCCAACAAGATGTCTCGGGAGGTGTGTTGTCTCCCTGGGGGAAAAAAATCCGTGATGTGACGGAGAAGCTGACAAGACTAGTCAAACCTACTGACCAATATCCCTTCCTTTTGGTCCACATGGAAATGAGTGACACAACCTTCAGAATATCCAAAGGGATTATGAGGCTCTGGGAAAGAAGCTGAAAGAAATGGATGCACAGATTGTCATCTCGTCTCTTCTGCCAGTAGAAGGGCATGGTCCAGGAAGAGAGAGGAAAATAGCAGATGTCAACAACTGGCTCTGCAGATGGTGTCGCCGAGAACAATTTGGATTCTTAGATCATGGGCTATGGTTCAATGAAGAGGGACTTCTGGCAAGGGATGGGCTGCATCTCACATCAGTTGGCAGAATCTGATCAGGAGGGCTTTAAACTGAGTTATGTGGGGAAGGGAGACAGCAGTCTGGAAGGAAAAAGTGCTGGAAAAAATAGTCACACTGATATAGAGGGAACAAGGCAAACAGTGCAAGGACCCAACAACAGGAGGAAAAAACATGCACAGGCAAATAAAGGTGACACATGGTCTTCGATGTCTCTACACTAATACACAGAGCATGGGAAATAAGCAAGATGAACTTGCACTCCTAGCACAACAAGGGAAATATGATATAATAGGCATCACTGAAACCTGGTGGGATGAGTCTCATGATTGGAATGTAGAAATAAAGGGTAATAACCTTTTTCAGAGAAACAGGTCAAACAAGAAAGGAGGAGGAATAGCATTATATGTCAGGGATATTTACACCAGTGAAGAGATCCAGGACATCAATACTGAAAGCCAAGTGGAGAGCATATGGATAAAAATTAAAGGAGAGGGAAGCAACAGGGATGTTACTGTGGAAGTCTACTACATACCCCCGACTCAGGCAGAGGAATTGGATGATGCCTTTCTAGAACAGATGACCACACACTCAGAAAGGAGAAATATAGTAGTAATGGGTGACTTCAAATATCCTGATATTTACTGGAATTCAAATTCTGCCAAATCCTCAAGGTCTAGCAAATTCCTCACTTGCTTGGAACACAATTTCATTGTGCAAAAGGTGGAAGAGGCAACAAAGGAGTCAGCTATTTTGGATCAGACCTAGTTGATGGGGTGCAAGTGATGGGATCCTTAGGTGGGAGTGACCATGTTCTCCTGGAGTTTGTTATACAGTGGATAGGTGAAGCTAGGCATAGTCAGACACGAATTCTAGACTTTAGGAGAGCTGATTTCAATAAACTTAGAGAAATACTGGAGATGATCCCATGGTCAAGTACACTAAAAGAGAAGAGAGTTAAAGATGGATGGGAGTATCTCAAAAAGGAGATACTGAAGGCGCAATTTCAAACAGTTCCAATGAGGAAGAAAAATGGGAGATGTCTCAAGAAACCAGGATGGATGACAAAGGAACTTTCAACTGAGCTAAGTTTTAAACGGAACATGTATAAGAAATGAAAAATAGGGAAATCACTAAAGAGGAATTCAAACAAATAGCCAGCACTTGTAGGGATAAAGTCAGAAAAGCTAAAGCGCAGAATGAACTCAGGCTTGCTAGAGAGGTTAAGAACAATAAAAAGGGCTTTTTTGGATATGTCCACAGCAAAAGGAAGAAGAAGGAAATGGTAGGGCCATTGTGTGGTGAAGATGGCAAAATACCAACAGGGGACAGACAAAAGGCGGAATTACTCAACACCTTCTTTGTTTCAGAAAAGGCAAAGGATGCTCAACTTAAGGATAATGGAGCAGAAGACAGACTAGGGGAATTTCAGCACAGAATAAGTAAAGAGACAGTACAGGAATACCTGGTTAATCTAAATGAATACAAGTCTCCAGGACCAGATGAACTACATTCAAAGGTATTAAAAGAACTGGCAAATGTAATATCGGAGCCATTGGCAATAATCTTTGAAAACTCTTGGACCACAGGAGAAGTCCCAGCAGACTGGAGAAGGGCAAACATTGTCCCCATCTTCAAAAAGGGGAAAAAAAGAAGATCCCAACAATTATCACCCAGTTAGTCTGACATCAATTCCAGGAAAGATTCTGGAACAGATTATTAAACAGAGTCTGCAAATATCTAGAAGATAATTCCATAATCATAAAAAGCCAACATGAGTTTCAGAGAAACAAGTCATGCCAGACAAATCTGATCTCTTTTTTTGATAAAATCACCAGCTTGGTAGATGAAGGGAATGCTGTGGATATAGTATGTCTTGACTTTAGTAAGGCCGTTGACAAGGTTCCCCATGACATTCTTGCAAACAAGCTTGCAAAATGTGGACTTGTCAAGGTAACCGTTACATGGATTTGTAACTGGTTGACTGGCCACACCCAAAGGGTGCTCAACAATGGTTCCTTTTCATCCTGGACAGAAGTGACAAGTGGGGTCCCACAGGGTTCTGTCCTGGGCCCAGTGCTATTCAATATCTTTATTAATGACTTGGATGACAGTATTGAGGGCCTAGTTATCAAATTTGCAGATGACACCAAATTAGGAGGAGTAGCTAATAGCCCAGAGGACAGGTTCAAAATTCAAAATGACCTGAATAGACTAGAAAGCTGGGCCAATGCTAACAAAATGAAATTCAACACAGAGAAATGTAAGGTTCTGCACTCAGGGAGGAAAAATGAAATGCACAGATATAGGATGGGGGACACCTGGCTGAATGAGACAACATGTGAAAGAGATCTAGGAGTCCAAGTAGACCACAAGTTGAACATGAGTCAACAGTGTGATGCAGCAGCTAAACTCAACACATCCAACATGTAAAAAGGCTAATGCAATTTTAGGTTGCATCAATAGAAGTATAGTGTCTAGATCAAGGGAAGTAACAGTGCCACTCTATCCTGCTTTGGTCAGGCCCCACCTGGAATACTGTGTCCAGTTCTGGGCAGCACAACTCAAAAAGGATGTGGAGAAACTGGAGCATGTCCAAAGAAGGGCCACTAAAATGGTGAAGGGTCTGGAAACTATGCCCTATGAGGAACGTTTTAGGGAGCTGGGAATGTTTAGCCTAGAGAAGAGAAGGTTAACAGGTGATATGATAGCCTTGTTTAAAGGCTATCATGTCACATTGAGGAGGGAGCAAGTTTTTTTTTTTTTCTGCTGCTCTAGAGAACAGGACCCAGAATAATGGATGCAAGCTCCAGGAAAAGAGATCCTACCTCAACATTAGGAGGAACTTCTTGACAGTAAGGGCTGTTCGACAGTGGAACACACTCCTTCGGAGTGTGGTGGAGTCTCCTTCCTTGGAGGTCTTTAAGCAGAGGATGGATGGTCATCTGTCGGGTATGTTTTTATGGAGAGTTCCTGCATGGCAGGGGTTGGACTGGATGGCCCTTGTGGTCTCTTCCAACTCTATGATTCTATGATTCTCTGGGCTGAGAGAGTGGATTTGCCCAAGGCCACACCATGAGTTTCCATGGGTGAGTCAGGAGTTAAGCCTGGGTCTCCTAGCATCGTAGCCCAACATTACACCATGCTGGCCCGCAAGAAGGCTAGCAGCAAAGAAAAGTTAACTCCCCTATCCTACATCAGCCTTCATATCTATTTGCAGGTTCTAACTGCAAAGCAAATGCAGAAAGTATACCAACAAGGGTTGTATCTACACTCTAGAAATAATGCAGTTTGACACCACTTCATCTGCCACAGCTTCATCTTTGGATTTGGATTTGTAGCTTTGTGGAGTATTAGCACTCTTTGGCAGATTAGGCTAAAAGCTTGTAAAATAACAAATCCCTGAATTCCATAGGATGGAGCTACCACTTAAAGCGGTGTCAGCTGCATTCTTTCTACAGTGTAGATGCACACAGTTACTAATGCAAATGAATAATTTCATGCCACTGGAGAGCTATTAATGTTTGCACATGATGATAACATGAAATTCTAACCCCAGCTGCCTAGTGGCAATGGCCCAACTCACAACATAAGCTTTTCTGAGCAAAAGTTTTTCAGAGATGGTTTGCCACCATCTTCCTCTAACTGAATAATCTCATGTACAGTGGTCCCCCGGGATCCGAATCCCCCGGGGAACGAAATCCCCGGGACCCGAAACCGCCGGGGGTAAAAAAAAGCCCCCAGGATCCGAAGAAAACCCCGGGTTGCGAAAAAAATTCGCAACCCGGACGCTTTAAAACAGCGCGCTTTGGCGCACTGTGCATTGGTTAAAGCGGTCCGCCGGGTAACGAATGACTTCCGGGATACGAAGGTAACCCCGGAATGGATTACCTTCGTAACCCGGGGGACCACTGTACTTAATTTCCTTTTACAGTAACAAAGTATAGCAAAATCTGTCTACAATTACAACTTAAGTAGGATAGTGCCACTCCTTTTGTGGTCTAACTGTAACTGTTTTAATAGAACCAACAGCATGTAACAGATATAGAATGGATGTCTTCTCAAGCAAAAGGCAATGGCAGGAGGGTGTGGGGACAGCATGATGGATGGAAAGATGTTCTAGCATGAGAACTGACCTTCTTTATTTGGTGATTTATTTTCAAGGGTACCCCTCCCCAACAACTCTGATTTCTGAAACATCTGACCTTTGAAGCATCTGATCTCACTTAGCCTGTGGTCTGAAGTGTGAAGTTTGCTTGGTGTCCCCTCAATCAGAGTAATATGCTGTCAGTGGGCACAGAAGAGGGCCTTCTCTGCTGTGGTACCCAAGTTATGGAGCATCCTCTTCCTGGAGGCCTGAGAGATGCCTATGTTGCTGTCATTCCAGCACCAAGTGAAAACATTGTTGTCTACAAAAGCCCTTGGGGCCTACCTAGTGTTATACAGCACCACACATGTGCATGGTTTTGAATACTTGTAAAGTAATTTCAGTAATTTAACTCTGTCTTCTTTCAGCTTCCTAAACTGTTTAGGATGTTTTTGCCTTTTGAAATCATTGTTACTGTTTGTATTGTTTGAAATTGATTGTGTTGATTTTATTGTACACCAGCCTGAGACCTTTAGATAGATGGGATGTAAATATTTCAAGGAAGGAAGGAAGTATAGGCAAAGTATAGTCTTCAGGCCACATGCAATTCCCAGGCCATTTTTGCACTTCCCAATTAAAAAAAAAATTCAGCACCAATTTTGCTGCTGTCAGAAGCCTCCAGGTGTGGCAGTTTTGCATGGAAACTGGCTGTACTCCCTGTTCCATATCAATCTAAAACTTGTACACAGAAAAATCCTTGTTTTCTGGGTTAACCTACTCTTTGAATGGTGCCGAGGGCTGAAAATCACCATCCTCTGGCACACACACACACCTCAACTTTCCTTCCTACTGGCCTCATGGAAATGCTGGCTTGAGAGAAGGACTTAGCTTTCCAATTTGCCATGAAATTTCACAGGTCATGCTTGTACCTGACAATTTGGGGGTTGTAAAGGACATGCCGGAAGGGCTGTCTGGAGACATCCGAAAGCCAGTGCTCCTTGCCTACCTGGTAAAGATGACATGATCTATTTCGGGTGCTGTCTACCTGAGGCAATGCCTTTTTCTCTCTCTATAGCAGGCCTCAGAAGATGGTAGACAGTCCTCCCCCACCCCTATTTTTTCCCTTTGTAAATGAACATGACACCCCACAATGGGATGGAGAGATTCACCTCTGCATCATAGGTTAAATGAATATTCTGAGGGTATTGATTCTTAAATTCTTCTAGTAGCTGGAAGGATGTGATTGGCATCCATAATCAGTTGGGGGTGTGTGATTTATTCTGAAGTAAATGTACCAGCTTTTTTCTCTCACCCACCATGTGATTTCTGGGTATGACTGTGAGACTGAAGCCTAATATTTATATATGTTGAGATGTATAGATATACATAATTTGGTAGAAGCCCTGAAAATAACCCATGAAAAATCCACATACTTTTACAAAATAGAAGGGTTTGTGCTCATTTGTTTTCTTTTGTATATGCAGAGACAGAATTTTGAATAAGAGATGGAGAAGCTTAGGCCTTCTGAATGCTTTGGCCCTTGACTCCCACAGTGGAGCATGTCTACACTAGCAAAAAAAATCCAGTTTACCTTTGGGTTACCCAGTTCCACTGTGACCATGGGCTTATCTACATAGACCAAGGCATGTCTGGAAGAACTGTCCACACAGCAATCCCTTTCAAACAAACTTCGGGCTGATAAATCACAGTATGTGCAGCCACATGGCCATGGCCACTCAAGGGTCTTTTTCTGCACTCACCGTGCATGCAAATATATGAATTTCTGAATTCCTCCCAGTAGCTTTGCACTGATGTCTCTGCAGAACATGGTCTACGCAGACACAAATACCTGCATTTTCCTCTCAAAACTGGGATAAGTACCCACTCCCCCCCCCCCCGGATTAAAACCTAGAGGTGATGAAAAGGATCAGATTTGGTCCCAATTATCCCAAGCATTATTTGGACAGCCTGCTGTGAAAAGAAGGTGAGACTATTTTATTCAACCTATGTAGAGGCTGTTGGATACTTTAGGTCAAACATCTAGAATAAGGACCAAGGCTTCCTAGGGAAAGACAAAAGGGGTGATCCTAAAAGTGGAAAACCCAATAGCAGAACTTGGGGAAGTTTCTGTTTTGGATTAAAACTTCGAGAACTGCTCAGGCAGCACAGACTATGCTATTTGGGGATTCAGAGAATTGTAGGCCAAAACACTTTTTTTTTTTTATTTTGCCCCATACAGAGGACATTCTAATCTTGAATTATTATTTTTTAATGGTGAAAAATGTGTTTCTCAAGTTTCAGGAAACCATGATGATAGGAATCCTGGACTGACAAGAATCTTGACAGTTCAGGATGCATTCTGTGCAAAATTCACCCAAAGTATTTTTGTGCAGAAAACAGTATACTTTTTTGTAACAGCATGTTTTGCACAGGATTTTTATGTTCTGAACAAAACTATATGTTTGCTATATAGAAAATTCTGTTTTCAGCACAAAACAGCCATGTACATATTTCTGAACTCCTCATGACTCACAACAACATTGCTATGGAGTGCGACACACACACACACACAAATATTTGGATTTTCCATTCAAAACCAGGATAAATGCCCACAAATTAGGCACAATTTGGCCTGGTGAATAGTCTTTTGTTAACTATGTGGTTTTTGAAGTCTTTTTCACAGTAGGAAGAATATTGCTCAGATTACTTGTTGTTTCCTGTAAGAAAAAAATTAGAAAAAAAATGCATTCTTATTCTGATCTCAGAGGCTCCATTACATCTGAAATGTCAGGCCCTTGCCAAGAGGGCTTATATGTAAGCAGAGCCCATTTTTGCCCCCTCCTTTTGCTTCTTTTGCCCTTTCACCCCAAAACTTTTCTCACTGCAAGCAAAAGGAAGGAAATGTTTTGGAAATATTCTGCTGTGCATCTCCATTTCTGTGCAAGATGGAAGCAAAGCAAAAGGCTACTCCTACCCACTCTTGCCTTTTATGAGGTTGGAAGTCTGGGAAATATAACAATGCTCAGCACTTAATATGTTAAAGATGCCACAGAGAGAACAATTGTTGTTGTTGTGTGCCTTCAAGTCATTTCCAACTTGTGGCAATACTAAGGCGAACCTGTCACATGATTTTCTTGGCAAGATTTGTTCGGATGGGTTTATTTATGCCTGCCTCTGAGATAAGAGAGTGTGATTTGCCTAAAGTCACCCAGTGAGTTTCCATAGTTGAGTGGGGATTCAAACCCTGGCCTTCAGAGTCAGGGATTGCATCTTCACTGCAGAATTAAGACAGTTTGGTACTGCTTTAACTGCCATGGATCCATCCTACAGCATCCTGGGATTTATAGTTCTATGATGTACCAGAACTCTTTGGCAGAGAAGACTAAGGACCTTGTAAAATTACAAATCCCAAGATTCCATAGGATGAGGCTACAATAGCAGAAGTGATAGGGTTAAGTATTTTCCAATGACACAACTTCTTATTTCTTCTCCATCTATGCTAACCTCTCTGAGATGTAAATGGAGACTCTTAAGGATCTCTCCATCTCATCTCTTCTCTTCTGGTCCCCTTCTTCTCTCACTTCTACCAAATTGAAATTAGCTGAGTCCAGTCTTACTTTTAACATCTTTGATGGACTCTATCAATAAAGCCATAGACTGACATCATATTGGTTGGTGCCAACTCGAGTAGACCCATTCAATCAATTGTTGCATGGTGAGTCAACACGCATGCCCCAACTCTGCCCCCATGCCAGTGTGATGCCATGTGCTGCACCACATAGACAGCGGTGTCACGGGTCTTCTATAGGAGGCTTTAGGACAAGAGTGGGCAATTTTGGCAAAGGAAGAGGACACATATCAATCTCCCACACACCTGTCACTGGCTCCAGCAGACCAGTTGGGCTTTGCTGTTATATTACATTAATTATATATGATATTATTATATTCAGATTTTAATAATAATAATAATAAATTTTATTTATACCCCGCTCTTCAGCCAAAGCTATCAGAACTGTGATATCTTTGTGGCCTAAACATTGATTTCATATTCCAGATGGATGGAAGCTTTCCACATGCCTTCCAAAGAACAGACTGAAATATAACATGAAACAGAAACCTCTGCTGATGACTCATGGGAAGGTCCTTTGGGAGGTTATCTTTAATGTATTACCCCAATGCCAAGACACCTGCATCTTTTGATTGAATGTCCCTTCACATTCTGAGGAATTATCCCATTCTCAAAATTCCCTTCCTAATTTATGATCTGAGTACTGGAATACATTCTATGTTTTCAGAACGTAAAATGAGCACAAAGGTGGGGACATCACAAGCCTTCAACACCACAAGCCAGCACAAGCATATATTAGATCACCCATGTCATACTCTTCCTTTTCATTTCTTTCACACTAGCATCACTAGAGAGTGCTGCATAGATCAGAAGGTCCATAGTCGCAATACTCATCCCAGTGCTCTTTGCTTTGCATCCAAGTTGGCGCTCTTTCTCTGTCCTCACTCACCCAACCACCAAGACAAGGTCTTTTTCATCTCTTATCCTCTTGCCAAATAAGAGAGTTTTGAAAATAACAACAACAAAATGCAGGCCTATAACTAACATCTTCATGTTTTTCCCCTCCTGTATGATCTTTAACACCTTGCCTGATGAAGAAACCAGTGGAGCGTCAAACATTTGCAACATGTATTTTGTATATTTTAGTGGGCCCAATAAAGGTTTCACTGTTTGGTGGATTTTGCATGGTATTGGACTTTGCTGTATGACCAACACAGCTACCCCTGAATATGTTTTCTGTTTGTTTGTTTAACAAGCCTTTATACCAGGAACTGTCAAGTGTGGCCAAAGAGCTGCTTGTGGTCCACCAAAATGTTTCTGTGGGTACCAGGCCACTCTGCGTGTACCAGGCCATACTTTGAGACCCAGCTTTGGAAAATAAGGCAGAGTGTAAATCAGGGTGGGCAAAGAGCAGGCCAAGGGGAACTGAGAAATACCAAAGCCACCAGAGTGCGCCCCCCACTTTGTTTTTTTAAAAAATATGCTGATTTTCAGGTGAAGTTGGCTTAAAACCAGATGAAAATGTGGCAGTGTATTCTCCAGTTCCCAGCACTCCTAATCCTACAAGCCAGAAGAAAAAAAGAGAAGAAAAAAGACCTGAACATCATCCAAAATAGCAGGCAGAAGTGTTGCAACATCACTTCCAGCACACCAAAACATAATGGTGCAGCCCACTGAAGGGGTATGAATGGAAAACTGGGCCCTACCCACTTCACAGTTTCCCACCTCTGTTGTAAATAAACCAATAACAAAACTATTATCAATACAATGGTCAAGATCCTCCTTTGTATTTTGGAGGTATAAAGCTAGACGCATGTTGTAACGTGGTAATTGTGATGTGCTGCCTTTTTACTGAATACTAATTGGGTCCTCCATTGTGTATCTCTCCTTGTGTCTGCTTATTGTCTCACTGTGCAATACAGAACGCACAGTGACTGTTTCTGCAAGCCCGAGAATCAAGAAGGCATTGACAAACAGTTATCAACTACCCAATCCAGCTGCATGGCTAGAATCCTGTTGGTGAGTCACAATTGAATCAATTGTTGGATGGTGAATCAATGCATAAGAAAATCAAAATGATTCAATGGCTATACCATAGTTTGAACTGAAAATAGGATTTAGGCCCATGTGAAATGGTTACCCTTGTGGAACTCCAGTTATGCAAAAAATAAATTAAATATAAGCACAATTTTTGTTGATGTTGTTGTTAATTGCCTTTGTGTTGATCTTGACCCATGATGACCCTGCTGATGAGACATCTCCAAGACCCCTGTTTTCTATTCCTCTGCCCATTTCCTGCAAACTCATACTCATGACCTCTTTAATAAAGTCTAGCATGTAACCTTCCCCTCTTTCCTCTTCCCTTCACCTTTCCTAGCATTATTGTTTATTCCAGTGATTCAAGTCTTCTCATGATGTGTCCTAAGTTCACCAGTCTAAGTTTTGTCATCTTGGCTTCCAAGGAGGTTTCTGGCTTGATCTCCTCTAGGTCCCATTTGTTTGTCTTTTTGATGTCCATGGAATCCTCAGCACTCTTCTCCAGCACCACATCTCAAATGAATTAGTTTTCTTCTTATCATCTTTTTTTAGCTGGCCAGCTCTCACATCCATACATGATAATAGGCAATACAATGGCTTGTATGATTCTAACTTTTGTGGTAAGTTGTGTATCTTTCCATCTTAGGGTCTTTTTTAGTTCTACTTCTTAATCTTCTAATTTCTTGGTTGCAGTCCCCATTCCTATCAATGTTTGATTCCAGATATAAAAACTCTTTTACTGTTTATCTTTCCTCATTGTCTAGTTTGAGTTGTTTAAGTTCTCCATTATCATTATTTTTGTTTTCTTTATATTCAACATTAAGCCTGCCTTTGTACTTTCTTCTTTGATCTTTCTTAGTAGTTGTCCAAGGCCTAAGAGGTTTTCTGCTAGTGTTATGGTGTCATCAGTATATCCCAGATAAGCACAATAGCTGAAAAAAGAAGAACTGCATGGGTTTGGTATGAGTATTGGATTATGACTCTGGAGACTAGGGTTCAAATCCCACTTGCCATGTAAACCCACTGGGTGACTCTACATGAGTCACACTCTCTCAGCCTCAGAGGATGGCAATGGCAAACCCTCTGATGAAACTTACTAAGAAACCTCATGATAGAGTCGCTATAGGGTAGCCATAAGTTGGAAATTACTTGAAGATGCACAGCAACAACAACAGCATGGGTAATGGAACTTAATGAAAGTGTGTCATCAACAGGATTCCAGACACAATTTTTCAAGACAAAAAAAGGAGGCTTAATTTCCTTTCCTGAAAGCTTGATATGAAATAGTTCACATTTTAAATACATTAAATCTGCACTCACTGTCTGTATTGTTTAGCATTAAAAACTTATTTTTTTCAAGACCAGAAGTGGACTTCTTGCTACTACTGGTTTCTTTTTTAAATTTTTCTTTCCTTCTTTCTCACCTTTTTTAATTTTTTTAATTTTTTTTTTATTTTTTTATTTTTTTATTTTTTTTGGCAGTCCATAACTTAAGCCAGCCAAAACTAAGCTGACAACTGTTACCTAGAGGGAATTTTCTTTGGTCAAGTGCAGATTGTGCAATGACCAACTCCAGTCAATTCCATCAGCAAATTATAAGTTTGAAAGTATGAATTGATAGTTTTTAATATGTATTGATTTTATATGGTGTCTTAACTGATGTTGTGTGTGGGTATTTTAAACTGGTGTTATGTGTCCAATGTGTTCTGTTTTAATCTGTTGTTGTTTGTTCCCCCACCTGGAGCCAATGGATAATAAATTAAATAGATACCCTGAAGCCTTGCCATTCAGCAACAGAGCAATACACAGATTAAAATGCAAATCACTTCCCCTCAACCAACAGTATATATACTCCACTCTCTTCCATGCCAGCATTCTCTGACAATGCCAGCCACAGCTGCTGGTGAAATGTCAGGAAGCAACTCTTCTAGAACATGGCCTCATAGCCTGAAAAGTCCACAAAAAACTATGGATGCCATGAAAGCCTTCAACTTCACATATTAAGTTAGTTCAACTTGTAGTCTGAACATATCATATGTAAAGCAAGATTGGATTCAAAGGAAGGAGGCGTGGAAATTGGAGGAACATCAACAATTGAAGTTATGCAGATGATGCCATACTACTAACATAAAATAGCAAAGACCTAGAGCCATTACTGAAGAAAGTCAAAGAAGAAAGTGCAAAGGCAGATTTACAGTTGCTCGTGAAGAAAATAAGAGAACGATCAAACAGATGGTGCACCTAACTTTAAAGTTGGCAAAGAAAACAGTGAAATAGTTTTAAGATTTTCCAGACTTTGGCTCAGTCATTAATCAGAATAGAGACTGTAGTTGAGAAATTAGAAAAAGGCTGGGACTTGGATAACCTCACCTGGCCCAACCTGCCAAAGCCTAACTATGGCCTGGGACCACCCTCAGGCCAAAACTAGGGCTCAGGACCACACAGCAACAATGGCACCATTGTTACACAGCGTAGTCTACACATTGCGCATATCGATGACGTCACTTGTGTGCCATGTCCAAACAGTGTGGTGTGCACATGACGTCACCACGTCATCCCAGGGTGTTTACAGCAGCCTGGCAGCTCAACCGGAAGGAGCCCCAAAATGACCGCCCCCTTTCTCCTCATGCGTGTCAGGGTTCAGTAGGGGCATAACGCTGCACAAGCACCCCTTTTCTGGGCCAAGGGACAAACAGCATTTGGCCACTTCTCTTTGGCCCTGACAAATGTAAGATTGGGGCCACAGGTCGGGTGTGCAGTGCAAGATGCGCTGTAAAAAGATCCTGCACTTCGCATGTTCTTTTTACTGCAGAGGGGGGCCACGCGGTTTCACTGCTGTGGCCTCCCTCCAGAGGGAAAACGGATGCCTGCAGCCCGCCCTCTCAGGGAGGTCTGTCGAGCCCCTATGCAGCTGATATTGAATGCTATCCATTGTTCTTGTTGTTGTTGTGTACCCCCCTGTGTAGAAAATTAGCCAACATATCCACCCTAGTTACTCACCCCCTGTGCTGTACATGATTTGTTTTCCCCTTTTCATTGCATCATGTGATTTGAAACCTCAGAAATGGGGAGGATTAGAAACATTCCCAAATTAATTAAATAAATGAATAGAATGGAATTCAAAAGAAAGTGAGAGCATGTTAATATGACTTATTGCGTGAGTCTTTTCTCCCATTTTGCATTAGGGGGACTCGGTGAACAATAAACAGACATTTCCATGAGAGCTTCCCTAAGCTGATATGCATGTAAGGTATTATCTTTGGCTCAGTATTCGCTTCTGGGTGGAAGGGGAAGAAATATAATTGCACTTCCATTCAGAAATCAACCGTGGGAATAAGGAATCCTACTCATTTTATGCACACTTGCCTGAAGACTTTCTCCTTAAAACAAATTACAGCAACTTCTATGCAACTCACACTCAAAAGCTAATTCTAACCCCTACAGCCAAACTCTAAAATTAAACTTTAATCTAGGATATAAACAATTTTGTGTGCTTGTGATCTGTTTTAGTGACTTTCGTCTGCCTGGTATTTTCTTTTGTTCTTAGTTTTGCCCTCCTTCTGAATACAAGATTGGAAAAAGATGGGTTTAATTTGTGCTTCAGTGCTTTAATGAGGAAAGGAAGGGGGAAATGAATGTGCCCCTGAGCAAGTGCAGAGTGTATTTTTCTCACCAGCAGCTCTCTCAGGCATAGGAATAACAGCAAGTATTTTTTTCCAGCAAGCTGGAAGAGAAATATTGCAAAAGTCCAGGTCAGGAAGGGGAATTACCTTAATGCCAAACAATGAATGGACAGATGTGAGAAAAGTGGAGTTTAGAAATGTTATGTTTTGGACTTTGACTCCTAGATCCCCAAGTTAGCTAGAGGAGTTAGGGGATTATAGTTCTAAAGGTAACACTTAAATTATTTCAATTATTTCAAATTGTTTAAAGTTATTTTTAATAACTTCCCTTGTGTCTCACTCTGTGCTTTTTTAGTATAGGACAGGGTAAAAATAAATTTTAGCAGTATTACTATTATAATTATTATTAGTAAGCAAAAAAAAAGGTAATATGTATATTGCTAAATTGTTACAACCTTTTAACCTGCTTTAACCTGTTAAACTGATTGATATGTTTTTAGTCTGTTCAAATTACCATCTATTGTCTTCAATGCTAAATTGTTTCAGACAATTGTAATTGATAGTTTTTAGTAGGTTTTTCAGGCTATGCGGTCATGCTCTAGAAGAGTTTTTTCCTGGTGTTTTGTCAGCATTTTCAGAGACATTCTAATTGATTTTACCTGCATACTACCCTGAGATACTGGGTGGGATGTCTACATGGGCCAAATAAAATGGTCTCACCTAGTTTTCACAGCAAACAGTCCAAATGATGCATGGGACTACTGAGGCAGAATCCAGGCCATTTTTTTATCATCTCAGGGCTTTAATCTGGAGCGGGGGGGGGGGGGGAGTGGGAATTTATTCAAGTTTTAAGTGGAACCATTAGATATTCATGCAAATGTGTGGACCTCACTCCATAATAATGGCCGTGTACAGACCGGTGAAAAGCGCCAGCCTGTGGGAAGGGTGAGGATTGAGAGTCTGCACGCCTGAAGCCCTACTGCCACAAGCAGGGCATCATTGTGACGCGTGCCGGTCTACACAGTGCACACCATGGTGATGCACCTCTGGTGCAGCACCCAAACAGTGTTGCGCAGAAAGGGAATCATCATGGTGCATCACCACACCTATGACGCCCCTTCCAGGGAGCAAGAAGAAGCTGCATGCAGTTGCCGTGGCCCCAAACTGAAGTAAAAAGGTGTGATGTTCATTTGCCCATCTGTACAGCCCCAATGTTAGTGTGTGGCTGGAGGGAGGAGTTCAGAACTAAACACATTCACATGCATGGAGATGGAAAAGAAAACCCAGAGCAGCCATGGCCATGTGGTCACAAATGCTGTGATTTATCAGACCAGAGTGTGTTTGAAAGATACAACTGGGTGAACAGTTCTCCCAAATTCACCTCAGTGTGCATAGACAAGCCAATAGTTGCTGCAGATTGGGGTTACCCAAAGGTAAAATGGATTTTCCTCTATATGTGCCCATACAGAGTCAAATCATTGCTCCATCTACTGGAAGAGTGGGAGTTATGAAGCTTGCAAGGCAACATGCAGCCCATGAGGGACTTGGCACGTGTTGTTGTTGTTGTTGTTGTTATTTGCCTTGACATGACCCTATCGTGGAGTTTTCATGGCAGGATTTTTTCAGAGGGGGTTTGTCATTGCCATCCTCTGAGGCCAAGGCAGTGTAACATGCCCAAGGTCATGTGCCACCAAGAATAAATGGGTTTTAAATTTTTTAGAACCTAAAAAAACACTCCTTTCTCTTTCAGAAATGTGTGAAATGTGTTTTAAAGAATCTTTTTTTGGGGGGGGAGGGGAGGTTCCCAACTCCAAAAGAGAGAGAACTCCCCTTTGAAATCCCTAATGGTGACTGGCATTGGCACACTCATTTTCAGTTGCCCAGAAGGAGAGTTCAGCATTGTGAGAAAGGGCTCCAGAGATCCAGAAGTCTCCTTTAAAAAATACTTCCATACAAAATCCTTTGTGATTGTATGCTTCCTGCATATTATTTAACATTAACATCAAACATGCTCCCTGCATGTAGCAAACTAGCTCATCAAGGCCACAGCTAAATCTTTGATCTATAGATGTTGTTGAACTGCAACTCCCTTCATTCCTAGCCAGCACAGCAGTGGTAAGGAATTGTCCAATTCAACAACTGATGGGATAAAACTGCCTGCCTTTAGAGTGCTTCCTTGGAAATTTCTATCCTACATTCAATGGGTTGTTGTTGTTATGTGCCTTCAGATTGACTCCAGCTTATGGCAATGCTAACCAACTTATGGTTTGCTTGCTAAGACTTGTCCACAGGAGATGTCCCATTGCCTTTCCCTAAGGCTGAGAAGGTTTGAATTGTGGGCAGGGTCAGCCAGTGAACTTCCATAGTTGTGTGGCAGGAGATTGGCCCTTGTGGTTTCTTCCTTCCTTATGATTCTGTGATTCTTACGGAGGCTTACACAATTTTTGCAAAGCATTAAAATAACAATCTTAAATGAAAGTCACCCTTTCCATCTCTATTCTGAAGTGTTTTTGCAAATTTGAAATGTGAAGAACCAAGGGAGCAATTCTGCATGTGCATCTCACTGTCCCAGCTTCCCCACATGTAAAAATCCCCTTAGCTTCAGCCATAGTCGTATCCCACTGGGAGCCACAGATCTACTGCCTGGATCACATTTGCTGTGTGCCATCAGTGAAACGGGCAAGCTGCCATACCATTAAAGCAATTATTCCTATTCTCTCCGATACGAAAGCATTAGATGCTGTCCCTTGGAATGGCATACCTCAAGGGATTGAATTGTAACAGCTTTATCCAGACAGATCATGTGTGTGTGTGTGTATTTGTGTGTGTGTGTGTGTGTGTGTGTGTGTGTAAGTGCAGGGTCAGAGTGGAGAGAAGAGAAAAGCAGCACAGAGGCACTGGGCTGTAAAGAGTTAAAAAGAGTTCAAAGTGCGCAGAACTGTCTTTTCCAAAGTTGATGCGGCAATTCGCCATCCAGCAAGAACCTGTTCAAGATCCTCTGATAAGTCAGACAGAATTCACAGGAGATTACCATACAGCTCCTGCCAAGCTGTGCTGCAGCACGGGTAATAGATACACTCCAGTACTAAATCCTAAAAGGCCCCGGCTACATCTGTCAAGCATGCCCTGGAAAAGCACCTTCAGTTCAGATGTTATCACTGTTCTGCCTGCATCAGAAGATTTAGTGTCCACCCTGGAGGTTGCTATCGCTGCACAGTTTTTCGGGGGCAAAACAACAAGGAAGAAAGATGAGAGGAGAGAGAAAGAGAGAGGGGGAAGGAGGGAGGGAGGGGGAGAGAGAGAGAGAGAGAGAGAGAAGGGGAGAGGGGAAGAGAGATGGAGGCAAGAGGAGAAAGGGAGGGAAGAGGTAGGACTAGAAAGGAAAATTATTCTTGCTTAAAGCAAATGGAAGAAAGTGAAGCACTAGCAGACAAATTGGACTCCCCACTCCTGGCCCTGCTGTGGAGAAAATTCCCCAATCCCACATTACAATGGTGCTGATGTTCTAAGATGATTAGCTAGGACATCTCTCAATTCCCTGGACGGTGACACTCGGAAGATGATCTTCTAGTAAGTGACTCTTTCTCCCAAAGTGAAGCGAGCGGAGGGGGGGGGGGGAGAACCCTCCAACAACAAACCAAGCTAGTGAGAGCTAAGATGACGGATGCAAAGTGCCAGGCCTTGATCATCAATTGGGAAAATGGCCTGGAAAGGACTGTTTTTTTTCATAAAGCAAACTGGGAAGGTGAGCAAAGAGGAAAACACCTAGTAAGATCTATGCCAGAGAGGCAGAGCCAAAAAGGCAAGTTTTTATCAGACTTTTAAACACGAGTGTGGACAGGAAGAAGATGGAGAATAAACCTTAGGTCCCTTTGACACTACATAGTTCTAAAATCTGAGATTTGTAAAAGTGGGAGGCACTAGAGCTCCCTCAAACTACACATCCCAGGATTTTACAGGATGCCACCGTGGCAGTTTAGGTTATATAAAGATTGTTGTTGTTTTGTGCCTTTGAGGACTCTTTCATACAAGGCTAAATTGGAAGTATAATTTAAGGTCAATTCGAATGCAATCATGGGTTTTATGTTATTGCAAATTAACTCTTCACATGCAAATTCGGGCAAGAGGGAAGCCAATTCGAATGCAATCATGGATTTTACCTTATTGCGAATTAAAGCTTCGCATGCAAATTCGGGCAGGAGGGGGTTATTTTCGGGTAATGGGAAGTAATTCCGAACGGAGCAGGGGTTCATGTAAATTCGCTAAACAAGCGAATTTACATAAATCCGCAATGGCTCCATTCGGAGTTGGGAGAAATTCCTCCCCGTTTGAAAGAGTCCTCAGTTGCTCCCGACTTGTGGCCACTCTAAGGAGAACATATCAAAGGGGTTTCTTGGCAAGTTTCTTCAGAGGGGGTTTGCCATTGCCATCCTCTGAGGCTGAAAGAGTGTGACTTTCCCAAAGTCACCCAGTGGTTTCCATGGCCCAGTCGAGATTTGAACCCTGGTCTCCAAAGTCATAATCAGACACTGAAACTACTACACTCCAGTGGCTCACATCAAGATACATCAAAACATGCAACGTGAAATAAGCTTTTATCATCCTGGGTTCAAACGAGAGGAAGAAGCAATCTGGATGACAAAATGCTTTGTTCCTCTTTTAAGTCATTACCTCTGTAAGAAGGCATTATTTAAATGCTCTCTAAAGAATGTTTTTAAAATTGCTTTGAATATTCTCCATGAAGCTGATGCTGGAGATGGACTGTTGTGCACACCTTTTTCTTCCAGCTGTTGTTGTGTGCCTTCAAATCATTTCCAACTTATGGTGACCCTAAGGCAGTCCTACCACAGGGTTTTCTTGGCAAGATTTAATTTGGCTTTTTTTTCCTGTGAGGCACTCTGAGAGAGTGTGACTTGCCCAAGGTCACCCAATGGGTTTCCATGGCCAAGCAGGGATTAATGCTGGTCTCCAGAGTCCTAGTCCACCACTCAAACCACTACATCATGCTTGCCCTGTATTTTCCTCCATTAAAAATCGGTCAACCTGTTCCTCAACATTACCTGAAGGCATCAGTGCTGATGCACAACTTGGCTTATGCTTTATAATTATGAAGTTTGCAAATTAAGGGAAACAGAGGATCACCAGGCATGGCAGAGCCCTTTTAGTAGAAAAGTGCACACAAAGAAACACACACACGCACCAACAACCCTCCATTCAATTCCAGTATATCTGGCTCCATATCATTCCCTCTAAACGCAAACTTGGGAAGTGAGCGCTGACAGGATTGTAGCCAAAAGGGCATTATTTAAACCAAGGCAATAACAAAACAGAATCCTGTGACTAATGCTTATTTGACTTTTGCACAAGAGTTGTATAAGAATCTGCAGCACTCTCAGATGTGTGAACACAGCAACCTACCTGATTATTCTGGACCCCCCAAGTTCCTTCACAATCGCATGGTGTTCTGACAGTGGAAGATTCATGTTCCATTGACTCTAAATGGGATTTCAGCGCGCCCCCCCCCCCCCACACACACACACTGAGGATCCATGACTTCACCTCTGTAGCTGGTTTTTCCACTTGTGTCAATCACAACTGTTTCACGCTGCCATTGTGCTCTTAGTAGCTGCGACAAATTCTTTTTATTAGTAAACAGATATCATCTCTCTCCTCCTTCATCTCCTTCTTTTCCTCCTTTTCCCAGCAATGTAGACCCACTGGGTGTCACACACTCTCAGCCTCAGAGGATGGCAGTGGCAAACCTCCTCTGAAGAAACTTTTCAAGAAAACTGCATGATGGGATGTCATCTTAGGTTTGCTAAAAGACAGAAATGACTTGCAAACACATAACAACCAAATATATAAAACAACCATCATGTAACAACACAACTAGCATTCCATTAGGGGCATGTGTGAGCATAAGTCCACCTTGCAGTTATGTTTTAATTTTATTATTATTATTATTATTATTATTATTATTATCAGTATTTTGGAGATTGTTATTATCTTTCTCCTTCTGCAGTGGCCAAAGTTTCCCCGACCTTTCCGACTTACTGTTGAGCAATGATAGACACACATCCACAGCCATTCTGTTGCTGGTGAGCAGAGGAGAATGGATACACATTCTGGCTATGTCCATGTGTCCATATGCAGACCAATAACATTATCTACTAAGAGTTCTGTAGGACACCAAATAGACCTTAAAGGAAGATATCCTCTGTGTCTGCTTATGTGCACATAGTTGGACACTTCTCCAATCCTCTCCACCTGCTCCCCAACAACAACAGACTCTCCAAGGAGGCTACCACACTATGATCAACCATGTAGGAACTTGGCCTATGAGTGTGGATTTACTCAGAAATAAGACATAGTATTTTGACCACTCTGTTTTACTATTGAGCCACTCTAAGTTCCTTTCAAAAACAATTAAAATGGGATTTAAAAAAAGATTTCAAAACGTACACAGAAAGTCAACCTCAACAGAGTGCTTTCAAAAAAAAAATCTCTTCGCGAAAGGAAGGCATTCCCCTACATGGCCCTCTGGCCCTTGCATTCATAAGTGATTTCTGCATGTTTGCTCGGCTTGATGCTGACATAAATCTTCGACTAGTTCAAAAAAGAAAGGACTTTGATTCTGACCTTCTGCTGTCAAAAACAGCTACTGTCAAGAATAATCTAAAACAGCTTCATAAGGGCTGTTTTAACTGATTAATCTCTGAAGGTCACACAATCTGTTTAGACTATCACACATCGGTGCCACTTGCAGAATATCTAAAGTTGTCAAGTCTTCCTTGTCTGCTCGCTGGGAAGCCAGAGCTCTGGAGGGCAGCTATAAATAATTAGCACAGTTAAAAGTTCACTTACTTTAGGTAGCTTTGCCTTTCTGCATCTTCCAATGATGAGCTGTGAAGGCAAGGGATATGTAACAATCATATCTCCTGAATAATCTAAAAGCAGTGGCCATGGTAACTAGGACTTAAAAATGGAAAAGATGAACAGCACTCACGTCCCTCGCCATCTCTCCTCAAATGCCACTTCAGGCCATATGGGATTACCAAAATGGATGGCCTTCAGTTTTTTCTTCTAGGAAAAACCATGTGGAAAAAGAGAGTAGAGATGGTGGCATATTTCATTCAGTCTATATTCCTACGCAAATTGACCTAATTGGCATTTCCCGGCTAAGAATGCAGTCATTTTTTAATGTGTGTTGCTC
The DNA here is from genome assembly GCA_034509955.1 of Urosaurus nigricauda. Taxonomy (NCBI): domain Eukaryota; kingdom Metazoa; phylum Chordata; class Lepidosauria; order Squamata; family Phrynosomatidae; genus Urosaurus; species Urosaurus nigricauda. The sequence goes on from JAOEGL010000001.1 coordinate 369,928,279, forward strand.
CAAAGTTTCAAACGCAATTCTCAGATATGATTTTTAAAAAATCACACAATTATGTGTATTTCGGGGGGAAATGTATAAATAAATTGTGTACTTGTAGAAAAATATACATAGTAAAGGAAACGTGTGTAAAGCAGGGGTGGGGAAAATGAGGTCCAGGAGCCCAGTTTTATGTATGTTAAAGCCCCTAGTAGTTCCCCAAGCCCCCTCAATGCCTCAGTTTCAGTCCAAAACCACAGCAAAAGTCCCCAATTAACAAAAGCATGTGATAACACATACCCCTCCATATGCATGTTTCTTTTGGGGGCTGTAGTCCAGCTCAAATGACAACAGAAAGTGGCACAATGCCACTTCCAGTCACAATTTTGGTAATTTCATAATGGGGGAGGGGGGCAGGATTGCATGCCATTATGCAGGTACAGGCCATCTAGCAATTAAAAACTCATCTTAAAGAAACAAATGTATCATTCAAAATATGAATTGTCATCTGTTTTTGCAAAAAAAATGCAAAAAAAAAAAAACTGGTGGCTACCATGTCAGTTGGGACAGTGAATCTGCTCTGGGTTTTATGTCTAATCTACACATTCGAAATAATGCTATTTGGCACAGCTTTCGTTGTCAATACTCAATGTTCTGGAATTCTGGGATTTATAGATTGCTGAGATATTTACCTTCCCCTGTGAGAGACTCTGATATCACAAGAAATGATTCTATAGCATTCAGCCATGGTAGTTAAAGTGGTGTCAAACTGCAGTATTTCTTCAGTGCAGATCAGACCTGTGTCTCAACGTGAAAGAAGCTAACCAAGGTGTTGAACTATATCCTCAAAATAGATCTAGCACCTTGGTTAACTCCTGTACAGTTCAAACTAATATCCAAAGAGTATTCACTGATAGGCTGCCCCAGAAAAACATGATGGAAAGGCTGAATCACTGAATCACTTGCAAAACTCATACAGCTCATAAAAAGATAAATTTTTCATTCCTGCTGAAGGGCAAGTGAAGATTTGGGTTACATAAGAGCACTAGGTATCCCCCAAAGATGTGAGACTATGACTCCCCAACTTTTGTCTACCGCATCTCCCTAGCTGCTCCTCTCTGTACTTCCAGGACAGAACAGCTGGTGTAGGAGTACTCTGATTTGAGGCCCTGGTGTGAACATCCTCAGCATGGGGAAAAGGAAAGCCAGTACCTTTGTGGAAGACCTTGACTGCAAGCTTTACCAGCTATCCTCCAAATGAATTCAGTACCTTTAACAGCACTTTTAAAGTTTGGACTAAAAGTGGAGTTATCATCTCACTGACATGGTCATACTCATCAGCCAAGATTAACTAAGGCCCAAGAGACAAGCACTTTGTGCCGGCCTGGGCCCATACAAGGGTTGCCCGAGGAGAGAGGTTTACACGCTCCAAGCCCTTATCGCAGCACTCAGGCACCATTTTGGCATGCGCCCAACCAGATAGTGTGCACCATGATGATGTCACTCATGCACAGTGTCCAAACGGTGCTGTGCACATGCCATGGCCCTTATGGCACCCCTGTAGCACCGGGAATAGGAGCCACGTTTCATGGCTCCTTTTTCTAGCAGGTTGGGGGCATGGCATCTGATTGCCTAGTTCCCAACCCAGCACTTCCAGGGGCGGCAGACAGCTACCTCTATCGGGTTGTCTGTCAAGCCCCTAAGTTGGTGTCTACACTGGCCAGAACACTCCAGGAGATGCTCAGAGTATTCAAGCTCCAGAGCTGCAATGACATCCCTCCATTAACTTGACCCTCCGTTCTGATGCTGCGTGGTTGTTCATATGTGTATCCTGATTTGTTGCCCAGGAGCAGTGCCACTGATGAAAGTTGCCCACTTCTGAGGTCAGAACAAGGTGTTCAGCCTCAATCACGTGCCTTGTTTTGACCATGGAGTGAGTGACTCTCACCAGCAGGAATGCCACCACTTGGCACAGTGGGATGCTTGTACCAACAGCTGACTGGCATTGGAACAGAGGGCTAAAAAACCTACCCTTTTGCTCAAGATCTTCCCAGAAGATCTCAGAAGAACTGAAGCAAAAGGGGAGGTTTTCAAATCCATTACAAGAGGATTTGTGCCAAACTGGCTGGACATCATTTTGTGCCATGTGTTGTCCAAAGTGCCCACTGAGAGGAAGGCAGGGAAGATGTTTCATTTGGCCTGTGGAAACAGGGCCTATGACCAGACTACCTCAAGGATTTAGGCTTGTCTGCAAAATAACAACAATAACAACAAAACCAAATAAATACCTATCAATTAATGCCCCTTCATGACACCCCACATCTGCCCTCATTCCTAGTGGTAGCACCAATGCCAACCTTGCAAGCCTGGATTCAGCCCATAGCCAGAGATGATGAAAGTTGTATTTGGGTCAAGGGCATTTTGGAGAAAGTGGCAGACAGAAGTCCTTAGAGCACAACCCAAGAAGCCATTGGGTGAATTGACCATTATCCAGTTCTGACCTGGAAGTTTTTTATAGTGAAGAGTAGAAAGAGAGGAGCCAATGAGATATCAAGGGGCAGAGCCATACTGGGTCTTTGATCAATGCAGCATTTGAATGTCTTGCCAGAAGAGGCCACCACAACCCAGATGTGGTTGTCTTCGTGGAATCAGTTGCGTGGTTGTTGTGGGCCACATGTCAGTACATAACAGCCAATGTCACATGAAAAGAACAAACCAAGTTCTCCTCAAAGTTTTCTTCTTCTTCAGAAAGGACCTAGCAGTTCCTCCTATATCCCCATTGCGATAAATACTGTACTCCCCACCCTGTTTAAGCTGCAACCAGCCTTCGGTGCAATTCTGAGTTAAGTCTCCTTTTCCACTTTCCTTCAAGGCTTTTTACCTATTTAGAATTCCAAGAAGAAGAAACAGAAAATGGACTATCTAAAATGGCATAAAAGCTGAAACAGCATTTAGGGAAAGGAGTTGGGGGGGGGGGGGTACCACTACTGCCATCTTGGCATATTAACAACATTAAAAGCTTTTGTCTGCATGACAGCCAAATGAACATATAGCACTGTGGACTGGAACGGTTATATTGTAAATGGCTTACAATACCCCCCATGAGGAGAGAATGTGTCTTTTCCCCCTTATTTTTTTTAAAAAGAAGAACTATTTGATTCACTTAATATATACAGGCTGTATATTAAAAAACATGTAAAATAGCTTCAATAAATTTCAAAGCAGACTCCCGGTTTTCCCCCACCCTTCCTGTTTTTTTGTATTATTTTTTTTTTCTAAACTTGTCTTCTATGAAAGACTGGTTTTAAAAAATGAGCTATGTTAATGACACATGTAAGCTTGGTGCATACAAAATATTTTTCCCCTTTTCCCTTCCCTTTTTTTTTAATGGCCTGCAGAATACATTTTAGCATCCGCACAATGCTTCACAGGCTTAACGCTACCCGGTTGCTATGAATCATCATTGCTAATATATTCACAACAGACGCGGACCAACTGCTGCTATCAAAGGACTTGCTTGAATAACTGTAATAACTGGAAAATTATTTTGATAGCCTGAAACAATCTTATATATCACAGAACTTTATTAAAATAATATCAAATCAAATTAGCCTGTATCCCCATAATGAATTAAGTAACAGGTTATGCTGATATTAATCTCAGCTAGCTTGCAGGCATTGTAGCTGGAACACTTAATAAGTTGGTCCCCGTTGCTCAGAACGGGAAGAAATCCTCGAATACCCTGTGCTTATTCAGAGAAAAATACATCAAAAGACTCTCTCTAAATAATGTGCCCATTTTGTGCCTTTGGTAAAATTATTCATACGGCAAAAAAGAAAAAAAATCTTTGGCAAATCTCCTGAGAATTCTGATTAGCTGTTGACCTGTAGAGGAAGCTGTTTTTCATAATCCCCTAAACACTGTCTAATTCTTGCCTCAATCAGCTCTGGAAAGGCAGGATTTACCTTAAAATAATGTGATAATATTTCCTTATCATCTTTAAGTGAAACAGGCAGTTACAAGATGGTTCTGTCTCTTATTTTGCTATATCCCATGCCTAGCACAGATTTAAGGCCCCCTTCCCTCTCGATCTTTGATCCACAGGCAATTTATGGATGTGTTGGTATGCAGTATGTGCAGAACATGTTCTTCCATGTGCTCAGATGTGTGTGTGTTTTCTTAAAACATTCTCTTTCTGAGGGGTGCAATTAATAATGGCATTGACTTATGACTGGAATCCTCTTGATATCAAACATATGTGTATGTTCCCTTACACATGTGGATCTATTGGGGGGGGCACAGTTCATGGTTGCATAAGCGGAGATCCACAGGTGTAACCATTTCACATAGGCCAAAAACAGATTGTTAATCTAGAATAGATTGAATTAATTGAAGCACATGGATTTGCCTCCATGTTGACTCACCATTTGACAGCTCATTCAGTGTTTCTACTTTAGTTGGGACTAACCAACACCCATGCAGTTGCATATTTGGCTACCAAAGAGAGAAAGAAATGGACTGATCCCATTTGCTGTTTGCCTGCCTATTGTTGTTGTTTTATTGTCCAAATTGTCATTTTTGATATGTTTTAATTGTAAAATGTTTAATTCTATTTTAACGGGAGAGAGGGTTGGTGGATATGGTATGTACAATTTTAATGCTGTAAACCACCCCAATTGCCTGAATGCAGATGGGGCAGGATATAAATAATTATTATTATTATTATATTCTTGGATATTTAGGTCAATTTCAAAATAAAAATAAACAGCTAGACTAATCCAGAAATAACAAGTCAAAAGACACAATGTAGATGCAGAGGTCAAACTGCTAACTTGTTTTAATCCATATAAGCACTATGCTTGTTCAGAGGTTTCCGAAGGTATAGATAACATGTTGAGACTCTAAGTCTGTTGCCACATTGCAGAATTAATGCAATTCAACACAATTTAAACTGTCATGACTCCATTCTATGGAATTCTGAAATTTGTAGTTTTTTTGTGACTGATGGAAAAGGCCAAATATCTTACAAAACTACAAACCCCAGAATTCCATAGCATTGAGCCATGGCAGTAAAAATAGTGTCAAACTGCATTAACTCTGCAGTGCAGATGAAGCCTAAATACATTTCACTGGCTCCTATATAGATATTCACCCTGAAGGATGGTGGGGCAGGGATGATATACTGTCATCCTTCCTAATTCGTGAACTTGGAATTCGGGAATTTGGTTATTTGCGAGGTCCCACCTGACCCCTCCCATGCCTGGAACAGTTGATCCAGGCATCAGAAGGGTCAGAAGAGAGTTATTGCAGCCCCTTCTACCTGCCCTCCAATGCTTGGATCAGGTGATCCAGACATGGCAGGGGTGGAGAAAGACCCCTGTGTGTCCCCTCCAGACCCCTGTCATGCCTGGATCACCCAATCCAGGCATGACAGGGGTTTGTAGGGGACCTGAGCAGGACCTCTCGTGGGGGGAGGTTTTATTCATAATTTTTCCATATTCACGGGGGACCTTCACCCCTAATCCCCGTGAATATGAAGAGATGACTGTATAGTCATCCTGGTGAGTAATAAAAGATGTTGCTCAAATCCATGAATTTATCCAGTTTCTCTTTAAAGTCATCCAAGTGCCATCGCTGCATCTTTTGGCAATGAATTCAGCCATTTCACTATGCACTTTATGAAAAGTTCTAGATCTTGTCTGATCTTGGAAGCTAATCAGGATCAGCCCTGGTTCGTACTTGGATGGGAGACCACCAATGGAAACCAGGTACTGTAGGTTATATTCCAGAGGAAGGAACTGAGGGGCTGTGCAGACCGCCCTTAAGAGGCAGCCTGCAGCCGCCTTCAGCTGCACCAGATCAGGGCCACAGCAACCACATGCCATGGCCCCGATCTATTCCAGAGTGCAATAGCCACAGTGTTGTGGCTTTAAGGTGTTCCTTTGGTGCTGTGTCATGTGGATGCAGTGCTAGAGGAGCAGCATGATGCCACATGCCATGTGGAGTGGTGCACGGTGTCACACTGCCTTGAGGGTAGAATCAGGGTGTGCATCATTTGGAATGCCATGCTCCAACTCCACTCCCAGGCCAGCCTTTATGGTCGGTGTGCACAGCCCCTGAGTATCCTTTTCCTAAGAAAACCTGAGGAAAAGTGACTTCTATTTTATCTTTCCTGAGCTTTCCAACTAGATGGAGAATTGATCTTCCATTGTCTCAAATTTGGACCCAGTCTTAATGTCAGTGCTTCACCCTTTTACTGCTGAATTTTCCATCCTCTCTTCAAGGAGAGGTGATGGTCATGACCTCTGCACAATGTTCCAGATACATCAAGAAATTCTGGAAGCCTGGAAGGCATCACAGCATATTTTTCCTTTATTGATCTCCAATCCAAATGCTAGAGAATATGACAGATTAGACTAAAGTTATCTAGGGGAGACTGTAACTAATACATCACATCAAAGCCCCACAGTCTACTTATTCAGCTGGGACTTGTCAGAATACAAACAGATAGCACTTGGGATGGGTGACTAAAAAGCGACAAAAGGAGCATCCGCAAATGGAGGTCAGTGAAAGTGACAGAAACATAGTGTTCTATGAGCAAAACCCCATGGGTTAAAAGACTGTGGAACTACAAGGCATCCACACAAAACCTTTCAACAAGAGTTGGGAACTGTAGTCCTACATATGTTTCTGGGCTGCAGTTCCCATGATCCTTCACTATTGTCTTATGGCCCAAGTAGGATTCTCAGGCATCTATTTTGTATGGCATATCCTGCATTTGGGGATTGAAAATCCTGTCCCATGTTGTGGGATATTCCTTTCCTAAGAAAACTAGAGGAAAAATGACTTATATTTTATCTTTCCTGGGCTTCACAGCTAGGTGGACAATTGATCCTCCATTGTCTCAAATTTGGACCCAGTCCTAACATCAGTACGTACTGCATCTTTTGTACTGAACAATTTTCCATCTTGTCTTCAAGTAGAGGTAATGGTCATGATCTTGAAGAAGCCTGGAAGACATCACAGCAGATTTTTCCTTTATTGATCTCCAATCCAAATGGTAGAGAATATCCCATTTTTTTTATTTGGTGAGAGCAGGAAGAGTAATTGGGTATTTGTTACACACACACACACAAAAGGCCTCATTTACAGGACAGTCTTTCTAATTGCCAGATCAGATCAAGACTGACCATGACATGGGAGGCAGGCCTATGTAAGTACTGCTGCTTGGTCTCAAAGCCTCATTCTGAGTCTCCAGTTTGGGTAGATCACCTCTGGTTTATCTGGTTTTGGTGGGCTCACCTCCAGACAAGAAGAAAGGCTTATGTACTAACCTCCAGTTCAGCTAGTAAAGATTATCATACATGCATATTTTTGCCTGATCCGGGGAAGGGATGAGTTTGGGCCAGAATACAGGAAAATGGGTGTTATCACATATGAAATTGCTGCTGAGCTGTTGGCTGACCACCAAGTGTCCCCAAGCCATGCTTATACCACTGGTTTTTGTAGTACAGAAGCTTTCAATCCTTCAGAATCAGCCAGCTTATGCCCAGATCGAGCAAAAATCACTGTGTGATAGACTTCTTAGACTTAATTGATTTCTTGCTGTAATTTGTAAAGACTCTCCAGGCAGTCTATTTGTTTACTTGGTTACTTAATTTCCTCCTTCCCTCCCAGTCGATATTGTGCCAAGGCACACCCTCCATTCTACTATATATCCACCTTCTGACTAGAAGCAAGTAGGCTAAGGGTGTGTCTACACTGGCCACTTTTTATCCTGCCAGCCCGGAGCACTGCCCCCAGACTAACCACAATGGTGACCATGGTGGCACAACGGGAGGAGGCCAAATCAGACCTAGTCCAGGTTTCTAGCCAGCCAAGAGAACCAAAGGCACTCTGGAATTTCCTCTTCACTTCAGAACATGTGGGTTCTCTTAAACTAGATTAATAGTATAAAACAGTGGGTTTTCTGCAGATGTGGCTGTACATCATCTGGACAGATCACATCAGCCCAGGGGCAAATCTGGTGTATACCCTTAATGTTGTTGTTGCTGCTGTTAACTGCCCTGGAATCATCCCCAACTCATGACAACCTTATGGAGGAGACATCTATAAGACCCCCTGTGCTCTACCATTCAGCTTATGGTCTGCAGTTTCAGGCCTGTGAACTCCCTGATCAAGTCTAACCATCTAGCATGCAATCTTTCTTTCATTATGCTGCCCTCCACCATTCCTTATTGTCTTCTAGTGAAGCATGTCTTCATACAATCTGGCCAAAGTACAAGAGCCTCAATTTGATCATCTTGGCTTCCAGAGAGATTTCTGGCTTTACCTGCTCACTGCTTTGTTCTTCTGGCTGTCCACTATCCTTAGTATAGACAAGCCCTAAGTAAAATGTTCCTTATCCTTGGGAGGGGTGACAGATCACACCAGGACTTTTGTGAATAAGTACATTTTCTTATGGGGGTGATTGAACACTTTGTCTGATGCAGAACATCTGAATTCACATAGTTTGTGTATGCATAGTTACACATTTAATTCCATTGTGCCTACAGGCGCACATGTACATTTGAGTGCACATGTGCATTTGAGTGCACATTTGGGTGTGCATTTAGTTGTGCAACATTGCCATTCATCACAAGCATGATGTAGCATAGTATGTCGTCTGATATTTCACAGCCATGTAAGAATAAGTTGAGACTTTAGAGGAGGAAAACACAGGCTTGCTCACCGCCAACTCCAGAATAATACCACTTCTGGAAAGGCTAGAAGAGGATACGGCAGTTTGCTTTTGCCTGAGCCTACTGGGAAGAGCAACATTCTGCACCTCCTCTCCTCTCCCCCTTCTGCACTAAGTTAAATGAGTGCAAACTCCTTTTGCCCTTTTAACTCCATTTTGATCAACTGAAGTAAGCTGAGGGCAAAGCAAGAACATGGGAGGAGGAGAGAGAAACTGGGACACTTTAAAAGCAATTGTTAAAGTGGGATGACAAAGGATTAATCAGGACTGTCCTTGCCAAATCAGGACAGTTGGAGAGTATGAGACAGTCAATGTATATCTGTATCTGTGGAAATGTATGCTATACAACCTCAGCGCATAAACTTGGTGTTTAAAACACACACAACTCAAATAAATAAATGACCAACAAAAATATGAACTGAAAGTACTAATCTAAGCATGAGATTGTTTCTGAAATATAGAGTTGCTTGTTTTAATTTTGCCTCTTCCGTTCTTTCATTATGTATAATGGCCAACACTCATCAATTCAGTGTGTTTGTGTGTGTGTGTGTGTGTGTGTGTGTGTGCTGGAACATTATGAATTACTGAGGAAAATATTAAAGGACTGCTTCTCACAGTTGGCACTGTACTTGTCTCTCTCATGTAGCTCATGCAGTCTCAATGACAACAATATTTCCTCCTCTACATTATAACCACCGTACCGTGTACATAATGTACATCATTTTTGTGATAAGTGCCATGTAGCGAAAGGGGGAGAAAAAAAATATTCATCCAGAGTCTAATTATAGTGTAACAACAGTGCAGCGTTTCCCTCTATGAGGACAGTGAACCCCAGGGTGAATCGGAATTTCAGCCTATTTGAGTGGGTTCAAAATTAAGTAAAATGAGTTTAGCCATCACTGTTTCTCTAATAATACTTAGCACTTAGCAGTTTTCATCTTCAAAGCACTTTACAAACATTAACTAATTAACTATTAATTGGCAAATTCGAAAAGGTCCGTAGGTGAGGGGAGAGTCTGAGAAGCCCCAGAAGTAAGGATGTTTCATTTATCTGCAAATTGCCTAATCATCGGAGAATAGCTGAAATGAGATATGGAAAAGACCCAAAGGTCATGTTGTCCACCCTCTTTCCATGACAGGCGTCCTCTTCTCATGAGAGAAAGAGAAACAGAAAATAAGAATCTTGTCAAGGAAAGAGAGTGGACAGGATTCATACAGTGACACACTTGCACAGAGAGCAGGTGCTTGGCCTATTTTAATTATGGTAGGCATCATCTACATCATGTTGTTGTTGTTGTTGTTGTTGTTGTTGTTGTTATCTTCCTCATTCCTTCCCAATACAGATTTGGTCAGATCTCACTTGGAATCCTGTGTCCAGTTCCGGGTATCATAATTCAAGGAAGGATGTGGACAAGTTGGAGCATGTCCAGATGGAGGTAACCAAAATGGTGAAAGGTCTGGAAACCATGCCCCATGAGGAGAGCCTTAGGGAGCTGGGTATGTGTAGCCTGGAGAAGAGAAGGTTGAGGGGTGATATGATAGCCATGTTTAAATATTTGACGGGATGTCAGATTGAGCATGGAGCAAGCTCATTTTCTGCTGCTCCAGAGACTAGGACATGGAGCAAAGGATTCAAGCTACAGGAAAAGAGATTCCACCTGAACATTAGAAGAACTTCTTTACCATAAGAGCTGTTGGACATTGGAACATCCTGCCTTAGAGTGTCCTGGAGTCTCATTCTCTGGAGGTTTTTAAATAGAGGTTGGGTGGCCATCTGCACGGAGTGCTTTGATGGTATCTTCCTGAATGGCAGGGGTTTGGCCTGGGGGCCTCTTGCAACTGTAGAAGAGGCAGAATCCTACCCTTCCCAGCAGACTCAAGGAAAAGCAAATTTCTCCAGTGTCCCAGTTTCCAGCTGCGAAATGTTGGATGGTGTTTGTGAGATATTGGGGGGATGTGAGCAATGTGAGATGTTGGGGGCTATGCAGAAACTGAGAGCCAGCATAGTGTATAGATTTGGGTGTTGGACTACAACTCAGGGAGATGAAGGTTCAAATCCCTACACAACCATGGAAACCCCTGGATGGCCTTAGGCAAGTCATACTCCCTCCCTCAGCCTGAGAGGAATGCAATAGCATTTAGCAATAGCACTTACATTTCTATACCACTTCATACTGAACTAAGCAATAGCAGCTTCATTTATATATTGCTTCATACCTCATTAAGCAGTCTCTAAGCGGTTTATAACTGCAAGCTAATTGCCCCCAACAAGCTGGGTACTCATTTTAGCCACCTCAGAAGGATGCCAGGCTGAGTCTACCCTGTTGTTAAATCATGTTAACATTGCAATCAGGGGGAAGATTATCACACCCTGGTGCACTTATCCTGTTCTTCTCCCATCCATAAACAGTAATGGAGTTTCCATTAATATCAAATGATGGCTCCATTACTCTTTATGGATGGGAGAAGAATGGGATAAGTGCATGGGGTTGTGATAATCTTCCCCCCATTCACATAGAATCATAGAAATTTAGAGTTGGAAGAGACCACAAGGGCCATCCAGTCCAACCCCCTGCCGTGCATGATTAACATGATTTAACAACCAGGTTTATCACACTAGAGGGCAAACAGGATTTAAACAGGAATTAAACAGGAATTAAACAGGAAATGCCTTATGTTTAACATAGGGCATTTAACATGCCTTATGTTTAACATAGGGCATTTCCTGTTTAATTCCTGTTTAATTCCTGTTTAAATCCTGTTTAAATCCTGTTTGCCCTCTAGTGTGATAAACGAGAGAAGGATGCTTACCTCCTCTGTGTGATAATCCCCAGAGAAAGCTGCTTTACACTGAGTCAGATTATTGATAAGATTTAATTTATACTTCTTTCACCAGCAGGTAAAAAAAAATATTTATATCTACATTTGCTGATTGTGGGGAGTCTTTTTTTATAGGAGGGATGCTGTGTTTTTTCTTTTCTTTTTATGTGATTAAATGATTGTATAATTTTTAAAATTAATGGCATTTTAGTATGATTGCTTGTTTAATTGCACATTCAAAGGAATCTTGCAACACTTTTGGGACTAACAGAAAAATGGAAGTTGGTAGCATGAGCTTTCATAGAACTGATCCTACTTCCTCTGATGCATAAGGAAGAAGGCCCCATCTACAAAATCTCATGTCTACCAAACTTCTGTCTTTGGGTTAATCTCAAACCTACTGCAAGATCTTTTTGCATACTGATTTTCCAGACTAACATGGCTATGTCTTTGAATTCTACCACCTTGCTTTATTGTGTACTAACTTTTTGGTCATCATGTTTTTAAGTTTCATCTTTTAGCCCAAAAATAACCTTAGGTCCCATATCAGGAGAAAGGCAGTATAAAGCATAAAACAAATAAATAATAAAATATAATTAATAGTTTGCCTTTTTCCTAGTGGGAGGCCCAAGGCAGCTTATGGTATAAATTGAAAGAAAATGTGGCTAAAGTGATATATAATACAAAGGGTTGGTGATGTGTTTTGTTTTTGTTTGTTTGTTTGTTTGTTTTGTTTTGTTTTTGGAGGGGGTATGTATTGTCAACTTCCTGTCCTGAATCATATTACAGTATTAGTGCCAGCTAAGGCAGAGTTGCTGACTCAATGGGATTTGCCTATTTATTATTCAAAAGATGATTCAGTGAGTCTACTCTAGTTGAGACTAATATGACTTCCAGCAAATCTCCAGGGTTTCAGGAAGAACTTTTTCCAAGTCCTAACAAAATACTCTTCTGATGCGCTGGTGGCCCCTCAACCAAATATTCACCAGACCAGCCTTTCTTCACTTCCAAAATCAGGTAAGATCAGAACAGTGAGGTGTATCTTCCTCAGTCTGGTATCCTTTCACATGTAACCATCTTCCACCACCACCCTTCACCACCCTTTTCCTCCTGGAAAAATTTTTTTTTTTAATTATAACACCCAAATAATACCTTCTAGCATTTCACAGGGAAAAAAATGGGGCATATCTGGCCAAACAACATCAGAGGGTGGCAAAGACAAAAGTTATTAATAAAAAAAGAACAGACAAGCTAAGAGAAGCTGAAGCAGTTTGCTTTTGCCTGAGCTTACTGGAAAGCCCAAAATTTCCCCACTCCTCTCTGCTCCCTCCTAAAGAAAAATAAGAGCAAACTACTTTTACAGTTTGAACACTGTTTGCAGAGGTTCAAGTATGCTGAAGACAAGGGAAGAAAGTGGGAGGAAAAGAGACAAACTGGCACATTTTAAAAGCAGCTGGGCAAGCTGGAAAACAGAGGATTAATGGGACTGTCCCTGCTAAATTGGGACAGATAGGGGTATGTTGATGGGAAGATTTAGTTTATGGTCCAAAAAAGTAAATTTTCCAAGCGTCTCAACTTTTTCTCTTTGTATCCTTGGCATTCTTCAGTTCTACAGATGGTCTGGGGTTTCCTAGTCTCGGGAAAGCAACCAGTCAAACCAAGCAGGAAGGCCATAGTAATGAAAAGCATCAATGATCCTCATGGAATTATCTGCCTTCAGGAGAACTTTTAGCCTCTTCCTTCTCTGGATATAGCCAAACTGTCAGTCTGTTTACGTTCCAGTGGTGATTTAACAGCCCTTCTAAGGGGGCAAGAGTACCTGATAGGTTGTCCAAAGTCAACCAAACATGGAGAGGTTGGGTTGAGGTTTTGGACATTTTTTTCCACTCTTAATCCAAGAGCTTTATGGCTTCAGCTATTAAATAAGCTCCAGCAGTTTAATGCGTAAAGGAAACCAGCTGGTACAGACACAACCCAACGTGAGTCTAAGATAACAGTTCACTTCTGGCCGGTTTTTATTGGGATGAGTAGACAGCAGGGTATTTAAAGTCTTAAATTCACATAGACAGAAGTAAATACACTTGACCCAAAGCACTCCTCCAAGAGGTCAGGTCAGGTCACCTTAATTACGTTATGACCCAATAAACGCTAATGAAAGGTTTTACAAGATTCCATTAAAAGGTCTTCTTGTCTAGATCGTGTCTGGGACAGACCGTTGAGTCCAAAGAGCTGTTCAAATAATTCAAGGTCAAGGAAAGTGGGGATTTGAAAATCTGAAGATTGTTTTAAAAGGTGCAGGATTCTTGGTCAACCCAAATTCTTAGTATAGAGAGCACTTTTCCACCCAGATGGATTCAGGGTTTTTGGATGTGTGTTGCTCTGGACGAATCTCAGATGTCATTTACATTCCTTTTATGTCTTCAGTTATGAAGCTCTGTGTAAAAGTGACTTCATTGGATTGTTTATTCAGCTTTCGAGTGGTTTGGAGTATGTGACTGTGTGTATTTCTGTTTTAAAAAAATCACCATTAGGACTTTTATCTACAATATCCTTAAGAGCTAAAAGAAATAGCTGTTGGAGGAGTACTGAGCTTTAAAACTTTCATCTGAGAAATTAGGCTGGAAAACAAAGATATTTCCAGAGATGAGTTGATCACTATCGCAGCAGCAAAAGATACCAACTAGGAAAGGCAATGTGGTGTAGTTGTTAGAGTACTGAATTGGGCCTCTGCTTAAATACCTTTAGCAAAGAAGAGCTGACAACCACCTTAGACTGACTTGCTTAACATCAAGCAGCTCATATCTTTATTTATTTACATGCCACTTTCCCCCCATTATGCAGTCCAACAGTAGATAACAGATTACAGCTAAATACAAAATACAGCTAAAATCTAATCATAATGGTTAAAAAAAGTTTTAAAACTCATAAAGGAAATATTCTACTAAAATAGCACTATGCAAAGACTTTTAAAACATAATAATAAGTATTAGTGTGCCAGACCCCCACTAAAAGATGCTTCTACAACAATCATTTAACAGCCAATGAGCATGTAAATGAAAAGATCTTTGCTCACATGACTAGCATTTTGAAGATCCAGGTTCTAGCATAGCTTTCACCTGCCCCGATTTTTCAAGGACAGTCCCAGTTAATCCTCTGCTGTCTCTCTTTTACAGTTGCTTTTAAAATGTCCAAGTTTTTATCTTTTCCTCCTACTTTCCCTCTTTGTCCTCAGCTTCCTTCGTTTGCTACAAACTGAGTTCAAAGGGCAAAAGTAGCTTGCACTCCATCAACTCAGCAAGGAGGAGAGGAGGAATGGAATCTCACTTTCCCAGTAGCATCAGCCCAAAGCAAAGTGGTGCAGTATCTCCTACTTCTCCCTCATTAATACTTATTGCCATCATACTCTGATATTGCTTGGTCATATGTGTGGCAGTTTTCATCTTTGAAATGTTGGAGAGTATATTCTAGTCCCCACGGGGCCATGAAATTCACTGAAGGGTTTATCACACATTATTTTTCACCTGATCCAGGCATGGGCTGGGAATGGGCTTGAACAGGTGAAAATGGGTGTTATCACAAACAAAAATGCTGCCGATGTCACTGGGTGACTACAGCCCGTCTCCGAGCCACACTTAATCACTGGTTTTGAAGTATGGAAGCTTTCCATCCTTGCAAGATAAGTGGGAAAAGTGAAGCTCGGAGAAGGGCTGTATTCTCCCAGTATCATCAGTGCCATTTTTGTGTGTGATAACACCCATTTTTACCCATTCAAGCCCATCCCCAGCCTGTGCCCAGATCAGGCAAAAAATGCTGTGCAATAAACTCTTAGGCTTGCCATTCTGCCTTAGCCTGACTATCTCACAGGGTTGTTGTCTAGATCTAGTGTTGTGAGAAGAAAAGCCATGTACTCTGCCTTGAAACTGTTAAAGGAAAGACAGGTGAACAATTCAAATGAATGTTATATATATTACTGCCCACTATATATGTATATAGTCTCTCTCTGTGTGTGTTTCTTGTGTTTCTGAGTAAATTCTCAGCAGTGCTTTAGCAGTGGATTTTTTCACGGAAGGGTTTTCTACTAAATGGCCCTTCAGATCCCTTCCTACTCTATATTTCTATAGTTTCCCCTTCTTAAAAATGCCTGTGCTGATAATGGTAACTGCAGCAGCTACCCTCTTGGGGTCTACTTACGAGTATTCACATCTCCCCACTTTCCACCCCATGGTCCAGGGGAATTTCCACAGGATCTCTTTGGGGAAAATGACTTGATAGTGGAATGCCACCTAAAGGCACTGCTGACAACTTCTGCAACAGGAATTTGTTTGGAATGACACAAAGGGTATATTTCCACTACACAGCTATATCAGCTTCATACCACTGGAAATGCCATGGCTCCATCCTGTAGAATCTTGGGATCTATAGTTTGGTGAGGGACTGGCACTCTCTGCTAATGAGAACTTAGCACCTGTCTCCTAAAGAGAATTCTACATACCTTACCAAACTACATAACCCAGGTGACAAAAGGGTGGGAAAATGTCAAGTAGTACTGATTTGCTACAAAAGTGTAGCGCAATTCCCAAAATCTTGGCCTTCCAGATGTTTTGGACTTCAGCTCACAGAATCTCTGACTATTGGCCAAGGTGTTTGGGGCTTCTGGGAGTTGAATTCCAAAACACCTGAGTTTGGGAACTTTTGCCCTAGGTTATGTTGTGCCACTGTGATCTTAGGCATCTGGGAGAAAAACTGCAGTGGGTTACAGGTAGCCACCTAAAGGAGCTCTCAAATGGAAGAAAGGGCAAACAGGGGTCCTTTCATATTATGCCACAGTAGAACTATGATTCCACTTTAACTGCCCTGGCACAATCCTATGGAATCCTGGGAATTTAAGGAGCTCCAGTTTGAGTTTCAGCTGTTTTCCATATTTTTACTGTAATATTTCACAATTTTTAACAACTGTATGGCCTAGTATTTTTATATTTGTAAACTTCCCTGAAACCATTGCCAATTGGGTGACCTATAAGTAAAGTAAATAGAGATAAGCAACTTGAAACCTGGAGCCAGCATGGTATAGTAGGTTGGTTACAACTCTGGAGACCAGGGTTCAAATCCCAGCTCAGCCATGGAAACCCACTGAGCAAGTCACATTCTCTCAGCCTCAGAGGATGACAAAAGCAAACCCCCTCTGAACAAATCTTGCAAAGAAAACACCAAGATGGGTTCACCTTAGGGTGACCATAAGTTAGAAATTACTTGAAGGCACACAACAATTCCTGATGAATGGAATGAGTTCACTTTTGTATGATTTTAATTGTATTTTTTTTTAAAAAAAATTGTAAGCTGTTTTGAGTTCAACACTGGAAAAAAAAATAATATCATCTGCAGAGTTCTGGGAGATGTAATCCAAAAATGAACTTTTCCAAGCTGTCATGCTTAGCATACAAAGGGATGGTTGAACTGTATGAGAATTAAAGCCTCCATGCACTGCTTCAACATTCATAAAATATTTTCACAGCTTAAGTTCATTCTGAATTTTCAGGGGACTGTGGCTGACTCCCCATCACGTTCCTTTTTTGCTACCCACCCTGAAAATCAAAATAATAGGCCACAAGTAAGTTGGAGCCAGTAAGGAGAAAAAAATGAATAGTCATGAGCCAATTTCAATAGCAATCGGCTCATTACCACGCCAGCGGCTGATCAAACCAAATGCTCACAGTTCTTCTCTCCAGCAAACTGAGGTGCCGTAGGCTGCGTCCATCCGTCTGCCTGCAGGAAATAACTCACAGTTTCAGAATGAAAAGAATCAAAATAATCATGATTTTTAAAAGTTTGGGGTTGGCTCTCACTCCCACTCGGTGCCATTTTCTACCTGATGCAGAAAGCTCTCAGAGTAATTAAAATTTAAGTGGGGGGGGGAGGAAAAAACTGCCTCCGGAGTGTGAATTTGGGCCTAAATAAATATCCGACAAAGAGCTAGAGAGCCAGGATCTGCGTGTATTGCTAGAAATGACAGGTGTTGTTCCAAATGTCTCTCTCTCTCTCTGTCTCATTTTTCCTTTTTACCAAAGATGCAAAATAGGTTAGGGGTGTCCTTTGCCTTGTCAGCTTCTCACAATACGTGAGCTCCAAAGCTTGGAAAGCTATATTTTTTAAATGACAACTCCCAGAATCTCTCAGTCAGCATGACCAGCAGCCAGCATGGCTGGGGGGATTCTGGGAGTTCTTTTGCAAGTAACAAGTACATCTCTATACTTGTTATCAGTGTGCTTAAGCACTCCCTAAGCAGTTTACAATGTGTAAACTAATTGCCCCCAACAAGGTGGGTACTCATTTTAGCAACCTCGGAAGGATGCTAGGTTGAGTCAACCCTGAGTCCCTGGCTGGTATTGAACCCACAACCTTGTGGTTTGTGAGTGAGTGGCTAAATTATAGGCATTTAACCACTGCACCACCAGGGCTTTTCCAAAATAGTAACTTTCCCAAGCTCCAGACAAGCTCTCTGACTTATCTAGAACTATATAGGACAATTCGGAGACATAGCCGTGTTGGTCTGAAATATCAAGATGCAAGGGATCTTGTAGCACTTTTGAGACTATGTAGAAGACGTTGTAGCATAAGCTTTCATAGACTTGGACTCAAAGGTGCTGCAAGATTCCCATTCAAACAAGTATGCAATGTTCAGCTGCCATCATATTTCTCTGACTGAGTAACTGGGTTCCTGAACCAGGGTCCTCCAGTTTTCAAGTCTCAGGTTGGTGAGATTTCATTTTTCTATCTACATATATTTTACTTTGTTCTTAGCCTTTCCTTTAACAGGCCCATTTCATTTGCTTTGGCTTCCTTCAGACACAACTCCTTAGGCAAAGTGTGCACCTTTGCAATTTCCAGGGGCCAATTTTTTGCCCTTGGGATCCTCCTTGGGCATTACGGACTACCAAGTTTACTGTTTTATGATATTATTGTTTTATGGTTTTTGTTTTGATCTTAGACATTAACAATGTTAATATTTTATTAACTTTCTTCTATTTTTAGACTGTACACCACAGGCAAGCTTTATCTGTATTTTGGTTACTGTTATTGTGCAGCACTATGGTGCTTTGTAAATAAAATTTAATAATAATAAAAATAATAGTAATAATAATAGTAACAATACCAAAAATGTAAAAAAAAGAAGGGAGATAGGAAAACAGAACGGAAGAAGGATAAATAGAAAGAGAGGAGCTGCATCTGCAAAAGTCAAGATACTGTAATATTCTGGCCTCAGATCTGCCTGAACTTTCCCCTTTACCTGGGCACTCCAGAGCAATGCTAGGAAGCTATTCACATACATGTCCTAGTGTGATGTCCGGCCCTGCCAACAGTGGCACATGTTTCTCCCTCTGAAGCCAAAACCAAGGCACCCAGTGGCAATGGCATGGCTGGGCATCTCGTCCTGACCTTTAAGAGAGTGATTCATGCCAGCAGTGGCTGCACTGGGTGGCACAGTGGGATGTCTGTCCCACCGTCTACTTGGCATTCCTCTGGAGGGCTCCAGATTTTCTGGAGAGCAAAATGTGAATTTTTATGATCCAATTTAAAGGTAATATAAAGCAGGTTTGGTGCTGAACTGGCTGTACATCATCATCATCATCAGCAGCAGCATGTTTTCCTTTGTAAAGCTCTGTGCAAAGCCTACAGCACTCTATAAAATAAATGTAATAATAATAACAACAGCAACAATGGGAGATAAACAGTTACTCAATTTTGGTATTGAATGGAAGAATGGTGTACAATTCTGTGTAACTCGTGCCAGATATGTAGATATAGGTATAGATATAGCTATAGATACTCCAAATTAAAGGAAAATTAGAATAAAGCAGACACATGTGAGAACATGTACCTAACATTCATCAGTGTTGATGTATTTCTTAGCCACTTCTCTGTCTTCAGCCGCTTGAGGCTCTTTCTCCACTCTTAGTCCTCCTACTGCAAGAAACCATGCTTTTTCGCTTTCTTTTTCCAACAGCAACAGATACAAAAGCTGCACTTTCTTTTCTGAGCATGCCCCAAAGGCCAACATCCATGGTGAATGGAATATCTTTAGCAAGACAACCAGAGGGGTACAGAAAAATGTGCAAGTTTTTGAAGTCTCCAGATTACTTCATCAGGCAAGTTGGGTGGAGAGTCCTTTAATTATTCATTTGCGACATTTAAAAGCCAGTTATATTCCAAGAAGCTCAAGGCAATGCATACGTCTCTCCTCTTCCCTGCTGTGTCCTCACAACAACCTGTGATGTAGGTCTGAGTGAGAATGACTGGCCCTGACTCAGCCAATGAGTTTCATGGCTCAGCAGGGACTAGAACCTTGATATTCATTCAACCCTCTTGCCCCTTCAACACCATACTTGCCAACTGTCCTGATTTGCCATTCACAGTCTCAATGAATGATCTGTTCCTGTTGTTGTGTGCCTTCAAGTCCTTTCCTACTTATGGTGACCCCAAGGAGAACCTATCATAGGATTTTCTTGGCAAGTTTCTTCAGAGGGGGGTCGCCATTGCCATCTTCTGAGGCTGGAACTTGCCTAAGCACACTCAGTTAGTTTCCATGGCTAAGCTGGGATTCAAACCCTGGTCTACTAGGGTCCTAGTCCAGTGCTCAAACCACTATCCCATGCTCGCTGACTCTCCGACTATTATGCCATTATGGGCTCTCATTCTGAAGTCACAGTGTCTGCACTGATTCCCCAATATAAAATGACTGCTGGGTGGTTTTTTAGGTTATTCAGATGAGACTCTATCAAGTAAGAGTTTTAGATGACTCCATAAGAATGTTGGGAGCAAGCGAGCAAGCAAGAAAATTTTCATCCTCTTGTCCCCATTTAAAGCAGGCTTGACCAGAGTTATATCATCCACACCATTTAAAATTTAACTGCAGTCACCCCTCCAGGTCTGCGGACTTGAAATGTGCAGACTTGGAATCTGCAGATGGGTGACCAGTATTAAACATAATGGGGTGTGCACCCATGGCACATGCGCCACATGCACACACCCCATTGGGGCTTGAATATGTGCAATATTTCAAACTCACAGAGGATCCAGAATGGATCCTGCACAAGTTCAAAGGGGTGACTGCAATCTGGCCCTCAGTGTTTGGGTAGGTTTCCTCAACAGAACTGAGAAGTCATTTGTGCATAATCACCACCTCATTATACAAAATATTGGAAAGATAAAGAATACTCAGATTTTTTTCCCTCTCTTCATAGAGAAAAGTTGTCAACTACCATGTGATTTTTGAGATTTCAGAGCTTCAGTCTTTTTGCAAAAATTTCTTTGCACAAAAAAATTTGCCAATGAGAGGGGGGGGGGATGCCCGTGTGTGTGTGTGTGTGTGTGTGTGTGTAAATATTGGTTTTGGTACAAAACCAAAGTTTCTTTTTTAAATGAATTTTTCACAAAGAGGTCTCAACATGTGAACAATCATTGAAAAGCACAGCAAAACCTTTGTAATCTCTTCCTGTGGGAAGAAAACCTCATTTTCTCTCTCTCTCTTTTTTTTTTTTTTTTTTTTTTTTTTTTTTTTTGTGAGAGGATGAAAGAAGCAAAGGATAGCAAACTCCTGTCATAGAATCAGAGAGTTGGAATTGCCCCCATAGGCCATTATGTCACCACTCGGTTCAGCAAATCCAGCTAGATTATCCTGAGCAGATAACTACCTAGCCCTCTTTTGAAGATGTTAATAGAAAGAGGGTTGAGAGCCAGTGTAGTGTGGTTTCAGTGTTGGTCTATGACTCTGGATACCAGGGCTTGATTCCCAGCTCAGCCATGAAAACCACTGGGTGACCTTGGGCAAGTCACATGCTCTTAGCCTCGGGGGAAGGCAACAGCAAACTCCTCTGAACTAATCTTGTGAAGAAAAGCCCATGATAGGGTCACCATAAGTCGGAAACAACTTGAGGGCATACAACGACAACAACAGAAAGAGATCCCACAACCTCTCTAGGTAATTGCTTCCATTGCCAAATCATCTTACCATCAAGAGGTTCCTCCTAATGTTCAATTGAAAACTCCTCCTGCACTTTAAAACCATCAGAATTGTTCCTACTGTCTGGGACAGCAGAGAACAAACCTGAACTCTCCTCCCTGTGGCAGCCCTTGAGACACATAGAGTGCAATCCTCACTCCTCATTCTTCTCTTCACTAGTTGAACATATCCAACTCCTCCAACCTTTCCTCTTGTGTTCTCCATACCTTTTATCATCCTTGTTGCCCCACTACGAACCTGCTTCAACTTGTCAATATCCTTCTTAAAATGAGGCACCTAGGACCGAATGCCCTACTCCAGGTGAGTAGTGTCCGATATCTTCATCTTAGCCAGCTCCTGCAACTACTCCTGACCTATTTCTCCTCTAGGGCCTACCAAAGGAATCAGGTTCCCTCTTCAAGCTGACCTTCAGCAAGTCAGTTTCACAGACTGAGCATCGGCTCACTCAGCTGTAAAATGGGTATAATAATACCTGTCTACATCATAGGAATGCTTAGCCGATTAAGGGCAATTAGAGTGACCCATCGGGGGGTCTGCATATTGTTCAGTCACACATGCATCTGTGCAGGCCTACCTTTCCGCTGTGCACATATATGTATGGAAAACAGGCCCCCGCATCTCTGACGGGATTAAGAGCTTATTAACACTAATAGAAAACAGACAGTGCACTCAAATTTCCCGAGCAGCGTTGCTTAAGAAAGCTCAGCAGTTTCCCCAGCACGCCTTTCGACTCCTCCAAATTGTTTCATATTAGGCTAATATATTCAGAAATGGAACTCGGATTCTTTACGCTGGAGCAACCTGGCTTTGAAAACCTGCCTCCCTGGGAAATTATTGCAAACACAAAGCCTCTTGCTTCCAAGAGAGAGGGAAAGAGGTGGTGCAAGAGAGGTGGAGGGGGGAGAGAATAACAATTCTCTTCTGAAAGTAAATAAACAATGGAAACAAGCAAAAACATCAGATTCCATTAATGGCCAACACCTTCAACAGACCATATTGTACCTTGACCTGGGTACCTGCCACCCACCATGTGATCAGCTTGCTTACATATTGTTTATCCCAGGCTGTTTGCACTTCAAGCCACAAAAAAGAAATATTCAATATTTGGTGAAGTTTGATGAACATTTCCAATCAGGTGTTACTGTAAATTGTTGCTGTTTCCAGCAGCAGAAGCAGCATTTGTCCTTTTTCTCAGTTTAGGACTCAAAGTGGCTTATACAGACATAAAAATGGGCATAATTTAAAATTTACAATATACAAAAGTTATGATCTTAAAGAGAATTTTTATAAGATGATCTCTGTATCTGCACTGCAAATATAATGCAGTTTTACACCTCTTTAACTGCCATAGCTCAAGGCTATGGGGTTCTGGGGGTTATAATTTTGTATTTAGCCCTGTCTGTCAGAGAGCTCTGGTGCCACAACAAACTACAAATCCTATGATTCTACAGCATTGAGCCATGGCAGTTAAAACAGTGTCAAACTACATTATTTCTACAGTGCAGATGCAGCCAATGTATCTTTGATATGAACTTCTTAAAAATTGTCAAAAATGCATAAAGGGGTGTTGAGTTGATTTTGGAAATGTTAACAACAAATAGAGACTTTTTAAATCATATGTGGTGGACTTGTGATGAAGCAAAGAAATATTGGCAACAGATACATGAACTGATTTAAGGTGCATTAAAAGAGAGTGCTTTAATTTCCTTAGTGGAAATGGATAACTAATCTACTTTGTTAAGGGAGAAATCTTTTGTAGCATTGAGGCAAAATTGGGAATCATTGATTGTCTTCAAACAAGATTAATAAAATATTAACTATGGGCTTAGAAAATTATTATAAGTATCTAATATCTAGTATCTAAGAAGCATAAATTGTTGTTGTTGTTGTTAATTACATAGACCCATCAACGCAAACAACGACAAACAAATATTATACAATATCAGATAGAATACAATTTAACATTCCATAACACAGTAACATTGACATACTCAATAAAAGCATTTTACATACTCTGGCCAGTTTCCTTCTCTCTAATCTTAATTATCAAATACAGAGACTTGGCAATTGACAAGTTATGGAAAATTGAATGAAATAAAAGTATAGAGTTCTTTTAATAATCATTTTCTTCATTTATTCTGTATTTTCTGTGCTATTTTTTCTTTCTTTCATCTAATTTGTATTGTAGGTTGTTTTAATATTTTTAATGTTTTCCATAATCTTTAATTTAAAAAGTATTTTAAAAAAAAACAGTTGCGTCCACACCCTATTGAATTCAGACCATTATTTTCCATCAAGGGGGAAATTTCCATCAAGGGACAGGGGAATCTGCTGCCTCGAAGAGTGGTGGAGTCTCCTTCTTTGGAGGTTTTTATATAGAGGCTGGATGGCCATCTGTGAGAAGTGCTTTGGTTGGGTCTTTCTGCATGGCAGATGGTTGGACTGGATGGCCCTTGTGGTCTCTTTCAACTCTGTTATTCTACAATTCTATGAAATATATCAATTAAAGGAGATCCGACTGGATCAGACATCCAGTATTTTCTCAAGTATAATTTTAAACCTTTTTTTTCAAAATGATTTTGTTACAGGGCTCTACTTCATGTATCAAAGGAACCTCCCAGGTGTGTGTCTGCTTCCCACTCATCTCCATTCCAACCTATATGTAAATTGATCTGTTCTATAAGTGGATCTGTTTTGCTTAATGCATATCCTCACTGGGGGCAAGTAAGGGCAATTTCAGCCAGACGAGTGCACAATTTATTTGCTGGCGTCCCTATATTGAGAGAAACGTGGGATCATAGAATCATAGAGTTGGAAGAGACTACAAGGGCCATCAATTCCAACCCTGATATAAGTAAAATAATTAAAAGAATAAATAAATACATAAACTTTACTAGGAGTGCTGGAAAAAAAATGCTGAAAAAAGAGGTTTTATGAAGGACATTTTTTTAAAATAAAAAACGTATTTGTGAATCATTGTAGGACATCTCAACAGCACTGTAGAGGAGACAGACATCTGTCAGTGCAAATGGCCAGCCTGAATAGAAAGCCCTGAAGAACATTGATCTATACATATTGTTGATAATTATATCAGGACTCTTTCACCAACCAGGGTCCAACCCTTTCTGGGGGGAGACGTGTCACAACAGGGAGGGAAAAGCAGCAGGGTCAACAGCCCATCCTCGAAGTCAGGAGCCTCCAAACACCTGCTTCTTCACTCATATAACACCTGCTCAAGAAGACAACAAAACAGGTAGGCCTCTCTCTCCCCCTGCACATTTTTTTTGACCCAGCCAGAATAGCAAGCTCATTCACCCTCTTGAGGAAAGGCAATGAAAGGAAAGGGCTGGGCTTTGTCCCCCACCCCATCCACCGGCCGGCCCCAAAAGGTCAAGTTCCTTTCCGCCTTCACCCCAACATTGTCCTCCTGAAAGGACTAATTGGAACCTTCAAGAAGCCCAGGTGTCCCTTCATTGTTTGCATTTGGGCACTAATTGAAAAGCCGACAAAACAATGCCAGGAGGAAAGCCTAACAGAAGCAACCAATCCTTTTTCATCCTTTTTTTTACATCTTCCCATTCTGCCTTTTTCAACCAAACAAATAAAACAGTGCAGAGATCAACAGACTTTCCTTTTCTTTCTCTCTGCCTCTACCACCTTCAAATATGCTCTTAAATATTCATTATAGTATAACGGCCTTTCCTAACCTGATGGATGCGATTACAGCTCCCATCCTCCCCATCTGCTCACCAGCTGGGGATAAGTAGCCATGTAGATCCATCCAACTAGTAGGCACTCTTTCATACTATAGAGTGATAAAAGTATGGTCCCAAATTTTATATATAGTCCCACTTTAGCTACCAGGGCAACATCCAGTAGAATCCTAGATTTTGAAGTTTGGGGAAGGTTATTTAGAATTCATTATTGGAGAGCTCTAGCACAAACTTTCCAGTGCAAAATTCGCTGCCAGAGAGCTCTAGTGCAAATAGTTCACTCTCAGCAATTTACAAATCCCAGAATTTCACAGATTGTGGTCACGACAGTTTTAAGTGGAATATAGCACTATATATAGGTAGTGTGAAAGAGCCCCAGGTTCTTTCTTATCTTCCTACTCTGCCCTCCCAACAACATTGTGAGGTAGGTCAGGATGAGAGAGTATGACTGCCCAAGGTAACTCTGGCTGCAATCCAGCATCCCCAGCATAGAGTAAATATCTGTATGTGGCTATACACAACCCCCATGTGGAAACATTGCACAACACATGTCAATCACTTGGTGCCATTTCACAAAGTGAAACAACAAGGTGAATTTGCAATGTGCAACTTCAGTGTGTACCTGCCATGTGCAATATGAAAGCAAAATATGTATATGCTGTGCACCATGTGCAACAGCAATGTATAGTGAGAAACCACAACATGGAATTGCAATGCACAACACTACTACATGCACAATTCTGCTTCCACATTTGTCAGCAGAATACACTTCTTATGCCATAGCAAATAGGTCACCACACTTGCATTGCATGATTTATGCACCTGTATGTTATTAACAGGTTGCCTGCCTCAATGAAGTTTTTGGCACAACAAGGACTTAAACTAGACCTCTCAGGTCCCAGACTGACCTTGCAACCACAACATCACATTATCTTTCATTTTATTTAGATTCATAAAAAGCTTTTGACTCTGACTGGGTCAAAATCAAAAAGAAGCCCTATAGTAGAGCCAGTGTGACATAGTGTTGGACTATGGGGCTTTCTAGATTGGCAGGAAAGTGTGACATGAAGTGGCCTTTACCTTAATGCTTAGCAGCTACATTGCAAGCCCCAGGTGTGCATTTAAAAGGTACAGGGAAGCTAGACTGAGGGGTGTGGGAACGACTTATCTGAAGTCTTTGCTGTGGCTCAGCAGCTACATTGGAAGCTGTCAGAACGCTACAAACACAGGCAGAGCAGCTGCGCAAGTGGCAATGAATGCGGCTTTTAGCTGCACTGAAACTTTAATTTTTTTTTCCTTGCTGGCTGGGAACTGCGCAGTTCACAGCTGGCAAGGAAAAAAAATTAAAGTTTCAGCATCATTCCGGTTTCTCTGCTTTTTTAAAACTGTGCAGTTGCACTGGTGCATCATGAATGAACCCCTTTATTTTGTGAATGAATTGACATGTGATGCGCAGTAGAATAACAGTTACAGCATCCCAGAGTCCCTACTGCGCATGTCTAGGGTTCGGATTAGGGGTGGAGCTAGGGTTTGGGAGTTTTAAAAACTGTGCAGTTAAACCCCAGCTTTTACACCTGCAGGGCATTGAGTGTTTTAATTAGGAGTGAACTCCACACCACGCATGCTCCCAACTCATGATCCATTATGATCCGCACCTGTATCGCTGCCTTTAAATGGGTGCTTTAAAGATACAGCGGCCCCTTTAACTGCACGGCTGCACCGCAGCCTTTAGATGGAGCTGCAATGTTCCGCCGTTTTTTGAAAAAGAAGCTGGGAAAACCAGCACCTTTTTAAAGGCGCTTCTCCCCTAAAACGCAAAAACAGCGTTT
This sequence comes from Urosaurus nigricauda, assembly GCA_034509955.1. Classification (NCBI taxonomy): domain Eukaryota; kingdom Metazoa; phylum Chordata; class Lepidosauria; order Squamata; family Phrynosomatidae; genus Urosaurus; species Urosaurus nigricauda. The sequence goes on from JAOEGL010000001.1 coordinate 369,955,375, forward strand.
TCATGGCACACTATCCCTTTTACTCATCTAAAGGCTAGAGTTTCATGCAGCCATGAACACACTTCTTTTTGCCAATCTAGATCAGCCCAATGATTCTCTATGAGTCTGGAGATGAGGGTTCGATTCTCCCTCTTCTCACTGGGTGAGAAGGCTGTAACTGGCTTGAACTGTAACTGTAACTCACTTAGACTGAAATATGGAAATTTTTGAGATTTAATATAGTTAATGTTTTTGGAGAATGATGACGTAGTGGCATTAGAATAGTAGGAAGACAAAAATGAAGAAGGACAGAAATATTAACGTATCAGATGGAAAAGGTCCATAGAATCATAGAATCATAGAATCATAGAGTTGGAAGAGACCACAAGGGCCATCCAGTCCAACCCCCTGCCATGCAGGAACTCCAAGTCAAAGCATCCCTGACAGATGGCCATCCAGCCTCTGCTTAAAGACCCCTAAGGAAGGAGACTCCACTACACTCCAAGGGAGTGTGTTCCACTGTCGAACAGCCCTTACTGTCAGGAAGTTCCTCCTAATGTTGAGGTGGAATCTCTTTTCCTGCAGTTTGCATCCATTGTTCCGCATTCTAGTCTCTGCAGCAGCAGAAAACAAGCTTGCTCCCTCCTCAATATGACATCCCTTCAAATATTTAAACAGGGCTATCATATCACCTCTTAACCTTCTCTTCGCCAGGCTAAACATCCCCAGCTCCCTAAGGCGTTCTTCATAGGGCAAGGTTTCCAGACCCTTCACCATCTTAGTTGGCCTCCTTTGGACATGCTCCAGTTTCTCCATATCTTTTTTGAAATGTGGTGCCCAGAACTGGACACAGTATTCCAGGTGGGGCCTCACCAAAGCAGAATAGAGTGGCACTATAACTTCCCTTGATCTAGAAACTATACTTCTATTGATGCAGCCTAAAATTGCATTGGCTTTTTTAGCTGCCGCATCACACTGTTGACTCATGTTCAGCTTATGGTCTACTTGGACTCCTAGATCCCTTTCACATGTGGTCTCATTCAGCCAGGTGTCCCCCATCCTATATCTGTGCATTTCATTTTTCCGCCCTAAGTGCAGAACCTTACATTTCTCTGCATTGAATTTCATTTTGTTAGCACTGGCCCAGCTTTCTAGTCTATTCAGGTCATTTTGAATTTTGATCCTGTCCTCTGGGGTATTAGCTACTCCTGCCAGTTTAGTGTCATCTGCAAATTTGATAAGTATGCCCCCAATTCTGTCATCCAAATCGTTAATAAAGATGTTGAATAGCACTGGGCCCAGGACAGAACCCTGTGGGACCCCACTGGTCACTTCTCTCCAGGATGAAAAGGAGCCATTGTTGAGCACCCTTTGAGTTCGGCCAGTCAACCAATTACAAATCCATGTAACAGTTAACTTGTCTATCCCACATTTTGCAAGCTTGTTTGCAAGAATGTCATGGGGAACCTTGTCAAAGGCCTTACTGAAATCGAGGTAAACTATATCCACAGCATTCCCTTCATCTACCAAGCTGGTAATTTTGTCAAAAAAAGAGATAGGTTCGTTTGGCATGACTTGTTTCTCTGAAACCCATGTTGGCTTTTTGTGATTATGGCATTGGCCTCTAAGTGTTCACAGACTCTCTGCTTAATGATCTGCTCTAGAACCTTTCCTGGAATTGATGTCAGACTAACTGGACGATAATTGTTGGGATCCTCTTTTTTTCCCTTTTTGAAGATGGGGACAACGTTTGCCCTCCTCCAGTCTGCTGGGACTTCTCCTGTTCTTCAGGAGTTCTCAAAGATTATTGCCAATGGCTCTGATATTACATTTGCCAGTTCTTTTAATACTCTAGGATGTAGTTCATCTGGTCCTGGAGATTTATATTCATTTAGGTTAACCAGGTATTCCTGTACTACCTCTTTACTTATTCTGTGCTGAATTTCCTCTATTCTGTCTCTTGTTCCATTATCCTTAGGTTGAGCACCCTTTGCCTTTTCTGAGAAGACTGAAGCAAAGAAGGTGTTGAGTAATTCTGCCTTTTCTCTGTCCCCTGTTAGTCCAGGAAGTCTAAATTTTGTTTTACAGTTTGTTGTCAGTATTGTCATGAGATTTACTGTTTAGGATCTATTGTGAGAATATTGTCGTGATATATGTGCCAATGTAGAGGCAGTACGGTATAGTGGTTTGAGCATTGGACTAGACCAGGGTTTGAATCCCAGCACAGCCAAATAAACCCACTAGGTGACCTTCGGCAAGTCACACTCTCTCCACCTCAGAGGAGAGCAATGGCAAACACCCTCTGAAGAAACCTGCCAAGAAAATCCTACAAGTATGATAGGGTCACCATAACTCAAAAATGACTATAAGGCACAGGACAATAATATGTATTAATGTATTTGTTATGTTTTATTTTTGCCTATGAATGTTCTTTTAAAAAGATAAGTTGAATAAAGGAAAAGAAGAAGAAAAGGAAATTTTAGGACACATGGGAAGGTGCTCCATGATAAATCAGTGCCATAGGTTCATCTTTCTTAGTATTGTCCACACAGACTGGCAGTGACTCTTCAAAGAAGGTGATGCCATTGTGAGTGTATTGTGTTAATATGTTTCAATGTAGGGACCGGCGCCATGCAGTGGTTTTAGCATTGGACTAGGAGAGTGGCAGGCCAGGGTTCAAATTCCAACTCAAACCCCCTCTGAATAAACTTGCCAAGAAATTCACAGTGAAAGAGAATAGGCAAAATACCCTTGCTTTGGTTGTCTGGATCTGAAGATGGTCAGATCCTAGACTTCTAGTGACTGTGGAGGGCTAATCCAACACCACTTCCCATCTTGTGGGCCACTTGGATGTTGAATGGACTGAACCCAAAGAGGGCAAACCTACTCTTACTATAAATCAAACCTCAGGCAAGCAGCTGGTTTGTATTAACAGTGGCGGATTCAAGAGAGGCAAGGCAGGGGAGGGATGGCTCTCTGGTCTGCTCCCAGTCATCTCCCTCCCCCTTCCTTGCCCTTTCACATTGGAAAGTATGCACTGACTGCTTTCATACAGACAACACTCAGGCTTCTCCCAGGTGTCTCCATTTTACACACAGGCTGGCAGATCAAGTCTCCTCTGACATGTCTCAGCTGGCCCACCTCGCCAGACATGCCAATCAATTAACAAAGGGATTTTCCACAGGAAAAAAAATACAATCTTTCCCTTCCCAGCCCTGCCCAAAAACATTTCAGCCTGCTGTGCCTTTTCTTTGTCCAAGAGATACTTCCAGACTGTTTGGGCTGTGCACTCTGGCCTAATTTATAAGGCATAAAATATCTGTAATAAAATGAATGATGTCGCAAAGCAAATCCCTCCTAGGAGCAGAAGAAACTGCCTTGTACCTCTCCATTGAGACAACTAACGTGGTTTTGTCTAAACTGATCGGCAGCAGCTTTCCAAACTTTCAGAATGAAGTGTTTTCCCATTGCTCACTGGAAATCATAGAGTTCAAAAGGGGTTTATATGGGGTTATCCCACCCCTTGCCATGCAAGGAATACACAACCATGCCTTACAACATTTCATAGATCCAAGTGGACAAGCAACATTAGAGTGTAGTCAAGATGGACAAAGTTATTCATGAGAACAAGCTAGTAGAGGGTTTGCTTTTACCAAAGCCTACTGTGTGAAAGACCAATATTTCACTGCTCTTCTCCTGTCTCTCTACTGAGTTAACTGAATGCAAACTACTTTTGCACTTTGAGCTCAGCGTGCAGCAATTGAAGTAAGCTGAAGACCAGGGGGGAAAGTGGGATGAGGAGATTGAGACTGGGGGTGCACTTACACTGTAGAAAATAGTGCACTTCCACCTGCTCCAGAGACTAGGATATGGACCAACGGATTCACACTACAGTAATCATAGAATCATAGAATCATAGAGTTGGAAGAGACCACAAGGGCCATCTAGTCCAACCCCCTGCCGTGCAGGACCTCCAAATCAAAGCATCCCTGACAGATGGCCATCCAGCCTCTGCTTAAAGACCTCCAAGGAAGGAGACTCCACTACGCTCCGAGGGAGTGTGTTCCACTGTCGAACAGCCCTTACTGTCAGGAAGTCCCTCCTAATGTTGAGGTGGAATCTCTTTTCCTGCAATTTATATCCATTGTTCCGCATCCTAGTCTCTGCAGCAGCAGAAAACAAACTTGCTCCCTCCTCAATATGACATCCCTTCAAATATTTAAACAGGGCAATCATATCACCTCTTAACCTTCTCTTCTCCAGGCTGAACATCCCCAGTTCCCTAAGGCATTCCTCATAGGGCATGCTTTCTAGACCCTTCACCATCTTAGTTGCCCTCCTTTGGACACGCTCCAGTTTCTCTACATCCTTTTTGAATTGTGGTGCCCAGAACTGGACACAGTATTCCAGGTGGGGCCTGACCAAAGCAGAATAGAGTGGCACTATTACTTCCCTTGATCTAGAAACTATACTTCTATTGATGCAGCCTAAAATTGCATTGGCCCTCTTAGCTGCTGCATCGCACTGTTGACTCATGTTCAGCTTATGGTCTACTTGGACTCCTAGATCCCTTTCACATGTGGTCTCATTCAGCCAGGTGTCCCCCATTTTATATCTGTGCATTTCATTTTTCCTCCCTAAGTGCAGAACCTTACATTTCTCTGTGTTGAATTTCATCTTGTTAGCATTGGCCCAGCTTTCTAGTCTATTCAGGTCATTTTGAATTTTGATCCTGTCCTCTGGGGTATTAGCTACTCCTCTTAGTTTAGTGTCATCTGCAAATTTGATAAGTATGCCCCCAATTCTGTCATCCAAATCATTAATAAAGATGTTGAACAGCACTGGGCCCAGGACAGAGCCCTGTGGGACCCCACTGGTCACTTCTTTCCAGGTTGAAAAGGAGCCATTGTTGAGCACCCTTTGGGTTCGGTCAGTCAACCAATTACAAATCCATGTAACAGTTAACTTGTCTATCCCACATTTTGCAAGCTTGTTTGCAAGAATATCATGGGGAACCTTGTCAAAGGCCTTACTGAAATCGAGGTAAACTATATCCACAGCATTCCCTTCATCTACCAAGCTGGTAATTTTGTCAAAAAAAGAGATCAGGTTCGTTTGGCATGACTTGTTTCTCTGAAACCCATGTTGGCTTTTTGTGATTATGGCATTGGCTTCTAAATGTTCACAGACTCTCTGTTTAATGATCTGCTCTAGAATCTTTCCTGGTATTGATGTCAGACTAACTGGACGATAATTGTTGGGATCCTCTTTTTTTCCCTTTTTGAAGATGGGGACAACGTTTGCCCTCCTCCAGTCTGCTGGGACTTCTCCTGTTCTCCAGGAGTTCTCAAAGATTATTGCCAATGGCTCCGATATTACATTTGCCAGTTCTTTTAATACCCTTGGATGTAGTTCATCTGGACCTGGAGATTTGTATTCATTTAGATTAACCAGGTATTCCTGTACTGTCTCTTTACTTATTCTGTGCTCAAATTCCCCCACTCTGTCCCCTTCTTCACTGTCCTCAGGTTGAGCACCTTTTGCCTTTTCTGAGAAGACTGAAGCAAAGAAGGTGTTGAGTAATTCTGCCTTTTCTCTGTTCACTGTTAGTATTTTGCCATCTTCTGCACGCAGTGGTCCTACCATTTCCTTCTTCTTCCTTTTGCTGCGGACATATCCAAAAAAGCCCTTTTTATTGTTCTTAACCTCTCTAGCTTTAGCTTTTCTGACTTTATCCCTACATGTGCTGGCTATTTGTTTGAATTCCTCTTTGGTGATTTCCCCATTTTTTATACATATTCCATTTAAAACTTAGCTCAGTTGTAAGTTCCTTAGTCATCCATACCGGTTTCTTGAGACATCTCCCATTTTTCTTCCTCATTGGAACTGTCTGAAATTGTGCTTTCAGTATCTCCCTTTAGAGGAACTCCCATCCATCTTGAACTCCCTTCTCTTTTAGTATTCTTGACCATGGGATCACCCCCAGTATTTCTCTAAGTTTATTGAAATCAGCTCTCCTAAAGTCTAGAATTCGTGTCTGACTATGCCTAGCTTCATCTTTCCACTGTATAGCAAACTCCAGGAGGACATGGTCACTTCCACCTAAGGATCCGACCACTTGCACCCCATCAACTATAAAAGAGTAAAAGAGATTCCACTTCAACCATTAGGAAAAACTTCCTGACAATAAGAGCTGTTAGACAGTGGAATATGCTCCAAGTGTAATGGAGTCTCCTTTTTTAAAAAGATTTTTAAACAGAGGCTGGATGGTCGCTTGTTGGGAGTACTTTGCTTGTGTATTCCTGCATGGTAGGGGGTGGACTGGATGGCCCTTGAGGTCTGTTCCAGCTCAGTGATTCTATGATTTATTACCTGCAACATTCTATAGAATTATGGGATTTGCATTTTATGAGGGGTAATTAGGCGGGTATTTAGAATTTTCAGCCAGAGAGCTTTTCCAACCTACAAATCCCAGAATTCGATAGGATGTGGCCATAGCAGTTAAAATAAAATTACTGTATAGTGCTATACCTGCACAGAGTTAAAAGGCCCTTGGCAACTCTATACAAGTACAAAGAAGGATAAACATACAATAAAATGAAGTATTTATTGTTACATGTTCCGAGTGGCTAGTCCTCATGAATAGCCATGGAGCTGTGTTACATGCAACAAGGGACTCTTCTTGTTTTCAGTATCTGGAATCCCAAAGGAAATTGGAGTTTCCTCAAAGGAAATGTGGAGCTTATTTGTTTTTATGGTCTTGTCATTTCCATAAGGCTGGTTTTAGAAGAAAAGACATCTATGGAGCTAAGGGAAAGGGGAATTATATATATGCCTTGGCTAAACCAGAAGGCATTTCCCATATTTAATAATTTGATTCTGAAGGCAAGTCATATCAAAGAGCAAAATATTCAATATTGTTAATTCAGTTTTGCAAAATATATTCTTAATTTAAAAATGATTTTGCTCCAAGTGGTAGTGGAGTAATAAAGCCGTTATTGACCAGCTCTTATTGATTGTGCAGCCCCCGGGCAAAGTACACTGACCTTGCTCATTCCCTTATTGCTTACACTTTCTGTGGCCTTCTTCATCCATGCCCGCTCAATAATATTATTATGAATGTATATTTTTAGCAAAAACTCTCTGTTATGAGGTTAGGGCTTTGTAGTGATTTTTGCTCTTTTTGTGTGCGTGCGTCTGTGTCATTTTCTGGAGTCTATAGCTGAGCGATCGGAGAGGTTACTGGACCATGGCATCTGGTTCATATATGGAGAACACTGCAGCTTCAGCAGAATCCAGAAGATCACAACTCAGAAGTTTGAATCCTCCACAAGGTATCCAGAGGACTAAAAAAGAGGACTGGATTTCAACTGCTTTTCCATGCTAGTGAGTTTCATTTCAGCCTCTGTTTAAAAACCTCCAAAGAAGGAGACCCCACAACCTTCCAAGGAAGTGTGTTCCACTATCAAACAGCTCTTATTGTCACGAAGTTCCTCCTAATGTTGAGGTGGAATCTCTTTTCCGGTAGTTTGCATCCATTACTCTGGGTCTTATTCTTTGGAGCAGCAGAAAACAGGCTTGCTCTATCATCAATGTGACACCCCTTCAAATACTTAAACAGGGCTACCATATCACCTATTAATCTTCTCTTCTCCAAGCTAAACATACTACATACTACAAAAGTACACACAAACAGTCATTAAAGGGTATTTCTGCACAACCAGTTAGCTACCAAATTCCTATTGAAATCAAAAAGTCTTTACCTGCTAGCAGAAGAAGAGCAAAGAGAAAGGCCAGCCTTGCCTCCTGTACAAATAAATGCATAATCTGGGAGCAACCACTCAGAAGGCCCTGTCATGAATCCGCACCAAATGGGTGTGTGGCAATAATGGTATCAAGAAAAAGCCTTCTCCTGATGTTCCTAAGATTCAGAAAAGCTCATATAGGCCAGCATTCTGTTAATGATATGCACAAGTATAATTCCATTTTACACGGATGGATCCACTCTCATCATGGAGGTTGGTCTTCTCTCCCTCTCATTGCAACATCCAGACCTCACCCACAGGGTTCACAATGGGAATAATCCCTTCCACTAGCAATTCCATTGCTAGTAGAGAACAGAGGAGGTAAGAAATGAAATTGTAAGCTAAGACCTCTGGAGGACCACAATGGATGTCAGAGGAAGATGGCATCTGCATCTGGCTATGGGACATAGCCAGATACTTCTCTAGTCACTCTGCACCAGCCAAGAAATAGCCATGAGGGAACATCAAAGCACATCAGTGAGTCCTGGGGATAGTGATCAGGGAATTGTAGTGAAGTCCCAATGAGTAATGTATTCTTATGATATGTCCAAAGCACAACAGTCTCAATTTATGCATTTCAGCTTCTAGAGATTTGATTTAAGACCCCATTCATTTGTCTTTTGGGCAGTCCATGGTATCTGTAGAACTCTTCTCCAGCACCACATTATAAATGCACTGATTTTTCTTCCTGTCGGCTTTCTTCAATATCCAGCTTTTACATCCAAACATATTTGAATTTTTCTGGTGGCTCTCCCTCCATCTTAACTGCCACCACCATGGCCTCAGATGGAGAGCAGAAGAGGCACACACAGCTCCACCATGCCTAGACCCAGAAGCAACTTCCTCCATTCCAACTGCCACCACCCTGGCCTTGAGGGGACCAGCAGTATCTGCTGGACTTGTTCCCCTTCTCCACAGCCATTCCCCTCTCCTTTTGGCATATCTTTTTAGATTGTAAACTGGAGGATAGGGAACTATCAAATTAGCAATCTATAAACTGCTCTGAGAGCCTTTGTGCCTGAAGAGTGGGGTATAAATACTGTAAATAATTTTTACTTTTTAAAATCAGATATCGGCTAGCATGGATGATTCTGACTTTGGTATCTAATGGTATATCTCTACACTTGAGGATCTTATCTAGTTCTTTCATAGTTACACTTCCAGTTCCTAGGCCCTGGGTACACAGGCCAAATCAAAATGTCCTCTCCCTGTCCCCCTGGTGAAGAGTCCAGATAACACATTGCCCGATGCCCAGTTCCAGTGCATACAATCCAGACAACATCCAGCCTGTTCAGCACCAAACCCAGGATATTCCCCCTTGGAAATGAAATAAAAATATTCATGTTTTTCTCCAGATCTTCCTGGAATATCCAGAGTCCAACATTGTGGTGCCAGATGGCTATTTGCACATGTATGACTCTCCAATGCCACAGTTTGCTCACTCTGAGGTCACAATGAGAGGCCCAGCTATATGTCTGATGCTGGACACCTTGTTCTGACATTAGACCAAACCAACAGTGGGACATGCACGTGAACAGCCATCCAGCATTGCATTGCATTGGAGAGCCCCAGGTAATGGGGGGAGGTTAGCAATAGCATAGAAATAGCATTTACATTTTTAGATCGCTTATAGTGAACTTGGCACTCTCTAAGAGGTTTACAGTTTGTAAGCCAATTGCCTCCAACAATGGGTATTCATTTTACTGACCTACAAAAGGTTGGAAGGCTGAGTCAACCATGGAGCCCTGGAATCAAACTCACAACCTTGTGGCTGCAGTACTGGCATTTAACCATTGTGCCACCAGGTTGTGGCAGCTCTAGGGCAAGAATACTCCAGGCTGCCTCATGAGTATTCTGGCTCATCTAGATGGAGCCCTAGACTTCTTATTTCTGGCGTACTCTCTCCATTTTGATTCATGACTGAACCTAAGTATACAAAGCCAGCAACTATTGCAGTGTCTTCATTGCCCACTTTAAAATTATGTAAACTAGATGAGATCATTATTTTTCTTTTCTTTAAATGTTTCACTGTGTTCCTGCTTACACACTTTCTTCCTTAAAATTAATCAACAGTCATTGAGGAACAAGGATACAGGAATGATGTTGGCTCAATTTTCCTCCATACACAATAGGTTTCCAATCCAGCATGTGGAAAACCACAGCAACCACATTTTGGAATATTTGCAGTTCCATTTTGTCTCTATTTGTGTACAACTTCATCCCTTCTGCATTACCATGCCTTTCTCTGTCTGTATGCTTAAAAGGGATTCTAAGGTGATGGAAAGCTCATATGAGATTGCCAGAAACAAACATGCTCAGAGTTGTGTGTGTCTCTAGCTCTCTGTGTTGTTTTTGTTGATGCACTGTTTCTAAAAACCCTGCTCTGTTTTCTGCTTTCAGCTACAGAAGGGAGAGGTAGCCTTTAGTGGCTGTGTCAGTTTAGTCCATGTTATTATGTCCAGATGTGCCAGCTGCAGCTAAACATTATCTCTTTGATAGTGCTAAGCACTTTACAGTGGGTCACAGAGGTGCAGCTCTCAACCAATAGATCTAATTGCAATCCTTTTATGTTCCCATGATTGCAGGTTTCTCCGGCATTGCAAACAAATAGTAATCAACTAAACCTGCTACCTCCAGGCAGTGGCGTTAGGATATGAAATATTAACTATACCCATAATGATGGTTTTTAATTTTTTATTATTATTTTTGTTGTCCTTCCTCTTCTCTGAGGGGGTGTCTCTGTGCATGTGTCTGTGTCTCTGTGTGTATGCACACATGCCGTTTTAATAAATATACAGTGAGGATGATAGGCTGCATGCCACAGGAAGAAAATCCTCCAGCTAATGTTTAATGAAAAATTGTATTTGGGGGCAACATAGTTTATGTGGCCAAATACAGTGTAAATATTGAGCCCTTCGACGGCTTTAGCAATGCAGTATTAGGCATGTCACCAACAATTTTCACCTCCAAATCTACATTTTTATGACACCATTATGCTAATACAGACCAAACTTGTATCACACCCTGTGTCTAATCCACCCTACAAATTGACCCATTTGTATTCCAGGGGATTTAGTAGTCTCTCTATGTTTATCCCCTCTCTCTTTCTTGGTCTCTGCCTCTCTCTCTTTTTTTTTTTCTTTCTTCCTCACTCACAACTATCTCATTCACCTGAAACTATGGACCCCTGCAGATAGAGGAAAAATATCAGGAGTTTGCCGTTCTTGGAGTCCTTGGATGTTTTGTTATGTTTTTTAAAACTATCCAAGATACATTTCTGTTGTTCCAGGTAATTTTCTGTCAATTTCTGATACCAGCTGCAATATTTTATTGCTACCCTTGAGTGAATTCCATAGTATTGAGTCATGGCACTTAAAGTGGGGTCAATCTGGATTATTTCTGGATTATTTCTACAAGGCAGATGCAGCCTGAGAGAGCTAGTACATGAGTGGGCATCTGTAGAGGGAGCAGGGGTCATTTTCCATCCTGCACTTGCCCGCTGGCACATTTCAGCATGCGAAAGTGATGTGACATCATTTCCGCCTGCCATTTTGGCTGATTAAGGAGCATTTTTCTTTTTCTTTTCTGTATTTTTGGGACATTTGAGAGGCTTTGGGTGATTACAGGAAGTAATTTTTTTCACAGTTTTCACAAATTTTGTGCAAATTGAGGGCAACTAACCACTGAAAAATGGCCTGAAAAACATTAAAATTGTCTAGTGTCAACGACTTTGGGGACCTCCTAGAGGACTTCAGGGGCCATGCTTAGGGCCACACTCATTTCATGGGTTACACTTTGCTCAGACCACTTATAGTACATCAGTGAATCGGTGCCATGGTTTTTTGCACCATAGCACTATAAACCTTTTTTAAAAAATCAGAGAAGAAAAACTGCCCTTCAAACAATAGATCAATTTTGGAAACTATGGTCCAGGTTTTTTTAAAACAAACAAACAAACAAACCCCTGGAAAAGCCACAGTGCAGATCCAAGAAATTGCTTCAAGCAGCCAATGTGATGTAGTGGTTTGAGTGTTGGACTAGAACATTAGAGACCATGGTTCAAATCCCCACTCAGCCACAGAAACCCACTTGGTGACCTTGAGCATGTCAAACACTCTCAGTCCCAGAGGAAGGCAATGGCAAACCATTCCTGAAAATATCTTGCCAAGTAAACCCCATTATAGGTCCACCCTAGGGTTGCCATAAGTTAAAAATGATATGAAGGCAAACAACAGCAGCAACAACAACTGAGCCAAAGCAGTGGTATGAACAGACATGGACATCACAACAAGCAGCAAAACTCAAGGAGGTATATCATGAGAAATCATAGTTCTTTAGACTAATGTGAAAGAAGTATTAAAAGGTCCCTAAGCATTTTTTTCAAATGATGTGACAGATCTGAAAATAGATAATGGCAAAGGTTTAACAATGGCAATGGCCCAGCCATTAGGCAAAGACAACAGCCTGTTTCAAGGCAGAGGTCTGAAGAAGTATAAAATGAAGCTTTTTTTTCCCCTTAAGGAGGAAAGAAATGATCATTTATTTTGTATTGGTAACAAAATAAATTTCAACACGGAGAAATGCAAGGTACTACACTTAGGCAGAAAAAATGTAATGCATAGATACTAGAAGAATGACACTAGACTTGACAGCAGAACATGCGAAAGGGATCTAAGGCCTGATCCAGACAGGCCTGAAGAGGCACCATTGCAGCATCATTAGGGTTCAGGAGCGCGCATCGTATACATGCTCCCGAACCCTAGTATGGAATGGCGCCAGCGCCATTACGTAACACTGTTCAGATGGCGTGTGTGATGGAGCCGCTGCAACTGCGCAGCTTCCACATGGAGCTGCACAGTTGCGGCAATGCAAAGGCACCAAATGGCACCTTTTCACTGTATCATGCTGCAACTGCACACCTAAAAAGGAGCACAGTTTCCCCGCTTCTTTTTAGGTGCGCAACTGTGCCGCAGCATCTAGCTGCTGTGGTGCAGTTGCAGTGCTAAAAGAGGTGGCACCAGACCGCCCTTTGGGGGCAGTCTGTACTACCCCTAAGAATCTTAGCAGACCACAAGCTGAACATGAATGAACAGTTTGATTCAGCAACTTAAAAAAAGCCAATATGATCCTAGCATTCATCAATAGAAGTGACGTGTCGAGGGAAGTAACAGTGCCATTCTCTTCTGCTTTGGTCAGGCCTCATCTGGAATACTGTGTCCAGTTCTTGGCACCACAATTCAAAAAGGATGTTGAGAATGTGGAGTGTGTCCAAAGAAAGGTGACTAAAATAGTGAAGGGTCTGGAAACCATGCCCTATGAGGAATGACTTAGGGAGCTGGGTATGTTTAGGCTGGAGAAGAGAAGGTTAAGGGGTGGCATGATGGCATGTTTAAATATTTGAAGGGATGTCATATTGAAGACAGAGCAAACTTGTTTTCTGCTGCTTCAGAGAACAGGACCAGAGCAATGGATTCAAATTACAGGAAAAAAAGATTCCACCTCAACATTAAGAGGAACTTCATGACAGTAAGAGCTGTTCAACAGTGAAACACACTCCCTTAGAGTGTAGTGGAATATCCTTTGGAAGTTTTCAAAGAGAGGCTGGATGGCCATTTGTCAGGAGTGATTTCATGGTCTCTTCCTGCATGTTAGAGGGGTGGACTGGATGGTCTTTGTTATCTCCATCTCTATGGTGTTTATCACATGGGAGGGAAGTGCCCAAAACCTGTGGATAAAAGTGGTTTAAATCCAAGAATATCCAACAAAAGCAGGATTGTTTTCAGAAGACGAGCCCTTACATCACCATTATCCTGAATTAAAGTGGGCATTTTGTCTGCTTTTGGCCACTTTTTACTTTCAGGAAAATCCTGAAAGTAAGAAGAGGAGCTTTTGGGCACTTTAATCATGGGTTACGTCTGGGATAATGGTGATGTCAGGGGACATCATCTGAAAACATTCCCACTTTTGCAGGATATTCTCAGATTTATTCCCCGTCTATTCCATAGATTCTGTGAGTTTTCTCTGCAGTCCCTCTAAAAATGACAACAAGTGATATTGCACCACCACATGTAAGCATTTAAAAAGGACTGTGGAAGAAACCTGAGATATTTGGGTCTCAGAGTCTTAAGTGCTGGGGGAGGGGTAGTATTTTTGCATGTTTTTACATGTTTTGGCTACTTTCTTTTTTGTATGGTTTGAGAACAAGCATTGCCTGAAAATTATGCTGGTTATTTGGGGGGAAAAACTGGGGGTTAGGAGGCTTTGTGGTTTCAGGGGCAAAAGTGAGGATGCCTGCCCACCCCTGACCTAGAGCTAGGGCAAGTTTATTTTGAGGGGCTACCACACAATACCCCACTACAGGCTAAGAGATTCTGGGAGGTGGTATCAGTATTGCCATTTTATTTTGCAGTAATTCATTTCTATACCATCTCCAGTGCAGAGGAGTTTCTTTTTTGTGTGCTGGCTATTCAGGAAAGGCTAACATTGTTGGCAGAAAGGACTGAGAAGGCAATGCCTGGTTAGCAGGTCTTGTTAGCACGATTAAGTTCCATCACACGACTTGGCGTTTGGCTCATCTCACCAATTTAAACTGATTTCATGGAGACAACTGTGGGAAAAAAATCTAGAGCTAGTTGCTGAAAGAAAACAAGGGGGAGCAGTAAGGATCAGGCATATCTTTGCAATTATAGAAGCAAGAAATGAACACAGGGGAAATCTCACCAATAATCTAAATTATACACTCTTTCTGCACCTTGTGTAATTTGCCACCTAACCTGATGGCTGCACTTCCTTCTGATTCCCATTCTTGTATTCCCATATCTGTATAACTGTAAAATTGTGCCATATTGGGAAAAGGCAGAATCTAAATTAAATAATTAAACAGAGTGAATTGCTTTGGGAAGAAGCTTTTCCAAAGACATCTAGGTCTGAGGTCTTCTACAGGGCCTAAATATCCTAAAGCCACTAGAACCCATCCAGTCTTGGGAGCTACATAGGTTCACCTCTATTTAGTACTTGGATGGGAGACTGCCAACAAATACCAGGTGCTGTAGACTATTTGAGAGGAAGGAACTGGCAAAACTGCCTCTGAGTATTCCTTACCTAAGAAAACCCTACAAAATTAATGAAGTCTACATAAGTGAACAGACACATACACACATAGGTCTCCTACCCACTACCCTACCTGAAATCCCCATGCAGAAGCAAATCAGATTTTTAATTTTTAATTCATGTTCAGGAACTGCTTGAGAACAGCATCTTCAGAGTGTTAGGCTTTTTAAGTGGTTCTGCGCAGGTCATATGGTCACATATCTATGTCCTGTAACATCTCATCACTGTTCCACATCCAAGCATCAGCCACCAAGAACACAATGCCTCATGGCAGGGCTGGCCTTAAAGAGGCAATGGTTAAACCATTTTGAAAAAGTCCTCCCTTGAACCCCTGGATCAAAATAATTACAGGCCAGTTTCATGCCTACCATTTTTTAAGCAAGGTGATCAAGAAGGCAGTCACCATTCAACTCCAAGCAGTCTTGGATCCATATCAAAACAGCTTTAGAGCAGGATAAGGAGTTGAGACTGTCATGGTCACCTTAGTCAATGATCTCCGTCGGGGCACCGACAGGGAAAGTGTGACCCTGTTTGTGCTCTTAGACCTCTCAGCGGCCTTCGATACCATTGACCACAGTATCTTTCTGGAATGCCTGGGAGAACTGGGAATTGGGGGCACTGCTTTGCAGTGGTTCCATTCCTACCTCTCAGGTAGATTCAAGATGGTGATGCTGGGAGACAGTTGCTCTTCTAAAAGAGAGCTAAAATTTGGCATCTCTCAGGGCTCCATCCTGTCTCCCATGCTATTCAACATTTACACAAAGCTTATGGGTGAGATCATCCAGAGACATCGGATGGGGTATTATAAGTACACTGATATATTTCTCTATGTCTCAGGCTGATGCAGTGACTGAGGATGGCAACGGTCCTCTGAATGCCTGTCTTAGGTCGGTAATGGACTGGATGAGGGAAAACAAACTCAAACTGAATCCAGGTAAGGCAGAGTTATTTGCAATAGGGGCCCCCCAATCTGGGAATGGAGTTATGTCAGCCAGTTCTGGATGGGGACACACTTCCCCTGAAGGAGTCTGTCCACAGTCTGGGGGTGTTCCTTTGCTCGTCGCTTCAACTGTCAGTGCAGGTGGATGCGATGGTCAAGAGCACCTGTTATCAGCTTTGGGTGATATGCCAGCTGCACCTTTCCTAGAAAGGGGAGCCCTTGAAATAATTGTACATGCACTGGTAACCTCTCAGCTTGATTTCTGCAACACATTTTACACAAGGCTACCCTTCTGCCAATTTCAGAAACTTCATTTGGTACAAAACATGGCAGCCAGGTTGGTTACGGGCACACCTAGAACTGCCCATATTACACCTGTTTTAAAATCCCTCCACTGGCTGTCTATTAGTTTCTGGACAAGATACAAGGTATTGGTTTTAACCTTTAAAGCTCTACATGGCTTGGGTCCAGACTACCCAAGGGAGTGCCTCCTTCCACATAATCCACCCCACACACTTCGGTCCCCTGGGAAGAACCTGCTATAACCTAAGAAGACCAGGCTGTCTGTCTTTTCTTCTGCCGCTCCCAGGCTCTGGAATGACCTGCTGGACAAGATCTGTCATATTACCACCTTGGAAGCCTTCAAAAAGGCAGTCAAGATGGATCTCTGCCAGCAGGCCTTTCATGAGCAGCCTCCTTGATCGGCCTCCCCCTATTGCTACAACTACTGCTGATGTTATTCTTACTGCTTCTAATATCGATATTGATATCAATATTGTTGTCACTATCCCTGTCCCCCCCCCCCCCATAGGATAACCTTTTTGTACAATCCATCCACAATTTTATTATTTTATTATGTTCGCCTTGGCTTGGCACGTTTTTATATCTTTTTTTGTTTAATCTCATTTTATAGTTTTTTGAAGAGCCCTCCCTCCTGAAGACATCATCTGGCCACTTAGAAGGGAGTGAAAGAGGCCTAGCAACTCCATCCGGCCTGGCCTCAAGTTGAAGAGCCCTCCCTTCATGACAACACTATCTGGTTGCCTAGGAGGGAGTGACAGGAGAGGCCAAATTCCATCGGGCCTAGATTAAGAAGCCGAGCCCTCCCTCCAGTCCACCTGCCTTGGTCCAGGCATCAGAGGGAGAGAATAACTGCTGGACCTGATCCCCTTCCCCATCACCATTCCCTTCTCCTTTTGTGTCGTGTCTTTTAGATTGTAAGCCTGAGGGCAGGGAACCGTCTTAAAAAATAATAATTGTAAGCCGCTCTGATAGCCTTTAAGGCTGAAGAGCGGGGTATGTATAAATAAATAAATAAATAAATAAATAAAAATGGTTTGCATCTTCATTTGCATCTAAGTTTTTATGATGGGAGGAGGGCTGGGTTCTAGGATCATTTCTTTTAATTGTAATTTTAACTGTATGCTATTTTATTTTATATTGTTGTAATCCACTTTGATTCCTTTGCAGAAAAGCGGAATATAATATTATTATTATTATTATTATTATTATTATTATTATTATTATTGGAGACATGGGCCCTGTCTGCTTAGGCCAAATAAAATGGCCTTCCCTCATTCCCATAGCGAGGAGTCCTGATGATGAACTATCTAGATGAAGCTAAGCAGTTCAACACTGAACTCATCATATACATCCTTGAAACAAAGTAAAATAACTCACTTTTTTCTCTGGATCTGATTTGGAGCCCTCTGTTACAATGCTCAGTGGCTGCTTACAACATGTCTAGTTGTATCTTCTAGCTCCACCACTGCTGCTGCACATTGCTTGCTCTGAGGTCAGAACAAGGTGCCCAGTCATATGACCAACACTGAGCAACTTGTTCTGATCTCAAAGCAAATGACATATGGCAGCAGTAGGGGTACCAAGTGGCATAGAGGGACACACATGCAAATACCTGCCCCTCACCACAGGTGATAGGAGACATCAGTGGAGCTCCGAAGACAGAATACTCTGAATTGCTCCCAGAGTATTCTCGCCCATGCAGACACCACACACGATAGGGATGGAAACAATATTCAGAAATATTTGGAAAATGGTTGAGAATGTGTGTCTTTAGAATTGGGAAACTCCGACAAGGAGAATTGTGGGCTGACAGGAATCTTTGTAATTCCAGACTTATTCTGTGCAAATTTTGCACATAGGTATTTTGGACAGAAAATTGTGTTTTCTGCATAATTCTGTTTTCTGCACACCCAAAAATCACATGCAAATTTTGCACAAAATGAGTCTTGAACTGCAAATAGTCTTTGACATTCTCACAGCATGTAGAAAAGTGCTTAAAAGTCTGCATTTCTTCCTTTGAGAATGAAATCAGTTAACTATTGTATCCCTAGATTGGGAACATTACACATGGACTCACCTTTGGCATTGTATTATTAGAGATGCGGCTGACCATTTAGTGCTTCTGAATTGTCAGAAACAATTGGCTGATAAGTCTTTATCATAAGGATATAATGTAAGACCTATGATGGCCACATAGTTAACCTTCAGAACATTATCATTTTCTCTTTATATGGGAAAGACAGAAAATAAGTTGGGGAAAGTTTGAATTCAGAGAACTGTAAGTTATCTGGAGGCAAAATATATCTCGTGCCAAATTAGTAGTTACACATTATGGTTATGTCAGAGTCTAGAAAGTAATTCATTCCTATTAGGCATTACCATTTAAAAAAAACCCAGACAACTCATTGCTATTCCTTGTAGCAGTATCAAACAAGTAACTCATTACATTCTTTCTTGCCCTTTTTTTCTTGCCCTGCACATTACTTTTTAAATTACTTTGGCGCGATACAGATGGCCCCAAAGGGCCATCTATATGACATGATTAGGGTTAGAGAGGGCGCAGCATTTAGTCCCTCCCCAACCCTAGCATGTATGGACAGCGCCATCTTGTTTGCACGCTGTCCATACGTGCGCACCATTTTGACGTCATGGCATGTGTCACTTTTAGATAACGCAGCACGAGCCTGACATCCTGGCGCTGTGGGAGGGCACTAAGGGTGCCTTTTCCACAGCGCTAAAAGGAGCTCAAAAACTGAGCTCTTTTTTGTTCCTGGTCCTTGGTGCGGCCTTTACATGGCTGCGCCAAGGAACCCAAGGGAAAACGGGCAGTAGTGGTGGCCCTTTTCTCCCCTCGGGAGCGCCAGCAATAGCAGGGTGCAGTGGGCACCCAGGGCGCCTGCTGCACCCCACTTTCAGGCCATGGAGAAGTGGCAGTTTGCCGCTTCTCCGCGGCCTGGAGAAGCACTGGAATGGGGCCTCTGAGGCTGCCAATGAGGCAGCCCTGGCCCCATCCCAGTGCTTCTTTGGGTGCTTACAGACTGCCCTTTTTGGACGGTCTATAAAGCCCCCCCCCTCTTTTTTTTAAGAGAGAAACCCTTGGGAATTATAAAAGAATGTCAAATATGGAAAAAATACCTGCCAGAAGGCTTCTGCAAAGGCCCATGAGAATTAACAGAGATGTTACTTTAAATGCCCGAGTGATGTAACTTGGAAGTTATTGAAAATGTCTTTGAGAAGTTTCCACCATCTTCTCCAAAAATGAGATGTAACTCATGTAAATATGAGAATAAACTATGAGAAATAAGAGAAATATGAGAATAAATAAACAAGTAAATGAACAGACAGACAAACTTTTGAAACCACAGCCGATCCTTCCCATCCACAAGGGTTCAGTTCTGGGGGCCACCACAGATGGCAAGGAACACAGATGGCCATGCACCATATTACTGAATGGCAACAATGTGTGCATGGATGGGCTGTCATTGAATAGTATGATCCATGATGAGGTGACCAAAATGGTGAAAGGTCTGGAAACCATGCTCTATGAAGAGTGGCTTAGGGGACTGGGTATGTTTATCCTGGAGAAGAGAAGGTTATGAGGTGACCTGATAGCCAAGTTTAAATATTTAATGAGTTGTCTTATTAAGGATGGAGCAAGCGTTTTTTCTCCTGCTCAAGAGACTAGGACCAGAGCAATGGATTCAAACTACAGGAAAACAGATTCCACCTAAACATTAGGAAGAACTTCCTGACAGTACGATCTGTTTGACAATGGAAAGCATTCCCTCAGAGTGTGGTGGAGTCTCCTTCTTTGGAGGTTTTTAAACAGAGGCCTGGATGGCCATCTGTTGGGGTCCTTTGATTGTGTACTTCTGCATGGCAGGGGTTTGGAGTGGATGGCCCTTGAGGTGTCTTCCAACTTTATGATCTTATGATTCTATCATCTGCAAAGAGTCAAACTGGCAGATTGCCAACCAACTGAAACTAAGGGTTCACTATAACTAAATGCTATTACTCATTGCACCAATAAAGTAACTGAGCTTTTACTTTTTACATTACTGTGGGAATGTAACTGTGTTGCACCCTTGTTACCCCTTAAATCGTTTAATTACAGGTAAATACATAGCATGTAACTGGTGATTTCCATGCTCTGGGTTATAACAGTGTGGAAGTGATTCACCTCCGCTATGCTCCACACATGAGTTTATTAAAAATCAAGTGAATATTCCAGGCACTGTACTTCTTCCATGTTCTCTTACCCCAAAGAAATGAAACTTGGCAGTGTTGCCCTTGGAATTGTTCATCTCTCAGAAGTGGGAAACATGTGACAATATGAAATATAGATTTCTTAATATATCGAGTATCAATCCTGTTATTTAGTTGACAGTCAGTTGGACTTTGCCATTCAGAAATTTATTTCAGTGATGACCACGAAGCTAAGAATTTAGTTTTGTCTTCTGTATCTTTTCCTGCTAACTTAATTTTTTTTATGTATATAAAAATGATGGAAGATAATCATTTGAGTCCAAGAGAAACCTTGACTTTTTTTATTATTAATGCCATTGGCAAGCTGGACCATGTGTTCTTTGCAACCGAGCATTTTTAGAAGGGTCTAACTGTCTGGGTTAATTGTTTAATGCTTTTAGTTAGAATTAAACTTTGCACCTGCTCTGACAGTGATAAATTAAATGTGCTCTTTTTCCAATACCGCTGCCCTCTTTAAGTAGAGACCAAAGAGTGTATCTTTCGTTTCTTTCCCAGCGTTTAAATCTGTGCTATACTGGAGTGTAAACCGGCATAATCTGTCACTGGAGCTAGCGCCAATTAAATTGATTGCGTTGGACTGAACTTCAAGACCTCTAATGTAAGCGCTAAGGGAAAAAATGGGCTGTTTTCAGCCCATTTCCCCATGTGGCACTTAGACATAGCTCGACAGTGGAAGGCTTTCAAGGTTCAAAAGGGTTTTATTTTCAAAAGAAAATGGGCATTGATCAGTCGCATTTAAAGGCAAAGATAATTCCCAAGCTTGAAGGGTTGGTTTTGTGTTTAAGGTCTAAATCTCTTTCTTTAACCTTGGGGGGCCGGTGTAACATAAAAGCAACAAAGAGATTAAGATTACAAAGGCGTTGTGAGCATCAAAGATGCAGTGGCATCCTTCAAACAAGACGTAGCTCAAGACCACAACCCACCAGGGCCCCAGTCTGCCTTTGACATGTTGGTTTTACCACCTGCGACAACAAGAAACCTGTGTTTGTTTGTCATTTTGGTGTGATCTCGACAAACATTTAAGGTGAAAGTTACCAGGGATGACTCTGTCAACTTGCTTACACTAGGAGAGAGGAGAGTCTGCCGTGCCGATGGGAAAGTCAACACTCAAAAAGGTCAAAGCAAGCAGCAACAGCATAGACTATAACTTTTCTCTAGCCAGCAGAGCACAATCCACACAAATAGACCCATCTCCTACAGTGACACTTTTAAGCAAAGATAGGATTCATGTGGCCTGTAGGCAACATGTGACCTTTTGCAAAGTCCAGTGCAGGCTTTGGGATTTCTAGTGACCCTCAAATTCCTTAATTCCCTCAAAGAAAAAAAATCACCAAATTTCAGCCATAAAACCACTCTCCACAGAATCTTGTTGGTGTCATACACATGTGTTAGTTCTCTTGCTCATGTGGTTCTTCTTTATGGCCATTGTTCAACAGATACAGTGGGCACTTGTTATCCACTGGGGTTTGGATAACAAAATCCGTGGATGCTCAAGTTCCATTCAATCCAATAGTATATCAAAATGTTGTCCATTATATAAAATGGCAAAATCAAGGTTTGCTATTTGGAATTTATGCTTTTTATGAATATTTTCAAGCCATGTATGCTTGAATCCGTGTATAAAAAATCCTTTGATAAGGAGGACTGACTGTATATTCAATTCATGGTTATGTAAGTGGAGTGACGCAAGTGTAACCATTTTACAGTGGCCCAAATCCCATTGATAGTCCCAACAACAGCCCAAATCCCAACTAGAGCAGAGCTATTGAATTTATCTGCATCAGTGATTCACAAATTCTGGTCATCCAAGTGTTTTGGATTTCAGCTCCAAGAAGCCTTGGACATCTTGGTCAGTGGTCTGGGATTCTGGGAGCCAAGGTTCAAAGCACCTGGAAGGCCAGAATTTAGGAATTACTGATTTGCACATTAGATTCAATGGATCTATCTAGTTGGAATTGTGGTTGTTGTTAGCTGCCCTTGAATTGACCTCAACTCATGTCAACCCTGTGTATGAGACATGTGCAAATCTCGCTCCACTGCTCTACTTAGGTCTTGCAGATTCAGGCCCATGACCTCCCTAATTGAATCTATCCATCTGGCATCTGTCTTTCTACTGCCTTCTACTACTCCCAGCATTATTTTCTTTTCCAATGAGCCAGGCCTTCTCATGATGTGAGCAACAACCTCAGTTTAACCATCTTGGCTACCAGGGAGATTTCAGGTTCTAGGATGCATTTGTTTGTCTTTTTGTCTGTCCGTAGTATTCTCAGCCCTCTTCTCCAGCATCACATCTCAAATGAGTTTATTTTCTTTTTATCCACTGGTTGGAACTAACCAATAGGATTATGCCATGCTGTTGCACATTCATGGATGGTACATAAAATTTAGATAGTCCCTTTGATGTATCACATGATTTACTGGGATTGTAGAAATGGCCACTGTTCATTCCCCATTGTACCATGGGAAAATAAGCAAGCACACTGATAGATACTTAATCAGTTCCCCAATTCAGAAGAAGAGCAGTGTAGCACAAGCATTGTGTAACTGCATGAGTGTACATTTGCACATCACAACCATGATGTAGGATCTTGGCTTTGGAGAAGTCAGACTGCAATATATAGAGCTGTTCCATAAGGCCTGCAAATTCTATGATTCTATGATTCTATGATTCCATCTCAGACCTCTACAAAGCAAACAACAGTGGCATGAAACCATTTCTGCTTACACAAAATGGCAACTATAGCAGAGTCCTGGAAAATAAATGGTAGTGTGCAGCCTTTGGGGGCTCTAAACCATGCCTCAGACTGATCTTGGGTCAAAACATGGAAGCAAACTATTACTGTTTAAACAGTAAATATGTTTTAAGTCATTATTCTTTTGATTTCTCCATATTTAGAGAGACACTTTTGAACAAAGAAAAGGAAAGCAACTGAAAGTAGACCAAGACACTCATATATTTGTAATACTTATTTGTTGTTGTGTGGCCTCAAACTGAATCATGGTGGCCATAAGGTGAACTTGAAGTGGACTAGGTTCCACCCCCCTCACAGGGTTGCTAGAGTGAAAACTAGAGAGGAATCCTGTACTTTAAATGGTTGTGTAGAAAACAGAATCTCAGCAGGTGTAGCTTGTTGCCAGGGCCGAAGCCTTGTTCAGCAGGCCAGTTTTTGAAGCTCCCTGACTTCTACAAGTGCTGGCTGAGGGAGGCTTCGACCTGAGATGCATCTGGGCAGCAGCATCCTGGCTAGATTGGTGGCAATTTAGGTATGATAACATCCGGGGGCATCGCGGATCCTGAATTCAAGCCAGAAGAGGTAAGCCGGCTTATTGGTTAATGCTGCCCAGCTGTTTAGCTGTTTAGCTGTTTAGCTAAGAATTCTAAGTACCCCTCTCTAAACTGCAAATCCCTGGATTCCATAGGCAGTTAGTGGAATGATAACACTATAATTATGTAATATGAACACACCCATGAATTTCGATCCCCTCTCAGCCATGAAGCTCACCAACTGACCATAGACCAAATACTTTCTCTCAGCCTGACCTACCTCACAGGATTGTTGTGAAGACAAAATAAGGAGCAAGAAGAGGAGGAGGCGACCCATGTATGGCACCTTGAGATCATTGGAGAAAAAAATAGGTATAAATGCAATGATAATAAGTACAAAAATAAATCTCACCATTTTAGCTTCATAAGGGGGTAATATCCCCCAACTGTCCTGATTTGGCAGGGATCATTCTGGTTAACCTTCTCCCATCCTAGTTTTTCAGCAGCTGCTATCTGCCATTTCACCACTTCATCTTCAGCTCGCTTCAATTGCTGCAAACTGAGTTTAAAGTCCAAAAGGAGTTTGCACTCAGTTAACTTAGCAGAAAGTGCAGAATCTTGTTCTTCCCTGTAGACTGGCAAAAGCAAAATGCTGCAGCCTCTTCTTGCTTATTTGCTCTTCCTCATTAATAATTTTTGCCATCTTGACTGCCCTCCCATGTTGCTTGGCCAGACATATTCCAGCTTTCATCTGTGATATGTTGCATAGAGTAAGTAAAATTAATTGTCTCTTACAGTCTCCCCTCACACTCGCAGCCACCCAAAATTGGCCAGAAAGCTTGTGCCAGCTTGGAGTTGCCATAATATACTAACCAGCTTCTGAAAGGATTTTGGCAAAACCCAGTTTTTACATTTACCAGAATCTTCACACTTCAAGCCAAGAAATGCTTCTAAAGCTCCATCGAGTCCATTTGACTATGCAAAATTATTTTCTTACCCCCTCTCCTCTTCCCTTCTTTTTTCTATAAAAGTTTTTGAAATAAGTAAATAATGAATGAGTGGTAGGTACTATTTTAGGTTTATGTTCCAATAAATCGATAATTCTTTCCTTTAAAAAAAAAACCCACAAAGAACGGGAAAGAAAACCACCTCTCCTCTTTAAACTATACATATACATACACAATCATGCACCTTCTCCCTTTTCTAATATAGCTGTGTGTGTGTGTGTGTGTGTGTGTGTGTGTGCATGCGTGTTCAAAATTAAAATCTTTGCCATACATCCCGGAAAACATGTTGTTTTTTTCCCTCCACATGGCTGTTGATTTCCAGCGCCAGCCAACTTCATTTGCAAGGTATAGTGCAGATCTCACGTGGCAGCTGGGTGGACAGAGGACAGATTTATGCAGGATAATATTAATAGGCACAGGGAAGATGTCCAGTTTTTAATTAGAAAAGGGCACCGAGCAGACATTGGCTGGGGATGAAATATACAAGGAGAAAGGGATGCCAAAGCAGGCCTTATTGATTCATGTTGCAAAGGAGGGGGTGAGACCAACCTGCTAATGCCTTGTGTAGATAAAGCCAAGGGCCAAGATGGATTTGAAAAAGCTGTCATTTTAAAAAAGGCTTCAACCTGTTTCTTTCATAGGAGTGTATTTGTGGGGCAAGGTGTCACTTTAAAAAGGCTTCAGCCCATTTCTTTCATAGTAGACCAGTGGCAAAATAAAAAGATTTAGGAGTATCTTGGTGCTGACATAGTAAAGAAACAAAAGGCTTCATTGCAATCACCTCATTTATGTTCTTATCGATAGCAATGGGGACTGGCCACTTAACCTTAACAAATTATGGAAAAGCTTGAAATTTCAGGAATGCCAGATGCTTAATCAGAGCACAACAATAGGAGCTCTAGATTGCATATTCAATGCCCAGACACTTCAATTCTGCATAGTTACTTTCCTAATAAAACTTAACCTTGTTCTCTGCAAAATATGGAAAGCATACCCAAAAGAGGCATCAGAAGTGTTACTTGTCCAGGAAAGAGTATTTTTGAAAGGCAATATATGACATGCATTCCCATCTTAGGGGAGAAAGTGATTTTCTCTCTTTCATCTGAATGCCAAGCTTGGTTGATGACTTTAAGTTGCAAACCTCAAGGCTATGCTGAAACCCTGGCTGCCTGAAAGATAGTATTGTTGTAACTAAAGTTCATAATGATTTGCTGACAACTTCAGTAAATTTAATATTACCTAAACATTGGGGACAAAATCTTGTGCCCTATATAGACATACCCTCCAAAATTTCACAGATGAAAAACAGGACACATGTGGCCAAGCAACATCACAGTGAGGTCAACATAACAAAAGTTATTCATAAGGAAGAACAAACTAGGAGAGACTGCAGCAGTTTGCTTTTGCCTGAGTCTACAGGAAAGGACAATATTCTGCCCCTTCCTCTTCTCTTTCTCCACTGAGGCAAGTGTAAAGTACACTTTGAACTCAGTTTTGCAGCAACTTTAGAAAGCTGAGGATAAAGGGGGAAAGTGGGAAGAGGAGAGAGAAACTGAGAAGTTTTTAAAGTAGCTGAAAAAGTGGGATAGCAGAGGAGTGATCTAGGCAAGATCAGGACATACAGGAAGCTGATGCTTATCTGACTAGTTAAGGACTGGAGAACTGTCAGAAAGTGGAATCGCTTGAAAAGTGGAACCCAGAGAGTTTTTATCTTGCAAATGCATTTTGGCCACCAAAAAATAATGCACCATCACTTTTGAATGCTAAAAAAGCTAAATTAACACACTATATATATTTATAAGGGAGCCAGCATGATCTAGTGGTTTGAGCGTTAGACTGCAACTCTGGAGACAAAGGTTTAAATTCCGGCTTGGCCATGTAAATCTGCTGAGTGAGCTTGAGCACATCACACTCTCTCAGCCTCAGAGGATGGCAAGGGCAAACCCCCTATGAAGAAACTTGCCAAGAAAACCCCATGATAAGTTCTCTTTGGGATCACCATACAGCAAAAATGACTTGAAGGCACACAACAACATATGCACCAAAAAAGTGTGTGCAAGCAAGTCCCAAGCAAGCCTCAAAGGCAAGAAAAACTGACAAATGAGCAAAATCCCTGTCATATTAATGGAACTTGTAAATTGTAAGCACTGAAAAAGTGAATTGTCAGAAAGCGGGCATCAAAAGGGAAGGGGAGCATCTATATAAATGCCTGTCAGAGAATTTGGAGGACATTGGAGAAGGCATCCTTTGATATGGTACCCTGGTTATGGAACATGCCTTTGCTGATGATATTCCAGTCTCAAGTCAAAGTATGTCCTTCTCTTCATGCCTTTGGGGCCTAACTGATTTTACCCAGTTTTCCCATCTGCTATTTCTGCTGCTGCAGAGACTAGAACGCGGAACAATGGATGCAAACTGCAGGAAAAGAGATTCCACCTCAACATTAGGAGGAACTTCCTGACAGTAAGGACTGTTCAACAGTGGAACACACTCCCTCGGAGGGTGGTGGAGTCTCCGTCCTTGGAGGTCTTTAAGCAGAGGCTGGATGGCCATCTGTCAGGGATGCTTTGATTTGGAGGTCCTGCATGGCAGGGGGTTGGACTGGATGGCCCTTGTGGTCTCTTCCAACTCTATGATTCTATGATTCTATGATTCTATAGTTTGCATTATTTAAAATGTTTTTGTTGGTTTTCTGTTCTCTTGACTTGAGTGTTAAATGGTTTAAAATGCTTTGAGCCTTCTAAAATTATTGTTTTAAATTGTTTTAAACACGTTCTATTGGTTTCCTCTGTCACCACCCCACCCAGATGCTTCTGTTTTTATCCATTGCTTCTGTTTTTCATCTATTTTACGCATTTAGGCTTTTCATAAGCTATATTTACCCCATCTCCCTGCATGGAGGAAGAGAAATGGATTGTATGTATATGAGTACATAGAGAGTCAGTGTACTCCAGTAATTTGAGTGCTGGACTGGAACTCTGTGAGACCAAGAATCAAATCCCTACTAAGTCACAGAATCCCACTGGGTGACCTCGGGCAAGTCATACTCTCCCAGCCTCAAGACAATGGCAAACTTCCTCTCAACAAATCTTGCCAAGAAAACCCTATGCTGCTGTTGTTGTTTTTACCTTCAAGTTGTTTCCGCAATTTATGTGGACTGTAAGGTGAACCTATCATGGGCAAGATTTGTTCAGAAGCAGTTTGCCATTGCATTCCCCTGAGGCTGGGAGCATGTGACTTGGCCAAAGTCACCCAGTGGGTTTCATGGTCAAGTTGGGAACTGGAACCAGAGTCAATGCTTAAATATAGATTAATATGTGCAGATTTTGTGGAGATTTGTCTCCTGTGGACCTTTCTTCACAATGTTTAATTGCCTGTTGTAGAATGGGAAAGTACAACTCTCACCACTTACAGGCCCAAGCTTATGTATTATAATAATAATAATAATAATAATAATAATAATAGTTTATTTATATTCCGCCCCCCCTGGGTGAGCAATCAGGGTGGAGTACAACATTTAAAAATACATACAACTAAAAAACACATCAGTCTACCCTCCCGTCCTTAAAAATAGATTAAACTAAGAGTAGAATTTAAAACAGTAAAACATTAAAAGATAGATATTAAACACTGATAGCTCTAAAATTAGAAAGTGGGCGGCCTCAGTCTCAATAAGTGAGAACTGAAGGGACTATAGTTGACGGACAGTTTACTTGTTCTCAGAGAAGGCCTGCCGGAAGAGATGTGTCTTGGTGGCTCTCTTGAAACAATCCAAAGTTGTAATAAGGCACATCTCATCCAGCAGGCCATTCCATAGCCTGGGAGCAATGGCAGAAAAGGCCCTCTGGGAGGTCTGCACCAGCCTAGTTTTCTTAGGTTGTAGTACGTTCCTCCCAGAGGCCCGAAGAGTGCGAGGGGGCTCATATGGGGAGAGGCGGTCCCTAAGATAGGATGGACCTGAGCCATGAAGGGCTTTAAAGGTCAGAACCAGCACCTTGTACTGTGCCCGGAAACTGATCGGCAGCCAGTGGAGGGATTTGAGCACCGGTGTTATGTGCTCCCTCCTGGATGTTCCGGTAACTAGTCTGGCTGCCATGTTTTGGACCAGTTGAAGTTTCTGAGTTAAGCACAAGGACAGCCCCATGTAGAGCACATTGCAGTAATCTAAACGTGAGGTGGCCAAAGCATGTACCACAGTTTCCAGGTCCCTCATCTCCAGGAAAGGGTGCAGCTGGCATATCAGCCGAAGCTGATAACAGGCACTCCTGACCGTCGCATGTGGAGTGACGAGTCTAGAAGTACCCCCAGACTGCAAACAGGGTCCTTCGAGGAGAGTGTGACTCCATCTAGGACCGGGAGTTGTATTCCCAAACCTGGTTTCGGGCTGGTGACCGTCAGTAGCTCCGTTTTGTCTGGATTGAGCCTCAATCAGTTTTCCCTCATCCAATCCATTACCGCTGCCAGGCAGTCATTGAGAGAGGAGACGCCATCAGAGGTCTGAGCAGATGATCTTGTCATGGAGAAGTATATCTGAGTGTCATCAGCATATTGATGACACTGAGCTCCATGCCTCCGGATGATCTCACCCAGCGGCTTCATGTAGATGTTAAATAATAATAATAATAATAATAATAATAATATTTATTACCCGCCCCTCTGTAAAACAATCGAGGCGGGGACAGGATGGCGCCCTGAGGGATGCCACAATTAAGCTCGATTTTGGAGGAGCAGCTGTCCTCTAGCCTCACCCTTTGGGACCTGCCAGAGAGGAAGGACCGGAACCACTGCAAAGCAGTGCCTCCGATGCCCGTCTCCCTCAACCGGTCCAAAAGGATGGCATGATCTATAGTGCCAAAGGCCGCTGAGAGGTCCAAGAGCACCAGCAGGGTCACACTACCCCTGTCGATGTTCAAGCAGAGGTCATCTGTCAGAGCAACCATGGCAGTCTCAACTCCATATCCTGCCCGGAAGCGGTTTGAAATGGATCAAGAAAATCAGTTTCATCCAAGACAGCTTGGAGTTGTGAGGTGACTGCTCTCTCGATCACCTAGCTTAAGAATGGCAGCAAGGAAACTAGTCTGTAGTTATTTCTGTCCAGGGGATCAAGGGAAGGTTTCTTCAGGAGAGGCCTTACAGCCGCCTCCTTCAGAGAAGATGGAACAATACCCTCCCTGAGGGGCGCATTGATGGCATCCCAAAGGAATGTCCTCAATGTGTCCCCTCCCTGGACAACCAGCCATGATGGACATGGGTCGAGAGAGCAGGTCGTCTTCCTCAAGCTTCCAAGGAGCTTGTCCACATCATCAGTACTTACAGGTTGAAACTCATCCAGTAAGGTGACAACAACGGAGTCACTAGGTGCTTCATTTACAGATACTGCTGAAACATTGGCATCTAAGTTGGCTCTTATCCGAGAGATTTTGTCTGCAAAGTAGGTGTTAAATGCGTCACAGCAGGCTGTCGTGGAGTCAAGCAGAGGATTTGGCGCAGGGGGAACCTGCGTCAGCTCCCCCACCACCTTAAACAGCACTGCTTTCTCCAAAGATAAATGACAATCACTCATTTATAAGTAAGTTAAGGACTGGGATTCCATGAGACCAGGGTTCAAATCCACGCTCACACCATGGAAACGCACTGAGTGACCTTGGGCAATTCACACTCTTTCAGCCGCACAGGAAAGGAATGGCAGATTTTTAGGAAAAAAATCCTTTCTTCCTAAGAAAACTCTAATGTCTAATCTCCACTGAAGAAATAAAGCAGTTTGACACTGTTTTAATTGTTGTGACTCAATGCCATGGAACTCTGGGATTTGTAGTTTGTTGTGGCACCAGAGCTCTCTGACCTAGAAGGCTAAATCTCACAAAACTACAAATCCCATAATTCCATAGCACTGAGCTATGGTATAATAATAATAATAATAATAATAATAATAATAATAATAGTAATAATAGGATTTATTTCTATTCTGCCTTTTCCGATTGGGAATCAAAGCGGATTACAGCAGTCAGGCAAACAGCTTCATTTATATACTGCTTCATACCACCTAAGGAGTGTCTAAGCAGTTTACAATTGTAAGCTGCTTGCCCCCAACAATCTGGGTACTCTTTTAGCAATCTTGGAAGGATGCAAGTCTGAGTCGAGTTTGAGCCCTTTTGCTGGTATTGAACTCACCACCTTATGGTTTTGTGTGTGTGGCTGCAGTACAGGCATTTAACCACTGTGCCACCAGGGCTCTTAAAGGGGTGTCAAACTGCATTTCTGCAGTGCAGATTAGGCCTACAGTAGAGTTGCCTAAAGGTCATGCTACTTCTCCAACAACTTGAAGGCACACAACAACTACAATGTATGTACTTGTTGTAACTATTTATATCCTGTTGTATATCCTAGGAGTCCAGGACAAGGCAAAAGTGAAATCAAACAATTTTAAATTTAAAACAATAAAAATAATTTAATCAGACTAAAAGCATATCAGACAATTTAAGAGATGAAAATGGGTTGGAACTGTGCCCAGGTGGATTTTAGAATAAATCGGTTAGGCCCCAAATGTTTCAATAAGAAGCCACGTTTCTACTTCATTTTGAAAGGAAGCCAGAATTGGCACCAATTGGGCCTTTAAGTAGAGGACATTTGACAATTAGGATACCTGAACCATACCAATTCACTGGCCCCCAGTAGGCACACACACTGCTGTGATATCACAAATTGCATTTTCACACAACCACTTGAATCCTGTTTGTGACATGTGTGCACTAGTGTTGCCAGGTTTTCAAAATAAGGTGGAAGGGACAGTCGAAATCCATGACATGCAGGGTTACCAATCTGTGGTTATTCTGTGCCTCCAAGTAATATTTGACTTGTGGTGACCCTACAGTGAACCTATCATAGAGTTTTCTTTGCAGGTTTCTTCAGAGGGGGTGCCATCGCCATCCTCTGAGCCTGAGAGACTATGACTTGCCCAAGGTCACACAGTGAGTTTTTATGCACAAGCGGGGAATCGAACCCTGATTTCAGCGTTGTAGTCCAGTGCTCAAACCACTACACCACGCTGGCTAACAAGTTTGTGTTCTACCCAAATGAAATTATTGATTCCAGTTATTATTTATGAATATCCACATTCATAAGTTACACGATGCACACGTTTCTGTCTTTATGAAGGTCCCACACCCCAAAATACAGGTCTTTTTGGTATCTTATTCATCCATTCACCAAATAGGGTTACAATAAGAGACACCGCCAAGCCTTATAATGGACAAGCTCAATGGTCCTCACATAAGAGCCATCCTTTATAATAAGGTACACCTGGTAACCCTAGTGCACACCTAAGTGTGGCTTATGCACAAATATGTCTCCTTTAGACAGACCATAACGTGCCATGCTGTAGCCTTTGTGCAATGTACAAATGCCCCTTTTGCTGTTAAATCTGCAAAAGGAGGATGTTGATGCTGTTTTCAAATGAGAAAGGAGGAAGGAGGTAATTCTCACAAAATTGTCAGGAGGTAATTCTGACAAGCAGGAGGGTGTGCTCTGAATCTTTTTTCCCCCACAACTGCATCTGTGAGCTCCATGTAGATGTTGGACTGATAACAAGGAGAGGTTGAACCAGCAACATGTGTGACATGAGAGCCAGGGTAAGCAGCATAGTGAAGATCTTCCTTCCTTTCCTCACATGTGGAGGACAGGGCTATGAAATTGCCAGGATAGGTGCCTTTTGTATTTTAAGATCCTTTGGTCCCATGTGTATTTAAAAAAAATGTATGTGCAAATGCAAAAGTGCAAAAGAATGGAGAGAGACTGACAGAGATATCTGCCAAGTGAAAACATTTCATACCATCTGAAGTAATGGGCACGAGCCCACAAAAGGAATCATGCAATGAAGCAGAGATTTTTCATCACTCTGTTGATCATGAGGCGAAAGATATAAAAGCAAAATGGAAGCTGTTTTCCTATACAGAAACTAGTTTATTCCCAATGAATATTCATAACAAAAGGATTCAGTTGCACCTTAATGGGCAGTAGGAATGTCCTTGTTTGCTTGTCCCCTTAGCCTTACCTAGACCAGTGTCTCCTTCCACCCCATTGCTAAGCCAGAATCACAATATTGTTATTAAAGGGCTCCCTTTCTTCCTTCCCCCTTTCAGCCTATGGCCTGTTTTCTCTCTGGCTAACCTTGAGCCTTTGTGTTTCAAGAGGTTACAATGCTTTCTTTCTTTTTCACCTGCTCCACAGTTTGTTTGTTTGTGTGTGTGTGTGTGTGTGTGTGTTTGTATGATGTTTAGTCTTTCCTGTGAAGGTCCTACCTTGCTTCTGTTGTACATCACCAACAGGGAGGCAGGACACAGACAATCGGTTGGTTCAAACGCACTGGCACAACCTTGGCAGTGCCTGTTGTCTTGGTGATAGCGGAGGACCTGGAATTTAGATCTACTTAGGTGTGCCAAGTCTTGAAATCTCAGGTTTCATCAGTCGTTCTCAAGAGAAGAGTCCTTGAGGCAGACCACTCCTTCTATAAACCATTAGCATCATCTGAGCTTTGGGAACCTTCTTGTTGTTGTTGCTTTTACCATCACTATCACTTTCATACTCTACCAGGTGCTACCAAGTAGAGTTTTGGACCATCAATTATTTGTATTCTATGCAAGAATCTAGAAAATCTAGACTTTAGGAAAGCTGATTTCAATAAACTTAGAGAAATACTGGGGGTGATCCCATGGTCAAGAATACTAAAAGAGAAGGGAGTTCAAGATGGATGGGAGTTCCTCAAAAGGGAGATACTAAAGGGACAATTTCAGACAGTTCCAATGAGGAAGAAAAATGGGAGATGTCTCAAGAAACCAGTATGGATGACTAAGGAACTTACAACTGAGCTAAGTTTTAAACGGAACATGTATAAAAAATGGAAAAATGGGGAAATCACCAAAGAGGAATTCAAACAAATAGCCAGCGCATGTAGGGATAAAGTCAGAAAAGCTAAAGCGCAAAATGAACTCAGGCTTGCTAGAGACGTTAAGAACAATAAAAAGGGCTTTTTTGGGTATGTCCGCAGCAAAAGGAAGAAGAAGGAAACAGTTGGGCCACTGTGTGGAGAAG
This sequence comes from Urosaurus nigricauda, assembly GCA_034509955.1. NCBI lineage: Eukaryota > Metazoa > Chordata > Lepidosauria > Squamata > Phrynosomatidae > Urosaurus > Urosaurus nigricauda. The sequence continues at coordinate 369,989,137 of JAOEGL010000001.1, forward strand.
ATGGCAAAATGCTCACAGGAGACAGAGAAAAGGCAGAATTGCTCAACACCTTCTTTGCTTCAGTCTTCTCAGGAAAGGCAAAGGGTGCCCAACCTAAGGATGATGGGGCAGAGGACAGAATAGGGGAATTTCAGCACAGAATAAGTAAGGAAACAGTACAGGAATACCTGGTTAATCTAAATGAATATAAGTCTCCAGGACCAGATGAACTACATCCTAGGGTATTAAAAGAACTGGCAAATGTAATATCGGAACCAATGGCAATCATCTTTGAGAACTCCTGGAGAACAGGAGAAGTCCCTGCAGACTGGAGGAGGGCAAATGTTGTCCCAATCTTCAAAAAGGGGAAAAAAGAGGATCCCAACAATTATCGTCCGGTTAGTCTGACATCAATAGCAGGAAAGATTCTAGAGCAGATCATTAAGCAGAGAGTCTGTGAATATCTGGAAGATAATTCCATAATCACAAAAAGCCAACATGGGTTTCAGAGAAACAAGTCATGCCAGACAAATCTGATCTCTTTTTTTTGATAAAATTACCAGCTTGGTAGATGAAGGGAATGCTGTGGATATAGTATATCTTGACTTCAGTAAGGCCTTTGACAAGGTTCCCCATGACATCCTTGCAAACAAGCTTGTAAAATGTGGACTAGACAGGGTAACCGTTACATGGATTTGTAACTGGTTGACTGACCGAACCCAAAGGGTGCTCAACAATGGTTCCTTTTCATCCTGGAAAGAAGTAACAAGTGGGGTGCCACAGGGTTCTGTCCTGGGCCCAGTGCTATTCAACATCTTTATTAATGACTTGGATGACAGTATTGAGAGCCTAGTTATCAAATTTGCAGATGACACCAAATTGGGAGGAGTAGCTAATACCCCAAAGGACAGGATCAAAATTCAAAATGACCTGAATAGACTAGAAAGCTGGGCCAAAGCTAACAAAATGAAATTTAACACAGAGAAATGTAAGGTCCTACACGTAGGGCGGAAAAATGAAATGCACAAATATAGGATGGGGGACACCTGGCTGAATGAGACAACATGTGAAAGGGATCTAGGAGTCCAAGTAGACCACAAGTTGAACATGAGTCAACAGTGTGATGCAGCAGCTAATAAGGCCAATGCAATTTTAGGTTGCATCAATAGAAGTATAGTGTCTAGATCAAGGGAAGTAATAGTGCCACTCAATTCTGCATTGGTCAGGCCCCACCTGGAATACTGTGTCCAGTTCTGGGCACCACAATTCAAAAAGGATGTGGAGAAACTGGAGCGGGTCCAAAGGAGGGCGACTAAAATGGTGAAGGGTCTGGAGACCTTGCCCTATGAAGAACACCTTAGGGAGCTGGGAATGTTTAGCCTGGAGAAGAGAAGGTTAAGAGGTGATATGATCGCCCTGTTTAAATACTTGAAGGGATGTCACATTGAGGAGGGAGCAAGCTTGTTTTCTGCTGCTCCAGAGAACAGAACTCGGAACAATGGATGCAAACTGCAGGAAAAAAGATTCCACCTCAACATTAGGAGGAACTTCCTGACAGTAAGAGCTGTTCGACAGTGGAACACACTCCCTCGGAGAGTAGTGGAGTCTCCTTCCTTGGAGGTTTTTAAGCAGAGGCTGGATGGCCATCTGTCGGGTATGCTTTGATTGGGAGTTCCTGCACGGCAGGGGGTTGGACTGGATGGCCCTTGTGGTCTCTTCCAACTCTAAATTTCTATGATTCTATGATTCTAAATGATGAGGTATTATTCAAAGACATGGCCATGTGAGCTATGTGATCAGTATGGAAATGGATCTTGCAGCATTTTTGAGATTGAGAGAAAAAAGATGATTGCTAAACTTTTGTAGACTAAGATCCAAAACATATTACAGAAATAATCCAGTTTGAAACTGCTTTAACTGCCCTCAGTCAGTAGTAGGAAATCCTGGGAATAGTAGTTTATTGTGACACCAGAACATTCTGACGGAGAAGGCTCAATATCTCACAAAACTACAGTTCCCAGAAGTCCCTACCATTCAGCTGAGGAGGTTAGAGTGGTCTCAAACTGGATTATTTCTGCAGTGTGGTTTGGACCAGAGTCTGATTTTCCATGTCATGAAGGAGAGTTGTCTGCATGGGCCAAATAAAGCAGTCTCGCCCCATTTCCACTGGAGGATGTCCAGATGACATACAGCACAATCTGTGCTGAATCCTGACCTTTTCAGCAACTCAGGACTTTAATCTGAAGGGAGAACAAATGGGAATTTACTCTAGATTTAAGTGGAAAATCTGGATATTTGCTTGTGTGTGTGGACTGTGATCCTTGGCAATGTCGGTGTAGGGCCAGGGAAGGAGTTTCAGCAGGTGGGTATGATACTATGGCCTGCTAGCTCATTTCTGTGCACCACAATTCAAAAAGGATATGAGCAAGCTGGAGCTTGTCAGAAGAGGGCAACTAAAATAGTGAAAGTTGTGGAAACCATGCCCTATGAAGAGCGACTTAGGGAGCTGGATATTTCTAGCCTGGGGAAAGAAGGTTAAGATAACCATGTTTAAATATTTGAAGAGGTGTAATATTGAAGATGGGGCAAGCTTTTTATCTGCTCTTCAGAGATTAGGGGACTTAACAGATGGGAAGCTCAACTCCACCTGTTTTTGCCCCAGATGGAGGCCGCGGCAATGAGGTGCTGTGACCTCCAGAAGGACAAAAAAGAACCCGCTTCCCAGAAGGTTCTTTTTGCTTTCCTGAAGGGGAACCATTGGTGCACTAGCATGCCATGACAATGCCCCTTGTGTGTAGTGCTGTTTGGTTGCTGTGCCCAAGGGATGTCATCATGCCGCGCCCCGTGTGTACAGGCGCGCACCAAGATAGTGCCTGGGTGGCAGAACTTGGGCTCGGAGTGTGTGCACACTCTGCCTTAGTTCAGCCCTAGTTCACCTGCAGGCCAGCACAAAGTGTCAGTACGTACAGGCTCTAGAACACAGAACAATGGATTCAACCTTCAGGAAAAAGAGATTCCACCTAAACATTAAGAAGAACTTCCTGACAGTAAAAGCTGTTTGACATTGGCATATACTGCTTCGAAGTGGGGTGGAGTCTTCTTCTTTTTAGATTTTTAAATAGAGGCTGGATGGCCATTTGTCGAGGCGTACTTTGATTGTGAGTTCCTGCATGGCAGGAAGGTTTCTTCCAGCTCTGTGGTTTGATGATTCTGTGATTTAGTGAGGGAGAGGGGTTGCTACTTTGAGTTTAGGCAGAGGGAGGAGGGGCATGTCAGCTGGAATTTGGAATGCATTGTGACCAGTATAGAGGTGAAGACTGCCCTGCTTGCCAGGCTGGTGTCACACATAGAGCAATGCCATTGCAGTGGAAGGGGGAACATGGGAAATTCCAGCGTATGAGGATCAGGAATAAGCAATGGAGATGGACAGCCAGGACCCTCCTTCCAGAACATCAGCCCACCCACCCCAGCACCCAGGGACCTAGCACATTCTCTGCCATAGTGGTGCAACAGCCCACACTTAGGGGAAGCCAGCCAGAGAAAGCATCCCACCCCTCACTCCCTGAGACAAGTGGTGGTGCCAGATGGGAGCGCAAGATACCCATTTCTAGTTGTGCCTCCAGCAGGGTACTATGTAACCGCTGTCTGTTAAGGTCCCTCCTATTTGTGTTATGAGTTTCCCTACAGTTTCCACTGTTGCTACCATTCTGCACCAGAGCAGTGGCCGCCGTGTTTAATAGAAAAATAAAGATGAACCCCAGAATCAAATGTGGTATAAAACATTTATTTGTAAACATATTAGCAATGGAGATCAAGGAACAAAATAAAGAAGATCACAGAGAACAAATAAGTAGGGAAAGGGGATATTTGCTGTGACATGGCCATCTGGGTGCTCACTGTCTGATCGTAGCTGTGCCAAAATGGCAACAATATTGCAGTTTGCAGAACAAAAGAATTGGCCAGACAATATGTGCTGTGCAACATCTACTTTGCTTATTATTTTTTCCTCCAATTAGTCAATTTTTATTTTTCATCATAAAAGTGATAGATTTTCCCTTTCTTCTCCCCATTGGTCATGAAAAGAATATCCAAAAATGTACAAAACACTGTTGAAAAACTTGTTTTGCAAGTGCTGAGAAAACCTGATGAGAAAAATCCTGGACTGAGTAAGTCCCACACTTCAAAGCTGGGCACTTATTCTGTGCAAAATTTGCATGTAGTTTATTTTGCACAGAAAACAGCATTTTCCACAAAGGAAACAGCATTTTTATGCAGAAACGTACTTTCCTTCACAGAAAATGTTCCCAGCATAGAAAAGGCTGTAATTGTGGCTTTATTCTATGTAGAATTTGCAGGTGGGTGTCTTCCATGGAAAGCAGCATTTTCCGTACAGAAACTCATTTTTCTACATGTGAATATTCTTTTTTGTTTCAAAATCTAGTTTCCTGTGCAAAACAATATGTCTGTTTTGTGCAGAATAAGTCCCAAATTCCAAATAGACTTCAAAAACTGAGTGGTCTTTGAACACTTTCTCACAGCAAAAAGAAAATTGCTAAAATTACTCTTTGCTTCTTTGAAGAAGAAACATGAAAAATTACATGCCGACTCCCCATCCCAATTTTCTGTTGGAAATTTGAGATTAAAGACCATTGAGGTACAAGATCAATCACCAAACAGTAAATATGAGGCCTTACTAAGCTGGTGTTGACCCACAGCCAGTATTTCAAATTTTCGTAAGTCACACAACATTTCACTCTAAAGAGAAGCATTTCATTCAGAAATCATTTTTCTCAAATCACCAGTTTAAACAAAATCAAAAAGACATCTTCCTACTCTGAATATAAAAGAGCAAAGGTGCATCTATTTGAAAACGGATGTTGAGTTGTTGATATAAGGGAGTGTGGAAAAACAGTCTCTGACTCCCATTAGGGCTTCTGTGCATTTTCAGCTCTGCTAAAAATAGGGATATAATGTGTGAGAGAAGGAGAAATTCAACCAGTTCAGAATTTCACCATCTGGAGGACATGTGTGGGTGGAGCAGCTTTACCTGTTCAATGGTTCCCTGTCATGTTGCTGTTGAAAACCTGCCAGGAATATGATATGATACAATAGCCATCTTCAAATATTTGAGAGGCTGTCACATAGATGATGGAGGACATTTATATTCTGCTGAGCCAACGGGTCTAAATTATAAGAAAGAAGGTTTTGCCTAACCATGGGGAAGAGTTTCTTGACAATACACACTGTCCAGCAGTGAAGGAAGATGCATTGTCTTTCATTAGATGATTTTAACAAGAAACTGGATGGCCAACAATCAAGAATGTTGTGGCTCTCGATTTCCTACACCAGCAGGGAGATGTACTGTAATACCTTTAAGGTCCTTCTACAATACTTCGATTTTAAGGGAGAGTCTGGTACCCTGGTGTTAATATGTTTATTTTAGTTAATTAGTTGGTTTATCTCCCAGCTCTGTTCCAAACTCAGCTCACATCATACATTAAACCAAGGTACATCTAAAAATATCTTGAACTAGCAATGAGTTAATAAGATCCTTATTGGCAAGAAGTTCTAATGTTCAATCAAAATCTACCCTCCTGTAATTTAAAACCGCTAGACCTGGTCCTACTCTTTGGGGCACCAAACATGCACATTCCTCTCTATAACATCCTTTTAGTGCAGTCCTCTCATCCCATGTCTTCTCTTCACCAGGCTGAACATGTCCAGCTCCCTCTACCTTTCCTCACAGCTTTTGTTCTCCATGCCTCTTATCATCCTGGTCCCCTTTCTCTGACTCTTCTCCACCTTGTCCGTATCAATATACCTATATTGTCTATATCAATGACCTATGTTATCTACTATATCAATATAGCTATACATTGCAAAATATTTGCAATGGGAAAATGTAAATTAAAACAAAACAACAAAAAAACAGCACTTTGAACTAGTGTTGCTGTTGTTGTGTGCCTTCAAGTCATTTCCATGGCAGTCTCAAGGCAAACCTATCACAGGATTTTCTGGAGCTGAGAGTATGTGACTTGCCCAAGGTCACCCAATGGGTTTCCATGGCTAAGTAAGGAATCCAACCTTGGTCTCCAGGGTCAACAGTCCAATGCTCAAACCACTAAACCATGCTGGCTCTACTTTCAACTGTACCTGGAAGAAAAAAATTAAGAAAGGGAAACAAACAATGTATTTAAGCTTCATTAATGATAATAAATTGCTTTTGGAGATTTGGTAGGAAATACCATAATGAACAACATTTAAAAAGTTACTTTCCAAGCCATGGTTATGATTACTATTAGTGTTACTCTGCTGCTGTTATTATTAGCAACACTAAAAATACAGTAGGGTTTGTTTTTTATTTAACCTAACTAGATTTTCTCCTTATCATTTTTTTAATCTCCGCACAGTGTTTAGTTTGCATACAATGTACATATAAGCAAATGAATATATGCAAATCAGTAATGGTGTGTTCTTTTCCCCCCCATTGCCCCCTTCTTGTAGGATTGTAGGAGTGACAACCTTATCTAGCACATCTGTGTTAGCCCATGTGGTGCAGATTACGTCTGGGTTTAGGTTACCGTCTTGCTGCCAAATCCAGCTTTGCTAATAACTCCCAGAACTGACAGCCACTTATTTTCACAAAACATTATGTATGAACCATCTCTCATTTCCTCCTCAAGTTTTCAGGGAGCCAAAGTTAGAATCATAGAATCAAAGAATCATAGAGTTGGAAGAGACCACAAGGGCCATCCAGTCCAACCCCCTGCCATGCAGGAACTCTCCATCAAAGCATCCCTGACAGATGGCCATCCAGCCTCTGCTTAAAGACTTCTAAGGAAGGAGACTCAATCAGGGAGGTCAGGGGCCTGAATTTACAGCATCTAAGCAGAGCAGTTGAGGACAAGGGGGTCTTGGAGATGTCTCAAAACAGAGTTGCCATGAGTCAGGGTTGACTTGAGGGCAGTTAACAACAATAAACAACAAGTAATGTCCTGGTACTTCTTGGCCTCATTCCTTAGACTGTCAGAATGCTGTCTCTCTTAATGCCTATCCAGGTTTATCTTACATTAAAGCTTGATTTGGCAGTTCTATGAGCCTAATGATAGCTAATTAACTTCAGGGCATTTGCTGCCTTTAGCTGGCTAGCTTTAAAAAGGAGGGATGAGACAGTGTCCTAAGAATAGGTCACTATCAGTGGCTAATAAACATAATAGATAAATGGAGCCTACATGTTCAGAGGCAATGAAGTTCTAAATAGCAGAAGCAGGAGGCAATTAAAAGGGAGACTGGCTGCTTTCATGCCCTGCTTTCATTCCTTCTGGTTCACCCTGTTGCATGCTAGCTAGTGTCACCTCCTCATTCAGCATCCTCTCAACAGCACTCAAACCATCATATAAATAAAGACAAATATAGGACCTGTGTCCATAGCAACTGCACAACTTGTCCACCGCACCTGCCACCACCCCTAGGCAACTCTCCTAGAAACTCTGCAAGGAAAGTACCAATTGCTACGCAGCTAGGATAGGACTGCATTCCCTGTTGTGCACACTTCAAAGAACCCATCGCTTTGCAGGTACCTTAGGTCATCTGAAAGTAAGCATTTGTGATGAGAAAATTAGCACCCAGTTAAATCTTGTTCCTGACACAGATTGTAACTTGGAAATAACTAGTTCCAAATAACAACAAAAAAGCCACTTACATTACATTATGACCACAAGTTAGCAATGGCTAACTTCATTCTTTTCTAGTATAACTACCCGGATAACTTGTGAATTGTTTTTATAATTAAAGGAGTGCAACCTTCTCCTACAACCTTCTAATGTGCACCAGTTAGCAGACATTACAATCAGACTTACAATCTAAAAAGACAAGAGACAGAAGGAGAAGGGAAAGGTGGTAGGGAAGGGACCAAGTCCAGTGGCTCTTCTCTCTGAGCCCTGGACCAGGTCAGAGGGACTGGAGGAAGAGACCTGCTGCTTGCACTGGCTAGGCCTGATGGAGTTGGGCCTGCCTTAACACTCCCTCTGAGGCCAGACAATGGCAGATGGCATGGAGGGAGGGCCTTTTTCTTTAGGCTAGATATTTTAATGTTGTGAAGCCATTCCAAGTCCCAGTTCTGGGAATGCTTCCCTGAACAAAGTGGTCTTTAATTCAGTTTTAAAACTGGCTAGAGAAGTACTAAACCATGCTCGTAGGGGAAGGAGGTTCCAGTAGTGTCACTACTGGTGATAGCAGTGGATGTGCTGAGCTGCTCAGTGGTATGCCTATGCAGACAGCTGTCCTGGCACAGAAACAGAGAGTGCCAGATCATTCCAGAAGATCCTGGCAAGAGGTATAGAGGTATAGTTTTAAAATTCATTTCAAGGTTGTTATACCCGGTTCTGGTGTTGAATGTGCTGGACATCATCCAGACTGCTTGCACCAGAACCAGGTTTGGACTGTGCATTATCCTAACAGGATGATGCCTGGTGGGGCGGGGAGGCAGGTCTTTCAGCCAATGCAATCAAGGCCTTCGTAAGATAGCCAATCATGGATAAGAGGGGACAATGACAGACAGTGTCTTCCATGTCATCGAGGTGGTGGACCCATACCAGGTTCTAGCCCTAACTTTGAAAAGGTCTTTCCAAGGTGCTGGTCCCTATCCTCTAAAATAGTTCAACAGCATGGATAGCTTCTTCAAAGTTTGAACTTAAATCTAGATTGGAATCACCTGTGTGGCTGCCACTTGGGTGGAATTGCAAGCCTTTCTTCCTGCTCAGAGATTGCCATGCTAGCCACCATAACACATGATGTCTCACTAAATCTGGACAACTCTTTTATATTTAGCATTTGATTTTTTTTCTTTAGAAATGCAAGCTTTATTTTCACATCAACTTGAAATTTGTGCTTCATGTTCATGTTACAGATTGTTGCAAGGAGCAGCTACGTGAACTGTATTCTCATTCCCCATTTCCATTCTCCTCATCCCAGCTTTTTTTCTTCTTGTCTTGTCTTTCCTTCTTCCCCTCCTCTTCACCACAAACCCTCCATTTCTTTGGGGGCTTTTTTTTTCTTGGTCTCAGTACCATCCTCCCCCCCCCCCCCACCTCACCTCATCCATTTGAATCAGTATGGCTTGCCCCATTTTACCACGGGCAGGAAACCATATAAATGTAACATCCTCCCGGGAGGTGAAATAAACATAAACATCTGCTCGGTGAATTCCCATGCCGTGTGGGGAGTGTGCGTGGCATTCGAATGGACCTCGGGCTGCAAGGCACAAAATCCGCCTCATGAACAAAACAAAACTAAGCCAGAAAAAAAAATATGAAAAAGCAAGAGGATAAATCCACTACCTTGCATTTCGTTGTCTGTGCTGAAACATCACCAAAAAAATTTGACCAGCTCTTTGGGCAGGGCTGACCTCAGACATTTGGCTGCTGGAAACAAGGGGAAGATTGCCCTGCTTTGTCCCATTCCATGTAAAAAAAATGAATCAGAAAGATATCTGAATCTTACTTTAATATCTGTTAACAAGACAGTGTCCTCTGCCACCCTTGAGGGCAGCAGACTAGTTTACAGGATGCAGATCAGGCTGTGTGTGGCACAACTGTATGCACCATTCTCAGCTAATTTCATTCCTGAAGGAAGCAATGTGTAATTTTAGCTATTTTCTTCACACTGCAAAATGGCCCATTTTTAAAGACTATTCACACTTCAGGATTTACTTTGTGCAAAATTTGCATGTGTGTTGTTTTTGTGTAGAAATCTGCATTTGCTGCACAGGAAGGAATACTGTACTCTTGTTCAGAAAATTAATAATTCTGCACAGAAGATGCTGTTTGCTGCACAGAACATTGCTGCATTGGAGACTTATTCTATACAAAATTCAGTTTTTGCTCAGAAAAATGGCTATTTTTATGAGGAAGAAAAGCAACTGGTGTGCTTTCTGAGAGATTAGATCTCAACTCATAGAAGCATGAAACTCTCACAAATGACGTTCCTCTCACAAGACTTCAGCCTGGTCTTATGGAGGCTTGCTTTACATGTACTGTTCAGTACTGAGATGGTGTGGCAATTCTAGTTTACAGTTCCCAAAATTCCACAGCCAGCATGTCAGCTGCGTGGATTCTGGAGGTTCTAGTCAAAAAATGATTTCCCTCACACTTTGCTTCTCTTTCATGGAGAGAATAATGATACTGGCAGAGTATCATCATCAACTCCACTGTTTTAACTTTGTAGAGAGATCCAAACAAGGCCAGAGCAAAACAGGCAAACAGACCACTGCATCAGACAAAAAGGTTTGCATCTAGGCCTCTTTCTAGCAATGTTCAGCCAGGAACATGCCAGAATCCTGTATGGGCACAGAAGCATCATTAGGGGGAAGGAGTGTGGGTCACACTGGGTGACACCCAAGGAGGGAGGAGACACCCCAGAAGGCACCCTGTTGGCCCCTTGCCCCCCCCCCACAGGCACTTCTTGGGCCTGCGGGCACATTCCTTGTGCTCACACGAGCACTTCAGGGGTTGTGCAGGCACTCTTTGGACCCGTGTGGATGCCCCTCAGAGCCACACAGGTGCCCCTCAGGGCCATACAACCACCATGTTGGCCCACACAAGTGCAGTTTTGGCCCACACAGGCACTCTTCCAGCCCAGGCAGGTGCTCTAGAGGCTGTGTGGGTGTTCCTCAGGTCCACACGGGTACTCTAAGGGCCATGTGGGCATCATTTTGGCCTGCATGAGTGCTCCTCTGGCCCACGCAGGCACTCCTCTGGCCCCAGAAATAGGAAGTCCCAGTGTTGGAAGTCCGTTGCCAGAAGTCCCACTCCCCAGAAGTCCCGCCCTCCACGAGTGTCACCAGGACCACCACTGTATGGGCACGCTATTGTGTAGTAGTTGTGCATATGCAACTATGCTCAGTTGCCCATTGAACATCTCTGGACTTACCTTTAATCCACTTCATCCCTCCCCCCCCCCATTCCATGGCTGGTGGAGAGCTGGAGAGCATTGGCACATGCTTGGCTATGTCATCACAGCCAGTCATGAAATTATTACATCATCGACTGAAGTCTGCTGGAATCCTCTGAAGGTCTCAGAGGATGATGCAAACACTTCATGTCTAGCTATGGGGACAGAGCCAGTTGCTTCTCCAATCCACACTCCATCAGTCATGGAACAGCCATTGGGTGGAGGGTGTTTGCAGCTACTCAACAGTAAGGCTGGGGTGGATAGTCATTGCAGAGGGAGGAAGGGAATACCTCATTCCTGTTAAATAAATAATCAAAACATTCAAGCATGGACTTATATCTGTGTATGCCACTAATAGGATGCCAGAAGGAGTGTAGTAATAATAGACTTCCTCCATCTGCCCCAACCCACATCACAGAACTACTATCATTCAAAGATACTGGATCTGGATGCACTGGACCTGGATGCTCTTTGGCTCACAGCCATTAACAGAACTCTCCTCCATAGATTTGTCCAAGGGTGAATAGATGTCCTCCTTTTCCAGGACATGCCTTACATTACAGCCTTTGGTCCATGAAGAATTCCAAAATGTTCTCCATTTTTAATAGAGTTGGCCCTTGTTATCCGCTGGGGTTTGGTTCTAGGACCCTCCATGGATAACAAAATCCGTGTATGCTCAAGTCTCATTCAATACAATAGCATATCAAAATGGTGTATTTTATATAAAATGGAAAATCAAGGTTTGCTATTTGGAATTTATGCTTTTTCTTAATATTTTCAAGTCGTTATGCTTGAATCTGTGTATAAAAAATCCATGGATAAGCAGGGCTGACTGTAATGGCACAATAAAATGGTGTCCCATATATAAAATGGAAAATCGAGGTTTGCTATTTAGAATTTATACTTTTTGGGAATATTTTCAAGCCGTGTATGCTCAAATCCATGGATAAAATATCCGTGGATAAGGAGGGCCAACTGTATAACTAAGAAGCATGAATTTATATTTATATGAGTGTTTTATCACTTTTATTTTGTAATGTCTTTTTTTATGTTTTACATTTTACGGTGCCTTGTCCTGCTTTGCAGTTAGGGCATCTAACTGTCCAAACCTTTCCTCCTAAAGGCCCACGTGCAAGTAAATGCCACAGATTCATTGTACTTTTTAAAATTAGGCATTTTTCTTATGTCCGTCTTCAAGTGGATGCAACTAGGAATATAAAGAACACACATTTTCTCCACCATGATGAAAAAGGGTGTATCGATACATCAAGCCATACCATCAAGGAAGTGGCCAGCTGCCCTACAATTTTTCATTTCAGGCCTTAAGGTGGACATACACCTTTTTGTGTGAAAAATTTGCACACAAAAGAAGGCTTGGGCCTTTTTGTAGCATTCTTCTCATGAAAGCTGCTATACAGATTCACACGGATCATTTTTTTTAAAGTGCCTCAAGTTTTACCCTCAGTTTCTTGGCCTCGTCTCCCTCTCTCTTTTCCTCTTTCTCTAGCACTTACATCTTTGTTCTTTTTTAAAACTGGAGCACTGAGGAGGCCACCATGTCAGCCGTGATATATCAGAAAGTCTGTACATAACACCTGCTTTCCCCTGCCTGGAATTACAGCATTTGCTGCAACTATGGACTGTAATCAGAGGCCGACATCAGCTCTAGAGGGAACATCACCTCAGTAGCTCCTTTCTTTTAAACAGCTGTGGCTTAAATTCATTTGTTTTTTCAGGTGACTCTCTCATCACCTTCCTCTATTTCCAAGAAACTGTGTGAGGTACTGGTTACCATGCCGGCATGGAGATACTAGGTTCAAATCTCCAAGCTTTGCATTGTGTGATGTGCCAGCCATTCTCTCTCAGCCTAACTTGACAAACAGTAAATAAAATATTATCCAACTGGCAATGATGGGTGGCATTCTGTTAGTGACACAAAATAATAGAATCACAGAGCTGAGAGAGACCCCAAAGGCCATCCAGTCCAATCCCTGCCATCAGGAACAAGCAATAAAAGCATCCTCGACAGATGGACATCCAGCCTCTGTTTAAAAACTCCAAAGAAGGAGACTCCACCACACTCCAAGGAAGTGTGTTCCACTGTCAAACAGCTCTCACTGTCAGGAAGTTCTTCCTAATGTTGAGGTGGAATCACTATTCCTGTAGTTTGGATCCACTGCTCAGGTCCTCTTCTCTGGAGCAGAAGAAAGCAAGCTTGCTCAATCCTCAATATGACACAACTTCAAATATTTAAACAAGGCAAGAAGAAGGAGGAGGAGGAGGAGAAGTAGTAGTAGTAGTAGTAGTAGTAGTAGTTTTATTTCTAGCCGGCCCCTCTGAACGAGCAATCGGGGCGGGTTACAGAAGAGAGTTAAAACAACAGCAGTTAAAACATCCAATTCCATCCCTGCCCCCCCCAAAAAAGGATTAAATCAAACAACAAGTTAAAACATAGCATACAGTAAACAATATCTACAGTATCAACTGAGCGCCCTTGAGCTGTGTGGGTGGGCAGAGGCTGGAATCTCTACGACCAAAATTTGGAGCCGAGAGGTGTCAAAGATTTTCCAGGAAGGCCTGCCGGAAGAGATGAGTCTTTAGGGCTTTTTTGAAGCCGTCAATGGATGGAATAAGACGCATCTCATCCAGCAGGTCATTCCATAGCTTAGGGGTAACCACTGAAAAGGCCCTCTGGGAGGTCTGCACCAACCTGGTTTTCATAGGCTGTAGCAGATTCCTCCCAAAGGATTGCAGTGTGCGGGGGGGGGGGGTTCATACGGGAAGAGGCAGTCCCTAAGATAGGATGGACCCAAGCCATGTAGGGCTTTATAGGTTAAGACCAACACCTTGTACTGCGCCCGGAAACTGATTGGCAGCCAGTGGAGAGACTTAAGCACAGGTGCCATGTGTTCTCTCCTAGATGTACCAGTAATAAGTCTGGCTGCCATGTTCTGAACCAGTTGGAGTTTCCGAGTTAAACACAAGGGTAGCCCCATGTAGAGCGCATTACAGTAGTCCAAACATGAGGTTACCAGTGCATGTATCACAGTTTCCAGATCCCTCATGTCCAGGCAAGGGTGCAGCTGGTGTATCAGCTGAAGCTAATAACAGGCACTCCTGACAATCGCATTCACCTGACTAGTCATGTGGAGCAACAGGTCAAGAAGTACCCCCAGACTGAGAACAGGGTCCTTTGTGGAGAGTGTGACTCCATTGAGGATGGAGTTTGCATTCCCAAACCCAGTTTCGGGCCTGTGACTGTGAGTACCTTCGTTTTGTCTGGACTGAGTTTCAATTTGTTTTCCCTCACCCAATCTATTACCACCGCAAGACATTGATTTAGAGGAGAGATGCCATCTGAGGTCTGAGCAGACGATCTTGTCATGGAGAGGAATATCTGAGTGTCATCAGCGTAGTGAAGACACTGAGCTCCATGCCTCCGAATGATCTCACCAAGCAGCTTCATATAAATATCAAACAGCATCGGGGACAGGATGGCGCCCTGAGAGATGACACAATTAAGCTCAATCTTTGAAGAGCAACTGTCCCCGAGCCTCACCCTTTGGGATCTGCCAGAGAGAAAGGACCGGACGCACCGAAGTGTGGTGCCTTCGATCTCCAGCTCTCTCAGCCTATCCAAAAGAATGGAATGGTCTATGGTGTCAAAGGCCGCAGAAAGATGCAAGAGCACCAGCAGGGTCACACTACCCCTGTCAATCACCTCTTAACCTTCTCTTCTCAGGCTAAACATTCCCACTTCCCTAAATCTCTCCTCATAAGGCATGTTTTCCACACCCTTCACCATTTTGTATAAGGCCAGTCACCACATAGTATAATCCAACTAACATGCTTGTAAGTCCTTTTTATTGGTCACTGTGGAGGTCAAATTTCTCTATTAATAGCAATAGCAATAGCACTCACATGTCTATACCACTTGATAGAGCTAAGCACTCTTTACGTGGTTTACAACGTGTTCGCCTTTCAGCGGGTGCAGCCCCCACTCCATGGCCTTTTAGTGGCTGGTTGAGAACAAAGAGAAGCATCTGACTATTTCTCTATAGCCAAATTCATAACAATTAAGATCTAGGTAGATGATCTCAATACTTCTGTGTCTGGCTACAGAGACATAGCCAGATTCTTTGCCAATACCTCCTGTTTTCCGTGAGCCACTAAAGTGAGAGTGGAAATATATCATAGTTCCTCCTGTGGAACCATTAGGCAACTCTCCAAGGCAGCATGTTCCACTGCCAAACTGCTCTTCCCATCATAAAGTTTCTCCTAATGTTTCAGTGGAATCTCTTTTCCTATAGTTTTAATCCCTTACTCTGTGTCCTAGTCTTGCAAAAAGCAGGAAAGAAGCTTTCCATCCATAATATGACATCCTTTCAAATGTATTTAAACACAGCTACTATGTCGCTTCTTAACCTTTTCTTTTCCAGGCTAAACATACTTGGTCCCCTAGTCTGCTTCTCATAGGGCATGGTTTCCAGACTTTTCACCATTTTGGTCAACCTCCTCTGGAGACATTCCAGTTTATCAGCATCCTTGTTTGAATTGTGGTGTCCAGAACTGAACACGGTATTCCAGGTGAGGTCTGACCAAAGCAGAATAGAATGGTATTTCCCTCGACCTAAATACTATTGATGCAGCCTAGAATCATATTGGCTTTTTAGCAGCCGCATCACACTACTGACCCATGTAAGTATGCCCTACTTCCTCTCACTTCAACTGGATACAGCATGGAAAGGTGTGTAACATTTTGAATGAAATTCCCAAAATATTCCAACTGTTATGGTCAAGCTTGCTGTTAATTTTGGGTGTCATGGTCCAAATCTGTGGCTTTTTCCAACCTTGCAACTGGGTCTATACAGAGCCCTGGTGGCTCCGTGGTTAAACGTCAGTACTGCAGCCACAACATTGTAAATTCAATCCCAGTGGGGTCCAGGTTGACAAAACCTTCCATCCTTTTGTAAGTCAGTAAAATGAATTTCCAGCTTGTTGGGGGCAATTGGCTTACAGATTGTAAACTGCTTAGAGAGTGCTGAGTTCACTGCGAAGCAGTATAGAAACATAAATGCTATTGCTATTGCTACGGTTACGAACATACACAGAATTGCAGTTTTATACTGCCAAAGAATATGCTGGTTATCTTTGGTTTTTTATTAGTATTATTACTATTATCCTCTTGATTTGTATCTTAATTGAATAATATGAGCAATGGGAATAATACTTATTTTACCTGTAAGGCTCTGTAAATAAAATGGGCCTCCAAGAAGCTCACACTATTATTATGGGAGGCTAATTGTATGGTAAAACATGCACATATATGCCAAGAACACATACTCTCTCTCTCTTTTTAATACAGTCCAAAAGTGCTTGTTGTAATAAGGGGATTTATTTCATTTCACACCTAGACAAAATTCCAGCTGGAGACTACAATCATGTACACATTTGTCGAAAAGTAAGTTTCATTTATGATATATTGAAGGATGCTTAACTCAACATAAGTAATATAGAATAAGAAAAGCCTATAGCTCTTCACAGTAAGCAAAATGTGCCCTAAATCCAAATGTTAGTGCCAACTACAGCAGGGAGATTAAAGAGTTTACAACATCACTAAATTCGCCTGTTTACCTTTCCTGGTTTAAATCTTAATTCAGGATGCAGTCAGGTATATATATCATCCACATGACTTCCTAATCTTGTCTGAACTGTTGTATCCTAATCTCAAATTTTTCTTTCTTTTTTCATTTTATTTTTAACAGGTTCTATTTCTTTTCTCCTATGCTTGGATATTCCCTCCCAATTCTATATAACATCAATATCTATTTCTATACCTATGTCTATATTCCTTCTCTCAGTTTTTAAATTATTCTTTCCCTTACTTTTCAAAATATATAACTGCAGATTTTCCTCAGTTTTCTTTCCAAAAATTTATGACTTCTGTCAGCTCCTCTTCTGATTTGGATATTTTCCCTTCTTTAATCAACATTGTTTAATTGTCTTAGACATTAATATTATATAATTTTAATAACCAGTCCCTTTTTCAATTTAGATGAATATACTAGTCTTGCTGCCGTAACCATATATAATAATATATTCTGGACAAAGTAGAATTTTTATAGTCAATTTTTTAAAGATAACCTTGTAAATACACAACCAAAAAGTTTTAGCTTTAGGACATATCCACTACTTGTGGTAAAAAGTGCCAGTGGTTTCTCCACATTTTCAACAATTTGGATCCAAATTTTTGTACATTTTTGCCAATTTCTCTGGAATTAAATGCCATATCTTGTAATAATTATCTTTTAGATCATAGCTAAGTGTAAATGTCAAATTTTCTTTCCATGATTTTTCCCAATGATCTAACTTTATGGAATGACCAATGTTCTTCGCCCAGCTTATCATGCCTTCTTTGATGACTTCCTGTTCTGTATTCCACTTTAATAATATTTTATAAAATTCCTTAACTTTATCTGGCATCATAATTTTTTCAAGTTCTGAAAATCTCAGTTCAGAGATCGAAGCCAAATAATTTTCTATCCATTTTGTACCTCTCAAACATTTGCCTGTGGAGAAACCATTGATAATGTATTCCTTCCCCTGCCAATTCTTCTCCTGTTTTAAATTCAACATTTTCTCCCTTTTGTAGAATTACGTCCTTGTATATTAACCATTTTTCATTTGTCTCTCTCCATCTTCCCTAAAGACTTTTGTCATCTCCCCATTTCCTTTTATGCTTAGCCCAGATCCTAATAAGAGCTTTTCTAATGTGATGGACATTAAATTCTTTATCTACTTTATTTTTCCTTTACCACACATATGCATGGAAGCCAAATTTCAAATCCACTCCTTCTAAGTTCAATACATTATCCTTTCTTAACATTATCCAGTCAGTTATCCAATTCATAACACATGCCTCATAATAGTAGCTGGGTATTATCATACTCAAAATGCTGCCAATTCCACCAGCCGAATGCAGCCTGGCTAACTTCCGGCTAGAAGCCATGCTCAGCCGTCTGATTCACAAAGCCAGGAGCTTCCCGGTTTTGGGAAAAGAGGCTGACTGAGATCAGCTTCTAGCTGGAAGTTAGCCGGGCTGCACTCGGCTGAGGGCATCAGTGGCATTTTGAGTATGATAACACCTGGCTGCATCCCAAATTAAGATGGGTTATTTAGTGATGTGGTAAACTCCAAAATCAGTGGAATTTATATAATTGTTAACTTAACAAGTGCTCATTAATTTAATAGATTTATTGTAGTTCAGACTAGGGTGGATCTACATTGTAGAAACAGTGCAGTTTGACCCCACTTTAACTGCTCCATTCTACAGAATCCTGGGATCTGCAGTTTTGTGAGACATTGAAACATTGGAAGGCTAAAGAACTTGTCAAACTACAAATCCCAAGATTTCCATAGGATGGAGCTACAGCACTTAAAGTGATGTCAAACTGCTTTATTTCTACAGTGTAGATGCACCTTAACAGTTGTATTCAAGCTCACATCTTTCTATATTTTCATTTTGTATTATAATAAAATTGTTGCTGTAATGCAATGCAAAGTAATGTGTCCACACGTAACATTACATGATCTGTGAGGAGTTGCTTAGGGAGGTGGTTATGTGTAGCCTAAAAAGACAAGGTTGGGGGGTGTCATGATAGCCATGTTTAAATATTTGCAAGGATGTCATATTGAAGAAGGAGCAAACTGGTTTTCTGCTGGTCCAGAAACTGGTGGGTTATGCAGATGATGTAAATAATCCCAGTAGAATCTATGTTGTTCATATGAATTTCAAATGCATCCAATTAAGTTGGGTAGGGTGGGGCTGCCCAAAAAACCCCACAAAACCTGGGACAGTCGATCTCAGGTGGGGGGGTGGAATTTTCCTGAAAGATTTGCATTGTTAGTTGTGTGAATAAACAATATAAATAGACCCGGGATAAAACAGCATCAAACTGCATGTCTGGAACACATCCGCATCATTAACTCCATCTTATCGCAGTGCTGACGTGTGTATGACAGAACTTCCAGAGATCCACAGAGAGGTACTTCTGATTTTAAAAAAAATGTGTGAACAACAAATTGGGAATGTATGAGTGATATTATTTGCATAGTTGCATTGCAAAACAAAATGTGTAGCTAACCCCTAGGACACAAGCAATGGGTTCCAACTACAGGAAAGGCAAATCCACTGTACCATTAGGAAGAAATTCCTGATGGTAATAGCTGTTTGACTGGAATACACAGCCTCAGAGTGGTAGGATATCCTTCTTTGGAGGTTTGGAGGCCCTTGTGGTCTCTATGATTCTATGATTCTATTATTTACTGGGGACTCTTTCAGACATGGGAAATTGGAAATATAATCCAAGGGCAATCCAAATGCAATCGTGGGGTTTCATGTTATTGCGAATTAAAGCTTCTCACGCAATTCCGGGCAAGGGGCGGTCATTTTCGGGTAATGGGAAGTCAATCTGAATGCATTCCGAATGCAATGGGGATTCATGTGAATTCGCTAAACTAGCGAATTCACCTGAATTTGCATTGGCTCCATTCGAAGTTGGGAGAAATTCCTCCCATGTGAAAGAGTCCTGGGTTATTTCATAGCTCTGCCTCTCTCTGCAACATGGTGGTTGTCACCTTCCTTCAAAACACCCTCTTATTGTCAAGAAAGAGCACTTTTAAAATATCAGCACCTGCTTTAAACTTCTGCAGAAACATTTTGGCTGTCTTTGCTGAGGCCTCAAATGGGTATGTATGAACAACACCTATTCAGAGGCACAATTGGGATAAATTGCAAAACATTAATTTAGTGTTGGCTTAATTGCAGGTTTTCAGCTCTATGCCTTGAACTGTTCAGTGCTTGGGGCCAAATCCCCCTCTTGCCTTTAAAATAGTAATAATAATAAATAATAATTCGCACAAAGCTGCCTTTGTTTTAAAAGGGCATTCTGTTGGAACAAAAGGGGGAAAAATCCCTTTTAGAAAAAAAACCTGGCATTACTTAAGTTTCTTTTGTAAAACAAGCAGAAAAAACATAAACAGATTCTTGAAATAGTTGTCTTTGCCCCCACCCCCATTACGGAAATAAATAAATTATAGCAAGATGATCTTTGATTTTTTTTCCTTTTTAAATGGAAAAATCCAGCACCAGTGGAATCTTTTAATCCAGTTTTCTGTGTTTGTCACACTAGCTTCCGAAATCTCTCACCCGAGAGGCCACAGCTAAGCAGATCACAAACAACTTCATCTGTGCAAGGTTCCCTCCTTGCACACCATGATAGGAACAAAAAAAAATGGAGTAGAATGTGTCTGTTCCTACCCTCCCCAAGACAATCCTCGTTATTGCAAAGTCCTGTGACCAAAAATGCCAGAAACTTAACTTTTGGGAGTGGAGAGGCAGCAAAAAAAATTAGCCCGACTCATCCTTGCTTCGCCATGTCAAAAATTAAAGAGTAAACAAAGGTCCCCCAATTCCCTTGATTGCATTAATCATTCAAATGACGTATTAGCATTCTTCCGACTTGGCTGTTGCGCTTCCAAATTAACACCTCCAGGTTCAAGGGAATAGAAATTAACTGAATTATCTGGCAGCCCCAGATGTCCTGGCGTGCTCTTCCCTCTCGCTGATTTAATATGCCTGAAGAACAGTTATGATGCAGAAAAACTGCTAATGGTCAAGAAATAATTTATGACATGTGTAACGGATAGGCCCGGCTGTCTTCCGCATACAAAAAGCCATATAGAGTTGGGTCAAAACAGCAGGCACAGACGAGGTTTCTTGGAAAACTTTATGGCAGATATCCAATGACCTATATTTGCTGGCTTTCATTGGGGTGGGTTGGGGGCTCCCGCACTTCCCCACTCCTTTGGGTATAGGTGTGATAACCGCAACCAACAAAGAAGGCCAGGAATGCTGCAAAACCATCCTGCCATTCCCATTGGGGTGGGGGGGATTTCTGAAATCCTGATTGGTTCAAAATGGTGATAAAAAGGCTACATGAATTGTAACAGCCAACTACAAAATTCCCTTGTTTCAATTCGAATCAGTTATGCGTACCTAACTGTATCTGTTTGAGGGATGCCAACACCATGTCTTAATTTCAATGCATACAAAAATGTTAACTCTATTTCTGTGTACGAGCTTATCGCACCACTCTTATAACGTGACTTATCGCTCCTGAATTGAAGCCTAGTTCTACCTTCATCCTGGTCTTATTGCATGGCTTTTGTCTCCTGATCTCTACAGCCCAGCTGCAGTCTGCATCCCTTAATGTACTTTGGCAGCCATTTTTCAAAGTCGGGTCCCAACTTTCCGACTTTGAAAAAGGGCCACCAAAGCACATTAAGGGCTGCAGGCTGTAGCCGGGGTATACTCAGACGGCAGATCAGGAGACAATAGCCATGTGATAGGACCAGGATGCATCCCAAATTAGGCTTCAATTCAAGAGAAATAAGTCACGTTATAAAGCTGTGAAATAAGCACCTATGTCTGTTGAGGTGGAATCTCTTTTCCTGTAGCTTGCATCCATTGTTCCTGGTCCTAGTCTCTGGAGCAGCAGAAAACAAGCTTGCTCCCTCCTCAATATGACATCCTTTCAAATATTTAAACAGGGCTATTATATCACCTCTTAACCTTCTCTTCTCCAGGCTAAACATTCCCAGCTCCCTAAGCCGTTCCTCATAGGGCATGGTTTCAAGACCGTTCACCATTTTAGGTGAATAAACTGGGTATAGAGGTGTGTCAACCTGGACAGGGTTACACTTCCCCAGAAGTACTATGTTTACAGCTTGGGGGTGCTCCTGGATCCCTCACTCCAAATAACAGTCCAGAAAGATGCAACAGTCAAAAAAGCTTCAGCTGTTACACCAATTGCATCCCTTTTTTGAAACTGGAGGATTTAAAAATGGTCGTGCATATGCTGATAGCCTCAAGGCTGGACATCTGCAGTGTTTGTACATTGGACTACCTCGTACCAAGTTCAGAAATATCAGTTAGTTGAGTGGGACTAGAGCTGTGCAGAACTGAATTTCATCAGGTTTCTCCGAAGCATTTTTGTTTTCATTTTCTTCCTGTCCTTGTTTCCTTGCCAGTTGTGAGACTTCTGGTAGTTAGGGTTTTTTTTAAAAAAAAAAAACCTGTCCGGGCAGGTAAAGCGGTCTCAAACTGGATTATTTCTGCAGCGTGTTTTCAACCAAAGAGATGAAATCAAGATAGGTTAAAGAGACAATACAAATCCCATCTCTGCTGGTTGTCACTCTGGGGCTTTACAGACTTCCCAAAAAGGGTGGTCAGGAGCTGCCTCTTTTTCTTCCACACCATCGCTGCAGCAACCAAACAGAGCAGCAAAGGTGCATAGAAAAAAAGGAGCCCAAAAACCTGGCTCCTTTTTGCATCGCAGGTGCGATGCAACAAGCTCCATCAGGCACATTCATGATGTTGCAGGTGTGCCATGTTGTATCAATGCTGCACACCTGCAACGTCATCACTCTGTGCGCCATCTGTATGGTGCTGTGGAGTGACAAGGTCCTGCCCACGTGCTAGGCTTGTGGAGCATTTATTCGCTCTGCTCCCAGGCAACGCTAGCACATCACCAGGGTGCCCAAAAGAGCCCATCTGTATAGGTTCTCTGTTTCTGGGCATAATTCAATGTGTTGGATATGACCCATAAGACCCTATATGGCTCAGGTCACAGGCACTGGTGGTGGGGACATGAGCTGGGGACCTTCTTGGTGGCTGCCCTTAGGCTCTGGGATTCCCTTCCAAGAGAGGCCAGAATGGCCTCCTCCTTACAATACTTCTGTACTGTAAGGCAAATATATAATTCCAACTAGCTTTTAGAATTAAATGTTTTTAAAGAAAGGACTTTACAGTGTGGCACCTTGTTATTATCAAACAGTTTTTTAACTGTGTTTTATTCATTTTAATACTGTCAATAGTTTAAATCTATTTTAATGTTGATTTTTATTCGTTTTAGCTATATTGTTTGTTGTTGTGCTCCTTCAAGTTGTTTTCCAAATTATAGTGACCCCAAGGAGAACCTATCACGGTGTTGATGTTGTTGTTGTTGTTGTTGTTTTGCAAGATTTTTTCACAGAAGATTTGTCATTGCTTCCCTCTGAGGCTGAAAGAGTGTAGCCACACCAAAGTCTCCCAGTGGGTTTCCTTGGTCGAGCAGGGATTCAAACTCTAGTCTCTCACAATCCCAGTCGAACAATCAGATTATTATTATTATTATTATTATTAAATAATAAAAATAATAATAACAATCAGAACACTACATCAGGATATATTATAATCTCCTCTGAGTCCCAATTTTGGTGGAAAGGTGCAATAGTACAGGCACACCTCAGTTAGCAAAGCCCCTGACAATGAAATTCCCTTTTAACAAGGCTTTTTATGCCCACCCAGTCCTCTCCTCATTCTCTGTCTAGTTAGATTTTTTAGCAGCATTCACTTTGGAAAGATGTTGATGAAACACAGATGCTAGGCTGCAGCAGCATGTCTATGGTATACAGTGAACTAAATAATGCAAGAAAATTTAAGCTAGGAAAGAATTGGATCTACTCTAGTCAATCCTACTATAGCTGTGTGTGACTTCCTACAATAGCCAAGGTAAACAGCAGCTGCCTCAATAATCCCTTACAGACAATACATGGACAGCAAAACATAGAGAAAGGGTGATATAGATAGGCCTGCCTCACTATTTACCCCTGGCCACCAAAATGAGCATCATAAGAAAAGCAGGGGCTGGAGAAAGAAAAGGTCATCCCTTGATGCATTTTGGGAGAAGCCTTAAGTGATGCCTCAGAGAAATGTTCAAATGGTTTTGTTAACTTATGCAAGGCTAATCTGGTCTGGTTGTTTATTTCATGTGTGTATTTTGTTCATTTTGAATTTAAAAGTTTGCTGAAATATATTGCACTGCTCTTTTTTATAGTGCAGAAACCTATCTCTATTCTTTCCATGTCATTTCTGTCTCTGGTACCAATTTTTTTCTGTTAAAGAAGTCATGCCCCAGAACACATCTACTTCATTAAGTTGTATCTGCAATAATAATAAGATATATTGCATACATGGGGAAAATTCTGTATCATAAGGAAAGACTCCATATGATGTGGTACTCTATATCATATGAAAAGAACTCCATATCTCATAGAAAAGCTATCATATGGAAAGATTTTATGTCATACAAAAAGATTTGGTAGCATATGGAAAGGCTGCATATCCTATCCTCTCCTATCAAAAGATTCTAGATCATTTGGAAAGATTCCATGTCATGTCATGTGGACAGATTCTGTATCATATAAAAATATTCCCTATCTCATGGAAAGACTGTATCATGTGGAAAGATTGTACAGTGGTCCCCTGGGTTATGAAGGTAATCCGTTCCGGGATTACCTTCGTAACCCGGAAGCTTTCGTTTCCCGGGGGACCGCTTTCGCTAATGGACCGCGCGGCCGATTTAAAGGGGCCGCGCGGTTTTTTTTATTCGTATCCCGGGGGATCTTTCGGATCCCGGGGGATAGTTTAGCGGTCCCGCGGCTTTCGGATCCTGGGGTTTTCGCAACCCGGGGGATTCGTAAACCGGGGGACCACTGTACATCATTTGGAAAGATTTCATAGCCTATAAAAAGACTCCATATCAAATCATATCATATGCAAAGACATATGGAAAGATTCTAGATCATGTGAAAAGAGTCCATATCATGTGGTAAGATTCTGTATCCTATAAAAACATTTCATATCTCACCGAAAGATTCTGTATCATGGAAAGTTCTGTATCATGGAAAGTTCTAGATCATATGGTGGGGGGGGGGAGTCCACATCTTATGGTGGACGAAAACTTCTCACCAAAGGTCATGACAAACAGATTATACCCTGCTCCGTCAAACATTCAAACAACACTTTTGATACCAGATTTGACTCACCAGTTCTCCATTTCCTCTGAAAGCAGCAGACACAGTACAGAGGAAAGGGAAACCAATGGAAAGGGGGGCAGGAAGAAAGAGAAGACTAGTCCTGTTGCCAAAAGCTTCACCTGGGTCCAACAGTGGCAAAATAACAAGCAGAAGCTGCTGCTAATTCTTCATGCCTCAGTGGCAAAGCTCAACATTCGGTGTTTATGAAATGACAGCCACCATGGTGACTCTTCCTCACACGTCGAGCCCAGAAGTGTACGCTGTCACTTTAAAAAATAGAAAGGAAGAAAGTCCAAGCCAGTGCCAAGCTAGTCACCGTAATGCTCCCTTGGCATAATTAGATGCATACCCAGGGTTGTATTTGCATATGATATTCAGGGCATGATTTTTTTATTGTTCTTAATCAGAACCGAATGTCAACAAAATAAATGAAGTTGCGAGTGGAAGTGAAATTTTTATCACATTGGGGATGTGCCTTTTCTCCCATTTATCACAGTCCATATTGAGGAAGCGAATATCTTTCTCTCTCTCTCTCTCTCTCTCTTTTTGAAAATGTGGTAATCAATGGAAGAGCTCCATATGGCAGGGATCAAAGGTGTTACATAGTGTGTGGTTCTGCTTTATTGCCAGCCAGTACTGTTAATTGGACAACAAGATCAGAGGCAATATTAAAATCCAATTAAATTGATATGAACAGATTGCCAAGTGATGTACACTAATGTATAATTGAGTATCAAGCAAATGCGAGTCCCCGTCTTCTGCATCTACCTCCTGAATAAATGATAGAGCCATAGAGGACAGAAACAAGTTTGCACATTAGCACCACAGCTCTGGGCTTTCATTTGTTTCTTTCAGAGTTGATGACTTTAGTTTCCTACTTGCTAGCCTTAAAGGCATAGACACACCTCTGATACTCCCCTCCATCTCTTTTCCCCACTTCTGTTCTTTTGCTTCTAGCATACATTGATTATTTGTCTCTCTTTGCTGCAATTTCTATTTTCTGTTTCTTAACAGATCACAGGGAACATGGAGAACTGGTGGCTTCCATGTTTGTTAGGTGGCAAATCTGCTCCAGGTCTTATCCAAGGTGCTGAACCGGATACCAGCAACAGTTTCCACAGCTTTAAAAATGCCATTAAAGTTCACAGTGAGTTAATCCATGGAGTGGATTACTCATAGAGTTTAGACCATGGACTTTATAACCATTAACCATGGACTGGATAATCCATGAAGTGGAATAACAACCATCCATCACTATTCAATGGATCAGAGGATGGTCCATGATGTGCTCTGGATCACAGTTTCTATTTGGCCAATGAGTTATTATAACTGAGCAAAGCTAGGGGAAGCTAGGGAGCCCTGGTGGTGCAGTGGTTAAATGCCTGTACTGCAGCCACACACTCAAAACCATACGGTTGTGAATTCAAAACCAGAAAAAGGGCACTAAAATGAGTACCCAGATTGTTGGGGACAAGTAGCTTACAGTTGTAAACCACTTAGTCACTGCTTAGGTGGTATGAAGCGGTATATAAATGAAGCTGTTTGTTTTTGTTTTGTTTTCTGAACTACAACTTCCGTAATCCCTCAGTCAGCCTGAAGCTTGGTTCAGAAACTATGTGGGCTGGGTTCTAGGCTCAGTTGACCACAAATGGCATGGAACCTCCATACTTAAAGGAGCACCTCTTCCTATATATGACTGACCAGGGCCTGCAGTCTGCTGGAGGGGCCCTACTTTGTGTCCCACCAATGGGGCAATGCACTCTGTGAAAATGTGAGAAAGGGCCTTCTTTTCCATGGCACCCTAGTTGTGGAATGCTCTCTACTTAGAAGCCCTATTAGCACTATCACTTGCTTCATTCTGGCGCAAAGGAGCATCTATACTATAGAAATAATGCACTTTAACACCACTTTAGGTTCTGTAGCCCCATCCTATGAAAGTGTGGAATTATAGTTTTTCAAGGTGTTTAGTCTTCTCTGCCAAAGAATGCAGGTGCCTCACAAAACTACAAATCCCAGGATTATGTAAGATGGAACCACAACCCAAAAAGACCCACACTATGAAATGATAACGTGTACTCTTTCTGGGGGTTCCTCCATCCTAGAATAGAAAGAAGCCCTGTGGAAATTCTCCAAAAAGTGACCATGAGTGATGTGACACCATTTCCAGTTGCCATCATGGCATGACTGTCAGGTCCTCCAAATTGTCATGTGTGTAGCATGTCCATCCCTTGTGTACAAGCTTTCCGATGTCATATAACATTTGTTCATACATCATCTCTTTCATTTGAAAGGTGTCTTTTGGGTCTTGGGTGTGTGTGAGTGTATGCCTTCAAGTCACCTGTCAAGGTGTATATTATTATGGCCTAAACCCTGGTGTCACAATGGGTGTTTTCTTCCTTCCCTCTATTAAATTCAAAAGATTAGAAGAAAACATGTTTTAAAAGAGTGAAGGGTTTCCCACTCAGAAGCATGATTCTGCTTGAAGTAGGTGGAGTATAAAGTTCCATCAGCCTACTTATATGGAGGTACAGGAGCCAGAGAGGGAAGATGAAGGCAACAAGCCAGGCTATGGCAAGAAGGAACTTTACCAGTTGGCCAACTTTACCAGAAGAAACTTGGCCAAGGAACATTGGCCAAACAGTGACAAACTGAGCTGTGAGAAAAGCTGTACCAGGCTTCAAGTCAATGACCTATGGTGACGCTAAAGCGAACCTATCATGGGGTTTTCTTGGCAAGCTTTTTTCAGAGGAGGTTTGCTATCACCTTCCCCTGAGCCTGAGAGAGTGTGACTTGCCCAAGGTCACCGGATGGATTTCATGGCGAAGTGGGGAATCAAACCCTGGTCTCCAGAATCATAGTCCAACACTCAAACCACTATGCCACACTGGCTCACTCCTATAAATGAGCATCAATGACTGCCATCCTGTTAGTTACAGTGTCCCAAGTTAGAGTGAGGATGTCATAACCACTTCAATGTTATGCAAATACATTCTCATTTGCAATCATGGCACTATTGGCACAACTGCAAATGACCCTAAACCCCATCTGAAATGCCAATTGGCCAGCCAGAACAATCATAGGAGTGGGCTGGTCATGTCATCCTGTTATGCCCAGCTCAGCAGTAGCACAGACATCTGTCACTCCAAATGGCTGACTAGTTTTAAGTTGGGTTTCAGTGGTCAGGTGAAGAGTTAAAGCATAGCTACAGCTTTGTGGCTACATGTTTAATGCAGAATCTCACCTGCATTTATAACTGGGCTTTGGCAAACCTAATGGGTTACTTCCTTCCCTATTTGCTCCCTTTATTTTTCTCCCCCTTCCAATCAACCTCCAAAACACCCTCTGGTGCAGGGAGATAAGCTCCACATGCAACAGATGTTTGTCAAGAAACCTTGATTTATGACTTGAATTGGCTAACCACTGTGCCTCAACTTTTCCAAGCCATGTTGAGCTTGAGTAAGGTGGCATTTCAGTCCACTGCCTATATCCTCTTGACCTTTGAATGGATCTTCTGTAAAACCAGTAAATCTGTCTCTGAGAGCTACAGCCAGGTTTCTGTAGATGTGAGGAGATGTTGCACTGCCTGTGGGATGCTAGGAGCTATAATCTGAAAGGCTAACTCCAGCAAGTAACACCTCAGAATCCTATGAACTTTGAACACTGAGGCATGGAGCATAGTTTCACTTTTCATGGGGTCCAGCCAAGTCAGAGGAGTTAGGAGGAAAGCCATGGGATTCTTGCCAGGACCTCAGTTAAAACCTTCCCCAGTGATTCTTGCATCACCTCAAGACATTTTGCTTTCTGAGGTGAAATACAAGATATCCACCCATTCCCACACTGCATTCCACGTACAGTAGATACTGGTGAGGGCTGGCTTCCAGATCAATGGGCTAGTTCAGTGATGGTGAACTTTTTAGAAATCGAGTGCCCAAACTCAGTTCAGTTCCCGCACAGGGTGTCAGCCAGTGCTGGAGGGCGGGATTTCCGGGGGGAGGGGGGAGACTTCCACTTTCCAGAGGCAGGATTTCTGGGGGTGGGACATCCAGGGGGGAAACCCAAGACTCACTCTCTCAGCATCAGGATAGCAATAGCAAACCTCTCTCTGACAAAACATGCCAAGAAAATCCCATGATAATTTCACCTTAGGGTCACCATACATCAGAAATGATTTGAAGGTACCACACACACAAGCTCTGGGAGCCAGTAAAAAGCATGGGAATGGGGGGGTGGCCTTTAACTGCCTTTAACTGAATGGCAGGGAAAGAGGAGGAACATCTCTTCATCTTCCCCTGCCCTTCTGGCCATTTAGAGACAGTTGAAGGGATGGGAGGTTGGGGGAAGAGGAAGAACAGGCGTGCCCATAAAGAGAGTATGTGTGTCATAGGTTTACCACCACATAGGTTCGCCATCTGGTCTGGTGCATCTAGTCCAGATTTTAGTCTAAATTTTAAAGCAGTTGTTCTAAGTGCTGAACTTAATATCCCAATAGGAGATCATTACATCCTGCAAATCCAATCCTGTGAGCTCCCTAATTTAATTGGCTCTTTTGAAGTTCAAACTATAACCCAGAGCAGATACATGGACATGGATGCCCCCTGCTATAACTTTATGCCACACTGTGCCAGTACAATGTGCAGTACAATGATGGAATTATGTGTTCCAGTGCATCTGAGGATAGAAGGTTAGTTTAAGGGGTTCAGTGCTGAATACAGCATACTCTCAGAATTTATAGTCTATAGCAACTGCCGTTGTTGTTGTTGTTGTTGTTGTTGTTAACTGCCCTTGAGTTAAACCTGCCTCCTGACAACCCTGTGGACAAGACATCTCAAAATTCCCCTCTTTCATTACATCCTGCCAATCCAATCCTGTGACTGCCCTAATTGAGTCAAGCTATCTGGTGTGTGGTCTTCCTCTCTTTCCACCTTTACCTTTCCTAGCATTATTGTCTTTTCTAGTGAGCCACTCCTTTTCAGGATGCAGCCAAAGTAGGACAGCCTCAAGTTGATCATCTTGGTTTTCAAGACAATTTCAGGCTTGCCATGTTCCAGTACCCATGTATTTGTCTTTTTGGCTGCTACTGTAACCTCAGAATTCTTCTCCAGCACCACATCTCAAATGTCATCCTCTGCCTTAATTCATTAATTAATTTGGAGAACTTGCTATTTGGGCCCTTTTTAAGTGTTGCATTCTTTTACAAATGAAAGTAAGGAATAATAACATGTACTTACTTGCTTTTTAGAGCATCCTGACAGTGACATACACAAGTGTAATTTCACTTTACTCTTGCTTTCTGTTTTTGTTGTTGTTCATTGCAAAGGTTGGTATTCCCTCCTCCTTTCACAATGAGCAAACCCCCTCTGGACTCACTGCGTCACTGTAATATCCTTCCATTGTTGCTGGAGAGTACAAAGGATTGAAGAAGTGTCTGTCTATGGCCCTATAGCAAGATGCAGACTGATGTCATCACCTGCTGAGACTTCAGGAGGATCCCAGGAGATATTGGTGGAAAATGTCCTTCCTCTGTGTCTGGTTATGGGCACATAATCAGATACTTCTCAAATTCTTTTCATTCTGCAGCATCCACAGAAGGACTGTCCTGTTCTCACATTGCACCAGCAAGCAGTATGCCTGAACTTCAGAAGCCAAAGGAACAAACAGTATCCGATAACCAAACAGTCCAGGGTCAGAAACCATAAATCTTACGCAAAGTACATGGTAGCAGATAACAAGGTCAAGTAACAGTCCAGAGTCATAAATCACAGAGACTAATCTTGCAGTAGATGCATGCTTGAGAATGAAACCAAGTTTGTTTCCAGCAACTGAAAGGGGGAAAGCCCTTGACTTATAAAGCATGCCGACTCAGTCCCATTCCAACTTGCAGACCATATTTCAGGAGGGCCTTTCTCCACTACATACACACAGCCTCTCACTTCACCTATGGGGGAGGAACTGGATTTGTACCAGACACTGCAGCCTTCCTCTTTCTTGAGGCATTGGGGCTATCTCTCCTACCTCTTCCTGTGGAGCACTCAGGTATTTGTCCAGACTGAGTTGTCCAGGCCTGATGGATAGGTCTGCTTCTTCCTCAGAGGCTGAACTCTTAAGGGAGTCATGACAATGACGGTGGGGGCAAGAGACTATTGTGGCACCATGATGAGTCCTGTGACTGATGACAATAGAGCTGTAGTGGAATTCCCCATGCATAACTCTTGCACTCCGCATGACCACATTGGATCTTGCCTAGTGTGTAACCAGTGATGGATAGTAGCATCCATGCCTGCAGGATCATGAGTCATCTTTGATTTTGAATCCAGACTTTCAAGGGGCTGCCCAAGGTAGGAAGAAAATATTTGGAGGATAGAGTTCAGCAGCTTGGATAGTGTTTTTGAAGTTCAGACTACAATCCAAAGTGGACCCACCATCCCACTGATGCAAGCCACCAGCAGTCACTGTAAGTCACATGGGAAGGAAAGTACAAGTTGACAATAGATGTGGGATGAGAAGTTTCCTTTTTCAAAGGAATGTTTGGATTCAGTATGGGACTGAACGTCTATGTCAGTGGACATTTCTGTGGGCAATAGAATTCAGCAGTTTTTCATTGTCCATATTCAGCATGGGGCTGCCATGACATTACTATACTGTATAGGGAAGCCAGCAAAGTGTATCAAAAGTATCTGGAGACTGGCTAGGGAGTGCTGATGCAGACTGCTAGTGTCTAATGCACATCAGGAGTCCAGCCAGGAGTGCCAATGTGCATCAATAGAGTCCAATGTGCATCAAGAGACACTCTTGCCAATGTCCTGATACACATCTTTGCAATTCACTCAGAAGACTCCGTAGTGCCTCTGATACATAGATAACTGATGAAAAAATACTTATATACTAATGCAAAAAGAAAGAAGTGTGCAAACCTACCACATGCTTTGTGCAAACAACCCAGTCTCCCAGCTTTCAGATCCTTTTTATATGGCTTTTCACTGATGTTTATCTGTTTTATACTCTCATGCTTTTCTCTGAAGATTTCACCATCTCCCTACCATGTCCTTGCCCTGAAGCAGTTAAGCAGGGTGCCATAAATAAATAAACAAACAAACAGTCATAGAAAAACTCCAAGAGGTTACTTGCACAACTCTTGCAGAAAGTAGCGGTGAAATGATTTACAGATGCAGGAAACACAGTTTGGCAGCTAGGAAAATTTCTTTGACCGTTAATGGAATTAATTCAGCACATCACATCCCAGTTTAAAAAAATATCCAGGCAGGGAGAGGAGGCAGGGGGTGGAAGAGGAAAAAAAACTCCTTTACTTAAAGGAATAAAAAAGAAAGAAAGGAACCAAGGGTGACCCCAGCTGCTTGATGAGTGAATGTTTAACAGCTCACCAAAAACACTTTTGCTTCGGGGATGGAATCTTAATCCAAAACCTCACTCCAGCTGCCGCCAAATCTATTAGGTAGCCAAAGAAATTTATCTTGGAATTAAACAGGATACACACACTGTCCACAGAGTACCCCTTGCTGGCTGAGTGTTGAAACTGTACTAATAATAACATTATTCTTAGTAGCTATAGCAAGCAGGAAGGAATTCTACGTCCCTTCTTGGCTGGACAGCAGAAACACCGTCTGTTGCTTTATGTAGGAATATCCATAGAGGAACAGAAGTGGGCCTGAAGTCAGCACTTCGCATTCTGAAGCTTGGAAAAATTAGCCACTGTTTGGAATATATCACCCAGTATCCTGCAACAAATATGGCCATGCTGCCTGGGGGATCACAGGAAATGTAGTTGCAAAAAGTTGTTGTTGGTTGGTTGTTTTTTTTCTAGCTCTGTCTTGCATTAGATGCTAGGACTCCAAATACAACTGTCCAATGCCTACCCATACCTTTTGCATCTATGGCTCTATCTCATTACAGAAATAAAACAGTTTTACACTTCTTTAACTGTCATGGTTTCATGCTATGAAATCCAGGGTTTTGTAGCTTGTTGTGGCACCAGAGCTCTCTGACAGAGAAGGCTAAATATCTCACAAAACTACAGATCTCCTAGAATCATAGAATCATAGAACCATGACAGTTAAAGCATGGTGAATTATTTCTGCAGTATTTCATTATTCAGTGTGGATGTCCCAAAATCTTCCTGCTGGTTTGCCAAGCCTCTATTTTATTACCATACTGCCACAGGGTGGCATGATATTGGGCATCATGGACAGGTAAACTGGAACTATCAGAATAAGGGGACATGACCACAATTTCAGGGCACTTACAGCAAACAGATGAGATCAGCTTTATAGAATCATAGAACTGAAAGTCTTAGGGTGGTGCCAGGGTAGTTAAAATGCTGTCAAAGTGCTGTACATGTATGAAGAATAAAGACGATCCAAAGTAATAGGAACTTTTCTGACTGCTCCCATGACAGCAGGTATCTGAACTTTTCCTACGAATCCATGCCCACCATCTTGTATTTTCACATCTTTTCTCAGCCATAGATCAACCTAAGAAACCACTATGTTTTGGCCAATTTCCTGACTTTAAAAGACCATCAGCATGGACGTATCTTCAAAGACCTGGTGAGCACATGCAGTATTGCAAAGTACTTTTCCAGGTCAGAATAATCCTCTCCAGAGAACAAGATGGACCAAGATCAAGGATACTAAGCATAATTGGAACTCTCATTTGAATTCAATTGGACATTGCACCACTGAGCAACCGAATGCACCAACAAATGTGAAGTGTACAATTGTAATGCACAATGCGCATCTGCATGTGCAGTGAACAACCGCACCATATGCACAACTGTCTGCAAACCACACTTAAATACGGACTTCTGCATCAAACAAAAATATCCTAACATTTATGTAGGGGAACATACACATGCGTAAGTCACTAACAGGAGGCCAGCCATAGTTTCATATTTCCCCCTTTGATTTGTCCTGTAAGATGTTCTCTGATTACTTTTTTACAGAGACAGAATTATTCCCATCAGGCATTTTTATGAGTGCATTCTTTTTCCCAAATGTTGAGTGATGGAATAAAGACACCTAACAAAATAAGATTAGGGTTGCTAGATTGCAGGACCTGGCCCTGAGTCTCTGCTTTTTCTGGGTCATCTCTAGGAGGAAGAGGAGGGTGCAAAATCTCCACTTTGGGGACACTCGGCTCCAGACAAGAGGAAAAGGTTATGTGCAAATGTCCAGCACAGCTAAGACAGCAGCATCTTATTATAATGCCCTGGTGGCAAAATGGTTAAATGCCTGTACTACAGTCACTCACTCACAAACCGCAAGGTTGCGGGTTCAATACCAGCCAAGGGCTCAAGCTTGACTCAGCCCTGCATCCTTCTGAGATAACTAAATTGAGTACCCAGCTTGTTGAAGGCAGTTAGCTTACACATGGTAAACTGCTTAGGGAGTGCTTAAGTGCCCTGGTAAGCAGTATAGAAATGTACTTGCTATTGCTATTGCTATAATGTGCAAGATCTAATTGATTTGGCGCTGCAACTTGCAAAGCTCTCCAGGGGAAGGGGCTGTCTATGTATTTACTTAGTAGTTTCCCCTTTTCCTCCCAGTTGTGGTGGTGCCTGGATTCACTCTCCACTCTGCTCTGCATCCATCTTCTGGCTAGAAGCAAGTAGGGTAAATTAAATGTTTCTTATTCCATTTCTATAAGAAGGTGAGGAGAAATAATCTCATTTCACCATGATCTGGGAACAGCTGCCCGAGTTAAGATTTGTGGCCCGATTTCCAAACAGGAACATATGTTCTCTGTATGTCTCTCCGGGTGTGTTTTGAACAACAAAATGTGAGATGGTACTTAATGCATAATGCTTAATGGCATCACTAGGGACCATTCCCAGGTCTTATGTTTTGGCCCAGAAACCTCAGGGCCTGGAATGACCCTGAATTGGCAACCCTATGCAAAAACTGTGTCCAGGAAGCTACTACTACAATCATACATGCTTTGAATAGTATTTGAAAAAAATACCCGTTCCTATATGGGGCTAGGTGGCCCTTGCAGCCCCTTCCAGTTCAAAGATTATATGATTCTGCATATCCTTCACATGTGGGTTCTATCCAGTACCACAAAGAATTATGGAAAGCCCTATCAGGATAAGTTTTTATTATCTCCTGACAGAGTGGGCAAAGAAAATGATAATATTAAACTTGGCTACACAATATCATCAAAATTAATTTATGAGTTTTATATTAATTTCACTGTATAATCAGTTAAACATGGACATATACTTGTTCAAACATTATTATGCATGCTCTCGCATCACTTGTGCATATTTGTCCATGCTGAGGGACATGATCATGGCTGTCACACAATGCCTACCTGCACCAAACGCAAGGCAAAATAGATTACAAGACAAATATTGGAATGAAAAGATTGGAACAAAAGACTAAGTGCCACTTAGAGTAACTGCATTCCCCGCCTCTGTCATTAAGCAGACCTCAATTATCACATCATCCTCTGTGTATCACCTCACCTCAAATTGACCAGCAACTGTTTGGTAGCTATCACAGAAAATGTATTTCAAATTCTTCGTGTCTAGATTTGTGCTTGCACTGTGGTACTATTTTTTCATGTTGGTGGGATTGTCTTCTCCTGTGAGGCAAGAGGCTATACTGAAGGTAACACTGCTGCTGGTAGGATCTCCCACATCACACAGACTTTTCATGAGGAGCCAGACTCAATGTGGGTCACATTGGCAGAGGATCTCTCAGAGTCAATGGTAGTGGGACCATAGCTAACTCCAATGGAGATAGTTTGTTGATGTTGTTAACTGCTCTTGAGACGACACCTATTCAGAGTGACCCTGTGGATGAAACATCTCCAGGACTCCCTGTCTTTCACTGCTCTGCTTAGATTGTACACATTCAGACCCATGTCCTCAATGATTTAGTTTATCCATGTAGTGCGTGGTCTTCCTTTTCTTCTTCTCCCCTCTACCTTTCCTAGAATTACTGTATCAGTCATGCCTTCTCATGATGTGACCAAAGCCTCAGTTTGATCATCTTGGTTTCCAGGGAGAGTTCAGGCTTGATCTGTTCAAGGACCCATTTGTTTGTCTTTTTGGCTGTCCACAGTATCCTCAACACTCTTCTCCAACACCACTTCTCAAATCAGTTGATTTTCTTCTTATCGACTTTCTTCACTGTCCAGCTTTCACACCCATCCATGGTGATGGCAGGCCCGTAGCTAGGTTGGGGCAAGTAGGGCACTGCCCTGGGGCCCCCAGACAAAGGGAGTCCCAAAGAAGCCATGAAACACAGCTCCTTTTCTGTGGCAACAAACCCCATTTGAGAGCTTGCAGGGAAAAGTGATTCCTCCTTGCCCTCCTGGGTCTGTCTAGGGAGGCATTGTGTGGGGGAGAGTTTGTGAGAGAGGAGGAGGAAGGAGACACTGACAGACAGACAGACATCTGCAAACTTCAGCACCTGGAAAAAAGTGGGGAGGGGGACTGGAGGGAAGCCCAAGTTGGAGGTCTGTGGCTCTTGAAGTGTGGGGGGGGGAGGGAGAGGCTCTTCCCATTCATCTGTCTCCTCCTCCTTTGTGTCTCTAGGCTTCCAGGTGAAGGGGAACTCTGGGAATGCGAGGCAGATCTTCCTGTCCTGGGACGGCAAAGGCACCCCTTTGGAGAGGCTACCCCCTCCCCGACTCCTCTCCAAGAGGCATGTGGAGGACCCTTTGGAGCCCTGAGCCCACTTCCTCAGATGCATTCCTATTTCTGGTCATCGAATGGCAGTGTGCCAAGATGGTGCCGTGGTGCATGGTAGGACTCAGGACATTAAAAAATATAGGGGCCCTGAATGTACTTTCTGCCTCAGGGCCCCTAAAGGCCTAGATACAGGCTTGGGTTAGGGGGAATACAATAGCTTGGAGAATTCGAACTTTAATGCTCAGTTGTATATCTATATATCTTTCATCACTGTCATTCCTATTCCTAGGGATCATTCAAATATCATTTTCCTTTTTAGTGTGTCTATGTGAATCATCTCACTCACACATTCTTAGTTTGTTATTCACACTATGGAACTGCATCAGTGTGCATCTACAAGTTCTGTTGCTCACACATGCAGGCATTCAAATAAAGATGGAGTTGACAATGTGAATGCATTCAGAACATGTTCAAGGCATGCAGAGTTTTATCGCAGGTCTATTCAGGTCTATTCACATAGGTTGTTCACACTACTGACAATGTGGAACTTTTTAAAAAACTCAGAGTAAAACTTGATATCACTTGTCCCAAATTAAGTAGTTTTTTGCAGCCTCCCAAAAATTAATTTCTTTATTCAGGTACATTCAGGCTGCATTTGAACAACAGAGATTTAACCTAGATTCATCCT
Organism: Urosaurus nigricauda; assembly: GCA_034509955.1. Taxonomy (NCBI): domain Eukaryota; kingdom Metazoa; phylum Chordata; class Lepidosauria; order Squamata; family Phrynosomatidae; genus Urosaurus; species Urosaurus nigricauda. The sequence continues at coordinate 370,026,327 of JAOEGL010000001.1, forward strand.
GGTTTATTATCACAATGTGAATAATCCCCTAGTCTCCTTCTTTTGTTGACTGTAGTCACCATTGCAATCAACGTTTGATCTTAGGTACGGGGAACTCTTTAATATATAAATATTTAAATCTTTATAAATAAATAAATAAACTTAAGGAGATAGTACTAAGCAGAAAAAGGCAGTGGTAAACCACTCCTGAAACCTTTTCCTTTTCCTTTGAAAACTCTATGATGATGTATGGTTGTGAAAGATGGACAGTGAAGAAAGCTGACAGGAAGAAAAGCAACTTATTTAAAAAGTGGTGCTGGAGAAGAATTCAGCAGAAACCATGGACTATTGACAAGACAAGTGAATTTTCCTTAAAGAAAATCAAGTTTGAACTAGAAGCAAAACGACTAAACTGAGGCTATTGTATTTTGGACATATCATGAGATGACATGCCTCAATGGAAAATTGTAATGCTTGGTAAAGTGGAAGACAGTAGGGAAAAAAAGAAGAAGGGGCTGTACAGATGAGAAGAAAGGGGAAGCCAGAGACCACCCCTTTCTCCTCTGGATCATTGCTGCGGCAACTGCACGGGCGAGGCAATGATCTGCTCCAAAAAGGAGCTGTGAAACGCAGTTCCTTTCCATGCCACTGCCAAGGCACCATTAGTGCCCTATAGCAGCTCAGTGACGTCTCTTGCACGCCTCGCCATTTGGATGTGGTGCACAAGACACATTATCGCCATGACACCAAATTAGGAGCAGTAGCTAATACCCCAGAGGACAGGATCAATATTCAAAATGACCTGAAGAGATTAGAAAGCTGGGCCAATGCTAACAAAATGAAATTAAACAAAGAGAAATTTAAGCTACTGCACTTAGGGTGGGAAAATGAAATGCACAGATATAGGATGGGGGACACCTGGCTGAACGAGACTACATGTGAAAGGGATCTAGGAGTCCAAGTAGACCACAAGTTGAACATGAGCCAACAGTGTGATGCGGCAGTTAAAAAGGCCAATGCTATTTTAGGCTGCATCAATAGAAGTATAGCGTCTAGATCAAGGAAAGTAATAGTGACACTCTATTCTGCTTTGGTCAGGCCCCACCTGGAATACTGTGTCCAGTTTTGGGCACCACAATTCAAAAAAGATGTGGAGAAACTGGAGCGTGTCCAAAGGAGGGCAACTAAGAAGGTGAAGGGTCTGGAAACTGTGCCCTATGAGGAACGACTTAGGGAACTGGGAATGTTTAGCCTGGAGAAGAGAAGGTTAAGAGGTGATATGATAGCTCTGTTTAAATATTTGAAGGGATGCCATATTGAGGAGGGAGCAAGCTTGTTTTCTGCTGCTCCAGAGACTAGAACGCGGAACAATGGATGCAAACTGCAAAAAAAAAAGAGATTTCACCTCAACATTAGGAAGAACTTCCTGACAATAAGGGCTGTTCGACAGTGGAACACACTCCCTCGGAGGGTGGTTGAGTCTCCGTCCTTGGAGGTCTTTAAGCAGAGGCTGGATGGCCATCTGTCAGGCATGCTTTGAATAGGGGTTTCTGCATGGTAGGGGGTTGGACTGGATGGCCCTTGTGGTCTCTTCCAACTCTATGATTCTATGATTCTATGATTTTATGTGAACAAGCGTGTGTCAAAATGGTGCCGGGAGAGCGTGGAGCGTGTGGACACTCTGCTCTCCTGGGCCCTAATTTTGGCCCAAGGCCACCACAGAGCAACAGTCTGTACCAGGCCAAAGATTGCATTACAGTTAGATAGACTCAATCAAGGAAGCCATGGTCCTGAGTCTGCAAGATCTGAGCAGTCAGTCAATGAAAGGATGGGCTCTCATTGATAGGGTAGTCATAGAATCATAGAGTTGGAAGAGACCACAAGGGCCATCCAGTCCAACCACCTGCTGTAAGTCAAAGTTCACCTGACAGCAAATAACAAAAAATTGTCCTCTGGTTGTAGAGTGCTGTTTTCAAAGTGGAGCTAATGCACTAGAAATCCTACACCGTTTCATTTTCAAAGGATTTCTGAAAATTTGTACCAGAGCTTGGTATATTACTTTTTAAAATCAATTTACATTCAGTCCTCTGTATCTAGGAATTCTTTATCTACAGATTCAATAATCCATGGCTTGAAAATATGAAATATGTATATATAATTTCCAAAAAGCAAACTTTAATTTTGGCATTTTATGTAGGGGACAGCATTTTACTATGCCACTGTATTGTTGTTGTTGATGATGATGTTATTGTTATTTCTTACCTGCCTCTCCACATGGATTGAGGAGATGAACAACAGACCAACAAATATGCATCAGTTAAAAACACAACTTCTGTTAAAAAATAAAACAGTTTAAAAGAACAAACAAGACACGTATGTATGAAAACAATCTACATTTAAAATTAATCATTTTAAATTTACACTTTTAAAAATCATCTGGCTAGGCCTGCCAGAAGAGATTAGTCTTCAATGCTGTTTTAAATTCAGACAGCATATTCAGCTGTTGAATCTCTTCCGGCAAGTCATTCCACTTTAATGGGACTTGAACATCCACAGATTTGGTCACCACAGGGGACCCTGGAACCAAACCCAGCCAATACCAAGGACCCTCTGTATACCAATTATTCTTTATAGTATTTTAAAAGAAATTAATTTTCTGATTCTCATTACAATGTAATAAAAAGTAATTTATTGCCATCTGGTGTGCTTTTTTCATTATTTGTCTTACCTTTGCCAGAAGTAATGCTGGGGGGATGGGGAGGGAATCTTGCAAAATACCCCTAATTTAATTTATTATTTGTTTATTTCATTTGTATGCTGCCTTTCTCCCAAAGTAAAAGGCGGATTTTAGAAAACGTCACTAAAAAAACAGTACAATAAAATAAAACCAATTTAAAACAATTAAAAGCATCACATAAAACAATATAAAGTGATTTAAAAGTCATGTAGAGTTTAAAAAGAAAGATAAAACATCCCAATAAAAATGGTTTTAAATGCCTTAAAATGCATTTAGGATAATTTTAAATGTAATTAAAACCACTACTCATTTCACCAAGTAATCTCATTCTCACTTGTTATGTTCCTTTTGGAATATGACTTCATTACCAAGGAAAGTATATCACTGCAGGTAAGTGTATTACTTGTACACTTCGTTTGTGTATGCAAGTGTTTTCACTTGTACACATTACTTCATTACTTCATACTTTGGTTTCTATACATGTGCATAACCAGGAAAACCCTAAAAGGATCACAACACATCAGACAAATCTATTACAGAATCATAGAGCTGGAAGAGACCATAAGGGCCATCCAGTCCAACCCCCTGCCATGCAGGAACTCTGAAATCAAAGCATACCTGACATATGGCCATCCAGCCTCTGTTTAAAGACCTCCAAATAAAGAGACTCCACACTCTCCGAGGAAGTTTGTTCTACTGTCGAACAGCTCTTACTGTTAGGAAGTTCTTCCTAATGTTGAGCTGGAATCTCTTCTGCTGCAGTTTGCATCCATTGTTCCACGTTCTACTCTCTGGAGCAGCAGAAAACAAGCTTGCTCCTTCCTCAATATGACATCCCTTCAAGTATTTAAACAAAGTTATCATATCACCTCTTAACCTTCTCCAGAGTAAACATCCCCAGCTCCCTAAGATGTTCCTTATAGAGCATGGTTTCAAGACACTTCACCATTTTAGTTGCCCTCCTTTGGACACTCCTTTGCTCCAGTTTCTCCACATCCTTTTTGAATTGTGGTGCCTAGAACTGGACACAGTATTCCAGGTAGAACCTGACCAAAGCAGTATAGAGTGGCACTATTACTTCCTTTGATCTAGACACTATACTTCTATTGATGCAGCCTAAAATCACATTGGCCTTTTTAGCTGCCGCATAGCACTGTTGACTCTTCAACTTGTGGTTTACTTGAAATCCTAGATCCCATTCACATGTAGTCTCCAGCATGCTGTTCTTGTATTGTCTAACAAGATTGTTCATATAAAACTAGTTCCTTTCTGTGGGAGGTGCTGGAAGGATGCATTTTGTTGTTTGTTAACTGTCATCAAGTTGATCCTGACTGATGGAAACCCTATGGATGAGGCATATCTAAGACCTCCTGTCCTCCACTGCTCTGCTTGGGTACTCTAGATTTAGGCCTGTGACCTCCTTGATTGAGTCTATCCATCTGGTGTGTGGTCTTCCTCTCTTTCTATTTACCTTCCTGGTAGGTGATTCATTTTCCAAATTACTTCAGAAAATCTGGTAAACCCATGTGCCCTGTCACTACACATCTCAGGGAAACATCCTTCCTTGACAGTAACAGTGTTGTCTATGGGGTTGAAGGAGGAAGGATATCATGCTGCAGCAACTGCTAAGAGGTCATTCTGAAGTAGGTCCCAAAGCCTGCTTCATAGATACTATCATCCAGATTGCTGAATAATAATAATAATAATAATAATAATAATTTTTTTTATTTATAGCCCACTCCTCTGTCAACCAACCAATCTAGGGAATTTTATTGTCAGCTATAAATTTTAAGATAGGGAATATGCTGGGTTGTTTTTTTTTTTTTTTTTTCAAAAACCATATTTTACAAATTTGTTATTCTAATATATTATCATAATGTCCACTGCCTTATATGATTGGCATCATTATAAGGTCATAATTGGCAAAGTTATGCTCATGCAGCTGTTGTTAAGGGTCATTTGAAATACTTAGATATAGTACAGCTGTATCTTTCTCAAAGCAATATTCTGTAAATATTTATTTATTCTTTCTGAAACCCCATTCAACCCTCTTTGATTATTTTAATGTATAGTTTTAATTGTTATTGTGTTTAATTGATGTTTTAATGGGAGGGAGAGAATAACTGGGTTACTATCTATGTATCATTAACCATTGTCTAAAAGACGCTGGGTTTTTCAACTGTTTTTTGGGCTGAATCGATTTATTTGGGAAATAAATCGATTCAGCCCAGTGGGAACTAGGTGGATTCAATTCCTCCCCCCTGGCACAAGTGGGAACCAGGGAGGCTGATTCGAATCCACTTGTCTGCGACAGGGAGGGCAGCTGCAAGGGCCCAGGGCATGTACCCTGTCACTGGCCTCCCTGCTTCCCTTTCCTCTTCTTATCTGGGCCACTGACTTCTCCTCGGCCTTCTGTGGCCTCATTCAACTTTGCTGTGGGCTCTTCCTACTCTTCCCAAGCTTCCCTGACTTTCAGCAACCTCTTTCCCACCTTCCCCAGCTACAGGAAGGCCAAGAACGGAGGAAGAAGGCTGCAGAGTGAGGAAGCTTGGGAAGAGCAGAAAGAGGCCACAGGGAAGCTGAAGGAGGCCACAGAAAGCCGAGGAGAAGCCGGTGGCCCAGGTAAGGAGAGGCAAGGGAGGCAGGGAGGCCAGTGACAGGGGACATGACCAGACCTTCCCACTACCTTTGCACCACTCCTCTTGTTCCAGTGCAAGCATAGTAGGAACCACACTTATTGCTGAACCGATCTCTGGATTTGGTCACAGAAACCAGTTCAGCAATAAGTGGGAACAACCCCATTGATATGGAAGTAGGGAGAAGGGGTGCTGGATTCCCAGCAGACAATGAGCACCAGTTAGCAGACATTAATCCTTGTTTGCATATCCTCCCACCCTGAGGACTGCCATTAGCAACAGAACAATACATTTGCAAATTACTCCTTCCTTCCCAGGGCCACACAGGATATATATCTCCAATCCTTTCCCAGGCTATCATTCTCTGAAGATGCCAGCCACAGATGCTGGCGAAATGTCAGAAAGGAACTCTTCTAGAACATGGCTACATAGCCCAAAAGCTCCACAAAAAACTACCCATGGATATACATTGGGTGTATTTTATATTTTAAGCAAACTAAACTTATATTATATACCCTCCAACTGTTCTGATTTGTCAGGAACAGTCCTGGTTAATCCTCTGTCATTCCATTCTTTCAGATGTTTTTAAATGTCTCATTCTCTCTTCTCCTACTACTTTTGCCCTTTATCCTTTGCTCATTTTAGTTGCTTAAAGCTGAGTTCAACATACAAAAGTAATTCACACTCAGTTAACTCAATGGGGGAAGAGAAGAGGAGAGGAGATGGCAGAATTTTGTCCTTCCCTGTAGACTCAGGCAAAGCCAAACTGCTGCAGTCTCTGTGGACCTGTGTGTTCTCCCTCATTCATAACTTGTGCTGCCCTGACATCACTCTGACACTTCTTGGATGCACATATTCTGGTTTCCATCTGTGAAATGTTGGGACGTTTGATATTAGAAATTGTCAGTCTTCTCTTTACATTCCCAAATGCTGGGAATAGGAAGACCAGGAATTGGGGAAAGCGTATCATTCATGTTTGCTTTGTCTAACTTCGGAATAGGCCTGAAATTGCATTGAAGGCCTGCGTATTCTTCCTGATGACACCCATCCGCCATCTTTCTCCCCCACTCTTTCTGTCTTGAATGGCAATTAGGAAAAGGTTAACAGAGTGTCTTTCTCCCAGGAATCCTCTTCCTCTTTTCAAAATAACGGCGTTAGCAAAAGAAAATCCCAGATTAGGCTAACAGGTAGAAGCGTGGTGAAGCCCTGGGAGATGCTGTTGGAAGTGGGGAGATTGGGAGAATCATCCCAGCGGGAGGCTAATACTCATCATTTGGAACTGCAGCTGAGACCAGTTTGAGTGACAGGCAGCCGGGAGCTGAAAGAACAGCTCATATCCCACAACTGCTGGCATGCAGACTTGAAAGAGATTTATTTCAGGATAATTAGCCGGGAGTATTAAAGTGGCAGGAAGGATGTGCAATTACTGTTTAGCAAACAGTATAGAAAGGACTGCAAAAAGGGCCAAAAGGGTGGAGAATGAAGGACCCTAAAACAAAGCAGTTCCAGGGCCCAGGTATTTCATCATTTGTTAAATTAGTTATCATGGAGGTGCTGGGACTATTGTCAATAGTTAAAGAGATGAAACCAGTAGCCAGGACCAAAGAATAAGTCTAGCCTATACTCTCTTCTTAAGCCCAGTGTCTAATTGTACCTTCCTGAATAGTAGGACAGTGAATTCATTTTGGGTTTGGGTCTGAACTTCAAGAATCTATCCAAGGTTTGTTGATGTTGTTAACTGCCTTTGAGTCAACTTTGACTCATGGTGAATGAGAGACTGGCAAGTCACCTTATCCTCAACCACCCTGCTCAGCTCCCACAGACTCACAGCCATAGTTTCTTTGATTGAGTCTATCTATCTGGGATATAGTCTTCCTCTTATTCCTATTGCCCTCAGCATTACAGTATTTTTATTGACTTCTTTCTTCTCATGATATGGCCAAAATATGACAACCTCAGTTTAGACATTTTTGCTTCCAGGGATTGTTCAGGGCTGATCTGCTCTAAAGCTCATCCATTGATCTTTCCAAGGTGCTGACCTTAATTTGGGTGATAAAATTCTGTCACTATGATAACTCCCTTAAAAGTCAGATGAAAGCCAGTTACTACCTCCTTCCACTGCTTAAGACTACACATGACGGCCACTGGCACATGGACTTCAACATGACTGGGACCACCAAATTGTGTAGATGTCTCAATAAAGGAGTCAGACAGCAAATCTGGCCTGAACTATTCCTAGAAGCCCAAATGACCAAACTGAAGCTATCATACTTTGGAGCTATCTTGAGACAATATGACATATTAGCAAAAAAAAAAAAAAAGAGGATAATGCTTGGTAAAATGGAAGGTAGGGGGAAAAAGAAGATTGCATTACTGGTGGATAGACTCAATCAAGGACATCATGGTCCTGAGTTTGCAAAACCTCAGCAGGGCTGTTAATAGCAAAGTCTCGTGGAGGCCTCTCATTCATAGGATTGCCATAAGTCAAAGCCCGCTTGATGACATTTTAACAACAAAAACTCAGTAGCATGGAAGCCAATGCAGAAACACCTTTTCACAACTTATACCTCTGTGGTGCAAAAGACATCAAAAAGTGATCATCCAGTACATGGGGATAGTGGCAGTCTGATGCCAGGGAAGGAGTCAACAATGAGACTCTACTTTCTAGTAATTGTACAGGCCACCAACACATGTTCTGCAGAGGGCTGCCCTTAGAGACAACTCAAAAGCTTAAGCTATTACAGAATGTGGCTGATGGATGCCAAGCCAACATGGAAAGAATCCCATGGGCTGTCAGGTAACTTCTGGGCCCAATTAAAATAACTGAGTTGTACCATTAAAGCCCAAGATACTTTGAGAATTTAATACCTAAACTGCTTTTTTCTGATAACAATCCATCCCTTCTTAGGTGTATTGAAGTTCTTCTTGTGCCCCTTTCTACAAGGAGAAGGGTATTCAGCATCAAAGAGGATGCCACTCTGACTATGATGGCAAATGTTTGCTGGTCCCTTGGGCACCAGGCAAATGCTTTGGTAATACTTTGGCATTTTTCACTATTCACAGTAAAATTCAATAGATTTTAATCAAGTTTTTTAATGCAAAGTTATTTTGTTTGTTTTCTTACTTGCTTGTATAAGAACACTCTTCTGCTACTTTTCCTTCTGAAAAATCCCACAGCATTCTGCAACAAGAACAGAGAACAGAAGATAAAAATTAAATTTAAAAATAATAAAACAATATAATTCATTTAAAAAATGACCAATTTGGTAAGATCCAATGGTAACTTGTTCAGTCTTTATTTGCATTTGTCTGCCTGCCTGCCTGTCTGTCTGTTTGTTTTACTGTACACTTCCCTTAAATAATAATATTTTTTTTAAAGGATGAAGGGTAGTATAAACATGCTTTTAAAAAATTAACTAGACCTTTGGGAGTTTCTACCACCAGCACCCCAGATTATTTGAACAACTTTGCTTGTCATGTGTCAAGTTGATTCTGAAGATGCAAGCAACCAGGTGCAGGTTTGTGATACAAAGGTAATGGGATACATTTATACTGCCTACATACAGTCCAACTAATATGGATTATTATAAGATATCCTATTTACCATTTAGGTCCATTATCATTCTTCCTCATTATTTAGAAACTATAGAAAGAACTGATTACAAATGTATGTAGGGCCACAAAACTAGAAGTGGCCAAATGGAGGAAATCTTCATAATCCAAGCCTTTTGTTGTTGTTCTTGTTACATGCCTTCAAGTCAACTCCCATTTCTAGCAACCCCATCTTTGGTTTTCTTTGCCAGATTTATTCAGAGAAGGTTTGTCCTTGCTGTTTTTTAAGGCTGAGGGACTGTGACACACCAAAGTGGGTTTCCATGACAAAGTGGAGATTCGAACCCTGGTCTCCAGAGCCCTATTCCAATGCTCAGACAGCTATACCACACTAACAGTCCCTAAGGGGTGTCATGCAACTGCCCCTTTACTGGCTGGATTGGGGCCGCAGCCACCGCACACCATGGCCCTGATCTGGCCTCTGGAGGGCAGAAAAGGAGCCACAAAATTCAGCTCCTTTTTGTATCCTTTATGGTGCTCTGCTTTAGGTCATGTAGTTTCAGGCTCGTGACCTCACAGATTAAGTCTATCCATCTGGCATGTGCTCTTCCTCTCTTTCTGCTGCCTTCTACCTTTCCTAGCATTTTTATCTTTTCCAATGATTCATGCCTTCTCATGATATTACCAAAGTACAACCACCTCAATTTGATCATCTTGGCTTCCAGGGAGAGTTCAGGCTTGATCTGTCCAAGGACCCATTGTTTGTTTGCTTTTGGCTGTCCACAGGATCCTTAGCACTACATCTCAAATGAGTTGATTTTCTTCTTATTGCATTGCTTATTAAAGTGATTTACCACTCCTAGCCTAAATTTTAAATTGGGTGGCATTCTGATATTATGCTGCCCAGGTCTATCCTGGGTCCATCCCCACTCCCAGGGGCACTCAGTGTGCCTCTTTTCAAAACCGGGAGTTTTTCTTCTTTAAAAAATGGCTGCCAGAGCACTCCTGGGAGCGGGGATAGACCCAGGATGGATCTAGGGGTCAGATTCAGTGGCAAAATCCTTGTGATAATATCGGGATGCCACCCAATTTAAAATTTAAACTGGGAGAGATAAGTCACTCTAACAAGTAATGCGATAAGCTCCATAATAAGACTTCCCCCCAGCAGCCACAGCCTAACATAGACCCAAATGGTGAGACCTTCCAACAGCCATAGCTTTACATATATACATACGGAGATATAGACCTTGTGGTATCAGTTTGGCTAAGCATTGTTGAGAGAATGAGGGGCAGAGATGCTCTGAGCATTTATATCTAAAATGCTCAGCAATTAAATAGCAATGGTGGGAGGCTTCTAGACCATAAACAGCCCTCACGAAGCTGTTGTTGACAACTGAACTGCTTGGTAGAAGCAACATTCACATCTTATGTTCCAATTACAGTCGTGCCCCGGGTTACGAAGGTAATCCGTTCTGGGATTACCTTCGTAACCCGGAAGCTTTCGTTTCCCGGGGGACCGCTATTCGCAATGGACCGCGCGGCCGATTTAAAGGGGCCGCGCGGTTGTTGTTTTTCGTATCCCGGGGGATCTTTCAGATCCCGGGGGATACAGTAGCGGTCCCGCCGGTTTCGGATCCCAGGGTTTTCGTAACCCGGGGGATTCGTAAGCCGGGGGACCACTGTATTGCTTTGGACCTTGCTCTGTTTTTTGCTCTTGGAATCTCCTTTTGGACTGTTGCCTGAATTTATCACTGGACTGTGTATGACTTGGACTGAACTGATTTTGTTCAATACCAGCAAAAGGGCTCAAGCTTGACTCAGGCTTGCATCCTTCTGAAGTCGCTAAAATGATTGTTGGGGGCAAGTAGCTTACAGTTGTAAACTGCTTAGACACTGCTTAGGTGATATGAAGCAGTATATAAATCAAGCTGTTTGTCTGACTGCTGTAATCCTCTTTGATTCCCCACCAGAAAAGGCGGAATAGAAATAAATCCTATTATTGGAGAATCTTGTTCAGTGTTTTGCACTACTTCAAGACTGCAAAAGTGGACTTGCACATGTGTTGCCATAGGTGATGCCAATCACATTGTACATGTGCAGAGATCACATGAATGCACATTGTGCATGTATTGAATTATGCATGGATGTCCAAGCACATTTGCTGCACATTTGCTGTCCTGGTTCAATTGTGCAGTCCTACCGTTCAGCACAAGGGTTGTGTAGCACAATTAATGCATAACTCCATATGCAGAGATGAACAGTCTGCAACCCCATTGTGGAATCTCAACCATAAAATAATATTTTGCCATTAAGGTGGGCAAAATACATTCATTGTGTGATGCTAATCCTATTACAATGATACACTAATGTAAAAATACTTCTGTGAATGATTGCTGTTTCTCAGAGCTTGTGTAAATGCAATTCCTAGTGCAGCCACTTTCTCCACATATAAACACAGCTTCATTGCTTCCTTAACAGTGGTTGAGGAACTGTTGGACAGTTGTACAACAAATAAACACAAAGCCTTGGCACCTTTCATGCAATTTGCACAAATTATGACAATGAAATGAAAACCACAAAGTAGAATTTTGGAAATGCTATCCAAGAAGTGCAAACATGTTAAAGGCCAGAAAAATAGCCTCAGGTGCTCCATACAGAACCAATGTTACATTTGGGCTTTATACCATCCAAGCTTTCAGTTTGCCAGTCATTTCTGGGTTGTTTTTTTGTTGTTTCTGTTGGGGAGACATTTTTAGCATTTTGTGTGGCCCCCGGGAGCATGCAGGGGCAGGATGTGGGTGTCCAAACCTGCCACTGTTACCCAACCCCAGCCCTACCTCTGCCCACCCCCAGAACGCTATGAATTGTGCCTCAGTATCTCTATCATTCTGTCTTGTGGGTCCCTTTTAATATTTAAGAGACTGTGGCTGCTTCTTCACCTGGCTACAATTCTCATTTCTTCATTGTGGGGAGCCAGGGAGAAGTTGGGCCTCTCCTCTGAAGACAACAGAGGAGAACAGCCAGGATGATGATGACAATAGCAGAAAACAGTGCAGTCTTGAAATGATTCCCACAAGTACCAAATCCTTTTCTATCAGTTTGGCATAAGACAGCTTTTCCTTTCCCAGTGTTAGAAGAATTAAGTCATCGACAGCAAAGGCAGGAAAAGAAGCAAAGTGGCTATGATTTCTGATGGTCATAACAAATATCTCCTCTGTTGTAAACCAAAAAAAGATGCTTTAAAAACAAAAACTCCTTTTCTTCTTAAAGTGTGAGCTACTTGTAAGCTTCATGAGTTGTGTCCCCCCCCCCCAAAACATGCACACACTTCACTGCCCTCTCCACTCCCATCTCCATTAGATGTGCTAGAAGAATACTAAAATGTCGATTCGTGCTCATTGCTGGTTTTGTTCCATAAGCTTAGGCCATTGAAATAAAGAAAGAAAAACCGAACGTGCAGTCCAGGTGTTCCCACTCGGTGCTATAATGGATGCAAATTGATATGATCGGAAGGTAAAGGATATTAACATCCTCAGACCTTCCTCAGGCACACAGCCAGAGAAGCACCAGAAGATTGTGGGCAGAGTTGTCCTGGATTATTCTCTATTCGGGACACCTCACAACAAGAGCTCTTATTACAGGACCAGGCTGCTAGGCAGGTGTTCTCACATCTTACAAGAGAATAAATAAGGAGTTGAATAGATGGACAAGATGGACTGCTTGTGTTATTGATTTAGTACGGGCAGCTGACAGAGAACCGTGTGCCCTTCTTTATTTATTTCCACAAGGTACATCTCTCTCCAAACTGAATCATCTTTGATTTTGACCAAAAAGAAAAAAGAAAGAAAGAAAATGAAAAAGAAAGAAAAGAAAAAGAAAAGAAAAGCAGGGTGGATACTGAATCACATCTATGCCCAGCTGTCAGGCTGGCTCATCTTCGCTTACCCACAGAGGAGAGCTTTTGTGCCATCGAAATGAAGACAAGGACGATGCTGTGAACGCAATTTTTGATCATCCCTGTTTAAATAAACCGTGTGTCAATCAGATGGAGTTTGAAGCACATTAGAATTACAAAATATATCCCTGGTATATCATCAGGATTGTTTGTTATAGAGGATTGAACGGCATGGACCAGTTCGAGACATAATCCTGAGAACTAGCCACATGGTGATTTTAATACAAGCTCTAAGAAAAATACACTGGAGATTTAGGAAAGGTAAACAAGAGAGGGGATGGATATCGGAAGTTGATTTTATATGCAGGGCAGCCTCATATGAGGAAACACCCTGGTAGCTCAGATATGTGAATGTTCATATTAAAGATAGGTTGATTTATATAAGAAGAAATGTATGGAGGAAGATGGAGAAATTGTTTTTTTAAAAAAATCAGGAGAAATTGGTCTAATCTGCACTGTAGGAATAATGCAGTTTGATACTGCTTTAACTGTCATGACTCCATCCTGAGGAAATCTAGGATTTGTAGTTTGTTGTGGCACCCGAGCTCTCTGACAGAGAAAGCTAAATATCTCACAAATTTACAGATCCCAGAATTCCATAGCATTGTGCCATGGCAGCAGTGTCAAACTGCTTTATTTCTGCAGTGCAGATTATATCATTAAAACATACTGCAACTAAAACACAGTGATGATGATGTAAAAGTTTTTAAAAGCCAATTGTGTAAACTATCCTATTTACAACAGCCCTAATTTTAAAAACATTTAAAGGCATTTAAACATGGCAGTGACAATAACAGTGCACCACACACACACACACAGACACACACACCATTAGACAACCCAGCCACAGCAACTGACTAATTATCAAAATCCAGTCTAAATAAAAAGATCTTTGCCTGCCAGCAAAAGGAGAACAGAGAAACACAACAGAGGATTGATCAGGACATTTGGAAGGTTTGCATTTAAGAATTCATGGAAGTTGTAGTCCAGCCAAAGTAAGTCTTCCATTCTTTGTAAGTCTTCCATTCCTGGTGGCGCAGTAAGTCTTCCATTCCTGGTGGCGCGGTGATTAAATGTCTGTACTGCAGCCACTCACTCAAAACCATAAGGTGGCGAGTTCAAGACCAGCAAGGGGCTGAAGCTTGACTCAGGCTTGCATCCTTCCGAGGTCGCTAAAATGAGTACCCAGATTGTTGGGGGGCAAATAGCTTACAGTTGTAAACCACTTAGACACTCCTTAAGGGTATGAAGCGGTATATAAATGAAGCTGTTTGTTTGTTTTGTTTTTTGTTTTTGCTTGGAATAGAAAAAAAAATACTGAAACCACTCCAAAGTAGCCTAAGGCAGCAGCAATGGGTAGATTGGAGGGCAAGATCACAGTTTAATGTATATGTAATTTTCAAGGAGAGCCAGCATGGTGTAGTGGTTTAAGCATTGGACCAGGACACTGGAGAACAGAGTTCAAATCCCCTCTTGGCTATGGAAACCCACTGGGTGACCTTACAAATCACACACTCTCACCCTCAGTGAATGGCAATAGCAAACCCCTTCTGAAGAAACTTGCCATGAAAACCCTATGATAGGTTTGTTTTAGGGCTGCAATAGGTCAAAAATGACTTGAAGGCACGCAACAACAATTTTCAAGACAATTCCCTCACCTGGAGATTCTTCCCTTCTCACCATGAGCATTACAGAATCAGGCCCTGAGATCTGCAAGCCTGGCTGGTTTACATGTGTAACAAGTTTCACAGACTCAGCCCTGAGTTGTCCCTGGGAAGCACTGGTGATAAACTTCCTTTTCATTAATATAGAAATATGCACTTGCTCAAGGCACTGCCAAAGCAAACCACTCTCTGCTGTATGTTGTCACTCTGGCCTAATAAAATGTGAACGTCTAATTGTATTAGCAATTTCCCCTTCCGATTATATTAATATGCATCATGCTAGTATCCATTTGTTCTAATGCGACATGAAAGGCCATAATGTGATTACTTTGCTTTATGATTATGGTGAAAAGGTGTGGCCCTGTTTATGTGCACCATTTATTTATTTTCAGTGGCTGGGGCACCACTCACAAATTATAATTCAATGATTTACTGGTTTTGGTGAATACTGAACAATGGAACATAGCCCATCCGCCATATCTTGTGACCCATTGGGGTTGGGCTGAGCTCTCAAAAGGTTCTGCTTGGGAGTGAGAGCACTTGTCTGTAAAAGGTGGGACAAGGGATGAACATGGTGCATAAGGTTGCCATATTTCACTTCTTCAAATTTGGGCATATAATTTGCATCTTCTAATTAGACCAATTCAGCACATTAATCGTGCCATTTTTCTGCAGCTAAGCTTCAACAGCCATACCCTTTTTTTCCAGTTCCAACTGATCTGAGTTCCTGTCTGCATGTGTCAAATAAAATAGCCTCCCTCTGCCCTCTTGACAAGGAGTCTGGATGATGCAGGGGTCCCCGAGTCTGCTGCAAATAATCCAAATGAATCTGGCTCATTAAGCATCAAGCCAGGGTATACCCCCTCCACCTTATAATGGATTTTAAAAACTCACCGTTTGCTCAGGATCTTCCCAGATCTTAAGCCCTCCGTTCCAATACCAGGCAACTATTAATATGCATGTTTCACTGTGCTGCCTGTAAATGTTGTGTGCCTTCACGTCGGTTCCAGTTTATGGCGACCCTAAGGCAAAACTATTATTTCCATGCCAGAAATCTCTGAAGATGGCAGCAACAGATGCCAGTGAAACATCAGGAATAAACTCTTATAGAATACGGCCACTTGGGAGTTTATCACACCAGAGGGTTCCACTATGCTCCCGTCATGCAAACGTCACCAAAGAGCGGTGGGAGCCCTCTGGTGGGATCATGCCTCGCACTATTGAGAAGTGTAACACTTCTTTTTTTCATCACAGAAGCATTATTGCAATTGCAAGGGAAAGGGCCCTTTTTTATTACCGATTTAATCCATTAATAAAAAAGGGCCCTTTCCCTTGCAATTACGATAATGCTTCTGTGATGAAAAAAAGAAGTGTTACACTTCTCAATAGCACGAGGCACAATTGCACCAGAGGCCTCCCGTCACTCTTTGGTGATGTTTGGGCAACAGGAGCATAGGGAACCCTCTGGTGTGATAAACTCCATAGCCTGAAAAAACCATAAAAAACTATCATGGGGTTTTATTGGCAAGATTTATTCAGAGGAGGTGTGCCATTGCCATCCTCTGAGACTGAGAGAGTATGACTTACCCAGGGTCACCTATAAGTTTATTTTGAGAAAATACCCTCACCTTGACTTCTTTCACACTATACTATGCAGAGTGATAACATAACTGCAATGTCTCCATCCTATGGAATATAGGGATTTGCTGTGTTGTGGGGTATTTAACCTTCTCTGGCAAGGGGACTTTAGTGCCTCAGCAAACTACAAATCCTAAAATTCCATAGGATGCAGCCATAGCAGTTAAAGTGGTACCCAAGTGCTGCAATGTTGCAGTAAACCTACAGGACCCACATAGGAAATACAAGGATGTTGAAAAGAAATGGAAAGATGTAACTCTGGATGTGAAGCCCTTCAGCTCAGAGACACCACAGGATGCATGATCTATCAACAAGGACCTGTTAATGCTGTGCTATAACTTTAGCCAGCATTTTCACCTCAGACAGTGGAGCAGATACTTGGAAACACAGCACCAGGTGTATCGTTTCGCATGAAACTATCTGGAGGTCTGGCTTTCGTGTTTGGACTGGTGTCAGAGATACATCTTATCACAAAGGCTGCTTTGCTATCTGCCCTTATTGTTGTTCAGGACAAAGGTAAGCTTGTCTGAAGTTTGCCCCCAAGAAGGCATCACACAGTCCTCAGCAGCCCCCAAAGGGCAGCTGAAAGTCTTCCTCTTCCATGTGATTTATCATTGTCACTGGGAGGCAGGAGGGTTGCCCTCCTAAGTCATACAATAAGAACAAAACTGCAACAGAAAAGGGTAATTCCAATAATGAAAGAGGATTTAAACTGGTGCATCAGGATCAACTCTTTGGAGTGACAGAGGAGTGGGGTGGGATGGAGGCAAATGGTTGTTTGATGTGAATGTCGATGTCTGAATTATTCAAAGAAAAAGAGATTCTCCAAATGATAATTTCATATTTTACCTAACTGCTTGTGATTTATTGCAGAGCCAGAGCCTGGATCGCACTTGCGGCTCTTAGACGCTCCTGTCGACACCGCTTCTCTCTTCAGCGAGGCTTTTCGATCTAGACATTAATATCTCCTTTATGCTTGGAAGTTAAAATGACCTGTTTCAACCACCAGGGTTTTCGTTCAGCCATTCTCCAGAGGTTTTTGTTCAGTTAGACATGGTGCTTGGCATTTCTGGAGGGTTAGAGAGAGGACAGGCGAAGCCAGGGCTATTTGGCTCCAGCAAGACATTAAAGCTCACCTTTATTATTGTTTGTGATTTGAACTTTTCCTCCCTCCCCCCGACAGTCCCAAATCCTTTTCTACCACCTCTCTGACAGTGCCACACTACAAATCCCAGGACTGCACAGCGCTGAGCCTGATGGCGAGGCGGGATATAAAATTATCATCATTATTATTAATTATTATGTCAAACTGTGTTAATTCTTCATTGTGGCAGTAGCTTTTCTCTCTCAAGCTTTTCTTTCTTTCTTTCTTTCTTTCTTTCTTTCTTTCTGCCTCTTCCCACTTCCCATTGACACTTATTTTCTTTCTCTGACACTCTTTAGCTATAGCACTATGATACACTTTAATTGTGCTGGATCTGTCATAGGGGAATCCTGAGATCTGGTCAGCTGGATTTCCCTGGCACTTTTTGGCAGTGATTTCTAGGGCTGCACCTACACTGCAAGATGACTGAAGTTTGGCGCCAATTTAACTGCCACGGCTCAATGCTATGGAATTCTGGGATGTGTAGGTTTGAGATATTTAGTCTTCTCTGTCAGAGAGCTCTGATGCCACAATAAACTGCAAGTCATGATATTCCATAAGGTGAAGCCATGAGTTAAAACAGTGCCAAATTGCATTCAATCTGCAGTGTAGCAGCAGCCTAGTTCCCTTGTGAAACTACAAATCCCAGGAGTCTAGAGCATTTAACGTGGCATCAAAGTGCCATTAATGTGTAGTGTAAAACTCACCTCTGTTTTTCTTGCTCAGCTGACTTTCTGCTACAGCCCTTACCCAGCGGTGTCATTAAAAATAATAAAAATAATTAATAACCAGTTCCCTTCCCAGTTCTTCCTGGGGCTCCAAAAAATCCACCCCTTCCTTCCCTCTGACCCTCTCACTTCTCCATACTCCTGGCCAGCTCTGTCCTAAATTCCCAACTATAACATTTTCTGCAAAGGACTTTTCGGCAAAAATAAAATAATATTTCTGTGGAGCGCTAGCAGGCCATGCTTGTTTTCAGTTTTGAGCCAGTGTGCATTACCTCCACGAAGGCCAGAACAGTCCTGTTAAGGGCTCGTCTACCTTTAGTGGTTGTGTATATGCAAAGTATATGCAAGAATTGTATGTTATGCATCCATATAACAAGAAACACCTGTTGAATTGAATTTTCTTCTACCATTCATCCATGAAAAGTACAGGAGCCCTGTATAATTTTCACTCTGGTAACCCTAGCTCTAAGAGATCTTTAATTTGTGATAACTTGATGAGCAAACTGTTAATCAAGACAGGGTATGTAGATGCTGTTTCCCATCTTTAAAATGAAGGACATTATCACACCAGCCTGCTGTCCTGCCACATTCCTGCTAGTTTTAAGAATGGAAACATATTGGTTTGGCATCATTCCTTATCACACTTTTCCCCAGGGTAGCAATTTGGTGATCCATGCTCGTGTGATCTGTTTTCTGCACTACCAAATGCCGCCTTTCAGAAAGAACAGGGGGAAGAAGTCATCACAGCAACCGAGCACCTCCCAAAGCCCGCTGCTGTGTGAATGTGCACACAGCAACACCACATTTCAGGAGGGGGGATAACAGGGTGACACAATGTCCTCTTTTTCCAGGTCATAGCCTACATTTCAACCCTCTGTCCAGGAGGAACTCCAAACTGTCCTCCATTCTGAGCATGACTAAGAAATATGAATTTATATTTATATGAGTGTTTTTAGCTTTTATTTCGTAATGTCCTACATTTTTCTGTGGGGGCAGGAACAAGCAATCCCGACTATCAACCACCTCCCAATGCTGGTGGCTGGGGAATGTGCACACTGCAGCCAGCTTCAAAAAAGTGTTGGTGGCCAGGGCCTTTCCTCCTTCCCCTCCAAAAGCTCAACACTGCTGTGTGCACATTCACACAGCAGCCCCACACTTTGGGAGGAAGTGGGGGGACCAGTAATCCCACTGTCTAGTGTGATCCCAGTGCTAGTGCCTTTCCAAAGCCAGCTGCTGTGTGAATGTGCACCCAGCACCCAGCTTTGGGAAGGCACTCGCAGGTGCAATTGCTGCAAGGGGACAAGGAGAGAGGAGGAGAGGAGGAGCAGGATGCCCAGTCACACTAGGGGACTGCCCCAGAAGCAGAACTTCAGCAAAAAGGACCTATCACATTAAGGCAAAAATGGTATATAGCAAGATTGAAGTAGCAGCAATAGCATTTACATATCTATAGTGCTTATCAGTGAATTCAGAACTTTCTAAGCAGTTTACAATGTGTAAACCAATTGCCTCCAACAAGCTGGGTACTAATTTTATCAACCTATAAAAGGATGGAAGGCTGACCCACCCTGAAGCCCTGGGAGTGAACTCACAACCTTTTGGTTCCAGTACTACCATTTAACCACTGCGTCACCAGGGTTCCCTGAAAGCCTATTGACAGTGTTTGCCCAAGTGAAAAAGTGCACAACAGTAATGAATGGAATGCACGGCAGCAGCCGGATGGACATAATGTCTTATGAGAAGTACCAGCCAAAGATGTTTTTATTCTGTTCTAATTCTGCTTCTTAGCCTCACATGATAAAGTCTGAAATCAAAGGGATGGAAAAGTATGGCAGGCAGTGAGCCTTGTGTAATCTGCTTTGGGTTTTGGTCTGAACTTGAAAGGAATATGTGAATGGCAGGTCTTTTTGAAGGAATAAGGCTCAGGATCTTGGATAGTTGTGCTAGAGTGAATGCACCATCCCACTGACATAGATTCACTGACAGGGAGAGAAACTTGTTTTAAATAGAACTGGAGGAATAGCTTGAATATTTCTCCACAAACACCGCAACCCAAACATCTGGCATCATGAAACAAGCCTCCTTCTTTTTTTCCATCTTTTTTTAATACTCTCCTCTCCGTTTTCCCACTTCTCCTCTTTCACACTGGACTTTGACAACATGCTTAAGTTAGTTTCACATCTGATTTGTCGTCTGAGCTTCCCAAAGTTCGGGAAATTAGTATTGTGTGTGCAGTTTGATTTAATTAGCAATTGGGGAAATAGGTCTGGCATGTTGCAGGGAGGCTTGGGGAAATTGTCAATTAGCATTCTGTTAATTGGTGTCTGCTGTCCTTGCTTTTAGTTTTTAACCCCTTTTACCTTGTTCCCACTTCCAGGGTGGAAAAAAAATCTGGCTGCTTATTATTCTTTAAGTAAAGGATTAATTGCTTCAACTCCTGCCTGTGCATAATGTCCCTTTTTCCCTCTCCCAGCGTGGAGAGATTTGCAACCATCACTGGAAGAGACATTCATTTCTTTCAAGAGCACCCCTCCTGCCGTTTATTGGAGATTTGTCAGGAGAGTTCTTCCATTGAGCCTGCAATGACCTCTGCTTTTAAGGCACATTCATCTGGGGTTTGCCTGTTCAACTTTCCAGTACTCTTGGAGAACTTTTGATAAGAGGGTTTTGTTATGGGAAAAAGCAACTGGAGTTGGTTCCTTTCTAAAAAGTTTTTCTTTTTTCTTTTGTTGATTTAAAAAACCCATTTAGAGGTGGTTGAATCTCATGAAAAATATTCTTTTGGCTTCCTTTCAGATTCCTTCTGTATTTTTCCAGAAGTCAGAGAATTTGGGGAGGAAGATCAAGCCTTTACAGTGGCCCCTTGGTATCTGCTGGGGTTTGGTGCAGGCACCGCAGTGGATACCAAAATCATGGATGCTCATGTCCCATTAAATGCAATGACATAATAAAATGGTGTGACTTATATTAAATGGCGTGCCTTATATTAAATGGCAAAATCAAGGTTTGCTTTTGGGAATTTATTTTTTAAAAAAATATTTTAAAGCTGTAGATTGTTGAAACGGTAGATAAAGATTCCATGGATACAGAGATCTGAATGTACTTACCAGATGAACTCCAATAACGGCAACATCATGCACAGAGCTTTCTGGAGGAAACTCGCCGATCTGCCTTAGCAAAGTTCTTCTGCGTTCTCTTTAAATTCCACAAATGTTTTATTGTTGGTTTTTTTCAAATCTCTCTAGATTTGGCTTCAGGCTTCCTCAAAAATGCATCAGACATTTGTGGCAATTGTACTACTTGTGATATATAGGATTATTTAGATGCTAGATCTAAAGAGGCCCAGTCCAGCCTTGGTGGGTTCAAGCATGTCAAAGATCCAATTCATATATTCAGTCAAGGTTGGCACCGAGCAACAATTCTTCATGTCCAAGTTAGACTGAAGTGGGAACCGGGTTCTCCATGTGAAATCCTACTGAAGGGTTTTCAGGCATTTGTGTAGAGAATCCATTTATCAATGGGTGTGGGGCAGTACCATCAGAGATGGAAAAAGATGGATGAACTGGGACATGATGGCAAAGACTAGGCACAGAGGCCCAATGGAGCAGATTGTGCCAGGCCCGGGTGGCCATCTGTAGACGAGGAAGGACTATTTCATTCCATGACACCTCTTCCAGGTGCCCATGAGGGACCTGGGTTAGGGGCCACAAAATGAGGATCTAAGGGCCTCCTTGCCTTCATCCAAGTACTAGGGTGGGCTGGTGAGGTTCAAAGTGGTGTGCATGCTTGACATACTCCACATTAACTGCAGCGGAATTTTCTATGGCCATGCTGTGTCCTGGCCAACTGCACAAAAGCCTGTGGCCAACCCACCCCAAAACTCCACCACAGCCACAGGCCTTCTGCAAGCATGCTCAACATTTTTCTTTCCATTCTTCATTCAAAATAGCAGCCAGAAACAACATCACATCACTTCCTTTCACCATTTTGAAAAAGGAACAGAGGGGAAAGAAGGTCTAGACCATCTGAGAAGCCGTATCTCCCCGTATGAACATACCAGAGCCACAAGATCTTCGGGAGACCAACACAAGCTCACCTGAGACAAGAGAGAGCCTTCTTGGTGGCTGCTCCTGCCCTCTCAAATGCCCTTCCATGAGAAGTAAGGCTGGCCCCATTCCATGCTTGCCTTCTGTCAACAACCAAAAACAGTTTTATTTTTGATGTGTGATCATGGGACAGCTTTTTAGATGGGGTGTTTATTATATGGGGTGGGCACTGCTTTTTTGTGGTGTTAATGTTTGGAACATGTTTTTAATGTGTTTTTTTTATTTCTGAGCCTCCTTGGGTCCCTTTCTGGAATAAAGAGAGCACAGAAATAAATAAATAATAATATTTTGGCATGGAAGTTCTAAAGGAATTTGGGGGCTAGAGGGTAGTTTTGTGGGTTTACATACTTTGCCATGCCTTGGGTGTGATTTTCCAAGCAATATTCATCTCAAAATCACACTTAAAAATATGGAGAACTCAAGCAGATTTACAGGATTGGTGGGAGAAATCAGGAGCTGCAAAAGTGGTGTCCCGGGACCATAATTTCCCGAGTAACACAACTGCCCTATCAGCAATGTTTCATACCTGGTGACTGGTGAGATTGAGAGGTTATTGACGGGTTTCTCCTGTCAATGAAAAGTGACACTCTAACCATGCTTGTAGGATGCAGCAACTATGGGTCAGAGGTGACATCATGCAATAAGTATCACCAACACTGCTTTTTTCCAGCTGTAACCACAGTTTAAAAATCACATGTAATATTCTCTAATATGAGATGCATATCTGGTTTCCTTCACCACTCAGGCTGCTTATTTGTAAACAAACTTCTTCCAAAAATGTCCCAAGTCCCCTCTCTCTTCCTCTCAGATTATGTGCACAATAAAATAGTTACGACACCTTTGATTCAGTGGCTGTAGCAAAGGATGGAAGGCTTGAGCTGTGCCTTTTTAAACACATATGCATTTGAAGAGACCACCAGGCTCAACATTCCCAATTCACAAATGGACTGAAATGGCACAGAAAACCTGCAACCCGAGAACACCTCCCTCTTTGCTTTTAATCATCGCCAACTCCATTTTGTCTGTAATAAATTAACAGGGACTGAAAATAGCAGCAGAATGATCTCTTTCTCATCCCCGACGGACACTTGCCCAGATCGTGAAACCTACCCTGCTCTTCAGCACAATTAGCTGCCTTTGCTCCAGAGAGGTTCCAGACTGGGAGTCCTGGATACTCGGGGTCAAAACGGAAGGGTATTGGCAAGGTGCACTATGGGAAAACACCAAGTGGTCTCCATAGGCTTCCTCCTTGCCAGTGCTATTAACCTTTCCTTCTGATGAGCATCAAAAATGGAGTGCAATTTTGCAAACAAAACCTGAAAAGGAAAAACCACTTCTAAGAAGGAGGAAGGTGGAGAAGAAAATAAAAACCTAATATGGACTTAATGTGCCAACTGAGGAAGAAAGCAGATATATCCCATTTCAAAGCTAGCCTTTCCTTGGTTGTTGTTTATTTGTTGTTGTTGTCAGGTGTCCAGCTATGAAATATAGGGTGAGATTTCATTAGTGCAGGATGGGAATATTAATTAATTTTTAATTATTATTAATTTAGAGCTCAAGTCTGCAAAGCATCTGATTGGGATGAACACTTTGCATGTCAATAGCTGTGTCAGAGTCAAAAGAACATTTTTACATGTAAAAATTTCAGTGTAGGGATTTCAGGTGGTCTCATGATTTTTAGAGCCCTGAGGCATCTATCATCTATCTATCTATCTATCTATCTATCTGTCTATCTCATCTATCTATCTATTTTATTTGCATTTCTTCCAAGATGGGATCCAAAGCTGTTTATAATATAAGTATAAATAAATATAATATAAGTAAAAATAAAGCAGTGAAAAGGTACACTGGGACCTTGATATATGCTCGGGTTTGGTTCCACGACCCATATGAATTCCAAAATCTGTGGATGTTGTGGTTTCATTACATACAATGGCATGGTAAAATGGTGTCCCTTATATAAAATGACAAAATCAAAGTTTGGTTTTGCAGTTGAGGAGGAGGGAAATATTTTAAAGCCATGGATGGTGGAAGCCATGGATGCAGAATCTGTGACTATTACAGGCCAAATGTGGCACAAAAGTTTAGAAAGCATGAAGCAATGATTCCAAATGATTGATTTATAACAATTAAAATAAACAGAATTTTTTAAAAAACCAGCACACCCATTGCACATTTGGAGAACTGGTTATATTGATACAGTGTTGTTCAGCCCAAGTCTTAGGATAGACGGGTTTTGTCTGCACATCTTCAGAAAGAAAGGAGTAGAGATATAACTCACTACTGGGACCAAACCAAAATAATTCACCCATTTAACAGTTTGTTTTGCGTTTCTGAAAAACAGGTCCGATTTGGGGGCCATAAAAAAAAAAAAGTCTTGATATGTTCATTCATTTGGGTGATGCTTGGAATTTGTACATGTAAATGGGAACACAACATATGCAAAGACTCAGATCCATGTTAGTTTTAGAGGGGCAAAACTACTGCTAGGCTAAAACCTTCCTCTTATTTTTATGAAAGTATTGAATCCACATGAAAATGGAAAGCAATGTTCTCAGGGCAATGATAGCAGAAATCTCTCAGAAATATTGCACAGACATCAGGGCTGCTGCGTACTTTAGACATATAAAGGCCAGCATCCTACCAGTGACACACGCCAAAGTATATCTATTTATGCCTGAGTATATCTATTTAATAGTCATTGCACAGGCTGATATTCTCCTCTTACCTTCTGCAGCTATGAAAGCTCCCCACCCCAGGACTTTTGCTGTGGTAGCACCCCCCAAGTGGCCATTCTATGGCTGGTGAAAGCAGGGGGAGCTGTAGAAATAGCTAAAGGATCTCAGCTCAAGATATCAGATGTCTGTGTCTGCATATGGGATATAGCCAAATGCTTCTCCAGTTCTACTTCAGCTCTCCACCGGCCATGAAATGGCCATGGGGGGTGTATTGTAGCAACTATGGAGTGGTACAGACTGCCCAAAAGGGGCGGTCTGCAGCCGCCCCAAGAAGCAGCACAATGGCTGGCTGGTTGGCTGGCTAGGAGATTTTCAGCCCCCCAGCAAGGAACTTCTCCAAGCTTTGGCTCTGACCAGGTTTCTTTTCCTCCTTTGACTCCACCCCCTCCCAAACACACACACAAGTCTCCATCTTTCTTTAAAAAACAGGCACCCATAACATTACTTACTCCTTTGCGTGCTGTGCCAAATTAGAATCTGATTGGTTTCCATGATTTTCCAGGCAAGGTTAACTCATTCTCCAATATGAGGTGGAATTCTCCTTAACGCTCTTCTTAATATAATATACCACCAGCCCAGCCTCATCCACCATTGTGCCAGTACATTTCCCTTTCCAGAGAGCCTTTGGGAAAAGATGCAGGTAGATTCATAAGAAAGAGCAGGTCTGTCAAGTGAATGGAAAGGGGGGGGGGGCCTTAGTAGGAAAGCTCATGTCATGGGCTCAAGGCTATTGCTGCCGCTGCTGCACAAACTTGGCAGCAGGCCAAGCAAGCTGAATGAGGTGAGGCTAGGAAAAATTATGCAGAATGCAATTAAAACCCATCCTTCCAAGCAGCTACATTTCTCCCTGGACACAAAAATATTTCCCCATACCCTGCGACAAAAAACAGAACACATATTGCTGAACTGCATCACAGCGTGGTCAAAAGGGTGTGGCCCGGCAACAAGACAGCAAAAGTTATTAATGAGGAAGAGCACACAAAAGTACTATTTCGAGCAAAGGAACCCTGGTATCTATGTGCTTGGTTTAGGAAAGGCAAAATTCTGCCCCTTCCTCTCCTTCCTGCTGTGTCAATTGAGCGCAAACAATTTTTGCACTTTGAAATCAGTTTGCAGCAATGGAAGTAAGCTGAGGACAAAGTGGGAAAGTGGAAGGAGAACAGTGAAACTGGGACATTTTAAAAGCAACCAAGAAAGTGGGGTGGCAAAGGATTAACTGGAACCTGTTTAGTCAGAACTTTGATTGATGAGATATCCAAAGTACCAAATCTATCTGAGGGGCAGGACTCCTAAGAGTCCTCTCTCCAACCTCTGTGTAAAAGCCTCTAAAGAAAGAGAGTACACCACTGTTTATTCCGCTGGCGAACAGCTCTTACAACAAGGTTTTTAATGTTTATGTGCAATCTGCTTTTGAATCCACTGGTTAATGTTCTAGCCTCTGGGGCAGCAGAAACAAGCTTGCTCCATCTTCCACATGACATCCCTTTGGACATTTAAGAATGGCTATCCTGTCACTTCTCAACCCTGTCTTTTCCAAGCTAAACATAGCCAGATGTCTAAGCATTCCTCATAGGGCTTGATTGCCAGACCTTTTACCATGTTGATCATCCTCCTCTGGAAACCTTGTCAATGTTCTTCTTGGATTGTGAAGTCCAGAAGTCCACACATTATTTCAGGTTCCAGATCTGATCAAAGCAGAACAGAACGGAGGCAGTGATAAATGGGACATGAAAGATTATTAGATGTGCCTAAAAATCTTTGAAGTGGATGCTGAAATATCTCTCTCTCTCTCTTTCTCTCTCTCTCTTCCATAAACGGATATTTATAAAGAATTAGAAACTACCAATTAAAATGGTGAATTGTCAGAATGGCCTTCCACTAATACCATCTTTGCAATAATTATCTCGCCAGAACCTCAGACGTTGTATTATTTTCCATTGGATTTACAATTAATCTTGTAGAAACAATAAATCCTCTCAGAGTGAGGGGATGGTAGTATTATTAAACGCTCAGCTCTTGAAAGTTCGGGGCAATTGTTAACTAATTAGCTCACATGGCTTTCTTGCAGAAAAATAAATAAATAAAATGGGAGAAACCGAGGTAGAAATATGGAAGCTCTTTCTAGGCCTGGAAGAGGAATTAGCCACTGACAAAGTCCTGAGGTCCAATTTTTTTCTGCTAGAATGCCATACCCACTGAGGCTGGTTGCCTCTGTAGGGACTAAAGGAAGGTAAATGTGACAATAAGACCTCCTGGCCCTTTAGGAAAACAAAATTGATGCCTGGGCTCCTGGACTTAAGGAGGAGGAATGGGCTTTTTTCCCTCCTCCCCAACATCCGCCAGTGAAGAAGACTCGGCTGAGAGAGTGTTTGTTTGCCCTACCTCCACCTGGGCTCCTCCCATGCCTTGGCTCCTGGACTTAATGAGGAGAAATGGGCCTTTTTCCCTCCTCCCCAACATCTGCCAGTGAAGAGGACTCGGCTGAGAAAGTGTTTGTTTGCCCTACCTCCACTTGGGCTACTCCCATGCCTTGGCTCCTGGACTTAAGGAGGAGTCTTGTCATCCCCCCCCCCACACACACACACACACTTTTTCCTTTCTTTCCTTTTTAGATTGTGTATTGTTCACATTGTTTTAGGATTGGGATGGGGGTTGAGAACAGAGATTCTCTTTTTACTTGTTTTGATATGTTAATTGTTATGTATTTTGCTTTGTTGATTTTATTTTTTATTATAATTACTATGTATTTTTGTTGCTGCTGTAGCTGCTATGTATTTTTGCTATCTTAATTGTTATTCTCTTTTGTACCCCGCCCTGATTGCTCATTCAGAGGGGCGGGCTAGAAATAAAATGTATTATTATTATTATTATTATTATTATCCTTCTTTGAAGGACTGATAGCACATAGCACTTGGTGACTCCCTTGTCAGCAGCATGTTGAACACATTTTGGACTTTAAATCACATTTTAGAAAAACTATCCAAGGAGCTACCCATGCCCTAAAACAGGCTCAGAGGTTATATCCATTTATTTTGGAAGCACTATCTGCTCTCTGGGTCAAGATAAGCTCAAATTACCCTCCAGCTCAATTTTGCAGCATCATTTTGGGCAAAACTGGGGTCTTTTTGTGTATGCTAACTATATATTTAATAATTTTAATTTGTGAGCTGCCTTAAGTCCCAATCTAGGAGAAAGGCCAGATATAAATCCAGCAAATAAATTATTATTATTATTACAGTGGTCCCCCGAGTTACGAATCCCCCGGGGAACGAAATCCCAGGGGTGCAAAACCGGCGGGACCGCAAAAATTCCCCCGGGATCCGAAGGATCCCCCGGGGAACGAAACGGAAAAACCATGTGGCCCCTTTAAATGGGCCACGCGGTCCGTTCGCTAAAGCGGTCCCCCGGGATACAGTCATTTCCGGGTTACGAAAGGTAATCCGGAACGGATTACCTTCGTAACCCGGGGGACCACTGTATTATTATTATCATCATCATTTGTATGACATACGGACAGCATGGCATGAACAACCTCCTTCCAGCACCCTCAAAGGCAGACCATTCCACTGTTGAACAGCTCTTCCAGTCAAGCAGTTCTTCATAATGTTTAGGTAGAATGTATTTCTTCTAATTTGAAACCATTGGTTTCTGCGTGACATACATGGTCTAGTCTCTGAACCAGCAAAAAAACAAGCTGGCTCCATCTTCTACATGACGTCCCTTCCGATTGTTAAAGATCACAAGGAGTTGTCCCTAAATCTCAGGTTTTGGCCCTGAAATTCCAGGGTCTGGGATAATCTTGACTCTGCTCAGATCACGAGGTTGTGGACTGGAAATGGGAGTACTTATTAAGCTGTCCTGAACTTATAGGATACCTTGGAATGGGGTCAGTATACACTGAAATTATGAAGCCTTTTTAAAGTAGCTTATGGATCTAAGCCTCATGGGTGCAATCAGCAACCTATACAAGCCAGTGCATTTTCAAATAAAAGATTCTACACTGCAGAACACAAAGTTTAATCAACATCCGAAATGAAACCAAACCATCAATAGCTGCAATTTTTTACCCACTTAAAAACCATTATTCCAGGGTTATTTTTTTCCCTCTCCATTTGTCTTTCCCCCCAATTTTAGCTTTAAGTGGGGCTATTGGAGGCGTCTATGGCCATGTTCTGATATGAGTTAATTAGGATTCTTGTATGGTTTTCTTCCGTTAATTATAGCCTAATTTGATTGCTTAATAGCGCTGCTTTTCGTAATGTTTAGCACCTGTTGTAAATTGCACAAGATAAATTGTCTTCCACCTTCCAACCTGTTTACCACCAACTTCTACCTTCTCCTTTTCATACCAGTGAGAGGCCTTCACAATTGTCCTTTCTGCTCACTCAACAAAGAACGCTCTCTTGTGCTATGGATCGTGGCCAAAAAAATACAAAAAGAGAGAAGGTGGTTTCTACTTTCCTATGTTTTTATATATCTAAAAAAGCAAGGTTTCTTTAAAATAATGAGAATAATGAGAACATACACTTTAAAACCATGCCAGTGTTGACCTGCCACAGAATGCTGACTTTCATGTATGGGTCATTTATTTTATGTTCCCTCCTGCTGGGGTTTTTTGCCTTTCTGTGAGCAAAGAAGAGATCACACACATGTTGATGTTGTTGTGTTTTATTTCAGCTCCTCTTTTACAGGATTATTAGAAGTGGAAGCCGAGCACCATTAATGGATTTCTCCCATACATCGTGCGATGGCACAATTTTTCAAGGCTGTGCATAATTGTATTCTTTCTGCCAGCTTTCCATGCGCTGTCCTTGTCATGTTGTCATTGAAGGCTGATCTCAACCTTCTGTAATTGGAGATGTTCTACTTTTGGACAAAGGTGTGGGGGGCAACTCAAGGGACCGGAGCTGACATTTACTTCATCAATTTATTTTTATTGTTCCTCCGTTTATTGCCGCTGTAACAGCCCTTTAATAGTTATATCTCCTCCCTGTAGGGTATTCTGGTATTTGAAATTTTTCCTTAACTCATTTGTTCTCCTAAATAACAGTAAAGTGCATTTCAGGCTAACCTTTTTAGACTTCCCATCTCCTCTCTTCTCTTCGGCTTTCTCAAAGCAGTCGCAGCTTTAAACTTTTTACAGGGCTGTCAGCCCGAAAGGCCAATGCCGTCGTCGGTTCGTTCTCGCTGCCAGAATTGCCGCCAAATCGGTTGGGGGCTTTAGGAATTTCTGGTGGGGTGGCCCCCCAAAACCATGCATAAAGTTCTCCTTATAATTCAAAAATGGCCATTCTTTCCTGAGAAGGGGTGGGTTACAGCAAGGTGAAGCAGGCATGCAGTTAATACTAGCACCAAGACTCTCATTTTACAATCTCCAGTCACCAAGAGAATCATAATTAAATCTTTACAACTGGCAGTCTAAGTGATTTGTATAATTCTTGAGTTTGCTTCTCTCTGTTTTTCACTGACAATACAGAATTCAGAACATGCTAGGGCAGAAGTGGGAAAGTGTCAGAGACTGGAGGGTACATAAACCCCCATAAACAAAACACAAAAAGTGCCCAAATAATTTCAAATGTTTCTAAGGCTTTTTTTCACCACATTTGTAGGGATACCTAAGCTGCTTTAGACCCAGGATAGATTCTTTTTTACAAGAAGTCATTTCCTTTCCCTTCCCGCTTTTAAAACAAGACTCTTCTGGGTTTAAAATAGCTCACAAGGGCTGGAAACATGGCAAAATGCCCTCCACATGGCCTAGAGGATATATCAGGACATTTTGAGACCAAATACTTTTTTTAAAAAAATCAAGAAAACTTTAAACCTCTGAAGAAAAACATGGCCCCAGATGCATTTTCTCAGCTGATGGGTATCTGTTTCTTCTTACTGAAACTAGAAGCCGTACTCCTTTGATTGTGCTTTCTGTTTTGCACTTAATTGTACAATTGCACAAGAATGCCATTCAACACAGGCAGCATGTAGAACTTCCAATGCAAAACTCTGCCTGTGGAGATTTGTGCCCCAGATCCACAGTGTCGCATCTCAGCTGAGGTATGCAAGGTGATGCATGATTCATACTTGCACTAGAGGAATATCTGTGCTTTCAAATAACCCACTGTGGATACAATGGCTGGCATCCTGTTAGTGATCTATGCATGTGTAAGTCATACTATCTATGTGGGTTGAATTATTTTCTAAGGTACGACAGACATAGTCTGCTGGCAAAAGACAACAGCTTCCCATCACTGGTGGCAGCGCAAGTTGCTACACCTGAGGACACAAGAGGGGTGCCCAGCCATGAGATTGGTGCCAGGCACCTCATCAGAGGGATTGACTCATGTCAGCAGCAGGAGTGGATGGTATAGCAAAATGCACATGTGAACAGCCACTCAATATCTCTCCAGAATGTCAAGGTAATGGCAGTAATTTGGGGCAGCTTTAGGCCCAGAATACTCCGGGCTGTTCCCAGAGAGGCCGCTCCCAAAGTATTTTGGCCAATGTAGACTCACCCTTGGTTTCACTGCCACCATCACCACCACCACCATCACCACCACCACCACCCCAACACACACATGCACACTGGTGTGAGAATTGCTAGGCACCTCTGGATCCAGTGTGTTTGCTGGATTAAAAGACTGAAGGACTCTGGCATAAAAGTGTTCCTTGGATGACAGGCAGCAGTAGATCAGGTGCCATGGTAGAACTAATCCACCAAAAATAGCATAAAGCAACACACTTTTGAGAGCGTGACGTATCTTAAATGCACAATTGTCCCTTCTCTGCCCATCTACAACTTCCCTTATTCTTTTTTCTTCACTGCATCTCCCTCCCTTGCTCCACTTTTGCAGTGTCTAATACAGCAAAGATGTCACAGGAGAGGCCTTTTTCTATACCTGGCAGGAACTTTATCTAAAGTATCTCTCAGTAAACCACCTTCTAACTTGCCTTTGATTACCAGGTTATAAGTTTGTTCAAGTGATCACCCTTTCCCCCCTTTCATCAGGTCCTCAGAGATGTTCTTGGTGTCTTCTCCCCCACTCCTCAGCTCTTCAAATGAGCCATGTTATTTTTTCCTACAAGCCCAGAAACCCTCCCACATGCATGCATAGATACACATAAAACAGCCCCACACCTCTGTTTTCCTATTTAATGCATGCCATTAAAAAGTGTGTGGGATTTCTCTTTTTCTCTGCCCATGGCCACATCAGAGCCTGTCTCTGCCCTCCCGCTCTTCTTTCTTTGGGTCACAACCACTGGAGGGTTTTATGTTAGGCCTGACATTGTTTGTTGTGCCTCCCACAAGACTTTAAATGCTTCCCAAGATTGAAAGACACTGGCATAAATGTCAAAGAAATGCTTTCTCAGTGTCGGCTCTAATTAGGCACTGGGTCTCATGGGACAAACATGGTCACCATAAAACACCAAGTATGCATTCTCTCTTTCCCTCTCCCTCTCTCTTCCTGCTCATCCACTTAAAAGACTGATCAAGAAGAGACCTCCTTCATACTACATATTACCTTACTAGCATTGATTCAAATGCCAGGTGGAGATTAACCAAAAGTCTAAGTACTACTTAAACCGGGGGGGGTTATTCATATGGATTAAATAAAATGTCACCTCATCTTCTCAGAAGGACAATCAGCACAATGCACAGATCAGTCCCTGGTGCTGAAGTGAAGTGTCCAGATGGCTTCCATCCAGTTCAGCATGGAACCCACCCTGTTATTGTTGTTAAGGTCCCTCAAGGCAACCTCAACTCATGGCGACCCTGTGGTTGAAACATTTCCAAGATCCTCTGTCTTCCACTGCTCTGCTTAGGTCTTGCAAATTCAGGCCTGTGGCCTCCTGAATCGCATCTATCCATCTGGTGTACAGTCTTCCTCTCTTTATACAACCTTCTACCTTTCCTAACATTATTGTTTTTTTAATTATTCGTGTCTTCTCATGATGTGGCTTCCAGGGAGATTTCAAGCTTCATCTGTTCAAGGAACCATTGTTTGTCCTTTTGGTTGTCCACAGGCTCCTTAGCAGTCTTCTCCAGCACTCCATCTCAAATGAGTTAGAATCATAGAATCATAGAGTTGGAAGAGACCACAAGGGTCATCCAGTCCAACCCCCTGCCATGCAGGAACTCCCAATCAAAGCATCCCTTACAGATGACCATCCAGCCTCTTCTTAAAAACCTCTAAGGAAGGAAACTCCACTACACTCTGAGGGAGTGTGTTCTAATGTAAACAGCCCTTACTGTCAGGAAGTTCCTCCTAAGGTTGAGGTGGAACCTCTTTTCCTGCAGTTTGCATCCATTGTTCCTCATTCTAGTCTCTGGAGCAGCAGAAAACAAGCTTGCTTCCTCCTCAATGTGACATCCCTTCAAGTATTTAAACAAGGCTATCATATCACCTCTTAACCTTCTCTTCTCCAGACTAAACATCCCCAGCTCCCTAAAGTGTTCCTCAGAGAGCATGGTTTCAAGACTCTTCACCATTTTAGTCGCCCTCCTGTGGACACACTCCAGTTTCTCCACATCCTTTTTGAATTGTGGTGCCCAGAACTTGACATAGTATTCCAGGTGGGGCCTGACCAAAGCAGTATAGAGTGGCATTACTACTTCCCTTGATCTAGACACTATACTTCTATTGATGCAGCCTAAAACTGCATTGGCCTTTTTAGCTGCTGCATTGCACTGTTGACTCATGTTCAACTTGTGGTCTACTTGGACTCGTAGATCCCTTTCATACCTACTTTCATTCAGCCAGATGTCCCCCATCTGTGCATTTCATTGAGTTGATTTTCTTCTTAGCCCCTTTTTTTTAACTGTCCAGCTCTCACATCTATACATAGTGATGAGAAATACAATGGCTTGGATGATTCTAACTTTAGTGCTCAGTTGTATATCTTTATACTTTAGGATTTTACCTAGTTCATTCATAGCTGCCCTTCCCATTCTCAGTCTTCTTATTTCTTGGCTGCAGTCTCCATTCTGTTTGATGTTTGATCCAAGGTATGGGAACTCTAACTATTTTGATTTCCTCATTGTATAGGTTGAATTTATGTAGATCAGCTGTGGTCATTATTTTTGTTTTCTTTATGTTCAGCAGTACGCCTGGCTTTGTACTTAACCTCTTTTACTTTCCTTAATAATTATTCCAAGTCTGTGATATTTCCTGCTAATAGTATGGTGTCATCTGCAAATCGTAGATTGTTAATGTTCCTTCTCATCTTCACACCTCCTTCTTCTGAATCTAAAGCTGCTCTTTCTATTATCTTTTCTGCATGCAAATTGAACAAATAAGGTAATAAAATGCACCTTTACCTGATCCCTTTGCCAATTAGGAACCATTCTGTTTTGCCATATACCCCCTTAAAACATTTTTTTTTAAAAAAATTCGCACCACCCTCTGTTGTGATGTCAGGTGGCTGTTTACAATGTGTCCCACTGTAGCACCAGAAATCACTGCTGCCACAGTGAGTCACTTGCTCTGAGATCAGAACAAGGTACCCAGCCAAGTGATCAACCATGGATACCTACCTCTTTCTGATCTCAGAGCAAGTGGTTTGTTGCAGCAGTGGAAGAGTGGGTGTCACAGTAAGACATATGTGTGAGCAGCCTCCTGGCATTGCAGGAGACCTTGGGAGGGCACCAGGTAACATTGGGGCAGCTCTGGGGCCAAAGTATCCTGGGCTGCTACTGAAGTATTCTGGCCCATGTGGAACCAGCCTGGGATTTCTCAAATTTCTGGCTGTCAAAACACTTTTTCTGCTGAATTAAAATGCCAATAAACCCACCATCACTACAACAAATAAAAACACAAATGAAGCCTTAACTGGCATGTTGTTGTTATTTGTGTGTTTAGAATGTTTCCAATTTATGGTAGCCTTTCTGTCCTGCCTAAATATACTGAAGGCACCAGATCCTATCTAATCATAGAAGCTAAACAAGATCAGCCCTTGTTTGGGAGACCACCAAATACCAGATGCTGTAGGCTACATTTCTTTCTTTCTTTTTTAAAATAAATTTTATTATACAAATTACATATAATACAAATAAAACATACATTTGCAGCGGAAGCAGGTACGCCCCAAGAAAGACATGAATCAGATTGGCATTAGCAAAGGTCACAACTTTATTACAGCAAAACCAAAGGTAGGGTTGGCCCAAAGCACGAGGTCTGGATCTGCACATCACCAACACCGAGGTTGGACTGATGTGAGGTTGCTTGTACGCCAAGCATTGGGATGACTTTGAGGCAACACAACGCCCTTGCGCAATTATGCAATTACGCAGCTACCGGAGGAAAGCCTCTCTTCACCGGGATAAACTCCATATGACCCACTGTTGGCCACATCGCACCGTGATGTTTCCCAGGTCCAAAGGACTCCCAATCCAGTGCTACCGAGCCCTGGAAACCAGCCCGCCAGATCCAGTACCTGTGCTGCCGCCCCAAAAACAAAATGTTGTGACAAGCAACACCAATCCCAGGGAGGGAGGGTGGGGAGCCGAGCAACGAAAAAGCCAGGGCACAACGCACACCACGCCGGCCCAGAATGCGTCCACACTGGAGACCTACCCAGCGCATTCCTCCTCCCGAGGCCAGGCCTTCAAGGGAGAAGAAAGAGGGATGGCTAAGCTGATCCCTGCTGCGCCCGCTCGGACAGCCTGGGAGTCCAGGGCTGAGAGGGCACACACCGAGCAGCGTGTGCGCGCACACCCGCTTTCCCGCCGGCAGGAAGCAGGCGCACCACAGGCTTCCCACCGACAGGAAGCACAGAGTGCCTTCCACGGCCTGCTTGAGGCTCCCCTGCCCCGCGACAACTGTGCCTGCCCGCTCAGGGCGGGAGGCACCATTCAACATGACAACATATAAATAATATAATACATACATACAATTGTAGCTGTAGGCTACAATTTAGAGGATGACATGGGCAAAGCATCTCTGGGTGTGCCTAAGAAACCCCTATGAAATTAATGGATCACCATAAGTCAACAGTCAACTTGAAGCAGTAGCGTCCTTACGGTTGGTGTCACCCGATGTGGTCACTTATGGGGGCAGGGCTTCCAGCACATGACTTCCAGTGCACGGGGGAACACATGTGCATGACCGTAAATATCCCATGCACCCACAAGGAACAGCCACTGCACCACAGCTGCCTCTATGAGGGGTTTAGGGAGCCCAAAAAGGCCCCATGCGGAGTCTAGGCCACCCAAAAAGGCCCCATACAGGTTCAGACTGCCCCCAAAAGCCCCATGTGGGGCCTAGGCTGCCTGAAAAGAGCCAGCTTGGTGTCACATCTTTTCTGGGGTGTCACCAGGTGCTGTGTGCACCCTCTGCACCCTCCCAGGGATGCTACTTACTTGAAGGCACCTGCATACATACATAAGGTGAACCCATTGCTGAGCTTTTTATGGCAAGATTTATTCAGAGGCTGAATTATCATTGCCTTCTTCTAAGGCTGGAAAAGTATTAAGAATCACAGGTTTGGAAAAGACCTCAAAGGCCATCTAGTCCAACCCCCTGCCATGCAAGAACTCACAATCAAAGCACCCCAACAGATTGCCATCCACCCTGTTTAAAAAATCTCCGAAGAAGGAGACTCCACTACTCTCTGAAGAAGTGTGTTCCACTGTCAAACACCTCTCACCATCAGGAAGTTCTTCCTAATGTTGAGGTGGAATCTCCTTTCCTGTAGTCTGAACCCCAAAATTGTTCCAGGTCCTATTCTCTGGAGCAGAAGAAAACAAGCTTGCTCCATCCTCAATATGACATCCCTTCAAATACTTAAACGGGCTATCATATCACCTCTTAACCCTCTCTTCTCTAGGCTAAACATCTCCCTAAGTGTCGCCTCATAGGACATGGTTTCTAGACCCTTCACCGTTTAAGTCGCCCTCCACTGGACACGCTTCAGTTTCTCAACATCCTTTTTGAATTGTGGTGCCCAGAACTGAACACAGTATTCCAGGTGAGGCCTGACCAAAGTATAATAGAGTGGAACTATTACTTCCCATCTAGACACTATGAACTTTATCGCACACATTTGTTCACCTGTTATGGGCATTTCGTATGACCAAGGGAAAACAGATTTTATTGCACACAGAAATGTACTCAAAACAGCCCCATTCTGGCACCTGGCGCCAGGCTGTTCCCATTCAGTACTGAGTTGCTTCCTTTGGCTTTGATGGAAAAGTTCCAGCAGAGCAAAATGGCATGTCTCAGCACTGAATGGGAACGGCCAGGCACCAGGAGCCAGAATGGGTCCATTTTGAGGACATTTACGTGTATGATAAAATTATTTTTTGTCAGTTGTGTGCGCCCCTGAGTGTCCCCTTCCAGTACCCATAATGGGTGAAAAAATGAGGGTGATAAAGTTCTAAATTACTATTAATGCAGTCTACAATCGCATTAGGCTTTTTAGCTGATCATCACACTATTGACTCATGTTCAGCTTGTGGCCTACTAGGACTCCTAGATCCCTTTTACATGTATTCTTGTTAATCCAGGTGCCCCCATCCTATATCTATGCATTTCATTTTTTCTGCCTAAGTGCAGTACCTTACATTTCTCCCTGTTGAAGTTCATTTTGTTAGTTTTGGCCCAGCTTTCTAAACTATTAAGACAATTTTGAATTTTGAATGTCTTGTCCAAGGACACCTAATGGGTTTTCATGTCTGGTGGGAATTTGAACTCACATCTCTCAGAGTGTCTAGTCTAACACTCAGACCCCTATACTACACTACCAATATTTACAAGAGCGTAAATTAAATTTATAAATCTCATAACTTTAGGGATAGATAGCCAGTGTGGTGTAATGGTTTGAGAGCTGGACTAGGACTCTGGAAGGCTAGAATGCAATTCCTTACACAGCCACGGAAGCCAACTGGGTAATCCTGAGTAAGTCAAACTCTCTCAGCCTCAGAGCAAAGGCAAAAAACCCTATTAACAAATCTTGCCAAGAAAGCCCTGTAATAGGTTCTCTGCATTCAGTTCTGGGCTCTTTGCTGTAAGAAGGATGTGGATAAGTTGGAGAGCAAAAGATAGGAGGAAAGGTGGGAAAAGTTGGGCATGTTCAGCCTGGTGAAGGGCAGACTAAAGGGGGTGACATGGCTGCACTCTTTAAATACCAAAAGGACTTTCACAGGGAGGATAGCACAGGTTTCTTCCCCAGAGGGTAGGACCAGAACTAATTATTTTTTATTAATTATTATATATGTATCAAGAATGACTCTTGCAGATGCCTACTGCGGATGCATCTGCACTGTAGAAATAATGCAATTTGACACCACTTTAAGTACTTTAGCTTCATCCCGGAGTATTGGGATTTGTAGTTTTACAAAGTCTATAGCTTTCTGTGCCAAAGAGTGCTGGTGCCTCACAAAACCAGAAATCCCAGGATCCTGTAGGATAGATCCATAGCAGTTAAAGTGATGTCAAACTGCATTATTTCTGCAGTTTAGATGCACCCCTGGTTTCCTCCCCAGCTAACAAAAATTGCTCCTGGGCAGTTTCTTTCAATAAGCCCCTGCCCTGTGAAGTTGAGCTTTCCTCCCTGTCTTTTATTTTTAAAGGATTAATTGCTTATATCAGAATTAATGTACTTTAAAAAAAAACATTGGATATATCTCTATCTTTCAGGAGCCCTCATAATGGAAAAAAATCTGAAACATGGGGACGCAAAATAATTTCATTTCTTTGGCTTTTGGCTGGCAGTTTTGGAGGAAAAGATACTGATTAATGCTGAATCGAACCTGTTAGAAATCAGTACCATTAACCCTTCAGAAAGGGGAATGTTTATAGATGGTTATGTTTTTTCTGCCACAACTTTTATTTCCAATACAGGAAAAAAGCTGGACTTTTCCTTCCCCCAACCTTGGGCATAAATACACAGCCAGCAAGAGGGTCTCCTACTGTGCTGTTTTTGAATGGCCCCCCAGTGCTGTAATTCAAGCTTTGGCTACTGTAGCAAAGACCCAGAAAGCACTCTTTTGCTCATGTAAATGAGTCAGTTCAGTGTTTAAAAGGAGGCCTTAAATAACAGAGTAAAAAATCTTGCTTCTGCTTTATCTTCCTCTTTCCATTTTATTTATCTTGATCTTTCTACTCTGTCCTTCCCCCAAAGAATCAGGCAACTCACAGCATTTTAAAAATAAAATCAATTTATGTAAAATAAAAATGTATGAAAGCAAGCACTGTAAAATGGACCTCTCTGCATCCATAAAACACAACTTTAAAATGTGTGTGTTTTATTTTCATCACATTTCCATATTCCGATGCACAGATACACAAGGCCATAGACTGGAAAAGTTACTCTTTGAATTACTGCTCCAGAGTCTCCAGAAAGCATACTTTGGGATTATAGGAGCTACAATCCAAAAAAGTAACTCATCCAGTACAGTATCTGCTATGTGCTGAACTTGGGCTGCATCTACACTGCAGAATTAATGCAGTTTGACACTGTTTTAACTGTCATGGTTCAATTCTATGTAGTTCTGTGATTTATGGTTTTGTGAGAAAAGAGATTGCAGTCAAGAAATCAAAACAAGGCTGGGGATGGGAAGGAGAGCTATTATAGAATTAGACAAGATCCCAAGATGTAAAGATTTAGAGCTGAACACCAAAGTTAGAATCATCCAAGCCATTGTATTCCCCATTACCATATATAGATGAGTTGGACAATAAAGAAAGTAGACAGGAAGAAAATAAACTCATTTGAGATATGATGCTAGAGAAGAGTGCTTAGGATACCATGTACAATAAAAAAGACAAAGAAATTTGTCCCAAAACAGATCAAGCCAGAACTCTCCCTGGAAGCCAAGATAATGAAACAAGGGGATCTCGCACTTTGGTCACATCATGAGAAGGCATGAAGAAAAGACAATAATGCTGGGAAAGGTATAGGATAGTAGGAAGAGATGAAGACTATATGCCAGATGGATGGACATAATCAAGGAGATCACAGGCCTGAATCTGCAGGACCTGAGAAGAGCAGTGGAAGAAAGGGAGTCTTGGGCCTGATACATACGGGCACGAAAGGGCACTCTGATGACATGCTAGGTTTGCCTCGTTGCGGTGCATCTGCACCGCAGGCTAACCCTAGCACATATGGACGACGCCATTTTGAATGGTGCCATCCACACGTGCAGTCTGCCAGGGCCATAAGGCACGCACCACATCCACATAGACCGGTGTGTGCTTTACGCCTCTGAGCTGCAGGAGGGTGCCTATGGAGCCCTTTCTGTGGCGCAAGAAGGAGCTTCAAAACAGAGCTCCTTCCTGGCTTTCACATCCTTGGCGTGGCCTTCACACAGCCACGCCAAAGAGGCCGAGGGGAAAGGGGCCATGACGGCAGCCTCTTTCTCCCCTCGGCAGCACCGCGCATGGCGAGGTGCAACAGGCGCCCAGGGAGCCTGCTGCACTTTGCCTCAGGTGACGGAGAAGCAGCAATTTACCGCTTCTCCATGGCCTGAGGAAGCAGCAGATTGGGGCCACAAGTGCTGCCAGTGAGGCAGCCCAGGCCTCAGTCCGGTGCTTCCCTGGCCACCTACAGACTGATATTTAGACTTCACTTGCATAGACCACTGGTGCCAGAACAAAGTACAAACCCCAGGATTCCATAATATGGAGCCATGACAGTTAAAGTGGTGTCATAGAATCAGAGAATCAGAGAACTGGAAAAAACCACAAGGGCAATCCAGTCCATCTTCATTCTGCCATGCAGGAAGACATGATCAAAGCACTCCCAAAAGATGGCCTTCCAGCCTCTGTTTAAAAACCACCAAAGGAGGAGATTCTATCACACTCCAAGGCAGTACATTTCCATGTCAAACAGCTCTGGGAACTTCATATGCACCAAGTGCAGGTTGGTAGCCCTCTTGGAGGAGAAAGTCCAGCAGCTGGAGGGCCAGGTAGCTACACTTCATCATATTAGGGAGCAAGAGGTTTTCCTGGACAGAACGGAACGAATGGTCTTATCAAATGTGCAGATAACACCAAATTAGGAGGACTGGCTAACACCCCAGAGGACAGGATTAAAATTCAAAATGACCCGAATAAACTGGAAAGCAGGGCCAAAGCTAACAAAATGAATTTCAACACAGAGGATTGTAAGGTACTACACTTAGGGCAGAAAAATGACATGCATAGATACAGGATGGGGGACACCTCCCTTAAGGAAACAACATATAAAAGGGATCTAGGAGTCCAAGTAGACCACAAGTTGAACATGAGTCAACAGTGTGATGTGGCAGCTAAAAAGGCCAATGCAGTTTTAGGCTGCATCAATAGAAGTATAGTGTCTAGATCAAGGGAAGTAATAGTGCCACTCTATTCTGCTTTGGTCAGGCCCCACCTGGAATACTGTGTCCAGTTCTGGGCACCACAATTCAAAAAGGATGTTGAGAAACTGGAGTGTGTCCAAAGGAGGGCGACTAAAATGGTGAATGGTCTAGAACCATGCCGTATGAGGAATGACTTAGGGAACTGGGAATGTTTAGCCTGGAGAAGAGAAGGTTAAGAGGTGATATGATAGCCTTGTTTAAATACTTGAAGGGGTGTCATATTGAGGAGGGAGTAAGCTTGTTTTCTGCTGCTCCAGAGAACAGGATCCGGAACAATGGATGCAAGCTCCTGGAAAAGAGATTCCAATTAAACATAAGGAGGAATTTCCTGACAGTAAGGACTGTTCGACAGTGGAACACACTCCCTAGGAGAGTGGTGGAGTCTTCTTCCTTGGAGGTCTTTAAGCAGAGGCTGGATGGCCCTCTATCAGGGATGCTTTGATGGAGAGTTTCTGCATGGCAGGGGGTTGGACTGGATGGCCCTTGTGGTCTCTTCCAGCTCTATGATTCCATTAAGTTTTACTGCACAGGGCTCCTTGGAATGGTCGGAGAATGGTACAAAAGGGGCTGGGAATGAGTGGGGAATGAGAAAGGGATGCATTTTACTGCACACAAGAGGTCCCAGGTCTCAAAAATCACCTCCTCTAGGACGGATTCAGAACAGAAGGGAAGGGAGCGGAACAAGTGAGGAACTTTCTGTGTGCAGTTCCCCACTCGTTCTGTCCCCATCCCGGCCCCTTTTGGACCATTCTCCTTCCGTGCAAGGAGCACTGTGCAGTAAACTTCTATGATTCTATGATTCTACGTTCTTCCTACAGGTGGAATCTCTTTTCCTGTAGCTTGAATCCATTGCTTCATGCCCTAGTCTCTGGAGTAGCAGAAAACAAGCTTGCACCATCCTCCATATGACATCCTGTCAAATATTTAAACATGCCTATAATGTCATCTCTTAACCTTCTCTTCTCCAGGCTAAACATATTCAGCTCCCTATTCTGCTCCTCACAGGAAATGGCTTCTGGACCTGTCACCATTTGAGTTGCCCTCCTCTGCTTGTCATCATCCCTCTTAAATTGTGTGCCCACAACACAATATTCCAGGTGAGGTCTGACCAAAGCAGAATAGAGTGGCACTATTACTTCCCTCAGTCTACACACAACACTCCTATTAATGCAACCTAGAATTGCATTGGCTTTCTTAGCTGATGCATCACATTGTTGACTTATATTCATCCTGTGGACCACTAAGACTCCTAGATCCCCTTCTCATGTATTGCCATCAAGCCAAATAATAATAATAATTATTATTATTATTATTATTATTATTATTTATATACCGCCTTTCCAAAAAAGATCAAAGCAGTTTACAAAAGTGGATAAACAAATACACAAAACACATAAATGATTTATATAAACAAATAAATTAAATATCTAAATAATATCCTTCAGGCAAGCCCTGATGGAGCTGGGCCTGCCTCTTCTCTCCCTCCCAAGCCGGAGGATGGCAGTTGGTATGGAGGGAGGGTCCTTTCCTTCAGTATCATCCAGTCTGATTAATAATCTTGCCAAGCAGCCAAAAAGATCTGGTGTTGATGTTGGTGTTGTGTGCTTTCTGTCTTACGGCAACCATATGGCAAACCGATCATGAGGTTTTCTTGGCAAGATTTGCTTTGGGAAGGGGATGGTATCATTGTCTTCCTCTGAGCAGGAAAGAATGTGACTCACCCAATAGTAAGCAAAGAATTTTCAGAAACTATACTATAATGTCTCAGAGTATAGTACTCTGAGATGTTTTTAACTCTTGTGGCTCAAGCCCACAGAAACTCAGGCTTTGCAGTTTGGTGAGAAACATGGAATTCTTAGACTAAGAGTTCTAGGGCAGTCCCCAAATTATAGTTCCCAAGATACTCTGAATACCTAAATTGTTGTTGTTGTGCGCCTTCAAGTCATTTCCAATGTATGGCAACCCTAAGGCAAGCCTATCATGGAATTTTCTGAGGGTGAGACTGTGTGATTTGCCCATTGTCAGCTAGTGGGTGTCCATGGCTGAGTGAGGATATGAACCCTCATCTCCCAGGGTTCTAGTCCAATACTTAGACCACCACAACATGCTGTCTCTCAAAAAGATCTGACCAAAAGAGAACCGTCTTTGGGCAAGAGTCCCACATATGCTCCCGAGTACAAACAGAGTTACAATCTTTCCTATTTTTTTCTGACAATCATTTGCAATTCTGGAGATACAGGTTGGAGTACCCAGTGAGTTATGAAACTCATTCTGTGTTCTCATCTCTCAGCCTAGCCTATCTCACAGGGTTGTGAGGATCAGAGTAGGAAAGAGGTGAGCCAGGTAAGTCACCTTAAGTGTGCTGGAGAATAAACAGAATATAGATCTAACAAACAAATGGAAAAATTGTAATGGGGAAGTTCATGGAAACCCACTGAGTGACCATACCCTCTCAGCCTCAGAGGTAGGCAATAACAACTGAACAAATCTTCCCAAGAAAACCTTGTTATAGGGTCACCATAAGTTGGCAACGACTTGAAGGCATACAACACAACAATGGGGAGGATTAAGAGTTAAAGGATCATGCAAGTGGAGGTTACCTCATGAGAGAGTACCAGATCCAACAAATATCTGCTGGAGTGTCACAGATCCATATAAACTGAACACACCATATAAACGCTAAACATTATTTCCAAAAACTGTGACTTGTGCTAACCTCTAATGTTGCTGCTTTGACTGAGGGAGGGGGATATATGAACAAATCCATTCAGTTTCCCCAAAATCTCTGTAGTCTGTGCTTTAACTGGATGGCTCACCCCTCTTCCTGCAACTGATCCAAAGATTTGCATTTTAACCCAAAGCTGGCTTTGAATCTGCAAATGCAGAGTAATTCACTGCAAAGGACCCCCTTTTTTGGTGTGAGCCACAGGAGCGTTTTTATTCCATGACATCACAAAAAGAAAAGGGGATGGGGGGTTGCCTCAAAGTCCCTGGCCCATCTTTCACTCCAGTGGACTGCCTTGCTTTCTTCTTCACAGACAAATTGATTTGCAAAGGTTCAGGGCTGACTGCCTGACCTGCTTTGCATACAGAACGTTCCCTTGCAACACAATAATCATATAAAAAGAAAAGAAAAGGAGGAAAAGAGAAAAGAAAAAACTAGGCTGGGCAAACAGACTGGCCCAGCAGGAACTGGCCAGTTGAAAGTCCAAACGCCCCACACAAACTGTTTGCCCCA
The DNA here is from genome assembly GCA_034509955.1 of Urosaurus nigricauda. NCBI lineage: Eukaryota > Metazoa > Chordata > Lepidosauria > Squamata > Phrynosomatidae > Urosaurus > Urosaurus nigricauda. Next base: position 370,070,772 of record JAOEGL010000001.1, read on the forward strand.
GTCTGGTTTGAAAGGTCACCCTGTGTCTGGGAAAACTGGTCTCAGGAGGGTATGATCCTTTATGAAAGGTCACCATCTTGCTCCTTCCCAGAAGTACTTTAATATAGTTTGTCTTCCATATCCACAGATTCTTTATCCACAGATTCAACCATCATGAATATTGCAATTATTTAATATACACATATAAATTCCAAAAAGCAAACTTTGATTTTGCCATCTTATATAAGGGGCACCTTCCATTGTATTTAATGAGACTTGAGCATCCACAGATTTTGTTATCCACAGAGAGCCCTGGAACCAAACCACAGCAGATGCCAAGGGCCCACTGTATACACTCACACACAAAATTAGACTAGGGTTGAAATACAGGAGGGTCCCAGGACATCCCTCCTACTCTCTGTTGGGTTTACCATATCTTTTTCCTGTAGTCCTTTGCTTCAGTATCCAATCTCTCTGTAGACCACACAGGTGATGGTGATGGTGGTGGTGTGTGTCTTCAAGTCATTTCCAACTTATGGTGACCCCAAGGTGAACCTATCATGAGGTTTTCTTGGCAAGATTTGTTCAGAGGAGGTTTGTCATTGCCTCCTCCTGAGGCTGAGAGCATGTGACTTACCCAAAGTCATCCAGTGGGTTTCATGGCTGAGCTAGTAATCAGACCCTGGTCTCCAGAGTTGTAGTCCAACATTCAAATCACTATGCCATCCTAGCACAGGACCTTATTAGACGTCGGAAGTTGGAAGTATATTCCAATGGCAATCCGAACACAATCATGGGGTTTCACGTTATTGCGAATTAAAGTATCACATGCAATTTTGGGCAAAAGGGAAGTCATTCCGAATGCAATCATGGGTTTTACGTTATTGCGAATTAAGGCATCTAACACAATTTCAGGCAATGGGGGGTCATTTTCGGGTAATGGGAAGTCATTCTGAATGCATTCCGAATGCAATGGGAATTCACGTGAATTCGCTAAACTAGCGAATTCACATGAATTCGAATTTACTCCCTTCACAATAAAGAGAAATTCCTAATGTCTGATAAGGTCCATAGTTCCCACTCTTATTTTCTTAAATCAGGAGATGCCCACTGGAAGGCAACATAATTTTAATCATCACTCTTGTTGCTCAGTAACTCAGGAGTACTAGAGAAGTGACTCTTTACTCTCAAAGGAAGCAACAAGTAATTTAGCCATTTTCTTCTTGCTGCAAGAAATGATAACATTTTCAGAAACTATTGGCAGTTTGGAACTTACTCTGTGTGGAATTTGCATGCAATATTTCTGCTCTAAAACAGCATTTTCTGTTCAGAAAACAGCAGATAGCCTTTTCTGAGCAGAAAATAATTAGATTTAGCCATTAGATTATACTTCCTATTTCCAACGTCTGATAAGGTCCATAGAAGAAACATGTTTTTCAACCACATTTGAACATTTTGTAATATGCTTTCCAACCCTGTCTAGAAAAGGACTGTAGAATCCCGCCCCCCCAGGTTGTTTTGGCCTACAAATCCCATCAACCCTTTTCAGAAGGGAAAGGAATTTTGGGAGCAGCAGGCCAAAACATCTGGAGATCCAGTTTCTGTAGCCCAGTTCCAGAAAAATAAAATTGGATGGTGATGCCAATGAGTCCTTTGGCTGGAATCCTGTTGATGGCACGCCTAGGCATAAACCACACCTGAATACAGGGTACGTGCTTTTGGGATTGTTGTGAAAGGAGGGGTCCAATAGCACACTCATAGAACTCACCTGTTCCGTGCTAGCACATGACTACATTGCCAAGTAGTGGCCAGGGAGGGGAAGCACACCTAGCCAGTTCTACACCCTGGAGCTAGGAAAAGAATTCATCTTCCTGGATATTCAATGAGAACAAACGAGATTTGGAAGGATGCCTGTAAACTGCAGTACTACATTGAGTCACTAGTGGCAAACACAAGGGGCCTCAGGACTAAGAAGACTCCCCAAAGATAAAAAGAAAAAGAAACAAATAAGTTCTTCAGGAGAAGAGATCTGTTCAGGAGCGGGGACACCTTGAGTCCAAATGGTTACAGATGGTTTGAGTTCAGAGACTTAGGAGATTATCTCATTACCTTCAGCTGCAAGGATAGACCTGGGACATAACTTTTCTTAAAGTGGATATTATCGCATTCATCCATCATTGGGCAGTATGCAGCCTGTATGTAACCTGGTTCTTGAAAAGATACACAGCAAGCCCAGAGAAGTCCAGGTTTCATATGGGCTACATACTGCCTGGTGATGGGTGAATGTGATAAGATTTGCCTTAAGAAAGTTACATCCCAGGTCTATCCTGGCAGCAAAGCTAATGCAATAATCTCCTTAGGCTGCATCCACAATGCAGAAATAATCCAGTTTGACACCACTTTAACAGCCATGGCACAATGCTATGGAATCCTGGGAACTGTAGTTTGCTGTGACATCAGAGCAAAGCATTTACATCTATCACCATTACATCCAGTAATACACAGGAATTACATTTTATTTCTAATGTTAGTACAACAAACATTATTAAGGATTCTGTATGGTGTGATATAGAAGGAGATCAATGGGGGGGGGGGGGGTGACACCATAAGTTATCACACCAGGTGGTGCCAGCCCTAGTGATGCCACTGATGCAAAGGGATTTTGTAGCACTTTTGAGACTGTGAGTGAAAAATGTTGAATCATAAGCTTTTATAGACGTGGGCTGAATCTACCCAGCATAAACAATGCAGTTTGACACTGCTTTAACTGCCATAGCTCCATGAGATGGAATCATGGAATTTGTAATTTGTTGTGTCCCCAGAGCTCTCTGAGAAATGTCTCACAAAACTACAAATTCAAGAATTTCATAGCACTGAGCCATGGCACTTAAAGTGGTGTCAAACTGCATGTTTTCTGCAGTGCAGTTTTACCCCAGGTCTATTTCCTCAGATGCATCTTAAGCTCACCATAAGGTGGAAATGACTAACAACTAATTTTGCCTGAGAGCGTGGAAGGGGAAATTAAAACGTGTGAGAAAGGCAGAGTAAGGAAGAACGGATTGGGGACAAAGGTCACTTTTCAGAGACACATTTTCTTTCAAGGGCTATTCACCCAATATCCACTTAGCCATTAAAATCCCCATTGAACTCCATTCTTCTGATTTCTGAGTAGATATCAGTCAATAGATCAATAGATTGATGTAGTTATATATATATAAAACTTTATTCGGTCGTTGACCAGCAGGATAGATACAAATATAGTACAGATGGCAGTTCGTTCAGCAGAGTGCAACTACATTGTTCGTGCACCGCTGACCATATCATAGAAAAAAGAATAAGATAAAATAAAATAAAATAAAATAATTACAAGATTGATATAGTTAGATTTCTGTGCCTTCAAGTCATTTTTGAGTTAAGCCAACCCTAAGATGGACCTATCTTGGGGTTTTCTGGGGCTGAGAGAGTGTGATTCATCCAAGGTCACGCAAAGATTTCCATGACGAAGCAGGGAATGAAACCCTGATCTCCAGAGTCCTAGTCCTATGCTCAAACCACTACACTATGCTGGCTCTCAGATACAGAACAGACTTTCTAAGACACTTAAAGGTGTCAACAAATTGTGGTTTGCTGTGGTACCAGTTTTTTTATAGAGAAGACTAAATAAGTTACAAAACTACAGATTCTAGAATTCCATGGCACTGAGGCATGGCAGTTAAAGCAGTATCAAACTATATTATTTTTGCAGTGCAGATGCAGCAATCACCAGGGATTAATTCTCTGGGCCTGGAATATTTCTGAATTGCCAACTTTTCTCTCAACCTATCGTGATGAGTATAACTCTCATTTTTAAAAAAAAATAGTTAAGACCATAAAGATAAAGAAATAGGGCAGGGTCAGAGATTGTCAAAGGAGAAGTGTCCTTCATATATAAAGGTGGACTGAAAATAAAAGTGGTGGGGGGGAGAGTTAAAAGGGAAGTGAAAATATTAGCCAGAAGTAAAAGTTCCTCTTTGTGGCTTTGTTTTGTTTTGTTTTCAACGAAACCACTGGTCGTAAAGTTTAATAAAGCACAGGCTTATACACTTAGAAGGAAGTCCTATTGCATTCGGTGGGACATATCCCCAGGTAAGCATGCATCACATTGCTGCCTAATGCTGGTTCCAAAGACCTCAGATGAGCTTGCCTGATTTGTGGCTGACAAACTTGGTTCAGTGCATGACAGATAACCGCCAGGGCTAGAACAAACCTTCTTTACTGGTGCAAAAGCCACCAAATATCTGCAGTTCTTCAGTTGCCTTCATTGGTTATATACAACTACATGATGCACTGAGACAATATGAATTTCCCTTATATGGAGTCAACTCAGTGGTCCATCAAACTAGTTCCTGTCTACAGTAAAGAGGTGGGGAATCATGTGGTCCTCTCTTGTACCCTCCCAAATTTCATAGATGCAAATCAAGACAGATGTAGCCAAGCAGCATCAGAGTGTGGTTGAGAAAAGTTATTAATGAGGAAGAACACACACGCTAAGAGAGGCTGCAGCAGTTTGATTTTGCTTGTGCCTATTGGTAAGGGCAAGATTCAGCTCACTCTTGTCATCTTCCCCCCTCCCCCCCCCCCCCGAGTTAATTGAGAGCAAACTACTTTTGCATGTTGAACTCAGTTTGCAGCAATGGAAGTAAGCAGAAGACAAAGCAGGAAAGTGGAAGGAGGAGAGAAAAACTGGGTAATTTTTAAAGCAGCTGAAAAAGTAGGGAAGTTGAAGATTATTGGATCAGTCCATGTCAAATCAAGACAGTTGGAGAATATGCTCTTTAGTTGTTGTTGGACCTCACATCCCAATGTCAGCATTGCTAATAGTGAGGAATGCTGGGAGTTGCAATCCAGTACTTGAGGCCTGGAAACAAAGTAGTTTTCTGCTTCAAAGATATCACAATAGAGACAGAAGATGAAGGGAAAGGTGGTAGAGGGGTAAAGTGTGGAAAATACAATGTATATATTGTACAATAACTTACCCACTGTCAAATAAGGCAGTGGCAATTGGGCAGAAATTCAGAAAAAGTCTGAAAATTCAAGCTCATTTACCATCCTGGCATGTACCTCATACCCTGACTTAAGCACAACATCTAGGATTAAAACCCATGTGAGATTATGGCTTCCATATCAGGTGGGGAGGTGATAAATCCATTCCATGTTTTATTCTGAACTTTCGAGGAGCTATCCGAGCAGCTGAACCTATTTAAATTAGAATACAGCATCTTGGATAGTGCCTTTAAAATTTAGACTAATACCCAGAATTAATTCACTACTCTGTTGACATGGAAGTCAGCCCTGTTCCTATGTCTTTCAGCAGGTCTTACAATTAGGTAGAGCGAGGAAGCAAATCTGAGTTTTCTGAAAGGACAGCAAATTTAGTTATTTTGTTGTCACTGTATTCTGACTGTGAAGAATGGTGCAAGGAGTAGTGTGGACCTTCCTGCCTCGGATATTAAAATACCTCCATTGGCTTTGAGTCCTACACACCTTGACTTGGTGGGGCAGGGACTCAGCCAGCAACATATCTTGGATCATCTCTCTCCTGATCACCTCCCAAACTGCTTCCCATGACGCTGTGATGGATCAGGGGATTGTACAACTGGGTGTCATGATGCTTATATAGATCACCTGATTTAAGGCTACTCTTGGTGGGCTACCTATATATAGTGATGACTGGCAGTTTTTGTGATGCTAGGATTGTGAATCCATAAATCATAACATCAAAGAGTTGGAATGCACTCCCAGGGTTATCCATCCCAGCCCCCTTCCAATAAAGCACCCCCAAGAGATGGCCAATGAAAGCCATCTTTCTGGGTTTTAATCCAAACCTGAACAGAGCTATCAAAGGCATCCTGCTCTATTCCAAAAATAGGTTCTACATGTTAAATAGTTCCAAGTTTAGATTAAAACCCAGAGCAGATTCCCCATGAGATTGACATGAAATCATCCTAGATAATTATAATCACACACGCATTTATACTATGCTGTTGCTGGAGGCTATCAGTACAGGAGATGAAATCTGGGTTTCCAAGCAAGCCTCCTTGTTTATTGGCACTCTGCAGCATTATCTGCAAAGCAAGGTTTCATTTGCATTTCACAATATTTGCATTTCATAACCTGCTTTGGCTGCCCTATCAAGCCTGATGAAGATCTCTGTAAAGGACCACAGCTTGCATATATCTCATAATTAAGATGAACTGATCAAAATATTTCTCATACACACACACACACACTGGATTAGGACTCCAGGGGACCAGGATTCAAATCCCTGCTCCATCATGGAAAAACACTAGGTGGGCTTGGACAGTGTAGCATAGTAGTTTCAGTGTTGGACTTTGACTCTGGAGACCAGGGTTCAATTCCCAGCTTGGCCATGAAACCCACTGGGTGAGTTTGGGCAAGTCACACTCTCTCAACCTCGGAGCAAACCTCCTCTGAAGAAACTTGCCAAGAAAATCCTGTGATGAGATCGCCATAAGTCGGAAACAATTTGAAGGCATACAACAATAACAACAGCAACAACAACAGGACAAAACATACTGTCTCTGCCTCAGAGGAATACAATGGCAAACTCCCTCTGAATAAATCTTGCCAAGACAACCCAGTGATAATGTCACCAAGCATGCAGTGAAGGATGGGGGGCAATGAGATTGTCTCCCTCCAAATAAGAATTCTGCCCCTCTTCAGATGATATTTCTTCCCTCTCCCAGTTTTTAGCACTGCAGTGACCTAAACGTCCAGTTGAGCATTTAGAAACACAGTTTAGGCATCTAAAGATACAAGTAAAGCAAAGTTACAAAGGGAATGTGAACACATCACATATCAGAGTTCTAGGTGTGAACAATTTTCAGCATCTCATTCTACAATACTAGAAATTTGGTGATTGAGGGAAAAATTCATTGGGGGGGGGCATACGTCGTATTAGTTAAGGCAATGCCTTACTTCTTATTTGTTAGAGCAATGCCTCTCCTTTTTGCTACATCCCTAATGGTCTCACCTTAAATCAGACTAGACTTGAAGGCACATTGTAAAAACAAAAACAAAGGGCCATTTCACTCTACACATTTATAGCATTTTAGGGCTGCATCCACACTGCTGAAATAATCCATGGTTCAAGGCTATGTAATTCCTGTGTTGTGGCATGCCACAACAAACTACAGTTCCTCAAATTCCATAGCACTGAATCATAATAGTTGAAGTGGTGGCAAACTGGCTTATTTCAGCAGTGCGGACGAATCCTGAGTCTTTTTTAGCTGCCATTGCTGCATCCATAGAATCCTGGAATTCATAGTCTGATGAAGCACCAAAGCTCTCTGACAGGAAGTTCAAAATTCTTCTTCCCTAAACTACAAATCCTAGGAGTCCATCGGTTGAAGCCATGTCAATTAAAGTGTTGTTGTCGTTGTGTGCCATAGAATCATAGAGTTGGAGGAGACTACAAGGGCCATCCAGTCCAACCTCCTGCCATGCAGGAACTCCCAATCAAAGCATCCCTGACAGATGGCCATCCAGCCTCCGCTTAAAGACCTCTAAGGAAGGAGACTTCACCACCCTCCAAGGGAGTGTGTTCCACTGTCGAACAGCCCTTACTGACAGGAAGTTCCCCCCTAATGTTGAGGTGGAATCTCTTTTCCTGATTATCAAGTCCTTCCTGAAGGTTAAGAGAGAAGGTTAAGAGGTGATATGATAGCCCTGTTCAAATATTTGAAGGGATGTCATATTGAGGAGGGAGCAGGCTTGTTTTCTGCTGCTCCAGAGACCAGAACGCGGAGCAATGGATGCAAGCTGCAGGAAAAGAGATTCCACCTCAACATTAGGAGGAACTTCCTGACAGTAAGGGCTGTTCGACGGTGGAACACACTCCCTCGGAGTGTGGTAGAGTCTCCATCCTTGGAGGTCTTTAAGCAGAGGCTGGATAGCCATCTGTCGGGGATGCTTTGACTGGGAGTTCCTGCATGGCAGGGGGTTGGACTGGATGGCCCTTGTGGTCTCTTCCAACTCTATGATTCTATGTATGGCAACGCTAAGGTAGTTTTTTGGGACTGAGAGTGTGTTACTTGTCCAGTGGGTTTCATTGCTGAGCAGGGAATCAAACCCTGATATCCAGAGTCGTATTCCAATGCTCAAACAACTACACCATGCTGGGTCTTATCAATGTGCTTTAATTGTGCAATGTAAAATTGTGCAATGTGAAATTGAGTGATGTGAGAGGTGCTCTGAACCTCTAGGAAGACGTGTCAGCATTTAAGCAGGGAGCACCTGGAAAGAGGCTGGCAGAGAGACACAGTTTGCCTCCACAGGAATCTTTCCCTTGCCATTACAAGCCAAGCCGTAAGCAGCATCAGGATGACCCTCAGTCAGTTTCCATCTCAAATAGGAGTTCTGGGATTTGGAGGCCGCGGGTCAGCCTGTAAAAAAAAGCCAACTGCTCTCCATTATAGCACGCAGCCCGACATCCAGGTTCTTGGCTCTCCTGAGGCAACCGCCGTGTGCCTTCACGCCAGGCACAACTGTCCCTCAAAGCCATTACAAGAAAAAGAGAGTGGAGCCGAAGCTGTAAACATAAATGCCTGTCGGAATTGAGACTTACAGCCCCCCAAAGCCTGAGCCGAGGCAGGGGAGATGCTCACAAATGGAACAGAAAAGACTCATCTGTCTCAACAAATGAAGCTTTGAGGACAGCTGAGAATGAAGAGCCCAGGTTGAGGAAGAAGTGTGGGGATTCTTGGGACCATGAAAGGGCCAGTTTCCTTTCTTCCCATCTGTCTTCATCTGGGTGCTTTTGTTATGTGTGTGTGCATGTGAGAAATGTAGGTTTACCATCGGCCCTCCACATTTGCAGCTTTGACTTTTGCAGATTTGATTATTTGTGGATGTGATTAATATGTTCTCTCTAGGAATTTCAAGGTCCTCCAGTGCAACTCTGTTGGAAGTTGACCATGGAGTTGCTCTGGAGTCAGTGGCATCACTAGGGTTGGTGTCACTCAGTGTGTTAACTCATGGTGTCAGTCCACGCATTAACCGTCTCCCAAGCCACACCCATACAGAATCCTTAGTAATGTTTTTGTACTAATGTTATTCGTAAATCATAATTCCCATATAGCATTGAAGGTTATGGTAACAATTGTGACCTTTGTGACAGTTGGTCCTCTGTTTGCATGGGGGATCCGTTCTGGACCCCACTCACGAAAATGGAGGCTTGCGTATATTCAAGCCACTCTGCACGTAAACGAGGTGACAGATCTTGGATCCACAAATTAGGAGGAGTGACTGTATACTTTTAAATTACAATATCACATGCACAGAATAAATGTGTTGACATATATATAGTTCTGTGTGGTTAAAGTAAACATTTTGTACAATGTGATGTTTTGAAAGACATTGTTTTTACTGAAATACTGAAATTTTAAATTTTATATTTTTAAAAAAAAACTTGAGACCTCTCCTATCTCTTCCCACTTAGCATCTCCCTACTCACACCATCTTAAGGAGATACAGATGAATGCCTCAGTCAAAATGCAGACATTTGAGGAGCAGTGGTGTCAGCCCCCACTTAGAGTATCACCTGGTGTGGTCCTTTTCTCTCGCACCTCCCTATTGATGCCACTGGGCCCTCCACATTTGCTGCTTTGGCTTTTGCGGATTTGATTAATATGTTCTCTCTAGGAATCTCCAGGTCCTCCAGTGCAATTCTGCTGGCAGTTGACTAGAGAGGTGGTCTGGAGAACCTAAAGATTACTAGACAAAAACAGCTTCTCCAGCCATTTGTAGCTCCTCCATTCTGTGGTCAACCTCTGGCAGGTGTTGACCACAGAGTTGTGCTGGAGGACTTACAGATTCCTAGACAAGTGTTAAAAATAGTGTTTTTTTAATTTATAGTTTTTTTCACATGCACAGTGGTCTTGTGCCCTGAACCCCAGAGAATGTGGAGGACCCACTGTAAGTATAATACTACTTTTTCAAATCACATGTTACTCTGGCCTTCTTAGGGCTCTCAAACCTCAATCCTTGACCTAAGTCTAAATCACCTTTATTACCAGTCCTTAGAGCAAAGGGGAGGAATCTCAGGATGAAAGCATCACCTTGAAAATTACATATCTATCTATCTATCTATCTATCCATACATTTGCAAATCCCACACTCTCCAACATTTTGTTGATAAAAACTGGGCCATGTGTAGCCAAGCAACATCAGAGGGCGGTCAATAGCTGGAAAAAGTTATTAATGAGAGAGAACAGACAAGCCAGGAGAGGCTGCAGGAATTTGCTTTTGCCTCCACCTACTGAGAAGAGCAAGGTTCCAACACAATCACCCCTGCTGAGTTAGATGACTGCAAACTATGTTGAGGATTTAAGTCTTCAGTAAAAGTGTGCAGTTGTGTAATGGCAATATCCTGTAGAGGACTGCTGTTACATTGTTATGTAGCAAAACAAGAATAATGTACAATGCACAGTGGTCATGGTGTACATTAGGCACCAATGCATTTTGGGCACTCTTGCTGGTGTCCCATTCAGTAAAGGGATTTCTTGATGCCCTTACTACATAGCTAGGTATATGTAAAGCTACATAATATAACAGCTCATACAGGATTCTGGTGGACTTTTACTCTTTGAATTCAGTTTGCAGCAGTTGAAGAAAGCTAAGGACAAAGGGGGAAAGTGGAGGAAGGAGAGAGAAACTGAGACATTTTAGAAGTCGCTAAAATGTGAGACAACAGAAAATTAATCAGGACTGTCCCTTATGAAACAAGACATCTGGAAGGTATGGCACAGTCCTATCCAAGGTGACCGGCTATCCTCCTTTTCCAGGTTATGTCCTACATTTCAGCCTTCTATCCAGGAGGAATTCCAAAAGATCCTCCATTTTGAGCATGACTAAGAAGGATGAACTTACATTTATATTAATGTTTTTAGCTTTTCTTTTGTAACATCCTCTGTTTTTCTTGAATGTCCTATATTTTATGGTGCTTTGTCCTGCTTTGCACTTAGGACCTCTGGTCACCCTGATTCCTATCTAGCTGGACAAACCACTATAATCTTGTGTGAGGTAGTAATTTCTGTGGATTTTTATGCAAGGCTTCTTTTTAAAAGTGTACCATGAATGCAAACTATTTTGGAAAAAAAATGAAAGGTTGCATGGAGGAAGACTAGGTAAACCAATGCATGCATGTCTTATCTAAAGCAAGCCCCACTGATTTCAGGGGGAAATGCTCCCAGTAAACTGATCACAGCCAGTATCCCTGCAACTGGCTGCCCTAAAGTATTAATGCTTCCCTCTATTTAAAAATCATAACAATAAAGAAATGAAAATAATTTTAAAAGCACATGCTTCCATGAATTTAATTCATTGTGGGACATGCATGTTTCCACCCAAGCTGATACAAAAATGCTGATACAACACAAGAACGGGGACATTTTTTATGATATGTGTGTATGCTACTTTTATGTTAATACTTTTTTTAAAAGCAGCTGCAAAAAAAAAAAAAGCTTCCAGGAGCTTCCTTTTTAAAGGAAAATATTTTCAACAGCAAGCACTAATGTTTTTATTTCTCACATTTTTAGCAGATATGTTTTTAATTCTATAGATTTATTTCTTAACGCTACAGATGGTTTCATTATATTTTAATTTTATAGCTAACTTTTATTCCCATAGACAATATAATTGTATTTAAACAATAGCTGGGGTATGTTTTAATGTATGTGTGTTCTTATTTGTATCTGTTTGTAATTTCTGTATGCTTCTGTGAGGTCCCAGTTCTAGAGAAAGGCAAGACATAAATAAATAAACAAAATTAATAGTATCAGTGTTAATAATTACTATTACATTCACTTTCCTGGGTTTGGGCTTGGGTTTGTTTTGTTTTTAAGATACGTGCAAGCTCAAGCCACTGAATTTGGGGCCTGCAACATGGTACATGAGATGCTGTTGTATCTCTCTCTCACACACATGCACATATGCACATATAAGTTATTGGAATCATTCACTTCCGGGCTCAGTACAAAGTGCTGGTTATCACCTATAAAGCCCTAAATGGCTTGGGCCCAGAGTACCTGAAGGACCGTCTCTCACCACATAATCCGCCCCGCACACTTAGATCTACTGGGCAGCAATTATTAAGAGTTCCAGAGGCCAGATTATCAACTACAGCTAAGAGGGCATTTTCTATCTCGGCCCCAAGCCTCTGGAACTCACTGCCCATTGAGCTCCGCTTGGCTGCCTCTCTCACCCAATTTAAAAAGGAGCTGAAAACATTTCTATTCAAGCAGGCTTACCCTTGAATGGGTTTTCTTCTGATATCTGCCCTGTTATACAAGCCGCTTGGAGAATTACCATTGTACATTTGCATTGGGTTGATATTGTTTTATTGTATTTAGATTGTTTTAATGTGTGAACATGATGTACACTGCGGTATATAAATAAAGTTTTTATTATTTATTATTATTATTTTTAAATTTCATTGTTCTGTTAATTTGGTGATCAGCTGAGAGTATGCTCTAATTTCTGTTGTTGTCATAAACTACTTAGACAAGTATTTAACTATTGTTAAAAAAAATGGAAATAATGGAATACCTCACTTAGAATCATGGAATCGTAGAATCTTAGAGATGGAAGAGACTACAAGGACCATCAGTTCAACCCCACTTCCATTCACAATTTAAAGCATCCCTGAAAGATGATCATCTATGCCCTGTTTCAAGACCTTCAAAGATGGAGAGTCCACCACCATTCAAGTCAATCTGCTCTGCTGTTAACCAGCTCTTCCAATAGAAATGTTCTTCCTAATGCATAGGGAGAATCTCTTTTTGTATCATTTGAATCCATCGCTTGATATTCTAGTCTCTGGAGCAGCAGACAACAAGCTTGCACCATCTTCTAACAACATCCCTTCATATATTTTGATGGCTATCATGTCACCCCTCAGTCACCATGTCTTCACGTCTTCCCCAACATGACTTCTTCCATGTCTCCTTTCAGCACTGAGAAGTGTCTAAATTTCAGCACATTTTTTCTGTATCCTTTGCAAGCACATCTGCATTATTTCTATCATAGGAATCTTGGCACATTTCCCTTCTTTTTCATTGCCCTCACTGTTCTCAGGGGCACCAAACATCATCAAAAACATAAATGTTCAACAGGGTGAGTAATTTTTTGATCCTCTCTTCGGCAGCATCAGATGTGTTACTTTTGAAGTGAATATTGGCATTAAAGAGCATTTGATGTCACACCACTTAAAACATCTTAGGGTGAAAAGACAGACATGACATTCTAAGAGCAGTGGAATTGGTTTGATGGTCCCTCTGCAGCTCTGCAAGCAAAGGTAGAGTTTCCTTTCCCAAGATGAACACTGAAAAATAACAATTCTACAATTCTATGATTCTGTTATTGAGCAACAGAGATTCAGTGAAGTAAATTTAGCTGTGGAAGGTACCTATTGGTTAGCTCCCATTACATCATGGACATGTCCCCTGCCTATACATTGTCCATAGGAAATCTGTGATTGGGGTCTAAGATGTACAACCCTGTTGGGTAGGTTCTTCAAACCTAAAACTATGTGGAACTTGCTTAGGAGAAGCTTGAAAGGAAGGAGAGACACAAGAGGAGCATACATAGAGTAGGCAAAGTACAAAATAATAAAAACAGAGATGGGAACAATGGTTCAATTTTCTTTGATTTCTTTGAACCTGTGGATAGTGTAAAACGTAGTAGTTTAAGGAAGAGGGAAGGAAAGACTTGCAGATTCCAACTTGTGCCCAACCCAGCATGGTACAAACTGAACTTGCAGGAAGCAGCATAAGAGCAAGAGTTTGCGGAATGAAACTGAAATGTACAAATTCTCCTTTGACTCTGATTCACCATGCTGAGCCTTCTTGCTACAAAGAGACTGATAATTTACAATAAAATAAAACAAAGCTTAAATCAGGAGTGGGATTCAGGGGCCAATTCCCTGTGAAAACCCCAGGCCACATAGCCCTGACAGTGTCCCCAAATTGCTCTGTCTTCATCCAGTCCTTCCCAACATGGCAACTAAAGGTTATGTCACATGATTTCTTGTCCCCATTTTGGAAATGACTGATGACAATAGTGGAATCTGGAGGCGCTGGAGTATTCTGGAGACTTTGTGTCTGAGGCTAGGGGCATTGTTGTATGTTTTTGGAGGTTCTTTATGTGTTTTAGGGGGTTAAAAAGCCCAAAAGGTGTGCCATTAAAAAAAAAAAAACCAGAGTGCTAGGGTACATTGAAAAATTGGTAGAGGACTCCAGAATTTGCAAAAGTGGCATCTTTCTCTTACACATGGGGCATGGGCTTCAGTTTGCCCAACCTTGATTTAAGAGAATAGAGAAAAGCCATGTTCCTCCCTCCCCAAAAACAAACCTACACACAACTGTAATCCATTCCCACTTTGCAGTTTGACGCCACTAGCACTGTCATGGCTTCACCCTATGGAATCCTGAGATTTATAGTTTATTGTGGCACCAGAACTCTCTGACAGGGAAGGCTAGATATCTCACAAACTACAAATTCCAGCATTCCATTGCATTGAGCCATGGTAGTTAAACTGATGTCAAACAGCATTAATTCTGCACTGTAGATGTTGCCTCAGACAGAATTGTGCTGCATCTGTTTGTCATATTAGTGTCATTGGAAAAGAACCTCTCAGTAGGATCAGAGACAGCATCCCTAATTCAGCACTGAGTTGAGTACACAGGGATGCAAGCCATGACATTTTGTTGAGAAATGTAAGTGATAGCACTGAATCTTCCCAGTGATCAAATTGGCAAGGCAGAAGCTGAACAATGACCAGTTCCACACCCACACACAAAGGGTCTATTCAAAAAAAAGAAACAAGCTTAGTCTCTTTTGTAAGACTTTATAAAGTAGTTTTACATCCAAATTATTTGTCTCTAGTCGAAGACATGGAGGAGAGAGGAGGAAAAAGAAAAATGGCTGTAAGTTAGAGTGATGCAGGAAGAGTTGCTTTAAAAAGCAGACAAGAAGTCTCCATAATGCAAACTAGCAATTAGGCATGCAAAGGAGGCTAACTCTAATTCTTTCAGCAATTGAGCACTCAAAGCCCTGGCCTTGGATAGCTGAATCTGACAGATTCAGTTTCTGTCATATTACATTCTCACCCATCCCTACTTGGGTGCAGTCCCTTGGGAATCCAGAAAGCCGATTTGAGAAATGGTTCCTCTTTTGTTCAGGGCATTCTTTTGCTTTGGTGAAGCAATGCCCTCTCAAAGGTTCTCTGTGCACTCCCCATCGCCTTTCACCATCACAAAATGTCTGGGTCATGCAAATGGCCTTTGTTATAAGAGTAATTACAATGATTTTTGACAGCCTTACCAGGAGCGCTGGTCACGCAAGCTGTCATGGATATGGTTCAGTTTTGCCCACTCAGAAATCCACTATTGATTCTGGGGAGGCAGGAGGTTGATACAGACTAGGGATGGAGGCAGCGGCGAGTTAACAAAGGAGATGAGCAGGGCATTATGCAAAGCACCAGATCTCTAACCCTCTGCACAAATTCTTCTTGGCAGCAATCAATAGATCCTTAGGCCAGCAGTGACATGATTTTGTAACGTCTCAACCAGGGAGGCTAAAAAGGCAAGAGAGGAGGAAGAGAGAAAGAGAGTGGTGAGAAGAAAATAGTACCATGCGTGTAGATTCATTTAATCGACCAGTTAATCAACTGGAGCATTAATTAATCGGTGGGAGCACATTTTCATTGGTGGGCTCTGAAAGCAAAGGACCCCTATTTAATTCCAAAGTTGGTTTTAAATATGCAAAAATTGTGGTTTTTCCCCCCTTTTTGTAACAAGTACTAAACCATTTAGTACTAAATAATAGGTATTAAATCTGACTTTTTTTAAAAAAAAAAATCATAACTCATGTTGACAGAGAGGAAGGCCCATTGGACAGATTGGGAGTTCCTTCTAAGTAAACACATATAGAAGTGTGCTGTGAATTCTTTCACACCACCTCAAAAAGATTCTTATACTAAGGTACAGGATATAGGGAATCTGATTTGCACTTATCTGAGTTATTAATTGATTAACTCTTCATAAGACGTGAAACTGATTAAGTAAATAAAAAAAAATCACTGGGTATCAGCCTTTTGAAAAACCTGTTCAGTGCACAAAAAGCATGGAAAAATTACTTTTTTGGATGACAATTCCCACAATCTCCCAGCAAGGCCATGTGTATTTAGGTATTCTGGAGGATTATCCTCCTGTCATCCCACTTTTTCAACTGATTTTACAATGTTCATGTTTCTTGTTACATGTTCCACTTTGCCCTTTGCCTCCAACTTACTTCAGTTGCTGCAAACAAAGGTCAAAACTGCAAAAGTAGTTTGCACTCGGTTAAGTCAACATAGGGGAAAGGAGAGGAAGGTCAGAGTCTTGCCCTTCCCAGTAGCATCAGGCAAAATCAAACTACTGCAGCCTTTCCTAGCTTCTGTGTTCTTCCTTGTTAATAGTTTTTGCACTCCATGTTGTCTGACCCCACCTGTCTTGCTTTCCATCTGTGAAATGTTGGAGTTTATGACAATGCAACCAACTGACCACTGCCATCTTGCTGGGTTCTCCTATTCCCTGGCAACATGAACATGGGTCAGTTGGCATATAGCAAGGGTATGGAACTTTTGGCCTATATCCAATAGTTAGTCTAAACTCAACTGAAACAATAGAAGTTTGGAAAGTCGGCTATTGATTCCTGGTGCATTAATTTAGTCGAGATCAGCAATCAGAGGGCTAGTGTGCTGAAGTGGTTTAAGTGTTGGACTATTATTATTATTATCAAGCTTTATTTATATAGCACTGTAAATTTGCACAGCACTGTACATACAATCTTCTTAGTTAGACTACAACTCTGGAGACCAAGGTCCAATGCCCAGTTCCGCCATAAAACTCACTGGGTAACTCTGGCCAAGTTACATATTCTCAAATTCAGAAGAAAGCAATGGCAAACCTCCTCTGAACAAAATCTTGACAGGAAAACCCCATGATAGGTTCACCTTAGGGTTGCCATAAGTCAGAAAAGACTTGAAGGCACACAACAACAAATAGATTTATGAGAGTCTTTATAGCATAGTAGTTTGAACACTGTATTGAACTAGGACTCCAGGAATCCTAGGTTCAAATCCCTATTCAGCCATGGAAACCTCCTAGGTTGATTTTGGACAAAGCACACTCTGTCAGTCTAAGGACTTTATCATACCAGGCTCGTAAGGCACCACAGTCATGGTAGTCTAAGAAACATATTCGGATGAAGGCAGTCATTATTTCACAGCTCTTCCAGATTGCCATGGTTTTGCTTCTGTTCCAGTCTCTGCCTTCTTCACACCAGCCTCCATAGTCCTGGCTTCCTGCCCTGTGCTCTTCTCAGCATACCTTTCATTCTTGATTTGCATTTATTTTTATTTTTAATACAATTGTAAAATCATGTCAATCCATTATGTTTAAAAAAAAAGAGGAGGAGGAGCAAGAATTGGAAAAAAGAAAAAGACCCTGCTTGAGAACAGCAAGGAAGAGGATGAAGAGGGGGAGAAGAGCAGAATCAATCCCACTCGCACCATGTGACACCTGCCTGTCAGAACTGCTTCAGGACGAATCATATGTGATTCAAAAGTGCAAAAGCAGTGTGGCTGGGGTGCACAGACAGGTTTTGCCCATCAGTGAGAAGGAGCGACTACAGACCAGCTTCTGGACTGACACAGTAGCATGTGATAGGGTATGAACACAGACACTACTACCTGCTCTTATTCCACTTCTCAAGCCTCATGTGATAAAGTCCTAAAAGGAAGGAAATGGCAAAACAAGATATGAATAAATATTACCATGAAAAACCTCAGATAGGGAAACCTTCAAAGTTAACTTAAAAGCATGTAACAACTACAATTAAATTTGGGCCTGCCTGCCATCAAGGGTCACATTTGAGATGGGTCCAGATCCAATATTTTGTTCTGGGACCTTCCTAGTGAGGGAGGACATGGAGAACTATCAGAAGTGCCAAAGAACAAAATCCCAAACATGGAAGTGAATGGAAGCCCATTTCTAACTTGGGGCGGGAGAGGGGAGGGACACAGACATTTTGTGCATGTTTAACAGTGGAAGGAGCTGCAAACTTTGTAAAAATGAACTAGAAAAAGGGTATTCTCTGAGTTTTGAAGAATCCAGGGCCAGGAAAGAGCAACCAAGCCCCCATTCCCACTTACAGATAAATCGGTGTGCGAGCCAAATCAATGGATCGATTTCACAGCAGAGCACTGCATTTACCCCACTGCATTTTCTCCCACTATATTTGCCCCGATTGCATTTTTTCCCCTTTAAAATAATCCACTTGTGGTTCCCATTCACAAATGAATCAATTCAAAATGAATTGGTTCCAGCTGGCCAAGGGGCAAATTTAAATTGATTCCAATCCACTTGTGGTTCACACTTGCACAGATTCAATTTATCGAAAAAGAAGTGGAAAAAATCAGTGTCAAAAAGATGTGGGTTAAATGAGTCTAGCGCGTGGCCCCCCTCTCAGAATCACTTCAGTGAAGCGGATTAAGTGGGAACCAGGTTGTTTGAACTGGTTCAAAGCGATTCATGATCCAGTTTAAAAGGTTGTGGGAATGAGGCCCAAGATGATCAAAGGTCTGGAAACCATGCCTTATGAGGAATGGCTTAGAGAACTGGTGATGTTTAGATTGGAAAAGAGATGACTGAGAAGTGGCATGATAGCTATCTTTAAATATCTGGAGGGATGACATGTAGAGGATGGAGGAACACTGATTTCTGCTGCTCCAGAGACTTGCTGCTTTATCACACTAGGGAGCAAACAGGAATTAAACAAGACCTCTTTGGAGGTCTTTTAACAATTTTGATGGCAATCTGTTGGGAGTGCTTTGATTGTGTCTTCCTACATGGCAGAGGTTGGACTGGCTGGCCCTTGTGGTCTCTTTCCACTCTAAGGTTCCATGATTCTATGATTCTATAAGCAAAATGCTGGGTCACAAGCAGGAATTATCTGTGGAGAATCAGAGGAAACAAATGCCACAGTGAGCAAGACCAAGCCAAAGGTGGACACGATCACCCCTTCTGTCTCTTTTTGTCTGTCATCTTTAGGGTTGTCAAGCCAGGACTGTCACAGGCCCTGATATTTCAGCCCCCCAGTCTAAAAGCCATACTTTTCCACTCTCCTGATTTTATGGGGGAAGTCCCGATTAATCCTCTGCTATGCAATTTCTTCAGCTGCTTTTCAAATGTTCCACTTTCTCTCTCTTCCTCTTTACTTTTTTTTCATAATTAGCCTACTTCAGTTTCTACAAACTGAGCTCAGAGAGCAAACTGAGTTCACACCTGATTAACTCAGTGGGGACTGAGGAGAGAAGGGGCTGAGTATTGCCTTTCCCAGTAGAACCAGGCAAGAGCAAAATGCTTCTGCCTCCCTTAACTTGTGTGTTCTTGCTCCTTAATAACATTTTGTTAGAAGAGCCCTCTCTTCATGACAAGACCATCTGGGGTAGGAGGGAGTGAAAGGCCATACTCCATCGGGCCTGTCCTAGATTTAGAAGCAGAGCCCTCCTTCCATACCATCTGCCTTGGTCCAGGCCTCAGAGGGAGAGAAGAACCACTGGACCTCATCCCCTTCCTCACCACCCTTCCCTTCTCCTTTTGTGTCGTGTCTTTTTAGATAGTAAGCCCGAGGGCAAGGAACCATCTAATTAAAAATAATAATTGTAAGCCACTCTGATAGCCTTTAGGGCTGAAGGGCAGGGTATAAATATTATCATTATTATTAGTCATATTGACCACCCTCTGCAATGGAATCAATAGCCAATAGAAGTGCCAGGGTATTCTTCTCTGCATATCTTCAAAAAGAAGCTAGCCAGCTACCTTCTGGGATTGCGCTATCTAGAGATCCTGCTATTTATTAATTAATTAATTAATAATTTTAAAAATTATTTATATCTGACCCCTCTACAAGATGCAATCAGGGTGGCTTTCAAAGATTAAAAACATACATTCAAACCCCTCAATCCCCCCTCTTAAAATACAATTAAACAATATAAGAATTAAAACAAACTTTTAAAAAAACATAAAACAACAACAGTAACAACAACAAACTATAGACAGCGATTAAAGTGCGGTCGGAGTTCTTAAGTTCTTTTGATAGCCGGAGAGACTATTCAGAAAAAGCCTGCCAGAAGAGATCTGTCTTTACAACTTTAAAAAAGCTATTAAGGTGATAATATGAAGGATCTCATCCAGCAGGCCATTCCACAATTTGGGCGCGACAGCTGAGAAGGTTTTTTGGGAGGTCGTGGACAGCCATGTTTTACAAGGCTGTAGCAAGTTCCTCCCCGAGGATCTGAGTGTGCAGGGAGGATTATATGGAAGGAGGTGGTCCTGAAGACAGGTTGGACCCAAGCCATTTAGGGCTTTAAAGGTGATAACCAACACCTTGTACTGAGCCCAGAAACTAATGGTCAGCCAGTGAAATGATCTTAAGATTGGTGTTATATGATCTCTTCTGGATGTACCAGAGACCAGTCTGGCTGCCATGTTCTGAACTAATTGAAGTTTCCAGACCAAGCATGAGGGTAGCCCCATGTAGAGTGCATTACAGAAATCAAGGCGTGAGGTTACTAGTACATGTATTACAGTCTTAAGGTCCCTGACTTCCAGGAAAGGGTGCAGCTGGTGTATCAGCCAAAGCTGATAGCAGACACTCCTGACCATCACATTCACCTGATTTGTCATGTGAAGCGACAGATCTAGGAGCACCCCAGACTGCAAACACAGTCCTTTGAGGGAGTGTGACCCCTTCCAGGACTGGAGGTTGTATTCCAATACCTGGGTTTGGGGTCGAAACCGTAAGTACCTACCTCCATTTTGTCTGGATTCAGCTTAAATTTATTTTCCCTCATCCAATCCATTACTGCCTTAAGACAGTCATTGAGAGGAGAGACGCCATCTGAAGTCAGAGCTGATGACCAAGCCATGGAGAAATATATCTGGGTGTCATCAGCGTACTGATAATTATTTATGGTATTTATACCCCGCTCTGAAGTGAGAGGTCAGCTCAATGGCCTATTATGCCCTTCCCAATTTATTGATTCTATGATTCTGATGTTATTTGGCCACATGTCTCCCAATTTTCACTTGCAAAGTGCTGGAGAGTATACAAAATTAGGGATTATCCTTTGTATAGTCACAGAGGAAGGGCCCTGGTCATTGAGCAGGATACCTGAAGCACAGGGTGACCAGATGTCATAACCACAAAAGAGGACAAGGCACCACAAAATGTAGGGCATTCAAGAAAAATATACGACCTTACCAAATAAAAACTTAAAACAACAATATAAGTTTAAATTCATTCCATATGGTTTATTAACAGCTATATTTCATATACTGTATTTTCTTATGTTCTCAGCCATGTTTTACTGATGAACTTATCTTTGGTAAAATGCGATACTGGTTTGTAATATAGTTATAGAACTCTGGGCAAGACAAAAAATGCTTAAAATTGTACTTTACTAGAAACAAACCCTTGACTGGATTTCCATTTAAATTATTCCTTTCATTTGCCCATTGTGTTGAAATTCGGGGGAGCGGGGAGGGCAGGGGGCAGGATCCTTTCACTATTTACAGTGTGTCCTCAAGCAACCTGTTGCCTAACACGTTTGCTCTCCTCTGGGAAACAAACAAGCCCAGAGCTCTGGGGGTGAGTCTTGTTTGCTGCTGCTGCTCCTAGGGGAAAAAAAGAAGAAGTTTAAAACGATCCATCTTATCCTCCTATCTGCAGCAAAGATAGGTTGCCAAATAGACAAACTTCTTGAAGGACCAGCAAACATGGTGTTGCTCAATGGGCTTCTTAGTCTTGCTAACAATGGAGGACATTTTGCAATTCCTCCTGGACAGAGGACTAAAATGTCCTGAACAAGGAGGGCATCTGGTCACCCTGATGAAGCATCAATCACAATTGCACAGAGTATGCCATTCAAAGAACAAGTTGAATACACACACACATTTAAAGACAGCATTCTCTCCTTGAGATTCCTCCCTTTTCTGAAAACTAGCAAAATGGGATCAGGCCCTGAGTTTCTGGCAATCGTCCTCACCTTATAATAATTCACACCTTCCTTTCTTCTCCCCATCTCTTCTTCCTCAGCCAGAAGATTTCTTTGGGAGGGACAGTTCATTCTTGCCAGAAGTCTAAACTGATGGCTTTCCGAGGACTTTCAAAACTAGCCCAAGGGCCACATCTAGTATGCCAGGGTTGCCCTTCTCAGCATATGGCTCTGACAAGCTGTTCCCCTCCTCAGATTTCTAAGAGAGAAGAGGTTATACATTGAGAAAAACTCAAGCCTCTTTCCAACTACACTATTATAACAATTTGATAGTACAACGAGCCCTCAATATTCACAGATTCTTTATCCACAAATTCAAGTATCCTTGGCTTGAATATATATATATATATATATATATATATAATATCCAGAAAGCAAATTTTGCCATTTTATATAAAGGACACCATTTTACTACACTACTGTATATAATGGGACTTGAGCATCCACAGATTTTGACATCCATGGGAGGGAGGGTGTCCTGGAACCAAATCTGAGTGGATACCAAGAGCCCACTGTACTTGCTAGCAATTGTCACAGCTGAATCTTGCAGAATACTGGGGTTTGCAGATCGGTCAAGCTCTTCTCTGGGGAAAAAAATCTAAATATCTGACTACAAATTCTAGGATTCTATAGGGTGGACCCATGGCAATTCTAGTGCCATAACTAGGTAGTGTGAAAGAGACTCTAATAACAAAGAATATTGACAATAAATCCCATGTAGTTTTTGAATTCAAGCATTGTCTCTTTTGCCCACAACTCTACCAGCACAGAGTTAAAAGTGGCATTCTGGAATTAGCACTAAGTTGTATCAAATTATTAGCCTTGTTCTCAGAGAAAGCTTTCGGGTGAGGTCTGTTACTTCCAACACAATAAGGAAATAAAGAGGTCGACTTTCTGTCTGTAGCCCATGCTCTGTTTGTGATCTTGCCTGGGGTCAGGAAAATATAAAAGATCATCCAGAAAGCTGAAAGAACAGTAGCAGCCGTTGCTCTTTGTCTTGAGCACCCGAAGGGGATAAACCAATGTTTGGAATACAATCTGGTGCGTGACTTCTCCATGCAATATCTATGCCTTGCCCAGAGTGCTGCGGGCAGGGACAGAGAAAGAAAGAAAGAAAGAAAGAAAGAAAGAACCACAACAAAAGTCTTATGAAATATAGTGGGTGCTTTTTGCTAGTGTGGTGACCAGGGGAGAGAAAACCTGCTGTTCTTGTTTTCAAACTTTGATCAAAAAATAGTAAGCCCTTTCAAAATCATCAGAAATGATGCTCATCAGTATAAAAAAATGAAAGAAGAGATTGAATAGTAGCTATCATTCATGTTTTCTCTAGCTTTGTTAGACATCTCTAGCTTTGCTTATCAGGATACTGAAAACCATATATATCCAAACTGAGAACTATATGCAAACTACACAGCAGAAAGAGCTAGTACGATATAGTCATGGAAATGTTAGACGGGATCTTGCAGATTCCCACTTCAAAACCCAGTTTAGGCCAGTCCTTCTTTCATTTGATCTCTCACAGGCTCACCCACCACACAGGAATGTTATAAGGAGGATTACCAGTTGAGGATCATCCCAGGCCTTGTAGTTTTCATGCCTAAACCTGAGACCTAGGGAAAGCCCCTAGCAATGTCATTAAGCATAGTACATTCACTACAAACCACAATTGCTCACAGTTTGTCATTCAGACATAGACAGAGAGTGAACAATATGTTCCTGTTAGGAAATTAGGAAAGGAACCTTAATTAAAGGGGCTATTCTCAGATCATATTAAAATGAGGGGAATATACAGGCAGCCCTCTGTATCCACAGGTTTGTTTGTTTTTTTATCTACAGATTCAAGCATCCATTGTGGGAAGCAGCAATAATCACAGCCATAAAGTGACAGAGGTCCTTTCCACATGCCCTCAGGTGTATGTGACCAGTCAGAAGCTCACCTAAAAGTCATCTCATGCTCATGGTCTCTCTGTAACTGCTACTGTATTATACTAAAATATAACAAAATATTTGTACCCCAAAATAACACAGGGTATGCAGGGTACGTTAACAAGGCCCTGAGATCTAACATCCTAGTTGTGAAGATGAAAATGGAGAAGAGAAAGGCACATAGGGTTGGTAGTTCAGAGATATCCCAGGCTCTGAGATATCAGTGTGAAAACCTGAAACTTGGGAGCATTCCCTGGTGATGCCACAGGAAGAAGGCAACGGGGATATAGCAATAGCACTTATATTTCTATACCGCTGTATAGTGCTAAGCACTCCTGAAGTGGTTTGCAATATGTTATCCAGTTGCCCCTAACAAGCTGGGTAATCATTTTACCAACCTATAAAAGGATGGAAGGCTGAGTCAACTTGGAGTCCTGCAGGATGAAACTCACAAAATTTGGGCTGTAGTACCAGCACTTAACCACTGTGCCACCAGGGCCTCTAATATCATTAAGCATCAGCCACAGTTGCTGAGAGCATGCCATTAAAATGTTTGAAATCTGCCAAGTCTAACAAATAAAGAAAATACAGAGGAGGGAGAGGGAGAGGCTGCATCCACACTGCAGAAATAATCCAGTTTGACACCAGTCTAACTGCTATGGCTCAATACTATGGAATTCTCAGAATTGTAGTTTGTTGTGGCACCAAAGCTCTCCAACAGGGAAAGCTAAATGCCTCATAAAACTGCAGTTCTCACAGTCCCATAGCATTGAGCCACGGCAGTTAAAATGATGTCAGACTGGATTATTTCTGCAGTGTGGATGCACCCAGAGAGAGAGAGAGAGAGAGAAACTTATCAAGCCAGTGCTTTCACTCTGAGATTCCTCCCTCTCACTGGAGGATAGAAGCCAGGCCCTGAAATCAGGGGATCCTAGAAGACACTTGTATACTACCTTTTGCTGAAGTGTGGAAAGATAGGATACAAATCTAACCAACTAAAGAAAGAAATGTTTACGTTTATAAATATTTTAAAAGTTACAAAAATGCATGCATACATAAACATGTAAATACACTTTAGGGTTCTGGATTGGACCACTTCATACACTGCAGGTGTGTGGGAGGATTCTTGTTTTTCAATGCTGAGGAACACATAAACCTTTCTGAGGGTTTAATGAGTTTAATACCGGCATGCAGTTTTTTTACATGGGGAAAATATATAAAGGAGGGAGGAGAGGAGGGAGAGAAAGATGTTTCTCCTGACTTTGTGCCGAAGTACTGAAGAATTCTTCTGCTTCTGCCTTCCATCTCATTTGGCACAATGTATGGAGTTTTTCGCACAGTTAAAAAAAAAAACAACCCTGGGTTACCTTTCCCAGTTTGAATCCTCTTCTGGGATGTAGCCTGGTATTATCACACCAAAGGAACTCCAAATTTGCCGCCGATGCCAAAGGCCAAGTGCAGCCTAACTACAGCCCAACTCCTTGCACCACTTTTCAAAGCCAGGAAACCCCTGGCTTTGAAAAATGATCACCAAAGCACGACTGGGAGCCGGGCTAAGGCCAGGCTGTATTCAGACAGCAGCATCAGAGGTGAATTTGGAGTTCCTTTAGTGCAATAATACCCGGCTGCATCCCAGAAGACGATTCAAACATGGAAAGGTAACCCGGGGTTTTTTGCTGCATGAAAAACTCCTAAGATATGGCTCAGTATAACTGAGTACTGTATAACTGTACTGAACTTAAAGATATTCAAATCATAGAAGTCCAAGAATCAATTTCTTTTTTGAGAGAAATAGATAAATCCCCTAATCGCTCCAAAACAAAAACAAAAAATCTGAATTCAAGGCACATTTTGAAATTCCTGCTTAGTATAAAGGCACCAGATCTGGTCTGATCTTGAAAGCTGAGCAGGGTCAGCCCTTGTTAGTGCTTGGAGATTGCTAACAAAAACCTGGTGCTGTAGGCAATATTTCAGGTAAAGAATTTGTTAAAACCACCTCTGATTATTCCTTACCTAAGAAAACCTTATGATTTTTGAGCTTAGTACTTATCTTTGTTGTTATCTGCCTTCAAGTCACCTTCAACTTATGGTGATCCTATGAATGTGAGACTTGCAAACTCAGGGCCTTGACTTTCTGGTTTGAGTCTGTCTACCTATAGTATGGTGTCCCTCTTTTCCTGCTGCCTTCCAGCTTACCAAACATCATACTCTTTTCTGGTGTGTCATGGGGGCTTTACAGACCACCCAAAAAGGGCAGTCTGAAGCTTCCTTTATTTGCTGCGGAACTTAGCCGCAGAAGTTAGATCCAGCAGTGGAGCTGCGCAGCAAAAAAGGAGCGAGGAAACCCCACTCCTTTTTAGTGCTACAGTTGCAGCGCAATGTAAGGAAAAGGCGCCATTGGGCACCTTTCTGCCGCCACAACTGCGCTGCTCCATCTAAAAGCTGTGCAGTTGTGGCAGCATGTTTATGCATGCCGTCTAAATGGTGTTACGTGACAACACAGGCATCATCACATGCTAGGGTTAGGGAGAGTGCAAACGCTGCACGCTCCCTAACCCTAATTCCGCAGCACAGATGGCCCTTTTGGGCCATCTGTATCAGGCCATGTTGTCTCATGATATGTCCAAAGTATGACAGCCTCAGTTTAGTCATCTTGACTTCTAGGGAGAGCTTGGGCTTGATTTGTTCTAAGACCCATTCATTTGTCTTTTAACCAGTCCATAGCATCCATAGAACTCTTCTCCAGCACCACATTTCAAATGAGCTGATTTATTTCCTATAAGTATAAAATAAAAAAAAACATTAAGTGTGTTTTCTTCTAGAAATGGGTTTCTAGAATGTGGGGAAACTCCGACAAAGAGAAGGCAGGCAAGAATCTTCACAGTTCAGGATTAATTCTATGTAGGAAAATGTGGATAATTTCTTTGCCCATAAAGTGACATTTTTGTGTAGAAAATAATTTCTGCAGATAAATTGCTGTTGTTTTGCAGGACAAAATGCTGTTTTCCTGTTTTCTGTGCAGCTATCTTGTTTTCTGCATGGAAAATGCTGTTTTTGACAAAAGAAATGTAATTTTTGCACAGAAAATTAATGTTGGTTGTAGGGGGGAGGGGCCCTCCATGTGCAGTTTTTTGCTCAGAATAAAACCCAATATGCAAATATTCTTTGAAAACTGTCATTTTTCAATTGTTTTCTGAGAAAGGAGAAAATGGTTACAATTAGCGCTTGCCTGGAAGAATGATATTCATAAAGCGTCACATGCATATAAACTTCACACCTCTAGTGTGCCACATTCATAACTCTGCCATTGTGGTTGGATTATGGGTGAATGATGTTTTCGCCAGATTTGTAAGTTCACACCAGGAGAGGTTACTTAGTTAAATTGTGTAACCTCTAGACCATCTTAACTGACAACAGAAGTTAACATCTGAGACAAAATGTAGGCCTCTGATTCTAACATTGTCACTTTTTTTCCTCACATATGATTTTTAAGGGATGCAGTGGCTCAGCAGTTAAGATGCCTATTCTGATGATCAGAAGGTCGGAAGGTTGACAGTTTGAGGTCCACTTGCTATATGATGGGGTGAGATGGTTAGTCCCAGCTTCTGCCAACCTAGCAGTTTCAAACAGCACAAATGCAAATACATAAATAGGTAACACTTTGGGGGGAAGGTATCAGTGTTCTGTGCAGTCATGCTGACCATATGATCACAGAGTTGTCTTTGATAACTCTAGTTCTTCAACTTAGTAAGAGAGATGAGCATTGCCTTTTACAGTCGGAAACCTTAACAAAGTGGAAACTTTTACCTTCTTATGATTTTTAACACTGTTGTCTGAGTGAAGAGACCAGTCAAGCTTCAAAAGCTTCTACGATTTATTTTGTGCTTTTTAGTTGGCCTAATAAAGGTAATATGATTTTGCAGATTTTGGATTTTACTGTATTTAGCTGCACGGCCAATAAGGCTACTCCTGAATCAGAAAAGATTTTCACACCGGCACTTACTGTGAGTTATGTGCTGGTAAATCACAGGTAAAACATGCCTGAAGTGTGAGGGTGTGAAAACTGGTCACGCTTCAAAAATGTCAGTGAAATGTCCCCTTGCCTCTACCATCCTCTAATCATTCACAGAGCACCCATTTCCTATTAACACAAACTTCCTGTTAACAAGAAATGGCTTCTCTGTGAACAATTCAAGGATAGTAGGAAATCTTCATAGAATGTGTGTGAAAATCTTCATAGAATCATAGAGTTGGAAGAGAGCTCAAGGGCCATCCAGTTCAACCTCTTTCTGCCATGTAGGAACACATTATCAAGGCACCCCTGACAGATGGTCATCCAGTCTCTCTTTAAAGACCTCTAAAGAAGGAAACTCCACCATACTCTTAGGGAGTGTGTACCACTGTCAAATAGCTTTTCCTAATGTTAAGGTGGAATCTCTTCCTGTAGTTTACATTATTGCTCTGGGTCCTAGTCTCTGGAGCATCAGAAAACAGACTTGCTACATCCTCAATATGACATCCTTTCAAATATTTAAACAGGGCTATCATATCACCTCTTAACCTCCTCTTCTCCAGGCTAAACATACCTAACTCCCTAAGTCTCTCCTCATAGGGCAAAGTCTCAAGACCCTTCACCATTTTCGTCACCTTCCTCCGGACATGCTTCAATTTGTCCTTTTTGAATTGTGGTATCCAGAACTGGACACAATATTCCAGGTAAGGCCTGGCCAAAGCAGGATAGAGTGGTGCTATTATTTCCTTCAATCTAGACACTATACCTCTATGATATGCTTCCTGGGTTTAATTCAATATACTTAACAAAGGGGTTCGACAGACAGGCATCACGGAGCCACCCGTCTTTGACCCAAGTTGGTGCTGCAGCTCTAGGCAGCTTCTTTTTGGTAGTGTGTCAGTGCTGCAGAATGCGGCTGTGCAGCACCGACACTGCCAAAAAGAAGCTGCCTACAGTGGCTTCTTTTTTGCGGCTCCGTAAACAGGAAAGCACACTGCCATGACACCACTTCCTGTGGGTGACATCTGCATGCTGCACAGCACCGGTGTCATCATGACAGCCTCCATGTGGACGGGGCCGAGCCATGATGGCACCACTAGGGCATATTAGGGTTCGGGAGCATGCAGTCACTGAGCGCTCCAAAACCATATTTTTGGCCCCAAGGTGTCACAGAGCACCTGTTTGTACTGGACCAAAGTAGCTGATACAGAATACTGGCCAGGTTTTAAATCTGCAACCCAACTAAAGATCTTGAGGTAAGGCAGGATGTAAAGCAGAACAGAATGCTTTTAAAGGTATTAATTGTGATAATTGTTTCTGATGCTAACCCAGTGCATCTACATTACCACAGCATACATCATTGACTCAAATTGGTTTCTGTGGGCAAACTGACTGGCTGTATCGGCAAGCATCAGGTCTCCCAGGAATTTCATCAAGACCTATTTTTTTTTAAAAAAAAATCAACATTTTACAAAAGATATTCTTTTTACAGCCTATTCATTCAGCCCAGTTTTCAGTTCCCACTGACCTTAGCAGGATTTGAACCAGTGGCCTCCCTACAGCAAAGGTAAATATCCTTCTGAGATCTTTCTAGCAGATATAGATAGATAGATATAATTTTAACCAGTAACTTGTTGCACATCTAAGGCTTTCCTTTCCCTGTCACTTTACATCCCAGAGCTGACATGTGGTTGAACTGATATCCTTTCCTCGTTTCCTTTCTTGTGACTAAATGTCCAGTAGCATTGCATAAAAGAACCCACCGGAAAAGGTCAAGCGAAGTTTCATGCCTGAGGTCTAGGATTACATCAAAGTCTTCAACGTTCATCTGTCCATAACATCAACCCAACCCTTCCTCATTTCAGCCTTACTCAAAGAAAGAGCAACTGTTACTTATCTCTGCCCTATATTCTTACCTCTGGTTTTTGAACCTCCATTTTCTCATGTTATCTCTGCCTGCCCACAGGGATTCCCACGGCGATGCTGGAGTGTTCAGGTTTCTGTTGAATATGAAACTCAGATGCTTATTTGTGAGAGCTCAAGCAACCATCATTCTCTCTCCCCGCAAACTGAAAAGAAATGCAGTATGAATGAACTCCCCAAAAATATGTCCTCTCTGCCCAAAGTATTTATTTATTTATATCCTGCTTTTCTCCCAAAACTAAAACTCAAGGTGCCTTACAATTCAAGAAAGAACAATACAGCTAAAAGCATACAAAAATTGAATATTAAAATGTATTTAAACAATTCACAGTACTAAAACTATTTAAACACACACTTGTTGTTACTTTTATTGCTGTTGTGTGCCTTCAGATCATTTCAAAACTTATGGCAACTCTAAAGCAAACCTATCATAGGGTTTTCTTGGCATGTTTCTTCTGAGGCAGTTTGTCATGGCCAGCCTCTGAGGCTGAGAGAGTGTAACTTGCCCAAGGTCACCCAGTGGGTTTCCATGGCAGAGCTTGGATTCAAACCGTGGTCTCTCAGTGTCATATTTAAAAAGGTTAAGTTGAAGATACTGGACTTTAAAAACTTTGCTACCCATGGAAGAACAGTAAGGAGGGAGCCATTCTGGTACCCCTCAGAAGGTAATTGCAAAGTCAAGGGGCATCAAGAAGAACCTATATTCCATCCCCACCAACCATGCTCACGATACTGGTGGCACTGAGAGAAAGGCCTCTCTTGATGATATTAGGGCCTGGGCAGGATCATACAAGGATATACAGCCTGCCAAATAGCCCGGACCTCAGCCATATAGGGCTCAGAAAAATTACTTCTTTTACTACAGCTTGCAGAATAGATATAGCTATTTAGACCCCTTTAAGAGGGATGGAGCTAGCCTTACTTCCCTTGAAAAACAGTTCTACCATCAGAATGCTGCCACCGAAAAGGTTATGTCTCATGTACTCACAACTTTGTTGTTTTTGTGTGCCTTCAAGTAATTCCTGACTTACGGAGGACCTAGGGCAAACCTATCATGGGTTTTTCTTGGAAAGATTTGTTCAGAGGAAGTTATCCATTACCCTCCCCTGAGGCTGAGAGCATGTGACTTGCCCAAGGTCATCGGGTGGGTTTCATGGTCAGGCTAGAAATCATACCTTGGTCTCCAGAGGCATAGACCAACACTCACAACTGACCCTGTCAAATAATCTACCATCTTCACAACCAGGCCTTAGAGATGGGAAGAGCATTTTTTTAAAAAAAATTCATAATGATTTTAAAATATCTTTCTTGAGTGTCAGAGAACTCTGTTGAGAAGAATCCCAAGCCAATAAGAAATCTTCACATTTTGGGGCTTGTTCTATGCAAAACTCATACATGGTTGTTTTGTGTTCAAAACAGCATTTTCTGTGCAAAATGATATTCTATCCCAAAATAATATTTATGCACAGCAAATGCTCAAAACGACCCTGTGTCAGTTTTGCACAAAACAAGTCCCAAAGTGTGAAAAATTCTTTTTTGTCCGGGATTTTTCTCATTAGGGTTCTCTGTTCCCGCCTCTAAACAAATGCTATTTTCTGTACAAAAATACCAAATGGAAATGTTAGAATCATAGAATAGAATCATAGAATCATAGAAATTTAGAGTTGGAAGAGACCACAAGGGCCATCCAGTCCAACCCCCTGCCGTGCAGGAACTCCCAATCAAACTCCCAATCAAAGAAATGTTGTACAGAACAAGTCTGGAGTTGCAAATACTCACCAAAAACTGCAGTTTTCACAAACTTTCTAGCAGCAAGAATGTTTTTTTTAATTGCTTGATGTTAAAAATTGCTTGTTGCTTCCTCAGTGAATTGGTGAAGAATTACATTACTACTAGAATTTGACTTTTGGCTGACTCAGCAAATATCAAGCTCACTGTTAGCTTCCATGCCAAGAGGGGGAGTGAATCCATATTCTATTTTAGTTCAAATTTTAAGGAGTCATTTTGGGAATAAGGTTTCAGCATCTTTGATAGCTCCTTTAGGGTAGAATTCAGAGACATAGCATTATTAGTCTGGAATATCAGCATGCAAAGGGATCTTGTTGCACCTTTGAGATTAAGGACATTACCAAGCCCCATTCTCGCTGCAATCACATCAGTCAAATATTATTAGAAACATACCAATTACAGAACAGCCATTATCACGCATCTTCAAAATAGTGCAACTGGGGCTGCTTCAGCAATTGCACTCTGTTCCAGACTCCCCTTATCCCACCTCCCTGCCCTACATCCTACCCAGCAGCCCTTTGGGGAATTTTAAAATTTAAATTTAAATGTTTCACCCAATTCCAGAGCTCTGCTACTATGGTTTTAAAGTTTGGGGGGGGGGGTTAAAGAAAAGAAATAGGGGGAAAAATTTAAAGGATATCAGCCAGTTTGGGAATAATGAGGATGGAGGGGAAGAAGGAAACAATGACCGCAAATAATGGCCAAGGAGAAGAAGAAAAAGAAGTTGTTGTGTGCCTTCAAGTCATTTCCAGCTTAAGACATCAATAATAATAATAATAATGATAATAATAATAATAATAATAATAATATATTTATTTGTTTCCTGCCTCTCCCTGTGTTGGATCAAGGCAGGTAACAAGAAGCAAGAACAGCAAAAGAAAAAGAAAAAAAACCAATTCAATGCAATACAGCATAAAAACAATAATCTATAATTTAAAAGCATCAAATTAAAATTCACGATAAAATCGGAAAAATCCGATGGGGGCAATGAGGCAAATGGACTATTAAAAAGTCTGAGGAGATCAGTTAGGGAAGGCCTGCCGGAAGAGATCCATCTTTATTGCCTTCTTGAAGGCCTCCAACAATGTTATATGGCAGATCTCCAAGAATTGGAGTATTCTCCAGGGAGAATCTATCATGGGGTTTTCTTGGCAAGATTGGTTCAGAGGAGATTTCCATTGCCTTCCTCTGAGGCTGAGAGCATGTGACTTGTCCAAGGTCACCAGTGGGTTTCATGGTCAAGCATGAAATTGAACCCTGGTTTCCTGGGCCTCAGTCCAACACTCAAACCACTTCACATGGGGGGGGGGGGTGACTGAGAGCATGCCCATGAGAGCCTGTGACTTGCCCAAGGTCACTCAGTAGGTTTCATGGATGAGCTAGGAATCGAATCGTGGTCTCCAGAGTCAGAGTCCAACACTCAAACCATTCTGACTCTCAAGGGGCTTTTTTGCAGAACAAAAAAATTGGGTCATTTTCCACAAAGTTTCATGAAAATTCCACCACACCACATGCTCCCGCGTGCTGCTTACCTGCTGCCAATATCATGTCTTCTCTGAAGGCCCCTGTTGCAGCCTGTGCCATCAGATAGAGGCACCTATGGCCCTGTGAATGTAGCCAGATGCCCTGTTTCCACTCTTATGGACCACAAGGGGGCATGGAAAGGAGACCCAATGGTGAAGGCAGGTGATGGGTACACAGTGGCAGTGGCTCTATGGCATAGTGGCAGACAGGAATGGAAACACTCACTTATCACCATGAAGGCCCAGGGGTTGATCCAGGTTGGAACCAGTGAAGCCTGTGGTGTTCCCCCCGCCCCTTCCACTCAGACTCTGAAACTGTATCCGTGCTATGCAAATTGTAGAAGTTTGATACCACTTTAGCTGCCATAGCTCCACTCTATAGAATCCTAGCATCTTTTGCTGGCTGCCTGAGGTACTAAGAATTCTATTAGAGACCTCTAGTGCCTGTGTATGAACAACAGTTTACAAAATAACATAGGAGTTTATCACATGGGACGAATTTCTCTCAATTTCAAAAGAAATGGAAGTGAGGCCAGTTCGGAATTGAGTAAATTAGCTAGTTCAGTGAATTTACTTGATTGCATATTGACACTGCATTGCATTCAGAACTGCCCGAAATTGCCTCCCAGTGCCCGAAATGGTGTGTGATTGTTTCTCACGCAATCACGCGAAACCCCACGATTCTGTTCGGAAAGACTTCCCTTTGCCCGAAAATGTGTGTGATCAGCTTTAACGCAATCACGCGAAACCCCATGATTGCATTCAGATTGCCATTGGATTATACTTCCAATTCCCTTCGTGTGATAAACTCCTTAGGAAAAAGAAATGAAGATAATGGGCCCTTTTCATACTATGCAATTAGAGCATGATGATGATGATATGTAAATCATCATCATCATCATCATCATCATCAGTATTGTTATTATTCAGATTTATTTATAAAGCATAGATTTGCCTTTCTCCCAATACAGGGACTCAAGGTGGCACTAATTTTGTGGCTTTAATTCCCATGGTTTCATCTTATTGAAGTCCAATTTAGGGTGGGTTTGATAGATATTTAGAAGCCAACTTGGTGTAGTGGTTGATCATTGGACTAGTATTTTGAAGACCAGCTTTTAAATCTTCGCTTAGCCATAGAAACCCACTGGGTGACATTGGACAAGTCACACATTCTTGGCCTCAGAAAACCACATGATAGGTTTGCTTAGGGTTGCTGTAAGCTGGAAAGTACTTGAAGGCACACATCAGTTACAATTTCAGTATTCAAGGTATCTTGGGAACTATAGTATGGACACTGAACCCTAGAACTCTGTGACTAAGAATTCTATGTCTCTCACCAAACTACAGATTCTGCGATTCTGTGGGCTGGTGCCACAAGAGTTAAAAATGTCTCATAGTACTATACACCGAGATATTAGAGTATGGTTTCTGAGAAGGCTTTGCTTCCAGTCTCTTTACATTTCTGACTTTGCTGGCTTCCCTTTTCTGCCCTCCCCCCTCTCCTTTCTGACCACAAGGCTTCAAACCTTTGAAATTTAAGATCTCCCAGCTGCCCTGCTTTCCGCTTCTGGTGTCTGGATCACCACAGGGGAGAGAGGCCCGCTTTCCCATTGCTGGTGGGAACAACGGCCATGCTCTCAGCTTACCCACGGTCAGGCACAGAGGGCCGAGGGTTTGCAAGCCAACCTTCTCACCCCCATGTCACCCACCGGCCAAAAGAAATCAGGCACTTTTTTACCATCAGAGGCGACAGCAGACAACCTCTGGCATAGCACAGCCCGTGTAAGAGAGACCTAAATAAAACAGGAGGAACCATTGAGTTATTCAACATTTCAGCTCCTGTCTTTGGTCTTTCATTCAGAACCATTCTTTGGCTCTCAAACGCTTTCCGTACACAAGTTCAACACTGTTATTTAACCCTGACAGCTGCCTCCTGGGAGCAATTAAACTCCTTAAGATCTTACCTACATTCCACTAGACGTCTTCTCATTAAACAGTTACTCAGATGTTCCTGAGGCCTAAAACATTAAGATTTAAAGGAAACAACTGACTAGTGCATTCCCCCCCCCCCTCCAGTCCTTCCGAACCCAGTTGTTTGTTTAACATGGATACAGGGAACGCCGGGGTCACAGTGGCAAGAGAAAATGCATTGTCTCGTCCTTCATAAGCAAATTGATCAGGCATTTAATAACAATGTCAACATACCAAGAATCAGGGACAGTAATAAAGATAAATAATGGGTGGTGTGCTGCAGTGGTAAAGTGTGGGACTAGGACTCTAGGGCCCGATGTAGACATGCACTTTGCGGTGCGTTTAGGGCTAAAAACCCCGCCTTTAGGGTTAGGGTGGGCGCAGCATCTACACCCTCCCTAACCCTAAAGCTCCTTTTTGGCGGCGGGTCTTTGCCACGGCTTTTAGACAGCCGGGGCAAAGACCAAGGGAGAAAGGGGCCATGGCGGTGGCCCCTTCCTCCCTTCCGCCCTGCTTCCGCAAGCGGGGTGCAGCGGGCGCCCAGGGCACCCGCTGCACCCCGCTTAGAGGCCATGGGGAACCGGCAGTTTGCCGCTTCTCCGCGGCCTCCAGAAGTGGTGCTATGGGGCCGCTGAGGCTGCCAGTATGGCAGCCTCAGCCCCCTCCCGCTGCGTCTGGAGGCGGGTGGAGATCTCCCCAAAAGGGGTGGTCTAAATCGGCCCTAGGAGACCATGGTTCAAATACCTGCTGAGCCATGGTAACCCATTGGATGATCTTTGGCCAGCTCTACTGTCTCATCTTCAGAGAATAGCCATCACAAATCCTAGATGAACAAATCTTGCCGAGAAAAACCCATGATTACTGTTGTTAACTGCCCTTGACTCATGGCAACGCTATGGATGAGACATCTCCAAGATCCCCTGCCCCCCAGGTCCTGCATGCTCAGATATCTCTGAGTCCATCCATCTGGCATGTGGTCTTCCTCTCTTTCTGCTGGCTTCAACCTTTCCTAGTTGGCATGATGATCTTCTCTAATGATTCATGCCTTCTCATGATGTGGCCAAAGTATGACAGCCTCAATTTGAACATCTTGTCTTCCAGGGAGAGTTCAGGCTTGATCTGTTCTAGAACCCATTTGTTTATCTTCTGAGCCATCCACATTATCCTCAGCACTCTTCTCACTCATCATGGTGTATGATGGAAGGCAAAAGGACTATTTAAAATTGTGGCATTATTTTTGCTAAGATACGTGGCCCCGTCTTTAAAAATATCTTTTAAATTAATTTTAATTAATTAATTAAATTAATAAATTAAATTTAAAAATCAATTCCGGACGTACAAGAATGGTTAATCAAAGTATATGAAACTATGCAGTCAGAAAAATTGATGCAGATAATTCAAAAAAGAGATTTGAAGAACTTTTATACAGATTGGTACCCTTTTACCAAATACTTAAAACTCAATTGGGGAGAAAAGTGGATTTTCAGCCTGAAATGAACGTAGAATACTCTAATAAAATGTTAAAATGAGGAATGTTATAACCAAAAGTCCTTAATTGATTTTTCTTTTGGATAAAAAAAGAATATTCAAGATTTAATACTAGATTCAAAAGGTATGAAAAATGGAATGCAAAAAACAAATAAAGGAGTTTTTTTTTCTTTTTAGTTTAATAAAATACAAAGATTTATGTCTAGGCTGGAAGAACAAAAATAATAAGATTGATCATTCTTAATTTTGCAATTTGTATTGATAAGTATATATAATCTTTTTATATCATTGTAGCATTTGCTTTCAATGTACAAAGATCAGTTTTTGAACCAATAAAAATAATTTTTAAAAATCTTTTAAATTCTATGAAAATTCTTAGAGATATTTCACTTTTGTGCGACT
This sequence comes from Urosaurus nigricauda, assembly GCA_034509955.1. Lineage (NCBI taxonomy): Eukaryota > Metazoa > Chordata > Lepidosauria > Squamata > Phrynosomatidae > Urosaurus > Urosaurus nigricauda. The sequence continues at coordinate 370,107,943 of JAOEGL010000001.1, forward strand.
TTCTAAATTTACATTGTTGAGACTGCCCCCAGTTTTGGTGCATTCATAAGAATATAATGATGGGTGGGTGTGCTGTGATGGTAGAGGGTGGGACTCTAGGAGACCAGGGTTTAAATACCTGCTGAGCCTGAAAAAATGCAAGAATTTCCCCAAGCTTGGAAAAGTTACTTTTTCACTATAAAACCCAGAATCCCTTTACCACCACAGCTGCTGAAGAGGGAGTTGTAGTCCCAAAAGGTCACGGAGCATAAACCATCATTGTACACTTTCCCCATATTCTGTTGGATGCATGGAGATGAGGAGAGGGGCAGCAAGTGTACAATGGTTAGAGCCATTGGGTGGGATTCCCCCCATGCTCTTTCCATAGGTTCTTTCCATGGGAAAATGGTGAGACTAAACAAGCAAATTTATTCTCAAGCTGGTACATAGTACAGGAGTAGAAATCTGGAATTATGGAAGGACTGGGGAGGGGAGGAAAGTTCTCATAAATGTGAGCAAACATTGAAGATGGTTAAGTTAGCATCCTTTGTATAAACTGGAAAATCAAAATGACCTCTGCTAGAGGTCTGCCTGCCCTTTGTGTTCAGGGAAAAAAAGAACGTTGCTAAGTAGACTCTCTTCTTTACCCTCAAGCACCTTCTTTAATTGTCTTTGAGTAAGAGCAAATCTCCGTGCCTCTTAATATCAAGTTTCATTAACTTAATCGTGATGTGATATCATGAAATAATATTTACTGCTCTCCAATAATTTATGTAAATAACTTCCCCTTTCACCCCAGCTCTCCAGGATGACAGGTGATTCACAGTGGCTTCGCACCATCCAGCAGCCCATCTCCCAGAACTCACCCTGTCCTGTTGTGGCTACATGGAATCAAAAAGCCACATTTATCAGTCTATAGAGTGAGAAGGAAGGGAAAGTTAAGAGAGAAATGAAAGAAAGGCAGCATAGACAGGTGTTCCCACATTACATCAGTGTTGTATAACAGTAGTGCATTGGAACAGCAATTGGGAGATCCAGATTCAAGTCTCCACTGAGTCATGGAATCCAAAGATAGGTCTTGGGCTGGTCTCTCTTTTTCTCTCTGAATGACCTACCTCACAGGGTTGCTGTGAAAACCAAGTTAGGATGAGCCATGTACACCACCAGCTCACTGCAAAAACAGCACAATACAAACACAGCTATTAAATAATGAAGTAAGAATGATCTCCTTACCATTCCTTGATGCAACATGTAGGATAGCAATCCGAAATTTTCCACATGCTTGAAGTGTTGCCATACTGTGCATCACCTGACATGTCCTTGGCATCCAGAGGATCCCAGGTTATGTCTCAGGCTGAAAGGATCTTAGGTAACAGATGAGGGATCACAGCTTTCTCAGACACACCTTGGAAATGCACTCCTGGCCATGGTGGCTGCAGAGTTTCTGGGAGATGTCATACAAAACAGTTATTTTTCAAAGCTATCGTCTTTGTCTTGAATATTAGAGGGCTGCCTAGTAGAGCTCCAAGAAACAAAGGACCAGAATCCTCTTTTTACCCACAGTGAGAGTACACCCACTGAATCAATGGGATTTATCTATTTGTTGATTTACAGACTATGGTCAATGGGGCTAGTGACTGTTGCTGTTATTGTTGTTAATGGCCTTTGAGTTGACCCCAACTCATGGTGACACTGTGGATAAGACATCTCCAAGATCCTCTGTCTTCCACTGCTCTGATTAGAGTCTGTAGATCCATACCTGCAACCTTCTTAATTGAGTCCATCCATCTAGCATGTGGTCTTCCTTTTTTTTTCTGTTTCATGGAATCATAGAATCATAGAATCATAGAGTTGGAAGAGACCACAAGGGCCATCCAGTCCAACCCCTGACATGCAGGAACTCCCAGTCAAAGCATCCCCGACAGATGGCCATCCAGCCTCTGTTTAAAGATCTCCAAAGAAGGAGACTCCACCACACTTCAAAGGAGTGTGTTCCATTGTCAAACAGCCCTTACTGTCAGGAAGTTCCTCCTAATACTGAGGTGGAATCTCTTTTCCTGGAGCTTGCATCCATTGTTCCAAGTCCTGTTCTCTGGAGTAGCAGAAAACAAGCTTGCTCCCTCCTCAATGTGACATCCCTTAAAGTATTTAAACAGGGCTATCATATCACCTCACAGTATTCCAGGTGGGGCCTGACCAAAGCAGAATAGAGTGGAACTATTACTTCCCTTGATCTAGACACTATACTTCTATTGATGCAGCCTAAAATTGCATTGGCCTTTTTAGATGCTGCATTGCACTGTTGACTCATGTTCAACTTGTGGTCTGCTTGGACTCCTACATCCCTTTTACACGTAGTCTCGTTCAGCCAGGTGTCCCCCATCCCATATCTGTGCATTTCATTTTTCCACCCTAAGTGCAGAACCATACATTTCTCTTTATTGAATTTCATTTTGTTAGCTTTGGCCCAGTTTTCTAGTCTATTCAGGTCATTTTGAATTTTGATCCTGTCCTTTGGGGTATTAGCTGCTCCTTCTAATTTGGTGTCATCTGCAAATTTGATAACTAGGCCCCCAATACTGTCATCCAAGTCATTAATAAAGATATTTATTAATAAATTATTAATAATTAATAAAGATATTGAGTTCAAGACCAGCAAAGGGCTGAAGCTTGACTCAGGCTTGCATCCTTCCGAGGTCGCTAAAATGAGTACCCAGATTGTTGGGGGCAAATAGCTTACAATTGTAAATGAAGCTGTTTGTTTAACAAATTGTAAGCCGCTCTGATAGTCTTGGCTGAAGAGCGGGGTATAAATAAAACATTATTATTATTATTATTATTATTATTATTATTATTTTGAATAGCACTGGGCCCAGGACAGAACCCTGTGGCACCCCACTTGTCACTTCTCTCCAGGATGAAAAGGAACGATTGTTGAGCACCCTTTGAGTTCGGCCTGTCAACCAGTTACATATCCATGTAATAGTTATCTTGTCTAGCCCACATTTTACAAGCTTGTTTGCAAGAATGTCATGGGGAACCTTGTCAAAGGCCTTACTGAAATCAAGATATACTACCAAGCTGGTAATTTTATCAAAAAAGGAGATCAGATTTGTCTGACATGACTTAGAATCATAGAATCATAGAAATTTAGAGTTGGAAGAGACCACAAGGGCCATCCAGTCCAACCCCCTGCTGTGCAGGAACTCCCAATCAAAGCATACCCGACAGATGGCCATCCAGCCTCTGCTGTTTCTCTGAAACCCATGTTGACTTTCCGTGATTATGAAGTTATCTTCTAGATATTCACAGACTCTCTGTTTAATGATCTGCTCCAGAATCTTTCCTGGTATTGATGTCAGACTAACTGGACGATAATTGTTGGGATCCTCTTTTTTTTCCTTTTTGAAGTTGGGGACAACGCTTACCCTCCTCCAGTCTGCTGGGACTTCTCCTGTTCTCCATCAGTTCTCAAAGATTATTGCCAATGGTTCCGATATTACATTTGCCAGTTCTTTTAATACCCTTGGATGTAGTTCATCTGGTCCTGGAGACTTATATTCATTTAGATTAACCAGGTATTCCTGTACTATCTCTTTACTTATTCTGTACTGAAATTCCCCTAGTCTGTCTTCTGCTCCATTATTTTTAGGTTGAGCACCCTTTGCCTTTTTTGAGAAGACTGAAGCAAATAAAGTGTTGAATAATTCTGCCTTTTCTCTGTTTGCCATCTTCTGTACGCAGTGGTCCAACTGTTTCCTTCTTCTTCCTTTTGTTGCGGACATACCCAAAAAAAGCCTTTTTTATTGTTCTTAACCTCTCTAGCAAGCTTGAGTTCATTTCCTTCCACCTTTCCTGGGACTGTTGACTTTTCTAAAGAGTTGTTCCTTCTCATGATGTGGGCAATGTACGACAGCCTCAAGTTTGATCATCTTGGCCCCCATGGAGATTTCAGGCTTAATCTGTTCAAGGACCCATCTTTTTGTCTTTTTGGCCACCCAGTACTTTTCTCCAGCTCCACATCTCAGATTAATTGATTTTCTTCTTGTCTGTTTTCTTCACTGTGCAACTCTTGCAACCATACATGGTGATGTAGAATACAGTCGCTTAGACATTTTTTAACTTTGGCGCTCAGTTATACATCTTTACTCTTTACTGTCTTGCATAGCTGACCTTCCCGTTCTTAGTTTTCTGCTTGCACTCAGGGAATCTGAGGTTTTGTCTACACAAGGCCAGGATACTCCAGGAATACAAAAGTATTATGGCCCTGGGAGTGCCCTGACTCCCCCAGTTACTAGGGGACCTCCATTCCAACACCAGTTGGCTGTTCGTATGTATGTCATCTGTGCTACCCAGTGCTGACACAGCCACCACCCTTGCAATATGTTGCTTTGCTCCTGAGCTCAGAACAAAGCATTAAACCTTGATCACATGGCTGGGTACCTCATTCTGACCTTAGATCAAGTGACTGTGCCAGGTGACACAGCAGGACACATTTTAAACAAACACCTGGCATTGAAACAGAAGGATCCAGATCTTCTAGGCAGTTCCGAAACAATTTCTGGATCTGGTGACATCCGGTGACGGAAGTGAGCGATGCTTGGCAGCAGCAACTGTGCCAGGTGACACAAAAGGACATATTTTAAACAGCCACCTGGCATTGAAACAGAGGGATCCAGATCTTCCAGGCAGTTCTGGAACAATTTCTGGATCTAATTTCTGTTTTAAGAAGGGCATACCCCATGTTTGGTGGTGAGCGGGCTGGTTGTCATCCAGATTGTTCACACCAGACTCAGGGATTGAGTGCTGTGTCATCCTGACTTCCCACTGAGAATATTGGGGGGGGGGGGGGAGTATGAGAGGCCATTTTATTTGGCCCTTTGGGTGACAGATAAATGTGAGTACAGACTGTACCATTTCACACTGGATGGGAAGCACAAGAACTGTTCCTACATGTTTCTCTTATAAAGGGATGTCCCTTATCTGAGGCCCAGAATGCTTCTCCCTTATCAGATTGGCAGCTGTCCCTCATTATGAGGGATTTTCCATATTTAAGGGCTGGGAAGCTTTATATAGACTGAACAAGATGCCAAACACACACACACATATTTTGGGGTGTGGGCCCTTCGTAAAGAAAGAACTGTGTGCACCAAGTAATTTATAAATATGGATTATATATTAATTTTTTAGAAAAACACATGGCTATGTTAACTGAAATCAACTGATATTTAGATAGAACACAAACTTGTTAATAGCTCTTCCTGATTGTCAATCTTCCATGTCATGAATTTCAACTATCTCTTATAGCAATTTTAAAAACCTGGTAATACTACCTACATGGAAATGTGGGCTAGGCTAGACATGGAGACCTGTCACACTGCAGAAATAAAGCCATTTGATAGCACTTTAACTGCCATAGCTCCATTCCATGGAATCCTGGGATTTATATTTTGGTGAAGTATTCAGCCTGATGCCTCACCAAACTGCAGATCCCAGGATTTGGTAGGATTTGCAACCGTTAAAGTGGTGTCAGACTGCTTTATTTCAGCAGTGTGGATACACCTATGGTTTCGTTATCTCAAAGTCAGCTCTGACAGGCTTCTGCTAGAGAGTTTCCCCAAATCTATCAGGGGAATAAACTAGGGCTGTGTAGCAAAGAATTCTTATTACATCCCCAAAATACAAATATTCCATAGAGGATTTCACACAGGATTCCATAGGACAGAGCTGTGACAATTAAACTGGTATCAAACTGCTATAACTGTGTCATATAGATGCTCAGTCTACTGTCCAGTGTTATTGGTTTATGAGCACTTTAAGGACCACTGCTATCCCTTCTTAAACTTTAAGCCAGATTAAGACTGGTGAATCAGGGAACTATCATTTATGAAGTAGACCACATGGCCATCCTATCCAAGATACCTACCATTAGATCCACGCTCTACCATTTTCCACCTGATTGTTAGAGCTTCGACAGACTGACATCAAAGGCTGGCAACGGAGTGGAGTGGGGGCATGGTGTCCACATGATGCATGCCCCATGCTGGTGTGACACCACGTGCCCCACCACAAGGCAGGCAGTGTCACGGCACTCCTCTGGTGCTGCATCCAGATGACGCAGCACCAAAGGAGTGCCGAGAAGCTGTGGCACCAGTGGCTATGGCAGCCTTTCGGTGCTGAAAATTTGCCCCAATCCTTACAGGCATTCTGTTCAGCCCGTTAGTGTCCTTCTTGTACAAAGTCTTTTGATACAGAGATGAAAGACAAAGGGTGTCCCAGAAGTGAAACCTATTCCCTGTGATGTGGGTTCTAGTGATGTCACAACACTGAGCCTCCAAGATCCTGGTGATCAACCACAGCTGCATAGAGTATGCCATCCAAATAAAAAGCACTAAGGCTGCATCCACACTGCAGAAATAATCCAGCGTGACACCACTATAACTGTCATGACTCAACGCTATAGAATTCTGGGAATTGTAGTTTTTAAAGACATTTAGCCTTCTCTGTCAGAACGCAACAAACTACAGTGCCCAGAATTCCATAGCAGTTAAAATGGTATCAAACTGGATTATTTCTGCAGTGTAGATGCAGCCTGAGTCTAAACAATTAGGAACACAAACACTATTTTCAAGGAAGTGCTCACTACCTAAAAATTTCACCCTGAGGAATGGAGAAGCGAGTCCAAGCCCTGGGACCTGGCAACCCTACCTGATGTAATGGTATTGCATCAGGGGTGTGGGAATGCCATTTCTCATTAGGCCTTTCCCTTAGCCAGTCTGGCGGCATGTAGCATCAGATTTGAACCTGTGGTCACTGCCAAATCATTCTGTGATGATATGGTTTAATCCACACACGGGGGCCCTTAGGTCAGGGCCTCCCGTTTTAATTTACAGCTTCTGTTCCACTTTGAATTCAAAGTATGTTAGCTTGTTTTCTAATGTGCTTCAGGAGGATTTTCCCTTCAAACTAAGATTGCTTGAGAGACAGTGAAAAAATTATGATTACATCACCTCCTTTCTTTGCCTTCGGCAGCTTTGGGCTATCAAGTTTCTCCCAGATTGGCTAATCTGTTGGCTCTTATGCGAAATGGGCCCATCAGTGCAGTGCACCTCTCAAAAAAATCCCAGGAGATGTAAGGTCCTACTTACCCGGGATGACCCTGTCCCCCATCTTGAAAGCAAAGCCAAGAAACCAATGGCATGTATTTATATCCATATGGATTATAGCCCTACAATCTCATGATGTATGCTAAACGTGAAAGCTTTACTGTGCTGCACATTGCTCTGGTTCTAAGGATGAACAGTAGATCCAAGTCATTATACTTTGTAAATTCTAGTCATCTCCTGTTAGCTTGCTGATCAAAGGCAAGAGGGTTTTAACTTTGGTTTGGCTTGGTTTGCAAAGTCTGTTCTCAAGATCTGACAGAATAATTACGCTGGAGGTCCAGATATATGGCACCATGAAGGAGCTTCTCTGTAGATCCCTGAAGCCAATCAGTAGCCATTGGGGTAGAGTCTTGGAACTACACTGGGGCATCCATTTTGCAGCCTGGGGGAGGCATTGCATAAGGTGATACTGGAAACCTCCTTGTAAAATATCCCTAAAAGTACTTAATACGAATATAAATTCTGGTTACATCGGCATAAGCCATTAAGAGGATTCCAAGCAATCAACGTAATGAGTAACTTGTTCCAGTTCATAGCATTCAAAGTATTATTGTTGTAGTTGCTGCTGCTGCTGCTATATCTGTTCCTATTACTATTATCATTGCTCTTGTTGTTGTTATTGTTAACTGCCCTCAAATTGACTTTGACTCATGGTGACTCTGAAGATTTTCAGACCAGTGCTTACCATGGGGTAAGTGCTGGTAAAACACCACTAAAATGTTTAGGAAGCGTTTGTGTCTGAAAGACTGATGTGAATCCTAAAAGTCAGGGAATCGTCCTCTTGCCTCCAGAGTCCCTGAATCATTTGGGGAGCAGCAATTTCCTATGTTGTTCAGAGTTATATCTTTGCACTTTTCCAGTTCTTTCACAACTGCCCTTCCCAGTCCCTGTCTTCTGATTTCATGGCTGCAGTCTCCATTCTGATCAATATTTGATCCAAAGTATGGGAACCCTTTGACTATTTCAATTTTCTCATTATCTAGGATTAATTTTTGTAGATCTTCCATGATCATTATTTTTGTTTTATTATTTACTTAGTAAGTTATTATACTTTCCTCCTTGACCTTCGTCAACAATTGTTCCATGTCCTTTTTTGTTTTTGTTTTTTTGCTAGTATTATTGTGCCATTTGTATCTTAGGTTGTTAATGTTCTTTCCCCCAATCTTCACTCTCCTCCTGTCCCTGAGTCTCACCCTGCTCTGTATAGTATTTCTGCATACAGGCTGAATAAATCGGGGTGATAGCATGCAGCTCTGCCTGGCCCCTTTGCCAACCGGGAACCATTCTGTTTCTTCGTGTTCAGTTCTGACAGCAGCCTCCTGTCCTGAGTACAGGTTATGCATCAAGACAATCAGGTGTACTGACACATCCATTCCTTGACACATCCATTCCTCTAAGAACAAATCATAGCTTTTTCTGATCTACACAGCCAAAGGCTTTGCTATAGTCAATAAAGCACATGTAGATTTTCTTTTGGAATTCCATTATCCATCCTATGTTTGCAATGTGATCCCTAGCGCCTCTTCCTTTTCTGAATCCAGCTTGCACCTCTGGGATTTCTTCTTATACAGTAGGAGTCTTTGTTGTAGAATTTTGAGCATGATTTTGGTTGCATAGTTACTGCAATCTTTTGTGTATCCTTTTTTGTGGATGGGAATGTATACTGATCGCTTCCATTATGTGGACCACTACTTTATTTTTCATATGTTTTGGCAAATTTTGGTTAGAACTATATTTGAATCTGTCGCTATGGATTCTAACAATTCAAATGATATGTCATCTGTTCCTGGTGATTTATTCTTCCAGTTGCTTTGAGTGTGGCTTTTACTTCTCTTTCCAAAATTTGTGGTTCATCTTTGTAAGATTCTTCTTCCCTTGTGTCATTCAATCTCTCACGTGTATTTTCCCTATCAGTGTTTGTTTTTTAAAAAATTTATTTGTGGTACTGTATTATGTTCCTCTTCTGATTGCAGAGCATCCCCACCTTTGGTTTAAATTTCTATTTGATTTCTGGGATCTTGAAAAACAGGTCTCTTGTCTTTCCTTTTTTGTTGTCTGCTTCTAATTCTGTGCATTGATCATATATCCCCACCTTTTGCCCAATATTGGGACTCAAGGCAGCCCACAAATGAAAACAAACATAACAGATTGGATTCAGAGATTTTGGTCCAAAACACACTGCAGAAATAATCCAGTTTGAAACCACTTTAACTGCCCGGGCTCAATGCTATCGAATTCTAGGAATTGTAGTTTTGTGAGACATTTAGTTTTCTCTGGCAGAGAGCTCTGGTGCCAAACTACCAGGATTCCCTAGCACTGAGCCAAGGCAGTTAAAGTGGTATAAAACTGGATTGTTTCTGCAGTATGTTTTGGACCATAGCCATGTTAGCCTGGAATTTCATTAAGCAGAAGGATCTTGTGGCACCTTTGAGACTATGGGGCTGTAGAAACTGCCGCTCCTTTTACAGCCAAATAAGGCCCCTCCAGCCACCCCTTTTACAGCCAAATAAAGCATGCAGCAACCGCACACCACAGCCCTGATCTGGCCATTGCAGGTCATGAAAAGGAGCTGCAAAAAGTGGCTTTCTTGCACCCTGCAAAGGGCACAATAGCCATGATGTCGTGGCTTTACGAAGCTCCTTTGGCATTGCATCTCTTTTTGCCAGTCTGTACCAGCACTAAGTTTACTTCCTCAGATGCATGGAGTGAATGGTGCCCAGGAAAGACCTTTATAAGCAAACTGTATAAATAGCCATAGAAATGCAAAACTTGGAAGTATGGAGATGTCACCCCAGCCCCATGATGATCATCATGGCCAGTTTATCACATCTCCTTTTGGTTCTCAGCCTGCACCCACCACATTCTAAAATTCCTTTCACCATTCATATATTCTTCCACCCACCTGGCCTTAGGCAACATCTTCCCTCCTGCCTTTGTCCCTCAACATCCATAGTTAAAATTGAACTTGTCACCTCATCACCATAGCCACAAGGTTTGCATTGTAGGTATACATTGCCACCTCATTTCCTGACCACAACGCTGACTATTCATATGGTCTGATTATAGAGGTCTTTCCTGTACACCAGTTCACTCTATACATCTGAGGAAGTACACCTAGTCTAAGAAAGCTTATGCTACAACCTCTTTTGCACAATTAGTTTCAAAAGTGCTGACTTCCTGACCAGAGTAGACCCATTGAATCAATAGAATTTGCCTATGTACTGACTCATGTCAATAATTGGTTCAATAAGGGCGCATTCACATTAGCGTTTTTGTAGCGAGGATATACAAGGAGATTCGATGTTGTGATTCCAAATCAAAGTTCCCGTTACATTTGCTCCTATCGAATATCTTCTGTGCAATTTAACCCTGTTGGCATTCACAATATCGTAAGTATCGATGTAAAATGGAGCATTTATATCGAACATGTTTGATTGTTCTGTTTTCTTTTGAAACTGTCAATCAAATGATACACATCTGCATCACTCTGCTTCCACTGTCGTAGCTGATGATGTGACTCTGCATCCACAATAATATGGTGCTTTGCCAACAAAGAGGGAGAGGTCTATGGACCACAGGTGGGAGGGCAAAACCCCAGGTGAGGTGGGATGTTCCACCCCTCTGTATGTAACCCCTCCCCTGCCAGTCTTGGAGGATGGCAATGGCAAGCCTTTCTGAAGAACCCTTGTCAAGAAGCCCCTGCAATTGGTTTGCCTTGGAGGGAGTCACACTGTCTGAACCTTGGAGGATGGCAATGGCAATCCCCTATGAACAACCCTTGCCAAGAAACCCATGTGATAGGTTCACTTTGGGGAAAGTCACACTGTCTCAGCCTCAGAGGATGGTGATTGCAAGCCCCTCTGAAGAACCCTTGCCAAGAAACCCCTGGGAAATACCATGGAAGCCACGTAAATGCTACAGTGCACAGAAACTTTTAATAAAATACACACAAGCTGCACCATGTTCCCAAAAGAAACCCCTCCTTGACTTTGGTGACATCTGGGCATCTGGCATCAGTGCACCAGCACATGAGGAAAATAGCTGTGCTGTGGTTTAAGGGGACCACTTGACAGCATGAGAAATTTGAATCTACTGGATTTAAAGAACAGGTATCTTCACCCACCAATCATGAGTGCCGAGAGGGGGGAAAATAATGGTGATTTGCCACCAAGTCAAGACCTGCGGGATGGGATGGGTATGTTCCACCCCTCTGCCCACCCTCTGCCCATTACTCCTCCCTCTTGGGTGCCCCGAATGGGGTGGCAGTGCATTCCCATTGGCAGCTCCCTAAAAAAATCCCAGTGCTTTTGAAAAGAAAATGCCTCAGTTTCAAAAGCACCAGGTTAAGGGAGATTTGTGGCAGCCTGCCTGAAATTTGGGTCAGGGAAAACCAGCGCAAGTATGACTGACCCCCTTTTCAACCAGTTTCCAAACTGGTTTATAATGTAGTGTGAATGCATCCTTAGTCTACTTTAGTTGGGAACTAATGAATAGGATCCTGGCCAACATATTTAAAAGATGCAATTTATTGTTGTTGTTGTCTCTCTTCAAGTTTTTCCTGACTTCTGATTACCTTAAGACAAACCTAACATGGGATTTTCTTGGCAAGATTTGTTCAGAAGGGGTTTGCCATTGTCTTCCTATGAGACTGAGAAAGTGTGACTTGCTCAAGGTCACCCAGAGAATAGGGAGAATTTGTGAATTTGAGCCCTATTCTCCAGAGTCATAGTCAAATGCTCAAACCACTAAACCATGCTGGCTAAACATCAAAATGTAACTAAGGCCCAGTACACACGGCCTGGAAGCGGAGTGCTGGTGCCAATTCTAGGGTTCCAGAGTGTGCAGCAACCACATGATCCCAAACCCTAGTCCGTATGGATGCCATCATCATGGTGACCTCCTGTCCACACAGGGACCACCATGATGATGCTGCTGCCATGCAGCATCCAGATGTCAATGGCAGGAAGTGGTGTCATGGTGGCTCCCCTTCCTGTTTGCGATGCCGCAAAAAAGAAGCCACTCTAGGCAGTTTCTTTTTGGCGGCACATCTGCAGGGCATACAGATGCGGGGTACAAATGGGCAGCACAGAGCCGCCCGTCTGTACAGCCCCTAAAATACCAATAGCCTATTCCTTTAAATAATAAAAAAGCTGTTTAAAAACAGTACAATTAAAAACAGTGTAGCACCTTATTTAAAAGCCCCGTCAAAACATTCAGTTCTGAAAAACCTAATGGATTTCCTTTTTAAAAGTCTTTGCCTGCTGACCGAAGGACAGCAAGTGAGATGGGTAGCTTTTAGATTCTCTGGGAAGGATGTTCCAGAACTGAGGGATAGCCATCAAGCAGACCCAAAATGTTTATTTTTGTAGGCATTTTGAAAGAAATTTTTCACCTTTGAAGAAAACTTATCTTCTGCCAATCCTAAGGTTGTTGTTGTGTTTTCATTGTGTTTACAATGAAAAGGCATCAAGAAATGAAACTATTAAAGAAATGGGCTGCACTTCAAACAAGTGGCAACAAGTGATAACTATGCTGAAATGATGACACGAATCATAGAAATTTATTTATTTATTTATTATTTTCATCACTTTTCAAGCTCTGGAAGTGGACAAGGCTTGATCTCCTCACCCGACAGTCTAACTAAATGTGTGACAGTCACAGTAGCATAGCTGTGCCTTTGTTCACCCCCTGGAGCAAGGAGTTGTGTGACTCGCAACATCTTTCTGAGTCAAAGTGCCTCCTGGCGCTACTGCCGTTTTTACACCACTCCTTTCCCAGGGCCTGGCCCTCAGTCACAACCTAGAACCAGGTGTCTAATTACAACCAGAAACTTAATTGTAAAAAAGGAACAATTGCTTGGGGCAGAGAGATTCCCGAGCAGCAGACTCATCCCATCAACTATGAAGGACAAACACAACAATAGGGAGCACATGTTTCCCATGAAGAAGGTCCCAGGTTTAGTTATTAGCCATCTCTGCCTGAAACCCTGGACACTCATCACTGTCTGGACCCTGGACAGAAAACTGAGGAGTGGCATGATGAAATATCTATACGGCTGTCTCAGTGAGGAGAGTGCAAGTTTGTTATCTGCTACCCCAGAGGGCAGGACCTGGGGTGCATCTACACTGTAGGGGTTTGACACCAGTTTAAGTGCTGTTGCTCCATCCTATGGAATTGTGGGGATTATAGTGTTATCATTTTAGCCTTCTCTGCCAAAGAATGATAGTGGCTCATCAAACAACAAATCCCTGTAGGATGGAGTCTTGGCAGTTAAAGTGGTGTCAAATGTCATTATTTCTACAATGTAGATGCACCTAGAATCAGAATTATAGAATCGTAGAATTGAAAGAGATCTCATGGACCATCCAGTCCAACCCCGCCATAAAGGAACTCAAAATCAAACACCCCTGACAGATAGCCACCCAGCCTCTGTTTAAAGACCTCCAAAGAAGGAGACTCCTCCATTCTCTGAGGGAGTATGTTCCACTGTCAAACAGCTTTTACTTTCAGGAGGGTCTTCATAATGTTGAGGTGGAACCTCTTTTCCTGTAGACCTCTTGTCTAATAGTTTTAAGTTACAAGATGATAGACTTCAGTTGCACATTAGAAGAAACTTCTTGACAGTAAGATTTAACCATAAAAATCAGCAGGAGAACCAATTTTCAGTAGCATCATGAGGGGGGGTGCAGGGAGTGCAGATTGTGCTGAGTGACACCCAAGAAGGGGGGTGACACGCAGTCAGCCTCCTGCACCAACCCTCACACTCCATTCCCTGCTCCATAAACATGGGGAATGGAGCGTGCACAGGACATGAAGCAGTGCCTATTGGGGGCATGGAACAGTGTATGTAGAGCAGAGCATGCAGTGGTTGGACACCCCATGCAAGAATGCCACTGCACCCCAGTCCCATCCTTTTCCGGCACAGGGAGAGGCAGCACGTGCCATTTCTGGCACAAATGGAAGCCCCACCCCCTGAAAATCCCACTCACCGGAAGCCCCACCCATTCCTCCCACTCCCAGAAGCCACATCCCCACTAGACATCCCCTACACACCATGTGACACCTGGTGCAGGAACACCGCTGCCTAAAGTGTCAGCAAGGTTTTGTTCTCTGGATAACTTCAAAAAGAGTCTAGATGTGCTGGGGAAGCTCTAGGTGGATTTCCCACACTATGGAGTTGTCTAAACTGGCCAGGATGTTGCAGAGGCAGCCTGGAGTATCCTGGCACCATAGCTGCCCCAACCTGCCCCCGTTACCTGTTCCCGTAGTACAGCAGCTGTCTGCACAAGCATCTTCCTGGGGCTTCCAGTACATCTGCCATCTCTACAGGTCTCTCATGTCTGAGGTCAGAACAAGGCACCCAGTTATGTTCATAAGCTGGGTGCCCTGTTCTGACCTGAGAATGAGGTCATTCTTCCCAGAAGATCTGGAGCAACAGATGGGTTTTTAAACCTGTTGTCATCTTGTTTTGCCCCAGTGCTGGCCAGACACCAGCCAAACTGCTTGCACTAGCACTGGAGTTTGAGCCATGTGTCCCTCAAATAAGATAATGCCATAATGGGGGATGAATGAGCCTTTGGCCCATGCAGACAAGGCCTAAGTGGAGGCTTGGACTCAATGGCCTTCCAGCCTTTATGATTCTATAATTCTATATCAGTTTTCTCTTAATTTTATCACTTTATTTTTTATTATTCTGATGGGGATGGGTCAAATATAGCCCTTTACTGTGGACTCAGAAGAAAATAACAATCGCTGGAATCCTATTTATTAGTCCCAGATAAAATAGACACATTGAATCAATTATTGGATAGTGAGTCAACACATCTATCTGGGACTAACACTAGGATTTAGCCCAATGTGTTCTATAGATTGCATTCCCAGGTAAATATGGATACAACTGCTGCCCTACAGCCCAAAGAAACTTGTTCCTGTCCTCCCTAGCTCTTAAATTCTCATATATTTTCATCCTCAGACTTTTTATTTAGTTGCCACATTTCTATTTTCTATCACTGCAGGGTCAGCCCATAGTACAACCAGGGAGTAGAGACACAGCAACCCAAAATTGTCACTCCTCTGCTTGGACCATGAAACACTAGCTTACAAATGTCAGAATTCAGCTTTTGAGTTACCTTGAAATGTGATGGGTGAGTTGGTGTGTGGGTTGGTGTGTTGTTGTTGTTGTTGTTTTATTCAGGTTCAAATTATTCAGATTCATCCCAAGATGGAAGTCCAGCCTCATTACACCCCCTAGCCCTAGCTTAGCTATTGCATAGCAGACATGACTGTTGCACTGCTCCAATGAGGTCACAGGCAATAAAAAAAATTCTCATACGATTTCAAAACTGCACATCAGCATTTCACTCACATTTATCTCAGAGCTCTCAAGGTTTCTTTTGTTTTTCTTGGCAGTTCTTTATTTTATTTTGCACACACATACACACACAGAGTTTCACTGCTACTACCCAAACAACAAGGATGTGAAAATGTAATACGTGCCGAGTATCCCAGGTGCCTCCGGGCTTTTCTACCACCTACACAGATAATTACCCCTAGATTGAGAGTTTGGCTAGCAGAGACTTGAAGAAGACCAACTGGCAAAAGCTTTGACACATCAAACGGAATGAACAAGGCGTGGTTACCTTTACCCGCACTCTGTATCAGGAACTGTGGGAGCAACACAATGGAGTTTTATGGATCTGCTTCTCGTGATAACCATCTTGATTTAGCGTGTCTCATCCAGGTGGATTTCAAACAAGTTGTATGAAAGTCAGCCCCACTCTGCTAATACAAAACCAGGTCATGTCAAGGATAAGAACTGATGGAGACAGAGTTGAACAGCCAATATGCCTTCTCTCTTCAAGAAACCAAACTCAATTTACTGAAGGCTCAGAGAATTGTCTGTGTTTCACAGAGTCTTTAGGATGAGGGCTAGAATCCTATTGATGTCTTATGCATATTGGGAAATGTGTGAGAGAGTAATGGATCTTTCAAGCAAAGTAATCAAAGGAGCAAGGCAGAAGCTGAACAACAACCGGTCCCATGCCCGCCCCACCCCCCACACAAACACAGGATCTAGAACAAAAAGTAAATAAAGTGGGTCTTTTTTGTAAAACACCTTAAACAGCTTTACTTTGGCCTAATACAAATGGGCACTTTTTGGTGCCCTGGGCCCAATTCTAGAGTTCAGGAGCACACATCAACTGTATGCTCCCGAACCCTAGTACATGCCAGCAGCGTCATGATGGCAGCCTCCTGTCCACACTTGATGACGACACCACCGGGAAGCAGCTTCCAGGAAGTGTCGTCATGGCAGTGCCCTTTCCCCTTTACGGTGCTGCAAAAAAGAAGCTGCTCTAGGCAGCGCATTGATGCTATAGTGCGCAGCTGCTGCAGCATCAACTTGGGGCAAAACGGGTGGCACAGAGCTGCCAGTCTCTCAAGCCCCTTACAAATGCTTGTCTATATATGGTCTAGCAGAGTTAAGGGAGGGGGCAAAATGGCTGCCCCTGGAGTATCCTGGCCAGTACAGGAAAGGCCAGAGAAAAGGAAGCACTTCTACATACAGGGCATAGTTAAACAGTAGGAATCACTGCCATGAAACAATATGATGGCTGCCAACTTAGTTTTTTAAAGGGATTGGATAAATTCATGGAGGATAAAGCCATCAGTGGATACTGGTCAGGTGGCTATATAGGACTCCTTTTCTCAAAGGCCATATGTCTCTATATCTCACTCACTGGGGAATACAAGATGCACTCATCTCCTGTTTATGGATGTAATTCATCATAAATTTCATTCTCACTGCCAAGAACAAATAATTTTACCCATGAAATACTGTTTTCTGTTCAGGAAACATGTTTTCTGTGGAAAAGAATGCCATTATCTGAGCAAAACAGCCATGTGGATTTTGTGTGTGTGCAGAATAAGTCCCAAACTGCAAAAATTCTCACATACACGGAGTTTCTTCATCAAGGTTTCCTGAGACTCCTAATTTTTCCCTGGTCACTTCTCATAGATAGCAGGTTGGCCGCTGCACAAACCAAATGCTGGTCTAGATCAGCCTCTGGTGTGATCCAACCTCACTCTTCTCTTCATATTTCTTAACCCATTATGAAAATGTGTTAGGAAATCACTCTTTCTTAGGGGGAATTATTATTAGCTCAAATATGCAGAGAAGAAGATCCTAACCGTCTTACGCCAAGATCGGGTCCCGATATTGTCTACCGGAGGTCCACCGACAAACCCCAAGAGAAGTGACACTAGTCCAAATAAGTCCAATAAAATATACAGTTTATTAAGGGGCATAAATATCATGCAGCAAGGGGACACACACACACACACACGTTCAATGCTAGAGAAAAGGGAAGGGTAAGAGTGAAGGTTAGAGCTGAGAGAAAGAGACCACTGGAATATCTACCATAGAAGTCTTCTCCTGGAAGCCGGATTGAGATGGATGATGATGATGGACACGATCGCCGGAATGGGGGGGGGGGTTTAGAATGAAACAATGAAACAGGAAAACAAAGGGATTGGAAAGGCAAACGAACCAGAGATTTGTAAACACACTGGCTAGAAGTTAGTGAGTACATGCAAAAGTAATATTGTAAGCCACCCTGAGTCCCAGTTTTGAGGGAGGGATATTATTATTCTTATTATTATTTTAAAAGTTGCTAACTTGAACAGCATACAGTGGTGTCACTGGGGGTGTGAGGGATTCAGAGCTCACTGGGTGACACCTCAGAGGATAGATATTAGATTCTTCCAAGCTATTTCCTCAGGAATATAAACCTCTGCCAGGCATATTAACATGTTCTCTCCTTCTCTGAGCCCAAAGCTTGCCATTCAAATAACAAATGAAAAAAAAATGTACATCTGCTCACTTTTCAAAAAAGTGTTCTCACCCTGAGTTTCCTTCCCATCACCATGAGGCCCAGATGAAGAAGCAGAAGCCCTACATTGTGGGAGCCCTGTCTTGGTTGGGTCATAATCCATGTATGCCCAATACACTCCAAAGAGCACTAGCCTTTGGTGTTTGAAAAGGGGAAAGAAATGCCTACCCTTCTACTATCCCAATTGGTCAGGGACAGTCCCAATTAATCCTCTGTTGTCCCACTTTTTCATCTGCTTTTAAAGTTTGTCTTCCCTCCTGTCACTTTTCCACTTCGTCCTGACTTACTTCAGTCAGTGCAAACTGAGCTCAAAGTGCAAATGTAGTTTACACTCGTAACTCAGCGGGGGGAGAAAAGTGGAAGGGCCATAATCTTGCCCTTCCCAGTAGATACAGCAAAAGCAAACTGCTGCAGCCTCTCCTATCTTGTGTGTTCTTTCTCATGAAAAACTTTTGCCCTCTTGACCATTCTCTGATGTTGCTTGTCACCTCTGCCCCAGTTTTCATCTGCAAAACCCTGGAAAGTATAGATATGGCACACTTTACTCACCCAAAATATGGTAAAAAAAAAAAAAAAACTAGAAAAGTTAATAAGGCACAAGTAATTTTAAAAAAATCCATGTTCCAGGCAGTAATCTCTTCATCTGTAGGTATGAATTAATAAAATTGCCAACAATTTGCTTCCCATTCACATCACACCAAATCTGCTGCTCTGACTCATGGTAGGGCCGGCCCCTTACTCTTACTTCTTCCATTTGTGCCAGGTTAACCATCCAGTTCTTCTTGCCATGCATTAAAATGCAGAAGGCCACTGTGTTTCCTCAGATCTTTTCGCTCCAGTCTCGCTATCACTTTACAGGGCTCATAAATCAAGCCAGCTTTCTCCCACCCATTACCCACCCCCACCTCACTACATTTTACAAAACTGCAGAGGAAAAGTTAGGATCTTGCCATCCAAACAGCTTTGTGGGCTGGATAACAAATGCGCGCCTCTAATGTTGCCTGTTTCGTCAACGCTGCTTGACTTCTTAATGAGATCTTTAAGCTCCCAGGCTAACGAAATATATTAACTGTCATCGTTGGTATTTATTTTTGCAATGAGAAACAATGATATTCTATTAGAGCCAGGACTGAGTAGCAGAGAGGTCAGAGCTGGTCTCTTAATTGAAAAAACACACTGGCTGGCTGGACACCCAATCCCTCTACTCCGATGAATTCCATTCCAGGCCTTTTCAATGCATCACTGCCAAGGGCAGAACCCACCATTGTTGCCTTAGAGTTGCAGCAGATCAGAAAAGGGGGAGATAACTTCTTCAGTTTGTTAATTTGTTGACTCTGCTTTGGACAGGAAGATCAAGCCGTAAATTAATCCACTTGACAATGTAGTTGATTAACTCATGATAGTAGTCCAGCTACCATTGGATCATTGATACATCAGAACACTGTTTCTCCAGATATCTGGTGTGGGGGACTGGCTTTTCCCCCCAATGCATTACTAATTTGAACCTATTGGGTTGTTATACAAATGTGTAGGGTTCTCTCTCTCTCTCTCTCTCTCTCTCCTGAAAAATTGCCAGGAATAATAAATTCATAGATTCATAGCATTAGAAGAAACCACAAGGGCCATCCAGTCCAACCCCATGCCATTCAGGAAGACACAATCAAAGCACTTCCAACAGGTGGATATCTAGCCTCAGTTTGAAAACCTCCAAAGGAGACTCCACCATACTCTGAGGTGGTGTATTCCACTGCCAAACAGCTCTTGCCATCATAAAGTTCTTCCTAATGTTTAAGTAGAATCTCTTTTCCTGTAGTCTGAATCCGTTGCTCCAGATCCCAGTCTCTGGAGCACCAAAAAACAAGCTTGCTCTATCCTCAGTATGAAATCCTTTCAAATGCTTAAACAGAGCTATCATGTTACCCCTGGACTCCTATTAGTGTAAGAAGCAGAAACAAGTTTCTTTGCAGAGAAAATTGTACCTTTTAGCCATTACACAACAGTGCATCATCTCTGTCCTATTGTTAGGCCCAACTAGTGTAACTTGAATCACTTGGATTTATCTATGTGTTGATTTACCATTCAACAGTTGACTCACTGAGTCTACTCTAGCAGATTTCACCTATACTGTTGTGCATCCTTAGGTAGTATGTAAGTATTTCTTGGTGCCTTCACTGTACTGTACTACTTGATTGACTGGGACTGCAGAAGCAGCTCTTGCTCATTCCCCGCTGCACCATGGGACAATAAGCAACTACACTGGTGAACACAAAATCTGGTGGTACACAACATTGGTATCCAGAAGAATGACATTGGAGCACAACTATGGTGAAACTACACAAGTGTAGATTTTAACTACATAAGCACTACTTAGGAACTTGGCCACAGAATTCAGTCAACTCTGAAAAACATGATTCAATTCCCAGCTCAGCTTTGCAACACACTGGGTGGCCTTGGGCAGGTCACATACTCTCAGCCTCAGAGAAAGGCAATGGCAAACCTCCTCTGAACAAACAGTGCCAAGAAAACCCCATGATAGGTTTGCCTTAGGGTTGCCACAAGCCAGAAATGACTTAAAGGCAGACAATAACAAATCAAGGGAAATTGTGGGTCAAACTAGATGTTAATGGCAATGTATATTTCATACAATTAACTCATTTTTCCCCTAACATACTGGGGTATCCTGAGAAATGTATGCCTTAGCAACCAAGACACAGGATATGTCTGCACAGGTCAAGAGGCCCATCCCGACCTCCTTTCTGGCATAGTCCTGTCCAGATGGCACATAGCTCAAACCCCAGTTCTGGTGTGCACAATCTGGACCACATCCCACATATGCTTCATCAGAACTGGAGCATAACAAGGTTACAATGGAGTAAAAAAAACCTTACTTGTTGCTCCCTCTGTCCCCACTCCATGGCAGCTGTCCGCATGGGCATCCCAGAGGGCATCCTGACAGTAAGGGCTGTTTGACAGTGGAACACACTCCTTCCTCAGAGAATGGTGGAGTCTCCTTCTTTGGAAGTCTTCAAGCAGATGCTGGATGACCATCTGTCGGGGATGCTTTGATTGGGAGTTCCTACATGGCAGAAGGGGGTTGGACTGGATGGCCCTTGTGGTCTCTTCCAACTCTGTGGTTCTATGATTCTATGAAAATGTAGTGCCTAGCGTGCGATCATCAATGGGCATCTCATTCTGATCTCTAAAGTGAGTGACCTGTGATGGAGGCAGACACACTGGGTGGCCCATTGGGATGCCTGTGCAGACAACCATTATGGCACAGAAATGGAGGCCAAGGTAAAGGGGGCAGAGCAGGTTACCTGCAGGATCAGGATACTCCAGGCTGCCCCTGGAGTATCCTGGCCAGTACAGGAAAGGCCAGAGAAAAGGAAGCACTTCTACATACAGGGCATAGTTAAACAGTAGGAATCACTGCCATGAAACAATATGATGGCTGCCAACTTAGTTTTTTAAAGGGATTGGATAAATTCATGGAGGATAAAGCCATCAGTGGATACTGGTCAGGTGGCTATATAGGACTCCTTTTCTCAAAGGCCATATGTCTCTATAGCTCACTCACTGGGGAATACAAGATGCACTCATCTCCTGTTTATGGATGTAATTCATCATAAATTTCATTCTCACTGCCAAGAACAAATAATTTTACCCATGAAATACTGTTTTCTGTTCAGGAAACATGTTTTCTGTGGAAAAGAATGCCATTTTCTGAGCAAAACAGCCATGTGGATTTTGTGTGTGTGCAGAATAAGTCCCAAACTGCAAAAATTCTCACATACACGGAGTTTCTTCATCAAGGTTTCCTGAGACTCCTAATTTTTCCCTGGTCACTTCTCATAGATAGCAGGTTGGCCGCTGCACAAACCAAATGCTGGTCTAGATCAGCCTCTGGTGTGATCCAACCTCACTCTTCTCTTCATATTTCTTAACCCATTATGAAAATGTGTTAGGAAGTCACTCTTTCTTAGGGGGAATTATTATTAGCTCAAATATGCAGAGAAGAAGATCCTAACCGTCTTACGCCAAGATCGGGTCCCGATATTGTCTACCGGAGGTCCACCGACAAACCCCAAGAGAAGTGACACTAGTCCAAATAAGTCCAATAAAATATACAGTTTATTAAGGGGCATAAATATCATGCAGCAAGGGGACACACACACACACACACACACGTTCAATGCTAGAGAAAAGGGAAGGGTAAGAGTGGAGGTTAGAGCTGAGAGAAAGAGACCACTGGAATATCTACCATAGAAGTCTTCTCCTGGAAGCCGGATTGAGATGGATGATGATGATGGACACGATCGCCGGAATGGGGGGGGGGGTTTGGCCACAGGAGCTATAGGCAGAAGTCAAACTAGCATGGACCAGCCTATCCTCCAAGAATAGCATTGGGGAGCAATTCAAAATGGGAGCCTTATATAGTGCTGAACATATCTAGAGGCTATGTATTTGTGCTAGACAAAGGTGTTGATTGCCTGGGCTTTCTTAAGCCAAGAGCAAATAATCTGTGTACAATGCGCTTAGGTTGGTCACAATTCGGAGGGGAAGCTGGCTTAATGGCTGAGTGGTTAAGTCAATCACTGGCCCATCAAGTGTGAAGCCAAGGCAATTGTCTTTACTCAGAGGGAAGTGGCAGAACTGGTCTAGCGACTCCCTACTTCCTCTAGAAAGCTGCTTACTATGAACTCAGTTCCTCCAAGTGGGGCCTGTCTACTTGACCTTCTCACTTGGGACTTATGAAGGGCCTGAAAAGGATCAAGCAGGGGTCATGATATAGTCCACACGTATCCCAAAATTTTATATGAAATGTAGGTATCATAACAAACGGAGAAGACATATGAGATGGAAATCACCATTGGACCTGTATCCTGCTGGTGGCGTCTCAGGAGCATCAAGTTAACCATTGTGTAAACAGGATGCTAGGTTAGATAGGCCTTTGACTTGATCCAGGATGGCTCTTTTTCTTCTGTTCAAATTAATAAATCAATTGTAGAAAAAAAGGAGTAGGAGGGGGGAAGGGGAAGGGGAAGAAGGGCAGGGGGATGAGGAAGGGATGCAAAGGCAGGGGGAGAGAGGAGGAGGAGGAGGAGGAGGAGGAGGAGGAGGAGGAGGAAGAAGAAGAAGAAGAAGAAGAAGAAGAAGAAGAAGAAGAAGAAGAAGAAGAAGAAGAAGAAGCAGCAGCAGCAGCAACAACAACAACAACAACAACAACAACAGGCAACTTGGGAGAGTGGCCGGTTGGCTCGCCTTCAGGAAATGTCTGGATGTATGCAGCAGCTGTGGCGTGAGTAGTACAACACTCCACTTACTGAATGACAGCAGCTTTATTGGCAAGCCAATTCAATTAAAGCCAGTGCGACCCAACAAAGTAACAGGCAGCGCACTCTGCATAAAGAATATGGAACCATGCCTACATTTCCTGAGTGCCCTCAGCCCTAGCTGTCCCTCTGCATGAGAAGAGAAAGGGATGAATGAATTAGGCTTGGATGATAGTAATTAATGGCTGGCTGTCAGAGAGTCATTCTGGAGGCCCAGCAATTGAGGGAGGGCAGTGGTGGAGTACAGGGAGGGAAAAAATCTGAATGTTGGGAAAATAAAGAGGAATCCTGGCCAAGCCAAGCAGTAGACCCAACCTGACTCCCTTGGAGCACTGGGGAGCAAGAAGAATCGCATTGCTGCTTTTTGCATCAATCAATGCCTGGCGCTCTATTGACACATAAAATAATTCATTCATTTTTCATTTTTTACAGAAGGGATCCCGCAGGCTGTGGTGATCAGAGTCCGACTTTGAGTTTTGATGGGAGACCATAAGTAATGCACATCTACATGCACCTTTTATTACATGGGCTGAAAACCAAAGAGATATTCTTTATTAAGGTCACTAAAAGACTTATGTCAGAACACTAGAAAAACAAATGATCACCTTCTCTGATTCAGTGGATTGATGGCTTTATAACCTTTTCATCATTTGAACATGCTGGCAAGAGGCATAAAATTCACATCTTTGGCTGCTTATCCTTGAGCTCTCACTAGATTTTTCTTATGTTTTTGGTTCTACTTTTGTCATTTTGTGATGTGGAGTTTTCCTGGCAGGTCTCCTAAGAAGGGGGTTTGCTACTACCATCCTCTAAAGCTGAGAGAGTGTGACTTGCCCAAAGTCAACTGGTGGGTTTACATGACCAAGCTGAGCTTTGAAACTTGGTCACTAGAGTCATAGTCCAACAATCAAACAACTACACCATGGTTGCTTTTATCATTACTGTATTTTTATTTTATGGAAGGATTTATCCTCCCCTCCCCACTAGTTTCTTAACAAAATTTTTGCACAATAAAAAAACCAAAAGTTTCATATCCTGTTAGATATTTAATGTATACTAGAATTAGACTACCATAACTTTTGGGATTTCCATTTACCATTTTTAATAAACAAATTGGACCAAATTCTCATTGACCAATGACCAAACTGGATAGATGAGAACTACCTGGCTTAAGATATATGTTTTGGAGACAATGGCATCAGCAGAAGTAGCTATGTCAACAGACTTCCATTATAGTAGCTATGTCTGATGACACAGGATCTCAGCCAAATAGATATACACTGTGACCTCCATATCAGCAGGATCTGTCAGTTGTTTTTGTTTGTTTATTTATTTATTTCATTTGTATGGCACCTTTCTCCCAGAAGGGTTCCAACATGACTCACGGACAAAAAAAAATGTTTAAAACATTACAATAAAATTCAAAACAATTAAAATAATCGTAAAACATTATAAAATTGGGTAAAATATATACAAAAGTTAAAAGACATAGCTAAAATACCTAGCCACCCTGGTATAATTATATGTGGAATGCCTGCTTAAATAAGAAAGTCTTGGCTTGGCGTCGAAACCGTATAACCCTGGTTTAACTTATCTGAACCCAGGAAAATAAGACATCTAGACATCTGAAGGTCCTCCAACATGACTCGTTGGTCAACTTCTAGCAGAAATACAGTCAGACCTCCTTATCAACAATTTTTTTATCAATGGATTCAAGCATCCACGGCTTGAAAATATTCCAAAAAAGTATAAATTCCAAATAGCAAATCTTGATTTTTCATTTTATATAAGGGACACCATTTTGCTCTGCCATTATATTTAATGGGACTTGAGCATCCACAGATTTTGTTATCCATTGGTGATCCTGGAACCAAACTCCAGCTGATAATAAGATTTCATTGTATATGATTTGCCTTTATTTGCAGTAAGTCTGGGAAAGTATCCCCAATAATACAGGGGCCAAACTCAGTGTGTGTGTGTGTGTGTGTGTGTGTGTGTGTGTGAAATATTCTCATGAAATATAACCACAGGAAATAATTGCTGACTTTTGCTAACAAAGACAAGGATCTCAAACTGTGAAAGACTGCAATCTGGCCAATCTGGCCAAACTCACTTTTTCTTTCTTTCTTTCTTTCTTTCTTTCTTTTATAAGGATGACAGCAGAGAGGTGGGTTAGAGGAATGGAAGGTGTCTTCATAAAGAGGAAAGAATATTAGATAGCAAAATTCAGACATTGTAGTTTTCCTCCTCATAGAGCCACGATAACTTAGTGCAGAGAAGTAGCTGCTTATGTCATTGGAGCAGTGAATCTGTTCCATGATCTAGTCAGACTTTATAAAGTCTAATTATTAATAGATGCAGCACCTTGGATAGCTCCTATAGACTTCAGGCAAGAGGTGTTTCCATAATGTAGAAATCATACAGTTTGACACCACTTTAAATGTTGTATCTCCATGCTGCAGAATCCTGGGATTTGTAGTTTTACAAGTTCTTTAGCCTTCTCTGCCAAAGAGTGCTGGTGCCTCACCAAGCTCCAAATCCCAGGATGCTGTAGGATGGAGCCATGGCAGTTGAAGTTGTGTCAAACCGTATTATTTCTACAGTATAGATGCACTCTAGAACTCAGATTAGCTTCACCACATCACTGACATTGCAGTCACCATCTGAGACTGTTCCATGGAAGAGCCTATACCAAAATTATCAAGGTTCCATGAGCATTGAAATACAGATACAATAATAGTGGCTGCAGTCCAGTATCAGGAGATGCATCATAAAGTTCCACCCTGGCAGAACTATAAAACATCTCCTTCCTTGCAGTGTTGATCTTCCTCCTGTCCAAGGCCCCCAGAGAGTCGTTGATGGAGAGAAGAAAGAAGTACCTGATTGTGTTCTTATAGCCAAACAGCACTCAGTTCAACATCCCTTTATCATAGCATAAATAAGCACATGTGGAGATATGATACATGAAGCTATACAACCACCACGCAGAATAGTAGCATTGTGCAACACAAATAAAGGACTAAGTGCGATTGCATAATGCACCATGGACAATGCCCAACTGCAATGCAAAGCATAGGTTGCACAACCAAAATGCAACTATAGGCTGTTGGACCACAATTTATAATATACTATGTGCAACCGCAGTGCAAAGAATATGCTGTACAAACAGAACACATGCACAAAGCACAACTGACAAAGGCAAAGCAAAGATGAAGGAGTGGTTTGCACAATTCTGTTTCTGCCACTATCAGCAGAATAGGTCCATTGTGCAATGGAGACTTTTTGGGCTTACATGCATGGCATGACCTACACACATAACAGAATTCCAGCAATAAAATGACAGCAGCATACTCTGGGACATTTTGGAGGTCCTGTGGATGTCTTAGTGGTTAACATCACTGTTGTGGGCAAGATGAATAGTGTTAGATACTTTTCCAACACCACCTGCTCTCCACCAGTCACTATATGGCCATAGATGGGGGCTATCCATGGGATGAAGGTGAGTCTTGGTGGAGGGTTGGTCATTACACCTTGATTTGTCACTAACAGGATGCCAGCCCAAATTGTTGTGAAGATGTATATCTATGGTGGCCATATCTTCTGCTTTGTAGAATAGTGCTTCATTTGAAGTCTGTCAAAAGCCAAGAAACTACTACAAGGACCTCTCAATTTCAAGGATGGGGTTGTACTCTTCCAGTGCCTTCCCCTCTTCTCCAAGCTCCATCCACTTCCCCAGTCATAGAAAGAGGTAGATAAAGGGCTGATATGCAAGGAGAATGGGATGTTAGTAGGAGAGTGGGATGTTAGAGGATTGGGAAAGGTATGGGGGTGTGCTATTGTGTATGGATTGGGAAGGGCAATAGTAGGTGGTGGCTTCCATTGGGGTAGAGAATTGGCACTGGTCTTTAGTCCAAACTGCAAAGTCTAAACTGCAATATTCAAGATTTTGAAGCTTGAGTAGTTTTTTTAAAGGTTTGGTCTCAAAGCCAGACCCATGACATGGAAGCCATCAGAAGGATGCAAGCCTGAGTCGAGCTTCAGCCCTTATGCTGGTCTTGAACTCGCCACCTTATGGTTTTGAGTGAGTGGCTGCAGTACAGGCATCTAACCACTGTGCCACCCCCAACCCTCCCTCCCTTAAAACAAAATTAAACATTTTACAATTAAAACCTGTTAACAATCAATAAAAATGCACACAATAAAAAAACAATAAAACAATAGCATCAATCATGGACAAGCAAACAGCAAAACAGGATCAAATTCATTTATAGAATCATAGAAATTTAGAGTTGGAAGAGACCACAAGGGCCATCCAGTCCAACCCCCTGCCATGCAGGAACTCCCAATCAAAGCATACCCGACAGATGGCCATCCAGCCTCTGCTTAAAAACCTCCAAGGAAGGTGACTCCACCACCCTCCGAGGGAGTGTGTTCCACTGTCGAACAGCCCTTACTGTCAGGAAGTTCCTCCTAATGTTGAGGTGGAATCTCTTTTCCTGCAGTTTGCATCCGTTGTTCCGAGTCCTGTTCTCTGCAGCAGCAGAAAACAAGCTTGCTCCCTCCTCAATGTGACATCCTTTCAAATATTTAAACAGAGCTATCATATCACCTCTTAACCTTAACCTCTTAGCCTGACCAAAGCAGAACAGAGTGGCGCTATTACTTCCCTTGATCTAGAAACTATACTTCTATTGATGCAACCTAAAATTGCATTGGCCTTTTTAGCTGCTGCATCACACTGTTGACTCATGTTCAACTTGTGGTCTACTTGGACACCTAGATCCTTTCACATGTTGTCTCATTCAGCCAGGTGTCCCCCATCCTATATCTGTGCATTTCATTTTTCCGCCCTATGTGTAGGACCTTACATTTCTCTGTGTTAAATTTCATTTTGTTAGCTTTGGCCCAGCTTTCTAGTCTATTCAGGTCATTTTGAATTTTGATCCTGTCCTTTGGGGTATTAGCTACTCCTCCCAATTTCGTGTCATCAGCAAATTTGATAACTAGGCTCTCGATACTGTCATCCAAGTCATTAATAAAGATGTTGAATAGCACTGGGCCCAGGACAGAACCCTGTGGGACCCCACTTGTCACTTCTTTCCAGGATGAAAAGGAACCGTTGGTGAGCACCCTTTGGGAGAGAGAATTTCCCTTTGCACCCTTTGCAAAGGAGAGAATTTCTTTCTCTCCTTTGGTGGCCAGGCGTCTATTCAGGAAAGGCCTGCTAGAAGAGATCCGTCTTAACAGCTTTTTTAAAGCTCTCTAAGGTGGTTATATGATGAATCTCATCCGCCAGGCCATTCCATAGTCTGGGAGCAATAGCTGAAAAGGTCCTCTGGGGCAGTAGTTGATAACCTGGTTTTTATTGGTTGTAACAAATTTTTCTCAGAGGACCTGAGTGTACGAGGTGGATTATACGGAAGGAGGCGGTCCCAGAGATATTTTGGACCCAAGCCATTTGGGACTTTAAAGATATTAACCAACACCTTGTACTGGGACTGGAACCTAATGGGCAGCCAGTGAAGTGATCTTAAAATAGGAGTAATATGGTCTCTTCTAGATGTACCCAAGACCAGTCTGGCTGCCATATTCTGTACCAGTTGAAGTTTCCGGACCAGACACAAGGGTAGCCCCATGTAGAGTGGATTACAGAAATCCAGACGTGAGGTTACCAGTGTCATGACCAGCCCAGTGGAGGGTGAGAAGGACGAGGAGGAGGTCGTGGCTACTCAGATGCAGGAGCAATCTGAGGCCATGCCAGGTTCCAGTTCAGCCCTGCCAGATCCCAGCTCTGTTCCTCCAGCCCCAGTGATTGAGGATCAGCAAGACCTGAGCTCTATGGTGTCTCCTCTAGAGGCTCAGCAGCCTAGGGTTGCTCCAGAGGAAGAACCAAGCAACCTTCAGCCAAAGGAGGGCTGAAAAGGCTTGCTTAAGGAGATCTAAGGGTCTGGCAGAGAAGCATGCTTCAGAGAAGGAACAGCTGGGATAAGGGAGGACTTCGCTGATTTAAGGCACCTGGAGAAGGCTGATTCTTTGCCAGAGTTTATTGCAGATCCATCATATTGGATGCTGTTGGCCCTGGCTCCTAGAATCCTGTGCTCTTGTGCTTCTTGAGCCTTTGTTGGATTTAAACCTACGACCCTGGAACTACTCTAAACCTTCTGGCTCCCCAGACCTTGGCTTGTTCTGACCTCCGTGACTTCTGGTATCCTGATCCTGGCTTTCGTTTGTGGTTTGCTACTTGTGTGTGGGTGCTGGCAGCAATGACCGACATCACCGTGTGTACTATGGTTTCAAGATCCCTGACTTCCAGGAAAGGGCGCAGCTAGTGTATCCGCCGGAGCTGATAACAGGCACTCTTGACTGTCGCATTCACCTGATTTGTCATGTGAAACGACGGATCTAGGAGCACCTCCAGACTGCAAACACAGTCCTTAGAGGAGAGTGTGACCCCATCCAGGACTGGAGGTTGTATCCCAATACCTGGGTTATATTCCGATACGGGGGCTGCTACCATAAGTACCTACGTTTTGTCTGGATTAAGTTTTAATCTGTTTTCCCTCATCCAGTCCATTACCGCCTTAAGACGGTCATGGAGAGAGGAGATGCCATCTGAGGTCAGAACTGAAGACCAAGACATGGAGAAATATATCTGGGTGTCATCAGCATACTGATAACACCCCGCCCCATGTCTCTGGATGGTATCTCCCAGCAGCTTCATATATATGTTGAAAAGCATCGGGGACAGGATGGAGTGTTGAGGGACACCGCATTTAAGCTCTGTCCTAGTAGAGCAGTTGTCCCTGAGCACCGCCCTCTGGAACCTGCCCGAGAGGAAGGAATGGAACCACTGCAATTCCCTAGCCCTCTCAGGCGATTCAAGAGGATGTCGTGATCTATCGTGCCAAAAGCCGATGAGAGGTCCAGTAACACCAACAGGGGCACACTACCCCTGTCAATGCCTAGACAATGGTCATCAGCCAGAGCAACCATGGCAGTCTCAACTCCAAATCCCATCCTAAAGCCAGTTTGAAATGGATCTAGATAATCGGTTTCATCCAAGACAGCTTGGAGTTGAACCGCCCTCTCGATCACCTTGTTCAAAAATGGTAGTAAAGATACTGGCCTATAATTCTTCATATCCAGGGAGTCCAGGGAAGGTCATTTCAGGAGCGGCCTAACAGCCCCTTCCTTTAAGCAAGATGGGACCCTCCTGGACAGCCAGCCAAGAAGGGCAAGGGTCGAGAGGATAGGTTGTCTTCTTCACTTTACCAAGAAGCCTGTCCACATCACCAGTACTCACCAATTCAAACTGATCCAGTATAATTACATCAATGGATTTGCTGGACACCTCATCAATAGATTCGAACACTAGTGTCTAAGTTGGCTCTTATCTGAGAGATTTTGTCTGCAAAGAAGTTGTTAAACACATCACAGCAGGCCATTGTTGGGTTGAGTAAAGGATTCTGCATAGGTGAAACCTGTGTCAGTTCCCTTACCACCCTAAACAGCTCTGCTGGATGGGACTCTGCAGACGCAATACGTGCAGGGGAGAAAGATCTCTGTGCTGCGCGTATTGCCTCTTTATAGGAGTAAAGAAACTGCCTATGATGAGTCTTGTCATTCTAGACCATGAACCTCACTCACGGCCTTGGGCCAGCCATTCTCTCTCAGCCTGACCAACCTTGCTGGGTTGTTGTGAGGAAAATGTGGGGAGGAAATGAGCCATATACACTCCCTTAACTGCCTTGAGGTTATTGGGGAAAAACTGGGATACAGTTAAACCACTAGAAGTCCATTGTCTAGAGGAATGAAGTTTAGTGCCTTACTTCAGACCAGGGTATGGATCACCAGTAGTTTTAACTAATAAAAATAATTTTGAATGTGATGATAACTGAAAGCTGGAGTGCTTTGAACTAGATTTCAATGATGATGATAATGATGATGATTGAAATTTTATATGAAATAAAAACATTATATGTCATATTTTTGTTTCAAACTGGTGTTTGTTTTTAGCAGAGAGGAGCCTGGCTAGCCAATGACTCTGATTCCTCACCCTGTAAAATTGGGGGGAGGGGGGATCATCATAGCCTACCTTGCTAGGTTGTTGGCTGTGCCTGCACTGCAGCAATAAAGCAGCCTGACACTGCTTTAAATGCCATAACTCGGTGCTATGAAATTCCAGGATTTGTAGTTGTGTGGGATATTTAGCCTCTGGTACCTACCACAACAAGCTACAAAATCCCAGGAGCCCATAAGATGGAGTCATGACAGTTAAAGCGGTATCAAACTGCATTATTTTTGCAGTGCAGATACAGCCATTTTTGGCAAGAACATGGAACAGGGAGGCAGCACACCCCACCCACTAAAATGCTCTATAAAGATATTTGTTATAACAACCCGGCCTGTACTGCTGCTTCTCTTCCACCACCCATACTGGAAAAAGAAAAGGCCAAGCTATCTCTGAGCACAGCGGTTGTAGATAAAGCTGCCCTATGAATGCCAGGAGCATTGTGACCGCCCACCCGGCTTGCTGGCTGGCTGGCTAGCTGAACTCCAGGCAGGTCACTCTTCACTGCTCATTCTTCCATCCTGCTGTCTCCCCTGGGGCCAGCTGTCCCCTTTACTAGCAGAGATGCTGCCAATGCCTCGGAAGACTGCATTTGTCCAGCAAAATGCTCCAGCCAAAGCCAATGATTCGGTTACACAAGGCATCTGAGGCTTTGATCACTGAGAGGCCAGGAAACTCTTATGTCCCTGAGAGAAGGCAAGGGTCAACGAGCTGCTTTCAGAACACTTTGTGATTTCCTAAATGTAGTGAAATCTAATATTGAGCAGACTGGACAGGCCTTTCCATTCTACATTTCTTTTTTCTTTTTTTTATCCATGTTATTCTTGTCTGAGACTATATCATGCCTCCACAGTTTAAATCTGCACTCACATAGTTTTGTAGTGGTTGCACTAAAGCACCTTTCTAACTTGTGCAATGGTTGTGTATCTGCCCATGTGCATGCTAATTGTACCGTGATGCAATGGGAAATGTCCAGTGACTGTTTCTGCAATCCCAGTGAATCAAGTAGGACAAAGAAGGCAATGGTGAATCGTTATGCATCATCCGAGAAGGTGTAATGGCAAATGAAATGGTTACACCTGCAAACCCCATACACAAATGTGAACTGAGTACATCCACTGCGTACTGGCCAAAAAGGTAAAATCATATGAGTTGATTTTCTTCTTACCCACTTTCTCCACAGTCCAGCTTTCACATCCACACATGGTATGGGCAATACAATAGCTTTGATGATTCTTACTTTAGTGCTCAATTGTACATCTTGACTCTTTAGGATCTTGTCTAGTTGAGGAGTCAAAGGCTTTCATGGCCGGCATCCATAGTTTTTTGTGGAGTTTTCGGGCGATGTGGCCATGTTCTAGAACAGTTCCTTTCTGACGTTTTGCCAGCATCTGTGGCTGGCATCTTCAGAGGATCTACATAGGGACCACCAAACGTAGTGTGCAGACAAGAATCAAGGAACATGAGAGACACTGCAGACTGGGTCAACCGGAAAAATCAACAGTAGCAGAACATGCTATAAACCATCCTGGGCATAAAATGCTGTTTGAAAGCACTGAAATTCTGGATCACGTCAACAACTACCATGTCATAACGCACAGAGAGGCCATTGAAATCCATAAACACCTGGACAATTTCAACAGGAAAGATGAAACCCTGAGGGTAAACAAGGCTTGGCTACCAGTCCTGAAGGACAGCAAAGTGCTCAACCAATGCAAAAGAGAAACAGCCTAAGGCCAGGGGATTCCCAGCAGACAATGAGCACTAGTTAGCAGACATTAATCCTTGTTTGCATATCCTCCCACCCTGAGGACTGCCATTAGCAACAGAACAATACATTTGCAAATTACTCCTTCCTTCCCAGGGTCACACAGGATATATATATCCAATCCTTTTCTAGGCTATCATTCTCTGAAGATGCCAGCCACAGATGCTGGCGAAACGTCAGAAAGAAACTCTTCTAGAACATGGCCACATAGCCTGAAAGCGCCACAAAAAACTATCTTGTCTAGTTCCTTTATAACTGCCCTTCCCATTCCTGGTCTTCTTCTGATTTCTTGACTGCAGTCTCCATTGTTATCAATGTTTGATCCTATGTATGGGATCTCTACAGCTCCCTAAATCCCTCAGCCAGCATGACCCCCGGGTCCTACTGGGGGGCATGTCAGTCTCTAGCCATGCTGATTATAGAATCCTGAGATCTGTAGTTCAAAGAAAGTAACTTTCTCCCACCCACCCAGCTTTGTCTGTAGCCTCCATTTCATGGTTATGGAATGCCCTAATAAATTTATTTTGTGACTTTTTACATTTCAGTACAGTAGCTACATTTTTTGTTTAAATAAATAAGAAAGAAAGAAAGAAAGAAAGAAAGGTCACATTGTTTTTGCAGCTGCATTTTTTTTAAATGTCAGGACTAAGAAACCGTTGGAACTTGCTAGAGAAAGGGAGGGAGGGAGAGGAAAGCCACACACCACACAAGGAGCAGCTCCATGCTTCTCCCACCCTCCCACCCACACCCAAGCAATCCTTTCAGATAAATAGAGAATTTTACCTGAGGCTGGAATTTGATTTAGTAGAGTCCAGAAGAACAGGTCAGACACCTGAGTGTCCTTTTTTTTCTTTTTCCAGGATTACAAGCACAGAAAGTGTTGAACGACTGCCAGAACTGTTTGGCCCTGAGCTCTCCAACCCAACGCTAATATATAATTGTGATGGGAAACCGTGAAACTTCAGAGGTTGCACAGGCACACTTCTTTCTCTCTCTCTCTCTCTCTCTCTCTCTCTCCCTCTTTCTCTGTCATGACTTCTGTTTGTTTTAAATCCCTGATATAAGGCCTTTCATGTATAATTCTTCAAAGGCAAAAAAAAAAAAATTTAGTAAGGGAAGGAATAAAGTGCAAGCAACCCAAGTTTGATTCTACTAGTGACAGTTGTTGTTGTTGTTGTTGTTGTTGTTGTTGTTCTTTTCCATCAAATCATTTCTGACTTATGCCAACCCTATGGCAAACTTATCATGGAGTTTTCTTGGCAAATTTCTTCAGAGGGGTTTTGCCATTGCCATCTTCTCAGGTGGAGATAGTGTGACTTGCCCAGGATCATCCCATGGCTTTCATGGCTGAGCGGAGATTCAAGCCCCTGATCTACAGAGTCGTCGTTCAACACTAAGACCATTATGTGAAACTGGCTACTAGTGACATACCCAAGAGTAAGTCGACCTCACACTTACATATGACCTTTCTGAGAGTTTGGGGTGTTGCAGAGATTGATATTTTCTTCCATCTTCTGCAAAACCCAACATTCCTATTGAGCTTCAATAGCCCTCCCATAGGCCATTTTGTAGCTGATGGAGAGTGGAAGGGATTGGACAACTGTCTATCTATGTTCCCAAACAGCAAGTGAATGATTCCACAGCCAGATGCAAACTGATGACATCATCCACTGAGACTTCTGGGGTATTAGCATCTCCCACATACACTACACTGTATTTTGGGGTCTGCATATTTTCATATCTCATATCTGGAAATAGCATGTTTTTGAGAGATCAGTGATCTTTCAGCAACAGGAAGTCAGGTTTCCAGGAGAAAAGGATCATGTCCCAAGTGCTCCTTCCTTCCACCCAGGTAATCTGCATTTCCTCTTACAATTGAATTGAGACAAAGGATCTCCTCGCCCTCAAAGCAGTAAGCCATCATCTCTACCTACCACCTGTTGTGTCCCCAGCCAAATGTCCCCACCCATGTTAGGGATATCCTAATCCAATCTTTTTTTTCCCCACACTAAAATTAAAGTCATCAATCAGTCCAGAATCCCATTGTCAATTTCTGGGAAAGTAAAGCCAGCCTTTGTTACCTGACAAGAGAGCCCATTGCTTGTGGTCAGTTTTTAGGTATAAATATGGTTCCAAACATCTGCACACACAGCCAGCATACACCCTTGCACTCTATGTACATTCTGTGTTGCCCTTACATTTCTCAGTCTGAGCCACTCCACTTTCCATGGTCTACTCATTGAACAGGTAATTATAACCCCACTGCAAACTGCTTGACAATTAACTATCCCTTTCCATATTTCCATTTTGGTTAGATCTTTATGCTGTGTCTGTTTGAACAGCTATCATGTGTGAGAGAGATATTTTTCTAAAAAATCTTCTTAATTCACCCCAAACACGGAGTTCTCAGTTAGTACTGGTATAAACAGGTACACATGCTCCAAAGGTTACCCAAGCCCCTTACAAAAGCTAATTTCCCCAACATTTGAATAAATGTTTACAATTGATGGGGATTCCCCAGCCCCCAACCTGTTTTTTGGATAACAGGGGGATCCCTGCAGATCGGGCATCGCCAGACAGTTCTCCAGTTCCACACACACATACTACCAGCCACAGAATGGTCATTCAGGGGAACTATTGCTGCTAAACCATGTGTCCTTGGGAGCGTTGAGAGGGGAGCTATAACAGAATTTGTCTGCAGAACTCTTATAGCATGCTGGGCTAAGCAGGAGTTCAGCTATTGGCACTTTGTGCCTTACATATGTGGTTGACCAATTTTGTCCAATAGGGAACATCCATACTGGGTTGAATTTTGCAGAAGCAAAGTTGTACATGCAGCACACCTGAACATGCAAGTATATAGGGTGCATGGATGGGCACATGCACACTACATTGTGTCTTCAGTTGCACATTTGGTGTCTTGGTTCCATAGCACAACATTGCCATTCAACACCATGATGGAGAATAACTCCAACTGCAAAGTTTTACACTATGCAACTCTAGTGTAGCATTATCAACCTTACTTTTAAAAAGCAATGCACCCTGCTGTTGTTGTTATTTGTCATCAGGTCAATTTTGACTTATAGAGAGGCCATGAAAAAGAAACTTCCAAGATCCCTTGACTAACTGCCCTGCTCACGTCTTACAAACTCAGGGCAACCACTGCTTTCTTTGACAGAATCAGTATAGTGGTAATGTGGACTTCCTTTTTTCCTATTGCCTTCTACTTTACTGAATATTATTGGAGTGAAATAAACAGATGGAAAGGGAACCTTGAAGCTGCCCCTTCCAAAAGCAGATCAAGGCCACAGCAAACACAGGCCATGGCCCCAATCCACCTTGAAGCCGGCTGAAAAAGCAGTGGCAAAGATCTGATGCTTTTTTGACCGGCTTTTCCCACCCCACTGCAGCCCCGTGGCAGCTTCAAGCCGCTCCAACAGTGTGCGGCATATAAATACCATCCTGCCAGAGTGCCTTGAAGCTGCCCACATCTGGGCAGCTACCTGACTTTCAGGCGGCTTCAGGGTGCAGTGGGAGCATGTGGCATATAAATGCCATGCCCCCAAGCTGCCCGGACAGTGACTTCAAGAGGCCATCTGTTCCAGCCCATTGTCTTTTCCACTAAGTCCAGTTTCATGCTGTGTCCAAAGTACGATAGCGCCAGTTTAGTCATCTTGGATTCTACAGAGTTCAGGCTTCGTTTAAGACCCTTCAGTTCGGGGGGGGGGGGGGGGTGTTGTTTTTGGTTGGCATCAGGTTGTCCTTTCACCTCACCTCACATTTCTACTGAGTTTTTTTTTTTTTCCCTTTTCCTTGTTGGCTTTATCTGCAGTCCACCTTTCTCATCAGTATATGGAAATACTACAACATGGATGGTACTGACATTGGTATTCAGTGATATAGCCTAACCCTTCAGGATATTATTATTATTAGTAGTAGTAGTATACCACTTTTCCCCCAAGTGGTATACAAATAATATACCACTTACTAAAAATTAAACAGAAGAAGAAGAAGAAGAAGAAGAAGAAGAAGAAGAAGAAGAAGAAGAAGTAGTAGTAGTAGTAGTAGTAGTAGTTTTATTTCTAGCCCGCCCCTCTGAACGAGCAATCTGGGCAGGGTACAAAAGAGAATAACAATTAACAAAGTAAAAATACAAAGCAGTTATAGCAACAACAAAAATACATAGTAATTATAACAAAAATAAAATTAACAAAGCAAAATACATAACAATTAACATATCAAAACAAGTAAAAAGAAAATCTCCATTCTCAACCCCCATCCCAATCCTAAAACAATGTGATCTATACACAATCTAAAAAGAAAAGAAAAGAAAAAAGTGTGAGGGGGGGGGGAAGACAAGACTCCTCTTTAAGTCCAGGAGCCAAGGCATGGGAGGAGCCCAGGTGGAGGTAGGGCAAACAAACACTCTCCTTTATTTTATTTATTTATTATGCCACTTTTCTCCTGGAAAGGGACACAAGGCCTTACTTAACAATAAAAGTTTTAAAAACAATCAATTTATTAAAACAGTATAAAATTACATTAAAATACAAACATTCAAAAATATAAATAAAACACACACACCATAACAATGACAATGATTATAAATTAAAAGCCTGCTTGAACAAAAATGTTTAAAAGTAGTTTAAAAAGGAAAGTAGTTGAAAATAGAATTAAACTATTTACAATATTAAAACAAAGTACTTAAACACAATATCAAGTTAAAAGAACAAAATGCAATTTTAAAAGATAAAAAGCTATTAAAAACAGTTCAGTTTTAAACACCCCTCCTGCTCATTCTTTAGAAACTTTCTGTTGCCCTTCCCTGTTTGCATCCACACTGCAGAGATAATCCAGTTTGACGCCACTTTAACTGCCATGGCTCATTGCTATGGGATTTGTAGCTTTGTTAGACATTTAGCCTTCTCTGCCAGAGACCTCTGGTGCCACAGCAGACTACTATTTCCAGAATTCCACAGTATTGAGTCATAGCAGTTAAACTGATGTCAAACTGGAATATTTCTGCAGTGTCGATGCAGAATAGCAAAATGCACCTTGTCTTTCCCTCTTGTTATGAATGTGTATATAACACTAAGTTAAATTGATATCACTTGCCAGTCCAAAGTAGATTGTAGCCAGGGCACAGAACTTTTTTTAAACCCAAATCAGTTAGATCTCCGAGTGGCAAAAACTGAAAATATAATAGCAAGAAAGTGGGACAAGGAGATAGGAGAGTCAGTTTTGCATCCGGGCCCTACAGTTAGGTGAGACTGCCTTGTCTTAACCCTCAGGGTGATAGCATGATATATTAGCTTTAAAGCAGACAGAAGATGAAGAAATGATAAGCCAGTTGCCTCATTAGCTTATATATGCAGTGGGAACAGAGACAAGTGGAGAAACTGGTGTAGAAAAAAAAGCATCTTTTTTACATACATGCAATTCATTATTATTTTTTCGAAGCTGTCTGTGTTGGGAAAGCTTCCACTTCCAAAAGGCTTTTATGTTTGTATGTTTAATAAATTGAATTCCTTCTTCCTTCTCATAGGCCCGATCTAGATTGGAAAAAAAAAACGCGAGAAGGGCTCTTTGCACTGCCTTTAGGGTTAGGGAGGGTGCAGCATTTAGTCCCTCTATAGCCCTAAAGCGTACGGGTGCTGCCTTTTTTAAAAGGCGGCACCCATACGGATGGGCTACGATGTTTTCACGGCAGATGCAGCATTTAGATACGTTGTGCACGCCATGACAACTTTGCGCCGCAGGAGGGCGCCAAGCACGCCCTTTCTGCGGCACAAAAAGGAGCTCCTTTTTGTGGCGGATCTTTGCCTTGGCCTTTAAACGGCTGCAGCAAAGATCCGGGGAGAAAGGGGCCACAGAGGCGGCCGCTTTCTCCCCTCGCCAGCGCCAAGGGAAGCAAGGTGCAGCGGGCGCCCAGGGCGCCCGCTGCACCCTGCTTTGAGGCCACAAGGAAGTGGCAGTTTGCCACTTCCCCGCGGCCTCCAGAAGGAGCGGGATGGGACCACGGAGGCTGCTGGTGCGGCAGTCTTGGCCCCATCTCGAAGCTTTCTGGGGCAAGTACGGACCACCCCTTTTGGGCGGTCTGGGAAGCCCTATAGTGACTACTAGCCCTAGACCTCCTTGACCATGACCAAGGCCAGAGTTTGGAAATGTCGCTTTTAGAATTACAATTGCAGCATCCCCAGAACCTCCAACCAACATGGCAACATGGAAGTTGTAGTCACAAAAGTTTCTCAAGCAAAGAATAGGCAAGAAAGAAGCATATATGTGTCTACTGTATTTAAAGGTACACTGCCTCTGAACAAGGATGTTCTATCAAATGGTTATGAGTTTTTGTGAGTTTTTTGGGCTATATGGCCATGTTCTAGAAGAGGTTTTTCCTTGCATTTCACCAGCATCTGTGGCCGGCATCTTCTCTGAAGACCACAGATGCTGATGAAATATCAGGAAAAAACTCTTCTAGAACACAGCCACATAGCCCAAAAACCCACAAAAAACTATGGATGCCAGCCGTGAAAGCCTTTGACTTCAAATTGTCATGAATTTGGACAGATCTCTCTTCCAAGATTCATGTCCAATCTTGTTTGTTAAAGTCTTCAAGCACATCTTGTGTCAGTGACTCCTGAAAACCCAGAAAGGGTGGCTTCTAGAGAGGGTTGGCAATACTGGATTTATCCTCAGTCCACACTGATGACACTAAAATGTATCAGATCAACTTCTCCATCTGATCTGATTTGGCAGGGACAGTCCAATTAATCCTCTGCTGTCCCACTTTTTAATCTATTTTTTAAATGTCCTGGCCTCCTCCCTCTCTCTTCCCTTTTACTCAGCTTACCTCAATTGCTGGGGGAAAGTACAGAAGTAGTTTGCACTCAACTCAGCAGAAGGGAGGGGCAAAACTTGCCCTTCCCAGGAGACTCAGGCAAAACAAACTGCTGCAGCCTTTCCTAGCTTGTATGTTTTCCCTCACTAATAGCTTTTGCCTTCTTCACCACAGTTTTATGTTGCTTTGCCACATGTGTCCTGGCTTTCATCTGTGAAATATTAGAGCATATGTCAGCCACCTTTGCTGCAGTTGCTGCTGAAAGATGGCATCAACTGCAGCAGTGTCCTCCCACATCATAGAGACTGCAGGGCAGAGGAGGAAGGAAGGTAAGAAGGGGGAAATTGCAACAGGGCTGAATTTCAGCATTTCATTTTTAATTGTAACAACTGACAGTGCCATGGCAGGGCCTGTGAAAACAGGTAAGGCAGGTCTCAGTAATTTATGGGATTGGATAAAGAATAAATGTGTCCTTTTCTGCCTGCTCTCCAACTGACCCAGTTTTGCAGGAACAATCATGATTAATCCTCTCCATTCCCACTTTCTCAGATCTCTGGCATTTCCTGTTGGTCTCTGACTTCTACCTGGATACAACCGTGCTTACAAGCAAAAATCAGACAAGACTGAATGTCTTCAGGATGGTGTGGTCATACAGAGTATACAGAAGACAAAGAGGCTTCCTCTCCCTCCAAAGTCACCCTCATAGAAAGCTTAACATTAGACAGCTTAACACTAAACAAAGTGTTTTGTATACAGAAGGTCTCTGGTTCAATCCCTGGCAAAGATCCCTGATCTAAAGGATAAGGCCTTTAAAGGAAGATTATTGTCTCTGATGCCAGTCAAGGTAGGTAAAAAGGCATTAGTTGAACCAGCTGCCTGATTCTGTATATGAATTTAAAGAAGAGACAGGAAACAGAAAGAAAGGGAAAGCATATATAGGATATTATAGTCATGCACATTAATATAAGATTATCATGGCTGGAATCCTGTTGGTGACATATGCCTTTGGCTCTGTCCATAAATGGAATGAGGGCCCAACAACTTTTCTGAAAAAGGATTCAGCACCTGGGCCAAAGAAAGATCCCTCGTTACATGTTAAGAGCCATTTGAGAGTCAGTGTGGTGTAGTGGTTTGAGCATTGGACTACAACTCTACAGATCAGGGTTTGATCCCCTGCTTGGCCATGTAAACCTATTGGTTGACTTTGGGAAAGTCACACACTCTTAGCCCTAGAAAACCCAATGACAGGTTTGCCTTAGGGTTACCATAATTTGGAAATGACTTAAAGATAAACAACAACAACACGACATAAGAACCAATATATATATATATATATATATATATATATATAGTGAGAGCTCAAGGACAGGCATAAGGATAACTATGTTTGTTGTTGTTAACTGCCTTTGAGTCAATCCCAACTCATGGTGACCCTATGGATGAG
The DNA here is from genome assembly GCA_034509955.1 of Urosaurus nigricauda. Classification (NCBI taxonomy): domain Eukaryota; kingdom Metazoa; phylum Chordata; class Lepidosauria; order Squamata; family Phrynosomatidae; genus Urosaurus; species Urosaurus nigricauda. The sequence continues at coordinate 370,149,431 of JAOEGL010000001.1, forward strand.
ACATCTCCAAGACTACCTGTCTTCCACTGCTCTGCTTAGATCCTGAAAATTCATACTCGTGATCTCCCTAAACCTCTACTACCCTTTACCTTTTCTAGCTTTATTGTCTTTTCCAATGAGTTGTGCCTTCTAATGATGTGTGCAAAGTGGTACAGCCTGAATTTAATCATCTTGGCTTTCAAGGAGATTTCATGCTTGATCTGTTCAAGAACCCATTTGTTTGTCTTTTTGACCATCCATGGTATCCTCAGCACTCTTCTCCAGCACTACATCTCAAACGAGTTGATCTTTCTTCACTGTCCATCTCTCATATCCATACATGGTGATGGGGAATACAATGGCTTGGACAATTCCAATTTTAATGCTCAGTTGTATATCTCTACTCTTCAGGATCTTTCCTTGTTCTTTTATAGCTGCTCTTCTCATTCTCTAGTTTTCTCTGGTTTCTTGACTGCTGTCTCTTTCCTGATTTAAAAAAACCATGAGATCCAAACAGTTTAGGCAGTCTCCATATGCTTTATTTGATACTTCTTTTTTAAGTGAAGGCCACTCATTTTCCCTTTCCATCTGTGACACACCATGATCCTGGAGATAAAAAAGAGCAAAGAGGATATGGGGTTACCTACAGAAAGACAACCTCTCCATCTATTTCCATGGGGTAAGGAAGGCAGAGTACTTATTCTGAATTGAGACTAGCATGGGTGCAATGTTAAGAATAAACAGTTGCACCTGGCCGGGAGGGGGGGGGGGGGTAGGATAAACAGAGTATAGAGAAGGGCAAGATGCATTTGGAGCATGTTACATCTCCAGAAGAGCTTGCATGTCCTCAGTCCATGCACATGCTCTCAATCCAGGTCCAGAAAGATCCTGCGTTTGGCCATCACTTGGCCTCTTTCGGCCTTATGAAAGACTCCATTGTGTAGACGCCTTCTCCCTGGAAACCTCAGGGCAGCAGACAAGCAGATTTTTTAAAAAAAATCTACAGAGATCTAATCCTTCTTGCCCTAGGGATGGGGTGTCAAGCTTGCTCTGGATTACCTACTTAATTATAGTCTGTGGGTACAGATAGACTATTTATTGCTCTTGATTGAGAGATAGCTATTGGAACTTTGCCACTACAGTGACATGAGAAAGGAGGGAGTAAACTGAACTGTGAAACCCTGGATTGTTTAGTTTAAACTTATGGGTTTGATTTTTAGGGAATTTAAGTGCTGCTGCCTACTAATCTCAAGGAATTATGGTTGTAGAATGGGTAATTCGATGCAATCTAGGCCATCATTTATACACACTAGGGATGTAAATTTTTGTTTCTTTCCTTCTTGCAAACAAGAATAAATAATTCCCAATGTTTTCTACCCACTAGAAAAGATTACACGAGTTTTTGCATATTTTTCACTGTTGTTTTGTTTTCAAGACTCTTTTCTGGAAAAATATCACATGTCAAAAATGTTGGCTTTTGTACAAAACCAACTGTTTTGCCCAAATCTATTTTTCCACCATAAAAAGACCCAGAGTGTGAAAATATTTCAGTGGCTGACCACTCTCAGTAGAGTATCTTGATACACACAAGAAAATTTGAAATGAGGATGATGGCCCATCCTTCTCATAGTATGAGACTGAATGTGTCCTTGTTGCTGTTCTTATGTGCCTCCAATTGGTTTCCAATTTATGGTGACCCTAAATGGTTTTCTTGGCAAGATTTAATCAAAGGAGATTTGGCTTTGCCTTCTGAAACTGAGAGAGTAAGACTTTCCCAAGGTCACCCGGTGGGTTTCTATGGCTGAGCAGGGATTCAAACCTTGGTCTCTTCAGTCATAATTCAACACTCAAACCAGTACACCACACTGGCTAACACCAAGGCAGCTTACATCAATTAAAAGAAACATAGCTTAAAACTATATCAAATACAAAAGTTTTAAATATCAATAAACTAACCATAATTTAAAACCATTTAAAAACATCAGCCAATGTTCTATATCCCGAACTCATCTTGCTGTGTTTAGACAAGCCCATGGTCTCTGCAGATCAAGGTAACCTGGAAGAAAGCTGCTTTTTATATCAGTGTAGACTCACCCACACAGAGAGACACCCCTCGGTGATATATTTATGACCATGTCACTGGAAGATCTGTGATTATGATTATTACTAACATCTACCATATCATCATGGGAAATGGCACAATTCAAGATAGCTTCTGCAACCTGGTCTCCTCCAAAGATGTTGGATCATTATTCTCACCAGTCAGAGGTATCAGAAGGAAGGTGCAGGGGGTGGGAATAGCACAGGGTGACACCCCAGAGGGAAGTATAAACATGGTGGGACACTACACCCAGAGGGACTGGCATGAGCAAGATGGGTGAGCAAGAAAGGGAGTTGTCATTGTTTTTTGTGGGGCTTTCGGGCTATGTGACCATGCTCTAGAAGAGTTCCTTTCTGACGTTTCACCAGCATCTGTGGCTGGCATCTCTGGCAGCCATGCCAAATTCAGAAGGCCTCTTCTGGGGGGGGGGGGCACTGCACCTTCAGAGACTGGTGGGGCTGCTGTGAGAGTAGCCTTACTGGACCCTGAAAAGCAGTTCCAGAGGCTACTTCACTGTCCCCCTCAGCAGTGGTCTGGGTGGGCAGCTGAACAGCCTGGGGGAGGGAGGATAGGACAGTCTGCATCTGCCCCTGCAGCAGGTGATGCCAACTGCAGCAATGCCGCTGCCACCAGTGGTTGCAGTCCAAGGCATGCAAAAGACACTAGGTGGAGAAAGGTGTTCTAAAGTAATTTCAGCTTGTTTATTGTTGTCAACTGCCCTCATGTTGACTTCAGCTTCAACCCACCCTGTGGATGAGACATCTCCAAGAGCCCCTTGTGCTCAGCCTCTCTACTCAGTATGTACATACATCTTGTAGCACCTTGGAGATTAAATGAAAGAAGTTGGCAGCATGAGCTTTCATAGACTTAAGTGTACTTCCTCAGATGCATATCTAAAGAAGGAGACTTAAGTCTATGAAAGCTCATGCTGCCAACTTTTTCCTTTCAGTTATTATTCAAGGTGCTACAATATCTCTTTTCATACTGATTTTACAGTTTAATACGACTGTATCTTTGAATTCTCTTTCTACTCAGTTCCTGCAGACCCAGGCCCGTGTCCTTCCTGATTGAATCTATCCATCTGGCATGTGGTCTTTCTTTCTTTCTACTACCTTCCATCTTTCCTAGCATCATTGTCTTTTCTAATGATTCCTTTTTCCTCATGATGTACCCAAAGTATGACAGCCTCAATGCAAATGCCTCTGAGGAAATAGACTGACATCTACGAAAGTTCATGCTGCCAATTTCTCTCTTTCAGTTAGTCTTCAAGGTGCTGCAAGATCTCTCTATGTACTGATTCTACAGACTAACATGGCTATATCTTTGAATTAAGCCTCAATTTAGGTATCTTGGCTTCCAGAGAGAGTCCAGGCTTTATCTGTTCTAGAACCCATTTCAGCTACATATGGTATATGTTAGATATGCATGGAAGGCTAGAGCTTGGAGTAAGCAATAAAACTGTCTCTCTTTTTTAATTAAAGGGAAAATAACATTGTTATAGGAATTTCGGCTAGAGATAGGAAGATAAATTTTAGGTGCTACTACTAGTTACATGTCTGGGAGATTGAGAACAAGAGAGGAAAGACTTAGGAGGAAGAAAATAGAGTCACCCTAAAAATATTAGTTCCTAGAAATGGATCTAAACTGATAAAGAGGAGACAAATTGGGCAAAAACAGTGGCCAAGATCCAATAGAGGAAATTTATACCAATATAGCCGTGGGTAGGCTACTTATTATTTATTTATTTACAGTGGTCCCCCGGGTTACGAATCCCCCGGGGAACGAAATCCCAGGGGTGCAAAACCGGCGGGACCGCAAAAATTCCCCCGGGATCCAAAGGATCCCCCGGGGAACGAAACGGAAAAACCGCGCGGTCCCTTTAAATCAGCTGCGCAGTCCGTCCGCTAAAGCGGTCCCCCGGGATACGGTCATTTCTGGCTTACGAAAGGTAATCCGGAACGGATTACCTTCGTAACCCGGGGGATGACTGTATTTATTTATTTTATATAGCGCTTCAAATTAACACAGTGCTGTACATATAATCTTATAATTAGATGGATCCCTGCCCTCAGGCTTACAATCTAAAAGATACAATACAAGAGGAAAAGGGGAAGGTGGTGGGAAGGGGATGAGGTGCAGTGGATCTTCTCTCCCTCTGGGGCCTGGACCTAGGCAGATGGACTGGAGGGAGGGCACGTCTTCTTAATACATAGTTAAAAGGAGGCATCCTGGGGCAGACGGCACAATCCTGGTAATGCTTCCCTAAACAATATAGTCTTTAACTACTTCCCATTGTATACCTGATTACAAGGATGGAAAGAATATTATTTGTTTTCCAGTCCAAAAAATGATGCTTACAACCATTTGGAAGCCTGTCAAGAAAATAATGAAGTAGCTAAATTTTTCTGCAGTTTGCCCTGGTATTTGAATGTCCCAAAGTGTTGCAAAAACCTTTTTGGTGCAGAGAAACACATGGCTTTTCCTTGCCAAAAAAACAAAAACAAAAAACCAACAATAAATTGACAAAATACAGCCCAGCAGTCCATGGGTCCTTTGAAGATTCCCAGAAGCAGAACAATGGCCCACAGTTACCCATCTGTCTTTTAATGAAAGAGGAAGGTGTATGAACGCCTTTATAGTCATTTCTGAGGAGGGTCTCAGCAGATTATTTTAACAGCAGCCAACATCTGGAAGACTGCATGATTCCTATTGGAGAGAGAGAGAGAGAGAGAGAGGGAAGAACCATGACTTCAGAAGCTGTCAAGGATGTGATGCACCTTTAAAATAAGTTATGTTCTCCCCTGTACCTTATTATTGCATCCAGAGTATTTTAAGGAATGACAACTGTCCTTCCTGACACTTCTGATATCCTCACAGCGGAGCTCTTGGTAGGTCAAGTGGGAAATTGCCAGCAACCTTCAGGATGGGTGCAACTCTTCATGTCAATGCTATTTAAGATGGACCCTATGCATTTTTCTGGCTTAAAATAACCTCTCCCCATTCCCCCAATAACAGAAAAGGAGAGATGTGGTGTACAGCGCTCAGGAAAATGAAAAAGATGGCATATGCAGGCTCCAGACCCTCCTCAATCACCCATTTGTATTTTATGGGAAGATGCAGCACTATCATTTGGTTGGTCCCTGGGCAGGGCACTGGATTTGTGCCCCATGATCCAGCCCTGGTGGCACCACTGAGACCTCTATTTAAGAGAACAAGCATTCTGCCATCTCCTGAAATTAGTGGGAACCCTGAACTGCAGAATAAATATCAATAGCATTTACATTTCTATACCGCTTAATAGTGAACTCAGCACTCTCTAAGTTGTTTACAATCTGTAAGCCAATTGTCCCCAAGAAGCTGGGTACTCGTTTTACCAACTTACGAAGGGAGGGAATGCTGAATCAACCTTGGAGTCCTGAGATCGAGAGCACAACCTTGTGGCTGCAGGACTTGCATTTAACCACTGCACCACCAGAGTTCCTGATAAATGGGCCCAACATGTAAGCCAAAAGCTGGCAACAAATAGTTAGTGGTTCAGAAGAGGTTGCTGCTTTTCTCAGACAAAGAATTTTCATGACAAGAGAGATGTCCTCTACATCGCCCCATTTTCACCTGGGGGGGGGGGCTTCGTTCTTTAATACACTCCCTCCTCCCCTTCCAAAGATCATGGCTGAGGTCACACTGCAGAATTAATGCAGTTTGAGACTGCTTTAATTGTCATGACTCCATCCTATGCAATCCTGGGATTTGTAGTTTGGTTGGGCACCAGGGCTTGCTGACAGAGATGGCTGATTCTCTCACAAAATTGCAAATCCCAGAATTCCATAGCATTGAGCCATGACAGCTAAAGCGGTGTCAAACTGCATTAATTCTTCAGTACTGCCCGTGCACTATAAATTCACCAAGAAATTCCACTCTCTCCAAGACCATTTTGTTGGCTGAGGTTATTCCCCTTCTTTCCAAAGGGCAGATGGAAATAAGGGGAAGCTGTGCCCAACTACACTGCTCTTTTCTACAATATTAAGGTTTTTTTAAAAATTTCAGTAATAATAATAATAATAATAATAATAATACAGGAGTGTTAATGTCTGACAGTTTTTTTCCCTGCATCTTCAGCTTGTGCGCTCTGACTTCTGTGTGATGTGGCGCCCAGTGGACTGGGCTCAGCCAAAGAGATCTTAATTATTATGATTATACGCGAGTCCATTTCCAAACTTCCAGGAAATCTGGAGCAGTGCAGTATGTACATCTTTAATTTAATTACTATTTATTATTTATCATCTCTTCCCCTAAGCTTCCAAGCATGCAGTCTTTAAAGAATTAGCCCAGTCCTACTAAAATATGCAGTAGAGAAGCTGGCCATCTTAATCATTCTCTTTCTGATGGTTTCTTAATTATTACAGCTTCCACTTTTTGCCACCTCCCCTGGAGCACTGTCTTTCCTGGGTTAATGTAACATGAAGCAGTTCAATCCCCTTGGAGGAAAATAGGGACAGCCATTAAGAAACAGGTGGGCAGGGACAACAGTGAAAGAACATAGCCTACATCTTATTGATAGTCCCAATTAAAGTTGAACCATTGAATTATATGAACTTACCTGGTGTAGGTATTCTATTAAGTCATTCCAAGTACTGGTTATCACCTATAAAGATTTGAAAGGTTTAGCTCAGTGGTTCCCAAATTATGGTCCTCCAGATGTTTTGGATTTCAGGTCCCAGAAGCCCCAGCTTCTGGGTGCAGAAGTACAAAACACCTGGGGGACCAAAATTTGGGAACTACTGGCCTAGATTTGTGTTGAGAAACAGCAGGATGTAATTGAGTGTTGGACTATGACTCTGGGGAACAGAGTTCAATTCCTGCTCAACCATGAAAGGTGACCTTGCGCAAGTCACACTTTCTCAGCCTCAGGCAATGGCAAACCTCCTCTGAACAAATCTTGCCTTAGGGTTGCCCTAAGTCAGAAATGACTTGAAGGCACACAACACACACACACACACACACAGGTTTACTGTTAAGCCATTCCAAGTGCTGGTTATCACCTATAAATCTTTATAGGTGATAACCAGCACTTAGAATGGCTTAACAGTAAATCTTCCTTCCTAAGAATGCAAGGTTGGCTGCCTCCTTGTTGTTCTAACCTACCCAGCTCAAGACCCTTCTACTCCAATAGACATTTATAAACTGTTTTAGATCACAGGTTTTCTGTTTTACTGCTGTATGGAAGCCAGCATGGTGTGGTGGTTTGAGAGTGGACAATTACTCTGGAGACCAGGGTTCAAATCTCTGCTCAGCCATAGAAGCCCACTTAGTGCCCTTGGGCAAGTCATATCTTCTCAGCCTCAGAAGACTTGACTTGAAAGCACACAACCACAAAGGTCCAGGCTACCTTAATGACCATTCACACTACTGGATTATAGTAGAATTATTCCACTTTAATTGCCATGGTTCCATCCTATGGATCCTAGGACTGGTAGTTTTGTGCAACACTGGAGCACTCTAGCTGAAAATTGGAAATGGTCCTACTTGTTGTTTGGATGTTATAGGATTTGCTATATGGCCAACATGTCCACCCCTAGATGTTTTTTAAATAAACAAATTGGTTGGTTGGTTGAACAGGATTCCAGCTCATTAATGCCAAAGAACACTAGATGTGCAGCAGGAACCAGGTTTTGTTCTAGGTAGCACCACTTAAAAGAAACAGGAAAGTCCAGTGACAACTAGAGGCAGAGGAATCTGTCATTTTCACTCTTTTCCCCATTCAGATGTATAGATCTCAGGTTATCATTAGCCACCAACTTCCAAGTCTGGGGGGAAAGTAGGATACAAATTTAATAATAAGTTCAGCTAGGCATGTTACATGCATCCTCAGGGGAAGGCAATGGCAAACCTTTTTTTCTGTACCGCGCCCCAATTCTTCGCTCAGAGGGGCAGGCTAGAAATAAAAATTTATTATTATTATTATTATTTATAACCTCCCTGAACAAATATTGCCAAGAAAACCCCATGATAGCATTGCCTTAGGGTTGCCATAAGTCAGAAACAAGTTGAAGGCACAAAACAACAACAAACTTAACAAAAGGGTTTCTCCTGGCCTGAACAGCCCTCACTTAAACCTGCTGGGAACATCACTTCTTGACATCCAAATGCCAGCAGAATGGACTTCCTTCTCTCCATGCAGCTGATGCCTGGTAAAACAGATTGGCAGTGGGGATTTACGATTGTGATAATGTTGTCACAATTGTGACTGAGTAATTATTGCAAATGAGAAACAGTTACAGATGAGTAAATCTATGTAACTGTTTTGTATTCATGATAGCCACTTAATCACAATTTTTATTGCCATGATCGTAACTCCCTTGTCCAAAATCTACTTTATTGGACATCACCTGCATGGCGAGAAGGAGGTCTATTCTGCTAGCAATTGGAGCATGGGTGAATGACATTTCCATCAGGTTTAGCAGAGGGTCTGGTCAGGAAAATGTTATTTAGTTAAGTGTATGTATGTTTATGAAAGCTGAAGAAAGCAGACAGGAAGAGAATAAACTCATTTGAAATATGATGCTGAAGAAGAGTGCAGAGGATACTGTGTACTGCTAAAAAGACAAATAAATGAGTCCTAGAACAAATCAAGCCTGAACTCTTCTTAGAAGTGACAGTATCTAAATTAGAGCTATCATACTTTGGCCATATTATAAGAAGACATAACTTACTAGAAAAGACAATCAAGCCTAGCAAAGTAGAAAGCGGTAGAAAAAGAGAAGGATGGATATCCATTCCAGATGGATAGACTGAATCATGGTCTTGAGTCTGGAAGACCTGGGTAGGTCTGTTCACTTGGATGTCTCTCATTCATGAGGTCACCATACGTCAAGGTTCACTTGACAGAAGTTAACAACAACAAAATTTAACGAAGCAGCTGATAGAGATATATAAAGTTTTTCATTTGTCTGTGGGACAAGGTCTATTACAAAACATTTTGATAAAACATTTTGACAAAATGTAACTGGTACAAATCACGTATTGGCCTGTAGGCTATATTTTGCCCAGCCCTATGGGAGATGGATGCACAAAAACAGCATCATCCTACAGAACCTCCAGAGGATAGCCAGGAGATCCCCAAGGATGTTTGTATCATTGTGTGTCCAAGGTATCAGAACATAGCTGGCCAAACCTCAGGTACCCCCTGCCCTCCCTTAACCACTTCATGGCACAGGAAAATGGAGAGTCCCCAAGGGTAGTGGGTTGAGTTTTTGCAATTTGCAAACCAATTTTCTCCCTGTTGCAAAAATGTCTTCAAAAACTACACAGGGAGAAAATTGAATAACTTGTTCATTCCCTCCTGTTGGAACAAATTTAACTAAAAATTACATCACTAGGTGGAGGACATGGGTTAACAATTTGTGCCGTGACCTCCAATAGATACTCTTGTGCCACTTCAGACTCTCCTCTTTTGGCATTGTTTTTTCTTTTTTTAAATCTCAACTGGGTTATTAAGAAAAGGAAAAACTAATATTTCATCTCCAGTGAGAGCATGTTGCAGCAAACATCAGCACAACCTGAAGAGAGAGAGAGAGATGAAGTCTCTTCACTCGTCTCTGTGACCCAGTTAATTCTCCTATCTTGATGATTTTTCAGCACTAATCTAATCAGTGGAGCAATAGCAGGATTAATTGTTTGACTTTAATAAAGAGGATGATCAGACTATCTGACAATCTCATGTCAAGTTCAAAAGTTTCCCATTGGTTGTCTGAATCAGAATAACCTGCTGAATTGTTGGGATATTGACTTCAGGATGCTTTTTTAGAAGAAGAGGAGGAGGAGGAGGAGGGGGGGATTGAGAGTGAGGTAGGGCAAAATGTTAACATTTTTTTAAAAAAAAAATCTGCTGTGAGTTTGAAGGCAAAATGTTAATGAGATCCTGCATTGTGAGACATGTACCTGGCGCATAGCTAGGTCTTTGTAGCTATATCTTTTGGTACAATTCCCCCCCCCCCCCAAAATCCCCACCTTTTAATTGATCCAGATCTCTCACCACAGCCACTTTTTCATTTTTGGAGGACAGGGGGTTCAGGAGAGATGTGTCCAACTATTTTCCTATAGCTGAATGTGCTACAACAGGCCTTCCAGAGATCCCCACAGATGATATCCTAGCAGCACATCCAGCTATAGGAAAATATCTGGCCATGTCGCCATTGACACCCTCACTCTGCAATAACACTTTGCATGGAAATTATTGTGTTGAGGGGACTGTGTTGTTTAAAGTTGGTTTTGGGAGGGGATTTGGGTCATTACAGTTGATAAAGAATTCCAACCTCTGTGACTGCAAAACAAAACAAAACAAAGCCCAACAACAACAACCACACTCCAATAGCATAAATTTGATTTACACTATCCAAACCTACTACCAGATGTCAGCTATTCATCTTCCAAAACTGACATTAGCTGGTACTGTATTCTGTACTGCAGTTTTGGATTTGTACCATAGAGTGACAGATCTGTAATTGCTCCATATTCACTAACTCTACATAGGGTACATCTTCACTGTAGAAACAATGCAGTTTGATAGCACTTTAACTTTCTTGGCTCCACCCTACAGAATCCTGGCATTAGTAGTTTTGTGAGGCATCAGCGCACTTAGGCAGAGAGGGCTAAAGGCCTTGTAAAACTACAAATCCCAGGATTCCATAGGTTAGAGCTACTGCACTTAAAGTGGTGTCGAACTGCATTGTTTCTCCAGTGTAGATGCACCCATAGTCACAATTGTGGCACTATTACCACAACAATAAATACGCTTCCAAACCTACTTTATGAGGCAGCAATCACACTGTGAGATGAAAGTCTTTTCAGTTGCTGAGATATTCCCATGCGTCTCCTGCCAGCATGCAAAGCTGTGGCAATCAGAAAAAGAACCTCTAAACTTTATCGCATTCATTTTTTCCTCCGTTATGCAGATGGGAATGGGACTCTCGGGAGTGTGCATGAACGGATTTTATCGCACAGCCAAGCATCCACAAAAAGTTCCCATTCCAGCACCCATCCCCATTCAGTGCCGGGAAGTGTCATTTTTGTCCAACAGAAAACTTCCATTGGACAAAAATGACACTTCCCAGCACTGAACGGGGACGGGTGCCAGAATGGGACCTTTTTGTGGACGTTTTGGTGTGCAATAAAATCCATTCAGGCACGTTCCCAAGAGTCCCATTCCCATCCCCATAATGGAAGAAAAAATGAATGTGATAAACTTGTCTGTCACAATTCCTTGACATAGCCTCATTTACTGATGGGAAGAGGAGGGGAAATGTCATCCACTTGTGCCTCGATCACCAGCTGAACAGACCTCCATCTCTCAATGCGGCAGCTGCCTGGTAAAGTAAGTTTGAGGAGGGTGCTTTGGGCCAGGAAATGTTACTGGGAGCCTTATTGCATGAAAAAAGATGAAATGGCTGAAATGGATCAGAAAAGTAGTAGCTTTCTCCATGCCTTTCTGCATAACATCATAGCATTTCCCTTTTCTTCCCGAGGAAGATGATTGTAAAGGCGTATCTTTTGTCGCTCTGGAAAAATCTGTTCAGCAAAAGGCACACTCTTACATCCATCTCCCTCAAAGAGGAGAAGAGAAGCAGCATGCGGTCTCACAGGTCTTGAGGTATTTATTCACCATGCATTGCACCCACCTGGCCGATATCACCAACACTCCATTGAGCTTCAGTTAACCATCATGGAGTGGGATCAAGAATGCAAATTGCCCATGTTCTCAATCTACAAGAGCTGATATTGAAGCCATAGAATCACAACAAAGATTGCATTGATCACACACTCTAAATCCTACCTGTGATCTGGCATCAATAAATTATAAATTATTATATTTATAAATTATTATAAATTATATCTGTACAGTATTACAATTATTATTTCTTTAACACCATCAATTTCATACCATTTTAGCTATCAAGTCTACTTCTTACAGAATTCTGGAATTTGCATTCTGGTAAGAAAGTTGAAATTCTCTGATAGAGAGCTTAAATGTTATAGCTCAGGGGAGTGTTATAGCAAGAAATTCTAAGTACTTCCCCAAACTAGAATGTTGATGTGTAATTTGATTTTAATGTGTAATGATCATCTTATAAGGCTGTTGCCACACTGCAGAATTAATGCAGTTTAACACTGCTTTAACTGTCATGGGTTTCATCCTATGGGAAGCTGGGATTTCCAGTTTGTCGTGGCACCAGAGCTCTCTGATAGAGAAGGCTAGATATCTCACAAAACTACAAATCTGAGAATTCCATAACATTAAACCAGGGCAGTTAAATCAGTGTCAAATTGCATTTATTTTCCCGTGTGGCAGCAACCTTGAAGATGACCTTTACACATTAAAATTACGTTACGTATTAAAATTCTGTTTTATATTTCTATGTTCATGTGTTTCAAATGGTTTAATATCTTTATATATTGTATTTCAAGTTGTACCCCACTTCAAGCCTTGAGAAGAGGCAGGTAAAACATTATTATTATTATTATTATTATTATTATTATTATTACCAGGAATGCATAGGATGAAACCTTGGCAAATAAAGGTTGCCATCAAACTACTATAACTGTTGATGTGGACAGAGTCTTTGAGGGAGAGGAAGTCTTGCCATTAAGAAATAATAAAGCTAACATCAGGCACCACTGACTCTCATACCAATACAATCATAGCCTGAATTTTATTAGTAGTCCCATGCAGAGTAGACCCATTAAATTACTAGGATTTGCCTATGTGCTGACTCCCTGGTCAACAATTGCTTTCGTGAATCTACTGGGAACTCCCATTAGAATTTAAGGCAACATTTTCAATCTTAAACTAGCTGCTATCACTTCTCAGTTATAACAGATGGCTCCAATTCACACCCCAATAAAGTTCAGAGTACAGGTTAGCACACCATAAGCCATGGGTCTGTTTGTATAAACACAGGCCTGCTCCCAATCCTGTGCAAAGCAAAAGAGGAGAACTAATGTGAGGTTCACATCCAAGTCCTGGAACATTACTGGAAGAGAAATAGTGCTCTAATGATGGCATGTTAAGCCATGTGGGAGGGGATACATGTGCTCATGCCATAAATGCACACCTCTTTTGCTCTTAAACATATGGGTGGAATCCTGCTGGAATCTTTTGCATGCATACATTGCTGTACAGAAATAATTGGACATTTTTGGTACAGTGCACAATGTGTGCTTTCTGTTCAAAGTTATGAAAGTAAACTTTTATATGTGGGCTTACATCCTGTCAGTTGCACTACGTCAAATTATTTATTTATTTGGACAACACTTAATGGTTGTATCCAGCTAACAGCAGATTAAACAGAGTTGTATCCGCACAACTGTTGCATATGCAGTAGCATACTGAAGTACACAGTAATACTGAAGTACACAAAGTAGGGTGTGCGTGTACCTTACCTCTCTGCATTGCCTTTCTATACATTGTACATAGCAGTTACACAATTGGTTGTCAGCCATGCACACTGACCATTGATCCACATACATTGCACTATATTAGTGTCCAGTAGAGGAGTTGCATAATTTAACTCTGTCACTGCATGGCTTCAAGTTGCTTCCAACTTACGGTGACCCTAAGACCTCATTCACACTACAGACATAACACAGTGTGAAACCAGGTTCTTTCCACAATGTTCAGACTGGCACTGTTTGCAGGGGGGGGGCATGGAAAAACCCACTTAACCTGGTACATTTGACACCAGTCTCTTACCATGCAAATAATGTGAGTATGCTACAGAATTGATATGGATAACACAGCAGTGGTACCGGAAATGGCAGTGTTGCTTTTTCTCTCCAGTGGCTAGGATGGCATTTTTCATACAGTTGCATCTTCCTCACAGATGCATAATATACATGGCACATGGACCAACATGCATGTTCAGTTCATGTGTAGTGTCTTTTGGTTCAGTTGCACAACACTTCGATTCAACACAAGGGTAATGCAGCAAAATTCATGCATCGCTCCACATGCAGTGTTGTTGTTGTTGTTAGCTGCTCTCGAGTCAACTTTGACTCACGGCAACCCTGTGTATAAGGCATCTCCAAGCCTCTCTATCCTATGCTGCTCTGCTTAGGTCTTGCAGATTGATTCTATCCATCTGGCATGTGGTCTTCCTTTCTTTCTGATGGCTTCTACCTTTCCTATCATTAGTGGGGGGTTTTCTAATTAATCATTCCTTCTTATGATGTGACTAAGGTACGACAGTCTCAATTTAATCATCTTGACTTCTAGGGAGAGTTCAGGCTTGATCTGACCAAGAACCTATTTGTTTGTCTTTTTAGCTGTCCACAGAGTACTCTTCTCCAGCACTACCTCTCAAATGAGCTGGTTTTCTTTTTATCTGCTTTCTTCAATGTCCAGCTCTCATATCTGTATAGGGTGATAGTGAATACAATGGCTTGGATGATTCCAACATTTGTGCTCAGTTATATATCTTTACTTTTTAGGATTTTGTCTATTTCCTTCAGCGCTGTCCTTTCCATTCCTAGTCTTCTGCTGATTTATTGACTGCAGCCTCTGTTCTGATCAATGTTTGATCCAAAATATGAGAAATCTTTAAATATTTCAATTTAATCGTTTTATTAGTTGAATTTATATGGAATCTCCATGGTCCTTATTTTTGTTTTCTTTGTGTTCAGCAGCAAGCTTACTTTTCTTCTTTGACCTTCCATAGTAATTATTCCAAGGCTGTGATGCATCCTACTAGTAGTATGGTGTTGTCTGCATGTCTTAGATTGTTGGTGTTCCTACTGCTTATCTTTACTCCTCCTTATTCTGAGTCTAGGCCAGCTCTCTGTAGGTTTGCTGCATACAAGTTGAACAAATAGGGTGATAAAATGCAGCCTTGCCTGACCCCTTTGCCAATTGAGAGCCATTCAGTTTCTCCATATTCTATTCTAACAGTTGTATTTTGTTCTAAGTACACATTTCTCATCAAGAATTTCAGAGGTATTGGCACACCCATGTCTTTAAGAGGGTCCATAGCTTTTCATGATCTATGCAGTCAAAGTGTGGAGTGTTGCACTACACAAACCTATGTCCCTCATGGGTTTAAAAAGCACCAGTTGACTTGCAGTCCTGTGTCATTTGAGACACAGTGTGCTCCCTGGGCATTTTGAAGCCTGACCTCTATTGCAAAGCACATAAGAGCCAAGAGGCAGCCATTCCAAGGGGTTAAACACCAACAGGGTGTGCAGAGGGGGAAAGAAGCATCAGGTTCCAGACAGCCTCTCTCCTTCCTTCCCTCTCCTTCTGCCTTTCTTTTTTAAACACAGCAGTGTTTGACAAAGGTGTCATGTGATATTAAACATGATCTCAAACCTGCGAACACTGACCTTTGCCCCCCCCCCTTTCCCTCCCCAGTTCTCCTTTTCAAATCTGAAATGTAGATTTGGCTGGGATACAAACTCCAGTCAGCTAGCCAGCGCTCAAAGTTTGCATACCAGTTTTGAACTGGGGGAAGAGTGAGGAATTGTACAATGCCAGGGTCAGCATAACACAAAACACGCCATTCCCCCCTAGACATAACACAGACTCTTTCTTTCTAAACACCATTATAAAGCTGTTCTAGCTCAAGCCCATCCCCCAGTAGACGACTCAGATGTACACCGACTGGATTTTCGACTCAATTCTTCAGGCCAGGGTTGCACTGCACCCCCGTTTCTGACTCCTCCATTTCCAGTTTGGCTTTCTCAGCCCGTTGCAAGTGTTGGATGTGTTTTGTGATGGTAGAAAGCAAAAAAAAAAAAGAAAGAAAGAAAGAAAGAAAGAAAGAAAGAAAAGAAAAGAAAAGAAAGATAACACAGTAGGGGAGAGAAATTATTCTTTTTGCAAGTTAAAAGATTTCTGTTAATCTTTCTTTACTGTGACACCAATGTCTGCCTTCCCTCCCTACATCCCAACACTCACAGCTGAGAAAACCACAAAGGCCTTCCTGTTTCAGTGTGTGCCACAGCTTAAATTTAAAGAGAGAGAGAGAGAGAGAGGTTTCCTTGGGTCTTTTCACACATGGAACTCTTGGCTTGTTGCAAGAACTGTGAATGTGTCAGTCATGGGTGCAAACATATGTATCAGATAAGGATGCCTGGCAGGGAGGAGGGATGGCTTGCTAGTCTTGGCTGAGTGAACCCAGCAGCCAGGCTAGTTCTACTACCTGTGAAACCGCTTTATGTTCAAGGCTACAAAACAAGAGGAAGTCTGCAGTGAGTCACATCCTAGGGCCTTGTCTTAGCATAATGGTCAAGAAAGGTGTGTCCAAGCATGCATGGAGGGGCAAAGCATGATCATTCCAATGGCTCTGCCTCCCCGTCTCCTACCCTTGGTCGGGACTTGTCAATCTGTTTATGGGCACAACTCAAAGTGCCTAATTAAACATTCTTTTTGCCACAGTGGTCACAGAGATGCCCATGGAAGCCCACAAGTAGGAAATGAAGGCAACAGCATCCTCCTACTTATGTTTTCCAGCAATGAGTGCACAAAGAGATATTTTTATTGTTGAGTGCCTTCAAGTTGTTTCTGACTTATGGCAATGCTAAGGCAAAGCCATCACAGGGTTTTCTTGATAGGTTTTGTTCAGAAGGAGTTTGCCATAGCCTTCCACTGTAGTTCAGCATGTATGTGAATTGCCCACAGTCATCCAGTGGTTCTCTGTGGCCAAGTGGATGATCCAAACTCTGGTCTCCCAGAGTCCTAGCCCAACGTTTAAACAACCACACCACAGAGAGTTGGACTGCCTCTGAAGCTGGAATTAACCACAATAGCAATAGCAACAGCAAGTACATTTCTATAAGGCTTATCAGTGCACTTAAGCAGTCCCTAAGCAGTTTACAATGTTACAAAGTTACAAGCTAATTGCCCCCAACAAGCTGGGCACTCATTTCAGCGAACTCAAAAGGATGCAAACCTGAGTCAAGCTTGAGCCCTTGGCTGGTACTGAA
Organism: Urosaurus nigricauda; assembly: GCA_034509955.1. Taxonomy (NCBI): domain Eukaryota; kingdom Metazoa; phylum Chordata; class Lepidosauria; order Squamata; family Phrynosomatidae; genus Urosaurus; species Urosaurus nigricauda. The sequence goes on from JAOEGL010000001.1 coordinate 370,166,484, forward strand.
CTTGCAACCTTGCAGTTTGTGAGTGAGTGGCTGCAGTACAGGCATTTAAACACTGCACCACCATGGCCATTTGTAACCACTGATAGCTCTGTTGTTGTTGTTGTTGTTGTTGTTGTTGTCAGCTGCCCTCGAGTTGACCTCAGCTCATGGTGACCCTGTGGAGAAGAGATCTCCAAGACCTCCTGTCCTCAACCTTTCTGCTCAGGGCTTGCAAGCTTAGTCTGTCCACCTTCTTTTTCTGCTGCCCTCCACCTTTCCTAGCATCATTGTCTTTTCTAATAATTCATTTTTCCTCATTATGTGACCAAACTACAAAAGCCTCCATTTAGTCATCTTGGCTTGATCTGTTCTAGAACCCATTTGTTTGTCTTCTTGGCCATTCATGGTATTCTCAGCACTCTTCTCCAGCACTACATGTCAAATTACTTGATGTTCTTCCTCTTAGCTTTTTTTTTTTTTTTTTAACCCTTCCAGCTCTCAAATCCGTACATGGTGATAGGGAATACGATGGCTTGGACAATTCTCACTGTAATGTTCAGAGTTACATCTTTACATTTTACAATCTTGTCCAGTTCTTTCATAGCAGCCATCCACATGGATTGGTATCGCTACATTCCAGGGCAGCAAATTCTATGCATACCAAATATTTAGGTTCTCAAGAAATGCGGAAAAAGATACTTGTCTGGTGCCTAAGTCAGAACAACTCTTCCCTTAGAAATAACTGTCAGAGAGCCTGTAGAGCTGCCATCATAAATACTCCTGGCCTAATTAGCCTTTGACCTCCTGGAGCAGCCTTGCTGGTCCACTAACCCTGTTACAGCTGATATTTATGGCTCTTCCTAAACCAGGGGGAAAAAACACAGTGTATTAGATTGACTTATTTTGTTTCACTTATTTTCTTCACTGTTTTTTTGTTTAAATGAAAAAAATATTCTTTATTTCCATCAGAGTCAATGGACACTATACAGCACCAGCTGAAAAAACTAACAGTATAGTCGAAAAGAAGCATCTATAAACTGAACTTTTAAAAGAATAAAAATTGAACCTCAATATTTGCCCTTTGGGAGATTCTTGTCTGCAGGCCAAATGGTCAATGGATAGCTTGCATTAAAAACAAAAATAACTAAAGTAATTTCTCCTTCTATGAAGTGAGGAATCCATTATGTCATTTTTCTCATAACCTATGATCTAGGAACAGCCCATGGTGATATCATTAAGCATCATGCATTAAGTGACAACCATAGTTCCTTGTTGTTGTTGTATTCCTTCAAGTCACTTCAGACTTACGTTAACCCTTAAGGTAAACCTGTCATGGGCAGGGTGACCAGACATCTTCTAGGACATGTCCTACATTTCAACCTTCTGTCCAAGAGGAATCCCAAAATGTCCTCCATTTTGAGCATGGCTAAGAAGCATGAATTTATGTTTATACAGTGGGCTCTTGTTATTTGCTGGGGTTTGGTTCCAAGACCTCCTGTGGATACCAAAATCCATGGATGCTCAAGTTCCATTAAACACAATGGGGTAGTAAAATGGTGTCCCTTATATAAAATAGCAAAATCCAGGTTTGCTTTTTGAAAATGATACATTATTAAAGTATTTTCAAGCATAGATGCTTGAATCCATGGATAAAGAATCTGTGGATAAGTAGGGCCAACTGTATTATTGTTTTTAGTTTTTATTTTGTAATGTCCTACAATTTTCATGAACATTCTACATTTTGCTGTGCCTAGTCCTACTTTGCGGTTAGGACATCTGATTATCCTGATCCTGGGGTTTTCATGGCAGGTTTCTTCAGAAGGGCTCACTGCATAGTAGTCTCACATGCACTTAAACACAGGCACACAGAGAGAGAGCATGTTTTCCTGTATGGAGAGTAAGACAGAAGTCTTATCTAAAAGGGCTGTTGCCAGTTCAAGGTTAAATGAAGGGATTATTCCTTCCCAGTTTCTTAGAGTCAAGATAAGTAACATTTCATTTAGACTGCTTGCTGCTAGTTAGAAGAAGGATACAGAGCAGAGCAGAGCAGAGGGTGAGCCCTAGCATCACAAAAACTGTGAGGAAAGGAGGGAGTTAACTAAGTCAATACACAGACTGTAGAGGGTGCATCTAAACTATAGAAATAATGCAGTTTGACATGACTTTAACTCCATCCTATAAAATCCTGGCGTTTGTTGTTTGACAAGGTCTTTAGCCTTCTCTGCCAAAGAGGTGCCTCACCAAACTACAAACCCCAGGATTTTGTAGGATGGAGCCACGGCAGTTAAAGTGGTGTCAAGCTGCATTATTTCTAGAGTGTAGATGTACCCCGAGTCTTGGAATTTGCAAAGATAAATCAATTCAGCCTTGCACATTGTAGCATGCTGCTGTTCTACTAGCTGGCCTGGAGAGTTGCATGCAGCCAAAGTTGAAACCACTAAAACTAGAGGATTTGCACCCTCATCTCCAATCTGGAGATAATTTGTGGAAACTGGAGATTCAAGAGGGTCCCTGAGGTCTGGCAACATTACCAACACACACTGTATGGGTACAGGTCCCCTTGATCTGGGAATCAGGAAGATGATGCTTCCTTGATAGGTTCATAATAACTCCCTTTGATAAAGCAGGTACTTAGTTTGGAAATACAGTCAGCCCTCCACATTTGCGGTTTTGACTTTTGCGGATTTGATTATTCATGGATGTGTTTTCTCTAGCAATCTCCACGTCCTCCAGCACGACTTTGCCAGAAGTTGACCATAGAGTCACACTGGAACATCTAGGATTTTTAAAGAAAACACTTCTCTAGGCGTTTGTAGGTCCTCTAGTGCAATTTTATTTCACATGGGATTCCTAGAGAGGTGTTCTTTTAGGTTAAAAAAAAGTAGTTTTTTTATTTGCATTTTTTCACTTTCACTTTCACAGGAGTCCTGTGACCCTAACCCTAGCGAATGTGGAGGGCCAACTGTACTCCTCCATTCAAAGTTATCAGTGTAGGACAGGTGACCTCGGTGGTAGGGCTATCGGGGGTTCCACCGATGGTGGTGATTCTGGACACAGCGAATCATTCAGGATCATTTAGTGGCAGTAATCCATGGTATGATAACGTCCTGGCTGGATTCAGAGGAAGATGGTAGTTGCTGTGTCACCAGGCATTGAATCCAAAATTTAGAAAAATGCAAGGTACTGAAACTACTCTGGGGAACAGGATTTAAGACCTTGTGTAGCTCCTTTAAAATTTGGACTATAACTCAAGAGTCACTTCACCACCCCTACTAGTTTGGGAGTTGCTAACTACTGGTGTCTAGATTGCTGCACTGCTCCCCACTTGGGATTTCCCTTGAAGAAGTTCTGGACATTGCAGTTGCATTCTCAGAAACAGCAAGTGGTGAACATTTATTGAAGCAATTTTGAAAGTTTAGGCCAGCTTGCCAGTGAACCTCTCAGTGAAGTTCAAGCCCTTAGCTGTTTTTTCTTTGCTTTCCATTACTTACTTACTTACTCTCCCTCTCTTTCTCCTATCCCTTTTTAAAAGAAGAATTTGGAGAGGAAATTTGAGTTCCCAGCTCTAGGAGGCAGACAGGAATTTGAATGCCACCTTTTGTCCTGAAGTATGTGGACCAAGGAGTAATTTCCCCACCATCACCCGCCTCTCCCTTTTGCTTTTTTAGAACAATTCTTGACCTTTTAACTCTAAAGCTGGCTGAAGAGTAGACCAAACACTTAATCCCTCTCCCTCGTTTTATCTCCACTCTCTACACCTTGCATTCCTTCCCTTTCAGACTTTGGCCTTCAGTATTTGGCAAACAGCAAGGTCAAAGGCAAGGGACAGGATTATGTTGTCCTAGAATAGTTCCTGTTAAAGAAAAAAGAGGATGAAACAGTGCAACGGTGTCCAGCTGCAATAACCTCTGATTTTGCTGGCCTTCTTTCCCAGTGTATTTTCATTCTCCACTACAGGATGGCACTGATAACTTTTGGGACTCTTAGATAAACTGCAAAAGAGGCTCTGTCCTATTTCCCTTATGTCTTGTGATGTCCTGGAGGATATTCCAGAACAGTTGCAGAATCTGTGCTGTCTGGTGATTTTGGGAACTGGAGTCCCAATTAATAATTTTTCCAAGATTTCCATACAGCCAGCTGAGGCTAATAAGTATTCTAGGTACCTGCCTTTTTGAATAATATTTCTGATGCTTAATAGTATTCAGAACATCCCCTCTCTCCATCTTGTTTGATTCCAGAAACTAGGCAGGGCACCTGGCATGACCACAATACATGTGAAAGGGATCTAAGAGTCTTAGCAGAGCACAAGCTAAACATGAGCCAACATTGTGATGCAGCAACTAAAAAAGCGAATGTGATTCCAGCCTGCATCAATAGGAGCATAGTGTGTAGATCAAGGGAAGTAATAGTGCCAATCTATTCTGCTTTGGTCAGGACTCAGGTCCAGTTTTGGGCACTACCATTCTAAAAGGATGTTGACAAGCTAGAACATATCCAGAGGAAGGTGACCAAAATGATACAACATCTGGAAACCATGCCTATGAGGAGCAGCTCAGGGAGCTGGGTATATTTATCCTGTAGAAGAGAAGGTTGAGGCGATATGATAGCCCTGGGCCAAAGCTAACAAATTGCATTTCAACAGGGAGAAATGTAAGTTACTTCACTTAGGGTGGAAAAATGAAATGCACCAATATAGGATGGGGGACACCTGGCTTAATGAGATTACATGTGAAAGGGATCTAGAAGCCCTAGCAGACCACAAGTTGAACATGAGCCAACAGTGTAATGTGGCTGCTTAAAAGGCCAATGCAATTCTGGGCTGCATCAATAGAAGTATAGCGTCTAGATGAAAAGAAGTAACAGTGCCAAAAGAGATTCCACCTCAACATTAGGAGGAACTTCCTGACAGTAAGAGCTGATTGAAAGTGGAACATACTCCCTCAGAGAGTGGTGGAGTCGCCTTCCTTGGAGGTCTTTAACCAGAGGCTGAATGGCCATCAATTGGGAATGCTTTCATTGTGTGTTCCTGAATGGCAGGGGGTTGGACTGGATGGCCCTTGTGGTCTCTTCCAGCTCTATGTTTCAATGGGGCTTTCTAGATTGGCAGGAAAGTGTGACATGAAGTTGCCTTTTCCTTAATGCTTAGCAGCTGCACCACAGCCTTTAGATGGAGCTATGCTGTTCTGCAGTTTTTAAAAAAGAAGCTGGGAAAACCAGCACCATTTTAAAGGCACTTCTTCTCCCCTAAAACGCAAAAAAAAAAAAAAAAAAAGTGTTTTCATGGCACACTTTCCCTTTTTCTCATCTAAAGGCTAGAGTTTCATGCAGCCATGAACACACTTCTTTTTGCCAATCTAGAAAGCCCATATGTTTCTAAGTAGTGCTGGGAAGGAATCTGGCTAGTCACCCTGGATTCCCATGTTGATAGAGGTTCTGAATTCAATCTGAGTTGTAGTCCAAAGTTTAAAGAGCCCTTGTTGCCCATCAGAGTTGGTAGTAAAGATATAGATGGGCAAATGGTCTCCTTACAAGGCAGCCGCTTATGGCCCTATATTACTGAAAGCAGTCACTTAGAAGACTCACTTTATGGTGGTCCTTTGGAGGAGGAGGAGCGCTGTGATGCCGTGCACTGCACGGAGCAGAGCGCAGTGTCATGGTGCCCTGAGGGTGGAGCCGGGGTATGTGTCATGTGGATGTAATGCCCTCTGTCCCACAGTTGGCCTGTCCTTAGATAACCAAGTACCTGATACAGAAGTCCAACCTTTCAGTCTAAGAAGCCTGATGATTCACATGATGGTAATGAAATGCCTTTTGCTCCCGTTTTGTGAGAGTAGTGTAATAGTTTGTGCACTGAACTATGACTATGGAGACCAGAGTTCAAATACTGGTTCAGCTGTGTAAAACCACTGGGTGACCTTGGGCAAGTCACACTCTCTCAGCCTCAGAGGAAGGCTAGGACAAACGCCCTCTGAACAAATCTTGGCATGAAACCCCATGGTAGGTTCACCTTAGGGACTCCATCAGTTGGAAACAACTTGAAGGCACACAACAACAACAACAACAACAACAACATAAGATTTGTTGGTAGTAATTAATATACATTTGCCATTTATGGGGGTGGAGTCAAAGTAAGAGTTCACCTCAGAGAGTAGAAAAATAGAGGCATCAGAGTTGGAGTCAGAGGTTTGGCAGACTGACTCCACAGCCCCAAGGAAAACCACAAATCCAAGGAATGCACGTGGCTGCCTGCAGACTCTACACGGCATGCTCATGCACTCTCCAAAATATCCTACCCAGATTCACTTGAGTGTTATTCCCCTAAGAAAAATTAAATACTCTTTCCTCCTGTATTAACATTACAGCCGTGACGAGTTAAAGGTTTTTCACTTTTCCAAAGTGGGGAGGGCTTATCTTGGTCATCGTCTTTTCCTTTTCTAAACCAACTTACCCTATAATGGACTCCAAGGTGGTACTGCATGTTCAACTCTAAAGCACACAGCTGCCCCCCTTCCACCTCTTTACCTTGCAGTAACATCTTCAGCATGTTCAGCCTCTTACATTTAGACTAATTGTAAAACATTTGTCACTGGAATATTAAAACGATGTTTAATACACAAAAGGGAATAAGAAAAGCGAGGACGAGGGGAAGGGAGACAGAGAAAGAAGGTATGATTTTGCCCTTTGACCTGTCTCACCAGTTGCATGAAATATGGACTCCTTTTTCGGTTTTATTTCTTGTTGCCAAATCCCTCTCCTTGTCCCCAGTTGTCAGCCTCAGACCAAGCATTTCCTGCGTTGCAACTCTTTTTTAGCTGGCGCAGTAAAAATAGCACTTTCCCCCTTGAAAATGCACTCAGTCACTATCAACCTGGTATCTGGGGCTGCATGCACACTGGCAATCCAGTTTGACCCCACTTTAACTGCCATGGCTCAAGGAGATGGAATTCTGGAAATTGTAATTTGTTGCAACACCTGAATTCCATAACCTTGAGCCATGGCAGTTAAAGTGGGGTCAAACTAGATTATTTCACCACTGTGGATGGGAAGTATAGAATCATAGAATCATAGAATCATAGAATCGTAGAGTTGGAAGAGACCACTAGGGCCATCCAGTCCAACCCCCTGCTATGCAGGAAATCCAAATCAAAGCACCCCTGACAGATGGCCATTTCTGGGTCATGGGTCCTTTCACACCTTACAATAATAGTGCTACAATTTCCACCATAAATGCCACAGTTCCATTCTATGGAATCCTGGGATTTGCAGTTTAGGGAGGGGTATGTAGAATTTTTCAGTCAGGGAGCACTAGTGCCTCCCCAAATTACAAATCCCAGGATTCTATAGGAAGCAGCCATGGTACCAGGAGCTGGGTCTTCCATCTTACCTGACATGATGGATTAAACCGGTATAGTTCTTGCTTATTTTTTGCTTGTTATATTAGACCAGTGGTTCCCAAACTTTAATCCTTTAGATGTTTTGGACTTGAGTTCCCAGAATTCCTGATTGCTGGCCCAACTGACTATGATTCCTGGGAGCTGAAGTCCAAAACACCTGGAGGACCAAAATCTGGAAGCACTGTATTACTCTTGGTTTCCACTGGGGTTTGCTTCCAGGACACCCCCTCCTCTCCATGGGTACCGAAATTGGTGTATGCACCAATCCCATGAAACACAGTGTCCTCGTGTAATGGCAACACCAATGTGGCATAGTGGCTTGAGCTTTATGATTCAAACTCATGTCCAGGGTCTGCATCCCCACTCGGCCATGAAACCCACTGGGTGACCCTGGACAAGTCACACTCTCTCAGCCTCTCAGAATGGCCATGGCAAGCCCCTACTGAAGAAATTTGCCAAGAAACCCTGTGGCAGGTTTGTCACCTTACAGTCATCACAAGTCAGAAGCAACTTGAAGGCAAGCAGCTACAGTAACAAAGCAAAATGGTGTTTCTTATATAAAATGGCAAAATCAATGTTGGTTTGTTTGGAATTTAGATATTTTAAAAAATATTTTCAAGTTGTGGATGGTTGACTCTATGGATAAGGGATCCATGGATACGAGGGCTGACTGTACTGCTGTTAAGTGATGGGATATGTAGTGGCGTGTTAAGTGCTAGAACGATTGATCTTATCCCTTTGTGGTTAACAAGCAGATGGGAAGAAAGGGGAGGCTTTACGGGTCAGATCCAAGCCAGCTCATAAGAAAGTTTGCAGGGAGAGAACAAATGAGGGGACTCTGGGAAAAGGGGGAGAGTAAAAAATGTTTTGATGTTGCAACAAATGGGAATATAGCCTGCATAAGAATATGGCATATGGTTTTCCGTGTTGGATTACAGCTCTGGACACCTGGGTTCATTTCCCGTCTTGGCCATAAAACCCACTGGGTGACCTTGGCAAGTCACACTGTCTCAGCCTCAGGGGAAGGCAACGACAAACCTCCTTTGAACATAACATGCCAAGAAAGCCCCATGATGGGGTCGCCATCAGTCGGAAATAATTTGAAGGCAATCAACGCACACAAGATTTTAAATAGAGTGTGCTTTAAGGATGCTTTGCTGATGATTGTTATTTAGTTTTGACAAAGGTGAAGAACATCTATCATTTCAGAATAAAGTTTTTGTGTGTGTGTTTCCACTACTCTAACCTGATTTCTGAATTAAGAGGTTTCCAATATACGACAGCCAAAGTGGAATCATAGTGATATAATTATGTTGTGTGGAAGGAGCCACATCTGCAAGTGTACATTGACTCCATATTGGCAGAGATGGTAAACTGAGGAGCAACAAACCCATATAATGAAACTCTTACAACAAGGTGGGTAGAATGGAGACCATGGGCTAGCTATAGCCCCTGGAGCCACTTTTAACCCCACCTTGCTAGTTCCCCCCCCCCCAAAGAAAAAACCATCATGAATTTTTAAAAAAACAGTGCAGATTTTGCATATTAAGCTGGGAGAACATGCTAGGTGTAAATCCAACACTGGCCAAGGAATTCCAGGATTCATTGCTTTCTAGGAATGGCTCATGAGATTTGAAAAAAACAAATGCTCTACTACTGGTTTTTCTGGAGATGTTCTGGGTTGTTCTGGAGACAATTTAGAACAGGAGTTTTTCTGGAACAACAGAGAACAGGCTTGTTCTGCAGAGGGATGAAAAGCACTCTAGTCAGATAAATAATTTAAAGATGCTCAAGGTTTTATTCATAGGCCAGGACTTTCTTGGTGGCTTTTCTCAGGCTACGGAACTCCCAGCCCAAGGATGATAGGTTATCTCCCTCCTTATTGCTTTTCTGTCAACAAGAAAAGACTGTTTTACTCAGGCAGGCCTTTGAGAACTGACTGCACTTGCAAGAGAACAGGATTTTAATGTGGGGTGCATCTACACTGCAGAATGAATGGGAAAAGGTAGGTTATAAATTAATTTGCTGCAATATGAAAATAGTGGTAATCAGGGTGATGAAGACGATGGCCAGAATCCTATATCAGCTGATCCCATCCTAAGCCTGATGGAGCGTCATTCATTCCTGCTCTATTAGCATGGGGAGGGAGGAAGACTGTGTCTTCCTGCATGGCCAAATGGGGTTAGATTGGGTGGCCATTGGGCTCTCTTCCAACTCTTTGATTCTATGATTTTATCAATTGGACAATGAGAGACAGTGATACACAGAGGCCTAGTCAGTGTGGTTGGTTGCTGCCATGCCAGTGGGACAGTAAGGTGAGTCCAACTTTTAATCCAGGCAATAAAGGAGTTGTCCAAGGTGCTCGGCTTCATCACCACAATAGGTTCAGCACTGTGGGTAGCTCATTGGAAGCTGTCTAAACCCTGGAGCAGATTCACCTGCTCCCACTGAGCATATTCTTTGTATGTGCATAATGCGAGATCCCAGAGGTCATCGATCCATGATTGGTGGGAGAGTGAGGACAAGGAAAATGTAATACAGTGGGCCTTCCACATTCACTGGGGCTATAACCACCATTCGCTGGGGTTAGGACCATCTGTAGAAGAACCACAGATAAAAAAAGGGCTACTGTTTTTACCCGAGAACACCTCTCTAGGAATCTGTAGGTCCCCGGCACAACTGTAGGTCCTCTGGCACAACTTCTCAACATCCGTGAGAAGCTGACCATACAATTGTGCTGGATGACCTACAAATGCCTAGAGAAGCATTTTCTTTAGGAATCTCTAGGCCCTCCAATGTGACTCTATGGTCAACATTTGGCAGAGTCGTGCTGGAGGACCTAGAGAGAATGTATTAATCAAATCTGTGGAAAATCAAATTTACAAAAGTAAAAGCCACAAATGTGGAGAGTCAAACGGTGCAGAGTCAAACGGTGGACCTCATTATCCCAAGGTATACTTCTGGCTGCCAGGGTAGGTGGCTTTGAAAGGGGATTTGTAGATATTTGGGCAGTCAATGGCTACTTGTCTGATTGATTATATATCCAGTTTCAATAAACAATGTGTCTCTGTACATTGGGAAACGCAAGAAGGAGGATGTAGTTGTATTAATGTCCTGCTGGTGAGTTTCCCACCAGTATGAGCTTGCCCAAATTCTAAGATCTTAATGGGAGATGTGCTTGATCCCACAATTCTCATAGTCAGGGCCCACTCTTTGACTTCTCCCAGATACTGGAACAAACCTCTTATGGCAACTAGGCCACCTCCTCCTTTGCTCCTCCTTTGCTGGAGGAGTGTGAAGACCTTCCTACTCCACCAGGCTTTTGAAAAGTATTTGTTTTACAATAAAAGAGTTTTTCTTAGTGTGCAGTTGGACTCTTATTCTTTGCTAAAATTTTAAATGATTTTAATTCAACAGGTAATTGAATACTATTTTGTCATTTTTGTATGTTTTAGGTATGTCTGCTTTTCACTTGTACTTCTTTTTGATCTTGTAGTCTGTGTTGAGTCCTAGCTTTGAGGGAAAGGAAGAGTATAAAGTGAGTCCTTCCTTCCCTCCCTCCTTCTTCTTTCTCTCTCTGAGAAAGAAAGAGAGAGATTTTGTTGACTACTGTGTGAACAGAATATTGGGCTAGACAGGCCTGATCATGGCTTGAGTTCCCAGGTCTCTGGGCCTGGCCCCAAATGTCAGGGCTTGACCTCTCTTTGGACTAAATCCTGTTGGTAATCCCAACTGGATTATGCCTGTTATCAATAGAATGTATCCATGTCTTGATTCACCATTCAAAATGCTTCATCATTAGAATTTATCTGTATGTTGATTCACCTTTCAGCCTGTTCCTTCAGTATATCTTTCTAACTCAGGCTAACCAATCAAATTCAGGTGTACAGTATATGTGTATGTATTAGGGAAGTGCATATATGTATGTTGTTGGGTTTTCCCCAGTTTATTAAAAAGCTTGGTAAACTGAACTTCCAACTAGGGAAATCGTTTCTCAGTTGTCTTAGCTTGCATCTGCAGAAATAATTCAGTTTAACACTGCTTTAATAGCTATGGCTCTAGTCTATGAAATCCTGGGATTTGTACTTTGTTGTGGCACCAGAGTGCTCTGACAAATGAGGCTCACATTATTTCTGCAGTGTAAATGCAGCATGAAACTGGGTGTTTATTTATTTATTTTGCATGACGCGTTCTGAGCAACTGTCCTTGTTACTTTATGCATCAGGCTTCATGACATTGCCAGCGGATAGCCCTAAGAGCCCCTTCACACTACAGAATTACAGCACTATGATTCCACTTTAACTGCCGTGGCAACACTCTATGAAAATCTGAGGTTTATCATTTGGAGAGGCACTAAGAGCTCTAAATTCTAAATACCTTTCCCTAAACTGCAAATCCCAGGATTCCATGAAATGCTAGTGTGGCAGTTAAAGTACAGTATAGTACAATAATTGTGCAGTGGGAAAGGGCTCCAGGTCTCAGGTGCAATCTCAGTGCCTTGGACCCTACATTGTTGTTGTTGTTGTTGTTGTTGTTGTTGTTGTTGTTGTGCGACTTCAAGTCATTTCCGGTTTATGGCAAGCCTAAGGCAATCCTATCATGGGGTTTGCTTGTCAAGGTTTGTTCAGAAGGGGTTTGCCATGGCCATCCTTTGAAGCTGAGAGTGTAAGACTCTGGACAGCAAAACAGAAGGAAGTCACTCACTGGGTTTACATGTTCAAAGCAGGATTCAAACCCTGGGCTCCAGAGTTATAGTCCAATGCTCAAACCACTACACCATGAAATTCTGGCCCACTGCTTGGCTGAGACAGCAGTAGCGGCCACTTTTGCAATCTGATGGCTTTTAAGACACATGTGAACCAGGCAGCCTAGCATTTCTCCATCAATCTCAGACCTCTTGTCCAAAATATTAATGCAAATCAAGGGGTTTGCTGGCAGTGGCTCCCCCTCCACCACCACCACCCCATTAGAATAAGTGAATGCTGAAGATCTAATAAGGAGCTTGGAAGACATTTCAGTGCCTCAATAACAGGGCGAGACACAGCAAATCAAAAGAAGTAAGATGAACGGTGCATTTGCCTGGAAACATGAGTGCCGAATAAATGGCATATTAAGCAGAATAATCTCTAAAAACCAAAGAAGGAACCCATTTCAATTCACCTTTCCCTGGAGTTAATAGTTATCTTGACACCTCAGAGAAGAGAAGTAAATATTCCAGCTGACAGGCTTCAAGTATTGCTGTTGGCCATTTGGATTACCTAGCAGGAGATGTTGTGAAACCCAAATGGGAATGCATTGCAGTTTGTCTCTCAATGTTTTGTCTCCCGAGATCCTGTTTGGCGATTTCCGATGAGGATGTCCATGTCTCCTGAGCCTCTGAAATTAGTGTGGTTTAATGATCAGCCCTTTCTTTTATTAGCACCCAGTAAAAATTATATCACCAAGCCAATGGGTTGTGATGTCTTAATCAATGTAATTGTTAAGGTCAAAGGGGGGGGGGGGAGATGTCACAAATGTGTGAACTGGCGCTGCCTTTTACTGCCAGAGACTCTGCTAAAGATTACAGTGTGCCAAGAGACAGGTTAGAGACCCAGATCAACCTAGACAAACACATTTTTGCCATCTTGCCTAGCACTGGCATTGTTGTTGTTCATTTTTAGGACTTTCCGTTCAGGAAGATAAATTTGGAGGCATAAAAAGATTTACCCAGAGGGTCAACCGGCATGTGACAATGAAGGTGAGATTGTCATCAAAGTGAAAGTATCTATGGAGGTGTTTTTCTCCTTCCTAAGGGGATGGCATCATCCTCTGAAGCTGAATGGTGCAGATTCAAGTTACATAAAGGGAATCATATAGAATATCGTTAGACTATGGAATTCACTTCCACAAGATGTATTGATGGTGGCCATCAACAGATTTAGGAGTTTAGATAAATGTTTGGAGGTTGGGCCCAACAATGACTTCTGGTCAAGATGGCTATGTGTCCCAGGATGGCTATGAGAACAGTTATACTCATGTCCTCCAAGTTGGTCACTGTGTGGACCAGAGGCCTTTGGTCTGGTCTAGCAAAGTTTTTCTTATACTCTTAGTTTCTCTTTTACAACTATAACAACTTACCTTGAGTTGTGGCATCACACCATACCATATTTCCACCACAATTTGTATCCATTGATGTGGCTGTGATTAATCTGAGTGTTGTGATTAACTTGACATAAAATGGACTCTTGGTCTCTGCTGGGATTTGTTTTCGGGACCCTCTGTGGATACCAATATCCATGGATGCTCAAGTCCTGTTGCATTCAACCGAGTAGTAAAATGACGTCCCTTACGTAAAATGGCAAAATTAGAGTTTGCTTTTTGGAATTCATATATACATTTTAATATTTCCAAACTGTGGGTGGTTGAATCTGTGGATAACATCCATGGATATGGAGGGCTGACTGTATTTATTCCTCCCCCCCCCCCCCCCATTTTCCTCAATCTAGCTCTCCTTCAGATTGGTTGAATTGTCATATTCCAGCTGCTTGGGGAGGATGGGTGCTGTAGTTCAAATGGGGTTGGTTACAGGTGTAAGTTACAGGTGGTGTGTGCATGTGTGTAAACTAGACAATTGCTTTTTTTTTTTTTTTTGATGCACATATATTGATCTTCCTTGTTTGACCCTCAGTGAACTCACCTGAGTTATTTTATTTTTGTTTCAATAACAGTAAATGCCCTCAGTGTTTTGCATTGTGAGAATCTAGCCATGGTCAGGTTGGAGTTAAAGGTCAACCGAGAATCTATAAGAGCCAAAGTATGCAATTTGATTGTAAGCCACCCAGAGATCTTACGATATGGGGTGGGATAGAAATATTGCAAATAAGCAATGTACATACCGTAAATCCTGGGCTGAATCGTATTGATTAATCCTAGCTGGAGTACTCTATGATTATTCAACACCGAAGTAAATCCTATTGATGCAACAGGCCTACTCTCTTTGGAACTAACCACCCAATTGAAGCCGTGATATCTAAAACAGACCAATTCTACAACTTAGACAATAGACCTTCCAACTTTTCACAGAACTGTACTTTTAACCCAGCCTGTACCAAAAATACCACTATGACTTTTTTTCTTAAATCTGTCCATATGTCATGAAGGAACTTCTTCTCCAGGTAAGATTTCTTTAGGATCTTTTGACAGTGCTTTGCTGACTAAAGTAGCACATGGCTTAGCTTGCTTATTCCAGGTGTTCCAGGTGTACCCTTTTGAGTTCTTTCCTTCCTCTGAGATATCACGAGTTTAACATTGCTCAGGGACATATCACTCTATGTGTGTGGGTGTCTTGCTAGATTTCCTATGGATTTTGCGCAATTTAAGGTTGACTCCGATGACAGGAACAACATTTTCTGCACTCTCATACAGCTTCTTAATGCAGGATGCACTTACACTGTAGAAATAATGAAGGCTGACACCAATTTAAATGCTGGGATTTGTACTTTTACAAGGCTTTAAGCCTTCTCTGCCAAAGAGTGCTGGTGCCTCACAAAACTACAAATCCCAGGATTCTGTGGGATGGAAGCACTGCAATTAAAGTGGTGTCAAACTGCACTATTTCTAGTGCAGAGGCACCCCAGTAACCTCTTCTGGACAACCCCCCCATCCTTTCCCCCTGCCAAGCCTGTTGGAAACATAAGTCACCCACACTGCAGTTGCAAAACAGCTACCTAAATTTATAGCAATAGCAATAACAAGTACATTTCTATACTGCTTATTGGTGCACTTAAGCACTTCCTAAGCAGTTTACAAAGTGTAAACTAATTTCCCCCCAACAAGCTGAGTACTCATTTTAGAGACCTACAGAAGGATGCCAGGCTGAGTGGACCTTGGAGCCCTGCCTGGGTTCAAACTCACAACCTTGTGGCTGTGAACGGCTGCAGTACTGGCATTTAACCAATGTGCCACCTAGGCTCCGTCTTATTTTCTCATCTGAAACTGCTTTGTATTCCCAATCACTACTTAATCACGATTACGACACGATGGCTACAATTGTAACACTCCCCTCAACCTACTTTACCGCTCATCATCTGCATAGGAAGAAGAAAATCCACTTTGCTATGCCATTTTACTGCAGCATAGGTGAATGGTGTTTCCATCAGGTTTGAAAGGTCAGGCCAGGAATTAAGTACAGTATACTTAACTAAGTAGCTGATATAGGATTCTGCCCATTGTTGCTATTTACACGTGCCTCCATTTCCCATCATTTTAACACAAGAAAATGTGGAGTGAACCATGTGTATGTCAGGTCCTAGATCGAAGGCACATGTCTTCCATGAGATTTCATCCCACTACCATGATATCGTCAGAGCCATTACAAGAGAAGCGCAGAGAGCAGGGGGCATCACCCACACCAGAAGTGTCCAGCTCTTCAGAGTGTGAGTTATGATCTTGTTTAAAGCTGGAGAAGAATTTTCTTAAAAACCATTGGTCAATTAAAGGAACGGGAGTTGCACTTCCAGCAGCGCATGGTTTACCTCATTTGTATGAAAGACCTTTACTGTATATATTCAGTTATAAGTCAACCACATGTATAACTCGAGGGAAGGTTTTGGGGCCAAAATTATAGATTTTGATATGACCCATAGATAAGTCAAAGGTAAATATAACAAAGAATCTAAAGGATGAACCAAAGGAAAACAATGCCAAAGAGCTTTCAAAATTCCAGCAGGCATCTCTGTTTGTGTTCACCTGAAAAGCTGGATGGATGAGAGAGCAGAGGGGAGGTTAGTTCTTCCAAGACAAATTACACTCTTGCCTTTCACCAGCGAATGGGTGTCTCCTTTCTTTATAACAGTTAAAATAGAGTACTTACATTGACCCATGGATAAGTCAGCTCATGTTTTCGGGCTCAATTTTCTGACTAAAATTTCTAGACTTATACATGAGCAAAACTGGGCAATTAAATTTCTCCCTCCTTAGCTGGTCTGGTTTGTGTGTCAGTGAGCCGTACTGACAGACCATGCCCTCTCATTTTCCATTCTCTCCTTTCCATACTGTTCATCACTCTTGAAGTTGTCTGGTCATAGAAAGGGGCATACATGAGTGTCGACAGGCTTTAGGACAGAAAAAAATCTTTTTATTGTTTTATTTTCTTATATCCCGCCTTTTGACCAATATAGAGAGTCTTGAGTCAAGCTTGTAAAATGTGGGCTAGACAAGGTAACTGCTACATGGATTTGTAATTGGTTGACTGGCCGCACCCAAAGGATGCTCAACAATGGTTTCTTTTCATCCTGGAAAGAAGTGACAAGTGGGGTGCCACAGGATTCGGTACTGGGCCCAGGGAAGTAATAGTGCCACTTTATTCTGTTTTGGTCAGGCCCCACCTGGAAAACTGTGTTCAATTCTGGGCACCACAATTCAAAAAAAAATGTTGAGAAACTGGAGTGTGTCCAAAGGAGGGCAACTAAGATGGTGAAGGGTCTGGAAACCATGCCTTATGAGGAAAGACTTAAGGAGCTGGAAATGTTTAGCCTGGAGAGGAGAAGGTTAAGAGGTGATATGATAGCCCTGTTTAAATATTTGAAGGGATGTCATATTGAAGAGAGAGCAAGCTTGTTTTCTGCTGCTCCAGAGAACAGGACCCGGAGCAATGGATGCAAGCTACAGGAAAAGAGATTCCAGCTCAACATTAGGAGGAACTTTGTGACAGTAAGAGCTGTTTGACAGCAAAACACACTTCCTCGGAGTGTGGTGGAGTCTCCTTCCTTGGAGGTCTTTAAGCAGAGGGTGGATAGCCCTCTATCAGGGATGCTTTGATGGAGAGTTTCTGCATGGCAGGGGGTTGGACTGGATGACCCTTGTGGTCTCTTCCATCTCTACGATTCTATGATTCTAAATATCATAGAATAAGAATCATAGATTTGGAAGAGACCACAAGGGCCATCCAGTCCAACCCCCTGCCATGCAGGAACTCCAAATCAAAGCATCCCCAACAGATGGCCATCCAGCCTCTGCTTAAAGACCTCTAAGGAAGGAGACTCCACCACACTCCGAGGTGGAGTATTCATGATCTCTTTGACTACATCCACTGCCATCTTGTCTGTGAGCACAGGATCTGAGGCAGGGCAAGCAGTGAGGAAGACATCCATTGGTTGGAGACCCAGGGAACAATGTGCCTCCCAGTCTAGTGGCAGATACACCTCCAATCATGGAAATTGATACCACCCATCAAACTCAAACATAAATCCAACATCTACCCACCTCTCAGAGTAAAAGTGGGAAATTGGCTTGCCAGGGATCAATTTCTCTCCAGTACAATTTCTCATGTACACAAGCTACACCACCATTGACAGAGGAATATGTTCATGTTTCTTCATGCTCGGGGGCGGGGGGGGGGGCTTTGTGGTTTTGTAGCAAAAATTGCCTGAAAATTACACAAATATATATATTAATGTGGGAACTTTGAGGGAAGGGTGCAACAGGTGCCACAAAAGCAGCCCAAGGGAAGCATAGACTTTGTAGACTGCACTATGCCCACCCCTGTCTTAGAGTTTAAGACTAAGATAAAGATGATCAACATGATAGGGTTAGGATGTTTCTCCATCCTTCTAAAGAGGTTTGGACCATAGTTTAAAAAAAACAACTGAAAGGGATTATAAGAAATTTATTGACCACTCTCCCTTCATTCTTTTTTCAAGAGAAAACAGTAGGCACAGTTGTGCAATCACAGTCTGACACAAACACCTCTCCAATTTTCTTTTCTTTCTTTTCTTTGTTCTCAGACAAAACACAAAGTAAAACATGTCATGGCTCAACCACCCCTTTGTCTCCCCCCTCCCCCCCAATACATACTTAAGCAACAGAAATGCAATACATTACAATCAGCATCACTCAGTTGCACACAAATAATAAATTAAACAAGTTGGAAAACCCGCGTGGATTTCGGCAAGAATAAATACCCATGTTATGGTTAAGAGTATGGATCTGGAATAATGACTTCAGTCATTCTTTTGGAAAGGTATTCCGTCTACACAGCTGTAAAATGTCTGGTGTGGATATATATATATATAGTTTGTTGACTGTCTAATTGGGAGAAGTTGATTTTTTTTAAAAAAAATGACAATATAAATTAAAGACCTACTAGTTATGTTATCCATTAAGCCATCCTTGTGATTTTCAGTAAAAAGACTGCAGGCCGCACACTTGGTCCCAGGTTTTGGACTTTCCACCTAAATCGTACCTGGCCACATGAGCCATTGGGACTGATTCAGTATTAAGATAGTTCTCTGGATCCCAGCATGACTGGGCAAAATAAGCAGCAGAAGGATTTGCCTTCTTAGGAGGCTTTTAAACAAAGGCTGGATGGCGATCTGTTGGGAGTGCTTTGATTGTGTCTTCCTGCATGGCTCATGGGTCTCGTCCAACTCTATGATTCTATGACTCCACAAACCCAGCCTATTGGTCCATTGGCATGCTGACTTTTGGAAAGAGGACATGCATGAATCCAGTGTGTCCCCAATTGTGTAACAAACACTCATCCAAAGAGGTAGAGCTCAACAGCATTCCTATCAGGGTATGATGGAAGGAGGATCAAGCTCAAGGAGGGGGCTTCAAAATGCATATACGTTCCCTCCCTGCCAATTTTAATACTTGGGATGAATTTTGAGTCAGTTGGAGGGCTGATTGTACTTGCTTTGGGCAGCATCTTCCTATTGGAAGATGGAAATGAAACAAGCTGCATGCCCAATTATATATTGTCTTCTCACCTCCAAGAGTTGCCTTGCCGGCTGATTTCCCACTCACTCTCCGTGAATTGGGAACATCTTTAAAGACGAAAGTAATGTAATGTTCTTCACACCCCAGGATATACAGGGGAAAGGGAGATCAGGGCATAGCACCCTCAAAAAAGAATCCTTTCCCTTCCCTGTGGATTCTTCCTCCAGTCTCCAAATCTCTAGCATTGCAGTAACTTAAAATTTCAGTTGAGCATTGAGGAATAGAGCCAGCATGGTGTAGTGTTTCAGTGCTGGATGACAACTCTGGAGACCAGGGTCCAATTCCCAGCTTGGTCATAAAACCCACTGGGTGACCTTGGGCAGGTCACATGTTCTCAACCTCATGGGAAGGCAATGGCAAACCCCAATGATAGGGTTGCCTTAAGGTCGCCATAAGTTGGAAACAACTTGAAGGCACACAACAATTATTTAGGAATCCGGTTTAGCTATCTAAAGGGGCATGTAAAATTAGCAGAAGAATATCAACATACCAAATTTAAGAGTTCTGCACATGAATGATTTTCAACGCCTCACGTTCTGCAATGCTAGAAATTTGGGGTCCTAAGGAAAATTTCATGGGGAGGGGAGAGAATTCTCATTTGGAGGCATATTCTTCTGTAAGGCAGTGGTCAATGAGTAATTTTAAAAATAAATCAACAGCAGATAGGAGATGATGGGGAAAAGGAAGAAGAGAAACTTTAAATATCTGTCCTGACATGATCCCTACTCCACACCACTCTCTGAAAGCATTGGCATTGCTGCACTGGCAGTTTGGTTTGGGACCATGGAAGGGACAAAGGGTGTTAAAGTCTCTTCCCTCAAAGGGATATTCACTCATGTGAAAGCAACCACAAATCTGCAGATTGTGTGGAGTATCTTTTTGCAATGATGGTTTGTCAATATAAGGAAGCAGGTTGTGAAGGGGGCAGGTGGAGAAACCAGCAGGCTTTGCACATGTACTATGCTGTCAAAGCCTCCTGAGGTTTTGTGACAGAGCTTCCAGAAGACATTTGCAAATCCTTGATGGGTTTTGAGATAGAGGGATATATATTTGTCCATTCCAAGAGCTTGGGAGCAGGAAATAATCTGCTAGACAAGCTTGGCATCTGGCAGGTTCCTTCCCATGACTGACTTAGCCAAATAAAATTCATACTGGGGAGTATTTGCACCAAACCTTTCCTAGGGTGGAAATGGGGAGAAGGCAATGTTAAAAATGGGAAGGGCTTGGTGGGACTACAATTCCCAGACTCCCCTGGTGAGCATGACAGAAAAAGGAGAAACAGAGCTTGGAAAAAATGCATTTTGGACTAAACACTCAGAATCTTCCAGCCATAATAGTGGTGGGGAGGAAGATCAGCTTTGGAAAGTTACACTTTTGGATAAGAATTCCCAAAATCTGCATGGTTTGGATTTTATACAGCTTCAAAAGTGTATTTTCCAAGCTCTGGACCAATGGCCTGGCACATTATAAATCCATACTCTCCAACTATCCTAATTTGACAGGGACAACCTTCATGAATCAAACAGATTTTTCATTTGCTTTTAAAATGTCCCAGTATCTTTCTCTTCCTGGCCTTCCCCCTCAAATTATTTTAGTTGCAGTAAATGGAATTCAAAATAATTTGCACTCAACTTAATTTAGGATTTTATCACATGAGGGAAAATGTGGAGTTTAAACAGTGATTAAACCATGAAAATCGTGCAATTGACATTAAAACACAATTAAAATGAGATTAACACAAGAGCCATTATAAAAACCAGGGGAAAAGTCATTCATGAGAAAATCCTGTGAATTATTTGTTGCTGTTTCCTGCCTGGTTATTCATGGGATAATGGCACTTTAATCACATTTCATCTCAACATTGTGTGAAAACCCTTAGTGCAATTGCGGGAGTATAATGGATTATTCATGAGATAATAGTGCTTTGGACCCAATGTTGTGTGCAAAACATTGGTGCAGTTTTGGGATTATCATAGGTTAATCATTGTTTATACTTCCAATTGTCCCCAGTGTGATAAACTCATTAGTAGGATGCTTGCAATTACAGCACAGAACCAAAGCTAAGCCATATGATTTAGTGGAAAGGGGAGAAGCTCTCTGGAGAAAGTAGCAACACAGGAGGCACCATTACCAAGTGGAAGAGAGGCTATGAAAAGTTACACTGTCATTTGTACCAAGGCATTCTGGACCTCATAGAATCTTTGACAGTACTTGAGCCTGGTCAGGTAAGAGGCACTTGATTCACAATGGCTGACAGACCAAAATCCCAGCTCCAGTAGGCCACGTCTCAGCCTATACTTTCAGATTCCCAAGGCTAGTGCCATCTACTTTTCCTCCCATGTCTTGCGTTGACCTCTAGCCATCCATATGTGCAAAACATGGTCCCAAATCAATGAGCTCAGCCACTCTGCATGCACCATCCACTTTGCAAACAGTTAGTTCCCCACATGGCACTGGTTCTCCACATTGGCCATCTGTAAGGGGGAGCTTTGATTGTGTATTCCTGCATGGCAGAGGGTTAGACTTGATGGCCCTTGAGGTCCCTTCCAACTCTATGATTCCATAAATCTATGAATTGAGGGGCTGTTGTGGAAGTAGCCATCTAATTGTGACCCCTTTCCTGCTATTCTCCTTTAGAGGAAAGGGTTAACTTGGGTGTACATTGCCACCGGCCTCTGACTTTCATATTTCAGTGAAAAGGAGATCATATTTGACATGATGTCAAGTAAAGTTGAAGGAATTGCCTTTTAATGAGGAGCTAGGTTATGGGACCATCTAGTCAACTGGTGGTCAATCTGGGGCCCTTATGAGGTTGTCAAAACTTCCATCAGCCTTAGCCAGCAGAAGTAGCAGTGAGGGAAGTTACAGTCCAACAACATCTGTAGGTTAACTCTGAGCTAGCCCAACATTTTCTATTCTGTGGAAGGGAGGTACTCCAAGCTCTTGAACATAATCCTTTTTCAAATGACAAATGACAAGAAGTTGGCTGCTTTCTCCTAGGGCCAAGTCATGCTACAGATAGGCCCACCAAGACTGACCAACCTAGGAATGGCACATGAATCTAAGTCTAAGAAACTCCTGTGGGTTTGGGTTGCTGATGTGCTTTCTACTGATGTGTTTTCAGGTGACATTTTGCAGTGGCCTCCAGAAAACAAAATAGCAGACAAGATTGTCAAGGAAAAGGAGAAGAAAAATATATCAATAATGGGAAGCCCTTAATTGAGAATTGTTGTTGTACCAATGATATGGGGCTTTTTTAATAGTTAAAAATATATAAATAAAGAGTTTTGTTAGGCAGACAGAGAGAATGGGAGGTGGGTGGATTGGAGGGGGTTCAGTAGGAACCTGCCTTCTGCATGGTGACTCCCGAAGCTGCTCAGCCAGAGAATATCCAAAGCTAACCAGAGCAAACTCTGGTTGGATGTCACATACGTAGGGCACATCCCCAGTGCGTTTCACATTCTCTCAGAACTTAAGCGTCCTTGAGCTTCCATCCGGAATCTGCCATGCATCAGGAGTCCCCTGGGCACTACGCCAACCTACAAAAAGCAAAACAAAAACAAAAACAAAAAATAGGATGGGGACAGAGGGGGGAAAAAAAAGAAAGGTGTAATATGGACCAAGAGTCAAGGCATTCCTGATTACACTTAAGAGGGTACAACACACTGGGTGATGGGAGACACTACTGGAATATGTGTGCCATCCAAGACAACAAAACTCCCTCACAGGAGAAAAATACAATGGCCCCAATCCAGCACATGCAATGAATTATACACATCTATGGGTGACTGCGGATGGAAATGCCACATTCACAGAAGAAAATGAAAGACTCCGCCGATTTCATGGGTTCGATGCAAATGTTAATGATATGGTTGCACATGGGTTTCTGGACGTACTCCTGCATCAACTATTTCACACAGAACCCTGCATACACATGTGGTTCTCCCTTGCTGGATCAGGGCCTTTGATGCCAACCCAACAGAGTGTCCTCAGGAAAACAAAGTCATTAAGTCAATGTAAGGTCTTTGTTGAAAAGTAATATTGACCTCTGATCCCACGAGGAAATCTTGTGACACATAATTTGGGCAGACATCCTTGAGCCCTTTAGACTTGCTGATGTGGTTAGAAGCTGAGATAGTGGAAGTCCAGAATGAAGAATGGAGTCCATATGCCA
Source organism: Urosaurus nigricauda (assembly GCA_034509955.1). NCBI lineage: Eukaryota > Metazoa > Chordata > Lepidosauria > Squamata > Phrynosomatidae > Urosaurus > Urosaurus nigricauda. The sequence goes on from JAOEGL010000001.1 coordinate 370,189,788, forward strand.
TGTCTTTTGTGACTTGAAGAAGTTCTTTTGTCTGCTGTACTGATCTGGTATTCTCTTCTGTGACAAGGCACGGTTCTTTTGTCCCCAAAACCACAAACCAAATTCATTGAATTGAGATGGGCATATCTTTGTGCAGCACATGGCTACATCATGGAACTACTGGATGTTCTCCACAGCAGGAAGAAATGATGAACTGTACAGGAGACATGTGGGAAAACAGATACATGGCATACCCATTATGAAACCCAGCATGAGCCAGTCCTTAATTACAACATCATACCGTTTTCACATTTGGAAGTAAGTGACAGGAATCAACTCTGCTTCCAGTGGTGTGGAACACAGGAAGTCCAGATCAAATTCATTGAAACCTCCACAATCACTTTATCAGACAACAAATTAGGATTTGTTTGTTTTTTCTGAAAAGCAAGATGGTCCTAATATGGGATTTGTAATGTGTCACTTTTGTCATCTAGTTCCAGACTGACAGAAATTCCCAGATTCCTCCAGCCAGCTTTGCCTACAGAAGGTTCTGGGAACTGTAGTGCAAACATTTAACTTTGCCAAACTTTCTAGTTCTCAGCAGAGAGTTCATGTAATACTCTTCCATACAAAAAGGAAGATTCAAGCTTATGTGAAACTAGTATGTCAGAGTCAAGGCTCAGGCTATACCTCTATGTGGAAGAAATATGGAGCAGCGTTCAGTGTTGCTGCAGCCTGAAATGGGATAGCTAAACCCAGACACTTCAGTGGAAATTAGCCCTGCAACAGAAGCTTCTCCTCTATCATTCAGGGATCTTCATCCACTTGGAAGCTGCAGAAGGCCTACCAGAGAGTTTCATATGAATGGGCTTTCCTATCTTCAGGTTCTTTGAAACATTTCCAGAAATACCTATCTTACCTACCTGACCCACATCTCTTGTGCACACTCTCTCTTCTTCCCTCTCAATCTCAATCTCTCACCAGAAATAAGTATCCAAAACATTTCTCTCCAGAATTGGACAGAAGGTCAACCTTGTACAGAATGTCTGCAATGCTAAAATATGCATTGTGACCCACCACCAGAAAAGCACTCCAGAAATCTAACAAATAGCTCACGGACCTCAGTGTTTCCCATGTCCCATGTCATATTACTGTTTTGGTTTGGTGTTCAGGTCACAATCCATTCTTTTCTGAACAAATGTATTATCCTTCTACATATATCTCACTCAGTTTTTATTTACTAGCCTCTTCCTTGCTCCCAATTTTCTAGTTACTTAAGCACTACTCTAAGGAAGTCTATAAGCAAAGGCTTGCTCCATTCAGGGAACCAAAGGTACTGTACAATGCCATAGATCAAAGATGGACTCTTGTAAAGAACCCAGATATCTTAATGTTACTTTGTCATCAATCTTATGCTCTTTTCCAAAAATGTAGAGTAAGCCTCCATACTGCTGAACATCACATGTATTTCTCCACATCCTTTCAACCATGGGATGGCTTCCACAGTAGCCAACATTTTAGTTTATGTGCCTCCTAAATTACATTGGGTGCGTAAATGCATGATGTAACAGGTCTGGGTCAATGTGCACTGACTGACTCTCGACAGTGATCTTGCGTGTAACTTCTGAGCTGTGGTTTGCAGCCCAATAAGTTACTGCTTTGGGACTTACTTCCAAGTAAAACTGCACAGAACTAAGCTGTATTTAAAATTTCTAAATTGGGTTCTGCTTTGCATTCTGTTCTGGTTGGGACTAACAATTTTGTATTTTACTTTAATTGGGATGAACAAGTAGTACATCTAGCTCCACCAACTGCTCCAATGCAAACCTTGAGATCCTTCCCAAATAGGAGTTCATATCATGACATGTAAAAGCATCCTCACCCTTATAAACTTTACTATGTAGCTTCCAGAATCCTTCTGCCAGGATTGCCACATTGGGAGACACTGGGGGGCTTTATCATACCCAAGTTCTGGAAAACCTAGGCATGTAATTCTTCACTAAGTTTTTTTCCCCAAATATTTTCAGCAATTTTCTTCCTACTACAAGAGTCTTCAAAGTTTTCAAAGACTATTCGCAATTCAAGACTTATTCTATGAAAAATTCCACATTGTTGTTTTGTAAATAAATTAGCATTTTCTGTACAGGAAACAGACTTTTCTGCAAGGAACATAATATTCCAATGCAGAAATATTAATATCGGTGCAGAAAATGGTGCAATTGAGGATTATTCTCTGTAAAATTCATGCATGGGTTTGAATAGAAAATAGCTTTTTCTGAAGAAAAAATGCTACAAAGTTTTCTGTGCATGAATTTTTTTGCATAGAAATATTATTTTCCATGGATAAAAGGATGTTTTTGCACAGAAATTGTAATTGAGGATTAAATCTGTTTTTAAAAAAATCACCATGGTTGAGTTGCATAGAAAACGCATCCGTTTCTGCACAGAAAACAGATATAATATTTCTGCATTGAAATATTATTTTCCACACAGAAAAGGCTGTTCCCTATGCAGAAAATGCTGATTTCCATGCAAAAACAACCACATGTTAATTTTGTGTCAATTAAGTCTCGAGTTCTTCTCATCACAGTTTCTCAACATTAAAAAAATACATTTGTCAACCATTTTTCAAATATTCTTTCCATTCCTAGGATAACCTTTCTCACTCAACCCCAAGGAGCTAACAACCTAAGCAAAGGTTATGGATAGCTTAAATAAAGCAAAGCGGAACAAAATGAAAAGTAATGCCCTCCAACATTGGCAGAAAAGGTCGCTGAAGCAATTTTGGGGCCTTACTTTTTTGTGGAGCTTTTGGGCTATGTGGCCATGTTCTAGAAGAGTTCCTTTCTGACGTTTCGCTAGCATCTGTGGCTGGCATCTTCAGATCTTCTGAAGATGCCAGCCACAGATGCTGGCGAAACGTCAGAAAGGAACTCTTCTAGAACATGGCCACATAGCCCGAAAGCTCCACAAAAAAGTATGGATGCCGGCCATGAAAGCCTTCGACTCCACAAATTTGGGGCTTATTCTTCTTTAATGAACAGAGGGAACTTTAATCCTATTGTGGTATCATTTGTGATAGCAGCTCTTGTCTACATCTCCGCTTAAGCTGCATAGTTATTCCTATGTAAGGGAATACGACAGGTGAGGGTCTGAGACTTGCTTGTTTTTCTGGGACTGGACACATCTTTTCCTATGGCAAAAGTCTTGCCAAGATCTCTGCTTCTACTGAACATTGGGGGTTATGTCTACACTGCAGTTATAGCAGTTTTAATATCACTTGAACTGCATCTCGCAGAATCCTGAGATGTGCAGTTCGATAAAGGCTTCAAAATCTCTGCTAGAGAGCTCTAATTCAGGGAAGTGGACTAGACCATTTTAGCAGAGGGGCTTTCTAGATTGGCAGGAAAGTGTGACATGAAGTTGCCTTTTCCTTAATGCTTAGCAGCTGCACCACAGCCTTTAGATGGAGCTGTGCTGTTCCGCAGTTTTTAAAAAAGAAGCTGGGAAAACCAGCCCCTTTTTAAAGGCGCTTCTTCTCCCCTAAAACGCAAAAAAGTGTTTTCATGGCACACTTTCTCTTTTTCTCATCTAAAGGCTAGAGTTTCATGCAGCCATGAACACACTTCTTTTTGCCAATCTAGATCAGGCCACAGAATCCTAAAGATGTTACTGAATTACAAATCCCAGGATCCATGGCAGTTAAAGTGGGATTAAACTGCTAATAATTGTTAAGTAAGGATCCACTCTGAGTGCTGGTAGAAGAGCTTCCAGTGTTTCTTGTCTAAAGCAGGAGAAACTAACTGTCAAAGTCATCTTGACCAATAGTGTAATTGTCTGTGCAAACACTGTCAACAATGTTGGTCATCGTAATTACATTTTAAGAGAGAATTTGGGACCTTTTAATTGAATTTCTAGTATTTCGGGGAACTAATTGCCCAGTAAGTCTAGCTTATTCCCCAAAATAAAAAAAAAAACAAGATGACCATTCCCTTGCCCTGAAGACATGACATCTTAAAATTATATTTCATACATTCATACACTAATTACCCATAGAGATGAAGACAGACATGAATAATTTGATATATCTATATTATCATATGTTATGTAGGTGCATTTAAGGAATGAATGATTAAAAACAATTTTTTTCATAGCCTGATTAGTCCGTTTTAAGAGAGAGAGAGAGAGAGAGAGAGAGAGAGAGAAAGGTTGCATCTGTACTGCAGAATGAATGCAGATTGACACTGCTTTAACTGCCATGGCTCCGTGCTGTGGAATTCTGGGATTTGTAGTTTTGTGAGCTTTTGTGAGCCTTCTCTCTGGGAGCTCTGGTGCCACAACTACAAATCTCAGGATTTCATAGGATGGAGATGTGACAGGTAAAGTGATGTCAAACTGCATCCATTCTGCAGTGTGTGTGTGTGAGAGAGAGAGAAGTAAACAAATGTGAAATCTCTATAGCAGCACAGGCAACTTTCATAAAACTTCTGCAACAGAGTGGCATGCAACATTCTATGAATGTTGAATGCTCAGACGAAAACAATGGCTCAGCCTATCAGCATGGAAGGCATCACTGCCACAAGGACCACACAATCTAGATGGGAGTTTGACCAGCATGACTATTTTGGTTTCGAAATTGAAATTTGTAAACCAGTTCCCCTACTTGGTTTGCTACGATCTGCATGAAATGAAACACATCCTCCACATTAACATAAAGTCTAAGGTGACTGTTTCCTCAAATGGAGATGTTGTGTCCAATCCAAAAGTTCTTCTCCTTCCTAAAATGGGTACATTTTGCAAGATGGGCCTTTATGAAAAAGAAGGAGAAGGAAAAGGAGAAGGATGAGAAGACAAAGCAGTAGTAGTAGTGGTGGTAGTGATGGAAGAAGGAGGAGGAGAATGCTAATGAATGGCAGGCTGATTCCACCTTGTTCTCTTTGGTGGGCTGAGGAGGACAGGCATCCACTCCTGCACCATGTCCAAAATAATACTGGTAGGTGCATGGACTAACTACACCTTGGAAACCAGATTCACATTCCGATACATTCGGCACTTGGTATTCATTGGGTTTGGTTCAAGGACCCCCCATGGATACCAAAATCCATGAATGTTCAAGTCTCATTAAATACAATGGGTTTCAAGGCACGGATACTTGAATCTGTGGATAAAGAATCCATGAATATGGAGGGCTAACTGTAAAATTCTGTTTACAGATTTCTGTCACTTAAATTTGCCTGCAGTCTTCAGCTTGTTCATTGTGCAAAGATGTGGAACATAGCCAACCACCAAAGAAAACCATAGCCAACCACCAAAGAAAACCCAAAGAAATTACCACCAAATCCCAAAACAAGGTGAGTAAATTTTAATATTCCAGGTACAAAGTAAGAACCAGAATTTGGACACAGATCTGTCCACATCCCCCACTCATTATCCAATAGGCCACACTATTTATGGCTGTTGCTTTGGTATGTCCGAGAAACAATTTTAGGATATTTTTTTCCATTTTCTCTAAAGCAATAAAAGAGATCTAGAAAAAAATGTCTGTGGTCTAGAGAGTTTTGAAAGCTTATGTCAAAAGGCTAAAAAAGTAAACTGGTCAACGAGGGTAGCTTTGTTTGCTGAATGATTTTCCATGCATGAAAGAATATGGAGGTGGTGTCTAGTTATTGTCTAGGCTTACTGCATAAATTTTTCTAGTCCTTAGGCCATGCTCTTCCCTAGCAGAAGGTCTATTCACAAAAAGAGTTGAATTCAATACCTTCTCATTTCTGGACTCTCTTTGTTTCCCCCTTTCATATCTTTACCACTTTCATGGGTGTTCTGCACCAACTGCCAAAATGCCATTCAGGCTGCATCTGCACTGCAGAAATAATCCAGTTTGACTCTACTTCAACTGCCGTGGCTCAATGCTATGGAGTCCTGGTTGTTGGTTGCAGTAATTGAGCCCTCTGACAGAGAAGGCTAAATATCTCACAAAACTACAAATCTCAGAATTCCATAGCACTGAGCCGTGGCAGCTAAAGCAGTGTCGAACTGCATGATTTCTGTGGTGCCGATGCAGCCTAAGTTCTGCAGGACTAAAGGTTTGATGTCCTGGGAACTTCCCTAGCAACTTAAAAGTCAGAGGTGCATTTTTTAAAAAAGTAAATCAAAATGGGGTTTTGTTTTTTGGATGGGGGGATGATGGTTGTTGCAGTTGCACTGGAAGAATGGTGTGTATCATAGGCCATCTGGGCTATAATAGCTCAGTGCAGAGAACATAGGGCTTTTGGGGGGGGGGGGGCTGCGATAATTATTTAGCACATGGTGAAGCTTTAAAAAGACCCTGTCATACATGATCTCAAGAACATCCATAAAGGCATCAGCTTGTAAAAAATATAAATATATACCAGACAGAATTGTGTATTTTAACCATCTGACAGAGGCTTGACTCAGTCTGTGTCCAGGTTCCACCTACAGAAATCTAGGCCTTTTGTATCAGGTACAGGTAGAATATTTCATGTATCTGAAGCTTTTATATGTTGCATCTATGCAAATAAAAATCTGCAAGGAGAGTGGGGTGGAATTGAAGAGTTAAAGACTAAGACCAAAGGCTAGTTGGTACTCTCAACAAGAAAAGATGCACTGGATACACAGGGTTTTTGTATGTGTTGACAGTTACAGAAATTTATTCCATGACTATTCTCTTAAGTCGAGGCCTTGCTGCTTTCAGATGATGTTGGAGATGTAACCTGGTTACATCTCACAGTGGAGCTAACTCTGTGTCAGTGGCAGAAGAGAGATATGATGGAAGATTTGTTTGCTGCTGTTGTTATGCGCCTTCTCAACTTATGGTGATCTTAGGACAAATCTATCGTGGGTTTTTCTTGGCAAGATTTGTTCAGAAGAGGTTTGCCATTGACTTCCCTTGAGGCTTATGCTTATGGTCACCCAGTGGGTTTCATGACCAAGCAGGGAATCAAAGCCTGGTCTCCAGAGTCGTAGTCCAACATTCAAACCACTTCACCACACTGGCTCATGGAAGAAAATACAGCAATTTAGTAAAAGAAGGGGATTCAGCAGCAAATGGAGGAAAAGGCAAGTTATGAAAAGGCTCAAGGCAAGAAGATGCTTGGATTACACAATGAGCATGGAAGTTACAGGAGCAAATGAATGGAAGTCTATATAGATGGTTAGGACAACCTTCCCTATGGTGGTTCCCTCTAGAGGTCTTGGGACTCAAGTTGAAGGTTTTCATGTCAGGCGTATGGCGAATCCACTTTGGAGTTTATTCCAGATTTTAAAGGAGCTATGATAAGTGATGACCTGTATTCTCTGAAGTTTTCAACGCCTTTAAAGTCTGAAATGACAGATCCATAAAGAAATAACTGAATATTCACTGCATCTTGACCTGGAATCCTCCAACTGCCTACAATCATCACCAGCTTTAGCCATGCTTTGGATGATGGGAGTTATAGTCATACTCACTGGGGAGGGTACCAGGTTAAGGAATGCTGACCTAGGAGAAAAGCCAAATGGAAGGAGATTGATTTTGTTTGGGATCTGAGTCAGTGGCAAGACCCCTTGGGAAGATATATTAGCAAGTCTGTTCTGCAAACTGGGATATAAACACAAACATGTGTTGTCAATATAAGAATGTTAAGGTAAAGACTGAAATGCAAAAAAGGAGCATTCAAGGGGATTACCATGCTGCAAAGAAAGCACGAGAATGCATCTGGAGTGGTTTACCTCTTGGACATTTGAAAGGGTGGTTACCTTTGTAGGAAAGACAAAGTTGAACTTGTTCTTTCTTTGATCAAAGGATGAAGTAAGGAAATGTTGGTGATCTAGGAAAGTCAAGGAAGGACACGGTCACACAAACTTAATGAGGAAATAAAGCTGTGGCTATAAGGATTCATTGTCCCTGACAAATTTCAGGTCAAACAATTAGAAGGATATCTTCTGGAAAGCATCCAGAAAAACTTCTCTGAAAACTTCAAGGAGTTCAAGAAGAGCTGATGCATAACTATTAGAAAGGACTGGCAAGGAATTAATGGAACTTGTTCCTGATGACATCTGAACCCACTTGTTCGTTTTCTCAGCTTTTTGGTGAGATGTATATTTTAAAGATGAAAATCAGATAACCTATCCAAGAGTTTCTAATAGGTCCATTGCAAATATGAGTTTTTGAGGAGTTTGGGATACAAAGAGATTACACAGTGGAAGGAGACTGAGTGAGAACAAATGGCAAAAGGGTGAGTCTGATCCAGCATCTACCAGTGAGGTAAACACTTTCTGCATGGTTTATTTTGGCAAAAGCTAGAAACAGTACATGAGTTGTTCCATGTCAGTTGAATATATCAATCTCTTATTCTTCATGTGTGCCTTTCCTTTTCCCTTTCCCTTTCCCTTTCCCATTTCCTTTCTTTTCTGCAAGAAAAAGAACTTATGGCAAAAACAGTCCAACAAGCAAGTTCAAAGATAACACCGTAATGATGGAACTGAAGGTTGACATAAAGTGGGAAATTAAAGAGGTGACTTGAGAGAGAAAGGCATGGCAGTAGCAGGGGTGTAGCTTTGGGAGAAGAGGACAAAATGAGGGCATTGCCCTCTTGATAAAAATCTTGCCCCATGATATTTTTCTTCCGTTCCCCCAAATCTAGCATTGCAAGAATGTAAAACTACAGTTGAGCATTAGACATAGTTTAGGCACGCAAAGAAAAGTGGAAGGCAACCTGACCAAGGGAATGCAAACATTATCAGAATTCTAGGTCTAAGTGTGAACAATTTTCAGTCTCATTCTCTGTAATACTAGAAATCTGGGGACTGAATGCAACTTTCATTTTGGGGTAGAATTCATACTTCAGAAGCAACACACTAATTTTGTCCCCCAAAGCAGCATCTCCAGGAAACAGGGATCTTATATGTGGTTCTCCAGCCATTTTCTTTCTCAGCTAAACCAGTGAATTCTCACCATCATCAACACACTGCATGAGTGTTAAAATGAGTGTAAACTAATTAAATTGGAGCCTAGAGATGTCCCAAAAGACATTTCTGCTGCCAAGGGATGGTTCCTGGGATTTGGGTTCCTATATGGAGAAGGGTTTGAACAGTATCCTCACATTCTTATGGAAATGGCACAGTGCTACAGCATCCTTTCTACACGTACAAAATCTATGGTTTAATTGAGTTCAAGGGACTCAGACAGCAAAGCTGGGAGAGGCCACAGTCTAAGACTTTAGAGAAGAGAAGTCGTCATGGTCCAGCTCAATATAGTTACATACATTATAAAGATTGACCTGTGTATGCATCTACTGTACTCAGTCTGTGAGCCAAAGCCAGAGTTTGGAAGTTATCTTTTTTCTTTGCTTCAGTTCCTAGACTCCCTCAACCAGGATGGTCAGTGATTAGAGTCATGTCTGGATGGACCAGCATACTTCAAGGACAGCCTGGCCCCACAACTGCCCTAACCTGCCCTCATTATCTGGCCCTCTGTTCCTGCAGCACAGCAGTTGTCTACATGGGCCACCTGGCATGTCCAGCAGTCACAATGACCACATGGCTGGGCACTTTCTTCTGACTTCAAAGAGAGCAACCCATGGCAGACATGCCAGGTGAGATAGCCATGCAGAAAGCCATGCAGACAGCAAGAGTGGGAATGGAGGTCTCTTGATCTTCCCAGAAGATCCAGAGTAAGAGGTACCTTTTTAAAATGTGTGTTAAAAAGGAATATAGCCTGGTTCTGGTGCAGAACATGCTGGACATCATCTGGACCACTTGTACCAAAACCAGGGTTTGCAATTTGAAGCATCCAAACAGAATGAAGCTAGGGATGAGGAGGCTTTTGGTACATGCAGACAGGACCTTGGTGAAGATCAGAGCACAGGGGCAATAGCACAGAGGCATAAACGACAATTGTTTCTTTCCAGATTGTGTAAGAATTGTTTCTTGGAACTCACACTAGCAAATGTGATAGTTTCTAGTTCCTGAGCAATTGAGAAAATATGATCTTCTAAATATTGCCCGCGATTGTATAATTACAATGGTTCCGGAATACATTCTGGGCTGTAGTTTTTTGCAAATCTGATGCAGACACAACCCTTGATGTGGACTCTCAAACCTTTAGTCTACAGTAAAAGGATATCAAGAGTCACTTGCATCTTAAGTCCTGACTTGCATTTAAATTCACATGAATGAGTCCTGGCATTTGGTTGCCTTCCCATAAAGATCTGGGGCATTTGGAAGAGTTGTGTCCATCTGTGGAGACATCTTAAATAATGACATATTTAAATCAAGAGTATCCCTCCATAGGAAGAAGGAAAGATGTTATTTTAAAAATATAAATCAGAAGTGAGAACTAATGTCCAGGTTTTGATTGATGAACTCCATATACTTGTATGACAAATCTCCTTACTATTCTTACCATATTTGCTATACTCATCAAACTTAAAGTATGCAAAGTGCTGCAGGAAATGGAAATAAGTAACGTTATTCTTGAAGGGAAAAAAAGAACCCTGCATAAGCAAGAGCTTCATCATATTCCTCCATAATTAGAGAAGCTTCGTGTTAACAATGAAAATACACATGAAGCTTCCCAAGAGTAAACAGCTCATGTACAAAGTCAAGCTCCATGTCTGCATCAAAATTCCACAGGATTTTGGATCCAAGCTCATGTGTCACAAGTTGAACACCCAGACACATGTAAGACACAGCACTTCTGCACAGAGAACTATAGTGCAGTATGTCATTTCTACCACTCTCTTTCCAACCCACCTCTATTTTATATATTACCTACTGTCTACTGCACTCAGTCTGTGAGCCAATGCCAGAGTTTGGAAGTTATCTTTTTTCTTTTCTTATTGCAAACGACTGTTTTTCGGTAATCAATATTGCCATTTCTGTAGTTTTCAATGGGCCTCTCCTGTTGTCTCTAAAGCAACCCCCCCCCCCCCAAAAAAAAACCCAGTAGTAAGTGACTCTAGACTAGGCTAGTGAAAGACAGGAACAATCACACATTAAGATAGTTTTGGGAGTTCCTGCAGGGCTGTTTATATAGCTTGATGGCACGCTAATATTCATGCAAAGTAGAACTGAACTGTGATGTGGTGTCAACGTTAAGCGTTCTCTGCACATGGGGACATAACCAGTGTGATACCAATCCATGCCAAAGCCCCAGTGGGGGCATGAGGAAGGGACCGATTTTTCCCTTACTACTTAAAATACGAGTTGTCTCTTTAAAACAGTGTTAATCAAAACAAGATGACAAAATTGCTATTGAACTGGCAGGAATGGGGCCACTTCTTACAAGTGAAAAGGCGAGAAATACGCAGTTCTGTTACACTAGGAAGAGCAGGAGACAGTTTATCACAGAGGTATGTGTTTTTAATAAAGCAAATAGATGCTGCAACATGCAGTATTTGTAAAACTTGACAACATGTACAGACCTCTTAGGAGGAAAAAATATATATCTATATATATGTATAGATATATAGATATATATATAATTATATAAAATCAGAACCAGAGTTCAAATATTTAAAGACAATGTATACACAACATTTTGATAAAACCTATTCATTGTATACAGAATATATAAAAAGAATAGCGGTTCCTGACTCAGGTTTTCTCTCCATCAAGACAAAACACAATCAAGAGGATCCCTCAAGCGGTTGGGCCATGCTGGGCCTTGTCTAGAAGATGAACACATTAGTATGTGTTTCCGTATGCATGCGTGCCCTACCATAAGCAGCGTTTGCTCTTGCTACACCACCACGTGACATAGCAAAGACCAGGTATTTCCAATTCACTTATCATGTTAGGTTTTATTTTATTTTAAGGGGGGGCAAGGAATGGGGGTGTGCGGGGGGAACTGTGATGGTTGGCACATACACACACATGCGCACACGCACTCAGGGTGCATATCGTTGCATATCGTTTTGTATCAGAGTTTGCTTTGATTGTAAGCAATGGTGCAAAACAGGAAGCGGGGTGAAGTGAGATTCCCGTTCACAGACAGATATGAATGACTTTAAGATGTTGTAGGCAATCGGTTTACCATTTAGTCTTTTTACTAAATGCATTCTTGGGCAGGGAGGGAGAAATGTGGGGAGGAAGGAGAAACATCCAGATGGAAAATATAAAGGTTCCCTCAGTTGAAAAAAAATATATCTTTACTCTCGATATATAAGCCCAAAGACACTTTCTCCCCCCAGGGACAAAGTGTTTTATTGTGATATAAAAAGGGAGCTTTCTGGGTCTTTAGGCTACTAAATAGGTACATCAAAATGCCCCCGTGTAAGAAACCCATTGGCCTTTTCTTAAAAGCTGCTTCTCTCCCTGAGGGAAATTACAGAGTGTGTCAAATGAGGACACGCAAAGCTTATGGTATGTACTTTAAGCAATATTTTTTTATTTTTATTTTTTTCAATTAAGGGGACAAAATGGGTGAATGAACAGGGTAATGCAGACAACTGCCCAATTTAAAAAAAAGACACCCCCCTCCGAAAAAAACAAAACAAAAACAAAAACACAAAGACAGTGGTTTTCCCAATAGAACTTAACAAAGACTAGGAAAAAATACAATAAAGAGCCAGGTTGCGAATGACCTTTGGTCATCTAAATAATAATAAAAAAATAAAAAAATAAAAAAACCCAAACAAAGATCAAATCTGACACCTCTGTTCTGAACAGAGCCCATAAGCAATAATAAATAGTGACTTCCATAGTAAAAGATAAAATTTCAAGTTACGACAAACAGCTTTCATTACAGGAATAGAAAAGGCTGAGAATAACAAAATATTTTGCATTGCCATATACAAAAAAGGTTATTGACTCCAGCGGGGTTCTCTCTTTTTAATATGCTTTGCATATGAAATCCTTTCCCGATCTAAATATATAAAGCACCATTTTAGTTTTTTTTTTCTTTTTGGCAATGGAAAAAAAAAACCTGCAAAACTTTTAATTTTTTCCCTTTCATTCTATTTTTTTTCTTTTTTTTTTCCTTTTACTGCATATGAAGTTATTTTTTAAAGATGCTGGAATGTAAAGGGGTAAAGAGAAGAAGAAAAAAGACCAAAGATCACACTACAGAACAAACCAACATCATCACCTTGCATTATTACTGCATACAATATGGCAGCAGGAAAACAAAGAAACCCCAAAAGAACTTTTGATATGTACAACCATCTGCGATGCTCGTTCAGTGCGACATTCAAACAGATTTTGTTTTGATTTTTGTCCCAACCCCATCCCTCCCCAAAAAAGCAGCCATTATATGGCCTCTTATCCGTACAATGTCACACTCTTGTCAAAAAAAATTTTTTTTGAAACATACAAATATTTTGCACTATATTATCCTGCCAAATTAAAAAAATATACTGTGGCAGCCTGTTTGTGTGTCTGTGTGTGTTTTTCCACTACCAAAAAAAAAAAAGGTTCATTGAGACCTTTTTTTTTCTTTTTAAAAGAGAAACAAGCAACAGTTAAAAATACAAGCTTCATTATAAATACTATAGTGCCTACTCTAGGTGAACATTAAATTCAAATACCATTCTAGAAATTACAGAAAAAAGAGACCATAAATGCATTTTTCTTCTTTTATGTTTGCTTCTTCTTCCTCCTCTTCCTCCTCTTCTGCTTCGCATAGGAACCAACAGGAGTGTGCATTTCCTATATTTAAGTACTATATACCTTAAAACCTTTCCCCTAATGCATTTATTTTACAACCTGAAAAGTTGTGTGTCTATCCAAGGCATAAGATTTGTAACTACTGGTTTTCAATGAAGAACAGGTCTTGTACACCACCAAGACAATGAAACCTAAAATACATATTTCCCCCTAAACATAATGAAGTGTTGTTGTTGTTGTTGTTTTAAAAAAGGAAAAAAAATCATAACATTTATATTTTAAAAAGTTTTGTACAAAAAAAACCCATATCCTTGCACTGTAAGAGCGAGAGCAATAATTCGTTATATTTTTAATATAATTGCAGAACCTGTTCCCATTCACAGCGCCGTAATGTTGCGTCCCAGTCATTTTTAGTCAAGTACAAACGGCAAGCTGGCAAGAGTTTCTTTAAGATGCTCATCATCATGAGATCACGCTCAATTTTTAAAAACAAAACAAAACAAAAATTCTCTTTAATCTTGCAATTTTTCCCTTAAACGTATAAGAACCTGTAAACTGGGAAAATTGTACAGTGCATTTAAATTGTCCTATCTGAGCAGTCTTAAAAAGTTTCTTTTCTTTTTTTATACTCAACCTGTGTACCTCTGATTAAAAGGAAAAGATACAGACACGACAGGCTGAGTCAAGTGCTATGTGAACATCCAGCGGGGCAGATGCTAGCTTAATCATAAAAACAATGAATCCTTTTTCCATGTCAACACAACTAGCATGTAGCATATGGTCAAATGAAACAAAATGAAGAATTTTTAGGGAGCACAGACATACACTGCTACTCTTTCTAAAATCATCTTTCTCTTCTTTTTTCTTCTTCCAGAACGTCACACTCCAAGGCAAAATTGAATAGCTCATAGTTAATCATCATACCAGTATTAGCTTAAAACCTGTCCTTAGTTTAAAATGGCAAACAGTACCACATTGTGCTAATAAATCACTATATATATATTAATTATTATTATTATTTTGCACTACTGTGTTAAACCTCAGTACGCCGTTATTGCCGGGCTTGTTTAATATGTCTTTTCCTATACAAAGAGATCAATAGATGATACACAAGGTTGTACATTTCTAATCTGATTGTCAACTTGACAACCAATGGGACCTGGAGTTAATTATCTTAATTCCTTTTCTTTCTCTCTTTTTTTTAGCCTTCTATTTTCAAATTTTTGTGCCAGAATCACTAAAAGATATTTGAAAAATCTTCACCACACTGATTTTTTCCTCCTAGTGTATTTAATTATCTTCAAGGCCTTCTGCACATTTCACATTCTTTTTTAATCGTCAAAATAATAATCATAATTTTGAAACTGGGGCCGTGGAGGGACGGGGGAAAGGGGAAAAGAGTTGTGATTGTTTTCAGTTTTGATATGACTTATTTTGTATTTTTACAAACTGAAGGAAAAGAGGGCAAGGGAAAAGTTTGAAATGATGATTAACTAGGACTTCTTGGGTTTTCTTGGTTAATTTCCTTTTGTTTTTAGGTAGCCACTGTTGTGAAAAATACAATACAGAATTATTGGCTAGGTCCTAAAGGATTCTTTTTCATTGCCCAGGGCGGAAGTTGAACTACAAGTTTAGAACAAGTAGAGTTGCCACCAACATGGCTTAAATAGATTCAAGGCACTCAAAATTCTGCTTTAAACCAAATGATAGTACAAATTTAAGTCTCATTTATGTCCTCATCGTTCAATTAAAGGCCTATTTTTTCCTCCCCTCCCCCTGAAGCCACAAAAAAAACCTGATATGTCAAATATTTTTTTAAAGACAGAGATCAAGGTAACACAATGGATTTATCCTTTCCTTTTCAGTGTTACCTATCTGTCTATAGAGAGCTAATTCAAAGGACATCTTCCTCGTTATGTTTTAAAACCAAATCTGGGCATGATATGTGTCCAGGGAATGTATGCAGCATGGTTGATACTATTTTAAAAATAATGTTTTTGTTGTTTTCTTTTTTCTGTCTCCCCCCCCCCCCCCCCCCCAGGAAAATTATTAGAAACAGCCATGGTGGACTCTTATTTGTGTGTGCACGCAGGTCTGCATGCATGGATGGGTGTGAGTATGTTTTCGTGTGTTTGCTCAGCAACAAATTAGGGGACAATTTTTCTTTCTTTTTTTAAAAAAAACCCCCAGCCGTAACCATACCACACATGCTGCCTAATTTTTTTAAAAAAATTAATAAACATACACAACATGTAAATTATTGCACAAGAGAAAGGCTCAAAGTTTGCGTAGTATTGCCCCATTACAGATCATGCATTCAAATGGTGAAAACAGAAAAAGAAAGGGGAAAAAATTTAAAAACACAAAATAAAGATTTAAAAAAGGAAAATGAAAACAGGTGTGCTGGTGACAAGCACTTTCTTAACATCATCCTTAGCTTCCAATATTTTACTCACAAGGGACTAGAAAACCTCTATATGGGGGGGGTGGGGGTGGTGGTGGAATAGGTTGGGGAAAATTAGGAGAAGGGGACATGTTAATATACCGCTATTCAGTTTTTATGTCATTATTCAAGACTCGGTCACTGTGCCATTTTTTCATGTGTTTTTCCAGGGTACTGTACACGCTAAAAGGCATCTTACAAATTTCACATTTGTAAACGTCCTTCCCCACCTGACCATGCGTTTTCATGTGCCTGGTGAGTTTGCTACTCTGGGCGCAGGCGTAGTTACACAGCTCACATTTATAAGGCCTTTCCCCAGTGTGGCTCCTCCTGTGGACAGTGAGGTTACTACAGTTCTTGAAGACTTTCCCACAGTACTCACAAGTGTCGCTGCGTCTGCCCTCTTTTGAGCTAGGCCTTCCAGGGCCCGGACCACTAATATGCGGGGTGCTCCCTCCACTTCCTGTACCGCTACGGCCTGATATCCCTCCGTCCATCTCCCCGGGAGGCGTCGAGAAGCGTAAACTTCCGTTTTCGGAGGAGTGTTCTGAGGAGGAAGCAAAAGGCGATTGTCGGGAGTCTCCAAAGTTGAGGAATGGATCTTTCAGCTGCCGAGAGGCAGCGTACCCAGCGAGCCACTGGGAGTAAACATTTTCAGTGTTAGGCATAGCTGCCGCTGGGAGATCAAACTCCTTCTCAAGTTTGATGCGTTTGGAGAAAGGGCTTAAGGAGCTGGGACTACCCAAGAGAAGCTTTTTGGACAAACCACCAGAGGCAGATTCACCAGGGGAGCAGCCCCGGCCATTCATGGCACCATCATCAATGCGATCAGATTCACCAGCTACTGAGTCTTCATCACAAGTGTCTCTGTGCACCTCAGGTTCGGACAAATGCCCTCGTTTATGCTTCTCACCGAGTACCTGATGGAAGGCCTCGCTGAAGTGCTGCATCGAACTCAGGACCATTCCCTGCATGACATCTGGCATTGTGCGATTCTCTTCGATGGACCGGGAGTTGTTCTCATGGTGACGAGCTGCTTCTAGGTTAATGCCAAATCCATAGTCCGGCCTTTCATTTTCAGTCAAATCTTCTTCCTCTTCTTCTTCTTCCTCTTCCTCCTCCTCCTCCTCTTCTTCCTCTTCTTCATCCCCATTTTCCGGAATCATATTGGAGTCATTCTCACTTTTGAACTTGGCCACGACAGATTTGAGAGCGCTGCTAGCACTGCCGACAAGGTCGCTGGTTCCTGGCTCTGGGGAGCTGGCTGTGGAGAGACCGTCGTCCGACTTGACGGTCATCGGGGAGGACTTGTGCATATGGGTTTTCATGTGGCGCTTTAGCTTGCTCGCTTGAGTACACGCGTGGTCACAAAGGCTGCACTTGTATGGTTTTTCTCCAGTGTGGCTCCGACGGTGGACAACTAAGTTGCTCTGAAACTTGAAGGTTTTCCCACAAAATTCGCAGGACTTGGATTTGATGGGAGGCTGGGAAGGGGGAGGAGCGGACTGAAGAGGAGGAAGAGGTGGAGTTGCCAGAAATGGTGGCTTGCTGCCTGGCTGGAATGGTTGTAGTAACCTTTGCATAGGACTGGGACGGTTCGGTGACAACGGTGGACTAGAGGTGTTTCCAGCTAACTCCCGAAGCCGCCTGGAAAAATCCATAGCTGGGGGCTCTATGGCCATGGGGTTGAGTCGCAGCACCCTGTCAAAGGCACTGGGGTGATGGGTTGCAAGGGCCATTTCTTCAGCACCCAGGCGCTCTATGCGATGGGGGTCCAAGTGATGCCTTGGAGGGGGACTAAACAAAGGCGGCGTGGGAGGGAAGCGCCCTTCTCCAAGACCTGAAGCTTCTCTCGCAACTGACCCGGGTATTCTGAGCAGATTAAAAGGGTTATTGTCTGCAATATGAATCCCATGGAGTGGCGGCTGGGAAGGGCATTCTGCACCTAGTCCTGATGGGATACCAACCCGTGGTGTCAGAGGACTTCCATGTTCACTTTCTAAGTAGATTCTTAATCCATGAGTATTCTGTGCGTGTTGCAAAAGAAACCAAGCGCTGTTGAATGGCTGTTTACATGTCGTACACGTGTAGCTGCTGGGCTCATCTTTACCTGCAAAGACAACACAATGGTAGCATCATTGTTTCAACTGTCAAATTAGCTTCCTTACAAATATTAGAAATTAAGATGGGCCCTACAGCATGGTACAGTAATTGGCCTTAGCCAGAATGACAATAAAATATGGTAGTTGTACTCCAAAATGTAATTCAGAGCCATAGTAAGGAATATCAGTATGCAAAGGGATCTTGTATTTTTGAGAGTAACTAAGTGAAAGAAGTTGTAGCATAAGATTTCATAGACTTGGTCAACTTCTTCAAATGCATGGAGTCAAGATGTACAGAGGAAGTATACCAAGTCTACAAAAGCTTATGCTATGACTTATTTTCTCAAAGGTGCTACAAGATCCTTTTTCATCCAAAAAGTGATGTTTCCAAGCTCTGTGGAGAAGGATTCATATAGCCATCAGTATAGGCCACTCCTCCATGAATTTACCCAATCTTCTTCTAATGTGTGAGCCGTGGGCTTCTTCTAAACCTGTGGCTAACACAACATCCTGTGGCAATGAACAGTGCAAATTAATTATGCATCCTCCTATTGTTCTTTGCCAAGTATAATTTTTATCAAGTATAATAATAAATCTTTTTTTATACTGATAGGAACAGAGACAGAACACTTTAGCTCTGACTTTGCCTACTGCTAGCTCAAGCCTCACTCGCTGCTCACACAAACCCCCTCAGAAGCTTATTTCAATGTGGCCCTTGATACAAAAGCATCATTTCCCACACATGCGCTACATGGACCATAGGTTGCAGAGGAATCTGTAATCAGGGGAAGCATGGCTTAAAGGCAATAAAGGCCCAAGAGTGATCCTTGACATCAATATAGAAAGAATCTATTGTACTTACTCATGTATAGGTCTAGAAATTTTAGTCAAAACATTGACCCCAAAAAACTGAGTCAACTTACTCACAGGTCAATGTAAGTACTGTACTTTAACTCTTATCAAAAAGGTGAAAGGCAAGAGAATAATCCTTTCTAGAACCAATGACCTCCACTCGACTCTCTCATCTATCCAGCATTTAGAGCAAACAAAAACAATCATGCCTGCTGGAATTTTTGCTTCTTCCTTCAGATCCTTTGTTACATGCCCCTAAGTTTTACCTTGACTTATCCACGAGTCATATCAAAATCCACAATTTTGGTCCTCAAATCTGCCCTCGATTTATACATGAGGATGACTTATATACAGTATTCAAATGACAATAACACCATTTTATAGGAGACCATGGAGGGCTGATGCCTATCAGAGGAAACAATTCTAATGTAGAAAGAACAATAATCTGCTTTGATACACATGAATACATTTTTGTACTGCAACGGTTAACTTCCACATTTTGCTGTTTCTCTGATCCAACCCTCTCAAGAACAATCTGGAAATTAAAATGACATCAGAGGTGAGTAGGAATAAATGTTTTGGTTTAAATCCGACTGTTAGAGTAGAGTAGACCTACTTTACATCATTGGAGCATACATAAATGTTGACTTGTCAAGTTCCCATTCAATGAATGCTAGGAATAACCATTGGACTTGGTCCTTGACAGGTGATTGTGAAGTTAATTATTTAATCATTTGAAAATGCAGAACGTGCCTTAGATTTGCTTGAAAAATACATCCCGTGCCATACACACACTCACATCTCTTTACGTATACTGTAGTAGTCTTCAAATAACAAGCAAGGCTTACAATGGTATTTGACTGCATGAGGTACTTCTAGGCTGACCTGTAATTTACTTTACGGCGGTGTTTATAATCTCACTCAATATAACCCACTTGTGGGCAAATCTTTTCACAAGATTAGACAGTAGATGCCAAAATTAGGTTTCCAAACATATGCCTAATGTACGTGCGGGTGGAGAGGAGGGAGGGAAATATGAAGTGGATGGGTTTTGAAAGAAAACGCTGAAGTCCCTATCAACTGATCTTCATTGTTCTTGTTTTCCTCCACACTTCAAAGAAGAAGAAGAAAAGCTTTATAAAGGGATTTTTCATTATACAATGTGTTGAATAAATGACTTTGGAAAATGACAGGCAGGCAGTCTAACAGTTACATCTATTGCACTGAGAGTTTTTCTCCTCTTTCTAGCTTCAGGTTTCTCTATTATTATATATTTAGTCTGACAATCTGAATTGGGTGAATTAAAGCAGTAGAAAAGAGGAGGAGGAAGAGGAGGAAGAAGAAGGGGAAAAGATTTAGCCATTTCTGGCAGATGTTTTAACATTTTGGTTGATTTAAAAAGCCTTTGGAATATTTCACATTTCATCCTTATTCCTACGCCAAGCATTTTTATAACTATGCTGCGAGGTTCAGCATAGGGTGTTGGCAACCTGAGACAAATAGCTAAATCTTCTACAATGAGGAAAAATTCAATTGGACTTGCAAATGCAACAATATTTGCTTGTGGTCTTACGATACATGTGGGGGCAGGTGACATGTGTTGGGGAGGAACAAGTCAGGGGTGCGAAGGCATTGCAAAATGGCATATTGTTTTATTTTATTTTATTTTTCTTTGCAAACTAGGAGCTTTTTTTAAAAAAAAGCTACATACAGTAAGTGATACCAACAGCCTCCAATCTGCTAACAATGCAGGGCTCCCTTGCTTTGCTAGTTTATGTATTAGGTCAGTAGAAATAGCACTGTTATCTTATAATGAGGATACAACGTACAGTTTTTGTAATTGCATTTTAGCATTCCCATCAACTAGATATTCTGGATCAGAAGGGCAGCTGGTATAATCATAATGTCAATGAGAAAGGCTGTTACGGCAGAGAGTAAGGATTACATGAGGAAAGGAGGGGGAGAGCAGCTTTTGAAACTGGTAATTATTACCAGTCCACTAATAGCAAATGATGCATTACAGTTTCACCATATAATCTGTATTTCATTCAGCTCCTTGCCGAGGCAGTAGATTATATTACTGTGTTCGCTGTGCCAAAATTCCTAACCTACAGTCATCAGTAAAAGGGTTGCGGCCCATAATTTGGCAAATGACATTCTTCGTAACGTCTTCAGCTGTTGTAAAGGCTACAATCGATTCCCTACAAAACATGCATGAATAAGAAATAAGTATGTTTGAAAAGGTACCACTGATTTACATCATACGTAATATTTACATCATTTGGTGAGATGAAAACCAAGCTTTTTATTTCAGCCATTCCTGTTTTGGCAAATAAGGGATGAGAAGAATAGGAAGGTAGCAAGAGAGCACAAGAAAGAAAGAAAGAAAGAAAGAAAGAAAGAAAGCAAGCAAGCAAGCAAGCCAGGTCAAGTAAGAAAGTGATTTCCTCCTGCTTCGAAGAAACACAGCTTCTAATTTTTCTATCAGTACTTGATTAATTATAAAAGCAATTGACTGATCATTTTCTCCTGCAGATATCTTAACAGTTGAGACAAGACTTCTTAAAACTCACAAGGAGAGCAAGTTTAGCAAAAACTTAGTGGCCTTTGTTAAGTTTGGGGTGAACCAGCAACATTTTTCTTTGAAGAGTAGAATTTCTTGCAAATTCTACTCTTCACAGTCACCTTTTTCCAGCTGTTTTATCCAAAGGGGGTGTGCAAAGTAACTGTGCAGTCTGGGAGATCTTCACCTCCTATTATGCTGCATCAGCATAACAGAGTGTACTCTAGTGAGGCACATTCCCTGTATATCAGACTACAACTCCCATCTTCATGGCCAAAAGCTGTGCAGGCTGGGGATGATGGGGATTTGTAGTCTAATGCATCTAGAGGCTGCCAGGTTGGTACAACACAATGGAAGCTGCATTTCCACGATGCTCAGACATGTACAAATTCCTTTATGTACAAAAGCATGGTGGGGAGGGGATTTGTGGTTCTCCACTGTGTTGTTGGACTGCAATTTCTATCAGCCCTATTAGCATTGCTAATGATGGGGAATGACTGGAGTTGCAGTTCACCAAAGGCTGTCCACACATTAAGTGTCCCTGTTTTATGTTATGTCCTGGAACAGGGTGTGTGGATGTCTCCTAAATCTCCCAATGAAGTTACCCGAGGTTTGGAGTGGTTCAGACCTGGCAAATTGTACCATAACTGGGCACCATCTTGTTGCTCAAGGACACCATCTTGGCTGCTGTACCAGTCTGCCTCTGCACTATGTTAGATGAAGCCCCTGAACAGCCAATCCATATAAAGAACTAAACTCAAGACCTTGTTCCTAGCGCTCAATAATGTTCCCCTTGTCAATTTGAAATATAACAGAGTTTGGGGGAAAACCAAACCACAACGCAAAGGAAAATGGCAAACTGGAACATGTTCAGAGGACGGTGACCATGATGGTAAAAAGTCTGAAAACCAAGCCCTCTGAGGAATGACTTAGCTGAGTATGGAGAAGACAAGATGGAATGGTGATATGATAGCCATATTTAAATACCCAAAAGATATGTCACATGTAAGCTGGAGGGAGTTTGCTCTCTGTTGCTGCTGCTGTTGTTGTATGCCTTCAAGTCATTCCCAACTTATGGTGACCCTAAGGCAAACCCTATCATGGGGTTTTGTTCAGAGGAGATTTTCCATTGCACTTCCCTGAGGCTGACAGCAGGTGACCTGCCGAAGGTCGCCCAATGGGTTTCATGGCCAAGCAGGAATCGAACCCTGATCTTCAGAGACATAGTTCAACGCACAAACCACTATGCCACATCTTGCTTTCTGCTGCTTCTGAGACCAGAACACAAACTAATGGATTCAAACTGAATGACATTAAGAACAGCTGTTTGACAGGAGACTAACAAAAGGGTAGTATACTTCTTTAGACGTCTTTAAATACAGGTTAGATGGGCATCTCGCAGGAGTGGTTCAGCTGTGTATTCCTGCATGACAGGGGATTGGACTATGTGGACCTTGCAGTCACTTCCAGCTCTCTGATTCCAGCTTACAAACTTTCCCAAACTCTGAACACTATGAGCTCCCTCCTCAATCCCTAGCCTGCTCCAGATGACCCACTGGGATTTTGGACCCACTGGGACTGACAGCCAGGTTATTTTGGATCCCAATTGCTAGAAACCTAATACCTGTGAAGGCTTGACAATATAATTAAAAGCCAAGAAAAAGAGCCCAGAGCAAACTGCACAAGACCTAAAATCTTCACCACCACCACCACCTCCGAACTGATGCAGGATTGGAATCTGTGAATGTGTACTCCTATACCAGGATTCTCTTATGTGGAGCCAACAGCCACACACACTATTAACTGTCACATTATTAACAATTTTTAGGCTGCTCTGAGGGCATTTTGAAAGAGCAGGGTATAAATACAGCTGGGGCTCCACATTTGCGGTTTTGACTTTTACAGATTTTATTATTTGTGGATTTGATTACTATGTTCTCTCTCGGAATTTTTGGGTCCTTCAACGCAACTCTGCCAGAGGTTGAACATAGATTTGTTCTGGGGAACCTAGAAGTTCCTAGAAAAATCACTTCTCAAGGCATTTGTAGGTCTTCTAGCATGATTCTATGATCAACCTCTGGCATATGCTGACCACAGTGTTGCACTGGAGGAACTGGAGGTTCCTAGAGAGGTGTTCTCTTAGGTTAAAAGAACAGTATTCTTTTATTTGCAGTTCGTCCACATTCACAGGGGTCCTTCACCCCTAACCGCAGTGAATGTGGAGGGACCACTGTGCAATAATAAAAAAATAAATAAATAGGATGAACTGTTGCTGCAAGCCCAAGGGGAGGACGCACATTATGGGACATGTGTCCCCCTCCCCACCTCCACATTCCTCCTCTCTTTTTCCTCACTGTCTTTATCTACTCACAACCATCTGGGCTTCAAAGTTGCAGGCCCACACAAAGGCTGTTCTGAGACAGGATTTGGGGGAAACGCATAGGTGGTAAGCAACCACCCATGTTTCCCCTCCTGCTGCTTCTGAGTCAGCCACAAGCTCAAAAGAAACAACAGCGCTGAACAACTAAAAGGGTTCTTCCTGAGCCTGTGTTGGCAACAGGTAGGGCTCTATGTGTTGCATAAGGGTTCAAGAAAAGCTCCAACAGTTTGGTAGCATCACAGAATTCAGTAGCCTGAGAACACCAGCTTTCATTTAAAAATAAAAGAAAGTTTCTTGCTCTCAAGGCAGGGAATAATCTCAGGGTTTCCAATGTTCAGGCTTTTTTAAAAATAAAGTTTATTTCCACTCTCTTTCACAAATATAACACAGACATGGGCAACATCTCTCTGCCTCCAAGTTTATACATTTCACAAGTGTTCAACCATAGGGTATGGCTGGGTTTTCATGTACTTTATGCTGAATATAGGACAGTTCCAAGAATGAAAAGCAATTATGATTCCACAGGATGGTTTCTATGCATCTGGCCATGCACTAATGCACTCAGATCATGACTACAAGGTCGTGGGCAACATTTCAAGCTCACCTGCATTATATCAGTGTCAGAGCTTGGAGCATTTTTTTCAAGTAACTTGCTTCCATTACTTATTGTTTTTGAAACTGAGACCTGTTTTTAAAGAGGAATTTGGACTGTTTCTAATTTATCGTCTTAAAGCTGGAAGGGGCCACAAAGGCCATCCCATCCAACCTCACCTAACTTTTGTTGAAAGACCACCAAAGATGGAAAGTCCATCACCTTCCAAGCCAGAATATTCCACTGTTGAAAAGTTTTTAAAGTACTGTAAAAAAAAGAAAAAGAAAAAAGAAGATGACGTTCTTCTAAATGTTTAGGTGGAATCTCTTGTCTTGCAATTGCTTCATGTTCTAGTCTCTGGAGCAGCAGAACACAAGTTCTCTGTTTCTTCTACATGACATCTCTTCAGACATTTAAAGGTATTTAAATTGGTTTTAGTTATTTATTTATTTTTTTGAAAAAAATTATTGATTGTGCATTGTCTCAAGGTGGGTCAAGAGGCAATAAATATAGTGAAGCAGAGATCTTTCTGGAACATTACTACTTTTAATAGAAAATTTGGTACCAATAAGATGGAAATAATTGGGATAGGTTCCTATACACACACTAAAAGAGCAGTTTAACATGTTTCAACCAAAAACTAACAATGTGCACATGGTAAATGAAACCATCAGGTCAGGTAAGCCTTGCCTGAATAAACAGTAAAATTGTGAACTTTCTAGAGACTACTTTAAGGCTTCTTCCAAAATGCTCAATAAAGGATCCTGGAAGCAGCTACTGTTACCTTGCCTGTTACAGGCAGGTTACCACAGCTACAATAGGAATGGTTGTAACAGAATCCCATTCTTCCCAGTTTAGGCTTTATTACACTGCTTAATATAAACACACTGCATCCAACATTGGTGCTTCTCTAGCCGTCCATCATCATTCTCCCAATACTGCTAATGGCTTGTCCACATGGTGATTTACCCTGAACTACCTCCAAGTTTACCATAAACACTGTAAACCCCAAATCAGGTCTTCATGAAACCTACACCCACATTTAAATAATTCACCTTTTGTTTTTTGTGGGGTTTTGGGGCTATGTGGCCATGTTCTAGAAAAGTTTCTTCCTGATGGTTTGCCAGCATCTGTGGCTGGCAAAATGTCAGGAAGAAAATCTTCTAGAACATGGCCACATAGCCCGAAAACCCCACAAAAAAATATTATGGATGCCAGCCATGAAAGCCCTTGACTCCACTACACTCACCTTTTGCTCAACACTCAACTCACCTTTTTACCTCAACACCACCTAAAGTTTTCCTGATGCAATAGTACGAAGGCTTCTTGAGAAATTCAGTGTCCTCTGCCTAACCAAGGGGACTGTGCTCTCACAAAGGATGGAGACATAGTGGACGGCAAAGGAAGTATCTTTTTGCATTGCAAATAGATTTTAAATTTTCTGGACTATGAGAATCTACCAGTCGCCACATGGCCAGGAGGAGGAGGAGGTGCCAGCCTGCAAGAGATACACTTCCATACCATCTGAACTAAGAACAAAAACAGCAAAATGCAGGCCTATGACTAACACCTTCAATTTTTTCCCCTCCTGTATGGTTTTTAATACCTTGCTTGATGAAGAAACCAGTGGAGCTTTGAAAGCTTGCAACATGTATATTGTGCATTTTGGTTGGCCCCATAAAGGTATCACTGTTTGGTGGGTTTTTGATGTTATTGGATTTGCTATATGGCCAACACAGCTACCCTTGAATGTTTTCACCATCTGCTGCAGGGTTTCGACTCTCTCTGCAGCAATGATGGAATTTGACTTCACTCGCGGTCCCCTGTGAGCCGCTGGGTACTGTCTCTGGGGGCATGAAAATCACTCTGATGTCTGAACAAGGTGCCCAGCATCAATAACCTCAGCAGAGGCACCAGACAAAAAACATGGGAATACAGCCGACCATCGTTCACTGCTAGAGCTAAAAACCCACAGCAAAAGAGATCTGGGTGCAATTCATTCTCACTCATTAGAAGCACAGAAATTTAAGAGGTAGAAAGGGACACAAGGGCCATGCAGGAATATATAAAAAAACAAGGAATATTGTAGCACACCTGAAAGTTACTCATCCAACCTCAGTTTAAAGACCTCCAAAGAAACAGAGTCCATCACCCTCTAAGGCAGTCCATTCCACTCTTGAACAGTTCTTACAGTGAAGAAGTTCTTCCTACTGTTGAGACAGAATCTCTTTTTGTGTTATTTGAAGTTCATATTCTAGTATCTTTAGCACAGAAGAAAACAAGCCTGCTCCTTCCTCTATATGACATCCTACAGATATTTAAAGCTATCATTACACCTCTCAGTCTGTTCCAAGCTAAACATCCCCAACTCCCTAAATTGTTCCTCATAAGGCTTGGTTTCCAGACCTTTGATCACCCTTCTCTGGACACATTTGATTACATTATGACTCTGTTAGGCCCTTGTTATCTAAGAAGGAAAAGAAGAAGGAAAAAGAGGAAGAAAAATCCACTCATTTCAAGCAGTTTTTCACTCCCCCCTTCCAAACTTTAATAGTCATCCAGTGCTGTATGCATATTGCCATTCTGCTCAAGCACAAGATTTGCTACGGTTTCTAAAGGTTTGGGGGGGGGGATGACTGGGGAAAACCCAAAGGGGAGCTAAACCACAACTGCAGAAATCCTACTGCCTGGGCCTTTGATAATCATTAAATAATTCTGATCTCTCATGCAAAGGATTCAAGTGGAAAGGGACAGAAGAGGAACATTCACACAAATGCGGAAATTGTTTGGCTTACTGCAAATTACCTGGACAGAAAAATTCTTGGTAGTTGTTGTTTCTTCTCTCCTTAGTACATTGTCCGAATTACCTTGGCACACACTTTTTAAAATTTAACTGTATTATTGTTACTACTGCTACTGCTACAGGTGGCACAGTGGTTAAATGCTAGCACTGCAGCCACAAGATGGTGAGTTCGATCCCAGGGCTCCAAGGTTGACTAAGCCTTCCATCCTTTTGTAGGTCAGTAAAATGAGTACACAGCTTGTTGGGGACAACTGGCTTACAGATTATAAACTGATTAGAGACGGCTGCGTTCACTATGAAGTGGTATAGAAAGGTAAATGCTATTGCAAGGTTATGCACAGTCCTGGCAAAATCTCAGCCAGCGTTCCCCATAGCCACTCATGCCATGGAGCAGATTCTTCCGCCATATGAAAATAAAGCAATGGATTACAGCTAAGTGGAAGCTGGAGCAGACCCAGGCCAACCATGGCTGAGGAGACCCCTGTTTAGCACATTATATTAATCCTGCCAATCTGGAGCCCTGTCTTGCCAAGACTCAAAAGCTGGCTCTCCACACCATCCAAGGATGGAATTTTCTCCAATCTGCCTCAAATTGTCTCACCAAGATGGAAATTGTGGCTATTTTCAGGGCCTCTAAGAACCTGTTTCACATTTCAGCACTGGAGAGAGGTGGCTAGTTTAGGAATGAAAGTATACCACTTTGCCATCATTTCTTATCACTTGTTTCCCCAACAAGGATGCTTTGCTGGTCCATAGTCATATAATCTGTTTTCCGCACTGCCAAATGCACCTTCCAGGAGGAAGGGTGGGAATTGGCAATCGCAGCTGCCAATCACTTCCCGAAGCTGGCTGCTGTGTGAATGTGCACACAGCAGGAGGCAGTGTTTGGAGGTGGTTGGCAGCCACAATTGCTGCAAGGGAAAGGGGGAAAGGAGCAGAATCACAGCCATTCTCACTATGCCTGAAAAGCAGAACTTCAGCAGGAGGGACCTATTGCACACAGGCAATAATGGAAAAGCAGCGAGACTGAAAGCCTATTGATAGGTTTTGCACATCAATGAAAAGATGCACAAATGGAAAGCAAGGCGGCAGGAGGACAGACCCAACATTGTGTGATAACTGCCCAGCACAGATGCTTTTATTCTGTTAAAATGCTGCTTTATGACCTCTGTGGTGTGATAAAGTCTTTGGCTTGATCATCAGTGAGTGAAACCAAGGAAGCAGCCCTTTAAAAGTGATTCTGAGCCTTTAGGTCCTCCAGATATTTTAGACTTCAACTCTCAAGAAGCCGTAACCTGCCTGAACAATTGCCAGGGATTTGGGGAGCCGATGCCCAAACATCTGGAAAAAAGCCCCCAAGATTGAAAACTGTTATTTGATGCCAGACTGTTTTCTCCCTCTAAGACAGTACTGCCTTGCTCTGATTAGCCCATAGCTCTCTAGGGCTGCACCTGCACAGCAATAATAATCCAGTTTGACACCACTTTAAGCGCCATGGCTCAATGCTATGGAATTCTGGGAATTGTCATTTTGTAGAACATTTAGCCTTCTTTGTTAGAGAACTTTGGTGCTACAACAAACTACAATTCACAGAATTCCATAGCACTGAGCCATGGCCCCTGAAGTGGTGTCAGACTGGATTATTTCTGCAATGTGTGTGAAGCCTAGGTTCTCAGACTTGGGGAAAGTTACTTTTTTTCCCCTGACTACAACTTCTACAATCCCTATGCTGTGGATTCTGCTGGAAGAAGTATTCTGGAAATTGCATTTAAAAATAATAACTTCTTGAAATGACGAGATTCACTCCCTTGCAACTCTGAAGTTCTTCACTATTATACATTTCCAATGTTTGCAGCGCCAACACTTTGGCAAACTTCAATTTTAGGAGCTCCTGAGCAGCCCAAGTATGAAAGTCTGGACTGGAGCAGAGCAAATCTATATCTATAAGCGTGGTTCCTGTCACACTGTTCCGTCAAGGCTGGATCAACGGGCGAGAGCCACCTGGACTCTTTCTCTGCCCTGCCAAAGTGCCAGAAGGAGGAGGGGGAGAAAACACACTGTGTTTGCTCCTAGGAGCCAGGAAGGGAAACGGGAACATGGAGGAGAGAGTGGGCCAGACAGAAGGGCCCCTGCTGTGCCACCTCCTTCTCTGCCCTGATGGGGAGGCAGCTCTGCCAACTCGGAGACTTCCAACAGGAGACAAGAGTTTTAGACTCAGCTCCTTCCCTTTCCCCCCTCTCAAAAGGAAGGGGGATGTTTCTTTCTCCCCTTGTTTCTTACCAGAATTTCCTTGGCTTGAATTGGCAAACATGGAAAAGCCACTTTTTTTGCATTGTAGGTGCACCTACACTGTAGAAATAATGCAGTTTTATACCACTTTAACTGCCCTGGCTCAATCTGTGGAATCCTAGGATTTGCAATTTGTTGTAGCACCAGGGCTCTTTGGCAGAGAAGGTTATATATCTTGCAAAACTACATATCCCAGAATTGCAGATCATTGAGCCACGGCAATTGCAGCAGTGTCAAACTGCATTATTTCTGCAGTGCAGATGCAGTCCTTGTAAATTGACAGATCCCAAGATTCGATAGGATGACGCTGCAGCACTTGGAATGATGTCAAACTGCATTATTTTCACAGTGTAGATGCAATCTGTAACTTCTAGATTCCCACAGTCACTTAATTACCAAATATAATGCAAATGAAAATCCATCAGTGATACCTTTATTGGTAATTTATTGGTAATTTAATGGCAATTTTTCCAAGGTCTGAGATCAGCACCATTACTAACCAAGGTAAACCTTCCTGGGCTGAATCAAAGCACTTCTGATTAAATAGCAAAACTAAACATTACCAAAATTTGAGCTGCTTACAATGTTCAGTGCTCCCGGGATCTTCAACTATCTATTTTACGTTTGTAAGCTGTCTTGAGTCCCATTTGGAGGGAAGGGGGCATAATATTTAAAAAATTAAATAATAATAACTATGCTGCATGTTAATTTAGATACAGTTTGACCAAACCTATAAAGACAACCAGAGATATGGCAAAGTTCAAAGGAGATTCGCATGTCACTTTTTAACAATGAAGGCAGCCATGCTCAGTGGGAGATTCTGGGAGCTGTAATCCATAAAAGTAACTTTTTCCAAGCCCTGGGAGTGTAGGTGGTTCAAGCCCCTTGTTGTCTATATGAAACCAGGTCTGCACATACAGCAGAAAAAGGTTGCAGCCACACAGTAGAATTAATGCAGTCTGACACTGCTTTAACTGCCATGGCTCTGATATCCCTGTGGAATTCTGGGAGACTAGGATGCAGAACAATGGATGCAAGCTGCAGGAAAAGAGATTCCACCTCAACATTAGGAGGAACTTCCTGACAGTAAGAGCTGTTCAACAGTGGAACACACTCCCTCGGAGGATGGTGGAGTCTCCTTCCTTAGAGGTCTTTAAGCAGAGACTGGATGGCCATCTGTCAGGGATGCTTTGATTGGGAGTTCCTGCATGGCAGGGGGTTGGACTGGATGGCCCTTGTGGTCTCTTCCAACTCTATGATTCTATGATTTGTAGTTTGTTGTGGCATCCGAGCTCTTTGTCAGAGAAATCTAAATAGCTCAAAAAACTGCAAATCTCAGAATTTCATAGCAGTCATCTATTGTAGTTAAAGTGGTGCCAAACTGAATTATTTCTGCAGAGCAGACGAGGCCTTAAGAGTTTCACAGCAACAGCAATTTGTTGTATTCACCTTTAGAAAGGCTTGGAAGGGGTTCCTTCTTCATGTTGTCCATAGTCCTTTTCCCCCCTCTATCCTTCAAACACAAGGATAGCCCCCTTCCTAAAAAGCAAGGAGATGCTGTAGACATGGATATCAGGGCAAACCTGAAAGGCCCAAATAGGTTGTTTTGACACTACAAAATTATATCACTTTCATACCACTTTAACTGACATGGCTCTTTCCATATAATCCTGGGATTTGAGACCTCTAGAAGAGAATTCTAAGCACTGGACCAAACTAAAAATTCCAGGATTCCATAAGATGAAGCTATGGAGTTAAGAGTGGTATCAAAGTGCTATAATTATGGTGCATAAAAGAGGCAAGTATTTGTTTTAATGTTTTAGTGTTTTTAACTTTTTAAATATATACTGTTTTTAAGTGCTTTTACTTTTTAAACTACATTTTGTATTTAATGGGTTCTGTGTTTTTAAAACTATACTAGTTTAATTCTGTTTTAATACCCATTTTGTATGTTTTTAATTGTATTGGGGGTTTTTAATTTGCAAGCCACTTTGTGTCCCAAGCAGGGTATAAATAAATAAATATAACAAGAATAACAAACCTTCCCAACATTACTCATGATCTTCTGTTTCTCAATGAGAAAATCAGTGGACAAACCTGCTTGCTACTTTTAATTGTTCCTAAAAACAAGTGATGCCTAGCTGAGAAATGAGCAGTTTCAGGGGTAATCTTGGGATTTCTTTCTCAATTCAAGCAAAGCCTCAACAAGTCACACACCAGAGTTGTTCACCTGCTCAAACTGAGAGTGTGATGCAGAATATTGTATAATCCTGTGCAATGCACAAGCTCATACCAGTAACAAGAATATTGTGTCTGCTACATACAATGCTTCATGGACCAGTGCCAATCCACAAGCTATTAGCTGCTCATTCTTTGAAAGTTTCAGGAAAGAAAGAAATGGTGGTAGTCAATTGGCACAAATATGTATCTGGTCCCTTGCACGTGTTAGGAGGACATGGTCCCCCACATTAAAAAGTTTAAGATGCATTGCACTACAACACTACTAACAACTAAGAGCACAGCAGCATTATAGTCCAAACACTCAGAAGATCTAAAACTTCATCAAGTATAAAAAGTATCAAGTACTGGGAGTGTTCCCCCAATAAAATGCCAGCTCAGTGCCATAAACCATCCTGGGGAGAGTGCTTCTGAATTGGGATTGTTGTTGTGTACCTTCAAGTCATTTCCAACTTATGGCAACCCTAAGGCGAATGTACCATGGGTTATCTTAGTAAGATTAGTTCAGGGTAAGTTTGCTATTGCCTTCCCCTGAGGCTGAGAAAGTGTGACTTGCCCACGGTCACCCAGTGGGTTTTATGGCCAAGCAGAGAATCAAACCATGGTCTCCAGAGTTGTAGTCCAACACTAGGCTGACCATATTTCCATGAGATAAAACGGGACTCCATGACACTTTTTTTTACAACTACCATTTCAAACTGGCATCTTCAAATCATTTTGGTAACACAACAGGGCATTTTTCTTGAAAATGGGACCAAAATTGACATTTATATTAAAATGACAAGACCGTCTAGAAATAATAATTTAAAAATCCCAGTAGTGTCTTGTTTAAAACAGTACATATGGTTAGCCTATCCAACAATTAAACCACTACACTACGCTGAGAAACCACCACTGATACGGTCCTGCTTTGGTACTCACTGATTCATCTTTAAAGCAGGGTGACTTGGCGAAAGGCTTTAAAATACTGTTCTATTTTGTTGGACGCATGGAAGGGAAGGCTTTCTGTCACACATACCTCAATCTCAAGATATCCAGGGCACTAGAAGTTAAGAACTAACATTTTGACTTGTGCTTAAAAATGGACCAGAGATCAGAGCATTTGTTTCAAGACTCATAAAGTGTGACATACCACTAAACATTTCAGGGATGAAAACTGGGACATGTGGCATTTTGTCTAGAAGACAAAAATTATTTATAGTCGGCCCTATGTATCCACAGATTTTTTAGCCACAGATTCAAGTATCCACAGCTTTAAAATATTCTAAATAAATAAATTCCCAAAAGCAAATCTTGATTTAGCCATTTTATATAAGGGACACCATTCTATTATCCCACTATATTTAATGGTACTTGAGTATCCATGGATTTTCGTATCCTTGAGGATTCCTGGGACCAAACTGTAACCGATACCAAGGGCCCACTGTATATGGGGGAAAAAACTCAAGCTAAGAGAGGCTACAGAAGTTTGCTTTTGCCAGAGCTACTGGGAAGAGTGAGATTCTGCCCATCCTTTCCTCTCCTCTTCCTTCGCTAAGTTAATCAAATGCAAACTACTTTTGCACCCTGAAATCGTGCATTTTGCAACAATGGAGGCACAGTAGGCCCTCCACATTCGCTGGGGTTAGGGGCACAGGACTGCCATGAAAGTGGGGGGGGGGGGGGAAACATAAATAAAAAACCCATTACTTTTTTAACCTAAGAGAACACCTCTCTCAGAATCTCTAGGTCCTCCAGCAGAACTCTATGGTCAACATCTGCCAGAATTTGACCATAGAATCATGCTGGAGGACTTACAAAAGCCTAGAGAAGTGTTTTATCTAGGAACTTCTCAGTTCTCCAGCACAACTCTATGGTCAACCTCTGGCAGAGTTGCATTGGAGGACCTAAAAATTCCTAGAGAGAACACATTAATCAAATCTGCAAACAATTATATCCGCAAAAGTCAAAGTCACAAACGTAGAGGGCTGGCTGTAAGTTGAAGACAAAGAAGGAAAGAAGAAGAAAAAACCAGAAGATTTTAAGAGCAGCTGAAAAGTGGGTCAACAGAGGATTAATAGGGGATGTCTCTACCAAACGTTTGAATGCTTGGAGGAGATGCTGTATCCAAGAGTCACTATGGTGTAGTGGTTTGAGTGTTGGACAAGGACTCCAGGAGACTAGAGGTGAATCCCCACTCAGCCATGCAAACCTATTGGATGAGCCTGGGCAAATCACACTCTCTCAGCTTCAGAGGAAGGCAATGGCAAACCCCCTTTGAACAAATCTTACCACAAAAACCCCATGATAGGTTTACTTTAGTAAGTCAGGTATGGTTTGAAGGCACACAACAGCAACAATGGGAAATCTGCACCCAGTTGCAGTCAATTACATAATTGCTATATTTCTTCCATCAAGATAAAAAAAAGTTTGGAACTATTGCTTTAGATAATTTTAGATTGGATGGATTTATGAAGGAGAGAAGGATAGAGATATGGCTAAATAATATGTGAGTAATAAACTATGGGAAAAAGAATAGTGACAGTGGGATGAATCACCATCTCCTTTGCAGATACATAGTTTGACATTACAGAGGCTTGGAAGGCATATATATTGCTACCTGTATGCAATTATGAAGACAAATCACCTCATAACATGAGATCTTTTTCATGAGGATACGAAGCAAAGCAAATTTAATTATTATTATGTATCATCTTATTAAACATTCTATCAAAGTTAAGTACTTTACAATCCTCAACACATTCATTTTTTACAACACCATCATTAGCCTCATTATTGTCTCTTATTTTACAAATAAAAAAACTGATGGCAAAATGGCAACACGTCAACTGGGAAGAAACTTCCACTCAGCTGAGTGAAGCTTGTTCTCCCATAAGTAGAGTTGCTGCAATACCAATTCATACAAAAATAAGTTATGAACTTTGTGCGACTTCGAGTACACACATGCACACAATTGCTCTTTGAGAGACACAAACTAAACATCATTTAGTTTAAAGCACAGTTTGGGGCAAATCAGACCCTTTCCAAGGTATAGCAGATTGTATTTAGTAATACACTTCTCTCTGTGTTGAAATGATTTGTCAGACTTGTGATCACAGTTGTTGTTGAGTGCCTTCAAGTCTTTTTTCACTTATTGTGAGTCAACAGTGCAATGCAGCAGCTAAAAAGACCAATGCAATTTTAGGTTGCATCAACAGAAGTATAGTGTCTAGATCAAAGGAAGTAATAGTGCCACTCTATTCTGCATTGGTCAGGCCCCACCTGGAATACTGTGTCCAGTTCTGGGCACCACAATTCAAAAAGGATGTGGAGAAACTGGAGCGGGACCAAAGGAGGGCAACTAAAATGGCGAAGGGTCTGGAAACCATCCCTATAAGGAATGCCTTAGGGAACTGGGGATGTTTAGCCTGGAGAAGAGAAGGTTAAGAGGCGATATCATAGCCCTGTTTAAATACTTGAAGGGATGTCACATTAAGGAGGGAGCAGGCTTGTTTTCTGCTGCTCTAGAGAACAGGACCCGGAATAATGGATGCAAGCTCCAGGAAAAGAGATTCCACCTCAACATCAGGAAAAACTTCCTGACACAAAGGGCTGTTTGTCAGTGGAACACATTCCCCCGGAGAGTGGTGGAGTCTCCTTCCTTAGAGGTCTTTAAGATGGATGGCCATCTGTCGGGGATGCTTTGATTGGGAGTTCCTGCATGGCAGGGGGTTGGACTGGATGGCCCTTGTGGTCTCTTCCAGCTCTATGATTCTATGATCATTAGGTAGGAAACATCTGGAATTTTCTGTCTCATGGCAAAATAATATGACCAGCTTTCATGTTATGGACCTTGACTTTGTTAGTTAGAGATGGGCAATATTTACTACCAGGTCTCACTTATCTCAGACCAGCCCTAAAAGTTTGTTTGTTTGTTTGTTTGTTTGTTTCAAGGATTTATATCCTGCCTTTCTCCCACAATGGGTTTCAAAGTTGTGCAACTCTGTTTAAAATGACCAAATTGGAAAAGCAGCATCTTGGTCACTGCTATGTCTTCATTCTTCATTCAAACGTGAAGGGGGGGGGTGTCCACATTATTTTCTAGAAGTCAACATACAACTAATAGAATATTTTGAAAATGGATATCCTCGAAAGAACCTGTTAAGGCACATGAGGGTGGCCTCAAAAGGAGATCCCCAGGGGCAAGACCAGTCACTGCAGAGCCAGGAAATAAAAGCTGAAGGAAGGCCAGCTGGGGAGAAACCACGAGAGATAGATGCCATTGCTGCGGGAAAGACGAGGGAGGGGGAAATTGTTCTAGAGCTAGGCATTTAAGCACTTAGCTCTGCCAAGTCAGTAATGGAATAATATGCCGGTCAGCATGTGCCAACAGACTTTGGGAAAGCTTTCCTTGTTTGTGAAAGTAAAAGCAGCGTCCAACATATTTTAGTATCTGTACACAATTGACATTTACAGGAGAAGCAACAACTCGGAGTCTGCACTGCTGCGACAATGGTCCATTTCTTGTGTCGTCTCAACACCGGCGCAACTGCTGCCCTGTGGCTTCTTCCCACACTGCTCTGGTAACATCAATGCTTCCAGCTCATAGAATTCAAAGATATAGCCATGTTAGTCTGTAGAATCAATATGTAGAGAGTTCTTGTAGCACAGAGACTAACTAAAGGAAAGAAGTTGGCAGCATGAGCTTTCATAGACTTCAATCTACTTCCTCAGATGCATTTGGCCAAAGGCAACTGAGGAAGTAGACTTCAGTCTACAAAAGCTCATGCTGTCAACTTCTTTCTTTCAATTAGTCTCAAAGATGCTTCCTGCTCATGTGTGAGAAGACGAGGGGGGGGGGCTATTAACCACTCCAGAATTGTGCTTTTCCCAGATAGTAAGTCAAGACAGAAATGCCTCATTATCCCATTTTGGGTGGTGCTGGTGAAGGAAAGAGCCGTGTCCCCAATGGCACACCAAACTTTGGTGCCCAGCATGGAGATGAGGATCCCTATAATAACCAGCAGTGAAGAATGTAGGGATGGAGATCACACAAAGTGGGGTGGCGTGGGGTCGGGGTTTAGTGCAACACAAGATTGTGAGTCCCTGCATGGCAGGTGAGTTGGACTGGATGGCCCTTGTGGCCTCTTCCAACTCTAGGATTCTATGATTCCAAGATTTGGACAGTTAAGCATTGCATGAGATGGTAAACCAGGTTGACTTCACCATGTGGACTCTGGACCTCAGGATGCTGAGGAAGCAGTGAGCTGGGAATGAGGTGAAAATATGGCAGAAAACAACTGTGTTTGGTTTCATACCTGGCCAGGCCAAACTATATCTGTTGTAGGGTCACTCACTCAAAACCAGAAGGTGGCGAGTTCAAGACCAGCAAAGGGCTGAAGCTTGACTCAGGCTTGCATCCTTCCGAGGTCGCTAAAATGAGTACCCAGATTGTTGGGGGGCAAATAGCTTACAGTTGTAAACCGCTTAGACACTCCTTAAGGGTATGAAGCGGTATATAAATGAAGCTGTTTGTTTGTTTGTTTGTTTGATTTGAGCACTAGAACCTGAGACTTATGATATCCGAGAGGACAGGTGCTGGTGAAGTTACAAGCGAAATGTCACAGAAGGCAGTTCCTAGTGAAGCATTACACATTATGCATCAGCCACAATAAAATATATAAAATAAAATAAAAATATCAAGTTTATATAAATAAACACAGTTTTCAAGACAGTGCTCTCACCCTGAATTTTCTCCCTATAGACCGAGGATTGTAGAAGAGGAGCCAGGCCCTTTGACCTGGGAATTCCAGTCTGTTGAACTACAAGTGGGTCATCTTCTTTCCCTAATTTAAAACACTGGCCATGAACTCTTTCACGGTTAGGCATATGTTTTGTCATGTGCACACAAAAAGAAGGCATAAAGCTTCTCCAACAGAAAGATCTCAGATATTACTTCAGACAGAGAAACAATGAGACATGGGTAGGAGATGTACAGCAAGAGGAAGGAAGGAAGGTAGATAAGTAGATAGGTTAAAATATCATAATGGTCAACAAATTTTGTTCTCACAGGTCGCAGAATCATCTTATAAACTCACAATACATCATTCAGTTCTATGGCTTTCCATTGCTCCACTGGCACACACAGACAACTAGCCCTCCACTTTTTATCAAATTTTACAATTGACTGCAGTTGTTCAATGGGAAAATGAAAAGCAAAGGCCTAAATCAGTTGCTTGTGCCAAAGGGGCCTAAATCCAATTGCTAGCCTCAACTCATATAATCAAATGGAACCAACAGAATCAATATAAGTGCAGACGTACCCTTCGATAATTGTTTCAATGTGTGCCTACTCTAATTGGGGACTACCAATGCCATTTAAGGGGAAACAATATCTCCTTTCAATGATCAATAACAATAACAGTATTTATTTCTCCCTATGAATTGAGGCACAATTGAGGATTTATCTTTGAATTGGAATTATCGTGGCTATCTCCCAAGAACCCCAGAAACAGTACTATTATGAGGATGCTGAGGATTTTCTAGAACCCCCCAAAATGCAGTTTCCATGGTTCAATAGAACAGATCACAATACGAAGGGCAAAGCAGTCTTTCTTCCTCTCATTCCAAAAGAGATATTGAAAAGTATGCTTAAACCTGTATTTATTAAGTTAGAATTATAGAATCAGGGAGTTGGAAAGGCCACCAAGTCCAACTCCCTGCAGGAACACCAGCTGGAGTATAGCCAGCATGTAGCAGCCGAACCTGTTTTGAAAGATGTCCAGAGATGAAGACCCCACCACCTTTCTAGATAAGTAATTTGTTCCATTGTTGAACTGCTCTTAGAAGTCCCTTCTAATCAAATCTCCCTTCCTGTAACTTAAAACCATCAGAACTGGTCCTACCTTCTGGGGCAGAAGAGAGTGATCTTGCACCTTCCTCTATGTGACAGCCCTTTAGATATTTAAAAAGTGTAATCCTTTGTCTTCTTTTCACCAGGCTGAACATGTCCAACTCCCTTCTGTAGATAATTCTACAGTTTTTAGTCCATGTTGCCACTTCTTTATCTCCATCAAAAATCAGACGGATAGCAATAGGAGGAATGTAAGGAGTTTATCATACTTAGTTTATGCCATGCAGAAACAGGATTTAAATCAGGAAAATGCTGCAAAAGCAGGATCTTTTTCAGATAACATCGGGGGGCATCCCACACAGAAAATGGACAAATCCCGTGAAAGCGGGATTGTTTACAGACGTTGGGGGCACTGAGCATTAATCCAACATTAACCCACACAGAATGTGGACAAAATCAGCCACTTTTTACTTTTGGGATTTTCCTGAAAGTAAGAAGTGGCCGATTTTGTCCACTTTCTGTGTTGGTTAACGTCAGATTAATGCTTGGTGCCCCCAAGCTGTCTGAAAACGACCCCACTTTTGCAGGATTTTTCTGGGATTTAGATCCATTTCTGCATGGGATTTGGGCACTTAGCCTCCCATGTGATAAATTCCTAAGGCAGAACCAGGTTTCTTTTTCAAACAGCAGACTGCTGCTTTGAAAGACTGAGTAAACAAGAAATAGAAGGTAACCGCAATCATATTAAACTGAAGAAAAATGTAATGAACTGAAATGAGTCTTAATCATTCCAAGATTACTATAACTATATTAGAAACTAGCAAGTAAAAGTTTTAAAAATGGGGCTTGCTTAGTAAAACAGAAAGTTTCAAATGAAATCAACTAGTAATAAAATTAGTAAACAGTTTGCTTTATTTGCCAGAACTGGGACAAAGCATCCTGGTTTTTAACAGACAGATCTGTTTTTCATGTCATCTCATAGTAGTGACTAATGAACTATGGTCATCTATTTATACCCTCCGACCATCCTGAGTTAGAAGGGCCAATCCCAATTAATCCTCTGTCATCCTAATTTTTGGGGTGCTTTAAAAATGTCTAGATTTTTCTCTCCTTCCATCACTTTCCTTCTTGTCCTGTTATTTCCATTGCTGCAAATTTTATTCAAAATGCAAAAGTAGTTTGAATTCAGCTAACTCAGCAGTGGGGAAAGGAAATCTTCCCCTTCCCAGGAGACTGAGGCAAAAGCAAATTGCTGCAGCCTTTCCTAGCTGGTGTGTTCATCCTCGTTAATAACTTTTGGCATCTTAACAATATTCCGATGTTGCTTTGCTATATGCATCCTGGTTTTCATCTGTGAAACATTCTGCCTCATGAAAAGCAAAATCACAAACCAAGAGTACTATACGTTAAACCACAAAGCTGTCTGAAAGCAGCCACTATTGATTCTTGGACCACTCACCGATAGGGTTTAGCTCTCTAAGACATAAACTAACACACATCTGAAAGTAAGAAAAGGTCTCAATAGTATCTTAATGTAAATTCTAACAGCATCCTGGATTTGGCCATTCTATGGACTTAACATCTGGTACTTCCATAGGTGTAGGTTAAGCATCGCTTCCAACCACAGTTATTAGAAATGTTATCAAAGCAGATGTGCAGGCGAGGTGGCTTGAAATCAATTTCCCTTTGAGTGGGAGTTGTGCTTCTAGTAACTAAAGTGACTCAAAAGTTTTCTTCTAAGCATGAACCATCTTATCTCTGACTTGCATCTTGCTTTCTGAGCAAAGTCAAGTGTGACCATTCAAAAAATGGCAAAAATGGCCATTTTGAAATGTGCCAGGATCCACTACGTTGTCTATTGAACCCTCAGAGATGGTCCTCAAGGTGGAATATCTTAATGGCATTTCTGCTTACCTGGTAAATTTAACAATTGACAGTTTGGTGTCCTTTAAAGGGGCTTGAATTGAACCTAAGAATTGCTTCATCCTAATGCTGATAGAGCTTTGCTCCTATGGGCTTTTTTTTTTTTTTTTTTTTTTGCCACTTTTACAGAGATGCAAAGGTAGATATGGAACTTTTTGTTACCAGGTTATTCTTTTTAATTCTAGCGAAAAATTATTTCTTTTGTAAACCCCCGCATGGCACGTGTATATCTTTTGTTACCAGAGACACCCGCACAAACTCCAGTGCCAGAAAGTAACCCCTCCTTTCCTTCTTCTTTCTCTCTCTCTCTTTACCATGAGGGGAAAATTATTTGAACAGCAGTTTGAAGCAAAGACAGGAATCTCTTTTTATTCATCTTAAATGTCAAATGAATGCTTGTCTTCAGACACGACAGCATTGCAGGCACGGAAAAAGGGGGGAGAACAGAATGGAAGAATAATTAATTGTTACCACTTGCACTCGCTTCTCTCTTTTCTCCATCTGGCCTGTAAAAAAAATGCACACAAGGGCACAATCCAGCCAAAGTTAAGCACTTACAAGTGCCATGTATTTCAATGGGGAAGATTTAAACATGCATTGAACTCTCCCAGTTGAACTTATAAGTGCTTAACTTGGGCTGGATGGTATCCAAAGCTATTTGTTCCCTTAAGAAACTCATTCTCCTGACCTAAGTATAAAATGAAGCTCTATCCAAACTCTATTCCACCTCCAAAGCCCCCCCCCCCCCCCGGTTCTAATGTTGTCAATCCTGTGCTTCTTGCATCTATGAGTAGCGCCAGTATCAGTGAAACTATGGGGATCTGCAGAGTCTGCAAACACCATTTGTAGTTTCCATTGAGAATGGGACAAGACAGCAATATATTCTCTATTTAGATATTATATTTATATCTACTGTTCCTTGACAAAACACCTGGGTGATCACCACCACTCTCTCTGTGCCTTCAAGTTGTTTATCGACTTATAGCGACCCCCATGAATTTCATAGGGTTTTCTTAGGCAAGGAATGCTCAGAGGTGGCATTGCCAGTTCCTTGCCTTGGTATTCATTGGTGGTCAGCCATCCAAGTACTAACCAGGGCTGAACCTACATAGCTTCCAAGATCAGACAGGATCTGGTCTTATCTTGTAGCACAGCCTTTTCATTGGTGGCACCAATTCTGTGCTTGCCATTGCCTTCATTAGTCACCATATTCATTGATCTTTGCTATCTTTTAAAGGGTAAAAATTATCCTGTTACGAAGTGCTTTGAAAAAAGAAATATTTTAAATTAAAGTTTTTGAACTGCTACCTTTGAATATTCATTTTTTAATTTTTATTTTTTTAAAAAAATATTCTGAGATGGATGTTGCACATTCTTTAACTTTACTTGAGGATCATTAAAAGTCAAAATGGCAAAATATAAAATTTGTGATAAAGCTGTTGGCACTTGTAAATTTATTTTAGTGAAGGTAAGCATCCTCCTCCTCCTCTTCTTCTTCTTCATCATCATCACTGCAAGAAGTGGGATAAAATTACAATGAACCCATTTTCTAGCTGACACTGATTTTCACCCAGATAGGCAGTTTACAGCCTGAGTGTTCTGCTAGCACAGTTTTATAAACACATAATTCTTGGGCTGTCAACCCATTAAGTAATTTTTAGCTCATTAATCATCTACCTCTTTACTGATTAACCAACGGATTAAAAATAAAATGCATATTATCAAAACCTGCGTTTAGTTACCTTTTCCAAGATATTGAAAGATACATGATATAGCCTATAACTTCCTAAGCAAACAATAGCATTTGCCAGTAGAAGGAAAGGCCATCTTTTAATATCCCTTCTAAGAGCATTGA
This sequence comes from Urosaurus nigricauda, assembly GCA_034509955.1. Classification (NCBI taxonomy): domain Eukaryota; kingdom Metazoa; phylum Chordata; class Lepidosauria; order Squamata; family Phrynosomatidae; genus Urosaurus; species Urosaurus nigricauda. The sequence continues at coordinate 370,232,244 of JAOEGL010000001.1, forward strand.
GACCTCAGTAACTGCAATATATATATATATATATATATATATATGCTCCTTTCCATGCAACTCCAAATTATTAATCAGCTAAAGTGCTTATTGTCTGATCTGCAGCAAACATGGAGAACCTGAAGCCTGTCAGATGTTGTACTACCACTTCCATCATTCCTTACCACTGAGCATACTGGCTTAAGGAAATGGATTGGAGTGCTACCAGTTCTGAACCACTGATCTACAGCTTATAGCAGTAATGGCTGCTTTGTTTTAATTTGACAAAATGTGGATCATGGGAGTGAATATCTCACAAGACATGCTTTGTCCACCTCATTTCAAGCACCCTTCAGTGCAATATGCATTTTACTGGAATGACTTCTCTTTTGTGGGTCCTCCAGAACCACAAGGTCTGAATCTGCGATTCTTAGCTACCACAGCGTGTCCGTGTTCACGTCATCACCATTTAATAATTCAGGGTGTGATTATCTAGCCATTTTCCCCTATTCACAGGGACCAGAATGGAACCTCCTATGAATCCAAAGGGCCCTTTGTGCTTCTTTTTTTCTGTTCAATGAAGGCATGCTTTTAAATATGGAGGACAAAGCAAAGGAAAACAATGCTGAAGAACTTACAAATTCCAGCAGGCATAACTGTTTGTGCCCACCCTAAAGGCTGGATGGGATGAGAGAGTAGAAGGCATCATTGTTTTCAGGACAGATTACACTCTTGCCTTTCACCAGAGGATGGTTCCTTTTTTCGATAAGAGTTAAAGTACAGTACTTATATTGACCTGGGAATAAGATGACTCAGGTTTTGGGGTGAATTTTTGGACTAAAATTTCTAGACTTATACAGTATATACAGCACTTCTTTAACAGAACATTTGGTACCAGAGGCAGGAATAATATGAAAAGAATAGGGATATAAAGTCTATATCCACGGATTTTGCATCCACAGATTCCATTATCCACAGCTTAAAAATACCGCCCCCCCCCCAAAGAAATCCCAAAAAGTAAACCTTGATTTTGTTATTTGTTTATAAAGGAAAGCATTCTATTACACCCTTGTGTGTAATATGGGCTTGAGCATCCATGGATTTCGGTATCCACAGGGAGCCCTGGGACCAAACCCCAGCGGATACCAAGGGTCCACTGTACAACAAGGAAGAAAAGTTTAGCGTGTTTAAGGAGACATTTTATTCAAAACTAACATTATGCATATATGAAATGAAACAACCAGGTCAGGTAAGCTTTGCACAAGTAAGCAAAAATGTTTTGAATCTTTTAAAGATCACTTGAAGTTTTCTTCCAAAAGGTACCCAGCGATGGCTTTGTTTTTTACTAGCTTCCACATTTCTTATGATTTCCATTTTGGTGGCCAAACATACAGATCTGTGTATTTTTTTTAACATGCTGGAATAGCTTATCTGCTCTCTTTCTCTCTGTTCTGCTCTACTCAGGGCTTTTGGAGACAGCTGCTCTTGCACCTTGCTATTATAGGTAGGCACCCATAACTACACATTAAGATGGCTACAGCAAAATCATCCTTTCACCTAACTCAAGCTCCATTTATTGCACTGTTTACCACAGACACAATGCTGCTATCTAACCCCAAAAGACTGTGTTTCTCCAGCCCTCTTTCATCATCCACTCCACATCAATGCTGCTGAAAAGCTCCCAGCTAGAGAGAAAAAGAGGTGGTTTTTTTCCACCACACTACACAGTTATATTGCCATATTAAGAGCCCTTTCACACAACACAGTTATAGTGCTATGATTCCATTTTAACTGCCATGGATATGTCCTGTGGAATCCTGGGGTTTGTAGTCTGGTGAGGAACCAGAGCTCTCTGGCTGAGGATTTTAACAACTTCACCATAAACTGTAAATTCCAGGACTCCACAGGATATAGGCATGGCAGTTAAAGTGGAAGCATAGCGCTATAGCTGTGTTGTGTGAATAGGCTCTTAATATGACAACTGTTCTATGGAAATGTCATTCCATATCAGATGCTTTCAACAAGGAAATTCCAGAGCATAGTGGCTGGGTCTCATGGCCCTTACATTTCTTGCCTGTGCTTTTAAATCCATTTTACAGCTATTTCACAAATGCCTTCACCTTACTTGACATCCAACCACTCATTCACTTGCAGCCGAATATGTGAACTGCCTCCACAAAGGATCATTCCAGCTGAGGGAAAACCAAATGGCTTTTTTTTTTTTATATTTTATTTTGCATTCTTCATCTCAGTATCTATTTTGCTTCATCCCAAAGGCTCGGGTAGCTTACAATTAGAAAGCATTCTCCCCAACGCACACATGAATACCATTTCCGATGTGGCACATTTTTTACCAGGAATAGCTATTGAAGACAAAAATGAAAGGTCCATCTGCGGTGTTTGATCCAGGATGACTCATTCACACACACACAAGAAATGGCTTAATATTACAGTCATCAGGGGTGGAAACCCAAGTGTGAATCTGGCTGCCTTACAGAACTGTAATTCCTTGAGTCAGGTCCAGGGCAGAGCTACAGGGAGGTTTACACAAAGTCATGATGTGGATGATATTTCTATCAGTCCAGGGTCTCTGACCTGAGTGAGCAAAGGAGAAACCTAAGCCTGAACTGTGCCAGGGACTGGGGGAAAAATCCTTTGGCAAGACAAGGAGAAGGTTTATTTATGCCCCAGGTTTAGCCAAATCTAAAGACATAATTTGTTATTGTTAACTGCCTTCGAGTTGGCCCAAACTCATGGTGAACCTGTGGATGAGACATTTCCAAGGCCTTCTACCTTCCACTCCTCTGCTTAGGTGCTACCATGACTTCCTTAAAAGTGTCCATCCATCTAGCATGTGGTCTTCCTCTCTTACTTCTGCTTCTACCTTCCTAGCATCATTGTCTTTTCTAATGAATTGTGACTTCTCATGATGAAGCCAAAATACGACAGTCTCAGTTTCATCATCGTGGCTTCCAGGCTTGTTCTACTCAAGAACCCAGTTGTTCATCTTTTTTCACACCCACAGTATCCTCAGCACTCCTCGCCAACACCACATGTCTACTTTCTTCAGTGTCCAGCTCTCACATCCGCACATGGTGATGGGGAATAGAATGCCTTGGACAATTCTAACTTTCCTGCTCAGTTGTATATCTTTCCTCTTTAGGATCTTGTCTAGTTCTTTCACATAGCTGCCCTTCCCATTCCTAGTCTTGATTGGAATGTGTCCAGAGGAGGGCAACCAAAATGGTGAATGGTCAGGAAAACATGCCTTATGGGGAAAGACTTAGGGAGGTGGGGATGTTTAGCCTGGAGAAGAGACAGTTACGAGCTGATATGGTAGCCCTGTTTAAATACATGAAGGGGTGTCACTTTAAGAATGAAACAAGGTTGTTTTCTGCTGCTCCATAGAGTAGGACACGGAACAATGGATGCAAGCTACTGGAAAAGAGATTCCACATCAACATTAGGAGGAACTTCCTGACAGTAAGAGCTGTTTGATCACGGAAAGTAGTGGAGTCTCCTTTTTTTGGAGGCCTTTAAACAGAAGCTGGATGGCCATCTGTTGGGGGTGCTTTGATTGTGAGTTCCTGCATGGTAGAAGGGAGTTGGACTGGATGGCCCTTGTGGTCTCTTATACGCAGTCTCCATTCTGATCAATGTTTGATCCAATGTATGGGAAATCTTAAACTATTTCGATTTCTTCATTATCTAGGTTGAATTTAGGTAGATCCTCCATGGTCACACTGTCTGTCCATTGCAAGAGCCAATCTTTTGTATTTTAATATATTTTAATTCATTACTGTTTTAATCTTTAAAATTGTTTGGTTTTTTAAAATTTTTATATTTATGTATTTTAATATTTTGTATTGTTTTTAAATCGTATTGTTTTATACTAGTTTGCCGCCTTGAGTCCCTATATTGGGAGAAAGGCCAGATATTATAATAATAATAATAATAATAATAATAATAATAATAATACAGTAGTAATAATAATAGACATTGCAGTTCCCCTCTGTGCCTGACGAGGGCTCTTTGGCACTGACAGTCCATGATGGCTCTTTCAATTACGCAAGAGTTTGAACAAGTTGCATTTTTGGCCTGCAGTTTCCAGAATCCCCTGCCCTACAGGGTTGCAGGCTGAAAAACTGGGAATTGAAGTCCAACATTTCAGCCTCTAACAGGACGGGAAGGTTATGAGAATTAAAACTTCCTCAGGTGTACAGAGCAGGCATGTGCTGGTGTGAGCGCATAGGGCCTGTTTATTCATTAATGCACCAGTTCACATTGGTAGGGGAATGGGTACCACTCTAATATCTATAAAAGCTTGTGGTTAGGCTCCAATTGATTTATGTATATGGTGGTTCAGTCACTTATATGAGCTACAGAAAGTGATTGAGAAAGCAGGGGTGGGAGGGGAGTGGGGAATATTCCTTTATATTATTTCTTGCTCCTTTAAAAAAAAGAAACTCTATTAACAAGAAACAGCTCTGAGCTTGGCAAAACAGAGATGGATTGTGCTGTCCCTCAGAAGCATAGCACAGCTGCCAATCAACTGTCATTCTGTTATTGGACTTCACATAGTTTGGCTATCAACCCACCTCCACCCCCCAACTTCTGTCTTCAAGTTGGCAAGTTAATTTGTCAGTCTGGAAGTAATTTTTAAAGGCTTTGAGCCAGGGCGTGGTGTTGGGAGGAAAGGAGGGTGAAATCTGTCCTGTTTGCATCCAAAACCAGGGCTCGGATGGGGAAAAAGAACAGGGGGGAGAGGCCTGGAATTGATGCCACCGAATGCGGCCCTCCGGAAAAAAAAATCCTCAGGCCAATACGGATCAATTCCATGGGTGTAAAAAACAGCCTAAAAGCATTAATTAATCAAAAGCAAACCCCCCTCCTGCTGCCTGCCTAGTTAATCAATGGATCAATCGATCACAGAAAATGTAAGATTTAAAAAAAATAAGATTCATGAAATGATAAACAGGGAACAAGAGTTTGCCATAAAAAAATAAATAAATGAGCAAACCCAATCCTAGTTTCCACAAAGCATGCTTAGACACCTGGCATGCATTATGCCCAAGTTGTTATTGGAGGGTAACAATCCCAGCCTGCCCCTCCAAAAAAGGATGTTTAATCCACCTTTGTGATAAACTAGGGTCATATGGTGTGGCTGAAGTGAAGTTCTTGATCTCACTGAAGAAAGGTCAGGATAAAATGTAAATATTCTCAAATATTAATTAACAGCTCAGTGGGAAGGCATTCATGCTGTGAGCTGAGAGTCCTAGATTCAGACTCTGGCATCTCCATGTTGTACATTGCTTTTCAAAGGACCAAGCTACAGGTGATGGGAAAAGTCCAACGTGTGCAAAATGACCGTTGTGCAATTTTTTTTTTGCTCCAAATGATGAAGGAACCATTGCAACCTTATCTGGACACCATGTATTAGACTTCCTCGAGATTCAATCTTAAATATTCATATCCCACTGCAAGTTACATGTATGTTTCTCCCTCATGCATTTCCATTTTTTTTAATGAAGGAAACCTTGGGGAAATCCCAGTCTTGAGCAGAAACCCAGTATAGGTAGGGGTGTGATCCTTCAATCCTTTCACCCCTAGCTATTTTTCTGTTCCCACCATGCATATATACAACCTTGTCTTCATTTTCTATCTGCAATACACACACGCACATACATATTGTCCACCATTTCACAGAGTAAAATTAGGACATGTGTGGCCATGCAATGTTAGAGATTGATCAACATGGCAAAAATTATTACCAAAGTGGAACGCACAAGCTTGGAGAGGATGGTGCAGTTTACTTTTGCCCGAGTCTACTGGGAAGGGCAAGACTATGCTCTCTTCTACCTATACAGTACAAATGCTGCAATTGCATTGCGGAAATAATGCCATTTGACACCTCTTTTCACTGCCATGACTCAATACTGTGATTTCTAGGATTTGTAGTTTGCTGAGGCACCAGAGCTCTCTGACAGAGAATGCTACCGTGTTTCCCCAAAAATAAGACAGGGTCTTATATTAAGATGCACTAGGTCTTATTTTCAGGGGATGTCTTATTTTTCCATGAAGAAGAATTCACATTTATTGTTGAACAAAAAAAAAAAAGGTATGCTTCCAAACAAAAACTTTGCTAGGTCTACTTTCGGGGGAGGCCTTATATTTAGCAATTCAGCAAAACCTCTACTAGGTCCAATTTTCAGAGGATGTCTTATTTTAGGGGAAACAGGGTAAATATCTCACAAACAAACAAACAAAAATCCCAGGATTCCATAGCATAGAGCCATGGCAACTAAAGAAGTGTCAACCAGCATTATTTCTGCAGTGCAGATGCAGCCTAGGTTAACTGAGTGCAAAGTTGGAATTTTTAATCAAGGATGAAAGGGAGAAACGGGAGGAGGATAAAGAAACTGGGATATTTTAGAAGCAACCAAAAAGGCAGTACAACAGAAAAGTAATTGGGACTGCCTCTGCTAAATCAGCATAGTCAGAGGCTATGATATTCTTTCAGTAAAGAGAAAGAACAACTAACAGGAGTCATTCTGGATAACTAAAAATAGCGAGGGCAAAAAGAGATAAAACCAGTTCGTGCCCTTGCCAGCTCCTTCCGTAGGTGCTAAGCGTTAGTTTACAAAAGAAAACATTTGGGGGTGGCAGGCAAGATGACCAGACATCCTCCTTTTCAACAACATGACCAACATTTCAGCCTTCTGTCTTGGAAGAATTCCAAAATGTCTTCCATTTTGAGCATGATGAAGAAGCACACCATTTATATTTATTCAAAGATATAGCCGTGTTAGTCTGTAGAATCAGTATGTAGAGGCTTCCTTGAGAAGGTACTTGTGTATTCCTCCCCCTTGAAAGGAAAAAAAACAAGCCTACATATTCTGCCCCTCGGTCAATGCCCTTTGCCAGCAACGATGTCTCACCGGAGCCACGACCTGCTAGATCAAAGGTCTTTCAAAGCAGGTGCCCGACAATCAGGTAAACAATAACCTTGTTTCAACAGCCCATAATTATGTATTTACCTGCTGGCCGTTAGGGACAATTGAGTTAATCATTCACCTTATAAATGCAGTCAGTAATTACAGAGTGGTAGGGAGAGGTTCAGAACCACTGCTGCTGGTTCTCCAGCCTTATTTTTCAAATTACCAATTACTTCCTATTCCCCCCCCCCCCAGCATTATTATGCCTGCTTCACCTTTTTTCCTTGCTCTCATTCCTTGTTTGTGGCAAGAGTGGATACGTGTATCACAGAATCATATAATCACAGAATCATAGAGTTGGAAGAGACCACAAGGTACATCCAGTTTAACCCCCCCTGCCATGCAGGAACTCTCAATCAAAGCATACCTGACAGATGTCCAATCTACAACGGGTGGGGGGACAGCAATAGTTGTTTTTAAAGAGGAAGCTTTGACAGGGTCAAATCTCATCGTGGTACAATTCGATTTCAGTAAGTGGGCACTCACACTCAGGAGGACATGTGAATTGTTGCACAGATGCGTATCAGGTTTGTTGTTCCCATTTCATTTTGGGTTCGTGAATCTCTTTGAGTCACTTTAACCTTTGTGTTATTCACACAAGTCATGTCTGTGGCACTATCATGGAAAGTGTCTGCATTTCAGAAGTGTTACACAGCTTAATAATAATAAAGGTAATAATAATAATAATAATAATGATAATAATAATAGTTATATATTTATAATGACCTTTCCACCAAAGGGCAGTACATTAGAACATATACAATCAAAAACGACCCATAAAAACAGCACAGTATAAAATGCTAAAATACCAAATAGCTGAAGACGACTTGGGTCCCTCTCACACACTGAGCTGGCTGCAGGATTATGGGAGCTTTAGTCCAACAGATCTGTAGAGCCTTCGGCTGCTGAAACATCAGAATGACTATGAGAGCAACATAATCTACAGAGCACATTTGTTGTTGCTGTTGAAAATGTTTCATTGAATTGAATAAGGCTCTGAAAATTTCATGTAACGTCAGAACTTGTTAGTCTAGACAACTGTACACTTATGTAATATCAAACACCACTGTTAAATCTGTGTTGTTGTTACAGGCAAGCAAAAACAGCTCTTAAAAAACAAGATTGCTAATGAGCCGTGCACCATGTGAGCATGTGCTACAGTCAGAATGTCGCAAGTTACTTGTAAAAAGCAATCAGTTACAGTTATAGTTCCAAAGCTCTCCAAAGGAACCTGCAATTTTAAAAAAATTCTTACTTTCCCATTTCTCAAAAGTAATTGTGAATGGTTTGTGTTAAAAACAACAACAACACTGAGAGCTGTAAGGCATTGTCCTCTGCCACATAACCCTCTCTCTTCGCATTCACTCAATTGTTACTTCAACAAAGGCAACAGAGCACAGAGGTAGCAACCTGTGTTGTTGTTGTGTGCCTTCAAGTCGTTTCCCCTAAGACAACCCTATCATGGAGTTTTCTTGGTAAGATTTGTTCAGAGGAGGTTTGCCATTGGTTTTCCCTGAGGCTGAGAGTATGTGATTTGTATAAGGTCACCCAATAAGTTTCATGGCTGAGCTGGAAATCAAACCCCGGTCTCCAGAGTCATAGTCCAACATTCACGACACACTGGTTGCCAGCATATGAAATATGCAGTATTCTTTTTCCATCGTTCAGTATTCTTTCTCACATCCCCATACATATAAAGGTATGAAGATGGCTAAAGCACGGGACCCTGCATCTGAGGAAATGGACTGCAGTCCATGAAAGTTTGTAATATAGAATGTAATATAAATTGTAATATAGAATGTAGAAATGTGCAATATTATTATGGATAAACTTAATAAAGTTTTTTTTAAGTGATAATACAAACTGATTGGTCTTAAAGATGCCACAAAAATCCTGGTTTTTCCTTCTCTCTTCTTTTTGAACTGCACAAGAAGGGTTAACTTCAGTCACCCAGAGGGCCTTTTCTACTGCTGCTCCAAAGCTATGGAATGACCTGCCGGAGGAGATCCGCCATATTTCCACTCTTGCAGCCTTCAAGAAGGCCCTTAAGACGGATCTCTTCCGGCAGGCCTTCCTAACCTGACTTCTCTCCCTACATAGCACAACCGTGACATAATCTTATTGCCCTGTTTAACAAGCCTGTCCCCTAATTTTAACACCATTGTATTTTTATGATTTTAATTGAGATGATTTAATTGCATTTTAGCTTGGGAATGGGGTGGGTGGGAAGCGATAATTCTGAATTTTATTGTGCTTTATGTATTTTAATCTGTTGTAACCCACCCTGATTCCTAGTGATTGGGTGGGCTATATTATTATTATTATAAAGTAAGTTACAGATATAATGATCCAGCAGGCCTATCGAGGCAGTTTTTTATCATGAATTTTAAACATGAATTTTATATTTAACTATCGTTCTACTATTGTAATATAAATATTGTCTAGATTTCTCAATATGTGTATTTTATGCATCTTAATATCTGTATTTTATATAACGATTATGTTTTAAATATGTTGTAACCTGCCTTGAGCCGTGAAGAGAGGCGAGTAAGAAATAATAATAATACAGTAATAATAAATTATTATCACTATAGGGGGAAGGAATTAACAGCAAAGAAATACCCTAAAGGCACCAGATCCTGTCTGATCTTGGAAGCTAAGAAGAGTCAGCCCTGGTTAGTACTTGGATGGGAGATCGCCAATGAATACCAGATGCTTTAGGCTGTATTTCAGGAAGGAAGAAACTAGCAAAACCACCGCTATTTCTTGCCTGAGAAAACCCTATGAAATTATTGGAGATCCTGTTAAATCGACAAGTAGCTGAAGGCACATACACACACATTAGTTATTTATGAGATCCAGTGAGATGTGTTGGGACTCCGATTCCAGCAGATGAGGGTTCGGATTCTTGCTGAAACATGGAAAGCCGCTGGGTGGCCTTGGGCAAGTCAAACACTCTCAGCCTCACAGGAAAGCAATGGCAAAGGGTCTCCAAACAAATCTTGCCGAGGAAATCCTGATTGGGCCGCCAACAAACAACAAAGTCACCTAGAAGGCGCAAAACAAAAAAGTGTGCTGTATTGCTTTAAAATGGCTTTTCATAGCTTTTAGCATTTTTAATTGCATCTTGTTTTTTATGGGCAAGTTTGAATTGATTTAATACAGTAATTTTAATGTTGCCTTTTTATGTTTTTAGTTGTATTGCTCTTTTTAAAACTGCAAACCACCTTGAGCCCCAATTTTGGGAGAAAGGTGGTATACAAATAAACATATCAACCACAAGTTATTTGCAATGAATGACTTCTCTGTTCTGGTTACAGCTTCTTTAGCAACAACATTAAGATAATTGTAATGGTGTTAGAAACAAGACCAGAGGTTAAATTTAACTGCAATTTGAATGCTTTTGTGAGATAAATGTATTTATATAACTTTGGATCATGGAAATGTTAATGTGATTTGAATGCTTATGGAAAATGAATGTATACACTTTGTGTTTTTCTTTTTCTTCTATATATGGTTTTTGACAAACCAGTAATAATTTTTTTCTTAAAAAAAAGAAAAGAAATTAAGATCAGTGGTACTCAGTTGGGACTCCCCTTTACATCTGCATACAGACGTTGTGTCCCCTCCGCTCGACGTTGTATATGAATAAAAATATTTGGTTTATTTACAGTGCATATTTTCACTTGCCCATTTGTATTTTAACATTTTGTAAGGAAATAACATGGTTCAAATTAGAGCAGTTTTATTTAATTAAATTCTACATGTGTAATTTTTATACATAAAAAGTTTAGGAAGAGGAGAAGGAAAAGGAGAGATCAGGACTCCGAGTCTTGTGCTCTCTTTGGGCCACGCTCGAGAATCACTGAATTAGACTGCTCTTGCAACACAGAGCATTGGAAGGACTCCTCCACTGCAAATTTAAACTAACAAAGGGATCCTGAGTTAAGCCTTGCTTTCTCACAACAGACTTGAGTGCCAGCACCGTTGGATTTTTTGCCGAAAGACAGGTCAGAGCCACACTGCACTTAAAACTGGATCCTCTTCATCTGATTACACCGACTGTCTCGGTGGAATATATAATCATCTCTTGCGAATGACATTTTAAATATCCAACTAGACAAATGATTGCAGCAATAATTGATAGCTGGATTCAAACTGGAAGATTACAGATTGGCATGAGAAACCCACAGAAACAAAACCCGTGCCTTTCAACATTATCGGATGAAAGCTTGCATTCGAAATTCTCTTTTGTGTATGCATGCATTGCAAGGGGGAGGTTATTTACCAATACTGCAAGAGGACCAGTGCCTAGATATTCCTTTTTTAAAAAAAGAATAACCCTCACCTTTTAAAAAGAATAATAATTAGGTAGCGTGATTTACGTTTTGCTTTGTGCAAGTAACAGCAGGGTAAGCAATCACTCATAAATACACTCCAAGAAAGCTATAAAGAGTTTCTTATCCAAGCTGCAAACCTCAAAATCTGTTCATCTTGAACAGGAAAAGTGAGGGTGTTATCAGTTCTTAGAATTCTATCACATTCTAGTGTGACCAAGATTAAATTAAAAATATATCATCATCATCATCATCATCATCCTCCTCCTGCCCTTTCCCCAGTTCAAGACTCAAGGCAGCATGCTAAATTTTAAATATTTAAAAATTTACACCACACAAAGGCTAAAAACAATAAACTATGGAAAAAATAAAAGTCCTTAAAAACACATACCATTAAAAAAAACTATGTCTGAGGTGCATCTACACTGTAGAAATAATGCAGTTTTATACTACTTTAAGTGCTGTAAGCCATTCCTATGTGCTATGTTCTAAAGGTTCCTATAGAACCTTTAAAAATGCAGTTTGACACCACTTTCATGGCCTTGGCTTCATCCTACAGAAACCTGGGATCGATAGTTTTGTGAGGCACCAGCACTTTGACAAGAAGGCTAAAGACCTTGTAAAGCTACAAATCCCAGGATTCCATGGGATGAAGCTACAGCACTTAAAAGTGGTGTCAAATTACATTATTTCTACAATGTAGATGTACCCCCAGGACTTTAATACAGTGGTCCCCCGGGTTACGAATCCCCCGGGGTACGAAAACCCCAGGGAACGAAAGAGCCGGGGCCGCAAAAACGGCCCCGGGATCCGAAAGAAACCCCGGGATCCGAAACGGAAAAACCGCGTGGCCCCTTTAAATTTGCCACGCGGTCCGTCAAAGAAAGCGGTCCCCCGGGAAATGAAAATTTCCGGGTTACGAAAAGTAATTCGGAACGGATTACTTTCGTAACCCGGGGGACCACTGTATCTTGAAATAATCTCATTTTCCCAATCAAGAAAGGTCCATGCTTGTTCCAATGCAAGTATGACGTTCCAACACATGCAAGGGATGCCTTGTATTTCAATAAAATCCCTGCTCGGACATGGAAACCATCTGGGTGACCTTGGTCCAGTCACACTCTCTTAGGCTTAGTAGGCAAGATTTCTGCAATAGCCAAGAGCCAAAAGCACCAGTTGGAGCGGTGCAGTTGACCATGGGGAGAACAAATGAGGTGCATCTTCCCAGGATCCAGTGTGAGGGACAATGATACCCCAAATCCTGACAGTTGTCAACCTTTGATTTAGGGGTATCCAATAAACAACAGAAATACCCCATCATATGCATACAGTAGTTTGCCCATTTCATTTTAGGATCCTTTCTGAAACTGAAAATTGTCCATGCATTTCATTCTGAACAGCTCACACTTGGGACACTTTCCCATGAAACTGTTCCTTTGGACACAGCTCCAGCAAGTTGTCAGCTCCGGTCCAGCTTCTGTGATGCCAGGGAGTTGACTTGCCAAGCTAAAAGAGATGGGGAGGGGAGGCACAAAGGAAGCTTATGGAATTTGCATACTTTGTTTCTTCAGATTAAACAAATGTTGATGAAAGCTTCATTTGCCTACCGGACTAATAATAGCTTTCAATGTAATACCTTTGAAGAGAGTGGTTTAGTAAGAAAGGGAAGTTCTTCAGTGCACACAATCCATCTTCTTATTATTTCCCCTTTTCTTTCTCTTCTAAGCTGCGAGCAAACAATTGTGGAACAGAAACCTTTCTCTAGCTATTTCTTGATTTTAAGAAACAGGTTGTATGCGTGTCGCTCTGTGCCTTTTGCATAAGCAACTACATTCATGGATGAGTACACTCAACGAAATGATCCAAATTTTGTGCCAGAAAAGGAAAAAATCTGGATCTGGTCTCATGAATAAATTATACTAATTGTGATACTTGAGATATTCATATACATATATATTTAACCATTTTCACTTAATTTATTCTGCTAACCCTTACAAGGGATGAAGAGCTAGGCAGTGCACTGAACTGAATTTCTTATCACTATCATTTCTTATCATGTCACCAGTTGTGACATATGCCAAGTTGAGCTTTTGTCACCTTAAGGACTAGAAACTAACCCAATTCACATTCCTGTCTTGGTGCATTACAATGATAAAATACACAAAACCCTATTCATATTGCTAATCATAAACTATAGTTGGCCCTATGTATCCACGGATTCAACCATCCACGGCTTGAAAATAATTCAAAAATATATAAATTCTAAAAAGTAAACTTTGATGCTTTTTACCATTTTATATTAGGGACACCATTTTACTATGCCATTGTGTTTAACGGCACTTGAGCATCCACATATTTTGGTATTCTGGAACCAAACCTCAGCGGATACCAAGGGCCTACTGTATAAGTGTGAGTTCAATTCTGATTTTTTTCCTAGTTATCTGGAGAAGAAATGGCCAAAAGCACAACTCCTCTTTGTCAATTTCCACAGTCAGAAGCAAACCTAACAGACCAGTTTCTCAGCTAGAGTTCCCTGGAACCTAGAGTTCCATAAGACTTAGGAGGAGGAGGGGTGTTAGCTGCACATATAATATTTTTTAAAAGGAATCTCTGAGATCTGATAATTATTTTAAGGTTCCTCTGGGATTAAAAGGCTGCCAAGGACCAATGGATGAATAGTGAAGAACCTGACCAATTGCATCTTCAAAGCAGCACCTGACTCTTCTGGAAATATGGTTCCATTTCCCCTATGTGGATCCCAAAGGCATAAACACAGCTAGTAAGCTAACAGGCAAAAAGAGATAAGGAAACGATTAAATCCCATCTGTGGTTGGACTACAGAAAGAGTCAATGTTGGCTACGGAACTCTACGAGCTGTAGTTATAGAGCAATAGAATGGAAACTTTTATATTGAGTGGACCTCAAAGCCCTCCATACCCAAGATCTGGTCTGTGTTCATGGCAATCCATGGGCATTCATAGGCACATCTCCCCAGGATTCAAAAGGATTTGCCATTTTTTGCTCAATCACTGTAACAAATCTCTATGGCTCTGCCATGGCTCCGCCATGGCTCCATTCTATGCAATTCTGGGATTTGTAGTTTGTTGTGCAACCAGAACTCTCTGAGAAAAAAAGCTAGTATCTCACAAAACTACAAACCCCAGACTTCCATAGCACTGAGCCATGACAGTTGTATAATGCAGTGTCAAACTGCATTATATCTGCAGTGAAGATTAAGTCTATGTATAACTTACTGATGGGCAACTGAGAATCACAGTAGCCTCAATTATTTAGACCCACAAAGAGAAGATCCAAAGAGTTACTTGAATGGTGGCTTCTCTTACTGATGTCAAACAAGCATACTACCTACATACATACTCATCGTAACCCACAGATACCAATTGAAAAATAAATTAAACTACTACTTTGCATGTTTACTTTGTGGTAGGTCTCACTGTAAGTACGTCTGGTGTACCCTGTGTGCTTTGATTGCTACCAAAGATCCAAGTTGTGCTTGCCTTCAGGGAAGGAACATAAAGCACTGGGTGCAGAAAGAGCTAATCAGAAAGTCAAAAGAGGCTATTCTGGCTTTCTAGTCCAGAATACCTTCTTCTTCTTCAACAGAAGACTGTCCCACTGTTGCCTGAAAAACATCAGTGGAGAAGAGTACTGTTAAACTATTCCACTGTTAAAATATTTACACAGGTGAGCTGCTTTTGTTGTCAACTTACTGTGATCCCACAAATGAGAGACCTCCAAGCCACCCTGTCATCAACCACCTTTCTCAGGTCTTGCAGACTCAGGGCTATAGATTTTTTGGTTGAGTCTATCCATCTGGAAAGCAGTCTTCCTCTTTTCTGTCTTCTACCTTACCATGCATTATTACATTTTATGTCTTCTTATGATATGTCCAAAATAATCTGGGCTTTTAGGGAGAGTTCAAGACTAATTTGCTCTAGGATCCATCTATTTGTCTTTTTAGCAGTCTGTAGTACCTGTAGAACTCTTCTCCCAAAGCACATGTCAAACGAGTTGATTTTATTCCCATCAGGTTTCTTCAATGTTCGGACAACCATACACAGAAATTAAAGACACCATGGCATGGGCAATCCTAACTTTTAATATACAATGATATGTCTTTACACTTCAGGATCTTGTCTAGTTCCTTCATAGCTGGCCATCCAAGTCCTGGCTGCTTGACTGCAGTCTACATTCTGATTAATAACTGGGCCAAGAACATGGGAAATTTCGAACTATTTCAATCTATTGCATTGTCTACTTTAAAATTACATAAATCATCCATGGTCATTATTTTTGTTTACTTAATGTTCAACTGTAACCCTGCCTTCGCACTTTCCTCCAGGAATTTCTTCAGTAATTGTTCCAAGTCTTTGCTATTTTCTGCTAGTAATATGATGTCATCTGCAAATCTTAAAATGTTGATGTTCCTTCCTCGAATTTTCATGCCTCCTTTCACTGAGTCTAATCCTGCTTTGCGTATGATATATTCAGTGTACAAGTCAAACTGACAGGGTGATAAAATGCAGCCTTGCCTGACCTTCTTGCCAATTGGAACCCATTTTGTTTCTCCGTATTCTGTCTTGATGGTATCCTCTTGTCTTGAGTACAGGAAAATGCATCAGGACACTCAAATGCTGTGGCACACTCATTTCTTTTAAGAACAATCCAAACTTTTCCATGATCTACTACACAATCAAAGGCTTTGCTCTAATCTCTTTATGTACAACCAAAATCTACCTTCATGTAACTTAAGCCCATTAGATCTAGTCCTCATCCTTAGAGGGAGCAGAGAACAAATCTCTTGCCAGCTTTTGTGTGGCGGGCCTTCATGTTTCTGAAGAGTATTAAAATCTCCCTCTCCATCTTTTCCTCATCTGCAATCTACTCATTTTCTTCACCCTTTCCTCAAAGCTCTTATTTTTCATATCTAACCACCCTCCATACCTTCCTTTGAACCCGTTTCAAAGAAATATCACAATGCAAAGAAATATTATGCTTTAAAACAATGGTTAAAAAGAATATTATGTTCAGGGGAAAGTCTCCTAAAAGAGAAGATCTCAAGTAACCTACCAAAAGCCATTGGAGGTTAAGCTGGGTTGGAAACTCTTGAAAGTAATATCAAAAGCTGCATCCAAATTCTCACAATATATTCCTTAGAAATACACTAATTCCCAAGAAATCCCAAACACCCCACCAGGTTTACGACATCTGCCCTCAAAACACAGTTCTAGGGTCAACAGAATTCAGTCATTATTCGGTCAAAAAAGTAAGCATGAAGGGATGTGCTAGTCCCACTCCTTCTGTCTTTCCATTGCTCCTTGCATGGAGAGGTCCTCTCTTCTCTGTAAAACCAGTGCTACTGATAACAGGGAAAGCCTCCTCAAAAAGCCACTTTTCACATGTAGAAAGGGATGGAAATTAGCAAGGAGGGGGAGAGAAGGCTAAGCGAGCACATTCTCCCTCCACAATTGATTAAACTGCACCAGAAAGAACATCTTACACATGGATCGTATGCACAACCTTTTTATAATAAGCACTCCAAGCAGTTACATCTTCAGACTGAACAAAAAGCACAAAGATGAAGGACAAATTTACTCACAATGTATTTTTATCACATCCAACCTACAAGTACCATGCAAAAATATAAACATCATGTGAACTTGAGAATGGTATCATGGCCACCTTAAATATCATTTGGAGAAAAGGTAGGATACGAGTTTAACAAATAACAGTGCCACAGATAACCCAATCAAGTTGGCTTCTCTTGTCATATTACAGCAATCACCTACTACAGTAGCACACTGTGACAAAAATGACACCTATCCTTCAGAAAAGGAATGATTCTTCAACGTCTGCAACAAGACACTGCACATCTCTTTCACCCTCATCAAAATAAGCACCAACAGTAACTTCATCTTATCTAGATTAAGCTTCCACATATTCATTGAGTCAACATGACTCAACTAAATCATGAGTCAACAGTGTGATGCAGCAGCTAAAAAAACCCAATATGATCCTAGGCTGAATCAATATGAGTGTAGTGTCTAGACTGAGGGAAGTCTTTTCTGCTTTGGTCAGACCTCACCTGGAATACTGTGTCCAGTTCTAGGCACCACAATTCAAGAGGGATATTGTCAAGCTGAAGTGTGTCCAGAGGAGGACAACCAAAATGGTGAAGGGTCTGGAAACCGTGCCTTATGACAAGAGACTTAGGAAACTGGGTATGTTTAGGCTGGAGAAGAGAAGGTTAAGAGGTGATGTGATAACCATGTTTAAATATTTTAAGGGATGTCCTATTGAGAATGGAGCAAGATTGTTTTCTGCTTAGGGATTAGGACATAGAGCAATGGACTCAAACTATGGGAAAAGAGACTCCACCTCAATATTAGGAAGAACTTTCTGATGGTAAGATATATGCTGCCTTGGAGTGTGGTAGGGTCTCCTTCTTTGGAGGTTTTTCAACATAGGCTGGATGACTATTTGTCAGGAGTACTCTGACTGTATATTCCTGCATGGCAGGAGGTTGGACTAGATGGCCCTTGTGGTTTCTTCCAACTCTGTGATTCTACGAGGCGGTATCCAAAAGTTTTAATAATCACCTTTTAAAAAAATTGACAGAAAGTTTGTTTTGATTTGTAGTTGTTAACTTATCTCTATGTAGTCACTATCTAGATTTATAAATTTTTTCCAGCATATCTTGACCCGCCTTATACCTGATACTGTAGAAGTTTGCAGATTGTGCTTGATGAGGATTTTACACTTTAGTCACTTCTGGCACAGCTAGTCACAAAAATAAAGGATGCATTGAGCTGCTTTTCTCAGAAATGTGCACTTAGGGACCAATGATGACACTGACAAAATTTCATCAATATGCCATAATAACTTCCGGATGATAATTATTACTTTACGATACCCCCTCGTAAGGAGCAATCTGCAGACTTCTACAATATCAGGTATTCGGAGGGTCAAGATACACGGGGAAAATGTATAAATCTAGATAGTGATTACATAGAGATAAGTTAACAACTACAAATCAGAACAAACTTTCTGTCAATCTTTTTAAAAGGTGATCATTAAAACTTTTGATTACCCCCTCGTATGATTATTTCATACATATCCATTCCAAAACCGCCTCCAAACAACAACCTCAACATACAAAGATTTAAAAAGAAAAGTATTCTAGACTTTCACTATCTCTTTATTATCAGATGATCCATATAAGAAAGAGAATGACAAAATCCTGATGACAACTTTGTCTAAATCTCTGGATGGAAGATGAAACTTAGCACCCTCAGGAATGCCAAGGGCTACCTTGCACACCCACACACCCCTTTCCAACTGCAAGGCATATTCTCTAGGTGGCACCCCTCTTCCAAAAGTATACAACACGCACACACAGACACACACGCACACCACTACAGTGCCAAAGATCTGGAGTATTAAATTTGTTTTAAAAAAGAATCTGTACAACAAGAAAATGCATTTTTAAAAACCATCATTTGAATAGGAGCAAAATACTTTGGAAAATCAGAGAAGTCTGATACATTCCATGATCATGAAAACATAAAAATAAAAAAGCAGTACGTACAGCACCAAAGAGCCGAATATCTGTTCCAGCCGGAAGAGCTCTCAAGACTATGGTTTCTGATTCCAGTTTACTACCTGATTACAAACCCTTGTTTATCAACTCCCAACATCACACTGAAACATGGTTTGGGAAAACATATGAATTTTGTGCTGCTGTTCTCCTACATATGGTTATTTATCCTTGATAGTATGGACTGGCTGCTTTTAACATGCTTTATTAAAATTTGCTTGGTAGCCATTTGGGGGATCCAAGGTGGCATTACTGGCTGAAAGGGAGCAGGAAAGTAAAACTAAGGGATAAGTACACATATGCACCAAGGTCATGTACAAAAATGTTCTTGATGGTTTATGTCAGCTTCCATTATCTCTAGATATTTGGGTCATTTTATTCACAGGAGAGACAAGGTGTAAATATGGGCTTAGGGTCTTAACACAAGGCTATATTGTATAAGAGATATTTTCATCTGAGCACTATTAGAAATAAGGTTGTCTAGTTAATTTATTTCAATGCCTTTCTGAAATAGTTTTTAATGTTCCAATGAAAAATGTGAAGCTTGTAAATACAGTACAACTGGCCACCCATGTAAGGAATATGTTTGTATTAGGTAAAGAATAGCCACTTCATTGTTGACAACAAGGTTATTTGCTTCCAAATAAACTTTGATTTATGGCAACCCTATAAATTAGAGACCTCCAAGTGCTTTGGTCATCAATTGTCCTGCTCAGGTTTTGCAAACTCAGGCTTGATACCCACTAAGGGTTGATTATCAGGCAGAGATCCTACCTCAAGGAGAATGAGTGTAACCTTACATGGATGGCGTCATATGGCAGCTGCATAATGCCACCTTGTCAGCGAATTGCTATGGTACACAACCAAATGTGGATGACACATAAATGTATAAAACCACAATGCACACCCACTTCTAATGCACATGTACACCCATGTGCAATGTGTGTCCCTGCGCAATGAGACCATATATAGAACCATGTTTTCCTAATCCTGAAATGAATACAGTCATTCTACATCACATAAAAATAGCCAGCTGCTTCCATTGGAAACTTGGGCATGCATCACATACTCATAAGGCACCAAGAGAACTATGGCATACAATTATCAGCAAAGAGAGTCATCGTCATGAAAATAAGATGCAAAGAAGCAAAGAGAGTCATCATCATGAAAATAAGCTTCATGAAGAGCCCTCCTGCCATCACAACTGCCAATAACCTGGCCTTAGAGAAAGAGAAGAAGAGGCAGGCACAGCACCACCGTGCCAGAAGCATATGAGAAGTTCTCCCTCCATCCCAACTTCCACTGCCACTTGTCCTGCCCTTGGAGGAAAAGAAGAAAAGGCAGGCCATCATGCCTAGGCCCAGAAGGGGATGAGAGGCTCTCTCTTCATCCCAAATGCCACTGCCTTGGCCTCGGAGGAAGAGAAGAATAGACAGACACAGCTCCATCATGCTTAGGCCCAAAAGCATATGAGAAGCTCTCCCTCCATCCCAAATGCCACTGCCCTGGCCTTAAAGGAAGTGAAGAAGAGGCAGGCACAGCTCCACCATGCCAGAAGCATATGAGAGGCCCTCCCTCCAGCCCAAATGTTGTTGCCCTACCCTTGGAGGAAGAGAAGAAGAGACAAAGTTCCATCATGCCAAGGTGCAGAAGCAGATGAATGTCCTTCCCCTCCTTCCCTATTGCCACTGCGCTAACCTTGGAAGGAGAAAAGAGGCAGACATAGCTCCACCATGCCAGAAGCAAATGGCCTTCCTCTATCCCTATAGCCATTGTTGTGACCTTGGTGGGAGAGAAGAGGCAGTATCTCCTGGATTTAATTCCCTCACATGCCAGACCTTTTTTCTTTTGTGTCATATCTTCTTAACTCCAGTATATTGAAAGCCTGAAGGCAAGGAACCGTCTTGTTGTTCTTTTACTTACCAACTGCCATGTACAGTGATTGTGTTAAATAAATAAATAAATAAATAAATAAATAAATAATGAACGGCAAAGTCTAACACTTCAATATATGGATTGGAGGCTCACTTTTATTTCTATGAAGCAGTGTGTTTACTTCTTTACCCAGAGTTTCAATACAGAACAGAAAAGAAGGAAACATCCATCAGATGCCTCACACTACAGGCCATTTCAGACACTATGGATCTTAGATATGAAGTATTAATACAACAGGGTTGTATTTGCAAATACATCTATTATCTAAATAAATTCCCCAGAAAGTGAGAAGCTCCCATTGAGTATATTCTCAGGACAAATCTGGATTTGTCTTATGAGTGTTGTCTGAAATAGCCTATGGCATACTTAACATTAAGATTAATCCATCCCTTGCTCCCATTAAAGTGACCGTTGTCTCGCCCTGCACACCAGCTAATCTGGAAATTCTTCTGTTTAAATTGCACTTGTTCATCATGCATTGGTTCTCGTGTGCTTGCTGCTTGCATATTAGCATAATGAAATGTGCAGTGATATTATTTATCTAGGGTTGGATCTAATTGCTACTGGAAACTAATTAAAATGGGAAAAGGTGTGGGAAGCCTGAGAAGACTCTATTGCTCAAGGATAGCAGGAGCTGCTCTAAAATACACCCATGCACTACCTCTTCTTGAGACCAGCTCGTCACCTCCTCATACCTTGAGTTGTGCACACTGAATCCTGGGGGGAACAAACACAAAGCATACATTTAACACTCATATTGCAGGCTGAGTAAGAGACATGTTTGATGTTTAACTAAGAATGTTCATTTCTGTGATGAATGCACCAAGTGCAATCTTCTCTCCTATACCAATCTAGTGTCTATGCAGAAGGCAGGATAAAGGGGCTCCCAAAAGAGCACAGCCAGTTTTAACATTAGCCAGAGTGACTCACTTGCTTCAGGCAGCAAATTTTAAGGGTTGGAGGGGTGCCATCCCCCCCTCTACCATTCCTCTCTTTTGGAAGACAACTGTGAAATCAGATGTAACTACCATGCCTGCTGGTTTCTGTATATTTACTGGAAAGGTATGACCATCCTTGGCCTTTTCCTCAGGTAGGAAAATATATTGGGGTGTCCCTCTATCACAACCACCAAACACTCTAGGCCTTCCATCACTCCCAGTACTAGCTCTGGAGCAAACATGGACCAGGCAAGATGTGTCTTGAACTTTTTTTAAAAATTGAATCTGTATGACATTTCATCATGTGTTCTGATCACCATCACTGACACACATACACATGAATGCATCTATGTGCACACACACACACACACACAATTTCGTAATAGGCACTAATACTGTAAATGTTCCCACCATTAAAAAAAGAATGCTAAAGCAACACATAGGGCTCTTGCCAAGATGGACACAGGAACAAAAACAGCAAAGCTTGGAAAACCTAGCAAGCCATGATGGCTGGTGGTTTCTGGGAGCTGTAGTCCATCCAAAAAGAATTCTGAACCTTTAATGAAATTTTCCTTCAGTCTCCAAATTTCTAGCATTGAAATAACTTGACCATTCAGAAATATGTTTTAGGTGTCTAAAGAAAAGGGGCAAGCAAAGTAACCAAAGGAATGCAAAAAAGCAAATGGAAGAATTCTAAGTGGGAACAATTTTAAAGGTCTCACTCTCTGCCAGGCTAGAAATTTGTGGACTGAAGGGAAGTTTTATTTGGGGCAGAAGTATTACTTAGGGGAGCAATGCCATCATTTTGCACACACCCTCATCCCTGACTATGGCAAACAATGAGACTCATAATCCTGAGGCCACTAAAAAAACCCTGTGAATCAGATCAAATGTTTCATCAACATATTTGTTCTGGTGCAGTCAGTCTGGATGACAGCTTTTGGCACCAGAACAGAATTGTTACACCCTTAACACAGTTTTTAAAAACATAGCTGTTACTCTGGAGCCGTCCATTCCTACAGTACATCAGCTGTCTGCATGGCGGTCCCTCTAAACCACCCAGTGATTTTGCCACCATGGATAGTTCACTCTGAAGTCAGAACTAGATGATTGAGAATAGGCATCTCATTCAAACTTCAAAAGCGAGTGACCTGTGGCAGGGGCAGATGAACAGGTGGCTCAGCAAGACACCAGTGCAGACAGCTGCCACAGTGCAAGAATGGAGAAATCCATGGCACTGAACCATAGAAGTAAACCTAGATTATTTCTGCAGTGCAGATGCAGCCCAAGTGATGTCAACCTGGATTATTTCTGTAAAGTGGATGCAGCCCATATGACGTTCTACAGGAAGGAGATGACTCAGCATAGGGCCGCCATTTGCAGTGCACATAATGCACATTTCCATTCTCCATGGAGGAATACCATGCTCCTTAAGAAAAACAACCTACACCTGTGCATCTCTTTTTGTCTTGCTAATGGGATTGAAAAAATCTTCCTGAAGTATCCCCATGGCCAGAATGAGGAGGGGCTAGCCTGCACTGATGCCATTCTAGAAACACCTGAACTGAGAACAGAAACATCTTCCAAACGCAGGCCTATGTCATTCAGACATCCGGGGGGGGGGGGGGGGGGTTAGTGCAATGATGCGAATAACCTCATTCAAGCATTCCGGATTTGTTATTCACACTATGGAACCGCATCTCTGCACATCTTTGTAAATTTGGTTGTTCACACATGCCAGCGCTCAAATAAAGATGGAAATCAATGATGCAGATGTATTTGAAACTCATTCAAGACATGCAGAGTTTAATCTCAGGTCTATTCGCATTGGTTATTCTCACTGCCATTGATGCGAATCTTTTAAAATAAACTCAAGGGGGGGGGACCCATTATCAATTATCCTGGGTTAAGTGGGAGCGGGGTTGGCAGCCCCTCCCCTCAATTTAATCGGGTGCATTTGGGATGTGTGTGAACAGTGGAGATACTGGATTTATCCTGGATTATTTTCATCATCTGAATATGATTTTTAACATCTTTGCCTGATGAAGAAGCCAGAGGAGGTTGCAACATGTTTTGTTTTGTTTTGTTTTGCATTTTGGTAGGCTAATAAAGGTATCGCTGTTTTGTGAACTTGGGATGTTACTGTATTCTGCTACATGGCCAACACGGCTACCCCCTGGATAATTTACACCTGTGCTCACTGCAACCACGCTCCCAAGCCTCTGGACTCCGAAGAGACAATTTTGTCAGTCTGAGCAAAGTAGTGATTTGTGAGCTAATGCTTTTCATCGTAATTACGTGCTCCTTTTGCCCTGCCACCCACCCCCCATCTTTGTCAGCAGAAGGGGCTGGAAAAGGGAGCAGAAGTCGCACCTGTTAGCACTCAATCGTCTGTCACCTTGGGGCCCAGCAAGATTCAGTTCCTTGTTCAAGCAGGAGCTTGTTCATTTGGAGATCTCTTTTTCAAAAAAAGAAATTCAATGTGCATATTTTTATGACAGACAGGCCCTGATACTGTTGACCCGACTCGTCGGGGAAGGAGGGGAACTGCATAAAGCAACCTGGTCTGGATTCTTTTTCCTTTCTTTTTTTTTTAAAACACACAACCAAAAGAATACCTTACTTTGTTTTCTCAAGGCCATGGTCTTCTGGGGTTCCTCAGGAATTTATCAAGCGACTTCAGTGAGGAGACAAATAATGGCGGGCAGCCTTCCCTTAAAAGCAGTTTGTACTTTTCTGCAATGTGTGGCCACAGAGGCACGGTGTGCGTGTGTTGAGGCTCACCCAAGGTCTTGTATAAACTGCGTGTGTTCTATCGAATTCCTTCACAAACTCCTCTGTGGTTCCTTGGCAGAAAGGGAAAGAAAGGGTTCTCTGAAGGCTTCACAAAAACCAGACAACAACTGCTGGAAAGCAAGGAGAAAGATACATGGGTCAATCTGTCAAAAGCTGTTGCCTGGGGAAGACTAGGGCTGCATGTGCACTGCAGAATTAATGCAGTTTGACACTACATGGCGCTCAGTGCTATCAAATTCTGGGATCTGTAGTTTGTGAGATATTTAGCCTTCTCTGTCAAAGAGTTCTGGTGCCACAACAAACTACAAATCCCAGGATTCCATAGGAATGCCATGGCAGTCCAAGTAGTATCAAACTGCCTTAGTTCTGCAGTGTGGCAGCAGCCTAGGAAGCCAGGGGAGAAGTCTCAGCTATCAGAGGAGGCCTCAGATTTGGAAGACTTCATCTTTCATTATAAAATCCTGAAACATTTTATTGACTGTCTGCCTGACCTCTTGAATAGTGAGAAGTCCTTATATAAATTTTTTGTTCATGGAGACTTTTCTGACTTAAAAGTTCTTCTGGCCATCTGCAACCAGCTGCACTGGTTCTGCTCCAGATACATCTACTCGAGATACTTTTAAAGGAGTTCTTGTAATTGGTTTAGCTGTCATGTTTTTCCCCAAGAATAACTGAAAATCACTGCAGTTTTATGGCTATTTTTTCATACTATATGTAGATTCTCAATATTGGGGAACAATGGCCATCCCATGTTAAGACAAGAGATACATATTTTAAACTGTGGTGCAGAGACATAAAGGTGCACCTCCTGCTCTCTGAAGCTATTTCTTGTTAATGCTGTGTGCCTTCAAGTCATTTCCAACTTATGGTGGCCCTAAGACATACCTTTCAGGAGGGCTTCTGAGGCTGAGAGCGCATGACTTACCCACGGTCAGTCAGTGGGCTTCCATGTCCGAGAGGGAATTTGAACCCTGATCTCCAAAGTCATAATGAAACACTTAAACCACTACGCCACGCTGGCTCATTCTGAATCTATCCTAGATTTATTACTGTTGTACTTCTGAACTAGCATAATCATTTGTATATGGTAGCTAGAAAGCTAAATGAAACCTAAGATGCTATGTTTGATAAACAGATTATGAAGGCTTGAACTCGTGCCAAAAACAACGATGGAAATTGAAGAGGTTAACGGTACCTTCTACCACATGTAGTGGCAGTGTACCAAGGCCAAAAAAAAAAAAAAAAATATCTGAAGAAATATTTGCTCTGAAATAACAGATATAACAGATGGATTTTCCGCTCATTCCAGAAGTCTGTTTATTAAATGCACTAAATGCACTAGACAGACAACTGGAAGTGGAAATGGAAATGGAAAACTAATGAGATACCAATTGTAGAGAGATTTCTAACCCGACTGGACATATCAGAAATGGACAAACTAACAACCTATCTTCATTATAACACCACAAAACACTTTGAAGACAACTGGAAATGTGTCACACTTCTATGGGAGAAGAAATGGGGCAGCCTAACTATGGAGTTTATCACACAGGGGAAATCCCATGCAAAAACAAGATTTAAAAGGTAGGAAAAACCCCAAAAAAGCAGGTTGATCTTCACATGTGTTGTTGTTAAACTTGTGTTAACCCAAACTGAAAGTAAACAAAAGCCGCTCCATTTTACTTTCAAGATTTTTCAAAAGTAAAAAGGAGCAGTTTTGTTTGCTTTCCCTCCACTTTCCGTTCTGGTTAACATTTGTTTAACAATGATACCATGTGAAAATCATCCCACTTTTGAGGGTTTTTTTCCCAATTTAAACCCCTATTTTTGCACAGGATTTCTCCTGTGTGACAAACTCCTAGGTAAAGCAATCTTTAACAAATCTGGTATATTAAAGTTAGAACCCCTTCTAGAGACACAGGGGAATAATGATAAACTTGAAGTTGAATACAGAACATAGGACAGAACTTGGAGTAAGAATTCAATTCCAAATGTCAGTACTTTGGAAACAGGTATAAAAAATAGAGAAGGACTAGGAATAATAAGACAACAATTCTTCTTTGGTAGGAGTATAAAGTTACTAGGTGTATGTGATAAGTGTGTGTTTATGTGTCTAATGGCTTTATTTCTTGTTTGTTTGTTTAATTGATTTATGACATTTTTATATTATGTCTGGATAATAAAAATATTTTTTTAAAAAGAACTCATGCAAAACCACTTTCTCCAGAGTAATCTAAATGGGTCAGTTTACTGAGGTTTCTCTGGGATACAGAGTTTAGAACTAAAGCTTGCAAACATTCTTTGTAACATCAGATCATTTCCCTCTTGTCCCCACATAATAAATCAAATGGTAAATAACCAAAACAGGGCCATCATTGCTAGTGTATGTGTGCTGGTGGCCAAAGCTTTCATGATGATAGATTTATCTGCATGTTTTTAAGGATATTATTCTCGCAACCTGATTCCTATCTTTGGTTATTGGGCCATATGGCAAGGGGTTTAAAAACAATTTACAAAATGCCCAAGAATATATTAACTTTGTCATAGCCAGATGATGCATTGAAGCATAAATTACATCTCCCAGGAAGGTCTTGCCTGACCTAGAAGAATTCATCCCAAGGGAGAGAAGGCTAAAGTAGCTGGATGTGCCCAATGGCAAAGTACGGTCTTTAAATTCACAAGGAAAGGAAAGACTGAAATGGATACTGGGCCTCATTCAGTCGGAATACCAAGACCATTCTTAAGGTACTTCTGTATCAGGAAAGAAGTTGGGATGTTATCTGCACCTTGGAGAAAAACCTACAATTTCTAGAAATATTATTCAATAGGATATTCCTTCACAAATATCACATGGCATTTAGCTTAGCTAGCACTACACATCTTCCCCTCTACTGCACACAGAAAAACAGTAAGGTTCAATAGTACAAAACTACAGATCAATTCTATATGTACACCTTAAGTCTTACCCAGAATCATCTGCAACATATGATGACTCCATCCCACATCAGCCAAACTGGAAAAGATTTCATCATGTTATAATGTCTGAAAGCATAAATTTGCTGCTTTTTTGTTGTTGTTAATGTTGCAGTCCAAACCCCACTGACACTACAAGCCCCATGTCAACCATCTCAAGAAGAAGAAGAAGAAGAAGAAGAAGAAGAAGAAGAAGAAGAAGAAGAAGAGGAAGAAGAAGAAGAGGAAGAAGAAGAAGAAGACTAAATTGTTACTACACTATGGCAGAAGACTGAACAGATTTTTCTTTCAAAATTGCATAGTCGTTTTGGTCTAAAGAGGGAGGATGTTTGCCACTGAAGGACCTTGTTTTCCACTAAGAGCTATCCTCCTTCTTCTCCCTCAACAACTGTTTCTAAGGAGTTCAAAGTTCCTTTCTTTTTGTTATATGCCTTCACGTTGTTTCCAACTTATGGCAACCCAAACACGGAGTATTCTGGGGCTGAGAGACTGTGATTTGCCCAAGGTCACCCAGCAGGTTTCCATGGCTGAGCAGAGAATTGACCTCTGATCTTCAGAGTCCTGGTCCAACACTCAAACCACTACACCATGATGGCTCTCCTTCCTTTTGTTGTTGTTGCATGCCTTCAAATCATTTCCGACTTATGGCAATCCTAGGCAAACCTATCATGGCGTTTTCATGGGAAGATTTGTTCAGAGGAGCTTTGCCATTGCCTTCCCCTGGGCCTGAGAGTATGAGTCTCACCCAAGGTCACCCAGTGGATTTACATGAGTGAGTCCAAATTAAAACCTTGGTCTCCAGAGTCATAGTCCAATCCTCAAACCACTCTGCCTTGCTGGCTCTCAAGAAGAACCTGCTTCCTTACCTTCCCAGTAATTTCTGTGAGACCAACTATGCTAAGGTCGGGGGGGGGGGGGGCAGGTACAAGGCCATCTAATGAATGGCCACAGCTGAGTTATTTGAAAACTGGGTCAAAATCCACCACCACATTTGCTCTCAACTCACTCCGTCCTTCCAACATTCACAGCATAGTATCAAACCAAGAAGAGAATAAATGACTCAGGAGAGAGATGCCTAAAGGATGAGGAATGACATGTTACAGGTGTGTGTGTGAAGGGGGGGGGATAGGCAAAATAGCACAATTCCCCCCTCCAGCGACAAAAATAAACAATGGCTTCCCTTTTCCCCACTTTTTTTAAAATGCTCACAATAAAAAGGATATAATTGACAATTTGCTGCCTGTTGATCTACTGCTATAACTACCTCATTTGCCTCTGCCGAGGCTGACCCTCAGTGGTGATGCACACTGGATGGACATGGGTTTCACAGCTCTTGTCCCCAACCGCCACATTTCTGTGCCTGGCCTTGTGCAGAGATGAAGGACACTCACTAGAACAGGAGGAAGGCCTTCGCAGTGAAAAGAAGGACCATTTCAGCATCTGTTACCTTCCGCAGAATACCCTTTACATTTACCAAGATAAGCGTTTCGTTGGAGGGAACACACACTTCAGCGTGTTAATTGGCAGCACTTAGCTACCGGTGAGAGCCTTTGTATGAAAGCCTAATGTACAAATTAATGGAGTAATCTTCCTTGCTATTCAATGGGCGAGCTTCGCAAACTCTTGTAAAGGGAGCGCTTAATGCAAAAGGCACGCTGCTGCGCTCAACACAGTTATCCCAGAGGATCAAGCCACTAGGTAATGTGAGGACAGAGCACCAGCACTTCCTTCAGTCAACAAATCTGGGACAGGGAGCAGGTTCCTACAGAAAATACAACAGCTCCCCTCTGGTTCGTCTGTGGTCAATAATTTCAAATGGGAAAAGTCATCATTTGAAACCACACAGGACAAGTCTGGGATCTGTCACTCTCTCCTCACTGCTCTTTTCACAGGGATGGTGAATCCACTCTCAATTTCGTGGTCATCTTCCTGCAGCTGGTCCAGGTCCTCCAGTTCTCCAGATGTCAAATCTCTGCTGAAAATATGGCCCAGAACTTGGATGACTCATAGACCGGTGGCAGGATGATGGGTTGTAAAGCCACAGTCACTCCCTGTGGCAACAGATCCCACTGGCTGTCCCAGTCACTGTCTAAAAAGGTAGCCCCAAGGTGAAATAAAGAAGGCTCTCAGCTTCCTCACCACAAAGGTTGTTGTTGTTCTTGTTGTTGTTGTGTACCTTCAAGTAGCTTCCAAGATTCATACTCTTCTTTTCTCTCTTTCCATCAGCAAGCAAAGACCTTTCTATTTCCCCAGGCTTTTGAGTGTTAACTGGCTATTGAAGAAAGTCTTTTAAATGAGGTGTATTGTATTGTACTATATTTTTATCATCATTATTATGCTTAAATTAATGATTTTAATATGATCTTTAGTTGTTGTTGTTGTTTTTACTTTTGCATTATGCATTGTTTTACCTGTTGTATTATGAGCCTTCAAGTCAACATCAACTTATGGCAGCCCTATTAAGGGTTGATGATGCTGGTTGCTACTATATTTATTTATAACTCTCCTTTTTCCCAGTTGGGAACTTATGCTGTTTTACAACAGATTAAAAAAATACAAAATTCACAAAAGTTAAAAACTGACTATATAAAAATAAATTAAAAACAGTTAAAATATAAACCATCAAAATACCATAAAACAAAAATAATAAATAGAAAATCCAGCATGCTGTATAAGGTGCATCTCACCTAAATGATCAGCCCACAAAACATGTTGAAACAGAAAGCTGAAAAGAAAGCAGGAAGGGTGCCAGTCTGACCTCTCTGGGAGGAAAGTTGCAGAGGCTTGGAGCAGCCACTGAAAAGGCCCTCCTCTGTGCTTCCACAAAATGTATCTGTGAGGATGGTGGGACCTTCAAAGCAGAGATTTATTCAAAGGAAGGTTGACACTGCCTTCCTCTTTAAGATGATTATGATTTCCCCATGATAAGGCTGTGAGTTTCCATGGCTGAGTGGGAATTCACAACCTGGTCTCCCAGATTCCTAATCCAACACCTAAACCATTGCACCACCACGGCTGGCTCTCCAACTGTATACTGTTTTAAGAATGCCTCATACTGGAAGCAAGTCAAGATATAAATTAAATATTGTATATACTCAACTATACTATAAGTCAACCTTATGTATAAATCGAGAGCAGATTTTGGGGACAAAATGATGGATTTTGATGTGACCCATGGATAAGCTGAGGGTAATACTGTACTTAGAAGCATGTAACAAAGGATCTAAAGGATGAAGCAATAGTGAACAAAGCCAAAAAATATAGAAAATTCCAGAAGGCCTAATTGTGGTCAGACTTAAGGCTGGATGGATGAAGAGTAGAGGGGTGACAGTGCTTCCAGGACAGATGACACTCTTGCCTTTCACCAGAGAAGGTTCCTTTTTTACAAGTAAAAGTACAATACTTACATTGATCCATGGATAAGTCAACTCAGGTTTTGGGGGTCAATTTTTTAATAAAATTTCTAGACTTATACATGAGTATATACAGCAAGTAATGAATGAATGAATCTGTAATAAAAAAATGCATTCTTAAATCCTAAATTCAAGAAAGTTATGTAAGCCTCAGCATCTGTGTTTAATTGCAGATACTAAAAGTAGAGTTTATGACATGCCAAAGGCACGTGGAGCTAGGAAACGCTAGGGATCAAGAATATTTTCTTCTTCCTTTCATGGCCCTCAACAGAAAGAGCCTAACACCATAACCTCCTGGCTTGACACGGTCAGTCTTAATTAATCCGCTGGTGTCCCACTTTTTCAGCTGCTTTTAGAAAATCCCAGCTTCTCTCTCTTCCTCTCACTTTCCCCCTTTGCCCCCATCTTACTTCAGCTGCTGCAAACCAAATTCGAAGTGCAAAAGGAGTTTGTACTCAATTAACTAAGCAGGGGAGAAAGACGAGGAGGGAGCAGACAGACTCTTACACTTCACAGTAGGCTCAAGCAAAAGCAAACTGCTGCACCCCCTAAGCTTGCATGTTCATCCACATTCATAACTACGCTCTGATTTTGCGTGGTTGCAATAGGTCCTAGTTTTCATTGGTGAAATATTGGGGAGCAACTCTCTTTATGTCTACTGGACAGTATATCTCATGGACTTCAGTATCAATGGGTATAGGGTTGCAGCTGTAGTCAAGCAAGAAAGCAACGTAAGGAAGGAAGTGGTCAGTGTAAAGTCCACATATGTCTAAATAGCCACACCTCAATGACTCAGTTAGGCCTCAAGCCAGGTTGCACTTCCCATTTCTCGATCCTGCAGATGAAGACAGATTTTCAGTTGCAAACCTACATCTTTTATTAGCACTATAATCCACCGCCCACCTCTAAGATTAAATTTATTGCCCTATAACCTGTGTCCATCCTCCTCCTGTCCAATCCAATCTTTTCAGTAGTTATTTATTTCTCATAATTTAGAATATTTCTGTGCTGACTCATAAAGAAGTTTCACTGGACAATGGATATAAAACAGTAAAATTGCAACCACAGTATAAAGAACATAACAAAAATTAAGCAATAAAATTACATGCAAACAGATCCCGAAACATGAGAAAGCCTAAACTTCAAACCTCATTTAAAAGCTCGTCAGAATTTTTAAAGTTTTTGCCCAATTTACACACACACACACACACACACACACACACTACAGTGTTAAGTGTCAGGTGAGTTACTCTGGGGAGGGTATTAATTCCAAATCAGATTACTACAGAGAAGGCTCTGCAAGTATTCAGAGAAGACATTCAGTGAAAAATATACATTAAGGAAACCCAAGTAAGCAGACACAACTTCCTTTGCAGCTGCTTCTTGTTTCTTTGGGGGCAGACCTGCTGTACAACTTCAAAAATACGAACATCTTAGATTTGGTCCTTCATTACTATGAAGAGACTGAATGACTCCTATTAAGTGCTCTTAGGATTACAACCTCAACAGTGAGTCTAGACTGTGCCACTTCCAGGCAGGAGCAATACAAATCCTGCACAATGAGTGGGAATAGCATGCAGTTTACAGTGTTGTCATTTTAATGCATGGTCAGGGCCCTCAAAGGGTGGTTGGTTCTCCTTCGCTGGAGGTTTTTTAGCAGAGGTTGGATGGCCATCCTTCAGGGGTGCTTTAGTTATGTATTCCGTTGTTGCAGGGGTTTGCATTAGATGGCCTTTGTGGTCCAACTTGTGGTTCTATGATTCTAGCAAAGTTTTCTTCAAGTGCTTCTGTAGTAAAGTGCCAGTCTGCTATATTAATAGTGTATCACTACAATTCCAATTTCATGTTTGTAAGTGTATTTCCAAAGAGGCACTTATTGTATAATTGCCCTGGCTCAATCCCATAATTTTATAAGGAGTTCAGACATCGTTTGCTTTTAATTTCCTCTGCCTGCCTGTCACTTTTTCCATCTTTTTTTTAAAAAAAATTTTTTTTAAATCACTTAAGGAAAAGCACCACAAATCTTATTTAATTTAATGTGGGGGAGGAGCAGAAAGCAAAACACATTGGAAGAAGATACTAATGGTGCCAAAGGCGTCCAGAGAAATTCTGCTGCCCAATGTCCCAGAAACCTAGAATCAACCCTAATCAGGTCACTGCATTTGGTTTGTATTTTGCTTGGCGGCTAAGACTTCCTCTGCAGGCCTGTGGTGACACGCTTAGGGTTTCTTGTTCTCACAGCCACAAAAAAGCATCACTGGATATTTCCAACTAATTCTCTTGGTTAAAACACTGGAAGAAATTCTCCTGTAAAATTCTTAAAAGTTATCACAAAGTCATCTTGCTGTCCATTCCTGTCATTCCATCTACAAGATCACTTTCCTACAACTTGGTGCTCCCCATGGATGGATTTCAACTCCCATCATCCCATGTTAGCCAGGAATGGTGCGAGTCATAATCTGGAAACATCTCAAGTATGCCAGGATGGGGAAAGTTGTTCTCACCACACACGTAGGAACAGTCAAAATGGGTCCACAGAATTTCTTCCTTGACCAAGAGTAATCCCTGTAGTGGACATCAGTATTCCATACTTTGGTTAGTGATAGACAGTGTTCATCTCTCGTCACATTTCTGTGAGCAAAATTCTAGGAGTTGGGGTATATACAGTCCTCCCTGTCACAGTCTTCAGATTCGCATCCCTCGCTTATGCGCGAGGGACAAATGGAGGGGGAATGAATGGGGCGCGCGCCCATGGCGTGCCCCCACCTATATTCAAGCCAATGAGGCTTGAATATAAGCAAAACTCCATTTTCGCAAGGGAGTCTGGAATGGATCCCCTGCAAAAAAAGGAGGGGCAACTGTACTCTTGAGACCACTCCATCCCTTCTCTGCCACTCATTTCTATTTTGTGAAAATAGAAACAAACCAAACACTGTCAATTTAATATAACTGTAATACCCAATGAGCACTAGAAACTTTTTTAAAAAAGCTTATTTCCCACAATAAAAAAAGTTTAAAAACTGGCTTTTCTCCAGACTGTCTTGCAATTAAGTCATAGGTTCAGAGAGGGAGAGGTTTAAACAACTTGTAATTTACTGTAATAACACCTATCTGTTGCTTACTGGAAAGCTTATAGCCCTAACATACATACATATATATATAGCCCAAACATATGTTAACTTCTGAAGCCCAGACTACTGAATTTGCACTCCTTCAAAGTACATTCTGACTGTTACAACCATCATCTCATTACTACTTCTAAGAAAAGTCCTTCAGCTAGTATTGGACATATGAAGAGGCATTTTAAACCTCCAGGTTATACAAGTAGCAGAATGCATGGCGCAAACTGTGAAATTCACTGTGACTCATTCCAAGAAGTAACAACTCAGAGGGCCTCTTTGTATAGCCATTAACCTCCTTCCACACAGCTATAACTCTGTGTTGTGGCTACAGATTCTTAACCTTTGTAGTGAAGCAAAACTTATCATTTTGCAAGAATGAATAACACAAGGCTATGACCTACAAAGCTGCCACCTTCAAATTTAGACTAAACAGGTACAAAAACACGTAAAAATACGCCCACATGGATCAAAACAGAGGCTCACACAGTCCAGCACTCTGTTTCTCACGGTGGCCAATCTGAAGCGACAGAACCTTTATTTTATTTTTTATTTTTTTATTTCTATGCCACCTTTCTTCCAGAAAGGGACCCAAGGCAGCTCACAGATAAAATTGTTTTTAAAAAATTACAATAAAAAATTAAAAACAATTAAAATCATTTAGTTAAAACAGTACAAAATGATATAAAACACACAAATTTTAAAAAAACACGTTAAGAGCAAAAGCTATTGCTGCAGTACAGCAAAAGCCTTTTTCTCTGATGCTTTCAGAATGTGGTATCATGTACACCAAGCTCTCTGTTCACAATACATCCAACACTACTACTCTGCTACGAATTTAAAATCAGACATCTACCCAAGAGCATCTCCCATAAATCCAAACCTAGTCAGCAAACACAGAGTAGGTATGTGAATTGAAGAATACTTGTTGACATTTGCATCTTTGACCCCCCCCCCCAAAAAAAACCCAAAATGTATCCTAATACTCAAAACATCCCACCAAGGTATAAGAGAAATGCTGCAAGAGTCTTAACAATTCAAGATTTTTGGTAGGGAATTATTTTATGGGCAACAATATGTATGGTTTATTCTGTGCCGTTGGTGTGTTTGGGGGAAGAAAATGTTTAATGTGTGCAAAAATTTTGTTGTTGTTGTTGTGTGCCTTAAAGCAACACTATCATGGAGGTTTTTTTGTAAATTCTTCAGACACATTTGCAACTGGCATCCTCTGAGGCTGAGAGAGTGTGACGTGGCCAATATCATCCAGTGGTTTCCATAGCGGAGCCGGAATTCGAACCCTGACCTCCAGAGTTGTAGCCCAATGCTCAAATCGCTGCACTATGCTGGCTATCTAGTAAACTTAGTGCAAAATGGAAAGCACATATTCACAGTAGAAGAATGAAAGGAGCCAAAGGGCCAGAGCAGATAGACAGAAAAAGCGGCTCGAATCTGGGTTTTCTGAAAGTGGGTCAAAAACCTGCTGGCTGCATGGCTTGCTCCCAAAGAGAGCCAAACATCCACAGGCTGTCTGCTCCATGCAGCATCAAGCCATGCTGCACAGTTATCTTTTTTATCACCTCCCTACCATGCACGTGCGCCATCACACAAACATGAGACCTCCATTTACCTCCTTCTTCTCGCCCAAATGCCATTCCATTGGACACCCGGCCGTAAGTTCGGCAGCACAGTCATATGTGCGATACATCACACGTACAGTTCCTTGGGGCATCAGTGTGTCTGGTGATACACTGGTAAAGCACAATCATGGAGACCATGCCCTCCATGCCCCCTATTGGACTATCTGCTTTGTGTGTGTTGTAATTACATCCATTGCATTATTGGTGATCATGTTTTTACTTTGCTAAGGTCCCATACTGGCTTCTGACTGTTTATATGCCAATGCAACGATGCACATTTTCCTCCTTCAGTCAGAGTATCTCAGCTTCTTTTTGCTCCAGTTATTATCCCCAGAGCGTGGCTTCCTTTCACTTTCCACTTGCTTTTATCTTGTGTGTTGTCTAAAAACGCTGCCTTCAATGTGGTTAGAAGCCGCTTTATTTGGCCAGTGTAGATTAAGCCAGTAGTCCTATCTGCCATATGATTGTCTAAAAAATTTTATTACTTTTTATTTATTTGGGCTTTTTAAGAAATAAAAGTTTTTGGACCATCACACAGCATGTCAGACTTTATATAACGGACATCATATTACTAAGCCAGTGTATTTAATGGGGCTTGAACATCCAGGGATTGCGGTATCTACAAGGAGTTCTGGAACCAAACTCCTCCAGGTACCAAGGACCCACTGTACTGTTATGTTTCTTCAGAAGTGCTGAATTAGAAAACAATAAAGGATGCACAGATGGGAGATAGATAGATAGATAGATAGATAGATAGATAGATGATAGATAGATAGATTCTGGCTGAAATTACCGTCAGGTTCACCTCCTGGATTCTTTCCTTATGTCCTTGGCAATCCAGTTATGGTTTGACAGCATTTAAGGATGACAGTGCTCGAGGTAATGGGACAGTGCCATAACAGGATTACAGGAAAATGTGAAGGAAAGGGCATACGGATGTAATGTCATTTCAGTAACAGCATTTGCGATCAGTTTGGGCTTCCTTCCCCGCCCCCAACGCACACTTTTTTCTTTTTTGCTGACAAAGAAGTCAGTATCGCTTATATCATTCTTTCTAAACTGTATTACAGCCATAAAGACTCTGTCACCCTAAGAGAAAGAAACCACTCCAATTACATGTTACATCTCTGTAAAGAAGTGGGGAAGGGGGGAAATCCAAGGTTTCTAGTTTTATTTGAAACTACTGAGAATCAACAGGGAAATCCCAATTCAAATCTTACTTCTGCCACTTTTGTTATTTAACCTGTCAAAATTGCCATAGTTCTCTTTGCTTGACTTTGGGGAGATTGTTTTCCCATGCATTGGAACACCTGAAGAAGCACTAAACGCTAAGCACATGAAACTATGCAAAATAATTAAGCATGCAGAATTACCAAAGTAGCTGATTGAAATGAAAATTAGTAGGAAGGGAAAGGAAAATAATAAAAGTTTGTAAAGATTTTTTTAAAAAAATGTCAGTGTGAACTAGAACATAAAACAAGATATTTTTAAAAGCTTTGCTTTTTTTTTAAGTGTTAAATTGCTGCTTAAAATAATAAAAGAGCCAATAGGAATTCACCAGACCAGTGTTTTTCAACTTTTGGTTCTCCAGATATTTGAGACTTCAACTCCCAGAATCCTTGACCACTGGTCATACTGACTAGGACTTCTCCAAACTGAAGTCTCAAACATCTGAAGGACCAAAGATTAACAACCGCTGTTCTAGATAACGGGCTCTAAAGGCAGGGGCCCATGACTGAAAAGACCTTGGCTAACTCTTTACAAATTTCACCACTGCAGCTCATACATTAAATGGTAGAGCTTAATTTCACAATTGTGTGTGCAAGGATATGCACATGGATATCCCCAAAGATATGCTTACCCCATAAGTGTGGTACAAACTCATCACTTGATGGTGTTCAGCAAGCCACAGTGCGTAACCCCTCCAGTACAGGAATAATAATGCTGACATACCTTTCAAAGATGGTTATGACCTGGTTATGACAGCAAAAAATAAGCAAAATAATAAAATGTTAAGGAATCATGAGAAAATATAATCCAACATATATTATCCAATCTGTAGTCTGAACTGATACAACCTATTCAACTTCAATTGACAGGTATGTTCCAGCTCCCAAAACTATATTTCCCTGGCATATAATTGCAATACAAACGGCAATTTCCATCAAGGCTTCTTAACCTGTGCTCTAGACCTGTGGACTCTTGGGGGTTCACATATGGACTTTACGACCCATTTTTTTTTCTTCCACTTTCCTCCTGTTACTTTAAAAATTGTCCTAACAGATATTTTTATGTCTAATTATGTTATTAAGGCATTGGTTCACTCAAAACAACTGTAGGGCAGCATGGAACACCTCCATGTGTTCTTCCATGTGTTGAGTAAGCATACGCTTGTCATCATCACCATGTTATGACATCTCCAGTGCACAAAAGCGAAAGAAGTGAAAGAAACATTTTGTGTGTGCAAAATGTACGTATTTTTTTTATGGGAAAGGCCCACAGCTTTCATCAGATTTTCAAGAGATCAGTGACCTCCACACACTCAAGACCACTGTCTGAAGACAAGGTACACTTCAAATGCACTTCTCCTAGTGTACAAACATACAGCAACATCCTTCTGCTGCCACACTCTCCCACATATCCCTCGCGCACTGATGTTCAACAAGCGTCCTTTCTTTCACATCAGTATGCTTTGCCAGTAATATCACAGCTGCCCTTGGCCGCCACGCCAACAGCTTCCTCATTGTCTGTCGCTCCGAAAAGTTTAGCTGCCAGCCAAGTGACCGACTACAAACAAAAGCTTGTTTGACCAGCACTCGTTCCAAAACAAAGCCCCGGCTAGAGAAGGAAGTGCTGGGAAAAAAAGGCAGACGAATTGATACTCTGACAATTTTGCAAATCCAAAACAGAGAAAGCATGTGTGGAGAGGAGATTCTTTTTCTTCTGGCTCTACACACCCACTAAACAATGTTGTCTAGCTTCCCCACATAGCTGGCTTTTGTCCTCAATCTCTCCTCCCTCCTGCAAGAGAAAACAAAAATATTTCTGCAAAGCTGTGCGAGGAGGAGAGGATGACATGGGGGGGGGGGGTAGTGCTCAAGCACTTGTCGCTGTGCTTGGTCCAAAGACTGGCTACTCACTCAGATGGACGCTAGAATAGGGAACAGGTTACTGGCAAAATTTTGGGTACCCCTTTTAGCTTTTTGAAATGAATGGGAAAGCAAGAGAATGCTAGAATCCTAGAATTGTAGAGTTGGAAGAGACCACAAGGGCCATCCAGTCCAACCCCCTGGCATGCAGGAAATCACAATCAAAGCATCCCCAACAGATGGCCATCCAGCCTCTGTTTAAAGACCTCCAAGGAAGGAGACTCCACCACTCTCCAAGGGAGTGTGTTCCACTGTCAAACAGTTCTTACTGTCAGAACATTCCTCCTAATGTTGAGGTGGAATCTCTTTTCCTGGAGTTTGCATCCATTGTTCCATGTTCTAGTCTCTGGAGCAGCAGAAAACAAGCTTGCTCCATCCTCAGTGTATACCCCTTCAAATACTTAAACAGGGCTTAACCGTCTCTTCTCCAGGCTAAACATACCCAGCTCCTTAAGTCTCTCCTCATAAGAATGGTTTCCAGACTCTTCACCATTTTAGCCGCCCTCCTCTGGACATGCTCCAAAAAGCATATGTACACAACAGCCAATTTAAACTGGTTTTGCATGTATCTAATTAAATTTATAGTGAGTTAGCATGGTGTAGTGGTTTGAGTGTTGGACTATGAATCTGGAGATCAGGGTTCAATTCCCAGCTCAGCCACTATATGAACCTGTGCAAGTCACACGCTCTCAGCCTCAGCAAAAGGCAATGGCAAACCTCCTCTGAACAAATCTTGCCAAGAAAACCCCATGATAGGTTCGTCTCACAGTGTCCATAAGTCGGAAATGACTTAAAGACACACAACAGCAACAGCAAAGCAAGCTGATGACATAATATGTTTGCTATTCTTAACTAAAGGAGGAACATGGGCAAAATGGCCCTCAGAAGTCTCCGACGTCATGACTTAAAGGCCACTCCTTCCAATAGCCCAGTTTGAAACCCAAAATAGCCTTAAAGCAACACTGGAAATGATCTCCTTGTTGCATCTAGTTTTTAAAAAGAGGTAATTGATGAGACCCTATCATGGGGTTTTCTTGGCAAGATTTGTTGAGGAGGTTTGCCGTTGACTTCTCCTAAAGCCAAGAGCATGTGATTTGCCCAAGGTCTCCCAATGGATTTCATGGCAATACTGGGAATCACATCCTGCATTCTAACTCTCAAACCACTACACCATGCTGGATCTCATGAATATTTACTTTGGCACAAATATGGACCCAAGGGATGCTTGTCACAAATTCTCATTGTATTACATCTCACTGGCTCTCAATAAAGCTGATTCCTTTACTCTTGTCTAACAGCCACAAAGAATCATAAGGTTGTAACTGTTAGAATGTCATCATGATACTGCAGGCAACCAACTTCTAAAATCTGAACTACAATCCTAAAAACATTTATTAAGGAGCATGTCCTCATGAAATGCAGGGAATTTACAGGGAACACAAATGAAAGTGTTCAGGTTTTATATTTTGAGGGTTCTTTCTGTCTACATTAAACCGCTCTAACTTTTCTACTTTCGTGTGATCCGTCTTTGCTAAAGTTGCAAAAAGAGGCAAATGTGAAGAGAGAAACAGGCGATCTGGTCTCCAGCAACACTGGGAGAGGGTGCGGGAGAGACATTTGACATGTTGCATTCCTGATTAGACAAAAGACCAGCCGTCACACCCTTGATAAGGAAAGTTGGAAAACCACCATGTCATCCTGTCCAGGCAAACACAAGGCTGGACATTCAACGGCAAACCTCTCCCGCGGCTCCCAAGCAGACGAAAGCGTCTCTTCCTTGTGTTTGGCAATGTGCCATCTGCAGCCGTTGAGGGCAGCTTCCAGCAACAGCTAGCCTTTCAAAACAACAACAAAAACAACAACAACAGACAGACAGACAAAAACATTGTCCGGGCTTAATTTGCAAAGGCTAACGGACTGGCTTAGCAGTATCAGGCCAAATTCAGGGCTCACCACCACGACTCTACTAAGATTCCCTTTTGACACTTTCAATAAACAAAGAATCTTGTAGCACCTGAAAGACTGCAGTAACCATTTTATGGGCAGCAAGACCTTTTGTAGGATGGGTTTTACTTCACTACACACCCGAAAATAGACAGGGTGTATAGAAAATACAGGACTTCAAGAGGAGGAGACTTCTTATGGATTGTTCCTTTATAAAAAGAAAGAAAGGAAAGAGAGAGAGAGAGAGAGAGAATCCCACCATAGTTTTTTGTGGGTTTTTCGGGCTATGTGGCTGTGTCCTGGATGGATTTATTCCTGATGTTTTGCCAGCATCTGTGGCTGGCATCTTCAGAGAATCCCACCATGTCACAAAGAGTAGGCTGTAGACTGGACCAAGCATAACAGGCGTGGTATAACTTACCTCAAAAGCCATTCTGGAAAGAAAACAGTATTTCTCAAAGGTAGTCTAGATTTCAAAAGCATGTCAAATAACATTTGGTTTCTCAAAGACTGGGGTTCAATTAATTTCAATTCTGCATTTAAAAGACTTTTGCAAACTGATTTTTTTTTTTAAAGATGCACACAGATGTACAGGTTGCTTACCTGTAACTGTGTTTCTCCTTCAGTTCAAGACCGCCGCAAAAAAGGCAGGGACCTGACCAAGGGGAGGTAGGGCGGGATTTGTGTGAGGGCACAGATGACCACTCGAAGAAACAGAGTTACTGGTAAGCAACCTGTACTTCTTCTTCGTGGTCTCTGTGCCTCACACAATAGGGTGACTAAAAAGCTTACCTGTGGAGGTGGGAAGGTCACTGCAGAATGGAAGACAAAACAGCACGACCAAAACTGGCATCACTCTGGGACCTGGAATCCAGCCGGTAATGCCGAACAAACGTGGATGGCAGTGACCACGCAGCCGCTTTGCAGACCTCTGGCAGGGGAACACCTTGGAGGAAGGCAGCAGATGAAGCAGTAGCCCTGGTTGAGTGAGCACGGACACCAACCGGTAGAGGGCGCTTAGCCAGTTTATAAAAGCAATAGTTTGGGCAATCCACTTTGAAAATCTTTGTGAAGAAACTGGGTTGCCTTTCCTGGCACCACCATAACAAACAAACAACTTGTTGGACAACCTGAACTCTGCAGAACGTTGAACATAAAACGCCAAGGCACGGCGAACATCAAGAGTGTGCATAGTCTTTTCCAGAGGCGAGGAAGGGTCTGGATAGAAGTTCGGTAGCACAATCTCCTGAGAAAGGTGGAAGGGTGAAACCACTTTAGGGAGGAAGGAAATGTCCAGTCTGAGGACCACCTTGTTCCTGTGGAAAATGAGGTAAGGCTCATCCGAAGGGCCGTCAGCTCTGAGACACGTCTGGCTGAAGTAATGGCCACAAGGAAGGACACTTTGAGTGTCAGGAGCCTCAGAGAGGCAGAGCCCAAATGCTCAAAGGGTGGTCTCGGGAGCTGTGTGAGCACTAGTGAAAGAGACCAAGCCAGTGCCAAAGGAGGCAATGGCGGGTAAAGATAGTGAAGTCCTTTAAAGAACTTTCTGAATGTTGGTGACGTGAGAGAGTCGAGCTGATGGCAAACCACGTGGCTGGTTAGCAACAATAGCCGATAAGTAGACTTTAAGGGAAGAGAAGGCCAAACCTTGATCCCTGAGATGCAGCAAGAAATGAAGTGCTGTATGAAGACTTACAGGAGAAGAAGGTTCAGATCTGGCCTGCACAAATGCACAGAAGCATTTCCATTACAGGCATATGATTGCTTCCTGGAGGCCGCCAAGACTCGAATTAGTTCAGAAGTCACAGTTGGATCCTCCATGCGTCATTCACAGATTGAGACGGTCTGGATGCAGGACTGCCCCGTTGGAGTGGGACAGACGGTCCGGCCACCAAGGTAAGTGGAAGTACAGACCCCTGGCTGGATGAAGCAACGGAGTGAACCAAGGTTGTCTCGGCCAGAAGGGAGTCAACAGTATGGCGTTGGATCCATCCCTGGCCATCTTGGCCACCGTCCTGGAAATCAATGGAAAGGGAAGGAAGGCGTACAGGTAGTCCTGGTTCCAGTTGCAGAGGAAGGCATCCCCCATGGACCCTGGTCCTCTGCCCACTCTGGTGTAGAACATCTGGCACTGAGCATTCTCCGGAGTGGCAAACAGGTCCACTGAGGTAGTTCCCCATTTGGATGTCAGAAGGTGGAAGGCTGGGGCTGACAGAGCCCACCTTGTCCCTGCTGAGGGAGTCTGCTAGCACATTGTCCTTGCCTGTGAGGTGGAACGCTATCGGGTGAATCGAGCGGCGGTGGCACCACGTCCACAACTGCAGAGACAGGTGCAGGAGGATTGGAGAGTGAGTTCCTCCCTGCTTGTTGACATAGCAGACTGTGGTTGTATTGTCCGATACCACCTGCACCACTCTGTAGAGGAGATGATTCTCGAACGCCCTGAAAGCTTTGATGACTGCCAGCAGTTCCAGAGCATTTATGTGTAGCTCTGCTTCTTCTGCAGACCATTGTCCTTGAACACACCAGTCGTTGAGATGTGTGCCCCATCCTGACATGGACGTGTCTGTGGTGACCATCCTGGACGGCTCTGGCGTCTGAAAGAGCATCCCTTTGAGGATGTTGGAGGGAGACATCCATCATTTGAGAGAGTCTCTGACATGAGGAGGCAACAAGAGCCTCTTGGACAGATTGTCTCGCAAGTGATTGAAAGAGGCCAGGAACCAAGCTTGGAGGGGCCTGAATCTGAGGCG
Source organism: Urosaurus nigricauda (assembly GCA_034509955.1). Classification (NCBI taxonomy): domain Eukaryota; kingdom Metazoa; phylum Chordata; class Lepidosauria; order Squamata; family Phrynosomatidae; genus Urosaurus; species Urosaurus nigricauda. The sequence goes on from JAOEGL010000001.1 coordinate 370,275,830, forward strand.
TGCCAGGTAGGTCACTGCCATGATGGAGGCCAGGTAGCCCATCAGTCTCTGAATGTCCTTCGTCGTCAGTCGATGAGCGTGGAGGACAAAGCGAAGTTGGTCCCAGAGGGCTTCCGCCCGTCTGGTAGGTAAATAGGCATGGCCCATAGCAGAATCCAGGGACGTCCTGATGTAGTCTATCACCCTCACTGGATGAAGAACAGATTTGGGGAAGTTGACCATAAGTCCCAAATTGCTGAGGAGTTCCAGGGTGCACTGGATGTCCTGGTAGAGTTGTGCTTTGGAGGACGACACCAAAAGCCAGTCATCGAGGTAGGGAAAGATCTTTATGCCCTGTAGTCGAAGGGAGATGACCACTGCCATACATTTTGAGAACACTCGAGGAGCGGCAGAAAGGCCAAAAGGAAGGATGGTATACTGAAAGAGATCTCCGTCGACAGCGAAGCGAAGGTACTTCCAGTGCTGTGGCCTGATAATGACGTGGAAGTAGGCATCTTTCAGATCAATGGATGCGAACCAGTCCCCTGGATGTAGGAACGGGAGGATAGACTGCAGGGTCACCATTTTGAACTTGCGAGGTGAGATGAAGGAATTGACAACTCTGAGGTCCAGGATAGGACGAAGACCTCCTCCCCTCTTCGGGACAGTGAAGTACCTGCAGTAGAAGCCTTGATGCCTGCAGCTTGCTGGAACACGTTGTATGGCTCCTTTGTCGAGAAGGGAGGGAGTGGAACAGAAAATGCCACTTGGTGGAATACTTCAGAACTCTATGGCGTAGCCCAGGCGGATGATGGTAAGCACCCAGGAGTCTGTGGTGATTCTGCGCCAGTTCTCGTAGAAGTGGCGAAGTCTGGGGACATGGGATGAAGTGACTGGCAAAAGAAAGGTGGGTGTCACCTCCAAGGTCCCATCAAAAGTGTGACTTGAAGGGTGGCTTCCTAGAGGACTGCTGCTGCTGCTGCTGCTGTCCATGCCTCTGGTGTTGTTGTTGCTGTTGCTGAGGCTGTCTGCAGGGCCTCCTGGTGTAGGGTTGAGCCCTGTAGGTGGAGGACGGAGCAGAGCGAGAGCGGGTGAAGCCTGAGGCGTGAGGTCTTTGACGCCAGGATTGACTGGTCGGTGGCTTGCTCGAGGTTAGTCCGAGCCTCTTGCCATTGAGACGAGCCTTGGCCATGGTGTCCAAGGACTCACCCGTTTTGGCAGCGAAGAGCCCCTCACCATCAAATGGTAAGTCTTCGATCTTAGCCTTGGCTTCCTCGGAGAGCGTGGTAGATCTGAGCCACGTGAAGCAATGAAGTGCCACGGCTCCTGCCATGACCTTGGCCAAACAGTCCACCACATGTCTAGCAGAGTGAACTTCCTGGGCAATGAGAGAGAGGGCCTCTGCATAGAATTCGTGGGCTGCCTCCTGTTATTGCGGAGGAAGAGAAGGGAGGAAGGCTGCCATCTGGTCCCAAAGGAATCTCTGATACCCTGCCATGCACTCTTGCATGTTGGCTACCTTGGCTGCGAGGGTCGCAGAAGAGTAAAATCGTCAGCCAAATATGTCCATTCTCCTGCCATCCTTGTCCACCGGAGCCGTGTGGGCATTACCCGAGGACTTGCATGTGGATTCCACCACCAAAAAATTGGGAGTAGGATGTGTAAAGAGAAAAGGGTGCAGTGTCAGCTTGTACCCTGTAGAGGGAGTCCAGCTTCTTGGATGCCAGTGGAGTGGATGTTGGCTTGGTCCACGAGGCGACTATGATGTCAGAGACCGAGGGTAAGAAAGGGATGACAGCAGGCTGAGTTGGTCTAACAACGAGGCCATCAATGGGATCCCTGGGGGGTTTGGATGCCTGGGCAGTCTGTAGTCCAACAGCCTTGGCCATCCTGTCCACTATCCCCGAAAACAGATGGAGATCTTCGACAGGTGACCCAGGAGCCTGGTCTTCAACTTCCTCATTAGGAGAGGAGGTGGCAAGTGCCGGGAATTCCAGACGGACCTCTAGCTCTCCTGCGGAGTCCTCCGTGGATTGTGAAGCTGCCAGATGTGGTTCATCATAGAGCTGAGTCGGAGCCGACAGAAAGGTCAAGGTCGAGGCGTCCGCACGGCTCACTGAGGCAGATTGCGTCAACATCGATGTCGATACCATTCTCGACGTCGATGGAGACACTGTGATCGGGTCCGTGTCTGGTGGCCTCAACACCGTAGCGGTGGTAGTCGGAGGCAGTGAAAGAGCCCTGTACTCACTCCGTCCACGGGTCAGGAAGTGGGAACGAGACCTCCGGTGCGGGAAATCTTCCAGGAGGAGATCCCTGACATGATACCGATCTCTGTAGTCACCAAACTGCCCTGTGTCTCTGACCAAGTATGATTATTTCTACCACAGGCATCCATTTCTCTGCTTATTACTTATTAAAAGGAAGTAATCACAACACAAACCTGGGTTTATTTGCTAATTTTTTTTAGAAAGTATTGTCTTCTCCATCAAAATCTCTTTGCCTCCCCCATTGCAAGGCATGACAATATCAGGCTAAGTTTGAAGAAAATAGATGGGGGTGTGTGGATGTGGAAGGATGTTGTGTGAATATTTGTGTGTGTGTTTCTACACAAATCTACTTTTATGAAAGTCCAACCAAACACAGGTAAGAAGCACCAGCTCCCAGAAAGTAAGCATACTCTAAAATTTAAGGGGCAGAGTTCCTGAGGGAAAATTTTAAATCCAGTCATGACAGACAGAACTTGACAACCCTTTCAAAGGGGAAATCATTACATGTATTGCATTCAACTCCAAAGCCCAAATTTAATTCTGTAACAACTTGGCATCTTCACTGGTCTAACTTGGGCGGGGGGGTGCTATTATTAGGATTATAAAACTACTCGCAAACTTAATGCAAATCCTCCAAAAGATCTCTGCTAAAAGACTTTGGCCATCTCAGCCCAACTGAAATCAGAAACAGCATCTTCTCGAAATTTTTAGATTACAACCTATGTTTTTCATGTCTTTCTGAGACTGAAAGGCATACTGATATCTGACCCTGACATGTTGTTTGATTCTCAATCTCTTACATGTTTTTGTATCACATACGAATGCTATTAATAGGGAAGAGAATTCAGGAATGCATGGCAAAAGGAAGAAATGCATAGACAAAACCACACCGGCGCAGGTTTGAAATTCACTTTCAGAGAAGTTTATAGCAAAGCCATTTAAGCTTCAGTTCATCTTGGTAGGTCCAGGTCACCATTTATGTGCTGGAAAATCAGAATCAGGATGAGCAAGATATAGGTGAAAAATGAATGGCAGAGACTGAGATACCTATAGCTGCTTCTGATCCCACCATTCACTTTTGCCCTGTGCAGACCTGTGTTTCCACCACATTTTATCAAAATAATGGTTGCCAGTGGTGGCTGGTATATAAGGCTGGCTTCCAAACTTTATAAAGAAGATGCTTATGGTAGTGGACCCATTTGGGGGACAGAGTTCAGCAAATTGAATAGCTTGCTGTTTTCATTCTGTTCTTTTTATGGTGACCCTATCCTAGGGTTTTCTTGGCTATATTTATTCAGAGGATGGTTGCCACTGCCCTCCTCTGGGACTGAGAAAGTGTGACTTGACCAATGAGACCCAGTGGGCTTCAAGGACCCAGTGGGGATTCAAAGCCTAGTCTCCCAGAGTCCAAGTCCAACATTCGAATCGCTATACCACACTGGCTTTCATCTTCCTCGTAGTTCAGACTTAAAAATAAGTGTATTCATCACCCAGCTGGTAAGCCAGTGTGGCATAGTAGTTTGAGAGTTGGATTATCACTCTGGCGACCAGGATTCAATTCCTTGCTCAGCTTGTAGCCATGCTGGCTGGTGGCTTTTAGGAGCTGAAGTCCAAAAGATGAACTTTTTTCCAAGCTCTGGAAGATAGGATTAGGTTGTGATAAGGTATCCCTGAGAGCGAGTGTGGCACAGTGGTTTGAGTGTTCTGATACAACTCTGGAGACCAGCTTGGCCATCAAACCGACTGGGTGACTTTGGGTGAGTGACATTGTGAAGGTAAGGAAGGAGCTTCTTCCTGACAGCCAGCATGGCATAGTGGTTTAAGCGTTGGACTATAACTCTGGAGACCAAGGTTTGAATTCAGACTCAGTCATGTTCAAACTGGTTGACTTTGGACAAGTCTCATACTCTCAGCCTCAGGGAAAGGCAATGGCAAACCTCATCTGAACAAACCTTGCCAAAAAAAAAACCAAAAAAAAAACAAACCACCCCTATGACCAGTTCACCTAGGTTGGAAACAACTTGACGGCACACAACAATATAGCATTCAACACCTAACTGACATCAGAGCCACAAGCGTCACCTGACTGTATGGAAAAATCGCCATACAGAAGCTGAATAAACCTCTTGGTTCAGTAACATGCCTGGGATGAAACTGTGAAACACTTGGCATAGCCTCATGATGAATGGATAGAATGCCTTAACTTGAGCAAATCAACTTATGGCAGGGGTTTGTCATTGCCATCTTCTGAGGCTGAGAGTGACTTGCCCAGGGTATACTCACCACAATTAAGAAGCTTGGAAACTCAAGGCATTTATCACCCTCTGTGTGCTGTGGGCAAGAAAAACTCCTCCATCTATCTATCTCTGGTTCCTTTTTGCGTGTTTAATTTAATCCTATTTAGAACAGAGCTCAAGTCAGCTGGTGAAGTATGCATGGCTCACTTAATCATGTCCCGGTATTAATGTCCTCCCATTTAAAGGCTCTTTTTAAAAGCTATTTAATATTATGAGGCAATGGGTACCGCAGGAAAATCACATGGCAAACGCTTGCATCCATTAAGTTTTGCTTAGAATCATGGAGTTGGAAAAGACCACAAGGGTGTTTCAGTCCAACCCCATTCTGTCATGTGAGAAGACAACCATCAAAGCACTCCCGACAGATGGCCATCCAGCCTCTGTTAAAAAACCTCCAAAGAAGAGGACTCCACCACTCAACAAGGGGGGCGTCTTCTGCTGTCAAACAGGTCTTATTATTAGGAAGTACTTCCCAGTGTTTCGGTGGAATCTCTTTTCCTGTAGTTTAAATCCATTGCTCCATGTCCTAGTCTCTGGAGCAGCAAAAAACAAGCTTGCTTCATCTTCAATATGACATCCCTTCAAATATTTAAGCATGGCTATCATGTCACCTCTTAGCCTTCTCTTCTAAACATACTCCACTTCTACGTTGCTGCTCATAGGGCATGGTTTCCAGACCTTTCTCCACTTTGGTCACCCTCTTCTGGGCACGTCTTTCCCTGCCTTCTCCTAGGCTTTTCAGAGGAGGCTTCTATACATCTTCATCATCCTGTATCCTGACAGCATCCCAGAGGCAAGATACTTCATGCTTCCTCGTGTTCACACACAGGACAGCACCATGAAATCTATAAAGAAATCCGCCAGGAGGAACGTTCTAATCCTGCAGTGTTCCTAACAGCTCCATTACATGCGTATCTCCTTTGCAAAACCTCAAAACAACGCCGACACCAAGAGAAGATATTTTCAGTACAACTGTGAAGTATGAATATTAAAAAGCTCTGTGCCAGACCAAAGGAGGAAAAAAGTAAGATTCATTGCAAACATATTTTTCTTATTAAACAACAACAGGGAGAAAAAAGAACCATAAAATATCATTCTAATTTACAAAAACCGAGAAGCTGCCTGTGAGAGAGTATTTAATTATAGCTCTGAAGTTACATACTTCCCAGCAACTGTTTGTTCACTCCATTAATAATAATTAATTAATTCACAAGCTCAGATGGATTTCTGGTACATCTTGGTTAGAAAATTTGATTCTCTAGTGTGGGATTTGGGGGGGGGGGGTAGGGGAAGTTGTTGTTCTTTTAAAAAGCATTATATTGATAGTTATTTTTCTCTGGCAACTTGAAGCAAGTGTCTTTTCCAAAAAGGATTCACTAACAGTGTATTGCAACTGTGATTGCTGCCTGTGCAAATATTTGTACAATGCAGAGCTCCCTGTGTCAAGTTATTGCACTATGGAGAGCATTAAACTTTCCAGGATTTCCAAGATAACTTTTTTTAAAAAAAAAAAAAGTATTAGTATTTATTTAGGCATAATCATGCAAAATCTGATGCTGCTTTTTATATTCATTTGTTCTGTTCCATTATCTAGCCAAAAAGACATGTTAGGTCTTAGCAAGAACTTGGAAAAGTTCCTTTATTTTTACTATACCTCTAAGGCTTCATCTGCACTGCAGAAATAATCCAGTTTGACATTACTATAACTGCCATGACTCAGTGCTAAGAACTTCTGGGAAATGTAGTTTTGTGAGACATTTAGCCTTCTCTGTCAGAAAGCCCTGGTGCCACAACAAACTGCAGTTCCCAGAATTCCACAGCCTTGTGCCAAGATAGTTAAAGTGGTGTCAAACTGAATCATTTCTACAGTGCAGATGAAGCCCAAGAATCCCAGCATGACTCGTCAAGTTCCAAAAAGGAGGAACCTTGTAAACTCTGGTTTTTACCTCAAGGAGGTTTCAGCTGAAATTTCAACACATGTGGAGGTGGAATGAACATGATGAGTTCAGCCACATATATTTGGTCTTCATTTCAGTTGAAAAGGAGGATTGGGAACTGAAGCTAAGGGTCTCACCCCAAAAGTGGACTATGGGGAACTGGTTGAAAGAGAAGAGAAACTGACAACATATAGCTGTCCAGTTTCTTAGCTTGGGTCCTGTCTCAGGTGAAGGGGAAGAAGGGTGAAAATGAAATGAAATGAAATTATTTTTTGCCACCAAATTAAGATGGAGTGTGCATGAAGTAGAAGGTTAAAGGACGCAGAGCAGATAATACTCCTCCTTGTGTGAACTGCAGCAGTCTAGTGCTTAATAAATATCTGGTGTGGATGCTACCAGAGATCTATTTTATTTTTTAAAAAACATTTAATCTTCAATCACTGCTAACACCATAATAGAAAACACAGTGCATGTACTACCCCAGAAAATTAGCAAAAACCAGGAACAGCCCTGTCAAACAAAAAAGGGTATTAACTTGCTGGCAGAAACTACGTAACAAAAGGACCAATGTAATCATCTGGAGGAGTGTTTCCATTAAAAGGGCACAGCAAAACCACCCCTTCTGCCTGTTAAAACATAAGAAATTTGATTTATAATCTATCTTGGCTTCTTTTGTATCAGCAGAGGAATTGTAAAATTCATACATGCACTCCTGTCCATGTAATATATAAGAGTACACGACAGTTTATGGCTCTTTTTAAATGATAAATTTTCAGTGTGGATTGTTTCAATATGTATGCGCCGTGCTTGTTCTTATAAATTTATGTGTTTTTAACTCTTGATGGATATTTGTTGGTCTATTGTTGTTTTGCACTTCGATCCATGGGAAAAGGTGGGATAATAATTAAAATAATAATAATAATAATAATAATAATAATAATATTGTTTGGAAATAACAGTAAGAACTAATGAAAGTTTATCCACAAGGAGCTGTAAACAAGGCCATAATTAAGTCTTATTCCCAAAGTACAATAATAAGCCAAAATGCAGCCAATTTTACTGGAGTTAACAAGTAATATTTTTCTACTTTTATAGATTTTTAAAGTTTTTTTGTGAAGCTTTAGGGCTATGTGGCCATGTTCTAGAAGAGTTCCTTTCTGACATTTCGCCACCTTCTCTGAAGATGCCAGCCACAGATGCTGGCGAAACGTCAGAAAGGAACTCTTCTAGAACATGGCCACATAGCCCGAAAGCTCCACAAAAAACTATGGATGCTGGCCATGAAAGCCTTCAACTCCACTTTTTAAGGTTAACAAAAAAAATTTTTCAAGTTGTGTGCCATTCCCTTAATCTAGTATATGGTTGATCAAAGTAGAGAAAAGAATCAGAAAAGTTGCAAGTATAACATGACTTTTCGACATTGCAGCAAGTGATGAAAAAATTATTTTTTATACATTACAATGAGCAACGCTGGCAAGTTACATTTTAAAAAGTAACTGCAGGTGTCTCCGCTTTGTTTTTTTCCATAATGCACAAAGGAGCTCTAGCTGACAAGAGCAGCAGTCAAAGTAAGCGCTAGCCAGAATACTGTTTGACAAACACCGATGACAAAGGGCATGGTAGCATCCGTCCTCCTGGATTTCAGTAATGCCAGCATGCCACAAACGGGGATGTGCTGCTCTGGGGTTACCAGTCCCAGCACGCAAACAGGTTGAGATGCACTGATCTAGAAGACCAACTCCTGGGAGGAAGGCATGGAAAGTCAGTGCACACTTCACCGCATTCACACTTGCTTTGTGGGCAGCAATAAACCAGTTTGCCTCTTAAAAGCTGTTTTACACCTTCTGCAAAATCAAGCAGTCAGACTTTCCTTGGGACTGTATAACCTTAGAGAGAGATAGTGCCATGTAGGGATTTCACTGCTGGACTAAAGACACTGGGGACCAGGGTTTGAGTTCCTGCTTGGCCATGGAAACCCACTGGGTGACCTCAGGCAAGTAATACTTTTTCACTCTCATAGGAAGGCAAGGGCAAACCCCCCTCTGAACAAATTCTGCCAAAAATAACCCACCTTAGGTTATTTCACCTTAGGGTCACCATAAGTCAGAAATGTCTTGAAGACAAATAACAACAACAGATATGACCTTAGGCTGCAGGTCAGGGAAGAGGAGTACAGCCTGGCTCTTCTAATGCTTTCCTGCCCATATTTAATATATAACCACTCAATAAACAACTGTCACAGCAAAGGACAAATTTGTATTTGTACCCAGGAGTGTCTGAATGTCAAATGAGGCCTCTGGCAGACTAGGCTATCCAACTATATAATTTTTATTCTACTTTAATTGTCATGTTTTCATGTCATAGAATCCTGGGATTTGCAGGAAAATTTGGCCTAGGATCAAGAAATGAAACAGGAGACTGACTGGCTGAATTTTGCAAGGCCAAGAGTTTGTTCATCACAAACACATTCTTCAAGCAACTCAAGAAGCAACTGTATAGATGGTTGACACCTGATGGCCAATACAGAAATCAATCTGAATACAACACTGGAAGCAGAAGATGGAGAAGCTTCGTTTTCTCTGCAAAAACAAGACCCTGGGCAGATTGTGGCACATCCTAACTGACTGGGGAGCCAGAAAAACTTTGACTGAAGCTAGGAACATTGACAGGGAGGAATGCAAAAAGACACTGTCTGCAGCCAAAAACAAACAGAAGCCTCAGTAGATGGTAGATGAAACTCTTCAAGCAGTTAAAGACAGATGAGAAGCAAAAGTAAATGGTGGCAGAAATTGAGCCTGAAAGCAATTGTGCAGGGATTTGTGCACAGGGACAAGAAGAACTACTATAATAATCAATGCAGAGAAACAGAGGTGGTAACAAAAATGTTTCAAGAGCTTTTCCACAAGATACATCCCAATCCCCAAGAAAGGGGACATTAGAGACTGCAGTCACCACAGCACCATTGCATTAATTTCCCATGCAAAGAAACTGATGCTCAAAATTCTGCAACAAAGACTTTTACTATATATGAGGCAAGAAAAGCCAGATGTCCAAGCTGGGTTCAGGGAAGGAAGAGGCACTAAGGATCGAAACATGTGTTACATAACAGAACATGCCAAAGAATTTCAAAGGAAAATCAGCCTGTGTTTGATTGATCATATCAAAGCCTTTGATTGTGTAGATCATGAAACACTATGGATCGCTCTTAAAGAAATGGGTGTGCCATAGCATTTGATTGTTCTGATGCATAACCTGTACTTAGAACAAGAGGCTACTGTCAGGACAGAATACAAACAAAGACTAGAAATGGGTTGTAAAGGTGAGGATTCAAAAGCCTGTGCCACATTCATGATCATCTACCTATATGTCTAATAGAGAAGGAAGTTTAAGTAAATTGTTAAGTACCTTAACATGGTCATGAAAAGATCAGTAGAAGCAAACAATATGGAGATTTGTATAGCAGTCACAGATCTGCCTTTCAAAAGAAATACCCAATCAGATTAGCCTGGAGAAGAGAAGTCAGTGATGTGATATGATCTCAGTCTTTAAATATCTGAAGGGCTGTCAGGTGGAAAATGGAGTGAGCTTGCTTTCTACAGCTTCGGAGGGCAGGACATATGAAGTCAAGCTGCAAGAAAGGAGACCACAACTAAACATTAGGAGGAATTTCCTGATGTCAGAACCTGATCAACAGTAAACAGAAGGAGGTAGACTCCCATGTGCTGGAGGTTTTTAAACAGAACTTGGATGGAACCTGACACATAATGTTCTGTGAATTCCTGCATTGGCAGGGGGTGGATGAGATGATCTTTTCGGTACTTTCCAACTCTATGAGTCTGTATCAAGTCAACAAATAAAAAGAAGGGCAGAAAAATACAGAGCTCAAAACCCTGCTATCTTTGAAATTACCACAGTTTGGTCTATACAATGAAATTCCAGCAGTTGAGATGATAAAGAATGAACATCCCAATTTCTCAGAAAATATCAGGGGATCCCCGCAATAAGCCTCCAGACCAGATCCTGGCATTTGGTGCAAAAAGATGCAAGAGCAGATGTGAAAATACTGTGACAGTAGTAGAGCAAACCAGAGATAGCATAAACCCATAGTGATGGGACCCACAGGTAACTGGACCTATATGGATATCACTCAGTATTTGTAATAGCAAACAAACAAACCATTTTTCACCGTTTAGGAAGTACATTTATTGTTGTTACAATTCAAAGGCCTCCTTAAAACTTTTAAACAGGAAACCACATTTTAAAAAAGAGATTTTTCTGGATTCAGATTGCCCCTGGCTGCAAAGAGATTTGCCAACTTTGGGTTTAAAATTAATTGATTGCAGACGTGTAGGTACTGACACCAAAATGCCACTAAATATTCTGTTAGCCTCAGCCCTGTACGCCCAGCTTTGAGAAGCACAATATGCTACACACCTTCCGGAGGCGCACTGGGGCCATTCCATCTCGCTGATGCGTGAATCTAGCACTGGCAGGTGTGTGATACTCTCTGGTCCAACTAGCTGGAATCCTTCCCAAGCAAGCTGGATTCCTTATAAGCATTTTGTATGAGGGCAATCGCCTGGAAGCGACAGCTATAATTTAAGTTTATGCCTGAAAATTCATTGTCATTCTGTTTCATCCTCTGGTATAAAAATAGCACACAGTAGACCTATGTCTTTATATCTGATGCTGGGCTGGGTGGGGATATTGTAAAGGTTTAGGTGGGGTGGGATACAGTTACTTTTAATTGTTTGTTTGACATATTAGCCGTGGAAGAGAGATATCTTAATGAGGGTTTGTCAAAGAGAGCCAACGTGGTATAGTGGCTGAGTGCTGGATTACACCTCTGGAGATGTGGGTTCGATTCCCAGCTCAGCCATAAAACTCATTGTGTGGCCTTGGCCAAGGCAAAGGCAAACCTCCTCTGAACAAATCATGCAAAGAAAAACCCATGATAGGTTTGCCTTAGGGTCGCCATAAGTTGGAAACAATTTGGAAAGAAATCAACAAAGGAAGTCAGCTCCTGCCATTTCACTAGGAGATGGCTCTTGAGTCATCCATGCCCCATTTTAAAATTGAATATACAAGATATAGGAATAAAACATGTGCTTGGTTACATCAGCTTTTAATCATCTACAAAAGTGCTCACTACTATTAATGGATTACTAGAGCTTGAAAAAGTTACTGTTTTGAACTCAATGGGCATGCTTGCTGTGGCATTCTGGGAGTTTAAGTCCAAACTAACTTTTATATTCTGTAGTATCCATAAGCAGATCATAAGCACCTTCTTAAAAGAGCTGAAGGATTTTCAGCTCAGTGGCAGAATATTCATGTTGAACGCCAACAGTGCTAGGAGAGATGGGCCTATCTTTTCCCAACCAGATGAATTTATCCAGAAATTGATATTTTCAATAGAGGCCCTGCTGTATCCATATCTCTCAAAGAGGCTAGGTTGGTGAGTACATGTGATAACGCTTTCTCTTTTACAATACCATCTGTGGAACTCCTGGCCAAAGAAAAGAAGTCTGGCTCCATGTTAGGTTATGTTCCAGAAGGGTGTTAAAATGTCATTCCTCAGTCTGGCCTTTGGTTTTTAAAACTGGTTTAAAAACTGGCTTCAGAATTTCTTTTTAATCCCCACATATCCCAAAATGGTTTTATCTCTTTGTTACACTTTACTAAAGGAGCCTAAATAACAATTAGTAATAATTTAAAAATACTAAACATCTATTAAACCAAGGTTTCTCGTCCAGGGTTCCCTGGAACCCTAATGAATCTATGAGAGGTCACTAGGAGTTCCACAAGAGATCATAACTGATAATAATAATAATAGTGATAATGATAATCACTTTTTTAAAACTGCTCTATCATTTAGCAAAGGGAAACAAAGCCTGAGTCTATGCACGATGGCCTTTCTTTATCTTTTTTTTCCTTATCATCCCGGCTGCTTACTGCTCTCCTCCTTCCCTCTTTCTCTGTTGCCTCCACCACAGCTGACATTTAGTAGTCAGCAAGCTCTTTGGGGCAGAAACTGGACATGTTTGCTTACTCTGTCACTGGAGATCTGTCAAGAGCCGTGTACTTTGACGGTGCCATTATCGATAACACTGCGCGCTGTTGTGGGGAGAACAGCAGGCTTCTTTCGTTTTCTTGAGATTTGAGGGAATTCTCTGTCCACACAGGATATATACCGCTCATCTCTTCCCCTAAAGCCATCCTAAAAGAATAACCTGCAGCAGATTAGCAAAGGTATAAGAAGGACTCCAAAGTGGGACAAGCATGACACCGAGCCATTATTTCCCAAGCCTACTGGGAGATACAGCAGCCATTCAAAGTGTAGCTTCCCTGTGTTTCAGCTGTTCGTTGGCAACAATGGCTGAAAAGCTGGGCCAGTTCCAAGGCTAGACAAGGCCCATATGTTTAGACGCTGGTCCTGGCAAAAAGCCTGAGTAAACAGACTTCACACAGGAGAGACCCATTACGGGATGTACCTTCAGGCCACTACAATGCGCCACGGCTACTACCACAACCTCAGGCCTCTACTAGTAGTCACCACGGTTGTTCCCTCACCACATACAGAGCAAGGGGAATGAGGAGCGTGTGCAGTTCTGCATAATTTCTTGTCCTGATTCAACCGAGAGTAATTCTGACACAATGCAAAAACAAAAAGGAGGAAAGACCTCCAATGTTGTACAACTCCTATGTCCAAGAGCCCACTAACATATTACACAGTTGTATACATTTAATATATTAAGTGGATGGATAGATAGATAGCAGACAGATCTGTATGTGTGGCTAGGAGATTCTGGGATTTCTAGTCCAAAGAGCAACTTTTCCAAGCTCTCTATATAATATGTGCTATGTGGTGTTTTTTGGGGTTTTTTCCAGCTAGGTACTGTCAGAAAGCAGCCATTATCACTGTGGTGGCTTCTATGGTCTAAAACACACTAGAGAAATAATCCAGTACGAGTCTGTTTTAACTAGCCTGGATCAATGCTCAGGAATCTGACAGAGAAGGCTAAATACAGTATCTCACAAAACTACACTTCCCCAAATTCCCTTGCATTGAGCCAGTGCAGTTAAAGCAGTCTCAAACTGGATTATTTCTGCAGTGAGTTTACATAGAATCCTAGAATTGAAAGAGGCAACAGTCCAACTTCCTGTCATGCAGGAACTCACAATCAAAGCATCCCTGACAGATGGTCATCCAGCCTGTTTAAAGACCTCCAAAGAAGGAGACTTCACTCTCTGCAAGCGTGTGTTCCACTGTCAAACAGCTCTTACTCTCAGAAAATTCCTCCGTCCTAATGCTGAGGTGGAATCTCTTTTCCTGTAGCTTGCATCCATTGTTCCGTGTTCTAGTCTCTAGAGCAGCAGAAAACAAAGCATGGTTTCTAGGCCCTTCACCATTTTGGTGATCCTCCTTTGGACACCCTCCATTTTGTCAAGATCCTTCTTGAATTGTGGTGCCCAGAACTGGACATAGTATTCCAGGTGAGGCCTCACCAAGGCAGAATAGAGTGGCATTATTACTTCCCCTGATTTAGACACACTGGCCTGATATAGACAGGCACTATGAGGCGCCTGGGCAGCATTTGCACACACCCTAACCCTACCTTTTAGACAGCGTGCGTAAGCACGCCAAAGCAACTGCACAGCTTCTAGATGGAGCTGCATAGTTGCAGCGAACTAAAGGCGCCGAACTGCGCCTTTTTTCTTAGTCGCGCTGCAACTGCGGCGCAAAAAAAGAGCAGGGTTTGCCTGCTCCTTTTTTGCTGCGCAGCTTCACCACAGTGTCTAGCTGCTGCGGTGAAGCTGCACAGCAAAAAAAGATGGTGACAGACTGCCCTTTTGGGGTGGTCTGTATCGCCCCACTATTTCTATTGATACTGCCACATCACACTGTTGACTCATGTTCAACTTGTGGTCTACTTTCACACGTAGTCTCCTTAAGCCAGGTGTCCTCCATCCTGTATATATACGATTTCATTTTTTCTGCCTAAGTGTAGTATCTTAAATTTCTCCCTGCTGAAGTTCACTCTGTTAGTTTTGGCCCAGCTTTCTAATCTATTAAGGTCATTTTGAATTTTGGTCCTGTCCTCTGGGGACTACTCCTCCTAATTTGGTGTCATCTGCAAATATGATAAGCATGCCCTCTATTCCTCCATCCAAGTCACTGATATAGGCCTTGAATAGCACTGGGCCCAGGACAGAACCCTGTGGCAACCTGCTAGTCACTTCTCTCAGTGATGGAGACATTTTTGGGCACCCTTTGGGTTCAGCCGGATCTCTGTCACTGGGATGGTGAATCTATTAAAGGTTTATTCTGAATCCTGAAACAGATTCATCACCTTAGACATATCCTTCAGTGTTCAGATGAAAGCCTGGAACAGATTCATCACCCTAATGGAAGCTATAAGCTCCTATTACATGATCTGGCTATGGCTTCCCGGTTCAAGGATATATTCAGTATAAAACTAGTAAAACTGGCTTCTAGTCTGAATTCAAGGTATTTGTGATGACATTTAAAGCCCTAAATGGCTGAGGACTTCCATACTTGAAAGAGCACCTCTACTTATATAGATATCTGCCTGCAAACTGATACCCAGACCTCTTCTGAAATATTCCATCCAGTTCTGGGCACCACAAATTAAAAAATGATATTCAGAAGTTGGAGCGTGTCCAGAGAAGGGTGAACAAAATCGTGAAGGGTCTGGAAATCATGCCTTATGAGGAGAGACTTAGGGAGCTGAGTATGTTTGACCTGCAGAAGAGAAGGTTAAGAAGTGACATGATAGTCATGCTTAAATATTTGAAAGAATGTAATATTGACAATGGAGCAAGCTTGTTTTCTGCTGCTCCAGAGACTAGGACAAGAAGCAGTGGATTCAAAATACAAGAAACAAGATTCCACCAAAACAACAGGAAAAACGTCCTGATAGTCAGAGCTGTTTGACAACAGAATATGCTGCCTTGGAGGGGAGTGGAATCTCCTTCTTTGGAGGTTTTTAAACAGAAACTGGATGGTCATCTGTTGGGAGTGCTTTATTTATGTATTCCTGCATGGCAGCGGGTTGGACTGTTTGGCTCTTTGGGTCTCTTCCAACACTTTGATTCTACAATGTGCAGGAGAGATCCTTTCCCATGTCAGACCAGTGAGGGCCATAAGAAGTTGGAGGTCATGAGAGCAGGTCTTCTCAGCTGTGGCACCCTTGGAGGTTCAACTGGCGCCAATACTGGTTTCTTTCCAGTGCTAAGCCAAAACATGGCTTATTATGAATGCCTACAGTGATTACTTTTTTTTGGAAGTACATGTCTTTAAACTGTTTGTTTATTTATTTATTTATCACCATCAATGTACATGCCACTTCAGAGAATAAAACAATAAAATATGGAGAGAAAAGCATAATACAGATATAAAACCAGTAAATAGTTTGTAGTTTTTTTTTGTGGTTTTTAAAGTGGATTTAATTGTTGCTTTTCAAGTGGGCTTAACTGGTGCCATGTTTTATATGTTTTTATATCATTCAAATTATTTACACTTTTAATCTGGAGGTGTTTTTTGTTGTTTAAATTGTACACTGCCCTGAGATTCTGTGATAAAGGGAGGAGGGATAGAGGTGGTTTAATGAATAAACAACTAAAGTGTTTGACTCTGTGTAATGCGGGAAATGGCTGTAAGTCTTCATGAATTTCTCACCTATGGGAATTCAAGGATATATAATGTTTGAGGCATGAAATGACAAATGAGAGGGTCTCTGAAGACACTTATGAATGAACAGAAGTACTTACAAATGGATAGTTTGAAAACAGCTCATCCCAAACACTAAACACCGATATAAGTAATAAGATATTTTTAGCAGAGCCATTATGTAGGGGAGATAACAGTGTACATTTCCAGAGAGAAAAGGCTACACAGTTATCATTCATGTGACCCCAAACCAAGGGATTCCAAATTACAAGAAAGGAAATTAGAAATTAAAAGGAACTCCATGATGGGTAGGTCTATTCAACAATGAAAGGGAGTACTTCAGAAGATGGTGGACTCTCCTGTCTTGCAATTTTTAAAAATAGGTTGGATGGTCATTCCTTCACTGGCAGTGGGTTGGACTACATCATTTTTGGGTTCCTTCCCAACTCTGCAATTCCTGCAAACCACAGACAAACACACAAAAGCAAGACGGCTGCTAGTGCTGTCAATGTACCTTTGCTCCTGTGTGTTTTACATGGCCATCTTATTTTCATTTTGTGGCAGAAGCCAAAGAGCCTAGAATCCAGGACAAATTTGAAATTTGACTATAGTTACTTGCAAGAGGTCTAACAGTCAAGTTTTGAAGAGGCTAGACTCTGGCTTTAGAAATCTAGGTTCAAATCTCTGGTCAGATACAAATGTACTAGATGACCTTGAGAGAACTAGCTATCTTTCACTATAATTCATAAACTCTAGTTCAGTTGTATCTGTGTATTAGGGATGTAAAGAATATCCACAAATTACCTTTCCCTGGAAAAGAAAGGGTGTCTTGACACAATGAGACACACCATCTAGAAAATGGCCAACCAGTCTGAGAGTTTTCACAGTTTGGGACTTTTTGTGAAAGATTCATTTGCACAAAAAGAACCCGTTTTACTTTTAGGAAAAAAAGAAACTCCTCTAAATTAATATTATTGGGGGGGGGGAATGACCCAAAGTACCCCCCTCCATTGAAAAATGTGCAAAACCTCCTGCAATTTCAACCAGTTAGGAGACAATCCAAAATCCTTCTTTCATGCATGCAGGTTTGCAGCCCAGTTGCTGGGGCCTATGGGTGTGAGGGTGCTCTTGAACTCATGTCCTGCTTGTGGATTTCCCATAGACAACACATTGGTCACTGTGGAAACACAACATTGGATCAGATAAGCCCTGAGACAGACTCAGTAGGGCTGATCTGCATCATCATAACCCATATCAAAAGAGTTCCCACACAAGGATTGGCATACCCATAGGGAGTTGACACTAAAGCAACTAGTGCATGCAAAGTTGCATGAAAACTTGCCCAGAAATCTATCATCATCAACATCACTGTTTATTTGTTTATTTATTTATTTATCACCATCAATGTACATGCCACTTCAGAGAATAAAACAATAAAATATGAGGAGAAAAGCATAATACAGATATAAAACCAGTACAATACAAGTGTAAAAAAAAGTCCAAATACAAAGATAAAAAAACCCAACACAATACAATGCAAACACAGGCTAACAAATACATATAGTCAAAATACATAGGATTATTAAACTAAATAGTAATTCGAAAAGCTTTGGAAAAGAAGAATGTTTTAAATCAAGATTTTAAAACAAGGAGGGAAGGAATAGTGCACAAATGTTTTCAAAGTTGCCATGCGATCAGGCTGAGAAATCTCCCTGTCTAAATGGTATCCAAAGAAAGTGTGACACTACTTTTCCTTATTTCCCTTCATTTATGAACTAAACACATTGGCCAGATCTACACTGCAGAAGTAATGCAGTGTGACATGATTTTAATTGTCATGGTCTCAGTGCCATGGAATTCTGGGATTTGTAGTTTTGTGAGATATTTAGCCATCTCTATCAGAGAGCTCTGGTGCCACAACAAACTACAAATCCCAGGATTCTACAGAATGAAGCCATGACAGTTAAAGCGGTGTCAAACTGCATTAATTCTAGAGTGTGGCAGCAGTCATTTTTACCTCCCATTCACGTCTGGGCATCACTAGGGGCTGCAGGGGGCAGTGTTGACCACACCAGGTACTACCATTGCTCCCCAAACATCTGCCTTTGGCCAGAAATGGGTTGTGGCGTTCACTTGCATCCCTTTAAAACACTGAAGAGATAAGATGAGTAGGGTGTGGCTCAATGGAAGAAGAAAGGAGAGGCCCCGGGTTTTAATTGTTTTAATGTTCAAATTTTTTTAATTTATAAAATGTAATTTTTTTAAAAAGTAAAAAAAAACTTTTAAAATTTTCTTTAAAACAAAAACACATCTTACTAAATTTTTCACATTAACCACGTGAAACAAACCACATGTAAATACACGCTGGCTGTGCATATGATATTGTAATTTAAATTTGATATTGGATTTCTTTTTGCCAGTTGTTTATGTTACAACTTTTACCATTACATTAAGTGATGTGTGAGAATTGCAATTTATGAGTAACTTTAGCACAAACAAACATTACTAAGGTTTCTGTATGGTGTGGTATGGGAGGAGTGTTCCCATGAGTTACTGCACCCGGTTATGCCAACCTTAGTGACGCCACTGGTGTTAAGTTGATATTTAATATTGCACGGGCACATTTACCAATTCTGCGCCATTTCCTTCATCAAATAGATGGCAGCCATCAGGTTTGCAGATTTTATTTTCAACACAGCAATTGTCTGCTTACCTGCTGCTTGCGGTGAAGGGCAAGATGGCACCCTCCTCTTCTGCCATATATAGCACCTGGCAGGATTAGCAGTTGAGTTTTACTTCAACAATGGGCAAGGAACCGCATCCTCAGTGACACCAGGTGACAGTGGGCTAGCTTAGGGGATGCAGGGCAGGTCCCACGGCACACAGTGTGCTGTCTTCAAATACTCTGCTATCTGAAGCAGCTGCCTCGCTCTGCCTAATGTCATACACATTAATCTGTTCCACTCTATTGAGCAGAGCTCAGAAAGGTTATTTTTTG
Source organism: Urosaurus nigricauda (assembly GCA_034509955.1). NCBI lineage: Eukaryota > Metazoa > Chordata > Lepidosauria > Squamata > Phrynosomatidae > Urosaurus > Urosaurus nigricauda. Next base: position 370,295,002 of record JAOEGL010000001.1, read on the forward strand.
GACTACAACCCCCAGAACCCCCAGAACCATTTGGGCACATACATGTAGGGATCGGGATTTGGCGATCTGTGATACCCGAAACACTAAAATGTCTCAGCTCTGATGTCTCTCAGCACCTAAAATTGAGTAATGATTAGAATGCATCCTTTTGTCTGCTACTGGCATCCAAAAAGAGTGTAGTGTTGAGAACAAGGCCTCTCCAATGCTTATTCATTCATGAATGAGTAGGCCTAGTACCCAGAAGGAAAGAGGGAGAGGAGTTATTATCTCCAACTCTTCCTTGCTTATCCAAAAAGAAGACCCATTGCTGGAATTCTTGAGCTTTTACTAGAAACACATGGTATGTTACTTTCTGTATCTCCCGAGCCTTATCAGTAAATTGTTTACACTGAGGATTAGCTCTGTATCTAAGCATGAGAACCAAGTTCACTCACAACATTTTCTCCTCTTCAAGCATAAGAAAATGGAAAAAAATGTGTACCTGCTCTCCATGGTGGAGCCCACAACTTTCATTTACTGAGTGGAGTTGTATGTCCTCATTCAGGAGTGGTTATCAGGGCTGCAGAATTAGTGCAGTCTGACACTGCTTCACTAGCCATGGCCCCATCCTAAGAAATCCTGGGATTTATAGTTTGTTGTGGCACCAGCAATCTCTGGTAGAGGTGGCTAAATATCTCACAAAACTACCAATTCCAGCATTCCATAGCATTGAGCGAGGGCAGTCAAAGTGGCGTCAAACTGCGTTAATTCTGCAGTGCAGATGCAGCAACCTACATGGCTCTCCAGATGTTGATAACCTATCATGGGGTTTTCTTGGCAAGTTTCTTCAGAGGGGGTTTGCCATTGCCTTCCGCTCAGGCTGAGAAGGTGGGACTTGCCCTCAGTCACCCAGTGGGTTTCGAAGGCCGAGCTAGGATTCAAACCCTGGTCTCCAGCATCCTAGTCCAACACTCAAACCACTATGCTTGGTTATTTTATTGATAACCCGACTTCTTCTCAATAATGGGACTCAAGGCAGCTTACAAATTATTAGAACAGATTAAAAACCATGCAAAAACATCACTAAAAATGCATAACAATTATTTTAAGGAAACTTCGTGCACTTAAATAGGAACCCTGGTGGTGCAGTGGTTAAATGTATGTATTGCAGCCACTCACTCAAAACCATAAAGTTGTAAGTTCAAGACCAGCAAAAGGACTCAAGCTCAACTCAGGCTTGCATCCTTCCAAGGTCACTAAAATGAGTACCCAGACTGTTGGGGGCAAGTAGCTTACAGTTGTAAACTGCTTAGACACTTCTTAGGTGGTATGAAGCGGTATATAAATGAAGCTGTCTATGGGGGGGCTTGGAAATGTCTCATCCAGAGGGTTGCCCATTAAGTCTCGGACAACTCTAAGGGGGGATCCATGCTCATTTTTTTGTCCCAAGGAGATGCAGATTGCCACGCTGATGCATATTGGGTTTGTTGTTCCTATTCTGTTCTGTGTTTGTGAATTTCTTCGAGTCATTGTAATCTCTTTGTTATTCACACATATCTTCAGGATAAAATGGAGCCACTTTCATTCCCTAGAATGGTACAGAGCAATCCAAATCGATTCAGAAGTTTGTTTATACTGCTGATGATGAGGATCAATACAGATCTTTCAGGAATCCCTCCCCACAAAAGTACATTGTGCGTATTTGGGATGTGAGTGGGCAGCAAGGACTCAACCTGGATTCATCCCAGATTATCTTCATAGTGTGAATAGAGCCTACTGCAGTTAACAACAAGGCTATTTTAACCTGGTTCTAGTATTGAACGTGCCAGACTTCGTCCGGAGCACTCGCACCAGAACTGGGGTTTGGGCCATATGTCATCCAAACAAGACAATGCTAAAAGAGAGGAAGAACGGGTGTTTTGGGCCATGCAGACAAGGCCCAAAGCAACCTTTTTTTTCTGATCCAGAAGGATTTTCCCATATTCTTATGCTGGGGAAGTTGCACTAGTTGAATGTCTGCCTGATAAAGACAAGGATTTCAAGTCAGGGAGAAAGAGAAAAAACAGCCACCTAAAATACACATGGAGAAGGAAGGGAAAAGGCTGTAGTAGAACCAGTTTTGTGTGTTTATTTTAAGACGATTTCAACCTCCTATCCCATCATGGTAGACTGCTCATATGCATGAAAAAATCTCTTAAGACACACACAAATGCATACACATTATTATTGTTATTAACCTTTATTTATATAGCGCTGTAAATTTACACAGTGCTGTACATACAATCTTATAATTAGACAGTTCTATTTATTTTCTGAACTGCAGCTCCCAGAATCCATTAGCCATCTATAGGTTTCTGGGTGTTGTAGTCCAAAACAGAACTTTTCATTGCTCTGGTTCTCTTCCTTGAGGCCCTTTTCCCCCACTCCACTATCTCATACAAGGTGATATTTGTATGTGTAACGCAAGGTGATATTACTGTAAAATTGCCCCATGAGGGAGAAAATAAAATGAAACTAAGAGGGGGAGAAAATGAGTTTTGTTTTTGATGTGTGATTTTTTTTGAAAATTTTCTCACAAGGGCAATTTCAAAGGAATGTTTCCACATGAGAACACAAGGTGTTACAAGTCACTCATGTTCTGGCTTTATCACCTCAGATATAAATACTGCAAATACATAAATTCACTTCCCATTTTATTTTGGAAGCTGGAACAAATGCAGCTGGAGTGATGGGGGCAAATCTAGTCGCTGATATTGATAATTTATTAAGGAAGAGTAGTATACAAGATAACTTTATGTGATTGTTTTTGCAAAATTTATTCCGCTTTTTCTAATCAGGGGACGAGACAGAAGGCACGTGGGGGACTTTTTCACAAATACATTAAGGGCTAGAAACTTAATATTTCATTCTTCTTTGAAGATCCTGTGCTTTTTCCACACTCCTGCACAATCACGACACCCTGACCTAGAGCCCTTCATGCAATGATAAAAAACAACGCAATACAGTGTGGTTTATTTGCTAATGAAATCCAGCAATTGTCAGCCTGGGAAATTGCTCAGGTACAAAGCCCTGAGGGGTTGGTGTCAGCTGGACAAATATTTCACCTCCACTAACACATGCGAAACCTTTCTGCCTTTTCTACCCACTCACACCCTCTCCGCCCCCTTATCTTTCCATCAACGCAGCACAGAGGCGGCTGTATTTCAACCTCAGGGCTGCACCTTCTCTGTGCAAACAGCTTCCTCGGCCAGGCAGTGGGTGTCGACTGGCACTTTTGTTGACCCAGGGATCAAGCCACTGCACGCTGTCCAGGCCGCACAAAACTGGCTTTTCCTTTTCAGAGCGAAGACCTTCACAACATTTCACTTTAGCGCAGCACGCACATGCTCTCAGAAGCAACTCTGAAGCAGAGAAAGGTGAGGCAAAGAAAAAACAGGGCTGGAAAACTCTAGGGCAATCATTATTTTTCTCTCTCTGAGTGACTGCAGGGGACACTAGTCCTAGAAACACCTACAGAACATCCTCCGCGGGTGAACGCCAAAGCACATGTGGCCACACAATACGGTCACGATGACAAAAGGTTTAATGAGAAAGATGACACAAGCTATAGGAGGCTGAAGTAGGTTTTTTTGGCAAGAATCTTCGCCCTCCTCTCCTCTGCCACAACTGAGGGTGTATCTAACTGCTATGGCTCCATCCTAAAGAATCCTGGGATTTCTAGTTTGGTAAGGAACGAGCACTCTTTGGCAGAAAAGGCTAAAGGTCCTGTAAAACTACACATCCCAGGATTCCATAGGATGGAGTAACAGCATGAGTTAAGTGAATGCTAACTACTTTTGCCTTTTAACACAGTTTGCAGCTATTAAAGAAAGCTGAGGACAAGGGGGGAAGTGAGAGAGAAAAACTAGGACATTTTAAAAGCAGCTGAAAAAGTGGGACAACAGTAAACTGGGATAGTTGGAGGATATGCTACAGTCAATTTGTAGCTAACATCCTGTGGGTCAGTCCCAACTAAAAGAGATCCATTCAAACTAACAACTCATAGATAAATTTAATGGATACAATGGTTCTACTCTGGTTAGGACTAAAACAAGATTTAGGCTTGTGATGCCAGATACCCTTTCCAATCCTTTCTCCGCTGAATGCTTCAGACAAGTAGAAGGACCCGCACTGCTACTTCTCCCTCATCTCCTTGAACTACAGTTTTGTTTGGATTAAAACTCCCACAATCCCGCAGCCAGCAGGGGTTAACCTGTGGATTTAGGGAACTGTGGTCCAAAAAAAAAAAAAATAATAATGTATCCAATTTCTGGTATTCTTCTCTGGTTTCAGTTTTCTTCTTCTTAAATGTAACAAGCTACAAAAGGGTACAGCAGTTTGCTTTTGCCTGAGCCTCCTGATAAAAGTAAGAATCTGTTCCTCCTCTCCTCTCCCCCACTGCTCAAATGACTGCAAAATATTTTTGCATTTGAACTCAGTTTGCAGCAATTGAAGAAAGCTGGGGGACAATGGGGAAGGAAGAGAGAAAAAGTGGAACAACAGAGGATTGATCAGGACTGTCCCAGCCAAGTCCCAGTTGGATGGTATGGAATAGTCATATTCATCTGGACACGCCAGAGCAATCTTTTATACATTAATAATTTCTGTGGACTTATTCAAGCTTTCTATTTGCAAGAGTTCAAAATAAACCGAAAGGTTGGGAGGGAGGGATACTATAAACTGATGCGTCTTGTCAGATGTAAGCCCCACCGATTTTAATGGGAATTATTCCCAGTTAAGTGTGATAGGATGACAACCAATGTCCCTTCAAGTGGCCACATACAGCCTAACGTTTTACCGTATATACTCGACTATAAGTCGACCTCATGTATAAGTCGAGGGCAAGTTTTAGGGCCAAAATTATGGATTTTGCTATGACCCATGGATAAGTCGAGGGTAAAATTTAGGGGCATATAGGAAAGGATCTAAAGGATGAAGCAAAGCAAAACAATGTCAAATAATTTCCAAAAGTCCATCAGACATACCTCTTTGTGCTTATTCTTAAGATTGGATGAATGAGAGAGTAACAAGGGTCAGTGCTTCCAGGGCAGATTATACTCTTGCTTTTCACAAGGGGATGGTTCCTTCTTTTAAATAGGAGTTAAGATACAGTACTTACATTGACCCGTGGATAAGTCAACTCAGGTTTTTTGGGTCAATTTTTTGACCTAAATTTCTAGACTTATACATGAGTATATACAGTAATTCTTCCCTTCACTTAAAAATCATAATAGTAGGTAGCCTGGGACCAGAAGTGTTTTAGATTTCAGATTTTTTCAGATTCTGGGGATATCTTGGACATGGTATCAAGTCTAAACATGAAATTCACTTATTTTTCCTACATACGTTATATACATAGCCTGAAGATAATTTTGTATACAATATGTTTTAATAAATTTGTTCATGAAAACAAGGTTTGTATACATTGAACCATCAGAAAGCAAAGGTGCCACCCATGTAGTCATGGGTCCACCCAAGTGGACAATTTTGCATTTTTGGAGTATTTCAAAATTCCAGATAAGGGAGACTCAACCTACTGGTATATGAAAAAAACCAAACAAACCAAAATCATTTAAATTTCTTTTAAAAATCACAGATCAGAGACTTCTTCAAACTTCTTTCTTTTCACATCATTTTGTGGCATTGATGGTTCCTTAAAAAGGCTTCTACCTAAACTGTTAAGATACAGAAATTTTGGAGCGTGTGTGTTGTAGTGGTTTGAGTACTGGAGTGAGGCTTCAGGAGACCAGGGTTCAAATCCCCACTCAGCCATATTCACTGGGTGATATTGGGCAAATCATACTCACTCATCCTAAAGACGAAGGCAATGGCAAACCTTGGAAAAAAGCTTGCCAAGAAAATCCTCTGACAAGGTCACTGTAAGTTGAAGTCAGCTTGAAGGCACATAACAACAAGACAAAAAATGCTGAGGAAAACAAGCACTTACTCTGACTTTTTATTCCTGCAACTTCGATCGATATTCAAACTCCTGTCAACACTTCACATAACATCCCCAAATACCTAAGATTTATAAAGGAATCCTTAGAAAAATTATTGCATTATTGCCTTTGTTAAAAAGCAAGGAACATCCCCTACCCACCGTTATTACATTGCAGCCTAGACATTCAATTAATGTAATTGAACTGCTACCTGACGGTATTATCTCATTTAGCTCCGGATCTGAGACACTGAAAAGCATCTGCCTTTCTTCTCGCTCAGCGACTGGTGCACCACGTGATAAAATGCAGCCATAAACACATTGGCTCAACTGAGCTGTTTAAAAATAAATTAGCGAAACTATAAAAATAAACAGTCACATACATATGTAGTCAATTATGAACTAACTCTAATTTTTGTGCTGAAATACTGTCTTTGACCTTAGTCATAAACAAGCACTATTAAAAAAACATAATATTGCAACAGACAGAAGGCCAGGGTTTAAATGCTCAGCCGAGCACCGCTGAATGAAAACTAAGGGATGAAAAAGAAGCGCAGGGCAGATGGAGGGATGGAGGAAACAGAGGTGGGAAAACACAGAATCTCTCTCTATTGGGTTGCAAGAACCAACCCCCAGTTTGAGTTTTTATTTTGCTTAAAGTGATTCAGGTCAGAAAGAGAGAAGTGGCAAGGAAAGGGGAAAGATATATTTTCCAGTCAAGTGTTTTGCATGAAAGGGGTAAACCTTTGCTCTTTGGAGACCATTCGATTCCTGATAGATCCAGCCAGCCTTATTTGCCGGACCACGCGGCAAATTTAAAGGGGCCGCGCATTTTTTTCTTTCTTAACCCGGGGTTTTATTCATAAGCCGGGGCCGTTTTTGTGGCCCCGGCTCTTTCGTACCCCGGGGTTTTCGTACCCCGGGGGATTCATAACCCGGGGGACCACTGTATAGTTGAGTCCTCTGTGGCCACGCTGCTTTGGGAATTCTGAGAGTTGAAGTCCAAAAAAGGTCAAGTCTCAAAAGTTGGCTGACAGCACCACTATTGACTATAACTGCATCTATACTGTAGGATTAATGCAGTTTGACATCTCTTTAACTACCATGGCTTAATGCTATGGAATGTAGGATTTGTAATTCTCTGTCCAACAAAGTACAACAGACTAAAAATCCCAGGATTCCATAGCACTGAGCCATGGAAGTCAAAGGAGTGTTAATCTGTATTAATTCTGCAGCATGGAAGCAGCAGCATACATCACCTTTCTTCAAAACAGAAGCTTCCATCTGTCAGGGCCATCTGTCGGGGATGCTTTGATTGGGAGTTCCTGCATGGCAGGGGGTTGGACTGGATGGCCCTTGTGGTCTCTTCCAACTCTATGATTCTATGATTCCACATCTTTGCAGTTCCAACTCCCATCATCCTTGACCATGCTAGCTGGGTTTATGGGAATCGTAGTCCTCTGGAGGGATTCACAGCAGAGAAGGCCAGTCAAAAATATCTGGCAGCAGCTCTCCCTGGTTTCAGAGAAGAGTTGTTTTTTTCCTGAGAAGAGGGGGTTTTTTTGTTCATGTCAGGTGCTGACAGAAAATATTCTAGGATAAAAAAACAGTGTATGGACTTTCAAAATAAAACTGGAAAGAACAGGAACAAAATCTGGAGCTTTCTGGTCTTTTTAATAAATTGGATGTAAATGTAATACTTTTTTTAAAAAAAAGATTTTAAGACACAAAGCTCACCCAAAGCAAGAGGGCCGAAGCACAAAATCAGTTGCAAAAAATGCCAAGACATCTGTCTGTTATTTTGGTTGTGGACATTGAACACGTCACTGTGGCCTCATTTGCCATTTTGTGTACACTGAACCATCAGAAAGCAAAGGTCCACCCATATGGACAATTTTGGATTTTTGGAGTATTTCAGAATTCCAGATAAGGGGGACGCAACCTATAGTAAAGAAACCAAAATCATTTAAAGTTATTTTAAAATCACTGATGAGACTTCTTCATGGACCCCCACCCCGTGACTGATGAATTCATTATGGACTTGTAGACAAAATGGTACATATGGCCACACTGATGTGTTCAGTTCTCCAAGCATTTCAGTGTTGAAGGCTTTGGCTAACCATATTCCTAAAGTATTGTACATTGTGGTGGTGGTGAACCAGGGAAAAATTGTTGCTGCTCGACGATTTTCTGAACACACATGCACATACAAAGAAAGACAACATTATATCAATACGAAATGGAGAGAAGAAATGTAAGTTCAACACAAAGAGTCTTCAAACGTGTTTGGGGTGAAGAGGGGAGTCCAGTCCGCCTGAGAAAGTAGAAGAAAGGATTCATTACACCAAACCCCGCCTGAGGCAAAGTCCTCTCCAGTGCTAAGACACGTAGGCCCAGCAATACAGTCAATAACTACACAGAATCTGACATTTACACAAACAAGAAGGGCTGCCAGTTGCTGTGAGACAAACAGCCACCCCCCCCCCATACACACACTCTTAAAAGGATTGTAGCAGTTACTGTTATGTAACATCCAACTAAGTTGGGAGGAGGAGAAGACCTTCTCAAACTCAACCAACAGAACCCACAAAACTTTGTTGGATTAAAAAAAGGAGCAGGGAGAGGAGAGTGGGAGCCACATGTCGGACTACCACAATGGTTCCCAACCTTTTCTATGCCCCACACCACTAGGAAATGTTTGTTTAATGCTTGTATCCCCTACAAATGTAATGTCACATTTGAAGATAAAGAAGTCTAATTTCTAATACCTGAGCCACAAATTGACAGTACTGCATGTTCAATAAATACTGCAGGTGAACAAACGGAACTTAAAAAAAAAAATACAGTAGGACCTTGATATCCATGGATTTGCCATCCACAGATTTAAGCATCCATGGATGGCAAGCCCTTAGAGCGTGCATGTAACCATGCCACCATTAGGGACAATGGGACTTCACCTGAACATGCACGCACTGCCACTGGAGCAACAGGACTTGAAGTCCCATTCATTTTAATATCCACCGGGGGGGGTGTCAGAATGGATCCCCCGCAGATACCGAGGTCCCACTGTAAACTTTTAGCTCAGTGCATAAAATGCAAGTCTTAATTGAGCTATTAGATTCTAATTTATTCAGAAATAAAATGAGTGATGACTTGTGACTCGTCACTCAAAGACAAAAGCCACTCTTTCGATCACCCCCTGAAACTCAAGGTGTCCCCTGGGAGTGTGAGCATACCAGTTTGGGAACCTCTGGACTAGGACTTAGGGAAAACATAGTTTGGATCCCTATTCAGCCATGGAAACACACTGGGGGATTTTGGGTAAGTCACACTTTTCCAGCTTCAGAGGAAGGCTATGACAAACTGAACAAATCTTGTCAGGAAAACCCCAAAACCAACTTGAAAGCAACTTGAAGGTTTCTCTTTTGTTAATCACAAGAAACCAGAGCTTAGAAGTTATTTTTGGACCAGAACTCACAGAATCTCCAAGGCAGCATAGCCAGTGGCCAGGCTGGATTAGACTGGAAACCAATCTAACTGGTTAAGACCAGAGCCAAACTGGAACAGACTGGAGGCCTATCTAATCCAGCATCCTGTTTGCACAAGGATGGACCACCATCCTATGAAAAGCCAGCCAGCAAAACATGAATCCACCTGCACTCTCTCTTCAATGCTCCCCAGCCACTGAATATACAGAGGTGTCTCATGTCATGATACTGGAGGGTGATATAAAGCCATCCTGATTTATAGCCACAGAAGGCCCAGTCCTCCATAAATTTATCCAATCCCCTTGAGGAAGTAACTCATGCATAAAGCATAACATAGTTTTAGTAAGTTGAAAAATGCTACTAATCTATTGAAACAAAGGGGAAGGACATGAGAGGCACTCTCCCAGTTGCGTTCCCCAGCATTTGGTACTCAAAGGCATGTTGCTTCTGACACTAGAAAGAATATAGCAGTCATATGTAAGAACTATACAGGCTGAGTCTCCTTTGTCCAAAATGCTTAGGACCAAAGGTGTTTTGCGATTTTTTGGATTTTGGAATGCCTGTATTTGCATATATATACCTAATGAGACTGATGGTGAATCAAGCATCTCCTTATCTGTTGCAATGCTTCCACTGACTCTTCCTCTCTCCTCCCACTCAGCTCCAGATTGTTCCCTTTCCTAACTTCCAAAATACAAAAATATTCCAGACGACATCATGTATTCAATGGATGATCATTGCAATAGTAGCAGAGCAATAACTTTCCTTACGCCCAAAGAGAGAGCCAGCATGGCGTAGTGGTTTGAATGTTGGCCTACGACAGTGGAGACCAGGATTCAATTCCCAGCTCGGCCATGAAACCCAACTAGATGACTTTGGGCAAGCTGTATGCTCTCATCCTCAGGGGAAGACAATGGCAAGCCTCCTCTGAACATAGTTTTTGTGGGCTTTTCATGCTTATGTGGTTGTGTTCTGGAAGAGTTTATTCCTGACATTTTGCCAGTTGCCAAGAAAGCCCCATTATATGTTTCATCTTAGGGCTGCCATAAGTCCAAAGAGATTTGAAGGCACACAACTACTATTACAACAACAACAACAACAACAACAACAACCATAATGGGATATCTTGGAGATGGACCCAAGTCTAAACACAACATTCATTTACATTTCCTATACACCTTAACTACATAGCCTGAAGACAATTTTATACAATTACAATTGTGGTGGGGTTCAGAAGCCACGAAAGTAGAGTTCAGATGATCCTCTTACCATAACTTTCCCTTGATTCTGGGCAAGGTTCAGGCATCTTACAGTCCCCATCCAGGCCAACAATTTCTCCCCATCTGACATATTCCTAGGTATATCAAAAATGGGTGATTTCTCTGGACTTGAAAGCCAACAAATATCAGTTTGTATTCTCAGGTGCCATATTCCATTGATAGGCAAGCATGGGTAGGATCCAAAACAAAAACATATTTCACCTAAACTCCAAAGTAGGCAATTAAATCTTTCATTCTTGCTGTACCAGGAGGATAACTTGGGAATATACTCTTACTCATACATCTGGAGAGTAACTTGTAAACAGAACTAAACTACACAAGGAAACTTCATAACGTAGCCTCCAGGGACTGTATATGCTGGGAAGGATCTACAATTCAATGGTAATGCACACCCAGAAGATCCCAGGTTCAATCTCCATTATTTGCAAGTAGGGCAAACTTCTCCATTAAAGATTGCCTCTCCACTGCCAGAAAAAATAGGGGTAGGTGGACCACTGGTTTGATCCACTGTATGGGTTTTCTTTATGCCTATGCCTATTGACCACTAGTAGTAGTGCAAGTGTGGGGACATGTTATGCTAATATATTTCAATTCTTTCAAGCTATCTGTGTCTGTAGAAAAGTTGCAGCTTCCCAGAATCTCACATAATTGGGTGGGGCAAAACTCCAAAATCAATAAAGAGAATTGTTGATTTGATCTTTAGCCTGTGGCTAAAAGCCTGCTGCAGACTCCACTGAAACCAATTACAGTTTGGGACTTGCTCTCGGAGACAATGCCAGCTATTTAGATGATGATGCCAACGTGAGGTTTCAAACAGAGATACAAACAGCAAGAAGTGGCCTGGTACTCTTGATTTCAAAAAATGGAAAACCTTTCCAAAATACTGCCATGTTCAAGTATTTGGGGCAGAGTAAGGCAGCTGCCTCAGGTGGCACAGGTTGGAAAGTGGCAGCAAAGTGTAGGAACAAAGAGCTCCAAGAAGCATGTCCTAAATCAGTACCTTCTCAGGATCTCTCAGTAAATTTAGGCCCACTGGGTCCAACTGTGGATGTATCCACACTGTTAAAAAAAAGTCTCAGATTTTTTTCATGCTCTTTCCAATTTCATACTGGCTTAAAATAAATCAACTTGGGAGCTGGTATATACATTCTCTGACAGAAAATACAGTCGTCCCCCAGGTTACAAAGGTAATCTGTTCCGGGATTACCTTCATAACCCGGAAGCTTTCGTTTCCCGGGGGACCACTATTGTCAACGGACCGCGCAGCCGATTTAAAGGGGCCGTGCGTTTTTTTTTTCTTTCGGATCCCGGGGGATCTTTCGGATCCCGGGGGTTATTGTAGCGGTCCCGCCGGTTTCGTACCCCGGGGTTTTCGTACCCCGGGGGATTCGTAAGCCGGGGGACCACTGTACTGTGGGATAAACAAAACATGTATGAATCGCCAGAATAAAAATGGAAATAAACAGGAATAAAATCTGTATCTTTCTGGTCTTTTTAAGTAGTCAGAATGTGTCTTGTTTCTTTCTTTCCATCTTATCATGGCCTGAGTTTGGTCCAGGAATCAACACTGAGGAGCACTGTCCTAAAAGAACGTGGTAGCATTTGCACTGAAGAAATAATCCATGTTGACACCACTTTGACATGGCTCAATGCTAAGAAATTTTGGGATATGTAGTTTGTTGTGGCACCATAACTCTCTGACAGAAGTGGCTAAATGCCTCACTAAACTACAGTGCCTAAGATTCCACAGTAGTGAGCCATGGCAGAATTATTTCTGCAGTGTGGATGCAGTCCCTGTTGCCTTCAAGGGTGGTGTAAGATCGTATCATGAGAGTGGAAGGGAGATTCAACTGGCGGTCCTACAAAAATATCTGCAATCACAAGATGATCAGATAGTCAAGTAATAATAATAATAATAATAATAATAATAACAACAAATTGTATTTGTATTTCTCACCTCTCCCACTGGATCCAGGTGGGATTCCAACAATTCATAAAAACATACATACAGTCAATATAAAATCTTAAAATCATTATCTTAAAAACCATTTAACAACACGTATTAATATACTACAATTCAATCCTTCTGCAGTGTCAGTTGCTGTCAGTTATTCCATTATTGATCAATTTCTGGTAAATCCTTGATAATCTCTTACAGTAAATGAGTGGATAGGCCCGCCGGAAGAGATACGTCTTTAGTGCCTTCTTAAAGGCATCTAGGATGGTAATAAGATGGCTCTCTCCCGGCAAGTTGTTCCAGAGTTTTGGGGCTACAGCTGAAAATGCCCTATGGGAAGGTGACATTAATCTGGTGCCATTGCATTCTAGCAAGTTCTTCCCTGAGGTTCTGAGAGTTCGGGGCGGATTATGTAGGGAGAGGCGTTCCTTCAAGTAACTCGGACCCAAGCCATATAGGGCTTTAAAGGTAGCAACCAACACTTTGTATTGCGCTCAGAAAGTAATTGGTAGCCAGTGTAAGGATTTTAGAACAGGGGTTATGTGGTCCATTCTTGATGCCCCTGTAAGTAATCTAGCTGCTGTATTTTGGATCAGGTGAAGCTTCTGGACATGGTACAAAGGTAGCCCCATGTAGAGAGCATTAAAGAAATCTGAGCGAGAGGTTACCAGTGCATGTATCAATGTTTCAAGGTCCTCTTTGCCTAGGTAGGGACGTAGCTGGCGTATCAGCCAAAGTTGATACCATGCACTCCTGGCAGTAGCCTCCACCAGTGAAGTCAGCTGGAGGGACGAGTCCAGGAGTACGCCCAGACTGCAAACATTGTCCTTTGGGGGAAGTGTGACCCCATTCAGGACCGGTTGACAAATCTCCATCCCTGGGCTAGGGGAATCTATCACAAGTACCTCCGTTTTCTCTGGATTCAACCTTAGTTTGTTTTCCCTCATCCAGCCCATTACCGACTCCAGGCAGGCATTTAGAGGGGAGATACCATCCCTGGTCACTGCATCAGTCGGAGACATAGAGAAGTGTATCTGTGTGTCATCAGCATATTGATAACACTGGTCTCCGGATGATCTCTCCCAGCGGCTTCATGTAAATGTTGAATAGCATGGGGGACAGAAGGCACCCTGAGGGATGCCAAAGGTCAGCTCTCTTTTACGAGAGCAACTGTCCCCCAGCTTCACCATCTGGAATCTGCCTGAGAGGTAGGAACGGAACCACTGAAGAACAGTGCCCCCAATTCCCATCCTCCTCAGGCATTCCAGAAGGATACCATGGTCAATGGTATCGAATGCTGCTGAGATGTCCAAGAGTACCAATAAGGTCACACTTCCCCTATCGATGCCCAGACGGAGATCATCGACCAAGGCGACCATGGCCGTCTCGACTTCATATCCCCTCCTGAAGCCGGTTTGAAATGGGTCCAGATAATCGGCTTCCTCCAAGACAGCTTGGAGTTGGAAGATAACCGCCCCTCTCGATCACCTTGCCCAAAAACGGTAGTAGAGAGACCGGCCTATAGTTATTTCTTACCAAGGGGTCCAAGGAGGGCTTTTTTAAAGAGTGGTTTAACCACAGCTTGCTTCAATGCAGTTGGAAATTTGCCCTCCCTGTGGGACGCGTTGATGACAAGTTGGAGCAATATCATCACTGCGTCCCCTCCTTGGGCGATCAACCAAGATGGACAGGGATCAAGGGACTTATAATCCCAGACTCATCTATTACAGCTGTATCACCATTTGTATACGATTTTTTAATGAACAGTATGGTGCCAAGTTTACCTACAAGACAGCTCATGTCTCCTAGACTTCTTAACACTTAATTTTATCACTGCTAGATTCAACACATATCTCTTTCTCTTGCTGTGGTAAAGTTTTGTGCTCTCCTTCTTTTGGAAACAGTGTGCTGTATTTGTGCTTTTACTGATAATATGATCTGGATTTATGATTATGTTTTTCCCCATTTTTCGGGGGGGGGGGGGAAGCAAGGAAGGGAAAAAATTCTCAATTTTTCTGTTTTTTTCCCCCAGGCCTACACATCACAAATCCATTCACTTTTCTAGCAATGAGGACTAGAAGCAGAGGCAGCTCCCTATGTCACAGATAAAGTAGGTTGCTCCAGGCACGTCTGCTGCAGTGAGTGCAACTAATACATTATAAGAAATAAGCCATTTTAAGAAAAGGCACAGTTCACAGCAAGGTTCAGTGAAATGAGCAACACATGCCCAATATGTTCAGTTCAACAGACTCCAAGCACAAGAATTTCCCAAATGTTGTTCTTTTCTGGTGGTTCTATCTTGTACTTCTGGATCAGCACCCCTTCCCTCATGGACATTTATTTTTGTATAGCTTCCCTCCCCCCATACATACACACACACACTCCAAAACAGTATGCAACTTGTAAGAATATGGTTTGTGTTAAGTGACGATAAGAAGTATGTGGGGGGTGGAACGGGGGAAGAACCACACAAGGCCATTTTCCACGCCACCCATCTGCTCTGCCTCCGATAAAACACCTAAAAGCTACCATTCACGCAGGCTTAAAGTGCTAATGGCTTGCTTGTTAACATGCTTCATAATGCTAATATTTTGCCTCTGATTCCAACAGTTCTCCTTCTACTTAACAGGAGCTTTAATGTACCATTTGAAACTGAAAGGATTAAAAGAATGCCAGTCTCTATCTCTTTCTCTCTCTTTTTTTTAATGGTACCATTAATGCCAAACATCTCTTTACCTGTTGCACTGCTGCCATCGACTCTTCCTCTCTCCTCCAACTCAGCTCCTTTCCTAATTTCTAAAATACAAATATATTCTAGACTACATCATATATTACATAGAGGATCACTGCAACAACAGCAAACTTTTCCTTATGCCCAAGGAGAGAGCCAGCCTGGTGTAGTGGTTTGAGTGTTGGACTACAACTCTGGAGACCAGGTTTCAATTCTCAGCTCGGCCATGAAACCCAATGAGTGACCTTGGGCAAGTTACACTCTCTCAGCCTCAGGGGAAGGCAATGGCAAACCTCTTCTGAACAAATCATGCCAAGAAAACCTATAAACGGTTTGCCTTAGGGTTTTCATATGTTGGAAATGACTTAAAGGCACACAATACAAAGAGAGTGAGCTTGGCAGCCAAACATTATGGATTCAATCCTATTGGAGGATCTCCTGTTTAATAAAAACAAAAATATAAAGAGTGATTATGTATTTAATGCACTGGGTAAATGTGACCCTTGGCTTTAGTACTGTGTGTTTGGGCACTCAAAGAGTCCTACAGATATAACTACATCCTACTACTACAAGTGCTGAAACTATACCTGGGACTAAAACTCCCAAAATTATAGATGGGACTACAACTCCCAAATCTCAGAATTTTACCCATCCACCCAGCATGGAATTTTACCCATCCGCCCAGCATGGACAGTGGTCTTGGTATCTCAGGTATTCTGGGAGTCATAGTCCAAAAAGTTTTTGTAGTTGTTTTTTTTTAATTCTTGCAGCACCCTTCTTACTATAGGAAAGTAAACCAGTACTTTGTGTGACAGAGTAAAGGTAAGTGGTAAGTGTCTGTTAAAGTTAGCAAAATGAGTTAGAGGTGTTAATAGAGTTAGTCAACATCAGAATATAGATGAGTTAAACTCAGGCAGTTAGTTAAGAGTGAGAGACGGGAAGAATATTAGTGAGAGATGGTAATTACTATGTTAGGGTCAGTAAGGATTTAGATGTGTTAAATAAGCAATATTAAACTTTTATGTTTAACACATTCATTTTTGTATTACTGTATGTACCTGTCAGAATGCTATGTAAAGGCTATAGGGATGCTTGAGTTTAGAAACGCTGTGTCTCTGGTGGTAGTAGATATTCAAGGGTTGGGTGGCCAGTGATGGGAGTAGATGAGTAAAGTCTCAACCAGGAAACATGACGGCATCAAATGAGGTCCCCACATTTGATATCCTTGCCGTGGGGCAGGAGGAAGTCCTCACATTTGGTGCCACAGTGATGGGATAGGCAGAAACTCCCACAGTCCCTGTCCTGTCAGAGATGGAAAGAACATTCAACAATTCCCCCCCCCCCCCGATGAAAAAAATATGTTTCTCAAGTGCCAAGAAACCATGAGGAGGGAATCCTGATTTGCAGTATGGGATTTGTTCTGCACAAAATTCAGGCATAGTTGGTCCCTACTATCAGTCTTTAAGAGTTAACAGCAGCTCTGGGAAGGCTCAGCATCACAACCTATGAAGCTATAGAGACCACCATGGCAAACCACTGGCTTCATCTTTTTTTTAAAAAAATGGAACCTTTTTTTAAAAAAAATTATTCAGTGGTTTAAAACCAATAGTGAAAGGTGGAATCCAGAAGGGTAGTAATGGGGGCGGCTTTCAGCTAATAGTAATAATAATAATAATAATAATAATAATAGGATTTATTTCTATTCTGCCTTTTCCAGTGGGGAATCAAAGCAGATTACAGCAGTCAAGCAAACAGCTTTATTTATATACCATTTCATACTGCCTACGCAGTGTCTAAGCGGTTTACAACTGTAAACTACTTGCCCCCAACAATCTGGATACTCATTTTAGCGACCTCGGAAGGATGCAAGCCTGAATCAAGCTTGAGTCCTTTTTCTGGTCTTGAATTCACCACCTTATGGTTTTGAGTGAGTGGCTACAGTAGAGGCATTTAACCACTGCACCACCAGAGTTAAGCTACCACAGAATGGAAATGTTAATGGTTATCCTGCTGTATCCATGAATGAGTTCACCTACAGAAGCAATTGGACTTTTCTGTCCAAAGCAGAACATCTGTATGAGCTGTAAGACTATGAAGGAGTTCAGCTGGCAGGACCACTATGAATTGTGCATTGCATACTCTATGCACAGGTATGCATGTGTATTTCGTTGCACATTCGTTGTGCAACGCTGCAATTTGGTAATGGGGCACCATTGTGAAACAGCCGCCTTATTCTGTGAGCATAAGGATATGCTCCTTCTTCTTGATTTAGGAACTCAGCCAATGTTGAGATTTTTTCAGATGACAACACTGATAATCTCCTGGACAACATCCTCTCTGGGTGATTTTGGGAGTCATCACCAAAAAATATTACTTTGCCAAAGTTCTTTGGGCTACTGTGCAAAAGAGTTTTCCTTCCTTAGATCAAAAGTTCAAAAACAAAGGGAGAAGAGCACTGAGAAGCTCCCCAGACAATTTATTTCTTTAGCAAGATCGTTTCAGTATCCCCAACCCATGAAAAAGGAACCCCAAGATAGCTTATGATAAACTAAGCAAGTAATATATTAAGAAAAGATGAAAGGCTGCTGATAGGCAGCTCCTAGCACTACTAATCTGAAGACATTCTGCAGTTATTCTGCCTTTCCATCCTTAACGGGCTTTCTGTTGCAAGAAATGGAGACAGAAGAAGCAGTGAAGGAAAAAATGAGAGGATTACGGTCAGCCCTCAGTATCCGCGGACTTGCCATCCACAGATTCGACCATCCTCGGATGGCAAGCCCACATTGTCCTCAATGGTGGCACATGCACGTGGCCATGCTGCCATTAGGGACAGCCTCTCTTGTGTCCAGTGGTGGTGTGTCTGCACAGCCGTGCTGCCATTAAGGACAACAAGTCTTGTTGTCCCTAATGGTGGTATGGCAGCATGCATGTGCCATCACTGGAGACAAGGGGGGCTGTCCTTAATGGCAGTGCAGCCACATGAAGTCCCATTGTCCCTAATGGTGGCTCGACTGTGTACATACATCACCAATGGGGAGAATGGAACTTGAGCATCCATGGATTTTGGTATTGGGGGGGAGGGGGTCCGGAACAGATCCTCCCATGGATACCGAGGGCTGACTGTATAAGAGGAAGACAATGTTATCAGGAAGGCAGATTATTGAGCAGCAGGGTCCTACACCAACAGAATCCTTACTTTGTGTGGGTCCCTGTCTGCACAATCCAGAATACTTTGGGGGGGCAGTCATAAGTATTCGGTCCCCAAAGCTGTACAGGAATCCCTCCATTATCTGATTCTCCTGTTGCAAGAGGGGGTACTATTATTTGTATGCATGTCTCTCTGTGCTGCCCAGTACAGCCACCCCTGCGGCAAGTCAATAGCTCTGAGGTCAGAACAAGGCTCCCAGCATTGATCTCATTGCTGGCACTTCATTCTGACCTCAGAGTGAGTGACGGCAATGAATACACTGGGCGGCACAACGAGACACATTGTAAATAGCTACCTGGTGTTGTAACAGAGGACTCCAAATCCTCCTTAAAGATTGGAACAAATGATGAGCTACAGTATTTTACTCCATTATAAGGAGGGCACACCCCAGGTCCGGTGTAGAAAGGACATCGTCTGGACTTTTTGAACCAGAACCAGTGTTAGGGCCATGTATCATCAGGACAAACCACTGAGAGGACGGCAGGGATAAGATTTTATTTGGCCTGTGTAGACATGCCCTCGGCCAGTCACCTTCAAACACAACCTCCGATTCTTGGGAAAGCCTTTCAGTGCAATGGGACCATTCTGGAAAAGACCCTGTCTTAGGTGACAACATCCCATTCCAGAATACTTCATTCTTTGTTTTTTCCCTCATAGCAATATGCACAAATTGCTGCCACTTAAAACTCTGCCTAAATGGGCATCACAAATTGTATTTTATTTGTATTTTTTACTCTTTAACATCTATGTCTGGGGGGGGGGGAGATCTATGTAAATCATAAAAGGTCCAACTTCAGAGTTTTCAGTATTAGCTGGTAAAAAGAAGAGGAAGAAGCTATCACTTTATTTTCTCTGCTAAGGACTTTTCTCCCCCTTTCTCTCTCTTTTCTGCTCCTGAATTACAGGAGCATTATAAGCCCTGACTGATAGGCCTAAGCTGCAGGATAATCTTTTTGAAGTGGTCACTTCCTTGCTTTCCTTAGACCTCTGTGTACCAACCAAGATAGGGATAGAGAGTCCCCAGTTCTGAACACAAAAGGTGCATTTTCTCTTGGAATACAACACAAGGTGGAGGTGGTGTCTGCTGATAAGGAAGGATTTCCCTGCTCAACTTTCAAAAGAGTCATACCTAGAAAAAAAAGGAAAAGGGGGGAGAGGCGAAAAAATCCATTTAAACTCCTTGAATAACCACCGATTGAGCCTGAAAAGAAAAGCGGAAATGCACAGTCTCTTTCAAAACCCTGACCTTTCAAAGGGGTTTTGCAGTAACTGGGTTAAAAGGTGTGGCGAAAACGAAGACGGTGGCCTCAATTCGAACATGGACATGGCCGTGGAAGCGACCTCTGCTTCAACCCGGGCAGCTGGCAAGCCTGAACTAAGCTCTTATTTGCTGGAGTTTTTTTTAAAGTAATAACCGCTAGTAACTCAGCATTTTTTAAAAAATCTGTGAGATATAGAAAGGTTGACCAGAAAAAAGAAACAGTACCAGAAAAACCAGCACATGTCAGTTGCCCAGAGTAAGAATACAGCTTATTTATTTATGCAATTATTTTTTAAAAAATATTATTATCCCATTCTATATTGTAGGATCTTGATGCAATATACTTAGCCAATTTAAACCATTTAAAAAAACCTGAAACCACAAGAAACAAATTAAATGGTTTGGCAAGTGAAAACAAGCCGGTTAAAATAAGTTAAAACAGCTGTAAACAATGTGAAACCATAACGGATGTGAGATTTGGATAACATAAACGGAGCATCAAAGGTGTTAATGAAAAGCCACATTTTAAATTGTCACGCAAAAGACAGCAGTGCTGGCACCTGCTGGGCCTCTAAAGGGAAGAGTATGCCACAACCAGATGCTACAGCAGAGAAGGCCCTCTTAGTCCAGGGTAAGGCCCTCTTGGTCCAGGGGTAAGAAAAAGAAATGCCCCAACTCTTGGCCCTCCCTCTGCAGCCAAAGCTCCAAGATCAACTGCCACTCTTTAATGGCATTACCTACTTCTCCCACCCTGGAAAAACAGAAATATACACACAAACACTTCTGCACCCTCCCTGCCAAAGAAGGAGAAAGGAAGGACATGAGCATAATGCCACCTTTTATGTTCAGGGTGACCAGATGTCCTCTTTTCCCATAACATATCCTACATTCTTACTTTCTGTCCAGAAATTGCAAAATGTCCTCCATTTTGAGCATGAGTAGCACATTTGATGTTCCCCTTTGAGAAATGCATCTACTTGGAAGCCTGTCCTTTCCGCAAAGAGGGGGGAATAAGATGGATTCTTCTAAACTTCTTTTTCCTTGGAGCAGCAGAAGACAAGACCTGTCCCCAGAATTCAGTGCATGTTTGTTTCTTAGAGGGAAAAAGAACAGTAAATGTGTTAGGCAATGGGCTGCTTGAGGATGATGCTGAAATTTTTTTGATTCCTTTAATTTCAGCACAAATGAAAGAAATAACTTAAATGTAGATTCAGTCAAGGGTTTGTAGCTAGTAAAATACAATTTTAAGCATTTGTCTTGCTCAAAATTATACAAGCATATAGCAAGTCAACAGGGCATTTTAACAAAGATAAGTTCATTAGAAAACTATAGTTGAGTACATAACAGAATGCAGTATTTTTTGTTTTGTATTTTTCTTTAACGTCTTACATTTTGTGGTGCCTTGTCCTCTGCAGTTATGGCATATGGTCACACTGGGATTTGGTTCAAGGCCCTCCCTTGGATACTAAAATCCATGGATGCTCAAGTCTCATTAAACAAAATTATGTAGGGAAATGATGTCCCTTATATAAAATAGGTAAATCAAGGTTTACTTTTTGGAATTTATGTATTTTTAAAGTATTTCCAAACTGCTGATGCTTAAATCCGTGGATACAGAGGGCTGACTATTCTGTATCACAGAATCGTAGACTTGGAAGGGACCGCGAGCACCTGCCATGTGGAAATAAATGGCTAAATATTATTTTCTCAGAATATATTTCTGAGATTACTCCAGCCAGAATGATCAGTCGTTGCAGTTATAGTCCAGAAAAGAAAGTATTTAAAATCCAGTCAAAGGAGAGCAAAGAAATATGTGAATTAAAAAAAAAATCCTACCCCCTGACCCTGCGCAAATTAGAACTTTTAAAAATAACTCGCTTATAGCTTTACAGAATGTACATTGTTCCCAACTGTGAAAGTTCTTTCCCGCTTCAAAATCCCTGAATAAGGATGCATTGCCTTCAACACCGAACTTTTACAGTGGGGGCAAATTCTGACATGTCGACTTTTGACTCTGCAAGCAGTGTATGGAACTCTCCCTGCTTTGGTGAAATATTTATTATTAATAATATGAAAGATTTATTATTTGTTTCCAGCCGAGTCCTGAAAGCACACAAAGCACTTTCCAGACATAAAAGATGGCATGGTCCCTTCTCCCAAAGGCAAGCCAACTGACAAAGGAAAGGTGAACAGCATGAGATGCCCAATTTTCTTGCAAAGGCAGGAGGGAGATATGCCAGGCTTTTGGAGCTGGTTTCCACTGCCACAAAAACTGGAAACATCGTAACAAGGGGACGTCTTGTTTGCATTACTGGTAAATGAGGCTGGCAGTCTGAAGCAAGGAAACTGGGAGCATATCTACAGGGTCCATGTAAACTACCTTCCCCCAGCCCTCGCCATAATCTGTCTTCACATCAGGACCAAAGTCCCAATTCAACTACAGACTGTCTTCACAAGAGGCCAGTTCCACACTTAATCCCTGACTAAGGGGCTTGACAAACAACCCCTTTTAGCGCTGGATTGGGGCTGCAACTACATGCTGCGGCCCCGATCTCCTCTTTCTGCAGCACAAAAAGGAGTCACAAAAAGTCAAAGATTTTCCTGCAAATCTGGAGCAAAAGATAAGTTTTTTTAATGCAGTGTAAGGCCTGCGTGACAGGGAGAATTCGAAACAACTTCAGGATCATAATTCAGGGCTTCTTCCAGAGTATTCTTGTCATGGTAGACCCACCCTAGAAGTTGCCTCACTACAACTCCCAGAATCTCCTATCCAGGATGGCCAGGGACCTCTGGGAGTTGTAGTCTCAAAAGGTATCTTCTGCAAGCTCAGAACAGCTATTATGAGACAAGAACCCAAAAACTCACATCTAAGTTATTTCTAGACTCCTTGCCTCCAATCTGATGAAACAAACTCTATGACAAATTGTCACCTCTCTTTTACCAAATGATAAAGGGCAAACCCCTGCCTCATGTGGCAGGTAGCCCTGTTTGCCATGTGCATCCACCAGCTACCACTTTCCTGTTGTTGAATACATAATACAGTAAGGAAGGGACAGTCATTTTATTGCTGCCATCACAAAGGAAAACAGACCCCACTGGTGATAGGTACTCTAGGTTAACTCAAACAGGATTATGCACTTATTTTGGTTCCCAAGACCCATCCCCAGGTAGAGAAGATCATGATTCTGACATCAAATGTGCCAATGGTTAGCACTGCTAGGTGTCACTGTGCCCACACTTCAGCAAGGGCCAACATCTACCCCCTGGAGCTTCCATAACCATGGGGCTTCTGTTTCAATTGATGTCTCCTCCCCTACCTTCTTTAAGCAAATTAGTAGTGGCATTAGCTATAATACCAAGAGGTACTGGTCTCCAAGACTCCAAGAGGAGACACATGCATTTCCCTTAGTAACATAGGTTCCTTGACCATTGCTTGCAACACCTTCTCAACCTTTAAACTACCTGTAATCTCCTGTCTAATCATTGATCCAAGACATCAAGACGAGATAGTTGTAAGCCATAAGGTTCCACATCCCTGGTTTATCCACTGCATGTAGCTGTGTACCCTGGGTCCAAAGAAAGACGTGAACCTTGAGGAGCAACAGTGAGGAGGTGATTATAGTGGAGGGAACCACTGCTGGTTCAATGTTTTCAGGAGCCTTGAAGACCACACTGCCCAAGACACAGCAGAAGGTCATAGATAATTCCCACACTTCCAACCCTATCTCCAGTAGTTAGGCGTAAAGAAGATGAGTATTTTTAAAACCAGCATCCAAAAAGAGGAAGAAAAACATGTGGCAATCCCTGGGACCATCCCCTCAACTACAGAGATAATAGATGTTAATCTTCTAGATTGTGGCCATGCTGGGCAGGAGATTCTGGGAGATGTAATTCAAGAAAGTGACTTAACCAAATTCTGCTGATGCAGGGCTTCCAAGACTGTGGAACCAAAATGCTATAGCCCATCCGTGGAATTAATATTGTCTGCTGTAGGTTTCAAGGAGGATGGGAGGAGAGGAAAGTGCTGTTTTAACATTTCCTGATTTATAAGGAGTCATAGCATACGTCCGAGCAGGAGGAGGCCCAGATGGAAAAGTGCAGCGTCCCCTACACAAATGGCCTCTCATTTGCAGCGTTTCCAACTGGCTAATGTATTCTCTCACTTCATTCTGACCATCCATCTCGCGCCTTCCTAATGGAGCTCCTACTAAATGCTGACACTTTGGAAAAGAGTCTAAAATCTGTAACCTCAAACACTGGCCTGCGAAGGGGAAACGGCCAAGGGTGAACACTCAGATCTTCACATAACAAGAGGAGGCTCATCAGTCTTCGCCCCACACAGTACCAGAGATGGTCTCCTTACTTCTTCAGAGAAGAAATAATGCCGAAATGTAACAGCAAATAAACCCAAGTTGCATGGAGGGACAAAAAGGAAACATTTCTTTTTGAAAGGGGCTAGAAACCAAGCTCTATGAAGAAAGATGTGAAGAAGCAGAGCATGTTTAGTCTGTAGAAGAGAAAGCTATGAGGTGATATGACAACCATCTTTAAATAACTTGTGGAAGATGGACTGAGCTTGTTCTTTGCTCTTTCAAAGAGTAGGGTCCAACCAAATGGATTCAAAAGACAAGATATTCTAACATGAGGAAGACAACTTCATGACAGTAAGAGCTATTCAATAAGGGAAGAGACTGTCCCAGAAAGTGGTAAACTCCCTTTCGTTGGGGTTTTTAAATGAAGGGCCACTTATCAGCAACACTTTAACTGTGACTTCCTGACATTGAAAAGGAATTAAACTAGATGGCTCTTGAGAAATCTTTTCCAAATCTATGATTTCTTCACACAAGTTTGTCACTTAATGGTGCCATTGGGGACTTATTCTGTGCAAAATTCCTATCTAGTTTATAATATTTTAGAGTATCTTCTGCACAGAAAAAGCTCGCAAAAACCCATGTGCGAATTTTGCACACGGTAAATTCCAAACTGCAAAGATTCTCGTCAATCCAGGATACTCCTCATAAGGGTTTCCTGACCTTTGAGAAACACATTTTTCAACCATTATTCCAATATATTTTTTAAATGCTATCCCTAGCCAAACCCACAATATTATGGTGCCATCTGTGAGGTCAATGCCCCAATGTTGGAGGGAACATTCATCAAAACTCTGCAAAGAATGTACCATATAAGCAGGGGTTAAGCAGAGTTTAGATCTGTTCCTAACCAATACTTTACCCTGGCTGTAACCATTAGAAGCAAAACTAAGTTATCCAATATTGTATCTGCAGAATTTTCAGTCAGGCTGAGGAATATAGTCAGGTTTTCGCTGTGTCTCCAACCAGAAGCAAGATTTTGATAATATATAAGTCTATATTCAGACTTGTTTCATCCCCTTCCAGGCCATTTTTCTGCATTACACAGACTTTCCCTGTTTGAAGAAAGTGCAGAATTTATTTAACGTTTCATTTTATGTAGCTCCATTTGTATTCTACCAATCTTTACAACAGGTCCAGCAGGCAGTTTACAGTTCTAAAGTTTCTAAAAAATAAAATACAAACAGCCATTTTATCACCATTACAAATAATAAAACATAAAGCTCTATATATTTCTACAGTACACAGAACAGTAAAAAGGTCAGGGATTTGTTCCTCGGAGATGTGATAAAAATAAATGTGTCCTCTTTATTTGTTTTGTAGCGGCCAACAGAGACCAGAACTCAAAAATGCAGAGCCTGAGAAAAAAACAAGGTGCCATCACCAATAAGGTCTTCCTTCTGACAGAGTAACAGGATTATCTCAAAAAGATCCTCAGAGAAGGATCCCTTCTGAAGAAAATACAGAGAGGTTCATCCAGGAAGGGGAGATAATTAAGGCATCCAAAATACAAGCAGTATAGAGTTTTAAAGAAATTCAAGAGAGAACTGTAACAAATCAAAGCATTTACACATATGCCTTTAGTTAATATGAACTCTACCTACCTACCTACCTACCTACCTACCTGATTAGAGAGAGAAAGAGAGAGAGATAATATTAAATATATTAGACTCAATTGGATTCTAATCTATGGCCTTGTCTGCACTGGCTGGATACTCCAGAGGCCCCCAGAGTATCCTGGCCCCACAGCTGACCCGTTCTACCCTCCGTTACCTTGACCTCGATTTCTGCACTGCAGCAGCTGTCTGCATGTGCAATCCACTGAGCCACCCAGAATGTCCACCGCCACCTCAGGTTGCATACGTCTGAGGTCAGAATGAGATGCCTAAAATAGACACCCTCAGCATAAGCCACCAGTGACAACAGCAGATAGTCCAGGTAGCCCAGTGGGACACCTATGCAGACAATGGAGGCATGGAATTGGAGAGCTCTGGATCTTCCTGGAAAAGATAATGCACAATGAACAAAAAATATACAACGCACAGAAGACAGTGCAAAAAGTAAGGTTTTGTTTGCTCCATTTTAACCTTGGAATACCTTGTTGTAGTCTGGGACATGGCGGACGTCTGTCCATACTGATAACACCAGATGTGTGTTTTGGGCTGTGTGTCATCTGAAGAGGATGACCACCTGAATGGGAGGTGGATGACAGGCCTTTTGGCCCATGCAGACAAGGTTTCATTATCTAGCATGTCTGATAAAATATTCAAAGCTCCCTACTGCCAATGTAATTTTACTACAGAGTTTGTAAAATTTAGTTTCTGGACCACAGTGGTCCTGCTGACTGTGGAATTCTGGGAGATGTAGTCCGCAAAAGTAACTTCCCCTTGAAACTCTAAAGATATATCTGTTCCCTAAGGCCTCTTGCCATCTTCCTTCTCTGCATGAATACAACCTCTGTTGTTCTTCCTTGAACTTAAGGCAATGTAGCTTGTGGCTTTTCAACATTACAGGAGTTTAATTAACGATTCATCTTTGCTTCACCTTTCCAGGATTAGCCCCTGTTAACAGCATTTCCTGAATGGCATCTGAACAAAGCAACTGACTATCAGAATCACATAAAAAGAGAGAATCCCAAGCGGTAGTGGGGTGCTGGGGAACATGTCAGAGCACACCTTTTGCAAAACCTCGCCACAAAAGAGCTGCCAAAACACACCCTGGAGTCTAGTGAGTTTTAAATGGCACTACAATTTGGGGAAATGGGGAGCCTTTAATGCTTTTGAGTATATGGTATTTTTTCCTCTTTCTACTGCTACACAGCAATGGATTCTCTTCCCCATGGGAACTCAGACAAATCAACTGAAGTCCCCAAGGTAAGAATGACCCCTCAGTTAAAGGTTTTCTCTCATCGAATGTTAACTTTCATGGACAAGTTCTAGAATTCCCCAGTTGGTTGGAGAATTGGGAGAGCTGCAATCCAAAACCAGAAACTTTTCCTGGCGGATGTCCTCTGCCAAACCTCTGTATGTGAGTTGGTTTCCATCAATCTCTTCATCTTCCAGTGCCTCCTCCTGGACACCTTTCCCATTGGATTTTTCTCCTCCTCCTCGACCTGGGGTGGGAAGCTGGGGGGGGGGGGAGATATAAAAATACAGGAGAGAGGCTTCTCCTGGATTGTCTGACTGCCAAGATCTCCTTTGTGAAACGAGCACCACACCCATGCCTGCCTACCTACAGGTTAGAGAGACGGACACATTTTTGGCACTGGACGAGGGAAGTGTTCCAACATGCTTAAACTGACAGCTTTCCTCCTGTCCCTCTCAATCTAATGCAATGGTGTTTGCTGAAACTTTTTTTTTTTAGGGAAAAGCATGCAAAAAGGAAAAAAGAAAGTGAAAAGCTGCATTCATGAACCATGGCAACTTTATTATTCTACTCCTATTTACTATATCTCTTGCTACTGCCACTAACACCAACATCACCATTAATTACTGGTACCACTTTTACTTCTGCATAGTTATTAAAATGTTACTTTCCTGGGCTACAACTGTCAGAAAATATGGTCAAGGATTCTGGGAGTTACAGTCCAAAAAAAGTAATGTTTCTGAATTCTGTATTTCTGTTATCACAAGCGAAATGTCCTCATGTGTACAGAATTACCAGTGAGATGTACTTTTTTGGTTCAGTCATGAAAACTGTCTTCTGCAAGGAAGCCAGTAATAGTTGTGACACAGCCAGTAAACATCAGTCTAGTTCTGGCATGGCTCCATGCCACAAACTTTAAGGTTCTGCAAGTTGTTTTTTTTATCTTGTCCAGTAATATAATCCATTAGGTGTGGTAATCGTGCAGAACCTCAGATGCTGTTGAATTACAATTCTCAGAATTTCTGACAGCATTCAACAGCCCAGGGCCTTGCAAAAAATAGGGTACCATCATATTCTGGCTAGGAGTTTAGCTCCAACAACATAGGCAGAGGGACCCTTTGCCCCCTCTTATTGTTGTTGTGTACCTAAAAGTTGTTTCTGACTTGTGGTTACTCCAAAGCAAACATCATGGGGTTTTCTTGGCAAGTTTCTTCGGGGTGGGGGTGGGGGTTGCCATAGCCATCCTCTGAGCCAGCCATCCAACATCACTCAGTAAGTATATACAGTATTACCAAACTGGAATTTTGAACCCTGTTTTCCAGCGTCATAGTCCAATGCTCAAACCACTGCACCATCTCTTGATCTGCCAATGCTCCATGTATTCTCCTGCTCTACCATTGTCTCTGTTCCATGATGTCTAGGTTCTGGATCTTTCTCTCCCTGTCCTGCTGGTTTTGATATCAAAATCTATCACAGAAATGTTTGAATTATGGAAGCATAGCCATAAACGTTGGCTGTAGCCAAGGGGTGTTGTTGCAAACCAGTTGCTCACTATTCTGCAAGGCTTGTTTTGCCAACCTGTCTCCACATGTCACTAAGTGAGGTTATGATAAATTCCTTTGGTGCTTTTTGGACAGAATAAGGATTCTGCCACAGGCCAATTACAATATATGGGAACCCCTTAGTTCACATACTGCAACATGTGTTTAAAATGACTGTAGCTATTTGAACACCAGCATTAATTTTTTTAAAACAAAATAATCAAAATAACATCAGTGCCAAAACTTCCAATCTTGCCAAAAAGTAATGGTGGTTCCAATATGCAAAAATCACGCCACTTTCCCTTGGCCACGGCATTCCATGAGGCGGCTCCTTCTGCAGCAACCGAAAAAGTATATGTACTCATGTGTCCTCAGGTTACACAAGTATATCACCAAGAAGTTTCTAGTGATTGCCTGCATATGCTAAATGTCATGTCTATCTTCAGTGATACCATACAAAAAAAGAATCTCACAATCTAGAACACATCAGATGAATAGCCATGCTTGCCAAGGAATTATGGGAGTTGTACTTCAACACATCTGGAGGGCAATATATGGAGGAATATTTTAATTTTTCAAATGGAAGTTGTAGTCTTCAGGATGTCGATTATGTGCTTAATTTCTACAATAATATTATGTAATCTATTCTTGACACTATTTTATTTTATTTTAGAATCCCCCTCCCCCCCAAGTTCACAACATGCTATGAAGATATTCATCATTACTGCAATTCCTTATCTGTAAACACCAACACACTAAGGTACAAAACGATTTCTCTTCTTTCATTTTATGCTTATGTAGGGCAATCTCATCAAGCTCCCAGTCCAGATTTTAAGTCCCAGAGCAAACTGTACAGGATTTAAAACATGTTAAAGGTTTTGTTAAACAGAAATGATTATCCATGTAAATTAGGCCAAAAACTACTATCTGGCTCTAAACAGATGAGCATTTCACAATGTCTGAAGCCCCCAAAATTAAAGGATCCTTCTTTAACTTGGTACCTTCCAGATCCATTCCCATTACCTAAGAACACCAGTTGTCACTGGCTATATTTGTTGGCAGAATATCATCAAACTCAAGCTCCAAGGCTGCATCAACAGGAGGGTTTTGTCTAGATCGAGGGAAGTAATAGTACCAATCTATTCTGCTTTGGTCAGATCTCACCTGGAATACTGTGCCCAGGTATGGGCACCACAATTCAAGAGGAATATTGACAAACTGGAGTGTGTCCAGAGGAGGGCGAGCAAAATGGTGGAAGGTCTGGAAACCATGGCCTATGAGGAGCGGCTTATTCAGCTGGGTATATTTCACCTGGAGAAGAGAAGGTTAAGAAGTGACATGGTGTTGCTATTGTTAACTGCCCCTGTCATTCTTGACTCATGGCAACATCTCCAAGTTTCCCTTTCTTCAGCAGCTCTGCTCAGTTCCTGTGGATTCAGAACCATGCCGCCCTGATTGAGTCTAACCATCTGGTATGTGGTCTGCCTTCTACCTTTCCTAGCATCACTGTCTTTTCTAATACTTCATACATTCTCATGTCGTCGCCAAAGTACAAAAGCCTCAGTTTAATCATCCTGGCTTCCAAGCAGAGTTTGGGCTTGATCTGTTCTAGAACCCATCTGTTTGCCTTCTTGACCACCACTACATCCTCATATTTAAACAAGATATCTATTTTTAAATATTTAAAGGTATGTCATCTTGAGGGTGGAGCAAGCTTGTTTTCTGCTGCTCCAAAGTACAGGTCCACCACCCCTCACCTTGCTTCTCTATGCAGCCATCTGTGAAAAGAAGTTGCTAACCAGGGGCGTATCAATGACCCTGGCTGTCAAGATAGGAACGCAAGATCTAACAATTGCCAGAGCATTAGCAATAAATACTAACCCATGTCCCAGGTGCTAAGCAAGAAAGCCGGCTGGTGAAAAGGGCATTATATATAAACATTATTATTATAATTATTCACTGCACTAGCAGCCTCACTTTTTCCAGAAAGGCAAACAAAATCTGCCAGCACCAAGCAACCTATTTCTCCAATGCCTGCTTGCCTAACCTTCATGGCTGCTGCACCTGCAGCTCTTCCTCTTCAGGTGCATCTGAAATGTAGAAATAATTCAGTTTGCTACGGAATCCTGGGATTTGTAGTTTTACAAGGTCTTTAGCCTTCTCTTTAGCCTTTAGTCTTCTCTGTCAAGGATGCAAAACTATAAATCACAGGCTTTCTGTAGGATGGTGCCATGGCAGTTAAAGTGGTGTCAACTGCATTGTTTCTACAGTGTAGATGCACCCTTCATCTCACCACCTATGGCAACACACCAGTGTAGTACATCACAACAGAGAATACATGGACAAGTAGGGATTCAATTCCTAGTCCAGCACTCAAACCACTACACCACACTGGCTGTACATGAAGAGTTGTAGTGGACTTTTAAAGTACAGTCATTATGGTTCAAAACACACCGCAGAAATAATCCAGTTTGAGACTGCTTTAACTGACCTGGCTCAGTTCTAGGGAATCCAGGGAACTGTAGTTTATTGTGGCACCAGAGCTCTTTGACAGTGAAGGCTAAATATCTCACAAACCTACAGTTCCCTGAATTCCCTAGTATTGAGCCAGGGCAAAAACAAACAAACAAACAGCTTCATTTATATACCGCTTCATACCACCTAAGCAGTGTCTAAGGGGTTTACAACTGTAAGCTACTTGCCCCCAACAATCTGGGTACTCATTTTAGTGACCTCGGAAGGATGTAAGCCTGAGTCAAGCTTGAGTCCTTTTGCTGGTCTTGAACTCGCCACCTTATGGTTTTTTTAGTGAGTGGCTGCAGTACAGGCATTTAACCACTGCACCACCAGGGCAGTTAAAGTGGTCTCAAACTGGGTTATTTCTGCACTGTGTTTTGGACCTATGTCTTAAATTTACATTTTTGCATATACATTACCATCTGCAAATTTTGTGCAGATTGGTGCCCTTGTGCTCTCTTTGCCAATGACAGATAACCTCTCTTTTGATTATAAGTTCTTTCGATGATATCTTACATGATCAAAGAATGAGAGTTCAAAGGGATCCCAGAGGGTCACCTAGTTCCAATCACCTGCTCAAGTCAAGCTCTGAAATACACGACATAGTGACAGAATACCCTGACATCCAGCTTTCAAAGAAGCGTGCGTGCGTGCATGCGCACACACACACACATGTCCAAACAGGAAAAACCAACAAAACCCCACAACAGTCTATTCTACTGTAAAACAGCATTAGGACATTTCTCCTAACATTTAGCCACAATCTGCTTTCCTGCTATTTCAACCCACTTATGCTAGTCCTAGCTTTTAAAGCAACAGATAAGAAGCCTGTTCCATCTTTTACTTAACACCTGATCTTGTCTGGTTTTGGAAGCAAGGTGGATGGGAGAGCACCAGGGGATTCCAGGGATCTTGATGCAAAAATGGGGACCCAGTTTGAAATCCCCGAGTCACAAAAAGTTAGAATTGGTCTGATGCAGCGGAAGGCTTCTCCTATGTTCCTCTGTTCTAAATGACTGTGGTGGACCTGTACTTTGGAGCAGCAGAAAACAAGCTTGCTCCATCCTCAAGATGACATACCTTTAAATATTTAAACATGGATATCTTGTTTAAATGTGAGGATGTTGTGGTGGTCAAGAAGGCAAACAGATGGGTTCTAGAACAGATCAAGCCCAAACTCTGCTTGGAAGACAGGAGGGAGGGAATTTTACATGTGCACATATACACATGATGGAGAAAGAAAAAATAAAATTGTACAGTGGGCCCTTGGTATCTGCTGCGGTTTGGTTCCAGGGCCCTCCTGTGGCTACCGAAATCTGTGGATGCTCAACTCCCATTAAATACAAAGGCAAGTAAAATGGTGTCCCTTACATGAAATGGCAAAATCAAGATTTGCTTTTTAGAATTTGTATATTTTTTAATATTTTCAAACCATAGATAAAAAATCAGTGGATAAGGAGGGCCAACTGTATTTTATTTATCTTTCATTTATGAAAATGTTCAGCCATGGGATCAGTTAGTTCGGGCTACCTCCTGCTTCTTCTTACCCCCTTCCAAGTGTCACATTTATTTTCACTGTTTTTATTCCCCCCACCCTGATCATTTGATTGCTCACTTTTAGAGATATACAATGTATTATGGGTGTGTGTGTGTGTGTGTGTGTGGTCTCTGCATGAGCGAGTGAACTAATTTTGGTGGAAGGGGGATTGGGGAACTTAGTAGACCTCTCACCTTTTTCTGAGTATGTCACTATACTTCTGAAAAACAGGGGACAAGAGCTGGATACAGTATTTCCTATACAGCATCACTAAAGCAGAACAAAGCAGAACTGTTAATTCCTTTGATATAGGGGCTTTCTAGATTGGCAAAAAGAAGTGTGTTCATTGCTGCATGAAACTCTAGCCTTTAGATGAGAAAAGGCGAAAGTGTGCCATGAAAACGCTTTTTTTGCGTTTTAGGGGAGAATAAGCGCCTTTAAAAAGGTGCTGGTTTTCCCAGCTTCTTTTTTAAAAACTGCGGAACAGCGCAGCTCCATCTAAAGGCTGTGGTGCAGCTGCTAAGCATTAAGGAAAAGGCAACTTCATGTCACACTTTCCTGCCCATCTAGAAAGCCCCATAGACACTTTGCTTCTGTTAATGCAGCGGAAGATCACATTAGCTTGCTTAGATGCTGCGTTCCAGTGTGGGCTCTCGTGATGACTAAGGACAATGCAAGATGCAGTCTGACATACCGAGAGAGCACTAAGTTGAGAAAAACTGTAGTAAAGTTTTGACACTTTAGTCATAATATGGAAAAACATAGAATGTATCTCAAGAGGCCACATCCCTAACAGGTGCCACAGGAAGCCAAAATTACACATTCAGAGTAGTACACAAAACACTGATAACAAGCCCACCACTTTTATCACTGGAGATCTCATCTGACTTGTCTAAAATAATCCCACTTACTTTAAGGCACAGCTCAAGCAGGAGGGGGTCCGCATTAGCCTAAAGAAGTAATCTTTGTGATTTATTTAATAAAATTTGCCAACTTTTAGCAAATAAATCACAAAAGGATTATGACAGCAATTTTAGATAACAGATTTTTTTTAAAAAAAGAAAACACTACCCCTACATAGGTACTGCTTCCCTGCATGTTTAAAAATTTTCCGCATTTATTTGCCATCTTTCTTCCCAAAAACCAGAAAAAAATCATCATGAATCCTTCACTGAAAACCAGCTGTCTCCAGGCAAGTTCACCCCAAACCAGTGTCGCAACAAGCAGCCCTCAATCACACCTTGCAAGTGAGTGTGTGTGAGGATCATGGAAGTCAGTGACCAATATTCGCCTCATCAGGGTTCTCTTTTGCTGAAAGGATCTCTCCCAGAGGTTGAGATACCATTTCCTCCAAAACGCAGTGCCATGTAGCTAACAGAATATATTAATGCATACATCTTGATGTTAATGGCCTCACATTAACCTTTCCATTGTTGAAGACAGGGCTTTTGTTTTTGTCTTTTGGAGAAAGCGGTCTTGCAACAGGTCCAGATGCATCTCAGTCTGTACACTACCAACTCATAAGAACTTGTTATTTTATTTTATTTTTAATACATGGAAACACTAAGATGAATAGTCTTTATGACTCCTAGAAGTAGAAAGTGATTCATTCTTTCCTTCCTTCCTTCCTTCCTTCTCCCTTCCCCAAATTGGTTTTCTTTGTAGCTGCTACTAGCCAGATCTACACTAAAAGGACCACCTCAAAACTGTCAGATGCATCCAAATTACAGACTACAGATTACACAGGGGGCTGTGGCTACAAGGAAAGGAGCACAGCGGCCAACCTGACCTGTCTGCAGTCATCACTCCATTACAGGGAATTAATCTCAGCCCATTCCACTCTGGTCGGATGCCTGTTGGGATCTGATTTATGGACACAGGCAGCCTCCCCGGGTCTGGCAGCTGCCTCGTCTTTAGGCTGGTGATTGCAATATTGGAAGGAGCAGATCCTACTCAAATTGTGAGAAAGAAGATCAACAGGACAATCAGAACTTACATAGAGAGCACATTATGGCAACAGCCAGAGAGTAATAGTTACAGGCTCAAATCCTATTGATAGTCCCAAGTACAGTAGACCCAATGAATTTCCTGTTGTTGGTTGTGGTGTGAGGCTTCAAGTCAACTTCAATTTATAGGGACACTGTCCTAGGATTTTCTTAGCAGGATGTCTTCTTCAGGAAGGACTTTACCACTGCCTTCTTCTGAAGATGAAAGAAGGACCCCAAACAAAGCAAGGGGTGCACAACTTTGGATGGTTCAGAATCCCCTAGGACTCTCTGCAGGCTTCTGTAGGACCAAGAATAAGCCAATGTAGGACCAAGAATAAGACAAAAACAAAATTAACCAATCATAACTGGAAATGGCCAAGTGTCCACTGTGAGACACTTAACCTTTGGTGGCTTATTCTTTATTCTAGGGCAGATGAAAGCCAGTGTGGTATAGTGGTTTGAGTTTTAGATTAGGACACTGGTAGACTAGGGTTCAAATCCCTGCTCCGTCTGGGAAACACGATGGGTGACCTTGGGCGAGTCACATTCTCTCAGCCTCAGAGAAGAGCAAGGACAAACCCCCTCTAAACAAATTCTGCCAAGTAAAGCCCGTCAGGGTTTCCTTAGGGTCAGCGTAAGTCAGAAAGTACTTGAAGGCACACAAGAATAACAACATTGTGAGACTTGGTGGTGGGGAAGGCTATAATCAGTTTTAAGGTTCTGAAAGTAGACTATACACTATTTTAACAGATTTATTTATTTATTCTTGTCCAAGTGAACACTGGGTGCTAGTGGGGGGGGGGCAGTCAACAAAACAGACAACAACTGAGCATCACAGTATGGTAGCTTTTGTTTCCAGGTACACCTTCCTCACCTATGTTTAAGCACCAAATTGGGACAAAAAGGCAGCAGCACTTGTACCAACATGTCCTCAAGCTGAGAGATGCCCTGAAAGAAGCCTTTGTGCTAACAGGGTCATTTGTATTTGGATTGTTTTAAAGCAAAACACAACACAAACGTGGGAGGTCAGAAGGTATTGGCAGATCAAGGAGAGGCATATCCATATAATTAACAGCATTTCCCAAGCATGGAAGACTCCACATCCCTGTGCCACTGAATCTTGCCTGAGTGAGGCAAAATGCTACTGAAGAAATTGCAAGGAAAGATAATGCTGGTTTGATAAGCTGAGCATAATTTCTCAAGAAAGAGTCACATATTTCTAAATTATCTGTATACACACATACAAAATGTCCCAGTGGATCACTGAAATTGCAATGGGACATAAGGGAAAGGATGACATCAAAGCCCTTGTAGAGTTGACTGTAGATAGTATTTTACTGGACCCTTGTATCTGCAATCCACTTTTCATCTGGGCAGGAAGGTCAAACAGATCTCTCTCTCTCTCTCTCTCTCTCTCTCTCTCTCTCTATATATATATATATATATATATATATATATTAACACACTCACACATATAACACAGAGAAAAAAATAAAGCAATATATATTACCTATGCAGTGTATGCTAAGTGTTTGTCTATTACACTATACAAATCCCCATGTTTAATCACAGTCACCAGAATTAATGTGTTCTCTGAATGGACTCAAACATAGACTGTCGGAAGGTTTTAGACCTGATAAACTAATTCGCATATATATCTTTTTTTTTCCTGTACAATCCAAGCTTATGAACCAATTTGGATCAGATTTAATATTTACATTTTAGGTTGCTCTGTTTGGGAACAAATCATCAAACTTTGGCTTTGGCAAAGATTACTGTTTTGGGTCCATTTTGCATGGAACCTGCATGAAAGAAATTTTAAGGATGGTGGTTGCTACTACTCAATCCCCCCCCCCCCAAATTCAAATCATTTGCAAAATCACTATCATCAACCTGGACAATGATGGATAACCATCCTGGGCCCTTCCACACTACCTAATAATTACCGGTATTCCACTTTAAATGCCATAGCTGCATCCTATGGAATCCTAGGATTTGCAGTTTAGGGAGGGG
The DNA here is from genome assembly GCA_034509955.1 of Urosaurus nigricauda. NCBI lineage: Eukaryota > Metazoa > Chordata > Lepidosauria > Squamata > Phrynosomatidae > Urosaurus > Urosaurus nigricauda. The sequence continues at coordinate 370,331,714 of JAOEGL010000001.1, forward strand.
GATTTGAAATTCTCAGCCAGAAAGCACGGATGCCTCACCAAATTGCAAGCCCCAAGGTACCTTTAACACTACACAGTTATTAGCACTATGATTCCATTTTGACAAACACAGCAACTTTCTACAGAATCCTGGGATTTGCAGTTTAGGGAGGGTTATTTAGAATTCTCTGCCTGAGAGTTGTAGTTCCTGAGAAATCTTTTATTGTTGTGTGCCTTCAAGTTGTTTGTGATTTATGGTGGCCCTATCATGGGGTTTTCTTGGCAGGATTTGTTTAGATGAGGTTTCCCCTTGCCTTTCACTGAGGCTGAAAGTATGTGACTTGTCTAAGATGGGTTTCATGGCCAAGCTAAGAATGAAATCCTGGTGTCCAGAGTCATAGCCTAACACTAAAACTACTGTGCCACTATAGCTCTCTTTCAAAATTATAATTCCACAGTCATGGCCATTAAAGTGGAATCATGATGCTACAACTATGTATTGTGAAAGAGAACATCAGCTGCAGCCATGGGCCATGGTTGTTAAAAATACTGCTCACAGAATCATAGGGCTGGAAGAGACCACAAGGGCTATCCAGTCCAACCATGTGCCATGCAGAAATACACAATCAAGGCATTTCCAAACAGCCATCCATTCTCTGTATAACTGTACAGTATGAAAGGGCCCCAAAACATAACAAGAAAATAATAATGAAAATCCAAGATTCAGCAGCCACCAAGCTTGATATGATGATTTCCCCAACCTTGCTGTTAAAAACAAACAAAGAAACACAGCCCACCTTTTTGGTTAACCTATGTTTAGACCTCTCGGCCTTATTGAAAAGACAGAAAAAGCTATTCTTTATGGTGTGGCAATGACCTGACTATAAACTGCTTTGCCCCCCCCCCCCAATAATGAAGAATAAAATTCTTGTCAAAAGTGACTGCAAATCATGAACAAGACCAGAAGTCCAAACTTGACAGTTTTCTGCCACACGTAATTTTTTTTCTTTATTTTCCAGACAAATACAAACTTGCCTTCCTTGCTCTATATAAATTATGTGTGATTTGGTGAGAGCATTCCTCTGTCAAGTGTTTCATTTGAAACTCGGGGGAACACATTCGAATGCCTTCAGCAGGTGAAAGATTATCTGAGGAACTGCGTGACAAGTGACCAGTTAAAGGGCTTGCCTGTCCTGGCTATTGGAAAAGTGGTTGTCAAACTCTCTGTCTATGAAGGAAAGTGCTGACAGAATGGCTTCAGCTCACAACAACAGGCGTATCCTACTTCAATAAACTAAATAAATACAATACAAACACAAACCCTGTTACACAAATGACTGTTTATGATATGTGTCCAAAAATATCTTTGCTCCACCAACTATGGTCTGGTCATCCTGTTGCTGCCTGTATAAGGATTACTCTAGACAAGGGATGGGCAGCCTTTTTTCTTCCTTCCCGTCAAGGGCCACATTCCTTCAATGGTACCTTTTGGACGCTACATACTGATGACAGAGGCTGGGCAATGCACACCTCTTTTCCCTCTCTCTCTTTCTTTGCACCATCCTTCCTTCCTTCCTTCCTTTCTTTCTTTCTTTCTTTCTTTGTCCTAAAGGGACGATAAGCAGAAGACAAGCTTGTTTTCTGCTGCTCCAGAAACTAGAACATGAACCAATGGATTCAAACGACAAGAAAAGAGATTCCACCTAAACATTAGAAAGAACTTCTTTATGGTAAGAACTGTTTGACAGTTCTTTGGCGGTCTTAAAACAGGTTGAACAGTCATCTTTTACGAGTGCTTCCTCTGTCTTTTCCTGAGTTGAACAGATAAAGGTCATCCTAAGGCTGCAGGTTGTCCATCCCTGTCCAAGTATCACTCTCTAAGGGTGGAATGTAGGACTCATGTTGCTTATGTGTGTCTTCAAGTGGCTTCTGAATTATTGCAACCCTTAGGAGAACCTACAACAGGGTTTTCCCTGCAAAATTTGTTCAGAGAGAGGTTGCCATTGCTTTATGCTTAGGCTGAGAGTGTGATCTGCCTAAGGTCACCCAGTAACTTTCATAACCAAGCAGGGATTTGAACCATGGTCTCCCAGGGTCCTAGCCCAACATTCAAAGCACTATGTTATGCTATTATGATCTTTTATCATTGCTGTGTGCCTTCAAGTTGTTTCTGACTTATGGTGACCCTAAGACAAGCCTGTCATGGGATTTTCTTAGCAAGATTTGTTCAAATGAGATTTGCTTCTCTCTGAGGATGAGAGAGTGTGACTTCCCCAAGGTTACCAAGTGGGTTTCATAGCCAAGCTGGGGATTGAATCCTGGACTCCAAAGTGATAGTCTAACACTCAAACCACTATGCCATGCTGGCTCTTTATTTTTTTATTCTGTTTATGGCTGTGATCTTACAAAGAGCTACTCCACACCCTACCAAGGGCTTCTGAAAGTTGGTAGAGAAAGTGACATGTAACATCCTATCATGTGGACTTACAGGTTGTAATTACTAGGCTCACTTTATTCCTTCCTGTTACCATTTCCTTAACAATCTCCCTCCCTCACTCTCTAACACACACACATGTCCTGGTTCACACCAACCCATAATTTGATCATCTATCCAAACTAGCAAATTATGGTAAGCATTCACTCTCCAAACCCAAAATCTGAAACCACAATTTTATTATGGTTTTCAATTCTGGTTTGGACAATAACCATCATCCACAGTCAGGCCTATAAGAGCTAACTTCAGCTGGTACATCAGTCCGGGGCCCGGAGAGCCATGGAGGGTTCTGTGGATTTCTGATGGCCCCCTCCCACAAAAAAACAAAAGCATAAAAATAAAAGATCTAAATGGAAGCCCCCTCTTATTGCGTTATTTTACGAAGGTTAGGGGAAAGGTTAGCTCTTCAGATATTTTCTTGATATTTTACCAAGACCTCTTCTTTATTTTTCCTATGTAACAAGCAGATCCTTTTGCCCTGACATTCCGGTTCTGACTTCTCGTTGTTGATCACAGCTCACACTGTAATCAGGAAGGCCACCATTCCATTATATAACATATATTTACTATGCCTTTCAGATCATTCTGGTACACAAGGAATAAAGCATTTACAAAGGTTTATCGGTGGTCATATTCAGATAGCCTGAGTTTAGCCATCATGTCCAATTATGCGTTCACAATCATACACCAAAAATTACCTATACTTTTATTATAACCACATTTTTCTACAAAGAAGGAAATACTACAACTTTAAAATTTCATGTTATACCATTATCTTTATTGAAAAGATTTAATGGAGGATTTAAGGTCATTTGCACTTTAAATCATCAATTGTGAGAGGAACTTCTGCCCCATGGGCCCAAAAGTAATCTTCTTCTACTTTGCAAAGTTCCTCTCAGATGCACTGTCCATAGTTACATTAAAATCAGGTGCCACAGCAAGAACTGGTTTGATAAAACCAGGATCAAAACTTAGGCAAGTCATTCTGGGCCTTTCCATCTGCAAATGTCTTCCCTCACAGGGTTATTCTCAGGATTCCTGAGATAACATCTGCAAAGCACTAAACATATTGAGAATTCTTAGTAAGGTGCTTTGCAGAGGAAATGTAAGTACAAGCATACCTCAGTTAATAAAGCCTCTGAGAAAGAAACTACATTTCACAAAGCCTTTTCATACTGCCCAGCCCTGTTGCCCTCCCTATCCTCTTTCTATATGAAAGTATTTTTAGAAGCATTGCCATTGGGATGATGGTGCAGGAGGGAAAGAGAAACACAGTGTTGGGTTGAAGCAGCATGCTTGCAATGAACAATGTAGTAAAGCTTGAGCTTAGAAAGAACAGGAGTCTACTCTAGGCTAGCTCACCCTACTAACTTTGTTTGCCTGCCTACAATAGCAAGGTAAAAAGCAGCTTCCTCCAGAATCCCTTACTGAGCATGCATGAATAGCAAAACGGGGAGAAACTGGAAACCAGATTAGCCATAGTCACGAACACACACACCCCGCCCCCATCATGTTAAGAAAGCATGGCTTTATCCGTTTGGCCATCAAAATGGAATTCATAACAAAACTGAAGGTTGCTGAAAGTAAACCCTGGATGCATGCTGGAAGAAGCTTTTGAGTGGTGTTTAGAAAGTTCAAAACATTTCTGTTTACTTGTGCAAGACTTACCTGACCTGGATGTTTCATTTCACACACCAGTTTTAACTAAAATGTTTGTTTAAATATGTCAAGCTTCTCTTCTTTTGGAGGGGAGTCAGAATCTATCCTTTCCATTTTATATCTGCCTATGGTACCAAATTTTCTATTAAAGAATTGAAGTTCAGGTGAAGAGGAAGGTACACAGAAGCAGATCCCTGCCACAAGGTCTCTCAATCTAAATTCCCAAGTGTGAGAAAGAAAACAATGGAAGAGAAAAGAGGTAACAAATAGCGGAGAGGGGAAGGAATGGTGAGAAAGGGATAACAGAGCTAAAAGACAGTGCAAATGTTTTGCACAGAGAAGATCCCAGGTTCAATTCATGGCCTCTGTAGACAGGGCTAGGAATTAAACCTGTCTGGACAGATGTTACCACTTAGTGTTGACTAAACTGGACTAAGTAGAACGATGTTCTAACAGGATAACACAAAAACAATGTATAACAAGGCAACAGATTTAGCCAGACCAGTGGAAGGCATCAGTATAGTTGGCCCTCTGTATCCACAGATCCTTTCATCCACGGATTCAACTTTCCACAGTTTGAAAATATTACAAAAAATATGAATTCTAAAAAGCAAGCCTTGATTTTACCATTTTATATAATGGACCATTTTACTATGCCATTATGTATGACAGGACTTAAGTATCCACAAATTTTGGTATCCTGGAACCAAATCCCAGCAGATACCAAGGCCCCACTGTATAACACAGTTTCCTATGTATACAAGTAACTGGAACCCATCTATTTGTAGCTGCCTCGATTGTAGCTTACATGTCCAGCTTAGAGTCTGTTCAGGACATTGCAGAACATATTTCAGTATTCTTGAAGCCAATACTATCTGGTCTTTTGGGGTGTGTGCACACATGACAGTTCTAAAGGGAACAGGAAAAATCTCCATCAGGTACACTGCTAATTTCAAAGAGGCCCCCTACACCTTCAGATGTGTCCAGAGAGATGCGGAAAGCAAGGGAAATGAAGAAATGAAAGATACTGATCAAGGCAACACCCATGCATGTTTCTACCAAAGCAGCAGTGTCCATTATCTTCTACCAGTGGAGACCTACTGGAGGCCTAAAATTTAATTTAATCTTCCGCAAACCCAAGTATCAAGGCACAGCGGTGGCAGCTAAAAGCACCACTCTGTCCTCAGAGTCCTGACTGACACTTGGTTAAAATAGCCCTGCGCACTACTGAGATCAAAAGCGAACATTTTGTGTAACCAAAGGAAAGTAACCCATACATGGGAATGGCGAATCAGGGCCAGTTCCAGTTTCTCAGGCTGCAGACAGAGCAGTGCTGGCTGGCCAGCTGGCTGGCTGGAAGAAGCCCACCCGGACTCTTTATGTGATTAGCTCTGCTAATACCTACCAGTGATCTCCCTTTCAGGCTGGGAGGCGACAATGGGGGCCTAGCCTTTGTTAGCCAGAGAACAAAATGCCACCTTTTACAGCCTTACAATCATTGCTACTCTCTCTCTCTTCCCTTTTCATCTTTCTCAAAGCTACTCCTCCTTTCTTGCTGGGCAAGTTGCTTAACCCTTCATTGGCCAAGCTTTTGAGTTTTCATCTCTTCTTTTTTCTTCTTCTTCCAAAGGGAACATTCTCCAAGGCCAACTGCAGCATAAAGCTATGTGGTTTGGAGGGAATGATGGTGGCACTGGAAGTCAGCAGGTCAACAACGGGAATATTGCAGGCCTAATGGCAATATGCTAAGCGAGGAGGAAGGAGCCAAGGACAACAACAGTTAACCACAGCACGCCACAAACAATTGGCTTGGAGATAATATGGTCACAACTTTATTATTGTTACAGCTGTGTAGGTTGGCCTGGATTAAGGCACTGCTCCTGAAAACTGAACCCAGAGATCAAATTATCCAAAGCATTCAACCCAGCCCAGGCTCCTTATCCAAAATAGGAGGCAGCCAAGAAAATGACAACAGAGGAAGCTATTTGGTTATACTCTCACTGTGTGGTTCCTTATGCGGGGCATAACCTAATATGTCTTCCCCCTACACCCCTATACCCCAAAGGGATCCCCTGCTGGGAATGAAGGGTTCAGGTCCCAACTCTCTCCCTGCCACACCACCCAAAGGTGTGACAATGGGTGACACTGAAGGAACAAGAGTGAATGGAAAACCACCAAATACTAGATCCCATAGGGGTAGGCAAGTGGGAAGGCAGAATGTCTTGTTGAGTGGGGCTCTCCCAAAACATTTGCTTCCTAGGTAGACCTGACTGAAAGCTTCAGCTTCAATGTCTGGTTCCTTGAAAACATCCCCAGCATAGCCGCTGTTTGACTTCTTCTTCCCAGGCCTGTAAAATACTACAAGGGGACCCGGGAAGCAGACACTGCATCAAAGGAGGAAAATGGTGGCTCTGTTAGAATCATAGAATCAGAGAGTTAGAAGAGACCACAAGGGCCATCCAGTCCAACACCCTGCCATGCAGGAACTCCAAATCAAAGCACCCCTGGCAAATGGCCATCCAGCCTCTGCTACTCCTGCAAACAGAACCAAATTAGTCAACACACAAAGGATATGACAAAGAAGAGGAAGGCAACCTGATGTCAAGGGTTTGACGTGGCCCTGGGGCTTTCCCATCTGGCCTCCAATACTTTCCCAGTCACGAGGAACCCATTCTGGAGTGCCACAATATTATGCTGAACACACTCAATGTTCTCTGACTTCAGAGAACAAGGCCTGGTCAGCACTTAGAACCAGGGAATTTCAGGGGCTTCCAAATAGGGGTAAGAAATCTGCCTGAAACCCTGGCTGTCAGGGGTGACATTTCTGGGCTGGATGGGCCAATGATATCAGGCAGGATCATAGGTTCCTATGAAGCTTGGGAAATTCTGTTTTGTTTTGTTTTTTACTCCTAGAACCCCACAGGCAAGACATCCAAAACCAAGTGCTTCCACTTTTGCTGAATCATAGGGAGAGGTACCGCATATGGCAGGTGCATTTGGGGTCCCCATGTCAATGGCCTATGTTCACATTATTACATACAGGCTTCATAGTAATTGTTCTGTAGAGCTGTCTACAGCAACCCTTCTAAGTGCTAGTATTATAACAAGGGTTGTTTTTATTTTTTAAAAATGCTAATTTCATTAAGTAGTAATGAAGTTGATACTATGCCACCTGAAGAAAATTTTAGTCCTCTTCCCAATGTAGGTCAGATTAAGGAAAACTATTTCATGAAAATGACTTCTAGAGCAGCCAAGGGAGGCAATGAAGTCAAAACACTTGCAGAGAATTGATATTTGATGAGTATATTATACAGTATAATATTACTGTAGTTTTTGAAAATATTATTCTATAGGGCTTCTATATGACACTATCAATAGTGGGGCATCTTTTTCCCCACTGACTACCATTCTTTCACAGTTCTTAAGGCCACATCAGACTCCTTGGTTGACAGTCTCCCACCTCTATCCCAGAAAAACAAAACTTTTATCCTAAGCACTCCTAACGCCAGGTAAGAGAAAACCACTCTCACCAAGTAGGGAAAGTGTTGTGATACACAACTCCCATGTTACAACAGTTCCACTGATTGCAAGTTGGTTTCTGGGCATAATTCAAAGTGCCAGTTGTGATCTATAAAGCCATGTGTGGCTCAGCTCCAAGATATCTGAAACACCATTTCTTCCTATAGGATCCTGCCCAAGCTCTAAGTGAAAATCCACTTCTCTCCATCCCACCCTCTTCACGGCACATTTAGTGGGAATGCAGGAGAGGGCCTTCTCTGTAGCTGTTCCCATAATTTGGAACTCCATCCTTAGGGATGTTCAGATGGCTCCTTCCTTGCTGATTTTTTGACAGCAGGTGAAGAACTTTTCACTCCAGCAAGCCTTGGGAGACTGATTTCTTAACAAGAGAATAAATGGTAGTGTAGTTTTTTTCATCTTTGTTTCAAAGCAATATTTTAAAATCGTTTTGATTAAATAAGATTTTCATCTCAATTTCCAACTATTTATGCTTGTATTTTCAATTTCTACTTTGCCTAAGCCTCCCTGAATCCCAGTCAGACAGAAAGGTAGAATATAAATAAAGAGATGGATGAGACCAAAACAGTAAGACAGACTCCCAGATTTTGGGCTTGAAATCCCAGCATCTCCTAAACAGCATGTTGGCTGGGGGATACTGGGAGCTTCAGTCCAAAGGAGAAACTTTTCTGAGCTCTGAGTAAGACTCGATCCTTACATGAGCATCGTCTCTCCTTCCAAGGATATAACCCAGGTCTCTTCCACCCCACCCGTCCACCCGTCCCCCTTTTCCCCAAGCTGGTATTTTCCCTTCTAAGGACTTGTAAAGTCAGTGTTGTGGTGAAGCTGGACAGAATCTGTCCTCCAAGCGTGTCTTGGATACACAGCTGACTGGATGTGTCAGTTATGTTCCAAATGGGCTTTTGCAGGTCAAGGTTCTGTCGGCTGCGAGAGCACAAGCTATTTTTAGACAGGATAAGGTCACAGAGCTTTTAGAGACAGTGAGGTCTACAATAAAACCTATTGATCAGACTGTGGAACTAGTGCTCCAGAGAGACATGTAGATTGAAACAGAAATTGCCTGGCCGTTTTCTCTACAGACTCAGTGGGTAAAAGCTTGTTGGACTTAACATCTTTTAGGACACACACACACACACACACACACACACGAAAGATGTAACCACACACACATACTTTTAGTCCATTTAACCAGATGTAAGGAGTGGGAAAAGACAAAGAAAAGAAAAAGAGGGCTTTTGGCAATGGAGAAGAATAAGACAGAGAGATTAAATAATGTACTGCAGTTGTGAGTGGAGTGTTGGAGTACGGCTGTTCAACAGCAACAAGTGGAGTTGTAATTTAGTCTTCAAGGCCAATGAACTCAAAACACTGCTCAAAAGGAGATCAGGGGTTCACCAGCAGGCTGCTAACTCTCTTCCTTACTCTCAGGCTGTCACTGCACAGTACCTTTGGACTAACTCACTGTCATTCGACAAGCAAGCAATTGGGAGGTAAGAGCATCACTCAAAGTCCATCATGCACAAAAGCTTGGCTCTGGATGGGGTGGATTGGAAAGAAGGCCAGGAAAAAAAAGGATACATTTGAAAAAAAATTGCTACCACTTCATTACAGTCAGCCCTCATATCCAAAGATTCTTCATGCATGGCCACAACTTGAAAAAATTTTTTTTTAAATATAAATTCCAAAAAGTAAAATTGAATTTGCCACCTTATATAAGGGAAGTCATTTTATTATGCCATTGTATTTAATGGGATTTGAGCATCCACAGATTTTGGTATCCACAGAGGGTCCTAGAACTGAACCCCACCAGCAGATACCAAGGGCCCAGTGTATAAGTAAACTCCCTAAACATGCAGAACTTTCCAAATTATCAGTATTAGTTAAAGAGGGGCATGGGAATAGCAATAGCATTTACATTTCTATACCACTTAATAGTGAACTCAGCACTCTCTAAGCGGTTTCCAATCTGTAAGCCAATTGCCCCCAACAAGCTGTGTACTCGTTTTACTGACCTTTAAAAGGATGGAAGGCTGAGTCAACCTTGGAGCCTTGGGATTGAACTCACAACGTTGTGGCTACAGTACTGGCATTTAACCACTGCAGCACCAGGTTGTTGTTTATTGCTGCCACGGTTCTAGTTATGTTTTTCCCCAAAGCAATTATCAGCACTGGTGGAAGCACAAGGTTGGAGACAAACCTTGCATGGAGTCAAGGTCTTCTATTTGGACAACAACAGCAGCAGCATCTTTATCTATATCCTGTATTTTCTCCAGAATTTGGACTCAGGCAGCCTACTGTTTAAAACAAGTGTAATATAGCTAAAACCAATCAAAAGCCAACACACAGAATTAAACTATTCATAATATTAAAACAGTTTAAAATATAATACTTAAAATGGACAGGAAATAGTTTTAAAAACCCAATAAAAACAATACAGTCAGCCCTCTGTATCCACAGATTTTTTATCCACAGATTCAACCATCCATGGCTTGAAAGTATTTTTAAAATATATAAATTCCAAATAGCAAACCTTGATTTTGCCATTTGATATAAGGGACACCATTTTGCTGCACTGTGGTATTTAGTGCAACTTGAGCATCCATGGATTTTGTTATCCACGGGAGGCCCTGGCCCACTAAAGTCCTTTCTTTTTTTAAAAAAAATCTGGTATATGTGTCCCTGATGGTTTCCATGTCGAGAAGAACAGTGAATCTACTGTGTGTTTTACTCTGAAAGAGCTGTCTAAGCTTCTAAACACTATCCCCCCAAATTTCAACAGCTTGGATAACTCCTTTAAAATTCAGGCTAAAAGCATAGAGCGGATTCACTACCCCATTGACATGGAAATCAGCTGCCACTGATACATATAACAGCTCTTCGTTCAGCACAATGCAAAACTGCAACAAGACAAGCACAAGAAGATGTCTTCCGTGGCCTACTGGCACCTCAAGCCTTCTTCATTCTTTAGATGGGAACCAGCAATTTGCTCTACTTCCAACACCTTTTTCTTCTTGAAACTAGAGCACCCTTGCTCTGGACAGAGCTTGGAAAGAACGTAGTCCCATTGAATGCAATGGATAGTAAAATGGTGTCCCTTATACAAAATGGCAAAATCAAGATTAGCTTTTGAGAATTTATATATTAATATTTCAAGCCGTGGAGACCTCAGTCCATGGATACAGTGGGCCAACTGTAATTTTTTTAAGTTGTTTCCAAACTCTGTCCTGAGGAACCAATAGCAGAAGAGAGGCTTTGCTTCCTTCAAGTCCCATTTATTAGCTTCCCAAAGACATCTGGGGATAATGGCTCTATAACTTTCCCAAGTTCTGCATATACTATGCTCCTAAATTCTCCTATCAACCCAGCAATCATCAGCGTGGGCAGAATTCAGAGACATAGCCCTGTTAGTCAGGAATATCAGTATGCAAAGGGATCTTGTAGCATCATTGAAACTAACTGAGTAAAAGAGATTGTAGCATAAGATTTCGTAGACTTGGTCTAGTTCCTCCATGCATCTTGATTTCATGCATCTGAGGAAGCAGACCCAGTCTACAAAAGCTTATGCTAGAATGTCTTTTGCTCAGTTAGTCTGAAAGGTGCTACAATATCCCTTAGCAATTATCAACGTCATTCTTCATTTACAGCCCTTCCAGACACTATGTACTTTTACAGCTGGGTCTAAATAATGGTGGTTAGGCTCTGGCTCAGTGATTCCCAGACTCTGGGCCTTCCAGGGGTTTCAGACTTCGGCTCTCATAATCCCAGACCATTGGCCAAGATGGCTGAGGCTTCTGGGAGCTTAAGTCCAAAACATCTGGAAGGCCAGAGTTTGGGAATCATTGCTCTAGCTGATGAAGAAAATGTAACATAGTACTGTATCTATGCAACCTCTTTGCCTGGATCATACAGTTGAACTGCATGAAGCCAACAGTAACTGCTCTGCATAAGCCCCATTCCGTTTAAAACACTGACCTCACCATGCATTATGGAGTGAATGCTCTTGCCCTCCCCAGACGTGGTGGAAAGAGAAACATGCCAAAAGCCAACAGCATTTCAATACAGAATGTAGTCACCAATGTTCTGAGCCAAGGGTATGGAAGGTTTAACAGCAATTTCCCTTTCATTGAAGGAAAAAAAGGTTCCTTCATTTTCCTAGACAGACACAAGTTTCAAAGCAAAAAGTAAAGTTTTTCAAATGTTGCACCCTGAATGGAGCCAGTTCAACGACAAAAGCAAACTAGGCAACCAGGTAGGGTACTAACACTCCAGGATTCTCATCTCAACTATTCAAATGTCTTGGGGTGAGAGATGTTGCTCAAACATTTGAATGCATGTACTTGTGGAAAATTCAAGAAATGGTGTGCCGTTCTCTAGCGCTGTGTCACATTTCCATGCTATCTCGCGTTTTCTCACTATATATTGTACACTAACCAACCATTAGTCACTTAGTAGCCATCCTGGCTCTATGACCTGACAGTGGTATAATACAGTGCTTGAGTGACATTCCGTGCTTGTAAAGGGCTAACATTGTTTACTTAATAATCCAGGATCACCTTCTGTTAGGGTTGCCATTTGTCCCGGAAAACCTGGAAAATCCTGGATTGAAGGGACTAAAAAATGTTCCAGCAGCTGGCCCAGTTGAAGCAATAAATCCCAGATTTCTCCTTTGTTGCAGGCCAATGGGTAAGGTAAAATGTGGCTATAGCAATGAAGCAGGAAACTCTGCAAGAAAATTGGCACTGGCGGGAGCCCCATCCCACTCTGTAGGCTCCAGTTGCTACTGAACAGGTATAACATTGCCATCTTATTCTTTCGTTCTCTCAATCTCCCCCCCCCCCCCCCGACAAGCTCAAAAGGTAAGAAGGGAAAGAAGGGAAGCAGAGATAGCCTTGTTTGTATGGTGATTGTGTTGGCAGCTTGAGCCTAGGGCTAGACAGCACTTAGCTTCCAAACAGCCTCAAGAGAGCAAGGCACTCTCTGAGGCTGCTTGGAGGCCTCCTGCTCTTCACACCAGCTAGGGAGGAAAAGAAGAAAAAGAGAGCTCTTAGCTTGGTATGATATTCAGGGGTAGCTATGTTGGCTATATTGCAAGGTACAACATCCAAAATCCACAAAACAACGATATCTTTGTGAAGTCGAAAGCTTTCATGGCTGGTATCCATAGTTTTTTGTGGGTTTTCCAGGCTATGTGGCCATGTTCTCTGAAGATGCCAGCCACAGATGCTGGTGAAACATCAGGAAAAAACTCTTCCAGAACATGGCTACATAGCCCAGAAAACCCACAAAAAAATAGTAATATCTTTATTCTGCCAACCAAAATGCATAAAATAATACTGAGGTTGAAACATAATGGTTAAATTATTAATGTGTTGAATTTGCATAATCAGAATGTAAATTAATAACATACATAATGATAATTTGCCCAGATGACCAGATCTAAGGAACTGGAATATGGCAACCCTACCTTCTGTTGAATACTCCACAATCTGATGGAGCGATGGTTTCTTTTTTGGATCCTGGAAGAGGCATCATAGGCGTGCCAGCACACCATGATGATGCTCCATCCGCGCTGTGCCATTTGGGCACTGTGCTGCAATCACACCATGATGCTGTGCGCCATCTAGAAGGGTGTGCGACTTCATGGCGTGATGGGGATAGAATCACAGCATCCAGCATGTGGCTGCTGCACTGTGGCTCCGCCTACAGGCCAGCACAAAGTACCAGTCTGTATCCCCCCAATGTCAGGTCAATATTAGTCTAATACTATGGCACCTGAGATGCTAGCATTAGGCTGCTATTGATCTTCTGATATCTCAATACCTATGCCATACATCTCACTTAAAAACATAGTACTTGGTACTAGCTGCAGTTTTAAGTATCCACAGAATATATCCCCATGGATAAGGGTTCTAACAAAAAGATGTGGTCCAGAACTCAAAGAGAGCTGGCTTGCTGAGACCAGACTCTAAATAAACAGCAACACCCATGCTGGTTTTTTCCCCACTGTTAGACCTATCTTATCCTGCCAAGTTGACCCCAGGAGAGGAAAAAGGCAGAGCTCAGGGGGCCTAATTTTTGGATTACGACTCCCAGCATTTCCCAAGGACCACATAGCATGTCCAAGCTCTGGGCAAAGATTTGCTTGCACTGAAGGCAGTAGGGTGCTTCCATCAAAGCTGTTCAAAAAACATTTCTGCTTTTACCTTAATTTATCTGGATCAAGGAAAAGCTTTACACAAACTCCCTATGGCTTCAACGTCATTCACGGATCTTCAACTTTTAAGTCAATTACCTGCCCCCAAATACTTCTCCATTATGAGAAGTTTATTGTTGTTCAGAAAGAGACATTGTTGGCTGTGAGGTGGGAAATGAGAAAGTGATGTGTATCTTTATTTATCGTCTACTCTGCTCTTGTAGCTTGGCTCACAAACCAAATATGCCACGGTAAACATAATCCATATATCACATGGTGACACAACTGACCCCATTAGCTACTCAAGGATGTCACAGTAAGAATGGCCGACTGTACGAGGACAATACAATGGCTCGGTCAGTAACAGAAAACCAGAAAGTGTACTTATTATAATCATAATAACTTTTTGAAAAGCTAGGGAGGAGACTACCTAGGGTAAATGGCAAGATTTGTTTTTGTCCACATCATACAGTATTGGCTCTCAATATTCTCTGCAAACAAAGGATTTTATCTGCGTTTTAAACCAAGCACTTAATAACATGCTACATATAAACTAGACTTTTCTCTCTATCTGACTGTAGTGGCCATGTGGAATGTTTACCTCTTTTTCATAACAGGTACGATAAGATGCAAAAATCTGAAACGGGTTATTGTGTGTATTTTTAAAAAATGGGAAGTTGCATCTGGTGGTACAACAAAGAACAAACATGAATTTCAACTCAAAAGCAACACAATAGAAGAAAATAAAGACAGCTTCATGTATTTAAAAAGATACATTCAGAATAGCTGAAAAGTATTCCTTTATTAAAAAGATAGTTTTTTCATTCCCATTTACTGATTCCTTTGTCCATTTTGAAACGTCAACAAAAAAATTAATCAAATCTTCAATTCTTTTCCATTCTACTGTGCTCCCTTCTTAAACTCCTGATTTTTTTAAATTATAAAAAGGAGACTCCCAACTTTTCTGTGGTTTACTTTAAGTAAAAAAAAAAAATACAGGAAGTGGTTTACAGAACATTTAGGTCCAGCATCTCCTGTCTTTGAGCATGTGGGGGAAGGAAGAATTCCAGTTGTTAAATATATCTTCACACAATTTTCTGGTATACTCCTTTGAATTAATTTCAATTAGTAGAATGTCTCTCTCACACACACAAACAAACACACATATATGAACACTCATCCTTACACATCCTTTCACTTAGCATTTTCAGGAGATTGGATCAGAGAGTCCATTTTGACAAGATGAGTTGCACATGCCTAATTCCAAAACCATCCCGGCATTTCTGGTCCACAATCCCATCAATCTGTATAACTACAGTAAAATGCAAGGTGTTTTTTCAAACATAAGCAATCATTAGACCTCTGGAAAAAAGGAAAATAATCTATTCCAAAAAATGGTGAAAGACATTTATTATATTTATAAAATTTATTTTGTATTTTTTATTATTATTATTATTATTATTATTATTAAAATTAATCCTATATTAAAACAAATGCTAGTGGGTTTTTTTTAAAAAATCTCGAGATGTAGTGAAGCTGCGGTTCTCCATAAACACACATCACTACCTAAAAAGAGAAAGTATATGAGAGTGGTCATAGGAAATACTGTTTTGTTTGTTGTAAAATTTACTATTTCCTTTCTTGGCAGTTTGTCAGCACAAGGAGTTTGAAAAACTTCAATAAAGCAAAATAATGAGTTTTAATTTCTACATATACTCATACAAACATGAGGGGACGGAAAGAGGGAATCAGCTAAAATAGATGTGGGGGAGTGACACACGCAACAGACAAAATACACTGAGATACTATATAAGATTTTTAAAAACTATATTTTTTATCTGTATGATCTAACCTCAAGGATCTCACAATTTAAAATCTGATGAAAGGGGAAAAATAGTAGGGGGAGGAGGGGAAAATACAGCTCAGCTGAAATAGTACACTGGAAGTTTGGAAGGGTGAACAACTGAGCCAAAGATTTCAAGGATAGAGCAGATTTTGAGGGAGAATTTCAACAGGTTAAGTATTTTTTCACATAGAAATATAATTGTGAAGAAAGCCTCTCGGCTATCAAGGTTCTGACTAGCAGGCATCTTACCTCTACCTGCATGTAGTCCCATTTAATTTCCTAACTGTTGATATGGTCTTTTATGGAGAAAAAGATTCCTTGCATAGGCTTACATTTGCCACATAAAAAGTCAAACAGGGAGGTGTGCGAGGCAGCACTAAATTTCAGCACTGGACTATGACTCTGGACACCAGCAGGGTTCGAATCTCAGCTCGGCCATGGCAACCCACTGGATGGCCCTTGGCAAGTCACATTCTCTCAGCTTCAGAGGATGGCAAGCATAAACTCCCTCTGAATAATCTTGCCAAGAAGCCCCCATAGATTAGAAAATTCACCATAAGTTGAAAAGGAATTGAAGGCACACAACAACAGGTGTGTAATGTGAATAGGCCCCTAGTGGTCATGTTCTTCTTCAGGATGGAGAACTATAAAATACTTAAATTTATATAATATGCATGTACAAGACAGCAAGATGTAGTGATTTGAGTCTTAAACTAAGACTCTGGGAGACAAAGGTTCAAATTCCTGATCAGCCACAGAAACCCTGGGTGACCCTGGGCAGACACACTCTCAGCTTAAGGGGAAGGGAATGGCAAAATTCAGCTCAGATCTTGCACATCAAAAAAACCTAGGATATGGTCACCATAAAGCTGAGTCAACTGGAAGACACATTCTAATCAAATCTGCATGCACCATATATACCCAAATATAAGTCAACCCCATGTATAAGTCAAGGGCAGGTTTTGGGGCCAAAATTACAGACTTTGATATGACCTATGGATAGGTTGAGGGTAAAACTTAGGGGCATTTAACAAAGGATGTAAAGAATGATGCAAAGCAAAATGATGCCAAAGAAAATTCTGACAGGCATAACTGGATGGATGAGAGATTAAAATGGGTCGGTGTTTCTCTTAAGTGCTTCCAGAATCCAGAATAGACTCAGTTCTTTTCTTATCACTCTAATCAGAGAAAGGGGATGGTCCTATACACACACACACACACACACACACATATACACAGAGTATTTACATTGACCAGTGAATAAGTCGACCCAGGTTTTTGGGGTCATTTTTTTTTACTCAAATTTCTAGACTAATATATGAGTGTATATAGTATATATATATAATTTCTGTCCTCTTCTCTGAATGAGTCAAAACGTTCTGAGCCAACTAACAGCTCACTTGGGAAATTTACTTTAGGTGATTACATATAGTCTGTGTTCATTTTTGCTGGGGGATTCTGGGTCTTGTAGCCCCAAAATATAACTTTAAAGGCTCTGATTCCAGGCCCCAAAAGTCCTTTTGGTAGCCTTGCCTCTATTGAGGTCCACCACAAAGTTGTCAAGTGTGTATGTGGGAACAGACTAACCGAGTTACGAAGGTTCAGCCTGTTCAAAGCTTTCTGAAAAGTTTCCCATGGAACCATGAATTAACCTTCCAATTTGGACTTTGTTCAGCCTCTATAATAACAACATTCCACTGCTAAAGGCCAGAAGGAATGATAGGTTCTTTTCTTGTGTATCATGCATATGAGACTCACTATTACTATCAAGAGGTCCTCTAAGCCTCAAGCCTTGTCAAGAGGCTCGGAACAAATAAAGAACATTTTGAGGTATTGGGTGGAGTCAGATTAATCAAAAATGCTCAAAAATGTTTCATTTCTTTGTAGTTAAATGCCAGAAAACAACTCAGGAGAAAATAGATTTCTGCCTCTCTTATTTTTTTTTTAAAGCATGGTATCTCTTGCCTTCACAGTATCAATATTTAATTACTTCATAGTCAGAAATTCTGTTTCAAGCCAGATTATACATTTTGGTCAGCAGCAGTCCTCTGGAAGTCATTTGGCTTTTATTGCAGATCGGCAAAATTCATGTTGCGTGTCCTGTGGCCAGCCACTACCAATTCCTGGCACTGTTAACAAAATAACACACAGGGGGAAAAGAAGAACCTGTGGCTTCTACCATTTATTCAAGCTTTACTCCCAAAAAAAAAAAAAAAAAAAAAAAGCCAAAACCTTCTCTCATTTATCATATTAAAGGAGCTCTAGGATATCAAAAGCCACAATAACATAACCTACTATTGTCCCAATTTGGCATGGACAGTCCCATTAAATACTCTTCTATCGCAATGTTTCAATGCTTTTATAAAACGTCCCAGGTTCTCTCTCCTCCTCCCCACTTTCCTGCTTTGTCCTCAGCTTACTTCAATTGCTGCAAACAGAGTTCAAAGTGCAAAAGTAATTTGCAACCAATTAAATCAGCAATGGGGAGAGCAGATGAGGGGAAGGAACCTTGCCCTTCCCTGTAGGCTCAGGCAAAAGCAAAGTGCTGCAGCCTCTTCAAGCTTTATATTATTAATATTGTCGCTGTTTATTTATATATCACCATCCACATGGGACTTTTCAAACTATTACAGAATAAAACATTTATAGCTATTCAATAATATGACATACTAAAATCCAATATTAAAATACAATTTTTTTAAAAATCCACACATAGACATAATACTAAATAAAACAAAATAGGCAGCAGAAATAATCGAATACACTTAAGATGTAAAACATTAATCCAAAATTCCAGAAGAGTTAGAAAACAAACATGTTTTCAACACTTGTTGCCTAGAATCATAGAATCATAGAAATTTAGAGTTGGAAGAGACCACAAGGGCCATCCAGTCCAACCCCCTGCCATACAGGAACTCCCAATCAAAGAATCCCTGACAGATGGCCATCCAGCCTCTGCTTAAAGACCTCCAAGGAAGGAGACTCCACCACCCTCCAAGGGAGTGTGTTCCACTGTCGAACAGCCCTTACTGTCAGGAAGTTCTTCCTAATGTTGAGGTGGAATCTTTTTTCCTGCAGTTTGCATCCATTGTTCCGAGTCCTGTTCTCTGGAGCAGCAGAAAACAAGCTTGCTCCCTCCTCAATGTGACATCCCTTCAAGTATTTAAACAGGATGATCATATCACCTCTTAACCTTCGCTTCTCCTGGCTAAACATCCCCAGCTCCCTAAGGCATTCTTCATAGGGCAAGGTTTCCAGACCCTTCACCATTTTAGTCGCCCTCCTTTGGACATGTCCCAGTTTTCATCTGTGAAATGTTGACAGTTATGTTAGTCAGTGAATCCCAAACTCTAATGCATCAGGCATTTTGGACTTCAGTTCCTAGGTTTCCTGTACATTGGCCATGGTGGCTGGAGCTTCTAGGAATTGATGTCCAAAACACCTGGAGAAGTAATGTTTGAGAATATCTATGTTAACTGGTAATGGACATTTCTGCTCACAGGCAAGAGAATTTGGATTCTACAGAAACCATAGAAAACCAAGTGGAAATAACTGTAACCAATTCTGGCAAAATATACCTTTGCACCCAACAGAGAAGTAATGTTAGCCCTAAAACACAACTGAGCAAGTTGCAGGGACAGAAATCCTCAACACTGGGACCTACTAAAGGCTGCACAAATGGCAAAAATAGGGGTCAGTCCAAAATCAGAAATGCTCAGATGTCACATCTGGTTTTATTGGTGGCACATTTGAGGGCACAATAAGACATGGGGGGACTGTACCTTTTTAAAAATATTTTGTCCACATGTTAATGAACTATTCCCATCATGCCTCACTACTGATCAGACTAGATGGGGGTTTGAAATGCTAAATTCAAAACAAGAGAGGGTACCTGTATCCTTTAATAGTTATGTAGAAGAGGGAATTTCAGCAGGTGTTGCTTGTCACACAACCAGGTAACAAGCAGCACCTGCTGAAGTTCCATCTTCTGTTGTAGCTGTGTGCCTTCAACTTGTTTCCAATTTATGGTGACCCTAAGGCAAGCCTATCGCAAAGTTTTCTTGGCAACATTTGTTCAAAGGGGAGATTGGTTTTGCCTCCCTCTGAGGCTGAGGGAGTGTGACTTGAGTGTGAGTGTGACCCAGTGGGGATTTAGTCCAGGTCTCCAGAGTGCTAGCCCACTGCTCAAACTATGCACAAACACTCAAACTACACTGGCTGAAATTTCACCTTCTATGCAATCAACAGGAACCTATCCCAGTTTTTAGTTTGGAAACACTAGGGCAGGAATAGAGTTCAATGATGTATGGGGGGAATACAAGTTCCCTAGTCCCATGCTAAATATATTTGTGAAGGATCAAATATTTCACTACAAAAGGCTGAGGGAAAGAGACGTGATTTATAATCATCAATGCACATAAACATTCATTCCTATAAACATTCAATTCTTGTTCTCTATGACTGGCAATATAATACACAAAGCCAGACCAACCTGTATTATGAACTGTGTCCAGTTCTGGGCACCACAATTCAAAAAGGATGTGGAGAAACTGGAGAGGGTCCAAAGGAGGGCGAATAAAATAGTGAAGGGTCTGGAAACCATGCCCTATGAGGAATGACTTAGGGAGCTGGGAATGTTTAGCCTGGAGAAGAGAAGGTTAAGAGGTGATATGATAGCCCTGTTTAAATATCTGAAGGGATGTCATATTGAGGAGGGAGCGAGCTTGTTTTCTGCTGCTCCAGAGAACAGGACCTGGAACAATGGATGCAAGCTCCAGGAAAAGAGATTCCACCTCAACATTAGGAGGAACTTCCTGACAGTAAGGGCTGTTTGACAGTAGAACAAACTCCCTCGGAGAGTGGTGGAGTCTCCTTCCTTAGAGATCTTTAAGCAGAGACTGGATGGCCATCTGTCAGGGATGCTTTGATTGGGAGTTCCTGTACGGCAGGGGGTTGGACTGGATGGCCTTTGTGGTCTCTTCCAACTCTGTGATTCTATTATTCAATGATTCTATGACTTTCACAGTTGTGTATTGGTTCTTTTCTGTACTCTTTGGACTGTTGGGCTTAACCAACACTGGTGCTGGAAGGTCAGTAGTTTGAGCCAAGTTGACATTTCATTTGCTGCATGTGCATTACAGAAATAATCGAGTTTGGCATGACTTTAACTGTCATGGCTCAGCGATATGGAATTCTGGGACCTGACAGAGTAAGATAAATATTTCACAAAGCTAGTTCCCAGAATTCCATAGCATTGAGCCATGGCAGTGAAAATGGAGCCAACCTGGATTATTTCTGCAGTGTGGATGCAGCCATAGAATAACAGAATAATTTTGTAATAAAAAAATGTTTAACAACAATGAAACACCGCACACTGATAGCATAACATCACTATACTACTTCACAGAGAGTATGGCATAAACATGCAAAGCTACTTTATATTGCTATTATAAACTGTAACAGTACAGTTATTGCTATTGTTATATTGCTATTATAAACTGTAGTAATATTAATATTATTAATAACTGTCAAGTCTGCCTTAACCACAATTCCCAAATTGTCCAACTTTTGTTTTCTGATGATTCAATGTACACAAACTCTGTTTCTTGAACAAAAGGATTAAAAATTACCTTCAGGCTCTGTTCATAAGGTATAAATGAATCGTAAATAAATGTCCTGCGTAGACTTGGGACCCATCTACTAAAATATCTCATTGTTGCATTTATTGTGTGCATTAAAGTAATTTCCAACTTAGGCTACCATAAGGAAACCAATCATGGGTTTTTTCTGGCACGTTTCTTCAGTACAGGTTTGCTATTGCCATCCTCTGAGGCTGAGAGATTGTGATTTGCCCAAGGTCACTCAGTGAGTTTCCATGGCTAAGCTGGGGATTTGAACCCTATGCACTCTGACAGCCAAATCTCATCTGGTCCCAAGCATATTGGCTAAAGCAGACTCAATCTGTATTAACTTTATTGATTAAATTTATTTGTTTTAATTTATTTATTTATTTATATTATTATATTTACTTTGTTTTCCCCCCAAGATTCAGACTAAGAGTAGCTTACAAATTAAAATGATTTACAATATGGTTAAACATTAGAAAGTCAATATTAATGTCGAATTAAACAATTATTAAGTCAGCTTGGTTCTAGGACCCATCATGGATACCAAAATCTGTAGATGCTCAAGTCCTATTAAATACAGTGGCATAGTGAAATGGTGTTCCCGATACAAAATGTCAAAATCAAGGTTTGCTCTTGGAATTTATATATTTTTGAACATTTTCAATCCATGGGTGAATGAATATGTGGATAAAAAAATCCATGGATACTAAGGGCAAACTGTATTTGTTTGTTTGTGGTAGTTGACACAATAAAGGTGCTATCCAATAAAGAGCTTGTAATGGATTTAGGAACCACAATCCTCCTGAAAAATTGAACTTAAGAGGGAAAATGTCAGTAAAATAAATATGCAGGTATAATTGTTTCTCATCCCTACAAATCAAAGAATGTTTAATGTAAATTTTTAAACCACATCTTGATTTTAAAAATTTATGAAATAACACTGCTTCTGGACCACTGGCCTCTAGTTGGCCTTCCCTGCTTTAGAAAATACAGACTTATTGATGTAAACTGTCTTTATAGTCACAGTACCCTCAAAATGTCTAAAGAGCATCAACAGTATTCTCAAGTCAGTGACTGAAGAGCATTCATTAAAAAAACTGAGGGGGTAATTAAATGCATATTTATAATTAGAACTTAATAATTTTCATCAGGGACAAACAAATCCTGATTCCAATCGGTAGCCCATTTAGATTTGCCCTAAGATAGCGTAATTTAATGTTTTATAGTCCTTCTCTCCCTCAGATTAGGAAGTAATACAGTCATCTTTTTAAAAGCCATGCTCTGTGTGTGTGTGTGTGTGTGTGTAGTCCGCTAAGGAGAAAATTGCAATGAAAATGTTTGACAACGCAAAAGCAACCATAAATTACATGACAACTGTGTAAAAGTCATGATGAAACAAATAAAGAGCTGACCTATAATGCATCTGATTCATTGTGGCGTACAAAACTCTCTGGCTCTGATGTCTGTGCGGCAAACTCCTTCTCAGAAGCTGAACTACTTAGTGCAGAGAAAACTGTAAATTATCGCGAGTCAACAGCATTGATTTTTAGTCGCCATTTCAATCAGTTTGAACTAGAAATACTACACCGCTCATCCGGCAGCCTCTTAAGCGAAGCTGCCTGCTCCTCTCTGGAGCCCTTTTCTTCACTTACAGAGCTCTTTAAATCCCCACATTGTCTCCACAGCACACTATTTATTGTGGAATCTCAAGGCCCAGGTACTTGACCTGAAGGTCACTGGCTCCTCTCATGGGACGTTTCAATTCTGCTGGGCAGGAAATGCACCCAAATGCAGGAACGTACAAGGCCATGGGCATAGTTAGCCAGGCAAGGACCCCGCTCTGAAAGCGAGGGGTGACAAGCAATGTACTGTGTGTCCTCCACATTTGCTGTGTTAGGAGCACAGGACACCCATAACAATAAAAATCTCCCCCCTTTTTTTACCTGAGCGAAAAAACTCTCTAGGACCTTATCACACGAGGCACTTACCACACTGGAATCATGGCCCAAACTCTTCAAAAGCACACTTCTGAAGCATCACTGAAGTGCATCCCACTGTTCTTCCGTCAACGAATCGTTCGTGGAGCAGCCAATTTTGTAATAACGGGATCTTCTGTTATGTAAAAAGTGACTGCTCTGTGAACGATTCGTCAACAGAAGAACAGTGAACCTCTGTGCTTCTGAAACGTTTGGGTCACGATTCCAGTGCAGTAAGTGCCTCGTGTGATTAGGGCCATAGGCCAACATCCAGCAGAGGTTGACCACAGAATTGCTACCATCCTGGCCTTGGAGGGAGAGAAGGAGAGGCTGGCACTATGCTTAGGACCATAGGAAGATGAAAAGCCCTCTCTCCATCTTAACTACCACCGCACTTAGTTCAGAGGGAGAGAACTAGGGCAGGCACAGCTCCATCATGCCTAGCCCAGAAGCAGATGGAAAGCCCTCCCTCCAACCCAACTGCCACTGCCCTGGCCTTGGAGGGAGAGAAGAACCGACAATTTCTGCTGGACTTGATCCCCTCCCCTGCTGCCATTCCCATCTCCTTATGTGTCATGCCTTTTTCAAGTGTATGCTTGAGGGCATGGAATTGCCAAATTAACAATTTGTAAGTACTCTAAGTAAATAAAATAAATAAAAATTGCACTGGAGGACCTACAAATGCCACAGAATTGTCTTCTTTAGGAATCTTTTAGTCCTCCAACATGGCAATGGTCACCTTCTGACAGAGTCAAGCTGGAGGACCTAGAGATTCCTACAATAACATATTACTGTATATACTCATGTATTAGTCTAGAAATTTTGGTAATCAAAAAACAGATGTCTTCATTAGCTGTGTTCCTTTAAAAACATTATTAAATGGTCGCTTTTGCTTGCTAGCTATGGCTGTAATTTGTGTTTTTTATTTGTTGTTACATTAAATGTATTTTAATTTTGTAAGCCGGCCCAAGAGAAAACAATGTCCTCTAGCACAGCTGAAAAATCTTTTAAATAGACAAACAGAAACCACTGTAGTGCCTGCAAAATTTAACAAAGAAACACCTTCGGAATGCCTCAAGCTGCCCTATCCTTTCCAGGAAGTGAACAATTTTTAGAAATTGTCCCTCATGACAGACTTTTCCAACTCCGTTTTAACAAATGTCCTCGAGGCTTGGTGCCAGAATTATGCAGATCTCTGCAGACCATGGTTTGCAAATAAGGGGGAAATGTTTATGCTTTATTCTGGTGCAAATCTACCCTTCCTTCAATTCCTTATCTTAACTCCCCAACATCTGCCAGTGAAGAGGACTCGGCTGAGAGAGTGTTTGTTTGCCCTACCTCCACCTGGGCTCCTCCCATGCCTTGGCTCCTGGACTTAAGGAGGAGAAATGGGCCTTTTTCCCTCCTCCCCAACATCTGCCAGTGAAGAGGACTCGGCTGAGAGAGTGTTTGTTTGCCCTACGTCCACTTGGGCTACTCCCATGCCTTGGATCCTGGACTTAAGGAGGAGTCTTGTCTCCCCCCCCCCCCAACACACACACACACTTTTTTCTTTTCTTTTCTTTTCTTTTCTTTTTAGATTGTGTATAGTTCACATTGTTTTGGGACTGGGATGGGGGTTGAGAAAGGAGATTTTCTTTTTACTTGTTTTGATATGTTAATTGTTATGTATTTTGCTTTGTTAATTTTATTTTTGTTATAATTACTATGTATTTTTGTTGTTGCCACAACTGCTTTGTATTTTTGCTTTGTTAATGTTATTCTCTTTTGTACCCCGCCCCAACTGCTTGTTCAGAGGGGCAGGCTAGAAATAAAACGTATTATTATTATTATTATTATTATTATTATTATTATTATGATTGAGCTTATCCCATTAACCAATAACCCATCTTACCTCAACCAACTTCAGTTCAGGATCTGAGATGCCCCCGGATATTATCATACCTAAATTGCTGCCTATTGAGGCAGGATGCTGCCACCTGGATGCATCCCGAGACAAAGCCTCGCTCGGCCGGCCAATTTTTCAAGTCAGAAGCTTCCCAAATTCGAAAAATTGCTGGCTGAAGAGGCTTCAACCCGGGATGCATCCAGGCAGCGGCACCCCACCTAGACAGGTACCGATTTAGGTGTGATAATATCCAGGGGCGTCCTGGATCTTGAATTCAAGCCGGAAGAGATGAGCCAGTTTATTTGTTAATGGGATAAGCTCCCATCATTCAGAATAAAAAGAATGAAGTGGCACCATCCAAGACTAACAAGTTTTATTTAGCATAAGCTTTCATGGGCTGCCATCCACACATGGAGAACAGTACCAGAGATTCATAAAGAAAATAGGGATGAAATGTTATCATGGAGATGCTCAATAATAATCACAAGAATCCATGCATTGATAACCAAAATAACATAGAGATCATGCAGAACAGCATCAGAAAAGTCAGAGGAAATAGGATTGCAAAGATTACCAGTTGAGAAAAAGTACGGTAAGTACAGTAAAATTCTTATGTAAACAGAACTCAATAGGCAAGAATTTACAAAGAAATGCACTTAAGATCATGGTTAATGCTAAATAGATTCTCTCATAAACAGGATTACAAACCTCTCCTCAGACTCTGGTTTTTACTTCTTACAACCCTGGGTGGCTTTCACCACATTTAGCGTTGGGACACCTGTAACACTAACCATGGTTAAGGCAAACAGGGGAAGGGGATGGAGGGGTGCATGGAGAGTGAGTGTTCCCAAGCATCATTCTTTCTATGATTTGCAGGGTCCCTGTGTTAAATACATGAACCTAATCAACGAATCATATGCCATTTACACTTGTTTCCCCACCTCCACACACACACACACACACACACACACACACTGGCATCTTTGATTTTTGCTGACATGATTATTCACAGATTTTATTAATGTTCTCTCTAGGAATATCTAAGTCCTCCAGCGAACTCTATGGTCAACTTTAACCAAAGGTCACACTGAAGGACCTAGAAATTCCTAGAGAAAACACTACATTAGGCAATTGTAGCTCCTCCAGCGCAATTCTATGGTCAATATCTGACAGATGTTGGCCACAGAGATGTTCTGGAGGACCTAGAGATTCCTAGAGAAGTGTTCTCTCAGGTTAAAAACATAGTGTTCTTGTTATTTGCGGTATTTCCACATTCACAGCGGTCCTATGCCCCTAACCCCAGAGAATGTGGAGAAACTAGTGTAGACACTGAACTCCTACGAGCTCTCAGTTGCTTTGCATAGGAGTTTTTTCAAAACGTTTTCAGCCCTGAGCATAGCCTTGCTTGAGCACCTCCTTCCACTTGCCACGGAGAAAGAACAAGAGTTTTCCCATCTTAGGGGAGAATGTGAAAACAAAGCAAGTGAATACTTATGAAGTTCCTGGCAGTTAAAAAGAAAAGAGACATACAGCTTGAAACTTTCACATAAGCCAAATCGCCGAAACGTTTGTGTACCAAGTCACCCGAGGGCCAATACTAGGCGAGGTGATTTAACTCGCTGAATGGAAAGTACATGTCAAGACAGGGAACAGAACAGGCACCGGACAGGTAAAGACAATCACTCCAGATTATTGGGGAGTGTCCGCCTACAACCTTCTACAACCTGGCTACCTTCTTGGAGTGTAACTGAAGCCAGGTAACAGCATTCATTTAGGACATGTGAAATACTGTATACTCTTTCCGCAAATGCAGGAGTTATAAAAGAGAGTATGCATGAGACCATCAGGCAATGTAACAGCACATATGGAAGCCAGTACACAACTCAGAGAAATGCAGTTTTGGCTGTCCTGTTCTTCGATCCAGAACAACTGTGGTTTTCATGTGAGAAACCTGTTTTCAAGCAAATTCACACACAGCAGGCATAGAGCCTGAAAGAGTTTATGCTTACTGTCAATAACAAAGCGGGCAAGAGCAGTGTGCCTCTTCTGTTGCTTCTACTAGGAAGGCTACAAGCTGCAAGGTTACAAAATCTGCATGATCATTTAGAAACCAGAGTACAGGATCTCACACACAAAGCTATTCTGGTACACTTAAAAATCTTGAACTTGTCTACTGATTTAATTAAGAAATATCTAGTCCACATGGAAAGGCTGAAAATCCTCAGCTTGAAAGATAAACTGGAAACCGGACAACTTTGGCTCAGCTTTCAAACCCCTTCTGTATCACTCTGTAAATCTTTGGATTTTATACACCGCTTTAGAATCCTGTGGCAAATTGAATCCATACTTTCTTTGTACTGATGGAATAAACAGTAAACACTAAAGGTTTGCCTATTCCTCCTTTCAAAGTGCAAAATAATTTTAATAGGAAATTCCAAAATTCTTCAGTGACTAGCTTAAAACAAACTGCATAATCTAGATGAACACAAAACCATATACATTGCTAACTACCCTAACCTCATATGATGAAGAACACATAAATAAGTAAATAATATATCATTTCCATTTACAGTCTATATAATTTCATTTATATAATTTCCAGTCTATAATTTCGATTTATATGATTTCCTGTTTCAGGGTTTTTCCTTCTTGCAGCCAATTCAAAGAGGAGGAAGAAGCAAACCTCTCAGACTTGTTTGCTATGACATATTCACCTTCAGACCACTAAAGCACACTTGTGTAATATAAATTTCTTTACAGTCTGATATTCAAAATGTGTAGTTTTTGACATGATATTCTGCCTAAGTTTGTTTGTCATTAAGGCTTTCAAGACACAGGAGCCATGCCAAGGGAAAAAACAGATGGCAAATCTTTTAGTGCCATAATGTGGTTGTTGTTATTGTGTGCCTTCAAGTCATTTCTGACTTATAATGACCCTAAAGCAAACCTATCACAGGGTTTTCTTGGCATGTTTCTTCACAAAACTTTGTCATTGTCATTATGAGGCTGAGAGAGTGTGGCTTGCATAAGGTCACCCAGTGGGTTTCATGGGTGAGCAGGGATTCAAACCCTGTTCTCTAGAGTCACAGTTCAATGCTTAAATCACTACTAACATAATGCATGCCCATTAATTGGTTATCGTACACTCAATCAGTACAGTTCATTGTGTTCATCTCTTAGTAATGATTCCCAGTTTGAATTACCAAGATCAGTAGACTACAACTTTCAGCAGAGAAAAGGAACAAGTGTCAATCACACCCTCCTTCCCTTCTCCAACATGGTTATAGTGAGTGAAATAGCAACTACAACCAAGAAGTAAAACTAAACTCTGAACGCTATTTCCATAAAAATCACAAAGCTGTCTCATGAAAAACACAGTGAAAGATACACATGCATACTTCTACAGATCTTTCAAACTGTTTTGATAATCAAGACCCATTTCTAGTTCTGTTTTACTGAAAGCATCCCCAAGAACACACCACTGCAACAACACAATCTGATTAATAAAAGAACAACACAGGAACAGATACTATGAACATGCTGGACATGCTGCTTGTGACACAGACGTCTTCTTCATTCTAGAAGGGTGGTTGATTCTGGAGGAACTTTTCCTAACAAGCTCTTTAGTAGGCAAATGTTAAACAGAACAAGAGATATCACATCCAAGTATCACTGTCTCAAATCTTTTTCTTTTCTTTTTCTTATCAGTGAAACTATAGTCCAAAAGTATCACAATTTGACAGCACTACTAAGAAACAGTAAAATGGATTCACTGACTGTCACATATCCTCCAACTGTCCCAATCCGGGAAAGGACAGTAAAGTCATTTGTTGCTCCACTTTTTTAGCAGTTTTTTAAATGTCCCAGTTTCTTCCTCCTCCTCCCACTTTCTCCCTTTGTCCTCAATTGCTGCAAACTGACTTTAAAGTGCAGAAGTATTTTGCAGGCAATTAACTCGGCAGGGAAGAAATTAGGAGCAGAATCTTACAATTCCCAGTAGGCTCAGTCAAAAGCAAACTGCTGCAGCCTCTCCTAGCTTGTTTGTTCTTCCCCATTAATAGCTTTTGCCATCTTCACCACACTCTGATGTTGCTGGGTCACTGTTCTTCAGGCCCTGGTTTAACATACAACAAGTTTCTGTGACAAGATCTATTTGACATACAAAAGCAAAAATGGCTGCGATCCACAAACTAATGTAATGGGATATATATCTGAACTAAAGTGGTGAAGCCCAGTAGATTATCAAAGGAATATGTCTTAAGTGTTTTATGAACAGGGTCTTTCAAGAGGCTGAGCCTACTGAATTCCTCTAGCTTTTATATTTAATTTCAAGCCAGGCTCAAACAGTGCCCTGAAAATCTCCCTAACTCTGGGAAGTGTCTTGTTTGGCCAGAATTCCTGGGTCTTTCAAAAAATTATGAATGACTACAGATTGTAATGTGTCAAAGAGGGCTACATAAAAATTGACCATGGAGAACCTTTCCACCATGTGGGCAGTTCTCCAGCTGTAATGTCATCCCACAAGCAGGGGGCTTCCATAACCATACTTAACATTTACCATATATACTCAACTAAAAGTCAATCTCATGTGTAAGTTGAGGCCAGGTTTGGAGGCCAAAATTATGGATTTTGATACAACCTGTGGATAAGTTGAAGGTAAAACTTAGGGGCATGTAACAAAGGATGTAAAGGATAAAGCAAAGGAAAACGAAGAACTTACAAAATTTGTGCTCATATGAATAGCTGGGTGGATGATGAGAGTAGAGGGAAAATCAGTACTTCCAGGACAGATTACACCTTACACCAGAGGATAGTTCCTTTTTTAATAAGAGTTAAAGTACAACACAGTTGGCCATGCATATACACAGATTCCAGCATCCACAGCTTGAAAATATACCAAAAAAAGTATAAATTCCAAAACACAAACCTTGGTTTTGCTATTTTACATAAGAGACACCATTTTACTATGCTACTGTATATAATGGGACGTACTCAGAGTTTTTTTAGTCAGCTATATATACAGTATATAGAATTTCTTTCAATGTACAGACAGCTTCACACAAATTATCTCAGTAATTTCTAGAACAACCCTAAATGGTAGATCAGTGTTATTTCCAGCATTTGGAGACGGCGAACTGCAGCTGAGAGGTGTAGCACATTCACCGAAAGTACTACAAAAATAAATTACTCAACGGAGACTTCAGCCACTATGCTGCACTCTATGTCCTTCAGATCCATTTAGATGCAACAGTGCATACTACAATCAAGCCACTGGCCAAGTGGATGCAGCCATCCCAAACTGACTTCATAAGCAGCTGTCAAGTGGCAAAAAGTCATCAGTCTCCACGAATCAAGAGTGATAAGCTGTTGAATAATTATTTTTAAAAGAATAATTTGATAAAGCGTGTCATCACTCCTCAGCAAATAGCTTAATCATCCAGCTAGCTCGCTATCATATTATGGCTCTCTGGCTCATATTAACATTTTCCTTTTTCTTTTCTTTTTTTAAATCCTCATTTTTCTGTGTCAAATATAACTTGGTCGAAAGTTGTAATGCAATTCATGAAACATCTCTGTCTTTAACCTAGAACACACATATATTCTACACACACACATATACTCATTTTAATTTGCCTCTTGGAAATTTTTTTAAAATCTTTTTGTCTTGGGCCCTCAGGTTACTGGCACTAATACAATTCTTTATCTCTCTCCCCCCCCCCTTTTTTTTTCTCGACAGCAAGCCAAGAAAGATGATAGAAGCCGTCTGCATGGCCAAAAGACTGGTCTCAACTGGTTTGGGGGCTGGGGTGGGTTGAATTGAACTGTCTCCATCTCTTCCTTCCCTCCCATGCACAACCCTCATTTCCCCCTTTCCCCTTTTAGCCAAAAGACCTGAGAGCATTTGATGCAGTCATTATATATATATATATATATATATATAGGCCTGGCTGCTCTTGGGATGTGACACGTTCTCATCACGCACTGGACTTCAGCCAAGTTCACCCATTAATAGGCAGCCTCGACCACAACCTAACCCACCCCCTTTCCTCTCTCGCTCTCTCACCACCCCCACCGTTCACCCCATGCTGGCCCTTTTCCCTGACCCTCTCAGTCCTAAAAAACTAGACATCGATTATGTCTGCGCTTTTCCCTTTCCATTCAAGATAAACATAACGCTTCAAGTCCAGGGCACACCCTGGGACCCTTCACAAAGCCATCTATCATTCTGTCTGCCAAACCAGTCTGGCCACACTAAGGCACAACAGAATAATGATCTCAATGTACAATTTTCCCTTTGTGTGTTTGCCCTCTTACTACTAACCTCTTTGCCTCGACCACTTTCTCAGGAGCAGTTGCTATTGACCACAAAACCATTACCCCCGACACACACCCAGATCTCCCTCCTGCTCTCCTTTAATAATGAAGATTTAGTTTCCTAGAAATTTTGCAGTCCCATCCTTTCTCAAAGACTCCAGGTGTGTTAAAAGCATTTTGAGGTGGGTATGTATGCATGTTTATAAATACTTTACAGATTCATTAAAAAACTGTTTTAACTGTTGAATCCTCCTAACACTGATGTTAAATCACTGTTTAAATAGTGCTCTAAATAAAAAATAAGCTTAAATCAGGGAAGGAAAACCAAATACCTAAGTACAAACTCTTTCAGTTTTGGCTGTGTTTTTAGATTTTTTTTTTAAGTTAAGCAATCTAATTTGAAACAAATTTTTAAAAGGCATTTGCCAATTATCCGATCACAATTTTGCATCCTTTGTTGCTAGATATACCAGAATTCCTATGTGAAAATCCCTTGTGTGTATCAGTTATTCTAATGCACCAATCTTGAACACACTGACGAGCAAGTCCCATCAGAGTCATAGAAGAAATGCTTCCCAGCACATATGACTATGCTATCTGAAGGGGGAAATACAGTATATGTGTATGGGGGGGGGGATCAAATCAATACTATTTAGAAGTATTTGGTACAATTAACTGACTTGATGTATGCAAAAAAAATGTAACTTATTCCTTTTCTCTCTGTGAAAATGTCTTCAGAGTTTCTGGCACTGTTAAACCATTTATGGGTATCACTTCATACAGCCAATGTGTTTAAGATGATATTTTTCCAAAGAATAAATGACTTGTCAGTACTATTTTATTCAAGAGAAACCACTGTATGCCTTAAAATAGACCCAGCGTATATGGCAATACTAAGTTGCACTGCTGTGTATGTGTGTATAAGTCGCCTGTTGATGTATGGTGGCCCCATGTATTTTTCATTGCATTCTCTTAGGCAAGGAATACTCAAAGATGGTTTGCCAGTTCCTTCCTCTGAAATTTAGCCCACAGCTCTTGTATTTGTCGGCTGTCTCTCATCCAAGTACTAGTCAGGACTGGCCCTGCTTAGCTCCTAAGGTCAGACAGAATCTGGTACCTTGAGTGTATACAGAGCAAAAAACCTGCTATGAAACACAGTGGTCAGAATGGGCACTCTGCCTTTAGTGTTTTCAAGTCCACTTGTGATTTGATCAATCTTTTAGTCCATAATCAGTTCAACAATTTTTTACAGCCAAATGCTTTTTTTATCCATCAGTTCTTTTCTAAATTTCATCTAGGAAGCAGAAACTAAGGTTTTCAGGAAAGGTATCCAACTAAGGTGCAAAACTGCAGAGGATGGCCTATTCATAGTCACAGAATCAAGAGGGAGGGATAAGTGATGCCACCCCTCCATAAAACCACAATCCCCATCCACATAAAAATAAGCGCGCACACACACACAAATTCACACAGAGAATCAAGTAAGCAGCTCAAGCTACAGTATACCAGCAGTGAATACCTGCAGAGCAAAATGAGAATAAATGTTTTACGCTATAAATCAAATAATGACCAAAGTATTTAATTTGAATCAGAGAGAGTGAATCATCATCCACCAGATCATTCCAAATAAAATGTTATTTGGCACAAATCTACACCACGGTCAGCAACCACAAGGCCTTTCCACATACACACATTTATCTGAACCTCTAAGAAGGGGGAAGAAGTGTAATGTTGGCTGACCAGCTTCTAGAATCAGACAATTTCAGCGATGAAACAACTTCTGTATTTGTTGTTGTTGTGTGCCTTCATTTCCAACTTAGGGAGACCTATGAGCCAGTTTCTTCAGAGGGGGTTTGCCATCGTCATCCTCTGAGGCTGTGAGAGTGTGACTTGCCCAAGGTCACCCAGTGGGTTCTCATAGTTGAGCCAAAGGGCTATGTGCCTCCAACCCTGATGGAGACAACACTAAGATGGGTAGAACAACAATTTCGAGTCAGAAAAAAGCAGCTTCCCAAGTCACTATTCCTTCACAATGAGATCTAGAAGAGTTGTAACCATCTCTACCTATTATGATCTGCCCCATAGGTTGAGTCTCCCTTATACACAATTCCAAAATCTGGAATATTCCAAAAACCAAAATTGTCCACATGGGTGACTGAGATAGTGGATTGTTTGCTTTCTGATGGTTGTGTACACAAACTTTGTTTTAGACACAAAATTATTTTAATATATGTTTTTAATTGTTTAATTGTGCACCGCCCTGATCCTGGGAAGGGCGGTATAAAAATAAAATTTATTATTATTATTATTATTATTATTTAAAATTATTACATTTGTACTATGCATATAATGTGTATATAAAACATAAATGAATTTATTGTTTAGATTTGGATCTCATCTCCAAAATATCTCATTATGCATATGCAAATATTCCAAAATCCAAAAAATTCTGCAATCCAAAACACTTCTGGTCCCAAGTACATATTTCAGATAAGGGAAACTCAACCTGTACCTTGCACAGCATAGGATCAGGCCGGCCAGCCCTTAGCAGTTAATCCTTGGAGTTGTGTTTCTCCTTGTTTAAACTAAAATCAATGTCCAGAATAACTTCTAATGTTAAACTTGTAGAGACCTGACATACGTATATCACGTGAAGAATACACGTTCATCATTTGTTTAGAAAAACATATCCCATCCGTATTTTTCCCTAAATTTTGCGATTTTATTTTCCATGTAGAGGTACAATTGGGGTTGTTGTTGTTGTTTAATGTTTTCATATTGTTTTGCCTATTTCTCTGGCTTCGTGAGGCAGAGGCAGGTTCTGTCTGAAAACTGACAGAACAGCTACAGGATCTATGTAAAAATGTGGTGGTAGCTGATGATTCTACATTTATAAGTAAGCCCCAGCTGCGTGCTTACTTCCTATGCTTTCCAGACCCTTCTTACCCAATGTATGAATTGCTTTTTAGAATTTGCATCCTCTGCAATGTTTATTAACCAACATTTGGGGATAAGGGGAGGGGATTCGGGTGGGTGTTTTTTTTCCTCCTCGCTAGATCCTTTGTTTCATCAGGACAGCTGCATGCCATCTCTACCCCCTCCCAGCCATCCCCTCCTAAAGAAATAATTAAATCCAATTAGGACCGGAAAATAATTTACATTTTAGTTGAATGTAACAAGAAGCTGGGGGTGGGGTAGAATTATCAGACCCATTTTGGCCATTTAGCCACCTTGTTCTACACTGGGAACGATGTAAGGCAAGTTTTGCATTCACAAAGTGCACATGATTTAAATCCTGTTACATTTCATAACAATAATGATAGTCTACACCATAAGAAGTATGTCTATTAGAATTCACTCTTCCATTAATTGTTCTTTGAGTGAGAGAATTCTGGTCTACTATTACGCATGCCACAATTTGGTTCTCTTCCCTCCATTATGGCTCATTTAAATGGGTTCCACTGCAACGGATTAGTTAAGTAACAGAATCTTGGTATGTGAATGCCCCCCCCTCAAAAAAATCCTTGGCATAGGCATATGTTTGCTGATCAAATTTCAGATCATGTGTCTTTCATTATTGTGGCTTTGCCTCAAAACTGTTTGCCGCGGTTATGCGGGTTGCCCTCAAACACTCCCCCCTCCACCCCTGTGGAGAGCTTTGAAATCAAAAATATTTTGGGAGAGGGGGATAAGAAAAAAATGTAAGGGTTCCATTTTCTGTTCTTTTCTGTTCTGTTCTTTTCTTTTCTTTCGATCATCGCTTTGCCTCAATTTATTTTTACAATCAAATATTAAAACTTGGTAAACTAAACTAAAAATATTGCTTTGGATAGAATACTGAGATGATACAACTGTGACATCAATTCAACAGAGCAAGAGTACTGCACAGGCAAAAAATATATTTTAGATGAGCTCACAAAAGTGAAAGATGGAAATCGAGAGGGAGAAAAATAAAAGGTAAGTCAGGAGTGGTGGGAGAGACAGAACAATTTAAAGTATTTTTTGTTGGTCTTTTTTCTTTCTTTTGAAAATATCTGTGCATTTGACATTTCAACAGTTTCTGCACTCCTTCAAACATAGCAGCCTTTAAATGTGTGTACAATTTAGTCAGAAACAGAACAAAATCTGCTTACACTTACCAGTATGTTTCACTGACAGTGTCATAACGTTTTACAGCAGTTTGATGAAGCCATGTGGCATCTTTTTTTTCCTCCTTTTTTTTAAAAGATAACTTGGAACTGGGGGGAGGGAGGCGGGAATACAAGCCTTTATACTGGTTTGGAGGATTCTGGAATATTTGCATCCTTTCACATCAGAAGAGCACATATTTTGCTCACAAATAAAATATACGAGAATCTACAAAAACAAAAATCTTTTCCTATCTATTCTACCGGCATGAAGTGGGGAAAGAATCCTTGAAGCATTACAAAATTGGGTTAGTAGCTCTTACCACAAGAAAGAGAAATGGAACCTATTTGTTTTGCAGAAAAGCTTGATTTATTTGGGTGTCTCCTTGTGTTGCTCCAACATGTAGATGGAATGATTATCCTCAACCTCCTTTTGTTCCCAAATTTCATAATTAGCCACTTTATCCATTAGATTCATCTTCATATCTTACACAAAAGAAACTGGAACAAGAAAATGATCGCACGTATGGAATTAATTATACATACGCTTGGACACAGACCAAAGGCTAGGAAGTCGGCAAGGGCAAAACCATTCCAGACCGACTCACGAGCACACAGAAAAGACCCTAGAACTCACAGATGGACCCCATCAGTTCATCTTACTGTCTAAAAAAGTTCATGCACTTAATAATTTATTTGTGTTGTGGATACTGTTTCACAGCTGAATATTAACAACTTTGAACTGAAGCATGCTTTTACCATGGAGTGGTTGGGAGTCACAGAAGGGCAGAGCCGAAGTCCCCTCAAAGGCTGAAGTGGTAAACGTTTATCCCTTGCAAAACAATCACTTTGCCTTGCAATTTTCTTTTCTTTCATTAACAATTCTCTTTAATGGAGGTACTGCATAGCCACCAACATTTAACAGATGAAAACCAGGGCACGTGCAGCCAAGTGACATCACAGTGTAGTCAAGATGGCAAAAGTTATTAATGAAGAAGAAAAACTAGGAGAATCTGAAGCGGTTTTCTTTTGCCTGAGTCAAGAGAGGAGAAGATTTTTGCCTCTTCTCCTCTCCCCGCTGCTGAGTTAACTGAGTGCAAACTACTTTTGCACTCTGAACTCAGGGGTGTATACACAGGTAAAAAAATTTTTACATTCACTTTGTTTCCAGTTCTGTACAAATGGCATACTCTCACAGTGAAAAAAAATGCTTCTTTCAGGCATTAATGTAAATTTTTAAAACTCAGTTTTTACTCTGCAGTTGTAGGGGAAAAACAGGTTTCTTACAGATGTCAGGATCAAGGTGGAATTGGAATGGGTAGGCTAACTGGAAGGTGGGACTACTCTGGCAAGCTAAGTGTGTGCCACCCTATTTTTGTTATGTTCAGGGCACAGCAACCAAAGACTAACAGGGCTTCTGAAACAAAGGTGTATTTAGCATTTTTAAACTTATTTACATATAGTCCCTCTGTATTTGCAAGGGCTGAGGTCCTGGCCATGTGTGCACTCTCATTAATTCGCCCACTTAGGTAGGGGGAGAAAAAGAAGGGGGTAGTCCAGTATACCATTAGCTCTGTACACTGCTTTACCCTGGTGCTCCATTGCCAGCAATTGCAGCGAAGATGGGCAACTTCCGTCCTGTGTGCGTTTCTGTGTTGTTATGTCAAGTCATTTCTGACTTATAGCAGCACTAAGCAGCACCAGAACCTATCATGGGGTTGTCTTGGCAAGATTTGTTCAAAGGAGGTTTTCCCATAGCCTTCCCCTGAGGCTGACAGCATGTGATTTGCCCAAAGTCACCCAGTTGGTTCCATGGCTGAGCAAGAATCAAACGCTGGTCTTCACAGTCGTAGTCCAACACTCAAACCCACTATGCCATGCTGGCTCTCATCAGGAGACCTTAAAATACACATTTTCAAAAATAAATCAACATATAGTTCATGGGAAGGAAACATTTAGACTTCCCTCCCGTGCTTGTGATCGCTCACTTGGATTTGATGTAGGGGGCAATGAAGAGTGAAAGCAGGCAAGACTGACAATAAGGCTGTTGGTTGATAGGTCTTGGCATGGTGTAAAGAAAAAAACCTGCCTCCCTTTTGTACCAACTTGAACTTGGGCATAGGAAATGAATGGCAGCCAATACAACTTGAGACCAGTTTATTATGAGTAGGTATGGCAATAACATTTTGTTCCAGCTTTACGTAGTTGATGTGAGGTTATGCTCAAATGTTCACTGTGGAAAATGAGAGGTGAAGCTGATCTTTTTTCATCAGTGTAGAAAACCCTTCTGTTCACAGCAACTGAATTAAGCTGGGGACAAAGTATGAAAAGAAGAGGAGGAGGTAGAGGGGAAAAACTGGGACATTTTAAAAGCAGCTGAAAAAGTTGGATTGCAAAGGTTTAATTGGGATTATCCCCAACATACTGAGACATTTGGATCTCTGTGTTCTGATATGCCATACTAAAAGAAGCAACAAAATGTGGAGTAAACAACAAAACAAAAGGATAAGCACTCATTCTGAAAGATGAGCACCGAGTAGCAGGATCTCTTCAGTGATTACAGGCCTAACTTCACAATTTTGGAGATCACCAAAGAGACAATGTAAACTGTGCCACCACATCCTTTTTGGTCTCTCCAAGCCCCTTTAGTGAGCCACAGGGCTCTATCCAATTTAGTAAGCCACAGGGCTCTATCCAATGTCAGGTGAGAAGCTAGAACCTTACTTTGTGTTGCCTACCTAATAAGACCTAGATGCATTGATGTTTCCAAGTTTATACTAAGTACAAACGGGAAAGTATGTGGGCAATGTTGGCCCCTACAACTGGTAGGAATTAGCACGCCATTGGATTGGCTATTGTATATTTAGACTCACCTGGACAACACAGTAGCACTTTCTGTATACTGTGTGCAAACTTGGAACCAGTCAAACAAGCATTTAAGTCCTGGAGGCACAGGATGCTGGCTTCTGAAAATTTACCAAACACTTTCAAGGGTTAGAGCTCTCTGAACCAAATTTCCAATAGTCAAGTGGCAGCTTCAATAATGCCTGTAGGTCTTGGCCCTTCTCCATGGTGTGCAAAGGCATAATGGAGTTTGCCAAAGAAGCAGGCAAAGTTTGCAAGATTCAACTTTTCTTGGCACAGGACTGGCAGGATATAGGTGAAGTATTCTAGTTTTGTTTTATTAGAAATGCAGGGAAAAACAACCCTCTACTGAAGCATTTCAATGCACCTCCAAATCAGATGTGTAAAGCTGCAACAGAAAGTGGGACTAGGAGGTGTAAGAAACCTACTTGTAAAAACAATCAGGACCAGGTAAGCTTTTGTTTGGGTTGGACACAGTGCAAAGTGCAAAGTTGCACTCTCCTCATGCACTAGTTAATTGCTGTCACAAAGCAGAGACACACCTGCTCCTCTCAAAAGCAACTGTAGCACTAACAGAGCACTACAGAGCATTCAAACTTCTAAATGAGCCCCCAGGAATCCTTACTACAACCATATGAGACAGATTTATAACATCATCCCCACACTGCAGGAAATGGGAAGTGCCTAAGGACACCTAGAAAGTCTGTGGCAGCACAAAATGACACAAGAGGGGCTTTTAAGGCACTGTGCTACCCCGACTGTCAAAAACACATGCAAAGATCATTCCATGTTTGACCAGAAATTTGCAAATTATTCAGTGTCCGGAACATTTACACCACCTATTTATCTCTCACACATAATAAACTCTGGCTGAAAAAATGTTGGGAAGCTTATCAAAAATGCTTCAGAGTGGTCAAAATACAGCCTTGAAGATGCTGTTGGACTGCAACCTCCAGTGGCCCTCACCAGCAAGATGTTACCCACTTTGAGAATAAAATGTGCAGTATATATATATATATATTAAATAAATCAAGGAAGCTCAGCAGCTATATTAGACAGGATTTTCCAGATGCTTTTGTGCATTCGCAATGATAAATCAAGGTTTGTCACTGAGCATACAACGAAGGAAGTGTTGTAGCTAATTTCATCTCCTTAATCAGCAGCATCTGTATGGTGGCTGTATTTCCAGACATTGGTTTGTCACCTTCACACGTTACATTTTTAGATGGACGCCTAAAGGAGAAATATATCATTTCTAAGGCAAAGGGAAAGCCTCACTGGGTCAAACCCAAAGGTCTTTTTATGATCCTTACATTCTGTCTCTCACACTGCACAATTGCAACACTTTATATCAGTTCACTGCAGTTCACTGCTGTAGGTCCAATTCTATAGTTTTGTAGTTCTATGAAGTATATAGAATTCTCTTGCCAGAGAATTCTAGTACTTCACAAAACTACAAATCCTAGTGCTCAGTAGGATGACAAGCATGGCAGAAAAAGTGGTAACGAGCATGGCAGAAAAAGTGGTAACGAACTGCTCCAATTGTCCAGTGTCAAAGGGACCAATGATCATCCTCAAGGAATTCCGCAAGCACAATAGGAAAACAACAGTATTCTCAAGAATTCCTCTCTAGCAACTGGGGTAGAAATTCAGCTTATTAATCCAGATGTTATATACAGTGGATCCTTGATATCCACTGTGGTTTGGTTCCAGGAGTCTCCATGGATATCAAAATCCGTGGATGCTCAATAGTGTACTTTATATAAAATGGGAAAACCAAGGTTTGCTTTTGAATTTCTATACACACACACACACACACAATCATGCTGTGGATAAATCCGAAGACATGGAGGGCCAACTATGCAATTATTGGAACTAGCTAACAGATCTACCCCCCAGCCATTGGTGGGTCAAATTCCCTGTTAAAACACAACTAGCAGCTTTGCCTTGAAAGCTTCTTTTTTAGACTCTTAACTCACTGATTCCCACACCCAGTTATGACCAGGCTAACATGGAGTTTCTGGGAATTGTAGTCCAAAAATGTAAATTTTTCCAAGTTTTGCTCACACCTGTACTCAGAAATAAGTCTAGGAATTCAACCCAACCCTTTATTTCTTGTTACAGTGTGTTTTCTCTTTTGCCAGTTCAGATAAATAGTCTCATGCTTCAAATTTGTATTGCCAAAAAAAAAAAATCATTAAAATTACTTAATCTTTTATGGGAGGGGGAATGCAAGTTCTTGGTTCAGGCAGAAAATCCAGGCCAGGACGACAACAGAAGCCAAAGAATAATATTCTTCCAAACCATCCATCTGTAATGTCTGCACTTAGGTACCATGGTGGAAGAAATCAAAGACACAGACATGTTAGTCTGGATCAATACATACAGGGATCTTCTAGCGCTTCTGAAAGTGAGAGAAAGAAGTTGGTAGCATGAGCTTTCATAGAGTTAAGGTCCTGTCTGCACTGGCTAGGGTACTCCAGGGGCAGCCTGGAGTATCCTGGCCTTGGAACTGCCCCAAGCTTTCCATATTACCAGTCCCTCCATGGCAACACCAGTCACCTTTCTGCATGTACAGTGGGCTCTTGTCATCTGTGGTCTTGCCATCCGCAGATCTGAGCATCTGTGCATGGCAAGCCCCATCATTCTCAATGGTGGAGTGTACACACTGTGCCGCCATTGGAGACAACAGGACTTGAGGCACTGTATTTATCCTTATCTGAGAGAAGGGGTCTGAAATGGATCCCCCGCAGAACAAGGCACCAAGCACCAATAATATGGTTTAGAGCAGAGGTGTTGAATTAATGAGACTCACCCTTCAGCAACCGCTTCTACAGGTATACTCTAACTGAAATTAATCAATAGGATTCAGGCCATAGTCTTTTGAAGATTCCTCAGTGGACATGTTGGCTGAGGGATAGTGGAAGTTGTTGCCCCAAAAACGAACTTTCCCAAGCACTGCCATTTTTAAGCATGTTGCTGTTATGAGATTTCAAATCAGTGCTGGATTGTCCTAGGGTTATCTTTGCAAGATTTCTTCAGAAGGGGTTTGCCATTGCCTTCCTCTGAAGTTGAGAGATTATGACTTGACCAAGGTCACCTGGGGGGGGGGTCCAAAGTTGAATAGCGTTTCGAACCCTGCTCTCCTAGATCAACATTCAAACCACTACACCAGTTTTTTGCTTTTGTTTTTGTCTCTGACTCTCTCTCTTTAAAGCCTGCATCTCTAAAAATTTGCAAGTATGTGTGAACACACACACATACTCACAAGAATAATACAAAAACCAGACACGCGTCTAAGATGTTCCATTTCTAGGGCCACCCCCTGCCTTTGTCCCCTCCTTTTCTTGCCCCCAGAACACTTCCTCCCTTATCTTTGTTTTTTTTTCTCAACAAAAACCCTTCTGTATAAATGATTTCAACACCTGAATCTTGGAAGTAGAATAAACTAGGCAAAAAGTATGCAATTACATGCAAATCTACTTAATTTCCATAATTTCGTCTCAGCGTCTAATTTGGGCTTCCTTGATGTGGAATTTTTGTTTTGTTCCATTTTTAAACCCATACCCTCTCACACACACCATACAGCAGAGTCAGAAAATGATTGAGACAGGAGGAAGGAATAGAACCTGAGGGGAGCAAGAAGGAAAATCAAGCAAAAGGGATATTCAGAGTCCAGGAACACTTTGCTAATGTAGGAGTGGAATCTAACAACTACAAGATGCATTTTTTCAAAGGGAGTGCACAGGCCTCAGTTTAATATTAAATTGTTAACTGCATCTATGCAAGGAGTGGGATCTACAATGTTAAGTAGAAACAGCAGCACATGTTGAGTACCCTTTATCCAAAAATGTTTCATATTTGCATATACATGATACACAATACACAACACAAGTAACATAGTATGTACTGTATTTGTGAAGCTGCGGAGAGACATGAGAAACGTGAGGCTGGAGAGAGACTAAGGATCTATGAAATGGGGGGAACCCAAGAGTACTGCTTCGTGTGAATCCATGCCTCCCACCATTTCACAGATCTTTGCATCTCTCTCCAACCTTGCATCTCATTCATTTGCTACTTGTGTTCTTTATGAGATTCACAGCTGGAAAAACACTGAGGATCTGAGAGGCAAAAAAGCAGGACCACCTCTGCCACCACCCTGAAGATGGAAGCAGGCAGCTGGTGGCAAAATTTTGAGGTTTTTGAATTTCGGATTTCTGGTTCGAGGATGCTCAGGAAGGAAGGAAGGAAGGAAGGAGAGAAGGAAGGCCAGCCGGCTGGTCATTAAGCTATTTTATTGGCTCTTTAAAAAAATTACCAGTATCCCGCAAAATCAGAACTAAAACTTACCAGGCTGCCTGTGAGCAATTCTAACACCACATAGGCAACCAAGTTATCAGCTTCTTATAAGCACTGAATTCTGTAGTTACCTCCAGCATCACTACTACTACTCCTTGAAACCACTGGGACATCTAGAGAACCAACATCTGGTTTAACTATATAGTCAGTCCTGCGACCCTAGAGAGGATACAGGAACCCTGATACAT
The DNA here is from genome assembly GCA_034509955.1 of Urosaurus nigricauda. Classification (NCBI taxonomy): domain Eukaryota; kingdom Metazoa; phylum Chordata; class Lepidosauria; order Squamata; family Phrynosomatidae; genus Urosaurus; species Urosaurus nigricauda. The sequence continues at coordinate 370,374,766 of JAOEGL010000001.1, forward strand.
AAAAATGGGGCTTTCTAGATTGGCAAAAAGAAGTGTGTTCATGGCTGCATGAAACTCTAGCCTTTAGATGAGAAAAAGGGAAAGTGTGCCATGAAAACACTTTTTTTTTTTTTTTTTTTGCATTTTAGGGGAGAAGAAGCGCCTTTTAAAAGGTGCTGGTTTTCCCAGCTTCTTTTTTAAAAACTGCGGAACAGCGCAGCTCCATCTAAAGGCTGTGGTGCAGCTGCTAAGCATTAAGGAAAAGGCAACTTCATGTCACACTTTCCTGCCAATCTAGAAAGCCCCAATGTGTCTCCCAGCTGTCCCAATTAACCTTGGTCAATACAAGAAAGAAACAACATTAAACTTATCTTAAAATGTTCCAGCAAGGTGGGCTACAACTAACCTAAGGTCTAGTCCCACTGCAACAGCAACTGACTTGTTTTCTTCAATGGCTTCCTAGCCTGGAACTCCCTTCCCAAACATGCAATGCGACTCTCTTTCTGTTCCTCCTAATCTCTTCTGAAACAACACTTTTCCACTAGGCCACTACAATAACCTACATGCATTGCCCCAAATATAACTGCATTTGCTCACTTATAGCCAGCTCACTTGAGACTACATCTCCCAGAACACGCCAGCCAGTTGATTATGGGAGTTGTAGTCTCAAAAGTAACCTTTTCCCAAGCTCTGCTTTCATCCCTAACTGTACTCATCCCAACTATATCCTTGCAAATGGAAGCTCCTTTGGGGGCAGGGACCTGGCATGACGTTTTTTATTGCTTATGAAATTCTGCTAAGTGTCACGTAGACTGATGGTGCAGTAGTAATAAAATGAATAATAAATAACTCAGAATGGACTCTGCTCAGCTGGCTCTATTAAAAGTAGCAGGCTGATGCATCTCAAAGAAGCCTGTGCAAATCACTTCTACAGCGCAAACTCTCTGGCGAATAGAGGCTGCCTATGGTGACAAATATTCTCAAAGGGTCCTCAATGGTGTTGTGAGGCTGTGATCCACCAATTGTGGAGGGTGGTTCGTATAAAAAGAAATGAATATACCAAGATAGGGCGAGGAGAAGAAGCAACCAATGTCTGTGGGTTTCCAGCTGGGGGGGGGGGGGGGTACAATTTATTTGCTTCAAGACCTTTAGTTATTGGGAGAGATAAGGGCATTGCCACCCCAGGAAGAATTTTGCTACACCCCAAATGTAATTTTCTTTTGGTCCCCAAATTTCTACCACTACAGTGACTTAAAATTTCAGTTGAGCATATATATATATATATATATATATAGTTTAGACATCCAAAGAAACAGATCAGAGAATGAACGTGACAAAGTGGTTTGAGCGTTGGACTACAAATCTGAAGACTAGGGTTTGAATACCCACTCGGCCATGGACCTTGGGCAAGTCACACTTCCTCTGTCTCAGAGGAAGGTAGACCAAACCCGTTTGAATAAATCTTGCCAGAAAACCCAGTGATAGGTTCACATTCAGAGTCATAAGTCAGATGGGACTTGAAAGCACAAAACAACAACAACCCAAAGAAAAGAGGCAGGCAACGTTGCCAAGGGAATGAGAACATAGCAAACACAAGAGCTCTCTAGCTATGAATGGTTTTTGATGTCTCATTCACTGCAATGCTAGAAATTTGGAGACTGACAGAATCAGAATTTCATTCAGGGACTGAATTCTGACTTGGGGGAGCATGCATTATTTTGCTCCTCCTTACAGCTGCACTCCTGTCTTGCAACCACAAAGTAAAGAGCTGTGCTTCCTAGCATTCTGCCTTCCAGAAATCTTTTCAGGCATCCTGCAGAGAATACTGGGACATCCTGTAGGGAACAAACACACAATGTATGCAAGCTTTTGGGCTTCACCGTTGTTCCACATGAATTGACAACATGCCTACCACACCAGTCTGGAGAAGGTTCCACAGCAGAGCATGAGTCAATAGTGCAATGCAGCAGCTAAAAAGGCCAATGCAATCAATAGAAGTATAGTGTCTAGATAAAGGGAAATAATAGTGCCACTCTATTCTGCTTTGTTCAGGCCCCACCTGGAATACTGTGTCCAGTTCTGGACACCACAATTCAAAAAAGACGTGGAGAAACTGGAGCGTGTCCAAAGAAGGGCAACTAAGATGGTGAAGGGTCTGGAAACCATGCCTTATGAGGAGAGACTTAGGGAGCTGGGTATGTTTAGCCTAGAGAAGAGAAGGTTACAGGATTATATGATAGCCCTGCTTAAGTATTTGAAAGGGTGTCATACTGAGGATGGAGCAAGCTTGTTTTCTCCTGCTCCAGGAAATAGGACCCGGAGCAATAGATTCAAATTACAGGAAAAGCAATTCCAGTTCAAAATTCAGAAGAACTTCCTAACAGTAGTTGTTTGGCAGTGGAACAAACTCTCTCAGAGAGTGGTGGAGTCTCCTTATTTGGAGGATTTTAAGCAGAGGCTGGATGTCGACAGACAGGGGTGCTTTGATTGTGTCTTCCTGCATGGCAGAGGGTTGGACTGAATGGCCCTTGGATGATTCTACGGCATCTGGCAGAAGCAAAGGCATGTGCTAACAGCCACCCAGCATTTCTCTGAATTTTCTAGGAAGATCCATAGCAAAAGGTGAGTTTTTAAAATGGGTTGTAAGGAATATGTCGTTCATACATCGTCAGGACAGTTTGCACCCAAAATCGAGGAATTGGCCCTGCATGGTCTAGACTGATTGCCATGAGGACATCGGAAGGACATGTTATTTGGCCTGTGCAGTCATGGCCCATGTGTTAAGAATTCATTGGGGGGACTGGGAAACATTTCCTCATGCAACACACACACACCAAACACCAAAAACTCAGTCTCTGTAGCACAGTGCTAAAATTTGGCGTTGTGACAGCAGGTGTGCATGTATATGTGTATCGAGGTTAGGAGGTGCATGATGTCTATGCGACTTGTTTTACCATTGAACATGGGAGAGGACATCATTTTCCATCAAAGCACCTAACTGCAGCAGTGGTGAAATCTACACAGGATATAGAGGCTGCACGTTTCCAACCTCTGGAAGAAAACAATGCTGAGCCAGAAAGACAAATGGCTAAACCCCTTCAAGGCAAATTCTAACCCAGGCTACCCCTGCATCTGTAATAAGCAGCACCCTGTATTGCTATCATACGTTTGGACAATGCATTTTAGAAAAAGAAAGGAGAGTGAGAAAGAATCCGAGGGTAGAGTAGCCCAAGTTTTTTTCACAGAGGGGAAAAAATTGTATTTCTAAACAGTTCTATCCACCCAATACTTCACAGTTAAACATAGACGATATTATGTTCTGTTGAACTATATCAAGGCCTCTCACTGAGGGAAAATCTTACTGTGTTTCATCCAGCCTGCCCTGTTTTAAGAGAGGGAGGCAGGATTGTTGGACATGTGATAGCTACAGACCGAGATATGGCTAAAATTTGTTAAAAGAAATGTCTCCCCCAAATGGGAGCAATTTAATTCTACACTTGCACAAACTGTACTTAACATTAAAAGAGAACGGATAAAACATATTTAATTACTCCAGGTTACACTTCTAATTCCTCAATTCACTAAAGGAAACTTGGCAAGAAAGGAGGCATCATTTTGCTGCTTTCGACTGGAGCATCCGAGGGAGAAGAGCTACTGAGGGCAGCTAATACACAAAACATGATCAAAAGTGATTAACAACAGCTTCATATGCAAATTGCATTAATGAAGGGAGTGCAAAGTCATCATGTAAATTAAATATGTCAAATCTCTTGGTGAACTTTCAATCTTGAGGAAGGGAGGGGGGCTTGAAAACACACTGCTTTAATTTTTTTTCTACATCATCAATTTTCTGAGATTGAAAAAAAAAATCTAAGAATCTTAGCGCTATAAACAATTTTCACCTTTCCCCCCCCCCCCCTCCCCTCTCTCTCCTTCAGCAGCCTGACAGTTTGGCCTGATGTGTGCAGACTGCACATGTTAATTAGGCCAATCAAAAATGCAAAACAATTCGCAATTACTGCAAGGACCTAATGGTCATTAGAATTTACAACTAGGTAATGAACTAAAGTCTGCCCACACCATGCATATTCATAAAGCAATTTAGCCTTTGAAGATTAAAGAAGTGCTTAAAATTCAAATGAGCTTTAGCAAATTATCAGGAAGATTCATCCAAAAAAGCAAAAAGGGTTTTTCTTCCTATGATTTCCTCCTCCTCCTCTCCTCCTTCTTCTTTTTTTAATGCAAAATTGTTCTATCTTCCAGACGGCAATTCGACTTCAACAGAGGCCTCCGAGTCAAGCTAAAGGCGGCTGAAGACAAACAGAGGCCAAAAACAATGCGGAGGACTTTATGCAGAAACCTAAACCCTTCAGAGCCAAACATATCTCTAAACATAGTAATTTATCAAAAGCAACACAGACTTGCTTATGGGTGATATTGTGAGCTGCTCTCTGAGAAGAGATTAACAAGATTTCTACTACCCTCCAAAAAAAGAAAGAGAGAGAGAGAGAGAGAGAAATGAAGTTGCGGGGGGGGGGGGGGGAGAAGAAGCTGCTGTTCTTTCGCCTCTGGACACATCTTCCATGTAAACATCAAGTATATTATAAAAACATTATTCTCATCAAAGTGCACTGGTATTAGTTTCCAAAAAGAAAGAAAGAAAAAGTTTGTTCTCTGGAAGAAAAAAGGGGAGAGGAGGGTCAGGAAGGCTGGCAAGCAAAATGAAGGCAGACACTTTAGAGTGTAATGAACTTGCTTGATTTCTCAGGATAATTAGAAAAGCCAAAGACCTGCTTGTTACCCAATGAATAAATGACAGTCAAAAATTCTGCTTGGTTTTACAGATCTATGAGATGGGAAACTACTACCTCTTCAAAAGAATCACCCTGCCGAGATTTAAGAGCAGATCTGAGTAGATACTATGTGGAACCAATCCAAAGAATTCATTGGAGAGAGCACACTTCCACAATATCAAAAGGTAGCAAATCTAAATCTCTGCACAGGAACATCTTCAATATTGTTGGAGTGTTTTAACCCACAAATAATCCCCCCCCCCACGCCATGCTTTCAACTATACTACTTCCTTCAGGGTGCCATGAACAGGTATTTCATTTACTAAACTTTCATTTAATGTTATCAAAAAGAGCAGCAACAATTTACCTGAGAGTACATATTTCAAGCAAATTTTGCTGAAAGAGTTTCTTGATAGTTCCCCTTTACATAAAACAGGAACCACTGGATTACCTGAACAGATACATCAAAAGGAGGTGCTCACAGCATCAGGCATTTTATTACAGTCACTGAAAATGTACTTCCCAATCCAAATATTATGCCAAAAGAAAAAAAGTGTTTCCATGTGGCGGGGACTCAAAACTACACTTTTAACAATTGGTTTTCCACCTTGGTTTGGCCAGTTGGCATAACTACTGTAGTTACCCATGTACCTATGGCATGGGATTCTGACTGTAGCAAACATACCTAACTGCAATCCAGCCAACCTTTCACATGAGACATTACAACTGTAGTTTAATGTTCCACACAGAGGTGCTTTGCATATACATAATGAGATAGCTTCAAGATGGGACCCAAGTCTAAACAAGAAATTCATTTATGGCCCAGTACAGACGGGGGGAAGCGCCGTCATGGAGCTAAAACTAGGGTTCGAGAGCATGCAATAACCACACGCTCCCGAGCCCTAATACGTGCCGGCAGCGCCATGACTGTGCAGATGAAAACGCAGCGTCAGCACGTTGATACATCGTGCTTGCATCACTGGTGCACCACAGTGCACCAATGGCACACTCATGACGTCCGTGCGGCATCCCAAGAAGAACCCGGTTTTTCTTTTTGGGGCAGAGGGACGCCACACAGTTTGGCTGCTGCAGCTTCCCTCTAGAGGAAAAACGGATTTGCCCCTATGTTTCTTACATACTTTATATAGACAGCTTTAAGGTAAGTGCATACAATATATTTAATGATTTTGTGCACGAAACAAAGTTTGTGTACACTGAACCATCAAAGATGAAAGGTGTCATTATCTCAGCCACCCATGAAAAAAGTTTTGGTTTTTGGAATACAGTATTTCCGATTTCTGAATTCCCAATAAGGGAGACTCAACCCATCTCCATAATCTGAAGTGTCTGTCTGTCGTGCTATACTAGTGCACATGTTTGATGGCAGAGTCAGAAATCTGTGTTTCTATCCAATGGGACCAAAAATAAAGACTGTAATAAAGTTCTGGAGTCAATCCATCAGCGACTTTAGATACCTCCCAAACAAATATATGACAAAGACTGGACTGTCATCACACAGTTTAGGCTGGCAGGCCAACACTGTCCTTACAAGATGAGTTCAGACTTGGATACTGTGAAATATGCCTAAATAAATTACATGTGGACTAGATTGTTCAGCTACACCTAGACTAAGTTAAAGTACTATTTTTTGTATATTATAATTTAAATAATTCATTTTTTTTAATGGTATCTTCTATATTAAAATTTAAAGTATGCCTTTTTATCTTATCTCCTGCACTTCAATTTGAAATGATAATAAATTATCAAAGCAAAACCATCACCATCAACCCAGACAATGCTGGGAAAATTTCCTAGTGTCTAATAAAGTCCAAATCTTACTATCATTCCAAAACTAACACAGGCTATTTTTATTGCAGCAGGTGTTTGGCAGCCTAGAAGTTCACAGGAAATTATTTTAGCAATTGTCTCTTTATGGTCGATATTTTGCCACACAGACTGACTGAAGAGATTTTTAGTTGATTAAGCACCCACCTTTTACCTGATTAATCAGTTAATCAAATTTAAACAAATGTGCACATTATCAAACAGTCAATATAAATGTCTCTTTGAGCTACTGCCGAAATTGTAAAATCACTTACAATTTAATAAACCAACGCTCCCCTTCACTGTTAGGATGCCTATACTGCTTTTCTTCTTAATTACCTATTACAGTATCTCCCCAATATCAAACTAGCCTCCACAAAATTAACTCTCAAGCCACCAATTAAGATTTGTCTAAACCAGTTGAAATTGTCCCCTTATCACCTAAACTTTAGTCTATTAATCTCTAAGATAAACAGATGACTATATTATATATACTGATAGGCATACAGCTGTAGGAGTAAATAAACATACATGGTTTATCCACTTTTAAAAATGGCTAACTCGCCTGATCCTACATAAAGCAAACATAAATAAATCTTCACAATTCTTTTTTTCTCCCCAAGGTATTTACAACAAGAGCACAAATATTATTTTCAGAAGGAACCCTTTCTTACACTTCTCCATTAAAGAGGAAAGGGGAGAAAAGGTCTTTGGTTTGCCAAAACGTGCTCCCGATTAAGAAGATATCTCAACAACTGCCATGAAGAGATTGGGCAATGTCAAGAAAAGGACCACGCTGCTTTGCCACGAGGTAAATCTGACATTATGAAAACAACTTGACTGCTCAGGTTTAAGAGCCACGCTTTCAAGAGGGGAAAGACATTTGCCTTCAAGGTGAAACGAACTGTCATTGACAATCGATGGGTAGAGCCATATAATTCCCAATTCTCCCAGCTCTTGTCCAGTATGGTCTCCCAAGAGCTGTATTTACCTACAGCCTTAGAGAACAAAACAAATCCAGCCATTTCCGCTCCTCTGGATTGTTTTTCTTTTTGACGTCTCCTCTCCTAACTCATCACGTCTTAACATTTATTAGAAAGACTGGGATTCAGGACTGCGTGAAAGGCGCCATCAACAGACATCTGTATCAGCTACAGGTTTCTAGTTTTGACCAATTCCTTTTGACACTAACATTACTTTACATGAGTCTGGCCAAAGGAGGGTGGATATGGAATGTGACAGAGTAAATCGAAATCGGATTAAAAACAAAAGTTTAGACACTAGTGGGGAGATGCCTAGAGAATGGCTCTTGAAGGCAAAATTTCTCAAGCTGTCTTCATGTCACCTCTCTTCTTTGAACACTTCTCTTCCCATCACTGGACTATTTCAAACACTGCACATTACATGTGTGTATACTCATGGTAGTGAGTCCCCATCTGAGTATGTGCACACCATAAGATTCTTCTAGCAAAAAGCAAACAAGAAAAGAAAAGAAACAGCAGCAAGGAAAAGTGTGACTTACGATCTGTATAAATGATGCACATATGACTTTATTTTGCATGGTTGTGATTTGCATTTTTTTAATTGTGTAATTTATTTTTCTTGTTGTGAGATATTTAGGTTAAAAAAAAATTCTCCCCTTGGCCAGTAAAATGCGTGAATGATTTGACCATGAACTGGACATGAATGGTGGACCAATAACTGTGTGAATGGTGGCCATGGCCTTTTGAGCACAGAGTAAATAGTAGTTGCAGGGCACTGATGTAGACTGCACCCCTGGCATTTGCTTACTTAAATTTCAAACACAATTTACACACATACACACACAATTTGTAATGGCAGGAAAATGCCCACTAACAACAAAAAGTTAAATCACACCCCCATTCTGTACCAGGGTCCTAAAATGAGTGAATGACCCCCCGACATCAACACCACCTGCTATCAAATCTTTTTTAAAAAATAAATAAACCACTCAACACAGTTGCTAATTGCATGAATGTTGTAATGCCCACCTTTCAGGCATACATTAGCATCCACGTAAACTTGCAAAGAAGAAAAGAAAAGCAAGGGGAAATATTAATATTGAACCCAGTATCATAGTCTGCATTTTTCCTGAGATTCTACAAGAGTGCAGTAGATCACACTTTGCTGGTTGGAGGGCCAGCTGAAAACATGTAGTCTTCCAATGCATCCACGCACCCACTTATAATTTTACCACTGAGTAAAATATATACGTTTCAAGCCCACTGCACCAACCTAAGGTTGCCAACCAAGGTGGGAAGCAGCCTTCTCTTTCCCATGCCTTATGACTCCAAAAATGCCTGCCTTCTGCAATACATATCAAAAGGCAGGATGAAAATTTAACAATTAAATAAATATTCCAAATCATAAACCAATTAATTTCTTGCCAACCATCAGTGAGGCATCATTTACAGAACAGCCTAAATGGAAAAGATCAAAAACTACACTTCCCGACCTTTGGACATCATGAGAAATGCAAAAGGCGTTTGCACGACAACAGCTGTTGTCAGCCAGCAAATTATTTTCATACAGGATTTTTTTAATCTCTATTGTACAAACAAGTACGTGCCTGTACTAACTTGTTAAGCTATCCACTTCTATGTAGAATATTTTCCTCCTTTTTCTTTTTCTTTTTTTGGTGTTTTTTTCTCCCCCCTCCCTTTTTTTTTTTCCGGTGCTTGCTACCAGTCACACAAGCTCCAAGATCAGAAGAAACACATACCCTTTGAAGCTCCTCAAATGTTGCAGTTACAAAGGACAGCAGTTGTTTTCAAAGATCCAAGAATATCTTTATCGGAATTTAATGTTTTCCTTATTGACCACCACTTTCCTCTCCCCCACCCTATCCCCTCTGCACCCCACCAATGGCACACAAAACTTATCAGTAAATGAATGATTTATAAGTTTATTACAAAATAGTAACCACTTCTCAATAAATCTTTTGCACTCTTATCTAATTATGGGTACAGAGGACAAAGAGCTGTTTTATGGTGCTTCCTCAAGGAAAAAAAATGCTCTAACAACCATCATAAGAAGTTATAGGTAGAGTTTAGGCCACTGTAAGTGTAGAATAACTAAGAGTACTTCAAGCTTCATTGTTTATTTGACTCTTTCTGAAAGTCTAGAACTCCTGCTCAAAAGGCCCGTTGTCCTTTGCATTCCTCCTCAAAATCTTATCTTTCCCATAAGTACTATAGACTTACCTACTCTCCCAAACTCAAATGAAGCCTCAATATATCTATGTAACTGAAAGATCTCACACTTTCCCAGGATATTATCACACGAAGGGTTATTGTGGCTAAAACATCGCTAAATTGTCCCCAAAGGGCAATGGTGTGATCGCCAGTCGTGCTTGTCACCCGTGATTAAATCATCAGGGAGACATCCCACTCCTCTCCTGTCATCAAAGCGTTCGTGCAGCAGCCATTTCCCCAATAACAGGAACTTCTGTTATTGGCGAAATGGCTGCTGCGCAAACACTTTAACGACGGGAGAGGAGTGGGATGCCTACCTGACGTTTTAATCACAGGAACACACACAACTGGCAATCACACTGTCACACTTTAGGGATGATTTAGTGACGTTTTAGCCACGGTAAGCCTCCATATGATAATTTCCCTATCTTCTTTTGCCCTCCCCTACAGCCAAACTGCAGCCCACTTTGAACGCCCAAGATGGGGAAATCCTACTCAGCCCAAGGGCCAAATTCAATTGCAGAGAAGTTCATGAGAGGACACCTTCCAGTGGTGTGGGTAACCAAAAATAAAAGGGTTGCACAAAAATCCTAGCACCTGTTAGCTGCATTCTCTCATTGCCAGTCACTAGGCATTCCAACCCTTCAGAACAGGTTGAAACCCATTGTTGTTTTTGTTAACCGTCTTTGAGTCAAACTCAACTCATGGAGACCCTGTGGATGAGACATTTCAAAGACCCCCCCCCTGCCCTCAACTGTTCTGCTCAGGTCATGAGCCTGTGGCCCCCTGATTGAGTCTAACCAACTAGCATCTGACCTTATCTTTCTCAGCATCATTGTCTTTTTTAAATTATTCATGACTTCTCATGATGTGTCCAAAGTATGACAATCTCAATTTAGGGGCGAAGCAGACTGCCCCTTTTTGCCGGCTTGGGGCAGCATCTGAGCGCAGCGTTGATGCAGCCCATTCTGATGCTGCCCCCAAGCAAGCATCACACTGCCCGCCTGACCACATGGAGGCAGCTTTACAGACTTCTGGTAGTGCAACATTTATACGCCGCATGCTACAGGAGCACCGCAAAGCTGGCACAGTAGTGAAAAACCTCCTATTTTCAGCACAAAAGGGAGCAGCATTTTGCCATATCCTTTTTGCACGGAAAAAAGACGGAGTAGGGCCACAGCATGTGGTTCCCGCAGCGCCCACCCAGCTTTTTTGGGGCAGATGTTTCACCCCTTAGTCACCTTAGCTTCCAGAAATCATTCAAGCTTGATCTATTCTAGAACCCATCTGTATATCTTCTTGGCCATCCACAGTATCCACAGCAATCTTCCCCATACAAAAGTTTAAATACAAAACCCATACAAAAGCTAAAAAGAAATCATCAAATGATGTTGACTTAATGAAGAAGGAGTAACCATTTAGCTACATGATCAAACTGGGATCATAAGAAAGCCAGATTCAGTCTCAGGGCCCAAGCCAACTGAACCCTGATGCATTTAAGACTCTTCATATGATGTCTGTCACCAAGATAATGTCACGTTTATTTTTTGCAATTTGTTTATTTTATATCCCATCTTTTCTGCCAAAAAAGCAGCTATATACAGAATTGGAAACAAAATATTGAATAAAGCTGAGCATAAAAGCAATAGTTTAAGAACTGAATTCAATTAATTAAAACGTGGTTGCAACCATACATAAAAGCCATATCTGCACCATCTCTTTCACTTTGGGGGAAGGAAGGAGTTACCATACAGATCTGACTGCCATGTGAAAAACTCACATTCATTACAGGGAAAATGAATCCTGCTGGCCCTGTGAAAATATGAACTTAACATAACTATACATTTCCTAGGGCAGGAACTGGGTGATCTTTTGTATATTACTACTCTACAAAAGGTCATCACATGAACGCGACTGTATTAAAAACATGTAAATAAGTAATATAATATTAAAACAAAGATACAATATTTTAATGAATCTCTTTTCTTAAAAAAAACTTGAAGGAGAAACAAATTTGAAGGTCTCTCTGTACATTCACATGTACACACATGGAGTGAACTGACTTCTTTCAGTTATTTATCTATTTCAATAATTGCTGTGGTTAATCAGTGGATGTAAAGTTTACAAGGCAAGAGTAAATACTCAGGATCTCTGCTCTACTTAACTCATAATTGTAACTGATCCTGTGTATGCACTTCCTTTACGAGATCGGACCACAGTCTGCCTATTCCAGCATTCCCTACAAGAATTCACAAGAATTAAATGAGCAGCAGCAATCTAAACAGTGGTTTAATAAATGAAATGCTCAATATGTGAAATATTCAGTGTTTTAGAACAGCGCAAATACCACTATCTCCATAAACATCCAGTTAGGGGTGGCAACCAATTAAAAGATGTATGAAAACTGTCTGACTTGCCTGTATTTTCAAAACAATCTTCCCTTTTAAACCACTGTATTATTTTTAAATTTACATACCTGTATTGGGAAAAATACTTCTATAAGAAATCTCTCAAAATCATAACAGAATTTATCTTAAGTGTGACATAACCTGCATATATATGTGTGTGTGTGAGAGAGAGAGAAAGCTGATATACCCTATCTTTCTTTAGTCTTATCTTTCATCCTTTTTGGGGTGTGGGGTATGGAAAGCATACAGAATCCATCAGAGCCAAAATGGATTTTAAAAATTATCACGTTGAAGGTCCATTAGCATTTGATGCCAAGTTGTAAAAAACAATCCTTTATTATAAGTAATATTCATGTGGCCTAAATCTGAAAGCTAGTGCAAATGGTTACAGTAAACATCTTGAATCAATAGGATTTGTAAAAAGGTTGACTTATTAATTGAATAGGACTGGACTGACTATAATTCTTACTAATAAGAGGAAAGTAAATGAAAAATAAATGAGCAACTGATGGACCAAGCAAGAAGAGGTGTCCTTTCAGGATGCGTGCCACCACATTGCTCAAACCACAGGCCAACCCTGCCATTGGCTAACCTGGGATGCAAATAGGGAAGGATAGGGAAAAACTATAATTAAAGCTTCTTTTTCTTTAAATATGGCTTGAAGCAGGCCACATTCTTCAGTCTGGGCCACAAGGAAACAGACTATAAGCCCCACAACTTTTTCTTAGCCCATACTGATTAACTGGAGGGAATTTTAACCTGTGATTAAAGCTTTCATTGATTAATCACATCGATTCATCAATTAAGGCTTGCAGTATTAATTGCATTTTGCCTCGCTAATTAAACCCCAGTTGAAGGTATCAACCCAAAACTCAAACTCTGGGGCAAACAATAAATCTAGAACTTCTGTTTCTGGTAATACAGCCCAGAATGCTACTGGGAGAGCTTTATTGTTTAGTTTCTCTTGCTGTCGTTTTTTGTTCTTACAAAATAATTCTTGGTTGTGGAATAAAGAAGCTGTAGTTTAAGTGAGCTTTTGAATCAGGGTTTTATATCCTGTACAGTGTTTTCAGGAGCAGGGCTGAGGGTGACCGAGCAGCTTGGGGGTCTTGAATTCATAGGGTCATCATAAATCGAAGCCAACTTGATGGTAATTAACAACAACAAGCAGAAAGAGAGCGTGTGGATATGCATGTATACATGTGTCTGTGGGTACATATTCGTTCATGCTGAACTCAAGGATAAAATTGTCAGTGTAACCATTCAGCACTGGCATTAAAAGAACAGAGAGCAAGTAAACAAGAGCTAATTGTTTTTAACTGACCAACTCTCCCTAGGTATCTCTTCATCATCATCTCCAACGTTCAACAATTCCAGGGTGAATTCTAGGAACAATGTTGAGTTGTAGCAAAATAACACACTGACGATGCCTATCTCCAGAAGCGCCAGCATATGCTTAAAGGAGATTCTTCTCATCAGTTATTGCATAGGAAGATTAAAATCCAATTGCTTTCTTGATGCCAAGGCTGCTATTTTGTTATGGCGGCTGACAAACAGTATTTGATCTGCATAGTCAAGGGATATACACACACACACACCTATCCAAATCTGAGTTATGAGGACTCATTCAGTATGGGAAAGTGTATTTGTTTAAATAGCAACCTATACAGGTAAAACTGCCAGAAAGGATTGCATCAGATTACCCAGTCGTGCTCTCCAGGGAAGAGAACAAGACATCTCTACATGCACAGTTTGAAAACTTCTAATTCAACATCTCACTGATACCTCATTTGTTTCCAGCATTAAGAAATGTATATAATTGTTGGAAAACAAGGGGAGACCACATGCATTTTCATCCCCTTCTTTGTACATTTCACTCAATTTATTCCAACTGGTTTTGACAGCTGTTGATTATGTGAAACAAATGCATTTATTTTATTTTTTTACAAAGTGGGGGAGATTCCCAGCAGCCCCTCTAAAAGTGAAAAATGATGCACTTTAATGGAGCTTTGTTGCCTTGCAAACGAAAACAGAAATTGCCCAGGAACCAAGTCTGAATATGAAGGCTAGTTGGTTTCATGGAGTGGAGTGGAGGGCGAAAGGTATTGCAAAACATAACATATGTTGACTGAGTTTTCCTTTGTTACACACAGAGGAAGAGGCTGTCCATTTTTAAGAATTAATCTGAGAGAATTCTTGGACAAATGAAAGGTGTAACAGGAAGGTATTTCTCATCACGCCATCCTCATACTATCTCTGTAAATCTTTGCATCCATATGTTACAAGATGAGGGGGACGAAGCGAAGAAAAGTCCACAGTCATATGTAAAATTATATAGGCATTTTCATTTTACCCTCACATCACAGAAGAGGAAAAAAGCCCTGTGAAAAATTTGGCATGCTGAACAATTTTTTCCCTCCACTGCTGTCATTCTCTCTACGCTACCAAAGTCTCCTACAATTCCCCAGACTGCCTCCATATTAAGTGCACTGTGTACAGCTTTATTATAGTGTGGTGGTGGAGAGACATTAATATTCCTTGGGTTGCATCTGACAGGATATTTACATGCGCCCATCTGAGCTCATACCCGAAAGCCACTCCGAGGTGCTCCGATTGTAAAGGCAAATGAAGAACACATATTCCCCGCAGGGATCGGGACTAACCTCACCGCCACACAAACAGACGCACACGCGAAGGCGTGCATTGCTCCATTCTTGCCCTCACCAACCCGAGTCAACATCACCTCGGAATGAAGAATGTGCTGAGGGGCTGCAATGGGGTGGCTCACCCCACAAAGAGCAGCAAAACACACCTTCCTGAAATAAGTTTTTAAAATGCAGGAGGAGCACAACAGAGCAAGGCTGTCTAGCAAACTATGGCACACCTCATCAGAAACATGTTTGCATAATAAAGCGGCTGGGGATTGATAGGGAAAAAGATCCTAATCCAAAAAAATCATCAAGACAGGGCTGACACAGAGAAAAGAGGGTTTATTTTTTTCTGCAAGTAAGGAGGGCACTTTCAATGCAAAGATATCCCCTGCTTTGGCTCTGTCTAAGATTTGACATTTCCATTTCCATTTTGGCACATAAGCTACCATTTCACACTATTTAGCTGTAGTAATTTCATACCACTTGTAGCTTCATCACATCATAAACCCTGGGATTTGGCGTTTCAACTGAATTCTTCACTAGAGACTTCTAATGCTTCATTTGTTGTTATTGTGCATCTTCAAGTCATTTCCGACTTGAACCAATAACTGGGCTTTCTTCGTAAGATTTGTTCAGAGGGAGTTTGCCTTTGCCTCCCTCTGAAGCTGAGAACATGTGACTTGCCCAAGTTCACCCAGTGGGTTTCATGGCCGAGCAGAGAATTGAACCCTGGTCTCCAACATCCAAACCATGCCACACTGGCTCAACCGATAAATCCCAGGATTCCACAGAATGTAGCCACAGCAGCTGAAGTGGTATCAAGCTGTTATAATTGTGCATTACAAAAGGGACCAGCTGCACCTAACAGTCTGGAAGTATGTAATTTGTAGGGAAATACTCAAAGGTTTGGATACAGATTTTGTCACATGTATGTTTGTATGTGCCTTCAACTCACCTGTCAACTTATGGCAACCCCATGAATTTCATAGGATTTTCTTAGGAAAGGAATACAGGTAGTTTTATTTATTTATTATTTTTTATTTATTTATAGTATTTATATCCCGCTCTTCAGCCTTAATGGCTATCAGAGCGGCTTACAATTATTAATTTTCAATAGACAGTTCCCTGCCCACAGGCTTACATTCTAAAAAGACACGATACAAAAGGAGAAGGGGATGGTGGTGGGGAAGGGGATGAGGTCTTGTCTGTTCTTTCCTCTGAAGAACAGCATCTAGTATTTCTTGGTGGTCTTATATCCAAGTACTAAGAAGAACTGACCCAGCTTCCAAGACCAGACAGGATCTGGTGTCTTTAAATATTTGGGCTTTTGTCACACTTAGCATAAAGCTATTACAACAGAATAAACTCACCCCTGTGATTTGACCAAGTGTACTCCAAGACTGACATAAGAGAAAATTTATAGCAAGATGCTTTTGGACACATTCATCATTAAAAGACTTTTAGTGCAAAAATAACCTCACATTATATTTTACAAGCACTTAAAGTTAATTTGGGAGGGACCATATTTCATCTTCAGGGACATGATCAACAAAAGCTTCATCACCTTGATTTCTGAACCAACAGACTGGAGCTTCTGTTCACACAGAGGACCATTTTGTTGTGTATATAACCACTGTGAGAACAGCCACAAAAGTAGGAATTCATCCACATTTCCTTACAGTGGGGGAAAAAACCTACACGTAATGACTTCCTATCACAAGACTGGATCATCCAGTGGACAGAGAGAACATTTGCCCCAGGTGCTCACTCTGCGGGAGATTTGTCTTTACAGGGGTCAGGTGCAGTTTTCTGAGGACGAAATTAATAATAAGGAAATGTGAAAGAAGACAGGAGGAGTCCTAAGAGGGGAAGACAATACATCGCTGGAGGGAAAGATTGCAAAATAGGACCTGGTAGGTTTGATAAGAAGAAAATTAAACTCATTTGAGATGTGGTGCTGGAGAAGAGTGCCGAAGATACCACACATACCCAAAAAGACAAACAAATGATTCCTGGAACAGATCAGGCTTGATCTCTCTCCCTGGAAGCCAAGATGATCAAACTGAGGCTGCCATACATTGACCACATCATGAGAAGGCATTATTCATTAGAAGAGGCAATAATGCTAGGAAAGGCAGAAGGCAGTAGAAGAACAGATGGACAGACTCAATCAAGGAGCTCATGGGCCTGGATTTGCAAGACCTAAGCACTGCACTGGAAGATATGGGGTTTTGGAGAAGTCTCATTCATAGGGTCACCATGAATCGGGGCTGACTTGAGGCCAGTTAACAACAACAGGCTAGCCCCAACATTGGGCAACAGCCTCTGGTGGCAGATGGTGAGCAGCAGATATAAACCAGAAAATACGATGTAATGTGACCACATACCCTCAAGGAAGCACCAACTATCAATCTGCTCAGCATTTGTACAAGGAACACAGGGAGGCACCACCATGTCCTTCACTTCAGTCAGCAAAATGTGTTAGGGTCAGGCTTTCCTTGGCATACCCAGCTGCTTAGTTATCATGGGCACAGCGACAGGTATATCAGCCATCTTTCTTAAATTTTGTTCTCAAGAAAATAAGTGTTAATAGTTTAACGTTGTTAATTGCCCTAAGTCAAAGTTGGTTATGAATAAGAGACCCCCAGGTCACCCTGTTATCAACAGCCATGGCCAGAACTTGCAAACCCACAATATTCACCCAGCTTGTTGAAGGTGACCACTTAGGGAATGTTAGTTCACTGATAAGCGGTATAGAAATGTAGTTGCTATTGCTATTTCGTATGCTCACACAGCTCTCTTACTTGTGCCCTGAAATGCACATTCAAAACTCGTCTCCTAAGTGGCAAAAGTAAGGTATTTCCCACATTTTGCACTCATAAAATCTGGACTGTACACAGCTTATACAAAAATGTTGGATTTGGTGCAAAGCCTTTGTTTTCCATTTATAAAGAATGATCATGGGAATTAAAATCTGATTACTGGAAATCTTGTTCAAACCAAGCCCCTTCCAAGATCCCTGCTTCTGTGATTTCACCAGAAATATACCCCCCCCCCCCATCTGAAGGGTTGGCAACTATTTTATTTTTGCTCTTAGTAAAATGAAAAGGATGCCAAACTGTATGCACAACATCTATTTTTTTATTTTATTTCTTGTGATTGGGTTAGGACTGCAGAATACACAGAGACATTCCTGGCTATGATGGCTTTTCCACTATGTGCAGTCCATAAGCACAGTGTAATTAATTTGTGATTAAAGATGGCTGTGATTTTGTGAAAAACCAATTGTTCAGGGCTCCCACCTAAACAACCACCTTACAAAAGAGGATTGAATTATTTCCCACCTGCCCTATAAAGTTTAGAAGTTTTACAGGTGTTCAGTTGAACACGCCTTAACGGGAAAACAAAACAATGGAAGAAGATTTAACAAAACAGAAAAAGATGAAGTAAACAACCAAATGAAATTAAAAGTGGCTGAACTCAGGCTCTCTGGTATTATGCAAAATATTCCAAATCTACAATGGTTTGAGCAAAGGGAAAAGCTTAATTTGATGGTCATATTACATTAATATGATTCCATACTGGTCTGAACTTCTTTCTCGTCACACTCCTTCTCTTCCCCTCCGCTCTGGTAGTCAAGATCTCCTGTCCCAGCAGAGGATTTCCACTGCCCGTCCCGGATGCATCCCTTCTCATTTGCTGCCCCTCACTCCTGGAACCTTCTTCCCCCAAATGTGCGCCTCATCACTTCTCTAACCAGTTTCAAAATTAAGTTAAAGACTATAATGTTTAGGGAAGCATTCCCAGGATTGTGCCGTCTGCCCCAGGATGCCTCCTTTTAACGATGTATTAAGAAGCCAAGCCCTCCCTCCAATCCATCTGCCTTGATCCAGGCCCCAGAGGGAGAGAAGAACCACTGGACCTCATCCCCTTCCCACCACCTTTCCCTTCTCCTTTTGTGTTGTCTCTTTTAGATTGTAAGCCTGAGGGCAGGGAACCATCTAATTATAAGACTGTATGTACAGCACTGTGTAAATTTACAGAGCTATATAAATAAAATAAATAAATAATAATAATAATTACATATAATACAAATACAGATTTTTACAGAGAACAAATAACAAACCTGGAAGATGTATGAAGATCCTCTTCATACATTGCTTTTTTTAGATGTAATTGCAAAAATTTTCACACACCTAAAAATTTAACTGCCAACGCAATGAGCACCTATTTAAAAATGCATTAATATACAGGTATGTTCATCAGGGAAATGATTGGTGCCTACATGATAGTAAACCTGGGTTTATTTCTCTGTACTGTGTGGAGTGTAAAATAATCTCCATATTCCAGCATCAAAGCATATGTGACCACTTAACAGTCTTTAACAAAGCAATGCAGTTAGAAAAGGCACAAAAAATTAAACCTTATACTTTATTTTAAAAAATTGCAAATTGCCAGATTGTTATTTTATATTTTTACCCAGATCAGCTTTGCCGGAGTGGAGTTTCTTTTTACTGTACAATGCCGTATAAAACTAAATGAGGTCTTTGAGTGAATTCTGTCCAAAGGTCTCCACATATTCTAAGTGACAAACACATGCATATTTCACACACACTGTCTGAAATTATCATGTCTCATTTTGGTCTGAAAGACAGCACACAATGAATGTGGTTTCTTGGTATTTTACACAGCTGAAATACTTTCAGCCTGTTTAACAGTTTCGAGGGGAAACTCCACAAAAGAATGATTTCCTTCCTCTTCATTTTGATCCAAAATGTTTTTTTTCTCCTTGGCACCCTAATCCTCTCTACCTTTTCCAAAACACAGACATGCAACATATTCAACTTCCCCTCCTCTGACGTCCCTGCTGAGCCCCAATAAATCAATCTTTTTTATTGTCTAAGCAAGTCCAGCCACACAAGACCTGGCATTTATTAAATTATTTTCCAGCTTGCAATATGTCCCTGTTCACTCCTGCTATTCAGTCAACCAAACACACATACACACACGAACATACAACACATGCATACGGACACAGAGACACTTGCTTTCGAGTCTTTTTCAACTCATGGGGTGTGCCTCAATAAAATGCCATATGCTTGCAAGAAGAAAGAAGGAAAAGGCTGAAAGAAAGCATTCATAATCCCCTATAACTAAATGATATAGCTAGCAAAAGACAAGAAATTGGGTTAATTCAAAGGACTGCAGCCTATTCAGTGGCGGCTTTGGGAACATCCATCCCCAATTGGAAGGAAACTCCCCTGCATGCTGTTGTTCTTATTCTGCAGGGGTGGGGGTGGTCATTTGTGTTTCAAGTAACGGCTCCTTCTCGTATCCATCATCTGAAGCTGAGAGAACAGAAAAACTAGCTCAATCCCTCTCTCCCACATACAAATGATGGGCATTTTAGACATGGACATCATGGGCATTCCTCCAAAATGACAACTTGAGACATGAAATGTGAAGATGTGCATACATGCCAAATTGCTCCTTGCATGCATCTCGCAGGAGCCACCCACAAAAATTTCCTGTGCAATACCAGAAGAATGTCAGACTATCCTATTCATACACCCCCTGGGCATCCACAAGAATGAAATGTCATTTTATATTATTATTATTATTATTATTATTATTAAAAAATAAAAGAACAGAAATTGACGGATCAGCCACAACACAGTGTTGTTTCTCTTTGTTAGTTGTCACAAGTGCATTTCACATCCAAGCAGGCCTCTGGGTTTAATTAAGCTTTCCAAAATCTTCTGACAACAGTCCAGTAGCAGAGAGAAAGGCACTCCTGTAGTTCGGGCAAACGTTGTGACAGTTCTATTTACAATTTGTCTTGGAAAGTGTGTCTCTGACATTGTGCATTGACAGAAGAAAAAAAACAGCCAGCCTGCCAGTTTGCAAACTTTCCTGTATCTTATTTACAAATAAAGCTCACATGGACAATCCAGGAAGTATTCTTCTTAAGGAGAAACCTCTGAGAGAATCCCTGCCAAATTTTCCAGTTTCTGAGAGTTTTACTCATCCTGCAATGGACTTCTGTGCTTCCCTGAATTAAATAAACTCTGTTAAGGTTTGGGGTCATTAGGATTGATTTCCACTTGCATATCCACAGTGTTTTATTCCAAAATCTAGAAATTTAAATTCCAAACCACTGCAATTTTTTTTTAAAAAAAATAAAAAGCCACAGATTTAGACTATGGAATTAGAAAGGCGACTAGGATAGTTTTTATCGCAGTTGATTTATTATGCAGGAAGGCAAAGAAAAGAAAAGCAGCACCTTATTTTCTATCTGTTTTAACTGCAGAAAACTGACATCACACTGGGTTAATTTTCAAACAGATTATGATACAGAAATTTGTAGAATAAACTATATTACAGGAAATGTAGGCTGTGATTTAACGAGACTCCCTTCAATGGCTTACATAAGATGCACACATATTTTAAACTGTGTATACACACACACATGTATCTGTCGCAATCTAAATTGTGGTACAACTACAGCACAGCCGCATCTAAAATTCCATACACATATTCTACTATACGACATATATATTTACATAATGTGCAGATTCTTAACTGTTTGTCTCCCTCCTTGCCCATGTGTTTCACCATGCGTTGCATCATGCATTTCACCCGCCTCAAATCCCATTGTTGAGAAAAGCGGCATATAAATCCTGGAAATAAATAAATAAAATCTACCTGCCTATCTCACCTCTATTTGGTTTTGCATCACCCTAATATAGAAAAAACCAACAACACAGCAGGGCATGGTATTAGTTTTTGGTATTAACTTCGTTTATCCTATTTTTACAGGGTAGCCAGAGCCAAAACTGCTTGCCACCCCTCTCCCCCGTATCATCAAATTGTTAGTCAGGGACTGGGAAGCCCGGATTAAAAAGATGCCTTACAGACGAACACACACACGTGCACACACAGATGCTTTTAATTCTTTTCAACTCAGTTTTCACCCACTGCAACAGAGCAAAATCAACTAAAAATTCTGTGTCACTCCAGAGCCTATGGACATGTTAGTCCATATGCTTAGATGCTAATGAACACAATCTTCACGGAGGGATGGGGAGGCTGCAAGAGAGAAGATTTATTATTTCTGCAATGTGGGCTCATAAAAATGCCCATCAAATGACAGCTCTAACTTTCCTCTACCTGCACCAAGAGTGACAAACCAAAGAGTTAAAGATGTATCATCCACGGTACATGAGTGACTCACTAACTTATTCCTTCTATTTCAAAGCAGTGAACCCTAAGCATTATTTATCCTAGGAAGATAGCCTTTTATTGTAATACACAAGCTTATTGACTAGAAAATGGCTCAATGAATATCCATGTTTAGTACGAAACAGGACAATAAGCATCTTACTGCAGACTTCTAAAGTGGCCTTGTTCATACATTATTAGAGTATTCTCCTCTCCCACCTTTAGTCCCTCAGCAGCTATTTAAAATACTAGGTGTCCCCCAATAAATAGAGACAAACACACACTCCTCTGCACATCTTTTCTGCACATCTTCTGAATGTCATGGTCAGCTGTTCTTTTTTCTTCCCCACAGCTCTCTTCCACAGGAACGAGCTTTTTAAACACAATTTACACACACACGTTTCTTGAACACGCCTCCCAGTTGCTGTGACTCTGTTTAGACTGTGAGACAGAATGCTAATTTTCCTTGCAATTCCAGAAGCAGAAATGATGAGTGATCCATTATTGTCACTCCAGTTATTCCTTCAGTGTGACAAAAAATTGTCTCGGATTCAAGTAAAATTGCAACAGCAAAGGAAAAACATGAGATTAACAGAAATGAAAAAGAACCACTTAATTATCATGGTAAAATGAACCACCACAAGAACTTCACAAAATTTAGCTGATGAACTTAAGAAAGTGGGTCTTCCCACCATCATCAATTTGGTGGAGGAGGTATTTCTTTGCATATTCTCACCTTCTCGGACAATTTAGGATAAAGTATGAAACACCATCAGCCCTATGCTTAAAACTTGTGAATACATAAGAGAAAACCCAGAATATTCCACAGACTGGATAGACCTTATTCACAATTACAAAATCCGCAATACTCCAAAATCCAGCACTGCCAACGTGAGTGATTGAGACAGTGACACCTTTGCTTTCTGATGGTTCAGTGTACACAAACTTTGTTTCATGCACAAAATTGTTAAAAATATTATGTATAAAATTACCTTCAGGCTATGTGTATAAAGTGTATACAAAACATAAATGAATTTCATGTTTGGACTTGGGACCCTTTCTCCAAGATATCTTATGTTTAGGCAAATATTCCAAAATCAGAAAAATATGAAATCCAAAATACTTCTTGTCCAAAACAAATAAGGAAGACTCAACCTGGTACATTTGTACTCCAGGGATTTTGTGAACAATAAAAATAAAGACAGTTCCCCATAATGAGCCTTTTCACACTACGTGGATTACAGTGCTATGATTCCACTTAAACTGCTATGATTCTGCATCCCCTTTAACTACCATGATGCTACACAAAATCCTGGGATTTACAGTTTAGAGAGTATCATTTAGAATTCTCAGCCAGAGAGCTCTAGTATCTCACCTAGCTACAAACCCCAGGAACATGTAGCCATGGAAGTTAAAGTAGAATCACACTACTAGAATGACGTAGTGTGAAAGGTCCAGGAATGCCTTCATGAAGACCATTGAGGTAGGACATGAAAGCTACCAATCCCCTCTGTTGTTGTGGTTCAGCAACTGATGTTCAGTGGCATGCGGCTTTGTATAACCTGGGAAACCTCTCCTCCATGGATCTATCTGCTCTCTGCTGAAAGCTTTCGAAGACATTACCCCAGCTTGTGGCAGTCAGTTACATACAGCACAGAACTTTCTTGCGTCTCTTTTAAATCTCCAGACCATCAGCTTCACTGCATATTCTCTACTTAATTTCTTTATGCTGCACATAGTGGTATAAGCCTCCATCAATGTACTGTATGCCACTTCAGCTGTCTCTGCTGTGTGTTTTTATTCTTTGTCCTGAACTAAAAATGCAAGTTGCTCTGTTTGTTTCCACACAAAAAAAAGAGGAGGGGGGAGGGAGCAATGTGTAGAGAAGTAAACACAGAGATCAACTTTGTTTATTAAGAGAACAGGGAAAGTATTGCAATGGGGAAGGGAGAGACAGTGTGCTCCCACACCCAAGCACAGCACACTTTATCAGGGCAAAGGTTTATTAACCAAACCACAAAGGCACTCATAAAACATCAGCTGTGCGTGGTAGTAGGGCTTAAGAGACCTGTATTCCAATCCTACGAGAGCAAAGAGCCAACAGGAAGCCCTGGGTTAGCTGTTATCTCTGCCTTCCATCTCCAAAAATAGGTATCTCCAGGACTATTCAAGGACAACCAAAATAAAATCATGCAGGGCAAAATCAAACATTAAATGAGTAACTTCCCTGTATGAAATTAAACCTCCCCACGCTCTGTGACCCACTATTGACCCCAGCACACCTCCAAACCTGAAAACTTTGGAGAGGGGACATGAAGGGACTGCTTACGAGAAAGAGTACTTGACATCACAGGTGCGTTCACTTTTTTAAAAAAGAGGATCCTATATCAACGTGATGGTGAATTCACTCTGGGTTCTAGTCCAAACTTCTAGATAGCTAACAAACGTCTTTCCGTTAGCAAGGGTCAGCACCCTGGATAGCTTTGTTAAAATTCAAATAAATGTCAAAACATATTTACCATCTCACTGATGCTGGGCCCACCAAGCACCATGCTCTAATGAGAATAGATCCAGCTGAGAAACGGATTCGTTTTCCTTTCTAGTGGGTTCCCTTTTCCTCTAATCCAGTGGAATGGATTTCCACTGATTATGGGAGCTACCTGCTACCATTGCCTGTGAGATTTTACTCACAGCTTATTTTTGCACAACATGCTAGGTAAGAGATAAGCAGCAATAGCCTCTAAAAAGGTCAGGATCCTGAAGTCCTCACCCAAGTCTTTATCCAAAACAAAGCCAAGATATATGTGATTGCAGTTGTTCCCATTTAACCTTTACATTACCATCAATACTGCTTTTCTTTCTTCAGTTGACTTGTCAAAATTTAAACTGCTAAGGCTGTAAGACATCTATCCTGTATGTCCTCTAAACTAAAATCTCAAGCAACTGGAAAAAATATTTGACAAATTATTAATTTGAATTAACTGACAGAGTCATCAGTTAAATTGAAATATATGTCTATTTTGCCAAAACCAATTTAGAGGTGCTTTTATTTCCCCCTTTTCTCCTGCACTCCCCTTTTTGATTTTTTTGGGAGGGACTGAAGGATGGGCAGGACAATTTCCATTCAGATTTATTTTGGGGGGAAACCACATCCCTGCCTCTTGGTGTAAAAATAAAAACAGAAAACAGTATTTAATTTTGTCTCATATTCTTTCTCTCTCTCTTATTCTTGACTAGAGAACCACAACTACCTCAAAAAGAAATAAGTGGGCCCTTAAAAAATTAAAACAACCCCTCCATCAGCGGCATGGTTCAGTCAAAACTTGACTCCTTCATCTTCCAATTAAATCCACCAGAGGTTGAAAGCTCTAGTGGCATCTACCTTTAACCAATTCAGTGTATTCTCAGGTCAGACTCACCAACATCACACAAGCTGCCATAAAACTGCATACCATAATATGAAACCATGCAATGGGTGCCCTATTTTTATAGCCTTTATTGAGTGTCCCACCCTATTCAATTGTCTGCAGAGACAGTGCATAGTCCCTTTCCAATAGCCAAATCTTATTTATTTATTATCTTATTAATTGCATTTATATCCCACTATTCTCTCAGGATTGCATCCAAGGCAGCTACCCTCAAGCAGAAAGGAAAACACAGTATTTAGAAACTCTGGACCCAATGAGATTTTCCTTATGTTACTTATTCAGTTCTGCTTTGGGGGGGGGGCACCCTAAAGATGCATAAAAATCAATAAGTTTTTTTTTTAAAGCGTCATGTTTAAAGATCAACATTTTATTCTTTCAGTACATAATTATGAGGGGAGGAGAGATTGAGGAAATGGTCGTAATTCTGCATTAGCAGAATGAGAGATAGGATCTTGCCTTTAGAGCATCAAGATCAATCCCTCTGGCTTTCAACCAAACCTCAGCTGTACTTGCATAACTCTGCTTATCCTGAGGTGTTAGAAATTAGCTCTGCAAGCTCTTTTTAGAGAAGACAGCCAAAAGCATCTTACAATCTGAACATCTGAAAGCACTATACAAAATGTAAAGGACGACTATGACCACTCTGGTGCTGAAGCTGTGATTCAAGACCAAGGGAACCTATATCAAATCCCTTCCTCGGGTCTCTGAGCTCTGAACTGACTTTTATGATGTGGGCACACCTCTGGCTGTCTCTCCAATCTCAATGAAATATCTTTAAAATAGGAATGCCAGTCACCCTTCACCAGTTTCTGCGAGAGGACAGACTAAAAGAGCACAGGGCATTTTGCTTTGTGGAAACCAATACATCGACTACTGACAACATGAAATACATCTCTTCAGACCTTGGGCAGTGCAATAATCCTGGATGCTTTACCTATCTAAGCAAGTTACTCACTGGCCTATTCTGCAGGGACACAGTTTGTCCAGAGATGTATCAATGCACTGAACAAAAGCCACCTTTCTCTCTCTCTCATTCCCTTCTTGTAGTTGTGCAACATTTTGAACCAAACAACCTATCCGGTACCCCTAACCAAGGAGCATGACTTTCTTGGATGTCCCACCCTTTCTTCATTCTTGCCTGACAGACACTGCATTTTGTCTTTTAAACAGAGACGTCCAATATATAAATACTACATTACTTCACAGAAGGGCTACTCTATATTTGGTGAATTTGCACGGCAGCAATAAGCAGAAGACCAGAAAATCTTTCCAGAAGAGCGCCGACTTCACTAACATCTCACACACATACACACACCGCTGTTCAGAACATGGACACCACGTGACATAACGGGCAGTGCCACACATCACGATGCAGTGGCTTAACCTACATGCTACAGATAAGATAACCATGCAGCAGTCTTGCTTCTACCACCCACACCATCCCCCTCCACGTTGCCTGTCCAATCTGTATCCTCGCTGTTTGTTTGGGTTGTTGTTGTTGTTTTTTAATACGCACAAAAGCACTACCCTTATTTATCAGAGTGGCTGGGAGGATAAAGCAAAGCCTAAGATAATCAGAAGTTTGAATAAATGGGAGCACTGCTTATGCAGAGCAACTCTGACAAGGGGTTACGCAGGGGACACTCGGCAAATAAGTACAATGTGGAATGTGGAATACAGATACAGATTGCTGAAGTTCAGATAAAGGAAGCTGAGTTGTACTCTGTGCCTAAACAAAGGAAAAATATGGGAACTGCTAGCAGAAATTGTGGAGGTGGGGAGTGCCAAATCTATGTTTTTTTATGACAAGCTATACATAAATTGGCTCAAAAGTTTAAAAACTGCTGTTAATTTGGCAGGGTAGTGGTCATATGGAGCCCAGAGCTAGCTGCACAAGTCCATTTAATTTTCAAGATGCTGGATGGGAACCTTCAAATTACATAGAACCCTTCTTCAGACATATAATCAAGGGGAAAATTAAATTCTGAACTAATACTTATCTTAAACTTGCGTTAAGGTGTCTATGCATACGCAAATGCACGCGCGCGCACACACACGTTTTATCTGAACACCTATTTTTGAAGAAGAATTTTTCTTCTCCAGGTAAAAAAACATCACTTAAATTTTATCTGCTTGGCAAAAGGATTTTTCTTTGCTTGTTCTGGGACATCCTTTGTTTAGAAAGGCCAATCAAATTCTAAGACAGTCCGTGAAAATGCTGTTTCTTGTGACAAAGATAGAAGCCGCTGTGTAGCATTTTACTCATGGAAGCCATACAACACCAAAACAAAACACAATCCAAATTCAAAATTCCAACAAAATCACAGTTTTGAATATTCAGAAGTTCTGAGCTCAGCAATCTTTCTTAGAGTCTGCTTCAATTTTTTTTGCATTAGTTCACACATACACACATATTAAGCATACACAATGGCATCAATTCAACCTGCGAAATCCACTTATACAGACAATGCCGGAATTGCAACGTCAACTGCCCAAAACTACAAAATTTCAAAACATGATGTTTCAAGAAGCTTAGCACATTTTGCAGCTATTTTATTTTGCAGCCACTATCTCTAGAGCTATCAAGCTATGTGTCATAAATATATACAAAGCTGATTCAAATTTCTGCATTTTAAGAGGGAGGAAAAGAGACAGAATGAAGAGCATCCATCAGTTTCTTCAGTTAACATGGAAAATAAGCCATAGACTGCTTATTCTGATGCAAACTAACTAACATTAATAGGACAGTTCCAATTTAACTGGCCCATGAATTACTGCCTTATTCAGTTTATGTATGTATCTTGTGCAGGGAGGAATACATGTGACTTACACACACACAGCAACTCCTAATGCCACAACATCCCTTAGGTGATTAAAACAATAGTGCAAGTGATCGTTTATGCTAACTCTTTCAGGCTGTCCTTATGCTTATCAGATCTATGTCTATTTTAGGGGCTGCATATTTTTAAAAGCAGTATTAAAGGCTATAAGAAAGCAGTCTTGTTTGCCATCTGGATTCTAATGACAATAACAGGCCTTATTAGCCCTGCAGAATTAACGGACCGCTTTGCGTCTGTCTTAACTTCAAACGTCTCTTCACTTCAATTTGGCGCTTTGAGGGGGATTTTTTTTATAGAAAAAACACAGCACACACATAATGCTCCATGCAGAGACATCTTGCCAGTCATTAAAATAATAATAATAATAATAACAACAACAGTAACAACAACAAAGACATGGAATGGCATCCGTTACTTTTATTTTACTTCATTTTCCCTTAATTAAACATCGAGAGAGAGAGAGAGATCAGTGCCGCTGTGCCCAAAAAGCCAATCCGCCTCTAACATTTGTATGGGTGACATGTGGGGATGTAAAGCCACAGAAGAAAATCAAGATACATCTGTCAAAACCACATCAGAGACAAGAGACAGCACTGGGCGAACATTTATCATTTGGCTGAGGAGGCAAGAATTGCAGGAGAGCGGCCTCCTCCTCTGTCAAACCAACCTTTTGAAATTTCCAACATGCCCTTAAACTTTTCGAATAAGCCAGCCCTATGCGCCTCAGACAGTGCCCTCTCTCTCCTGGCCTGGGCAGTCGAAATGGCATCTTAAAGTCAAGGTCAGCCGTGTCACTTAGCTGAGGGGGCTGTCTTTAATTACAACCCACGCAGTGACAACCAATATGGATCAGAGGCAGGAGGGGGAGGAAGGGAGCTTAACCCTTTTTTCTCGTCCTCATCCTCCCCCCCCCCTTTTTATTTTCATGAAATTATAATTAAAAAGGAAAAAAGACTTTGCAGTCAGTTCCAACGCATGAGTGGGTGCAGCAGGGTTGTTGTGTTTTTTTTAATCGACATATAAAGTTTTCAGCTGGCATGTTGCATTTCAGAGGTCTTTGGTGGCCTACAAGGAATTGCACACATGGTTCCATGCAACCAGGCAGAGGTTTTAGCTGCCTATAAACATTTTGAAGGGTGAGCTCCCCCATCCTTACTTTGACAAACTGGCACTAATGAAGCACAGGCCTGAGAGTAGATGCCAACCAGAAAACCAGAGAAGCTTTTATTTCCCAAAAGTCTGTTCGTCTCTGGAAAGGACAAAAGGGAGTCTGTGGACTTCTTGATCCAAGGGATCACATAAAAAAAATTAAGACAGAAAGAAGAGGCACAGCCTATCCCAGAGTCTGCTTTATGCTCTACAAAGGAATAGTGTTTGCATGGTTGCATGGGGGTTAGCACATGTGGTTCATGTTGTAGAACACAAAACACACACCAAAACCTACGCATGTGCCTAAACCTGCTGGAGTATGTGCCAAGGAACGCCAGCCAATCAAGGGCCCTCCAGTACACGTTTCTTGCATGCATAGAGATGTGCATCTCTTTATACTATCTCCCAGATTTACTTGCAGGAAAACACTAACATAACATACCAGTGTGGCTACATTAAAATCCAGCAAAATCTACTGCACTGGCATTTTCATCCACTCATAAATAGGAAGGAAGGTACATGAGAACATAGATTTAAAAGAGAGTGAAGCGGGAGGTGGGGAGAAACCTAGTCCTGCTCTACATCCTCTCTGCTTCAGCTGACTGCCTCTAGGCCAGGGAAGAATCAAAAGGAAATGCTTGGAACATGGAAGACAAGAAAAGAGAACAGGATCTTACTCAGGGGCATGACACAAGTCCACAAGTCTCTTGATTCTACTGATAATCAAGATGAAATTGTATATGTGTGCATTTATGTATACTTAAGTATAAACAGAAGAGGCTTCTCACTTAATCTGGTGGAACGAAATTTCAGGAAAGGCCTTCTTTCCTTCGAAGCACAAACTTCCAACGGGCAGTCCCTACACACACCATGGCTTTTACCCTGCTCCACCCAACCTGACCCGATCCCCCCCCCCCCATCACTTCGATTTACCTGCTATATGTTCCTGCTTAGGGCAAATTCCTCTAGATGACGTTGACAAACAATCGTCATCTTCAGGCGTGACCTGGATGCCAACCTCCACAGGATTGGATGCTTTTCGCAATTCGCTCGGTGAGGGTGATGGGGGCTTATCCAAAGCCTTCTCTAGGCAAAGAGTGCCATTGCATTGCTTCCGTTTGTGCTCAATAAAAATAAGGATGTCCCCCAATGGGAAGTTCATCTGACACTGGCCACAGGTAAGGAGGTCGTGGTCCCCTTCTGGAGCTCCCAACGTACCATGATCTGGTTCCTCATCCGTAAGAATGGCTTCAATAGGTTCGGCTACAATGGGAGGGAAGAGAACAAAGACAACAATTGTCAGGAATCTTAAGAGAACTTGACATGGTAGCAAATACAGAGGGGAGGAAAAAGAGGTGACCTGTCCTAATTCTTATGTCTGGTGGGAGGGGAGGAGAAAGTCTTACAAAAATTAGGGATACTGGCAAGTTATGAGGTCTAGCACAGGCACAGTGTTTGGAAATATATATATATATAAAGAAGGTTCCACTGGATTTTTTTCAGAGAGCAAAAATTCCCTATTAATATCGTCGATACCCTTCCTATACGATAGAGGGTATAAACGATATCTCCATTTTAAAATTCTCTCTTCCTTTTAAAAAATATCAGTATAGACAAACAAGATTAAGTCATCCTATCCCAAAACGAGACAGTAACAGAGCTTCCCTTTTTTATAGCGTGTTGCCATTTCAACAGGAAAACGAACTTATCAGCAATGGCATGCATTGCTTCCTATCTTAAAAAGAAAACCAGCTATAACATGAATAACTCAGAAGATGAGCACCTCACATTCTCCTATCTTCCTCTGTGTGTTTCTTTGGAAGGCCTAAACAAATCTGTTTTAAAAAACACTAAACGAAATAAAAACAGAGGATTATATTGTTCTTAATGCTGTCAGAAACTGAGCTAGAAAAGCTATCTCTTGGTTTTATCAGAGAACACACAAACACCTTTTCCAGATCTGCATGCAGGGTTTTTTTAATCCTTGCCACTACCATATATTTGGAATGGATATGCTTCTTTAGATCACAGGTATGTTACAGATAAGGTGTGGCATGCATACAAAAATGTAAGTAATAATAATGAGAAGACTAGGAAAAAGGGTTTCTTCTCACAGTAGGCATAGAAGACCTAAAGAGCACTGTAAGCTACAAAAATTAGTTGTGTTTCTGCGCCTTTCACATACTGGCATACACAGGAATTTCCTATGACAGTTCTCCAAAACACTCCAGCAAACAAAATTTTGCTTTTCGTTATTACAAAAAAGCCTGCTGGTTTTTCAACAACATCATCCAGAAAATATAAATATATATTTCCCATTTACTGTCAATCGCAGGTACAGTTTTGAAGGAAATTAAAAAGCTTCCAAAGATCTAAGAAAATGAGCCAATTAGCCTCAGGTGTGTCGCCTTTTTCCTCTCCGCTTCCTTAAGAAACAAATTCTTTAGTCATTCAGAATATATGATGATTGGTGGCCTTCATAAAGCAAAAGCCAGTATAAAGACATCTAGCTTCTATCTTTTATGACTAGAGTAGTAAGCCCTTTCTTTAAATTTGAAGCACCTTTCCTAATGATGTCAGAGTTTATTAATTTCCTGTACGAGGTCCAGAAAACTCCATTAAGAGCCTGTTTCTGCACATACTGTTTCCAGTGGATAATTTAACAACGCAGAGCCATATTAGTAAGGAGGGTTTTTTTTTTGGGGGGGGGGGGTGATAGTTTCTCCTGAATTGTTCTGGCAAAAAGAGCCACCTAGTATTCAGGATTCCAGCCTTCCAGAGAGAGAGAAGGGGAAAAATTCAGCCTGGGGTAAAATTTCCCTAATAAGTAACAGCTACACAGGAACACAAAAATAGCATTCTTGCAAAATATCAAGAGCAGCTCCTTAAGAAATGTATAGCAGGATGCAACACCCCAACGGTTAATCAGCCTGACCTTCTTTAGCATGCGACCAATTTCACATTTAATGAACTTAAAGCCACAGAGAATCAAAAAATAGATTTTAATTTGACTGCACCATATTGGAACAGATTTTGCTAAAGCATATATATATATATATTTTCAAGTTAAAATTATTTTGGTCCAATTTAGGCAGAATATTTAGAGGGTGAGGGATTAGAGTAATTCCCAAATGTTCAGAAGAATACAATATTTTATGAGATATGCCTGAGCCCAAGCCGAACTATTTTACCATTCTAGGTATTCTCTAATTTCTTGCTTTCACCAGTATTCCTAATTCATGGGAAGGTGTGCTGCAGAAATAGGGAGGTTATGGGGAGGGCTCTCAGCTTCCTTAACTAAAGATAACTCATTGACACTAACAAGTATATTAATCGTTAATAGCCATAAAGAAGAAAGACTAAGGCTGTTTTTGTAACATCTGCATTTTTTTTCTCGGGGGGGGGGGGGGGGTAATGACTGTTATGTTCTATTTTGAAAAAGGGGGTAAACAGGTTGTGCCAGCAGGTTCATCCCAAAAAGATATTTTAAACTTTAACTCATACATTCACACATACTTCTACGCAAACTTAGCTTAGTCAAGCACTAAAATAGCAGAACAATTGACTACTTCTCCATAACAAGAACTTCTACCTTGGAATTAAGCAAACTGCAATAGTTTAGACCCTATATGTTTATGAAATCAGTAATATGTTTTAGCAAAGCAAGAGAGAACCTTTTCCCACACAGTTAAAAGTCATGTTAAACAATGGTCAACAGAAGAGAGAAGAAAAGAGCTATTTCTTGCGAAGTCCTGTGAAACTGGGTTGGATTCTCATCAAAAACTAGCAAAGCAAGAGGCAACTCCAAAGCGCTGTTGATTACACCTCCGCATTTCAGCCAATTAATTTTATAGGAGACAAAGTTCTCGAAAATAACAAGGTATTCAAATGTACAGATATTAAAAAAGTACCCTCCACATTTTTTTCAGTGCTCTTAACGTAAATGATTGCTAATTAAGAAGAATGATAAGGCAGAGTATGAAAGAGGATTGGCACACTGAACTCGTTAAAAACCATTTGGGTTCTTAAGGAAGGGATAGCAGGAGCGTAACAGTATCACTGTCTGTTAAAACTAGGTATTAAATACAATACTGATATTATTATTATTATTATTATTATTATTATTGCTACTGTTGCTTTGCACATTACATTTTGTTTCTAATCATTATATTTTATGCACTTGATCATGCTTGCTCAAATCAACCCACCTCTTAAGAAAACAGCTATTAAAGCCTAATCTTTCTAAGGTCACTGAAAAAGGTGGTTGGGATGGAGAGAGTTTATATTCAAAAACAGCATCTGGATATTGCCACAGATTAGTATTTCTTTCCTAATAGCGGAAGGAAGGAAGGAAAAAAGAATGGGAAGGGGGGGCCCAGGGGGTGACCCTTTCCAGGTTAGAAAATGCAATTTCCTATTTGTTCAGAACATGCATTTGCAAAGAAACAAGCAATCACTCCTCAGCTGCTAACAAGAGAGGGCAAATAAACACAAAGGCACAAAATATTTTTTTAAATAAAAGCATTAAAAGGTGGACAGAGGAGGACATGTACTACCTAGTTTTCAAGTTTGACTCCCAAAGATATCCTGGGCTTAAATAAAAGAAATAAGCGAAAGGTAAGCCGCAGGACAGACGAGGATGGATTCAAAAGCAGGGGGGGGAAGAAAGGGAAAGAACAGGGTAGGAGTATTTAGGTGAATGGTGATCTGGAAGTGAACATGGGAAGCCGCTGGGAACACAATGGGGAGGGGGCAGCATGGAACAGCTTAAGCAGGGGAGCTGCATCTCCAAACACGTGCAAATCGAGTCAAAGGATTTTCTCATCTTTTTTTTTTTTTTTAATGATGCCAGCCATTCTCTTTTAATATTTAGGCCTATTTTCTTTTGGTCTTTAAAAATAATAACAGTAATAAGAAAAAATATTCTATTACTAAATTTTCTTATTATTAAAAATAGTAATAAGAAAATCAGCACTGATTTCAAAATCAGTGCTGATTTCTGCGTGACCAGGGAGACCCAACAAATTCTTACCAAGGCACCCAAACAAAAGCAAGAGGCTTTCCTAGTCAAACCAAAGAGCCGAAGAACTAGAAAAGAAGTCGCAAGAAAGAAATTAATGTCCTGCCACCTTTGCAGAGTGGCACTGCTTTAAAGATGCACACCTGGAAAAAGCTAAATTGTATATAGTTATATCAGCAAATATTGGGCCATAAGAAAGACTCCTGTCCCGTCGCTTGATTTGCATTCATACATTAGGCTGGCAGGTTTTTTTTTTAGGAAATGTCTTTAGACTGAACAAAATTAAGGGTTGTTAAGTCCTCCTGATCATGTCTGTTTTTTTAAGTTGTTTCTTTCCAACAAGGGGCTACTGTTCAAGAAATGGAGATCACGAGAATAAAAGCTTTAACTGAGATGTTGCACACCAAGAGCACACCTTCAAAAAGGTGTGTAACGTGGATGCCTGGGTCTTTAGCCCAACATTAAGGCAAAGCACAAGAGAAATGACAATGCAGAAAGAACCACAACTTGGAAACACCACCGAAGGAGACTTTCTGCTGTGCTTTCTGACTTGCTTATCTCCGATCGGCCTTTTTAGTCATCAACGCGCTTGTAGTAAGCGTGGAATAAGTCCTTCCTGAATCTTCGTTAGCGAAGAAAAGCCAGAGAGAGAAGGCAAAGCAATACTGTATAAATTTAAAAACCAAAGGAGGAGGAAGCTGAATTACTACATGGAGGGCTGAGAGCGGGCTCAAAAACTCTCTACACACTTGTGTTGCACATACACACACCCCTCGGCCCCCTTCCTTTTGCCAAAAGGGGAGAAAATGTAGAAAATTCAAAGATGAGAGTGAAACTGATCAGATTCAAGTTCACTGCGCTTTTTTTGATCTCACTCTGCCTCCTAGTGGCTAAAAGTCTCGTTTATATTTTATTTTTATTTTTAAAAAATGAACCAGGAATGGAATTGTTTGAAGCCAACTCTCTCAACACTAAATTGCCTGGCTAGTACCCACCCCCTAAAAAGCACACAAACACACTCTTCCCCACCCCTGAACCCCAAAATTCACCATTAGGAGTGGAGAAAAAAGATGGAAAAAATTGTTTTCATTTGCAGCAACAGCAAGGATTCCTTAACAGGCCATCTTTACCTCTTAGGTGTCCCTGCCTCTTGTTTTTTGTTTTTTTAAATAAACTTTTTTTATTATTTGTGGTTTAGTTGTCTAATCTTTAAGATTATTTTCCAGGGGGAGAGAGTAAAGGTGAGGCCACATAGTTTTAAGTCTGGAGGTGCAAAATGCAAATGCAAATTTTAAGCCTTACCATTAAGGTTATGAGTGTGTTTCAAGTGTCTATATTTCTCTCCCCCCCCCCCCCAAAAAATAAAGACTATTTCAAAACTCTCCCCCCCCCCAAGTATGTCTGAGATAAGAGTCAAAGTAGGTTATCAGTTGGAAGGAAAGGAGTGAGAAAAGATCTTGCAATGTGTTTGGAAGGAGATAGCGGCCCGTCCCAACCAAAAAAAAAAAAAAAAAAGTGTGACTGTTTTATGTTGCAACACAAACACCATACTATTTATTTATTGTTCTTTCCAAAATGCAAGGCAAAAAAAAGTTGAAAAACCAGAGCTCAGTTGCAAAGGTAAAAAGAAGAAGAGTGAGAAAACAAGGAGCTAAAAGGTTTGTTTCAAAAAACCACCAACTTTCACCTATGCCAGGGTTTTGAGTGTTTTAGTAGCGATTGCAATTCCTTGTCCAAAAGGACTTTGCAGGTAAGGGCTGTGACGGAGGGGGAACACTGCTGGAAGGAAAAAAGAAATATTCAAAGCAGGGAAGGAGAGTTTTGCAAAAGCTGAGGAGGGGGAAAAGGAGGACTGGAGTCTTCATCGTTTTGCAAACCCAGAAGGCGCAAAAAGCTCTCCAAAAGCGAGCCAAGAAAGGCAATGCTAATATTTCCTCCCTTTCTCTCTCTTTTTTGCAAACCTCACTTGGACATTTCTTCTTCCTCCTCCTCCTCTCCTTCAACCTCTCTTTCTTTCTCCCCACAACAACCCACAGACCCCAGGGCCACCTCTGTCTCACCACCACCTTTTCCCATCCCTCCAACCCTCTCCTTCATCTTCTCTCCAGCCCCAGAGCAAGACTTTGCTGCTGCTGCTGCTTCTCTTTTGTGTTTTGCAAAGCAAAAAGAAAACGAGGCGCGCGCAACGGTTGCAAAAGAAAAAGAGGGGGACGCTTTTGTGGAAAGGAAAGAGGGAGGGACCCTTTCCAAAAATAAAAACAAAAAACAAAAAAAACTCTCCTTTGCAAAAAATAAAATAAGAAATTTTAAAAATGCATTTAAAAAACACACACACATTGGAGGGGACAGAAAGTGGTGCTTGGAGTTGCCAAGGTTGGAAGAAGAAGAAGCAACGTAAGTCCTTGTTGATTTCCTTTTTGCATCTTTTTCTTAGAACTGTGCCTTCTTTTTTGCCATTTTGGAGGCAAAGAAACCTACAAGGAGGGTATGCAGGCATATGTGTGTGTGTGATTGTGTGTGTGCGTTAGACCTTGTGCATTTATTCCCTTTCCCCCCTCTTTCTTTCCATCTTTTTTCCCTTTCTTTCTTTCTCTAACCAACCAACCAAGCCAGCCTTGCTGCTGCTGCTGCTGCTGCTGCTGCTGTTTTGCTGGCAGCCACTCTGCAGCACACGCGGCGCCCTTGTAAACACTCAGGCACGAGATTTTTCCCAATCAAAATCCACTTCCACTTCTTTCTCTCTCTTGCTTTTTTTTCTCTTTGTGTTTTGAAAATCTTCCAAAAAATAGTACCAGAAAGAGAGAGAGAGAAAAGAGAGGTTGAGGAGGAAGGGGATTCCTCTCTCTCTCTCTTTCTCTCTCCAAACACAGACACACTCTCACACAGATCGCTTGTTGTGTCTT
This sequence comes from Urosaurus nigricauda, assembly GCA_034509955.1. NCBI lineage: Eukaryota > Metazoa > Chordata > Lepidosauria > Squamata > Phrynosomatidae > Urosaurus > Urosaurus nigricauda. The sequence goes on from JAOEGL010000001.1 coordinate 370,412,197, forward strand.
CTTGTGTGTGTGTTCTCTGAAATCCTTGAATGCATGCAAGTTTGTGCAAAAAGCTCGAGTTTGGAGATGCATGGAGAGAGAGAGAGAGGCAAGGGAAAGGGAGATATATAGGGCTGGGGGGGGAGGAAGGATGTCTAGGGAATAAGGAAAGCAAGCAGCAAGGAGACCCCACTGAGGGCCAAAGGCCCCCCTCCAAAAAAAGCAACTCCCCTTCCTCCTAGTCCCAAGCCTTTCTCCTCTAAGCTGGATGGAGTCAGACTCAGAAAAGGGGGCAGATGGAGGGGAAGGGGGTCTCCATTTCCCACCCTAGATCTCGACCTTCTTGGAGACAAAAGAAAGGAAAAATTCCCCCCCCCCATTTAATTTCTTTTTGCAAAGGTTACTTTTGCAAAATCAAAAGGGAAACATTGGAAAGTGGGTTGCAATTTGCAAAAGAAAGGGTCTCCCCACTTCCATTTCTGTGCAACACTCCACTTCTCTCTCACACACACACACACACACACATCAGTTCTTCTTCCTCCTCCTCCTCCAAGCTGGAATAGACGTCTATACACACACACAAACACAACAACATACACCCCAATGCGCCTCAACAACTCTGCTTTCTTCTTCTGGGCTCCCCCAATTCATTTGCAAACTGGAGGCAGTCACAGGACCACACTCTTTTCTCTCACACAAGACACACAGACAACACTCATTTCTTCTGGCCAAGAAACAGAAAAAGGTCTAGAGCTGCTGCTGAATCAATGGGGGGAGGAAAGGGAAGGAAGGGGGCTGGGAGCCAGACAGAGAAAAGGAAAGAGACAGCCAGAGCCAAAGAAAAAAAAAAGGCAACTTTTCCGCGCGCCACCAGGAAGGGAAAGGGCTCTCTCCTCCTTTGAAAAGTAAGGGAGACCGATGGAAAAAATATAGACATATTGCACTCTCTGGGTGGGTGTGTTTTTTAAAAAGTGACTTGGACTTGGAAGGCGCTGCGTTCCTTTATTTTTTGCAAGGAGTTTGCATTTTGCAAGGGGTCTTGTGCATGTGTGTGTGTGTGTGTGTTTCCCAACTTGCGTGCAAAAGGGGTGCAAAGAGAGAGAGAAGCAAAACTAGAGAAGGGATGAATCCTGCAAAGTGCAAGGGATGTTGAGCCCTGCAAATTGAATGAAAGGTCTGAATCCAGCAAACTGGAAGGGATGGATTCGGCAAATTACAAGGGAGTCATCATCCTGCAAACTGCAAGGTCTGGATCCAGCAAATTGGAAGGGATGGATCCAAGTCAATGGCGAGGGACGAATCCTGCAAAATGCAAAGGATGTGAGTGACTTGGAAGGGATGGCTCCTGCAAACGGCAAGGGATAAAACCCTGCAAACTTAAAAGTGGTGAAGGCAAGTCAGCTGCAAGGCACAGATCCTGCAAACTGCAAGGGATGGATCCAAGTCAGTTGCAAGGGATGGATCCTGCGAAGTGCAAGAGAGACATCCTGCAAACTGCGAGGGGTGAATCCAAGGGATGAAGGCACCAAATTGCAAAGGACGGATCCAGCCCGGATGGTTGTCCAAAAAATGAATGAAAGGGAGGCGGTTGCTTTCTCTCTTTTTTTGCCAAATAAAAAGGGGAGCTGGAGGAGGAGGAAGGAAGGAGGGAAGGGGGAGTTGTTGCTCCAGGTGGAAAGCAAAGGAAAGGTAGAAGAAGAAAGACCTGGGGTAAGAAGAAGATTCTCCTGTGTGTGTGGGTCCCTTTTCCCTTTCCCTCCCAGACACACACACACTCTTTCTCTCTCTCTCTCTCTCTCTCTCTTTCTTTCTCTTGGACTTACGTGAAAATCCCCGCTTGCTTAAGTGCTGTGGCTTCCCTTGCTTGCGGCGAGACATCGCAGCGGTGGGTTGTTGTTGTTGTTGCTGCTGCTGTTGTTGTTCTTGTTGTTGTTGGGTCGGGGGTCTTTCGGGGTCTCTCTCTTTCGGAGGCGCTGATCCTCCTTTCCTTCCTCCTCTGGTCCTTATTGGGGTCTCCTTCTTCTCCTGGAGGATCCCAGCTGCTCACCTCCTCCTCGGGAGACAAGCAGGAGGAGGAGGACTCTAGTCCCCAGCCCCAGCAGCCCAGCTCTTCTTCATCAATGCCTCTTGACATCCACCAAATAATAAATTAGAAATAATACAAAGATGGCGCGGGGAGGAAGAAGAGGAGGAGGAGGATGGAGGGTGGCAGAGGAGCAGGCATGGTCACTCAGGAGGAGGAGGAGGAGGAGGATGGGGATGGATGCCTTGCTTTATTATTATTATTAGGAGTAGTATTCTTAATGTTGTTGTTATTCTTTCTGGCTCCTTGGGGTTCCTTTTTGGCTTCCCTCTGTTTCTTTTTCCCTGGTGCCAAAGGAAGAGGAAAGGGAAGGAAGGAAAGAAGAGAGAGAGAAAGAGGGAGAGAGAGAGAAAGAGGGGGAAAAATGGCAAAAGCCCCCCTGAGCTGCAAGTTCAAGTGCGGACGTGACGTTCCCGACGAACTTGAACGTCAAGCGGCTGCTGCTGGATGGACACAGCCAGACCTACAAAACATGGGCAGGGCGAAGAAGAAGAAGGAGAAGGCGAGAGGAGAAGGCGCGGGAGGGGAGGAGGAGGAGGGAGCCAGTCGCCAATGGACACCCGGCGGGGGCTGGACATGGCCGGGGGAGGAGAGGCTGCCTGGCGGCTCGGGGGGAGCCCAGGGCAAGCCAAGGGCCGGGGGGAGGGGGGGCAGAGGCGCAGGGACCAGGGGCTGCCCTAGTCCTCCTCCCAGGCATCGGAGGGAGGCAGGAGACTAGAGAGAGAGGGAGGGAAGGACTCCAGGAGAGGCAGGCGCCGCTGTGCGTAAAAGCGCACCAGGAGAAGGAGAAGGAGGCGAGCTGCCTCTGTGCGTAAAAGCGCACCAGAAGGAGCAGACAGAGTGACCAAGGGAGAAACACACCAAAAGAAGGGGAATAAAGAGAGATATTGGGGACACAGAAAGGGGGAGGGGGGTTGAAAGACACACACACACCTTTGAAAGATTAACCCACCCCCCCAATGCATACACTCTGCCCTTTTTGCAAAGACTAAGGCAACAACCCCTCCTGCTCCCCCTCTCAGTTTTCACTGCGCTTTGCAAAAAAAAAAGTCTCCACTACATTAAGGGTTTTTTTTGGGGGGGGGGACAGGGAGGTTTGGATTTGGAAAGAGACCCCCTTCTCCTCCTCCCAGTATTAAATGTTGGGAAAAGTTTACATTTTCCCTCCTTTTTAGCCTTTCAAAGACACACACTGACACACCCCTCTTTAAAGACCCCCCCAAGTCTCCATTAAAGGGGTGAAATGGAGTGGCCAAAACGGGGAGCAGGGAGGCTTGAAAAGAAGCCCTTCTCTACTCTTTTAGACCCCTCCCCTCAATCCCCTTAAAGAAGCCCCCCTTTTTATTTGCACCGCTTTTCAAAGTCTCCCCTAAGAAGAGGCCAAAAGAGGATGGAGGGTTTTGGAGAGAAAGTGGGTGCCTGAGTGAAGGAATGGAGGGCAAGGAGATGATCACAGAATCAGCTTTGAGAAAGACGCCTCTAAGACATCTCCAACTCTCTAGTCTTTTAAGGACATTCCCTCCACTACTTTAAAGACCCCTTTCGCACCCCTTTTCAAAGTCTTGGGATGAAATAAGAGCAGCCCAAGGGGGGCAGAAGGCTTTAGGGGGAAAGAGTGGGTGTCCCCTACAAAATGTGGAGGGAGAAGGTTGGGGGGCTTGAACTAAGAGCCATGGCTTTTAACAAGTCTCCAAAGGGGGACCTTGGTGGGGAGGCTTGAAAGACCCCCCTCTCCCCCACCCCCAATACACACAGCTTTTATTAATCCATGGGGTGAAATGGAGTACCCAAAGGGGGAAAAGAGATTTAGGGGAAGAGTGAGCAGGAAAATGGAGAGGAGCTTGAAAGAGACCCCAAAACTCCTGGCGTTGTCTCATCCATGGGGTGAAATGGGAGTGGCTAAACGTCCCCAAGATTTCAGGGGGAAAGTGGATGACTCTCCCCACTAAAAATGGAGGGAGAGGCTTGAAAGACCACCTAAGACTCATAGTTTTTAAAAAGTCTCTGCACTCATGAGGTGAAAGGTGTAGCCACGGCTTTGGGGGGGGGGGTCTTTAAAAAAAAACCTAAAAGATGGAGGGAAGCTTTAAAGACCCCCAAAACTTACAGGTGGCTTTGGAGAGTTAGGGGGTCTTTTTAAAGCCCTCTGCCCCCCAAAAGATGGAGGGAAGCCTTAAAGACCCCCTAAGACTCATAGCTTTTAAAAAGTCCCTACGCTCATGAGGTGAAAGGAGTAGCCAAAAGGTGACCCAAGGTTTTTGGGGAGGATGAGTGGGTGCCCCCAAAAAATGGAAGGAAAGGAGGGAGACTTGAAAGACAACCCCCCCCCAACATTAAAAGCTTTTAAAAAGTCGGCACTCATGAGGTGAAAGGAGTAGCAACTGGGGACCCAGGGCTTTTGGGGTTTTAGGGGGTCATTAAAGCCCCCTAAAAGATGGAGGGAAGCTTTGAAGACCCCCTAAGACTCACAAATGGCTTTGGTGTTTTAGGGGGTCTTTAAAGCCCCCACAAAAGATGGAGGGAAGCTTTAAAGACCCTCACCTTGAGGTGAAAGGAGTAGCCAAAGGGGGCTGGAGGGTTTTGGGAGGAAGAGGGGTGCCCCCCAAAATGATGGGAGGAAGGTAGACCCCCTTTAAAGACCAATACAAAGACCAATACAAATTTTTCAAAGTCTCTGCCATGGGGTGAATTAGAGTAGCCAAGGGGGGGGGGGCAGAGGGCTATGCCCCCGCCCCAAAAAATGGGGGAATAGAGGCTTTAAAGACCCCCCCTTGCTCCCCCCAGTACACATAGTTTTTAAAAGTCAAGTAGTCCTGAGGTGAAAATGAGTAGCCAAAGGGGACCACATTCTGAGGAGAGGCAAAAAGGGGGGAAAGTCTGGATTTGGGGGGCAGCTTTAAAAGTTTAAAACCTGTGGGTTTTGAGGGGCTTTTTGAAGCCTCAAATGGCCCCCAAATTGGCCTGTTATTCCCTTCTCTTTCCACCCTTTCTATTTTTCTCCTTTCACCTCAGTTGTTTGAAGGCGACTTGGCTAATAATAATAATAATATAAGCTTGAATAGGTTTAGGTGTTTATTTATATTTATTTTTTAAAGAAGAGGTTTTGGAGAAATATGGGGAGGAAGAGAGGGAGTGAGAAAGAAACAGGAAAGGTGTAATTTAAAAAGAAAGAAGTCTTTTGCCCTGAGGCACTTTTATGGAAAGAAAGAAAAGCATGCTTCTCATCCACACTGCAGAAATAAACCAGTTCCACACCACTTTAAAGGCCCTTGGCTAGCTCAATGCTATGGGATACTGGAGTTTGTAATTTTGTGAGACATTTAGCTTTCTCTGTCATAGACCTCTATGTCTATGTAGAAACTACAAATCCCAGGGTTTCATAGCATTGAGCCATGGCATTAAAGTGGTGTCCAAACTGGATTATTCCTTCAGTGTGGATGCATTTCAGAGATAAACTATGGACATGACAGCTATGGGGCGGGGGGGGGGTCATATGCTCATGTAACTTCACCAAAAACAGATGAGCGGCTAGATTTCTTCAGAGGGGGTTTACTATTGCCATCCTCTGAGGCTGAGAGAGTGTGACTTGCCCAGCAGAGCAGGTGGCAAATAATAAACTGCAGTAAATGAGGATGAAATTATATTTAAAAAATAAGGTATTAAGTTGGAATCCACAGAAAAAGGTGCATGCTTTCAAATGACTGGAAAAGTGTTTGTTTGTTTTTTGTTTTTTTAGGATGTAATTCCTTTGCGCATTTTAATTTAGGAATAATCTGCCTGTTTCTCTGAATAAAAAGACACCTAGAAGCTGGGCTGGGAAAATGGAAATTCATCTCATGGGAGTACTGGCAAGATCTAAGCCTGCATCCACACTTGAGAAATAATCCGGTTTGACACCACTTTAACTACCATGGCTCAATGCTGTGGAATTCAGGGACCAGAGGTGCCACAAAAAACTACAGTTCCCTAAATTCCACAGCATTGAGCCATGGTAGTTAAAGTGGTGTCAACCCGGATTATTTCTCAAGTGTGGATGCAGCCTCAGAGGGTGGGCACAAAATGTGGGGGAAAGTGTGCCCAAATCTAAAGGAGGCTTGAAAGGTTTAGTTCCAAGGAGATGTGGGGAATCCAAAATATTGGAGTCACTTTTATCCAACTGCCTTGATTTTAGAGTCTTTCCAACCCAAATCTAACCCCCGAGGAAGGTTTTGGAGGGAGGGATACATTATTATTATTATTATTATTACATGTATTATTATTTTTTAAAAATTGAAGGAAAATGAATTGTGTGAGGTCTGTTTTTTTAATTAAAGAATGATTTTTTAAAAATAAATGATAATAAGAGATACAAAAAAGATATTTAAAAAGGTAAAGGATTGTGTGCGATTCTCTTATAGCACACCTACAGGGAGAAACCCAGTAAATAAAGGGGAAAAGGCGTAACATTTTGAGCGATAAGGAGACATAATAGATGATATGAAAAAAGACAAGGAGGAGGTGAAATTGACAATGGAGGAGGTGGAGAGAAGCACCTGTTTCCCACCTTTTTAAAAGGGTGGATGGATGGAGAAAAAGAACAGGGAAGAAGGGGAAAGGAGCACAGGGGAAGTCAAATAAAGCAGAAAGGGGGACCCCTCAGAAATCAAGCACAAATCAATAAATAAACCTGGTATTTGAAAAGGAAAAGAAGAGAGGAAAACAGAGGAAGCTCCTTTAGGAGTGGAAGGAAGGGAGAAAGTTTAGAGAAAGGTCTCCCAAGTTTTCTGAAAGGAGCTAAGGAAGGACTCCCTGGGTCGGATTTTGGGAGGGAGGATTTGGGAGTGGATTAAGATGATGAAGCTGATGATGATATTCCTACTAGTACTATTAATTTCAGATCGGGGAAATAAATCATTTGCTTCTTCTTACTGAAGATGGAAAGAAAGTGGGGGACATCTGAACAAAGGCGGTGGAGCTCTATCCCCCTCACCCCAAAAATGCCTAGAAGCTGAAAATATAAGGCAGGGACGTGAAGGAACAGAAGCCAGGTCAAGGGTGGGCTAGGCTGAAGTGCTGAAGGGCTACTGTACAGAAGCCAAGGGCAACCTAGCTCCACTCCAGGCTTAGAGGAGGAGGAGGAGAGGGAAAAGGCATTTGTGTTTTTGGCCAGAGGACCTGTCTTCCAGGCCTTCTTTAACAAGCATGCACATGCCCCTTAGTTGAGTTCATTGAGATAAAATGATGAAGTATGAAGTCCCTTTGAGCTCAGAGGAATTTCCTCCTTCCCTCCTAAGAATGCTGGGACATAGGCTGTTTATGGGAAAGTGCATCCATACAGTACAGGTGTGTATAGCTCCTCCATTCCTATCCAACCCAAAGAGAAGAATGGTGCATAAAAGATACCCAACCTCAATTAGGTTGCCTTGGGACTGCATATTGTAGGTTGCACTGTTAGGGCACCACTATGTTTACACACCTCTTGCAGGGCCTACTTGGACAGTAGGACTGGGTACGGGGTGTTACTCCCAAGTAAGTGTGCATAAGATTGCTGCCACAAACCATCACTGTTCCAATCACCACATGCTTCTGCCCCACAGACAAACCTCCTCCTCCATACAAACATATGCACATACTGGATGTACATGCTAGCCACCTAAATGTGATCTTGGAGGCAGGGGGGACAGATCCTAAATTCAAGCACAGAGGCTTGTTGCTGAGCCACATGCATAGGGTCACACAATTTATGTGACTCCTCCCAAATGTCAACCAAACGTCCCAGCATCCTGTAACCTGTGAACTGACCAAGTACCCGGGTGCTGCAGGCATGTGCCATGATTTTTCACAGGCAATGGACTTCCAAGTGTTTTACTTAAGGATCAGGATAAAATAGTCACCCTGACAAATAGTTTTGTATTACGCACACAAAGACTCACACCCGCACCTCTTTTGTCCCTTCTCACTCAGACAAACATTCCCGTCCTCCCCTCTACAAATTCTGCTTTCTTTCCTGCCCCACTTTGTTGCATTGCCACACACACTCATATACACACACACTCTTTCACACATACACCCCTCCTTTAAAGGACATTTCTCTTGCTCTCTCTTGCACACACAGAATTCTGCAAACTTTCACACTTCCTCTCTCTTCCAGCTAGCACCTGGCTCCTTTAATTTCTGTGTCTCACATACAAAACACACACCAAGTTCTCTCTTTTTTGCCTCCCTTCTCTCACACACTCCTTTACACACCTTCTTAGCTTCTCTCTCACTTGCTAACAGGCAGCCAAGGGGCTTCCACCCACTCTTAAACCCTTTTTTCTCTCTCTCCAAAACTCTGTCCTACCAAGTCTTGTACATTTCCCCAATCTTGTCTTGTATGTACACACACACACCTTTTTGTGTAAAAGGGGAATGCTCTCATCCAAAAACTCTCTCACGTTCTCTCTCATACAAAAAGGTGTGTGTGTGTACATACAAGACAAGATAGCCCTCTTTTCATTCCTCTTCCTTTTAGGCTTAACCTCTTCCCCACAAACTATTTGTGTCCTTTCTCACACACTCATCTGAGCATAGGAAATATAGTTCCCTTCCATAAAACTCTTACCATCTCTCAGTCTGTTACACACACACAGTCCTACCAAGTCTTTTACATTTCCTTTCTCCTACACACACACACACACACACTCCTCTCTCTCATGTACAGTGGGAATTCTCTTCCAAAAAATGCTCTCACATTTTCTCACACAGACACACTTTCTTCCTTTACATTCCTCTCTCAGGTTTACTTCTTTCCCACAAAATATTTATGTCCTCTCTCTCTCTCATACACACCTGTAAATTGGGAATATGCTCTCTTCCATAAAACTCTCTCTCTCTCTCTCTACTTTCAAAAACTTACCTGCACACAGTTCTTCGCAAACTCTCTTACCAGCCTTGTCACATACACACATACCTGTACATGGGGAATATGCTCTCTTCTCACAACGTCTCTCTCTCACACACATACACACACTTGCCTCCTGTCCAGCCCTTATCTCTCTCCTTTCATAAACACCTGTGCACAGTTTTCCACACATTTTCCTGCCTGCCTTGTCTCTCTCTCACACACATACACACACTCACATGTACATAGGAAATATGCTCTCTTCCATAAAACTCACCATCTCTCTCACACACATAGACACACATATACTTTCCTCCTGTCCTGTCCTTCTTGCTCTCTTCACAAACTCACCTGTGCATAGTTTCCCACAAACTCTCCTACCTGCCTTGTCTCTCTCTCTCTCTCACACACGCACAAACGGGGAATATGTTCTCTTCCATTAAATTCACAATCTCTCTCTCACACACACACCTCCTGCTCAGTCCTCTTTCTCTCTCCTTTCAGAAACTTACCTGTGCAAATTCTTACCAGCCTTGTTTCTCTCTTGCACACACACACACACACCCCTCTACATGGGGAATATGCTCTCTTCCATAAAACTCAGTCTCTCACACACTTGCTTCCTGACCAATCCTTCTCTCTCTCTCCACAAACTCACCTGCGCACAGTTTCCCACAAACACTCTTACACACCTCAGGAACAAACCTTTCCAGAACACTGCCACATACCCCAACAAACCCACCAAAAAAAAACCCTCTTACACACACTGTTTCTCTCTCTCATGAGAGATACCCAAGCAACCCCAAGCTTCCTTTTCCTGCCTGCTCTTCTTCTCAGACATTAACTGGCAGACTTTTTCACAAACGACCCCCAGACCTTTATCTCTTCTCCCATACACACACAAACAGAGAGAGAGCAGCCTTGGTGGCTTTTAGGCAGCAAAGGAGATGTCTTTGATACTCTCGATGGACCAGTTTGCGGAGGGATGCTGCTTCAAGGGAAGGCTATGGGAGGCGAAATTGCCAATGGGTTGGGTTTGGGTTTGGGTTTGAGGAGAGGAGAGGAGAGGGATCCTTCCTCCTTAGCATCCCTAGAACATCTCGTTGTATATAATCCTTTTCTACTGTGTTTCTTTTCATATTCTGTATAATGTTATGTAAACTTTAAATTTTCATTTTTTTTTAATAAAGGCATCCCTAGAAAGTTTATTCTTCTTTTTGTATCCTTTCCAGCTTCCTCTCTCACCTGGAGAATAAACTTCTTTCCAGGGATGCTGAGGAGGAAGGATCTGGGACTCTTAAGTCTGCATCCACAGGCCAGGTACAGTCTTACCTGCCATGATTTCAGAAGAAAATTTAAAAAAAAAAACACTTTGCAGAGTGCAGTTTTTCAGGAGAGAGACAATTCTGCTATTGAGAGCAAGCAGCAAGGCTATTTCCTTGCTTCTTATTCCCTTGGAATAGCCTTGTGCAGCTTCTCTCCCAGGAAAAAGGTGTTCAGGGGCTTGCTCTGCTCTCCTTCCTCTTGAAAGTTTCTTACCTGGAAACTTTTGGGATGGTTTCCTTTCCTCCCCAAGCTTTTCCTCCTGCAGGGAGAAAGGGCAGCCCTACCTGCAGGATGATGGGAGATGCAGTTTGTCCTCCATATCCACAAATTCAAGCATCCTTGCAAATATTCCTTAAAAATGCCAAAAAAGCAGAATCTTGATTTTGCCACTTTGTGTAAGGGATTACCACTTTTAGTCTGACATTGAAACTAAATGGGACTTTGCAGATTTTGGTATCCAGGAATTTATTTATGTATTTATTTCATTTCTAGGCCACCTTTCTTCCAGGAAAGGGACCCAAGGCGGCTCACAGGAAGGTCCTGCAATCAAACCCCAGCCCACTGTGTCTATCACTGTAAAAGGCAAGAAACTCTGTCTGTGGGGACGGAAAAAGAGAAGCTCCTGAAGAAGGGATTTTGTACCTGAACAAACTTTTTTAAAAGCCTTGCTTGCAACAAGGACGCAGGAGTGTATCTCCCATTATCCAGCATCCCCAGGTATTCTTCCAGCCCTTCTCCCTCCAGTTCTACCTGCCCTGCCTTGGAAGCAATAGGGGAAAAGGCAGCCCTGCATCAGCCCCAGGGAGAGAAAAAGCAAGATCCGCTTCTGGCAATGGAAGGCTGCCTTTCCCTCCCATTCTTCCCAAGCCAGGGCAGATAGGACAGGAGGGAAAGAACACCTGGGGAGGCTGGGTTAGAGAGAGGATAGGTTACAGGCACAGCAATACCTTGGAATGCCGGAATACACCCAGAGACACAATCCATCATGTATAAATATGTATAATCCAGCATTCCAAGGTATTGCTGTGCCTATATATTATCCAGTGTTCCCAGGTGTTCTTTCCCTCCAACTATTTGTGTGTGTGTGTGTGTATTATCCAGCATTCCCAGGTGTTCTTTCCCTCCAACTCATAAGATGTGTGTGTGTGTGTAATTCAGCATTACAAGATGTTCTTTCCCTCCAACTATTCCCTCTACACACACATCCACATATATGTGTGTGTGTGTGTGTATACATACATACATATACACCTTCTCCTACCTACACCTGTGTTATCCAGCATTCTCAGGTGTTCTTTCCCTCAACCATTTATGCACGCACACACACACGTGCACACACACATATATAATACCTCCTGATAGGTTCACCTTAGGGTGAATTGAAGGCACACAACACGTGTATGGGTGTGTGTGTGTTATCCAGCATTCCCAGGTATTCTTTCCCTTCAACCGTTTATATATTTAGAAAATTATACATCCTGATAGGTTGCCTTAGGGTGATTTCAACGCACATAACACACGTGTGTGTGTGTGTGTGTGTGTGTATTATCTAGCATTCCCAGGTTGTTCTTTCCGTCCAACTCATAAGATATATGTGTATGTGTGTGTGTATTATCCAGCATTCCCAGGTGTTCCTTCCCTTCAACAATTTATACATACATATATATATATATATATATACCTCCTGATAGGTTCGACTTAGGGTGACTTCAGGGCACATAACACACGTGTGTGTGTGTGTGTGTGTGTATGTGTGTATTATCCAGCATTCCCAGGTCGTTCTTTCCCTCCAACTCATTATATATATATATATATATCACATATGTGTGTGTGTGTTATACAACATTCCCAACTCATTAGACAGACAGACAGATAGATAGATAGATAGATATAATTCAGCATTCCAAGATGTTCTTTCCCTCCAACTCTTCACCCTACAGTTCTTTCTCTCTTTCTTTTTAGATAGATAGATAGGTGAAGCACAGCAATATATATATTGGGCTGAAATATATATATATATATATATATATACACACACACACACCTCCTTGCTTTGCTTTCAACCCAAAGGGTTTGGATGCGTGGGAACAAAAAAGGACCCAAGTACAGATTTGATTTTCTAGGGGTTTTTTTTGGGGGGGGGGGGAGGTGAATTCCCCAGATATCCTCCCTGGATAAGCTTTAAGCATGGTTAAGAAAGCTGGGGTTTATATTTATATTATGGCTGCATCCATACTGCTTAGAAATAATCCTGGTTGACACCACTTTTAACTAACCCCATGCTGTGGGATGTGTAGTTTTGCGCTGCCTCTGTCTGGTGCCACAACCAGCTACAGATCCCAGGATTTCCATAGCCAGATTGGAGGCAACTTGGCAGTTAAAGCAGTGTCAACCTGGGTTATTTCTTCAGTGTGGATGGTGTCCTGTGAGTGTTTGGGGGCTTTTGTTTGGGAATGTTAAATATAGGAGAGAAAGAGAGATTTTACAACAGAACGAAACCAATCCTGGGAACTCTGCAAATCCCATAGAGTGCAATCAGTGGCACAGACCAAGCGTCCTCCTTTTCCAGGACACGTCCTACATTTCCACCTTCTGTGTAGGAGGAATGTAAAAAAAAAGTCCTCCATTTTGAGCAGGGCTAAGAAGCATGGATTAGTATTTCTAAGAGTATTTTGAGCTTTGCATTTGACATTCCTCCTATGCAGAAGGTGCAAATGGAGGACATCTCCTGGAAAAGGAGGACGTCTGGTCTTGAGGATGCAAAGTTTGTTGCTTTACAGACTCTCTGCTTGGGATGAAGGCCTCTTCTGCATCTGAGGCTTCATCCACACTGCAGGAATAATCCGGTTTCACCCCACTTTGCAAATTCTGGGAACTGCAGTTCGTTGAGTCAGGAAAACTGGGATGTCAAGTCCATTTTGCTCTCTGAGAGGTGGAAATATATGCTATATAATAAGCATAATAATATAATAAGTATAGTAATATAAGCCAGCCTGGTGTAGTGGCTTCAGCCTTGGACAAGAACTTTGGGAGACCTGGGTTCGAATCCCCTGCTCTGCCATGGAAACCCACCTTGGGCAAGTCACACTCTCTCAGCCTCAGAGGAAGACAATGGCACATTCAGTTTGCAGAAACTTTGCCAAGAAAAGCTCCTGAGAGGTTCGCCTTAGAGTGACATGAAGGTACACAACACATTAGGGCTGCATCCGCACTGCAGAAATAATCCAGTTTGACACCACTTTGGCTGCTGTGGAATTGGGGGGAATTGTAGTTTTGCAAGACCTTCCGCCTTCTCTTGCAAGGGAACTGGTGCCACCACAAACTACAAATCCCAGGATTCCATAGCCTTGAGCCCTTGGAGTCAAACTGGATTATTTCTGTAGCCCCAGTGTGTGTATGTGTGTGTGTGTGTGTGTTGTGTGCCTCTAAGTCATTTCCAACTTAGGGTGACCTATCACACTCTCTCAGCCTTAGAGGGAGAAAATGGCACAACCAGCCTGCTTTCTGAGGCTGAGAGAGAGTGACTTGCCCAAGTAATCTCTCCCTGTGTCTGTATCATGGGTTTCTGCACTCCTCCATCCAAAATGGGCATAGTCCAGAAAAAATAAGGAGCATGCTAGTTTTACTCTCAAAATAATTAAGTCATACTCAATACTTTGGAAGAAGAGGTGCTATAGATGTCTGGCCTCAGGCAGCAGGAAGTATGGGGCAACCTCCAGGTGTTGGCTCTGTTCAGGTGGATGTGGCTGGACAGGTAGCTGTGCCTACCTGCCTGCTTACCTGCCTGGGTCTTCTTTAGTTGCAAGTCTGGGTAGGAAAGTAAACATTTACCTGCATTCACCTGAATTCTGAATTCCTTTGCATTGAGCTCTGTGAGGAAAGTATGCCTGGACTTCAGCTGTATTCACCCGAATTCTGAATTCCTGGAATTCATCTGAATTCACCTGAATTCTGAATTCCTTTCCATTGAGCTTTATGGGGTAAGTATTTCTGGATTTCACCTGGATGGTTCTTATTCTGAATTCAGTCCTCTATGGCACAATTATGTCTGGACAACAGCTACGTTTTTATTCTGACTTCCTTCCCATTGAGCTCTATGGGGCAAGTATGCCTGGACCTCAGCTGGTCTTCCATCCCTCCTTCTCCCCCTCAAGGACAGAGGCAGTGATGTGACTCTTAGGAAAAACAACTTGGGTATCTGTTGCATAAAATACATGGCCAGATCCTGCTTGATCTTGGAAATTAAGCAGGGTCAGCCCTGGATAGGACTTGGATGGAAGACCAACCTCACATACCAGGTGCTGTAGAGGCTGTATTTTAGAAGGAACTGGAAGAACCACCTCTGTGGATACCTTGCCCCTGAAAATTTATAAGATTGCCCTGAATTGGCTGGAAGGCACACAAACCCACACTTGGTCACCCCAGGAACGTCTGTGGGCCATGTATTCAAATCCTGGGGCCTGGATTTGAATCCAGGCTGAATTCACATACATCATCCTCCAGCACAGGATCCCAGTGGAATCGACCTATGTAGCCAGATCTTTTGCTGTTCTTGTGTCTCCACAAATCAAAGTTTGGGATTTAGGGCAACCCTATCAGGCATGATTTGTTGGGGGGGGGGGGTCCTTTGCCTTCCTCTGAGGCTGAGAGAATGGCACCTTTAAAAAGGAGGCGGGGTGGGCAAAGAATGTGACTTCCTGGGGTCCTCTGTGTGGCCCCAAATGCCTCCAAAAGGTTAGGGCCTCAACCAATCTTAGTGGAGACCTGGGGCATGTCTGCATGACAGAAACCACTTTTGAAATTGGTTTAAGAGTGGCAAGACAAAGTATTCCACCTCTCTTGGTTCCCAGATCAGTGGGGTGATGAATCCCAGCTGGATTTTATTTTGAATTTTAAAGGAGCTATCCGTGGTCCTGGTCTTATTTTGGAAGCCACCATCTGCCACTGAGACAGCATGTATGGTGGACTGAGTGTTGGACTACAACTCTGGAGACCAAGGTTCGATTCCCCACTGGGCCATGAAACCTATTGGTGACCTTGGGCAGGTTGCATGCTCTCAGCCTCAGGGGAAGGTGATGGAAAAAAATCTCTGAACGAATCTTGCCAAACCCCATGGGTTGCCGTAAATTGGATCGCCATAAATCAGAAACGACTTGAAGGCACACAACAACAACTGCCACTGTTTCCCATGTCCATTTTCTGACCCAAAAGCCATTATAAATTAGCGTCAGTGGGTAGAGATATGTAAGGTCTAAGGAAAATCCAAAAATTCAAGAGCAAAGCAATACGTCCAGAAACAACCAAGATTACACAAGTGTTGTGCAGACTTTTGAGTTCTGCAGAACTCTTTGTCAGGCTGAAGGTTCAAAAAAGAAAAAGGGAGTGGCTAGTAAGAGTAGATGCATGGAAGCCCAAATATTTGGCGAGCTGTTGTGGTGCTGAGGTCTTAAGTTAAATTGTAAATGAGAGGGGTTCTCATATGTATATAGGTATCAGAAGACACCTAGCAATGGTTATGTGATGGAGAAGGTCTAACCTCAAGGCTGGCTGCCGTTCAAAGGCATAAGGCATAAGACTGCTCTCTGAATTTGCACATGTCCCTATGATTATGATTATGTGTATCCCCGCCTGCATGTGTACTTGTAAGAACTGGAAGACAAGAGAAGGTTAATGGAGCCAGGAGCAAGTGTTAGAGACTCCTTTGGTGGTTGGTGACAAAACAGCCAAGCCATCATTTCTCAGGAAGACTTTTGCCTGGAAGGTTCTTCTTAAACAGGATCATCCTTAAGTCTTCTCAAGGGGGCATACCTTCTTCCACCCATCCCACTCTAAGGTAGCTACCTGGTTGACATGATCTACTGTGTGTGTGAGCAAAAAGGAGCTTTTCAAATTTATAAAGATAATGACCAAACCCTGTTGGTATCATGCTCGTGCTGGTATTGTTATATTAGTACAATTGACTCTGTATCAACAGGTTCTGCACCCTCAGATTCTACCATTCGAGGCTTGAAAATACTTTATAAAATACCATATATACTTGACTATAAGTCGACCTGATGTATAAGTCGAGGGCAGATTTGCGGGGCAAAATTATGGATTTTGATATGGCCCATGGATAAGTTGAGGTAAAACTTAGGGGTATGTAACAAAGGATGAAGTAAAGGAAAATAATGGTCAAAGAACCTACAAAATTCTGGTAGGCATAACTGTTTAGGCTCACACTAACTGGATGGAAGAAAGACTAGAGAGATAGATAGATAATGGCAGATAGAACTCTTGCCAGGGGGTGGTACCCTTTTTCATAAGAGTTAAAATATAGTATTTTCATCAACCTGTGGATAAGTCAACCTAGCTTTTTAGAGTCAGTGTTTTGACTAAAATTTATATATATAGTTGTTTTTCCTATACAATAATAATAATCCAGAAAGCAAAGCTTGTTTTTGCCATTTTAGGGACACCATTTTACTACCCCATTGAATATAACAGGGTTAGAGAATCCATGGATTTTGGTATCTGTGGGACTGGTGGGTTGGTCCTGGAACCATACCCCAGCAGATTTGGAGGGCTTGCCATATGTGCCTTCAAGCAACCTGTTGTTGATATACAAGCCCATCAATTCCATGTAGTTTTCTATTGATGTTCCACCATGGAATAATGAGACCAGACAACAAACGGGGGTAAAACAGGGCCACTAATTAATGCTCTATAATCCTGGAAGACCATAAAGGAGTGAGTGATCTGGTTGGGGATCAGCTGGGGCAGGTGTCATTCCCTGACTACCTCCCCAGCCTTCCCTCAAATGAAAACACCATTGCAAGAGGGGGCACAGAAGGTCAGGGCCGACCTTAAATAGGCCTTGGCCCCGCCCCCGGTGCCACATCACGGTGCTGGCACCGTCCGTGGGTGGACCCCTGGTCTCAATCCATCGGTCCATCAAACGGCCCCTCCTTGCCATGCTGCAAGCAGCAGGCATTCAGGACACACTTATATGGTTTCTTCACCTAGGTGGAATGGCTGCTGAATGATAGCTGGAGATAGGCCAGGGAAACCCACTGAGTAATCTTGGCCAAGTCACACTCTCTCAGCCTCAGAGGAAGATACAGTAGTAGGAAACCTCTTCTGACTAAATCAGGCTAATACAACTCTCTCATTGGTTCACTTTAGGGTTCCCAAAGGTTCAGAAATAGTACACAAGGTATACAACAGCAACAAAGCCTTCTAGTTGTTTATGAATTATGGTGACCTTAAGGTAAACCAGTCACAGACATTTCTTGGTTAGATTTGTCCAGAGTGAGTTAGCTATTGCCTTCTCTAAAGGCAAGAGAGTGTGACCTCCCTAATAGCAAAGAATGTTAGATTATGACTTTGGGAGATCAGGGTTCAAATCTCCACTCAGCCATGGAAACCTTATGGGTAACACTCTCTCAGCCTTAAAGGAAGGCAATGGCAAAATGTATAACTCGTGTTTTGAACGTGGGCTGAAAATTCTGCTTTTATGGAGTTTTATAAAGTTGGAACACACCAGCCTCCCCCAGCGTGGTATCCATCAGATGTGTTAGATTACAGTAGCCATTATGGTCAAGGATCATTGGAACTGTAGTCTAACAGATCTAAAGGGCACCAGGTTAGGAAGAAAGATATCATCAACATCATTTATATCCCAGTTATCATACCTAAATGATGTCTTGGAGATGTTTAGAGTGTCTCTTAGTTGCTGTATTCTGGAACTGCAGTCTCCTTAAAGGCTACCCATTTACTGGTGTGACGGAGCTAATTATCTTCCTCCAAACTATTGAGGTTTGTTATGACATACAGTGGGCCCTTGTTATCTGCTGGGGTTTGGTTCCAGGATCCCGCATGGATAACAAAATCCGTGGATGCTCAAGTCTCATTAAATACAATGACATAGTAAAATGGTGTCCATTATATAAAATGGAAAATCAAGGTTTGCTCTTTCGAATTTATATTTTTGGGGAATATTTTCAAATTGTGGATGCTTGAATCCGTGTATACAAAATCTGTGGATAAGGAGGGCTGACTGTACATCTGGCAGAGGTCACACATTTTGCAGACCTCTATCCATTGCAACTTTCAGCACATTACAAGAAAAAAATGGAAGGTTTTTCCTGGGGTTGGGGCATTTTTAGTGAATAAATTTCATGCCCCCTTTTTTCTTTTCTGTTTTTAACAAAGATTAGCCATGTAGAGGAGCACCTGCTCTGGCATGATCCCTTTTCATTTTACACTTTTCACCCCCTTGTCTTTTCTTTTTAATAAAAAAAAGAAGAGGGTCTGTATTTTTTTTCCTGGTTACCTTTCCTGACTGTAAAGCAATCACAGGAAACTGCAGGAGGGCCCATAAATATGCAAATCACTCAGAGATAACTGGTTTCAATGGTTCTGCCTTCAAGTAGAAGGAAAAAAGAGCCAAGCCAGGCAAGTACCTCCATTCTGAGTAATTTATATGTCAGGGGTGCCCCCTGCTGCATACACAAGCTGTCCATGGATGAAACAGCAAAAGCCATCTCCCCACTGACAAACAGAAACACCCTGTGAAAATTCTCCTTCTGCATATTCAAACTCCATCAATGTTTCTATTATAAGATATTCTTTTTCAGAGGGGGCAGAGCATAAACGTTTAAAAAAACCCTGATCTAAGCTAAACTCTGGATAAATGAAATGTAAGCATGGGAAAATTATTAGAAGTTGTCTCTGGTATCTCCCCATCTTCCTTGACCTCTTTCTTTGTATTCATGCATAAACACATACACACACGCATGTATATACATACATTTGGCCCTTGTCATCCACTTGGGGTTTGGTTCTGGATACTGAAATCTGGATACTCAAGTCCCATTAAATAAAATGGCACAGTAAAATGCTCTCTCATATGTAAAATGGCAAAATCAAGGTATATTCTCATATTTTCAAGTTGTGGATGCTTGAATTTGTGGATAAAGAATCTGTGGTTACAGAGGGCTGACTGTAAATACATCACTGAGATGAGGAAGTGGCACTTTTCTTGTTTTTTAATGCAAAATCCTCCTTCAGCCTATATCTCTTGTTGCATTTATGATAAGGCAATTCGATTTATGAGAAACTCTTAATTTGTATGTTATTTTTTTAAAAAAACCAACCTATGCTGTTTATCATTTTACTTCTGTGCCTGGGAATGACTGGTTGTGCGATATGATCACTTTTAAATTACAGATCCAGCCAATATATTCACATCTTAACCTAGTCACCTTTAAGGTTGTCCTTGCCGTCCATCCATAGAGGAAATAGATCTTCTTCCCCTCCATGCCTCGCCATCTCTCGCTCCTTCTTTCCCTCGATAATGTACCTGCTCGTAAAAAATCTAGCTGTATTTGCCCATGGCGCCATAAGCTCATTACTGCTAAAACAAATTAAAGGCTATATCTTTTTATTTTTATAGCCCGTCGTTTGATTGGCTGAGTTTGGTCATTTGCTCCTGTATTAGCGAGAAATTTAAATAACACTTCTGTTTGTTTGTCCTAATGATGCACACATCAGAAAGTTAGAATATAAACGAGGGGATAGAAAAATCGGAGCCATTTTCTTTCCTTGCTTTCCTCTGGCATGCCATTCAGAAAGGGTTTGTTTGTCAAAGTAAAATTTTGCAGGTCATTAGTCCAAAAGATTTAAAGTGGGAGGAGGGAATAAAACCCCTCATATATAGCTGCATTATCCAAGAGTAAAGGCCATAAGGAGATGTGTAGTAACTTTATTAGCAGAGTTCTTTTCAAGCCCGCACAGCTTCCCCTGCATATAACAGAATAACATGATACAATTCAGATCCGTGACGGTCTATTGAAGACATAATATGCATTTTAAAAATTGCCTGGAAATGTATTCACATGACGGCCTCTAATGGATCAGGAAGGTCTCCCCCTCTTTATCAAATAATAAAAATTGTTATAGGCCAGTCTATCATGTCATCGTACACTTTCATCTAGAACTGTTTTATGCCTGCATGTGTATTTTTTTTAAAACACTCCAGCAAAGAGCAAAGCCGAGGAGGAGAGAGTGGAAGACAAAGACATTAAGCTGTCTAAATGATATTTAAAACCACATTGTTAACTTCTCAGCCACATGCATATGTGGGAAAATATTAGGCAAAGATAGAGTGTTTTGTTTACTTCTTTGCTTTTACCTTGGGAATGTTTCAGTAAATGGTACCATTTGATGCTTTTTAGGTGATGGAGGGTCAGAAACAGAGTCCCTCTCCTCAAGATTTCAACTAGAGCTCTAAATCCTCTGGATCCTCCTTGACATCTGAGTGGCTACATCTATGTTTTTTCTTTTAGAAAGAGTTCTATGTGAGTTGTAATATAGTAGTTATCATAACATAGGGGAATCTTTTCAGGGCAAGATATCAGCTTTCTTACTGTCTGGTAGCAAAACAGCCAAAAAGCTGGTAGTACCTTATCTCAGAGCATCACTAGGAGAGTTCTGAGCAGTCAGACAGCAACAGGTGAAACCCAAAACGGGAGGTGACACCACTGCTCCCCAAATGTCTGCTTTATGGCAGAAATGGGTCGTGGCATTTATCTGAATCACTTCAAAATCTTGGAGCTCAGTGAAAAAGAAGCCATGCTCAGTGGGCAGAGAAAGTGGGGACCTCAGGCTTTTTAAAAATTATTTTTTTAAAAAAAATTCTTTAAAAACATTGTACAGTACATTTTCACAGTAACCATATGAAACTATGTAAATGTAAATGAAATCAGCCCTCTGTATCCATGGATTCCTTATCCACGGATTCAGCCATCCATGGCTTGAAAATATATATTTTTAAAAGTATACATTCCAAATAGCAAACCTAAAGTTTGTCATTTTGTATAAAGGACACCATTTTACTACACCGTTGTATATAATGGCCTTGAGCATCCATGGATTTTGGTATCCACAGTGGGTCCTGGAACCAAATTCCCGCAGTTTTATCAGTTCATAAATTCTAGAGCAAAAATTCTCCAAATCCAAGGTGTTTGATTTGGAGGTATCGAAAATAATTGATGGATCAGGCCTCAAATATTACTATGCATATCCTTTTTTGTTCCATTAGACAAAACAGCAAGTTCGGTAATGTCACAATCAAGCACACTCATGATCAAATATAGAGTAACAGACAAAAATTTCAAAATATGGTCTAGATCTAAAAGTATTTTAAAGCCTCCCCCCCCCCCTTCCTTCAGGGCTAAACCCACCCAAAGGAATCTGGGGGCGGAAAAGTCAAAAGATAAGGCAATGTTACATAGTGATCCAGCGAGAATTGTCAAGAATTACTTTGTGAGATTTCTCTGATGATTTGTAGGCTCATGTATCAATCAAAATGCTGGAGTACAAGAGGAAAGGTTTCTCTATTGGAAAGAAGTTCAAAGACTTGAGACATGTGTGCATGGGCCAATTGCACCAGTTTCCTTCTGCCTTCACTATGGCCTGTCTACACAACTACACAACGCAAATGCCCCAGTTCGAATGCGGATTGTCTTCACAAGCAAAGGCCAGTTCTGCATTTAATCCACCTTATTGCTAGTTAAATCAATGTAAAAACTGTTTTATTCCAAATATACTTTGCTCTAGATTTTGCTAGAAAATCTGGAGCACTTGGACTGATGATGGGCAGCTATTTATGCCCATGTTCTGCTGTGCCACTGGAGTGACTCACTCCCTCTGAGGTCACAAGAAGATGCCCAGCCATGTAACCAATGCTGGGCAACTTGTTTTTGACCTCAGAGAGAGTGACTCACACTACTGGCACGAGATGGCAGCTGCTTGGCATTGTTCTAGAGTGCAGTGGTAACAAGAGGGGGAATATGGAGCAGCTGTAGGGCCTAAATACTCCAGGAGTGGTCCAAAGTATTCTGGCTGGTGTAGATGAGTCTTCAGAGGTACCACATTGAAGTCTCTGGGGCAGTTCCAGGGCCAGAATAATCCAGGAGCAGCCTGAAGTATTCTGACTGGTGTAGATCCGTCCTCAGAGGCACTTCAGTGAAGGCCCTACCTGTAGTTTATGACAACCTCAGCAACATCAAAAGCAGTGACTCTGGAAGGGTCTGCCAAAGTATGTCTGAGAATAGGGGCAGGATCATGTGTGTGACGTACATAAATGTATTTCGCAAATGTCTCATCAAGTAGTTTTCTTCAAAGATGAGCTGCTGTTACTTTCAACATACTGCAACTAAACCAAAAGAGTACTTAATCCCAAAACCATGATCAGCTTCCTGTTAGCGCAACATTGCAGTTAAAGAACCTGAGCATCCAAAAATGGGTGGAAAGGGCATGAAAAATACCACACAGGCTGCATTCACACTGCAGAAATAAATCCAATTTGACATCACTTTAACTGACATGGCTCAGTGCTATGGAATCTTGGGGACTGTAGTTTGGTGAGAAAGCCTTTTCTATGTGTCTTAATAATGGGAATAGTGGTCAGATAAGCATAGCAGTGGATACATCACAGTAGAACAAGGAATATATTGAAAGGATTTAAATTAATATTTTAAAAAGAAATTTATCTTGATTGCTACTTTTGAATGAAACCCAGCTTTATGATTTAAAATTAATGTTTCCAATATTTGAGAAAAGAAAGGCCACAACAATTTTTAAAGCAACATTAGAAAAAGGGGGAAAATGCCAGCACGCAAATAGGTAGAAATCCATATATGCACACAGACATAAATAATATGCATGGAAATGAAAACACTCATTGTCTTGCATACCTTATAAACATGCCTAGGTCACCACTGATGGATTTGGGCTGCATCCACACTGCAGAAATAATCCAGACTGACACCACTTTAACCACCTTGGATCAGTGTTATGGAATCCTGGGAATTGTAGTTTTGTGAGACATTTAGCCTTCTCTGTGAGAGAGCTCTGGTGCCACAACAAACTACAGATCCCAGAATCCCATAGCATTGAGTTATGGTGGTTAACACAGTGTCAAACTGGATTATTTCTGCGTTGCAGATGCAGCCTTAATGAAAAATTAACATCTAAGATAAAAATCTATTATTATTGTTATTATTTTCTTTTATCCTGCCTTTCTCCCAATATAGAGACTCATTAAACTCAATTTAATCTATCACTGGCAAAGGGCCATTTGATAACTTCAAAGACTTATGATATCCTTTTCTTTTAACTTACCGGTACACTTACTTGTGTAAACTACACAAAAGAGTTTACAGATGAAGTGCTTAAAGAAAAGTATGGATTTTTCGTCGACTTTTTAAAAATACTGACAGCAAACTTGTAGCCATTGAACAATGCTGAACTATGTATGTTGAGATAATCATACCTCCATCAGCTAAAACCTTTCCCTGACTTAAGACAATTAATTTGCCCACTAATGCACCGTACCAGTTAATCTTTATTTCTTGATTCTTTGTACTTTACTTTATTATAGTCACTTGATGCCTGCTCAGTGCCATTCTTTTCTTGTATTCTGATTAAAAGTAAAAGAGAGGCAGAGAGAGAGAAAGAGATGGTCCTTGAAATGAACCAGCCAGTATTAAGGGAATTAAAGACAAGCAGTTTGAATTGGCTCCAGAAATGTATGAGCGGCCAATAAAACTGGCAAGACTGGAATCACATACTCTGATTTTGCTGGCCTCCACCAGCATCTGGGCAAATCAGTTTTGCGCCATTTTATCTTTTAATGGGCAAATGTTGCAACTTACTTTACTGATGCATTTTTATATTGCTTTTAATTAATTTTTTTCAAATATTATAATTTAGAATCATAGAATTGGAAGAGACCACAAGGGCTACCTAGTCCATGGACGGCCTCTACCATGCAAGAGCTTGTTTAATTTGAGTTTAATGTTATTTTTATTATTTTATTTTGTCTCTTTTTCTAATCTTCTTGTGAGCTACTTCTCCATTCTCCAAAGAGTTATAGCAGTCCGATAGCACTTTTAACGACCATAGCTTCATTCTGGGATTTGCAGTTTGGTGGTGTACTTAAAATTCTCAGTGCAATCTTTGACCTTCCAGATATTTTGGACTTGTAATTCCAAGAAGCCCTAGCCAACATGGTTTTCCTGGGTTGTTTTTGGCACACCAAACCTTGCCAGTCAGTGCCTCAAGTGCCCTCCCCTAAACTACAACACTAGAACAGTCTGGCAGAGAGTATTTTAAGTACTTCCCCATAGCACAGATCCCAGGATTTTCACATGATGGAACCTGAGTAGTTAAAG
Source organism: Urosaurus nigricauda (assembly GCA_034509955.1). Lineage (NCBI taxonomy): Eukaryota > Metazoa > Chordata > Lepidosauria > Squamata > Phrynosomatidae > Urosaurus > Urosaurus nigricauda. The sequence continues at coordinate 370,436,666 of JAOEGL010000001.1, forward strand.
TGGTATCAGACTGAACAGTGTGAATACCAGTTATAGTTCTGGTCACCATAATTCAAGATATTGACAGGCTGGAGTGTGTCCAGAGGAGAGTGGCTAAAGTGGTGGAAGATCTGGTAACCATCAAGCCCTCTGAGGAACAGCTTAGGGAGCTGGATATGTTTAGCCTTGAAAAGAGAAGCTTAAAAGGTGACATGACAGCCCTGTTTAAATATTGGATGTCATCTTGAGGACGGCTCAAGCTTGTTTACTGCTGCTCCAGAGACTAGGACACGGAGCAATGGATGCCAACTATAGGAAAAGAGATTCCACCTAAACCTGAGGAAGAACTTCCTCATGGTACAAGCTGTTTGACCATGGAACATGGTTCCTCAGAGTGTGGTGGAACCTTTTACTTTGGAAGTTATTAAGAGAGGCTGGACGGCCATCAGTCGGGAGTGCTTTGATTGTGCCTTCCTGCATGGCAAGGGGTTGGATTGGATGGCCCTTGGGGTCTCTTCCAACTCTATGATTCTAGGCGACCAGTGAAATATAAACCAGACTATTCAATAAATACATTAAAGGCTGCAGCCCTTCATAGCTACATACAGATAACACAGAGAGACAGGTGGGAGTAAGAGAATCTCATCTCCCCTGTCCCCCGCCTTCCTTCCTTCCATACTTACACCAGAAGAGATTGCCAGCAAAGGTTGATTGTCAGTGAAAAAGAAGGAGCAGCTGAGATTCTCCACCTGTCTCTACCCAAACCTTTACCATCTACAGGCTCCTGTCACTCACCTTCCTGAGGTTCAGAGCAACCATTCAATCTCCCGAATCAAGAGACTGTTTGATCTTATCTGCATCTGAGAGCGGACTGTCAACCAGCGAAGGCTGCATATTAAATCAACTGTAGTGGCTCTATCAAGCTGGGATGATCATTTAATTCCAAATTTATTAACCCTTGGAGTGCAGTCCTTGTGCTTAACCTAGTGTGGCCAGCAATTGATTTCCCAGGACTTCAGATTCCTGCTTTTAAAAATGCATTTGGGATGGGCCTTTAATGATATCTTGCCAATGGCATTTTTACCGGTATTATTATAATTAGGAAAGGCAACTCCAGATTTATGAACAAGCTAAGTAAGTGACAGTTTAGAGGCAGAGATTATGAGAGGTCTTTAAAAACTAAGTTTGTGTTTCAGTTACAATAAAATACATTGTTGAAAATGTTGCAATTTTGTCTCTTCAAGATGTTTCCAACTTGCCTTCCTCTGAGGCTGAGAGAATGTGACTTGTTGAAGGGCAATTAATGGTTTTCCACTGCTGAGGGGATTTGAACCCTGGTCTCTTGGAGTGCTGGCCCAACATTCAAGCCATTGCACTGTGCTGGCTCTAACTGACAATGCTATAGGGATTCTTAAACTTTATTTTAATTGTATGCTGCCTTTCACCCAACTTGGGCCCAACTTGGGCTCACAGCTTAAAAGCTTAAAAACAACAACTTTTACAGTCTGGAGTGATAGAATCAGCCCCTCTCATAAGGCTGGATGTCTCTTTGATATCCAGTGTTCATATCATATATGCTTATATTTGCAAATATTTATGTGTTGTTGGATGTAATGCATGAAAACATGCTTTAAAACTCTTTAATTATGCCTCTCTATCTGTGGAGCAAGATACTAAATCATTGAGCAAGATCAAGGAGCAAGATCCTAAAGTGCAAAGATACCCAACTGAGCACAAAAGTTACAACCATAAAAGCCATTGTATTCCATATTACCATTAATGGATGTGAGAACCGGGCAGTTAAGAAATAAGAAAGAAAATCGATTCATTCAAGATATGGTGCTGGAGTGGAGTGCTGAGGATACCATGGACAGCTAAAAAGAGACACAATTGGAATCTAGAGTAAAATTGAGGCTGGCGTACTTTGGACACCATGAGAAGGCATGACTGATTGGAAAATTAATAATGCTATGAAAAGTAGAGGGAAATAGAAATAGAGGAAGGCCTCACATTAGATGGATGGACTCTATAAGAAGGTCAGGGGTATGAGTTTGTAGGAACTAAGCAGAGTAGCGGAGGACAGGAAGTCTTGGAAATATCTCACAGGGTTGCCATGAGTCAAGATCAACTCAAGAGTAGTTAACAACAACTACAAATCTGTGCACATGGGAACTACATAAATGGGTTTGCTTGCAAAAAAATATGAAAAATGAGTGGCAGAGAAAGACAACATGGAACATTATTGTGTGGTAGTGGGGAGATCACCATCTTACTCTGTACCTGCAAAAAAAGTGTGAAGGAGATTGTGGCTGTGGATTCCAACACTGATTGGGAAATATAACTCATGGGGAAGACCAAGATGATCCAAAGTCTGAAAACCAAGCCTTATGTGGAATCACTGAAGGAGCTGTGTATGTTTAGCTTAAAGAAGAGAAAACTGAGAAGCAACCTGAAAGTATGCCTAAAAGCAATTTTTAAATATCTGAAGGAATGCTATGTAGAAGATGGAGCAAGCTTGTTTTCTGCTCAAATTGCAAGAAAAGAAATTCCACCTAAACATTAGTAAGAACTTCTTGACTGTAAGAACTATTTGACCATGGGATACACTACCTCAGAGGGTGGTCAACTCTCCTCTCTCAGATTGCATCCACACTGCAAAAATAATCGAGTTTGACAACACTTTAATTACCATGGTTCAATGCTGTGGAATTCTGGGATTTGTAGTTTGTTGTGGCAACAGACCTCTTTGACAGAGAAGGCTAAATGTTTCACAAAGCTACAGATCCTAGGATTCAATAGTACTGAGCCATGGCCATTAAAGTGGTGTCAAACTGGACTATTTCAGCAGTGCAGATGCAGCCTGAGAGGTTGGAATGGCATCTTTCAGAAGTGCTTTAGTCATAGCTTCCTGCCTGCCATGAGGCTGGATTAGATGGCCCTTGTGAACCTTTCCAGCTCCAATTCTGTGATTCTTGGTATTACCTTCCATTCTATGATTCACATTAACATAGAATCATAGAGTTGGAAGAGACCACAAGGACCATCCAGTCCAACCCCCTGCCATGCAGGAACTCCCAGTCAAAGCATCCCTGACAGATGGCCATCCAGCCTCTGCTTAAAGACCTCCAAGGACAGAGACTCCACTACATTCAGAGGGAGTGTGTTCCACTGTTGAACAGCCCTTACTGTCAGGAAGTTCCTCCTAATGTTGAGGTGGAATCTCTTTTCCTGCAGCTTGCATCCATTGTTCCAGGTTCTAGTCTCTGGAGCAGCAGAAAACAAGCTTGCTCCCTCCTCAATATGACATCCCTTCAAATATTTGAACAGGGCTATCATATCACCTCTTAACCTTCTCTTCTCCAGGCTAAACATCCCCTAAACATTCCCTAAGGCGGTCCTCATCCTGAATACTACCATGTTTTCAGGGACCTCAGTCTACTTTATCAGATACATAATTCCTGTGTAAGGATGACCTACATTGTGCATTGTAACTGGACAATAAAATTCAGGAGTTCAATGAACAAAAGAAACAAAAGTGTGCCTGTCACAGCAAGCCAGTGTAGGCCTATCACCTTATTTATTTTGTCAATTAACATTTTAAAGTTTACAAATCAATAATTGCAAGAAACAGGATAAATCATTCATAAAGTACATAAACTTCCCCGGAGTTTGAATTCTTTGTTAATTAAGCCACATTAGTTCAATAAGTTGTAGCTGATTCTTCTAATAAACATCTGTAGTAAGTAACTGACATTATCAAGGGATTTGGGAGTTGCAATGGCATCTATCGTGCCAGGAAAAGGCACTACCGGCATCTTGTCAGGTTTCATATGTGATGAACTAGTTGTAGCATTGTGTTGAAACAGTGAAAAATGTAAAAACATGTAAAATAAAAATCTCCTCCTCCTCCTCACACACACACACACACACACATTCTACAAGCCAGAATGTACCCATGCCTGTTGCCCATCTAGTTTACCACAAAGTTGTCTATTGTGAGGGTGTCCATCTAACAATGTCATCAGTCAAGAGCCAGTGTGGTGTAATGGCTTGAGCACTGGACTAGGACTCTGGAGACCAGGGTTTGATTCCTGACTCAGCCATGAAAACTCACTGGGTGACCTTTTGGGCAAGTCACAGTCTCTCGGCCTCAGAGGATGGCAATGGCAAACCTCCTCTGAAGAAACTTACCAAGGAAACCCTGTGATAGGTTTGGTCACCAGAAGTCACAAGGCAAACACCTTCATCATATGTCCAGAATTAATAAATAAATAAATAAATAAAAGATGATGAGAAGGAAACCAGATGGCTACAGAGTTGTTTGGGCCCTTTTCTCCTTCCATGTATTTCGATTTGCTAGCCAGTTTTTGTTTGTGTTTGTTTGTTTCTTTGTTTGAAGTGTTGTTCTCTGTGTTAGTCCTTGCACGGTCTTCCATCCACAAGTCATTTTCATTCTAGCTGCAGCCAGCTCATACCCAGTTAGTTCTGTGCCTGGTAGCCTTTCCTTTTCTCCCATAAAAACTGTTAGCAAAAACAGAGCCAGGTGGTGTAGTGTTTTAACATAGGACTAGGGGTGCATCTACACCAAATGCATCTTATAACCTCTTTTGATTGCTTTTAAAAAGCCATAAAGACACATCTCTTCTGGCAGGCCTTCCCAGAAACCCTTTAACCCCCAGCTCATGCCATCCCTTACCAGCTCCCAATACCTTGATCCATGATGTTACAGTCATAACACCTATGGAATGACTTGTTGCCTTATACTGTTGTATTTTAAATTGTGTTTTGATTTTAACTTGATGCTAGTTTAATTTTAAGGGGTAGGAGGTCGGGACTGGGCTATAGGAACTGTTTTACCTTGTGTCTTTTAATTATTGTAACCTGCTCCAATTGGTTTAATAGAGGAGTGGGCTATAAATATTATTATTTATTATTATTGAACCATCAGAGAGTAAAGGTGTCACTATCTCAGCTACCCATGTAGGCAAATTTGGAATATTTCCGATTTTGAAATTCCGGATGAGGGAGACTCAACCTATATTAAATTTTCTCAGTAATTTAGGGTTCAGTCTGCTGAATGCTTACTCAGAAGTAAGACCTTTTACACTGAGTCCAGTTGTAACTCTTCTTGAAATAAATGGATGGATCTTTATGGTACCTCAAGACTCCTGTTAGAGTTGCCATAATTCAGAAACAACTTGATGGCACACAGAACACTCAAAGCTCCTGTTGTTGTTGTTGTTGTTGCTGTTGTGTGCCTTCAAGTCATTTCTGATTTATGGCGATGCTAATGCAACCTTATCATGGGGTTTTCTTGGCAAAATTTGTTCAGAGGAGATTTATCATTGCCTTTCCTTCAGGCTGAGAGAGTGTGACTTGCTCAAGGTCACCCAATGGGTTTCATGGCCCAGCTAAGAACTGAACCCTGATCTCCAGAGTCCTAGTCCAACTCTGAAACCACTATGCCATGCTGGCTCTACTTTGCTCTTTTTAATTCACGCACGCACACACACATACAGAGTTTAACAGGGTTGTCTCTTTGAAAATCCCTCCCATCAATGTGCATTTCTTGGCCACAGCTTAAACCTGATCCACAGACACCCAGGAAGGATGCCCGCTCTTTATTATCCTTGCAAGTTGCTGGAGCAAATCAACATATTCATTCTGTGTGTGTGTGTGTGTGTGTGTGTGTGTCAAAGAGAGAGAGAGAGTCCATTCTTTCCCCTCCTAGACACAAACAACTAGAGAGGCAATGATGCTACGCCTGGTCCCTCTCCATCCTTCCTTCCCTCCCTCCTTCCCTCCCTGCCTTTAATGTAGCCAAATAACAATTTTAGCATTCAGATGAAGCGATTTCATTCTGCCACTGCCTTTTCTATTAGATTTGATTTTGAGAAGCCCCAGTGGGTGCCTCTAAGGCAGACAGCTATCTTTGAGGCTGCAATGGATTCAGTAGCAGCCTGGGCTAACCTTGACCCTTTGCCTCTCTGGACCCTTCTCTTCCATCTGGTGCAAGCCAGCTGAGATGGGGGGGGGGGGGTCCCTTTTCCCTCTTCCATCTCCCCCCCCCCCCATCCCTGGCTTCACAGTCAACACAGATCAAGGGTGAAGCCAATGCCTCCTCTCCCCCCTTATACCTCCCTGTCTTATTCATCCTCTGTCTTTTTTCCTCCCTCCTCCCCTCCTTTCCACCTTCCTCCTTTTCCCCCCAAGGGCTTGGGCGATGCGTGCAAAGGACACTACTACATTTCAATATATGGAAATGATCCCGCTTCTTATGCAACCATAAATCTATACAGATGGGGGTGGGGGTGATTTCTCCTCTTCCCCCCCCCCCCCTCTCTCTTTCTTTCTCTCCCTCCCTTCCTTTAAAAGACTGGCTCTCTTGTCTCTGATGCACACTCACCACATGCACAGCCAGGTTTCCAGCAGGAATTTCAGTTTCAGAGATCCTTACCTCTCTTGCGCCAACCAAAAAAAGCACAAAATATATGGCCCAGTTAAGGTATTTCTGTCCAGTGGATTCTGGATGTTATTGTCCTTTGCTGTGTGGCCTTCCATGGCTCTGCAACACCTGGAAAAGGCAAAAAGAGACTGCACTGCCGGGAAGTTTTAATCCAGAAATTGATGCCCTGTTTATTTGCTCTTTGGCCTTGCTTTCTCACTTCTTTTAATTATATTTTATTTTCTTCAGAATTTTTTTAAAGCTGAATCTCTTTTAATCTTTGGAAGCCTCCTTTAAATTGGAAAACAGGAGGGATACAATTCTAAATAAATAATGTTGTATGCATCTATAGAAATAATGCAGTTTGACACTGCTTTAAGTGCTGACGCTCCATCCTATGGACTCCCAGGGCTAGTAGTTTAACATGATCTGTATCTTCTCTGCCAAAGAGGGCTGGTGCCTCATCACCAAATTACAAATCCCAGGATTCTGTAGACTGGAGCCATGGCAGTTAAAGTGGTACCAAACTGCATTATTTCTACAGTGCAGAAGCATCCAATGACAATCACCATCATCATCATCATCATCATCATCATCATCATCATCATCATCTCTCCTTTCTGCACCAAACCTGCTGGATTCTTTGCTGGCAACCTTCCTCACTCCTCTCTAGCACTGGAGAATCATAAACTTGGAAGAGTTCCCAGGGGTCATCCAGTTGAGCCCTGCTCCTCAACCATGCAGAAAACTTGTAAAGTTTATTTAAAAGAAAAGTTTTCTAGAAAGACCAATCTACACTTAGAAGCATGCCTGACCAGAATGAAGGGAAGACTAGGTGCTAAGCTGGTGCAGTCTGGTTCAAATTGTCCCATTGAGTCCCAAAATGGAAATCCCATTGAATTCACAGGGGCTTGCTCCCCAGCACATCTGCAAAGGACTGGTTGAGTTGTCAGGTATTGTTCAGGAAGAAAAGCCATGTGCTGATGGCTATGGCAACCTTTCCAGGGTGCAACGGGAGCCACTTTTTGTGGCTCCTTTTTGCACTGTGGAAAGGAGAGAGCAAGGCTGCAGCATGTAGTTGCCATTTCCCCAATCCAGTGCCAAAAGGGGTGGCAGCAGGCTTCCCGTTAGGTACATGAGGCTGAGAGAGTGTGATTAAATGCCTGGAAGCGCAAATGGCTTGGGTTCATCTTATCTCAGGGACTCTCCGCACACTTCGATCCTCTGGGAGAGATCTGCTAAAGCCTATCAAGACCAGGCTGACGCAGGCCTCCCAGAGGGCTTTTTCTGCCACTGCTCCCAAGCTCTGGAACGGTCTGTCGGACGAGATGCGTCTTATGACATCTTTAGACTGCTTTAAAACAGCCTTAAAGACGCATCTCTTTCGGCAGGCCTTCCCTTGATACCTTCAACCCCGGCTCCGGACTTAGACTATGCTTTTCGCCTACTCCCACGTCTTCGACCCTCAACTTATGATGTGGCCAAATAAGAAGGGGTCTGGATACACCTATACTGTTTTTAGATCCTACAGTTTTTAATTTATTGCTGATTTAATTTATCTTTAATGGGTGGGAGGTTGGAATGTGGGTTATGGGACTGTTTTAATTTTAACTTTGTTTTAATTCATGTCTTTTAATATGCTGTATTCCGCTCCGAGTGTTCTTACAGAGGAGCGGATTATAAATAAACCATTATTATTATTCCTTGCAAGCAAGGGTGCAGTTAAGTGGGCATCCCCCCACTAGTCCCCACAGAGGCTTACTCCGGAATAAAAATTCGGTATGCACTGAGGTGAAGGGAGGAGTGTATCCCATCTATTTCCATTCCTTCCAGGTAAAACGTATCCAGGAATAGCCATGCTGGCCGTACAGCAAAGTACAGTAATATCCAAAATAAAAAATAAAAAAACAGCACTACATTTACTGGACCATGCAGTTTGTGCTTTCTGGTTGGCCCACTAAAGGTAGTGCTACTTTGTGGATTTGGGATGTTATTGTACTTTATTCCTTCAAAGTAAAACCTATCCATGTTGGCCCTACAGCAAAGTACAATACACCAAACACCTATATTTTATGCCTGTTGGTTGGCCCTATAGAGGTATAGCTGTTTTGTGGATTTGGGATGCTATAGTATTTAACCCCCCCACCCCCAAGTAAAACATTATATTAATGGGCGGAGGGGTTGTTTGCCCTTAAACCCAACCTTCTCAGTCTTTCTTGACCAGATCCCAACACTCCTCTCCCCAAGGAGATTATCACATAGGGATTGTCCCATCCTTCCCATCCTTCCTGTGCAATCACAAGAAGGATGTTCATATGACGTTGAGCAGATCCCATCATTAACCCATCTGAAAAGCACAATTGACCACGATCGTGCAAAAGACTTTCAAATGATGTCACGCAGATCCCATCATTAAGCCATCATTAAAACAACTTTGGCCGGCATTCTGCATTAATGGAAATTCACATTATTGCAATGCAGCTTTAATGACAGGTTAATGGCGGGATTGGCACTATGATTTGAAAGTCTTTCACACTATCGCAGTCACAGACGGGTTAATGGTGGGATAAGGACAGGGAGCAATCCTGTCCCTATCCCATCTGTGTGTGATAATCTCCCAAATGGAGACTCATGAAGCTGACCAAGTGGGTAAGTTGATCACTTGCATGTTAAAGTGGGTCACTTGTGTAAGACCCATGGAGGACTCAATGGGCCTGCTTTAGTCGCTGGTGGGGGCTTGGAATGGGATCAAGGCCTTTTGGGAGGAAAACACATAAATGGGGGGGGGGGCAGAGGGAGAAAAGGAGCAAGAAATTGGGGAGTTCCTCTTTCCGTTATCCCCTGATGTCCCCCCCCCCCCCCGCAACTAAGGTCCCCTCTTCCCCTGCTGGCTCCTATTAAGGCTGCTTCCCTCCAAAGCATCCCCCTTTCCTCCCCCCCCCCCCCCCATCTCCAGAGCAAAGAAGGGAAGTCATGTTGGCTCTTCAAAGGAACTTGCCTGCCTGGCCGCTTGGGCGCATTTCAATATATGGAAATGACCAGAGGCTTCGGCAATAAATCAACACACTCAACACTTTTGTCATTTCCATCGCAGCCCCCCTTCCTTCCTCTCCCTCTCCTTCCATTTTTTTATTCCTCTTGCCCTCTTCCTCGCTTCCATTCCTTTTGCACCTTGCAATATATATATTTGGTTGGCCCCATAAAGGTATGGCTGTTTTGTGAATTTGAGATGTTGCTGTACTTTGCTGTATTGCCAACACACCTACACACACACACACCAGGAGCCATGGGGTGGCCATGCAGCACCATACAGCAACATCCCAAATCCACAAAACAGCCATACCTTTATGGGGCCAACCAAAATGTACCAAATACGTGATGGAAGTTTTTGAATCCACTGTTGTCTTCATCAGGCAAAGGGGCAAGTCATACTTTTTCAGCCTCAGGGAAAGGCAATGGCAAACCTCCTCTAAACAAATCTTGCCAAGAAAACCCCAGGGTAGGTCTTGGAAGGCACACTGCAACAACAACAACAAGTGACACTATGACTGTTGGTATTCCTATTATTATTATTATTATTATTATTATTAACAACCCACATTGACATAGTTCCATTTACAGCTCCAAGCCTGTGTGGCTATTATTATTGTTGCTATTATTATTATTATTATTATGACTAATGATACCCTCTAAGGAAATAGTTGCATAATTGGTCTAACTACCATGACAGTCCAAAATGTCATTTTAACATTTATATCTCTCAATCTATCTGCCCATCATCATCATGAGCATCATCATCATCATTATCCAGGAGGCAATGGATTTTGCCTCATTACATTTGAGCCCACTCTCTTTTTTCCCCCTTTACTAGACAAATAGCAAAACCTAGGTCCAAAACACACTGCAGAAATAATCCTGTTTGAGACCGCTTTAACTGCCCTGTCTCAGTGCTAGGGAATCCTAGGAACTGTAGTTTATTGTGGCACCAGACCTCTCTGATAGGGAAGGCTAAATGTCTCACAAAACTACAGTTCCTAGAATTCCCTAGCATTGAGCCAGGGCAGTTAAGGCAGTCTCAAACTGGATTATTTCTACTGTGTGTTTTGGACCATTGATGAAAAGCACTTTCCTGGCTAGATGGTGTACAAAATATTGAATTGCATTATTTTGCAAACCAAGGCCTTTCCGGGTGAAGGATTAAGGCATAGATTTGTTTCTCCCCCCACCCTTGGTCTTGTTGTTGTTGTTGTTGTTGTTGTTTTTTGCTTTGCAATCTTTTAAAATCGCTTTCCTTCCCTCCCAACTCTCTTTTGTACATAATCTTAAAGAAGTTTATCATATGATGAAATTTGAGGATATAATGCAATGGCAATCTGAACTCAATCATAGGGTTTCACGCTATTGCGAATGAGTGTATCTCATGAAATTTTGGGCAATGGGGAGTCATTCCGAATGCAATCATGGGGTTTCACGTAATTGCGTATTAGAGAATCTCACACAATTTTGGGCAATGGGGGTCATTTTCGGGAAATGGGAAGTCATTCTGAACGCATTCCGAAAGTAATCAGATTTCACGTAAATTCGCTAAACTACAGAATTTACGTGAATTCGAATTGGCTCCATTCGAAATTGGGAGAAATTCCTCCCGTGTGATAAACTCCAATGAAAACCATTTATTTCCTGCCCTTTCTCCAGGGAACATATGGCTGCATTTGTAGGTCCCACTACAGCCTTGTGGAGTAGATCAACCTGAGAATGAGAGGGAGAGAGAAAGAGAGAAAGAGAGAGTGGCTGGTCACCCAGTGAGTCTTCTAACCCAGTGAAGACTAACCTGGATCTCTCAAAGTCCTAGTCCAGTACTGCAACAGCAACATCACAATGATTCTGAACATCAATAAAGTGATTTCCAGGCATTGAGTGTGCAAGTGTGTGAAATGTTGGTTTATTCAGACATGCAATTCACTTGAGTCTCAAAACACATGTGTGAACCAACACTGAGCCACACTGATTACCAGCTTTTCATCAAGATGGATTCATCTCACACTAAACCAGAAATGGAAAGAAAGGTCACTTAAAAATGAGGGCAAGAACTGTTGCATTTTACTGCCTATTTGATGAGCTGGGCTGATCTTCCTCAGCAGATCTTCTGTGTAGTTTGAGAAGTTAGGTTCTACATTGAAGTAGAGCATCCGCTAGTCACACACACACACACACACACACACCTTGCTGCAGTTGGGGCAACCATATTGTTTTCGTACATGGTAAGAGCATACATTGCTCATTGAGTCTGAAGATGGTGCTGGTAACATTTGGTGTTGATGTCAATGGGGGCTGTCAATCTACTCCAGTAAACCAGAGCTGATTCACAGTCTTCCAATGGGGTATGGAGAGAATTATCCAAAGTATAGACCCTTATCCCCAGAATAGATCCAACACTTTTCATTAAGGTTCAAATCTTCTCTGTCAGAGTGCTCGGGTGCTACAATAAAGTACGAATCCCAGGATTTCGTAGGACAGAGTCATGCCAGTTTTCAAACGGCATTAAGAGCCTCAGTTGGTCAATCTACATTTGGCAGAGTACTCCATTGTCAGGAAAATGTGCCAGCTTGTAGTTCTGATAGCTAGTCAGAACCAGCTGCTAGAGCTTGGCCAGCAAGAACTGGGAGTTGTAGTGCAAAACATCTGGGTGTTATAGTTCAGAAAAGGAACTTTCCTGTGCTCTGGCCCCACTAGCTCCTGATATTCTGATTTTTCTGAATTTTCTTATTCTTCAGATGACTCAAGAGCCAAAAAAGAGTGATGCAACATTTTGAATTACACAACCTTTATGGCTCATTAGTAGCTATCTAATCTGCATTTTCTGGTTTCTGGAATCAGCTTAACAATATCTTACAGTGAATACAGCTATACAGCTGGGATAAGCAGTTTTCTGCAAAGTTGATTTCATTCCTAAATCCTAATGATGTGGGGTTTTTTTAAAGCCTTTCTTTTCTTGAAATATTTCTAAGTTTGGAGTCCTCCAAATTACACAGCAGAACAACTGTAAATGTGTAGATTCAAGAGATTGTTCTTGCAGCTGCTTGGACCAACATGACAAAATGTTTTCCAAAAGAGAAGTGAATATTCCTTGCATTTATTTTATTTTTTTTAATTAAAAGTGTATAATGTGCTTTGGCATTTGCAGGATGTAGAGAAATTCAACAGTTCTATTTAAGGAACCATTTGTTGTCTTATGCTGAAAATTGTGAATTCTTGAGATACTCTCACATCCACTTCAGCGATATTCTGAAAAACCTGTTAAGTTACATTAGTGTTTAAAGGAGGGGGGGGGCTTTGTTTTATATGTAACTGATACTTTTCTTCTTCTTTCCCCCCTTGTTTTTGCTGGCAAGTGCTGGCTAGATTCCCAAATAAACCTTATGCCACACAAATACTTATTTGCATTTTTACAAAAATCAAGAAATATTATATTTCTTTCCAATACCACAGAAATATGCACTCAAATATGCACAGACATACACGGAGAGAAAGAGAATTAGTCACACTTCTTTCTTAAAAGGAGAACCAAAAATACTACATGTGAAATTCTTGCAGAGAAAAAGATACATATTTTCATATATTTTTCCCTTTCAAAAAATATGTCTGTCAACCTGCATTATGTAATGTAAGAACCTAAGAACATCCATGTTGGATGAAACCAAAGACCTATCTTGTACAACAGTCTGTTATTACCTCAGTGGCCAACTAGTTGCTTCTAGGGGTGCATCTACACTGTCGAAATAATGTAGGTTGACACCACTTTAACTTCCATGGCTCCATTCTACAGAATCCTGAGATTTGTAGTTTGCTGAGACCCCAGCACTCTTTGTAGAGAAGGCAAAACACCTTGTAAAACTACAAATCCTAGGATTCCATAGGATGGAGCTATAGCACTTGTAATGATATCAAACTGCATTATTTCTGCAGTGTAGATTAACCCGTGGAAGCCCACAAACAGCATATGAAGCCAACTGCATCTTTCATCTTGGGTCCCCCAACAAAAAATACACAAAGAAATAAGTCTCTGCATATTCTGGAGGTGACTAGTAGGCATTGGCTTGAAACCAGTGCTGCATCCACACTGGAGAAATAACGCCATTTACTACGGTGGATGGTTGTTGCTGTTGTTGTGTACCTTCAAATCATTTCCAATTTATGGTGGCCCTAAGATATCGCAGGGAACAAGATTTGTTCAGAGGAGGTTTGCCATTGCCTTTCCTGGAACCTGAGAGAGTACAACTTGCCCAAGGTCACCCAGTGGGTTTCATGGCCAAGCCGGGAATCGAACCCTGGTCTCCAGAGTCACAATCCAACACTCCGACAATAGGGTTTAACAAATAATTGCCGTGTGAAGAAAAACCAGGGAGCATCAACTCTTTTTCTGCCTTACACAGCAAAATATATTAGGTTGGCCCTGTGTAGGGGTGGAGGAAAATGGGATATAGAGTTAAAATATTTCTGGAGGTGCCTGGTGTGTGGCTTCACCAAATAATAAGTTCAAGCTGCTGTCATTATGAAATGAAAATTATACCCATTCTCTATTCAGAGCAGTAATAAACATAATTACAGGTATTGTTTAATTAGAGCCCACTAAACAGATTTTTTTCCTTAAGAGTAAAAAAAATGGAAAGCATATTTTGAAACAGCTTTTATCAGTAAAGTAAATATTTTGGAGTTGGCAGGAAGGCTTCATTCTCAAATGCTTCTCCTTTAACCTGTTCACGTTTTTAATAAGGCAGGTTCTTATTCTGAAACTTAAAGTCTAAATGAAAGGGGGCTTCACAGTTTTGAATGAGACCCATATTACTCAAACACCAAGATGCTGCATATTTATTCTGCCCCTGACAATTATTTTAAAAGAATTCTCCGCTTTACTTAGCACCTCAAAAAAGAGATTTTTCAAACCTTGGGATAAAGTGCCCAGTAAGCTTCAGTTATCTCATTTGTTCTCATTTCAGAGGAAGCAAATTGGTATAAAACCTCCAGTTCTAAGAATATGTTTTATATTTTTCATTTCAGTACCGTGGATACCTAATGGTCATTTCACATGTGATGTTTTTTAAAAGTGTAACTACTTTTTAAAAGTACAAAATAAACCAAGGGTGGCATACTCTCCGACATTTCCCATTTGAATACTGGGACACGTGCTGCCAAGTAACATCAGAATGTGGTCAATATGGCCAAATTTCTTAATGTCGAAGAACACATGGACTAAGAGATTTGCTTTTGCTCAAGCCTACTGGGAAACCTACTACTCTTTCTCCCCTTCCAAGTTAATTGATCACAAATGTCTTTTGCACTATGAACATGAGCCAGCAATGTGATGCAACAGCTAAAAAGCCAATATGATATTAGGCTGCATCAATAGAACTATAGTGTCTATTCTGAGGGAAGTAATTGCCACTCTAATCTGGTTTGTTCAGGCCTCACCTGGAACACTGTATCCAGTTCTGGGTACCACAATTCAAGAAGGATGTTGACAAACTGGAGTGTGTCCAGAGGAAGGCGACCAAAATGGTGCAAAGCCCAGAAATCATGCCCTATGAGGAGAGATTTAGGGAGCTGGACATGTTTAGCCTGGAGAAGAGAAGGTTAAGAGATGATATGATAACTCTAAGTATTTGAAGGAATGCCACATTAAGGATGGAGCAAGCTTGTTTTTAGCGGTTCCAGGGAATAGGACATGAATAATGGATGCAAGCTACAGAAAAAGAGATTCCACCTTAACATTAGGAGGAACATCCTGACAGTAAGGGCTGTTTGCCAGTGGAACACACTTCCTCGGAGTGTAGTGGAGGTTTTTAAACAGAGGCTAGATGGCCATCTGTTGGGGGTGCTTTGATTATGAGTTCCTGCATGGCAGGGGGGGGGGTTGGACTGGATGGCCCTTGTGGTTTGTTTCAATTCTGTGATTCTATGATTCCTGCCTAGATGTAGTATCCCACTTATCCCTGTGGAAAGTCATTTTATTAGTTTTGGCCCAGCTATTCTATCAAGATCATTTTGAATTCTGATCCTGTCCTCTTCCCCGCATCTTGTTTTCAAATGAACTGCACTCTCAGTTTTATTCCAAACTTCAAAGGAGTTATCTGAGGTTCTGAAACTCCAAAGTAGCTCTTTTAAAGTTTGGATTTAAACTCAGTGTGGATTCAATGCTCCAGGCATCATCTACCACTGACGTAACAGTGATTTGTTACATCTGAAGCAGCACAGGTTTGGGAGATTATTTAGACCCCCCCCCCCCCCCCCCAATCTCACTCTTCAGCTTACAAAATAAAAGGACAGCTTACAAAATAAAACAAAGCTAAAAACACTGAGTGGTAAAAGGCAGGGAAGCTCATTTGAAACAGATCAGAGGCTGGAAATTACTAACTGCCCATACTGATTTCCTCTTTTTATAGTGAAGGTATAACTAAGTTGCATTGCCATTGTAACTTGATGAGGGATCACTCCTTTTAAACTGCTTTTATAGTTATATGGATGTCATGTTGGTCAATGGTGGAAGAGAAGACTCATACGGTTTAAATGCTGCCCTCTCTTGTTCTGCTGTGATGATGTGACTAGAAAAATAGCAGAAAAATGTGCTTTGTACTAAATGACATTTAATGGAATATTTTACATTTTCAGAATTCTGCCTTTAGAGGGCATCTCTTATTATTTATTATCATTATAGCACCTTCAACATACAGATAACTTCAGAGAGGGGACAGATGGCCAGACCTTTGCCCCAACAAGCTTGTTGTTGTTGTTGTTGTTGCTGTTGTTGCTGCTGTGTATCATCATGTTCTTCCATCAAGTTGTTCCTGACTTACAGTGACCCTAATGCAAATCTGTCGCAGGTGTTTTTTGGCAAGTTTCTTTAGAGACAGTTTGCCATTGCCATCCTCTGAGGCTGAGAGAGTGTGACTTGCCATCAAGTTGTTCTTGACTTATGGTGACCCTACGGCAAACCTATCACAGAGTTTTCTTGGCAAATTTCTTCAGAAGGGGGTTGCCATTGCCATTCTCTGAGGCTGAGTGTGACTTTCCTAAAGTCACCCAGTGTTGTTTTGTTTTGTTTTTTGCAGATTATGTGGCTGTATTCTGGAACAGTTTATTCCTGATGTTTTGCCTGCATCTGTGGCTGGCATCTTCAGGTAATTTCTCTGGTGTCACAACAAACCACACTTCCCAGAATTCCACAGCACTGAGCCATGGCAGCTAAAGTGATGTCAAACCAGATTATTTCTGCAGCGTGGATGCAGCCAGAGATGGTGACTTCCAGAGGCAAAGGATGGGAAAAGGTTAGCAGCAGCCTTGGAGAAGGGTCCCCTAGACATAAAGATTATTCCAATTTGTTTGCAGCCAGTTAAGAACAGAGGGCTCCCTATTGAAAGTGTCTGGCTCCAGCAGCAGACAGATGGAGAGCCCAGAGGTTAGGTCAGCTAGGCCTTTCCTTGACCTTTCCAGGCGGATTAAATCAGTTTGACCTTGTTGGCCAAGGCTAAATTATGGTCACAGGGTTTTCCCCCTCCTCACTGTTTCCTTGCCCCCAGATCTCAAATAATGCATCTTTAATATGTCACAGCCTTCCTTTAAAGAAAAAAAAAGGCGGGGGTCCTTTTTGTAACCACGAGCATATTTTGTCCACTACTTACTACCATTCAGCAGGAGATATTTAGTCTGAGTTTATCCACCCTCCTGTTTTGTATCTTCTTCTTTTTAAATATATTTTTATTAAGGCAAACACTATATGTCTTTGAATTCCACATAAACAAAATACTATCTAAAACAAGCAAACCCAAATACAATTGCAATTTTTAAATCAGGCAAACATTGAACATATCCAACATTTTCTATCTATTAAAGGTTGTTTATAACCACTTCCCATCTAGTTTTTGACAGTATTTCAGTGCGTCGTCGTGTTCTTCCAAATATTTCCCCCTGTTCTCTTGTTGTTCCAGTTCTGTATCTTCTATAAAATGCAAGGTTGAAGCAGCAAACAAACAAACCGCAGAGCGGCAAAACCGGCAACTTTTTGCAAAACCTCCATTACAACAGAATATAATCAGGAAAAGTGGCAAATAGTTGTGATGATGAAATGACGAGAACAGACCTGTGGCTTCTGCTCATGTGTTAACAAACAACCTGAAACCAAAATTACAGCCAGGCTGATGTACCTCCATAAGAACAGCTCCAATTTTTAAGATTTTCAGACCAGAAATACAAATTTGTCAATCTGATTTCCCAACTATAAATAACACAGGAAGCTTAGAGCTATTGGTATTGTATATTGTGCTGGGATGTTCTATGGAAAAGCTGCATTTAGTAGGATCAAGTTTGCAACTTGATGGAAAGATCACATTGAGCCAATTGATTTTTATTAGAGATTTTTCATAGTTATTTGGCTTTAAATACAATCAGGTGAAGAGCATTTCTAGAGGGCAAACAGGAATCAAACAGGAATTAAACAGGAATTAAACAGGAAATGCCCTATGTTAAACATAAGGCATGTTAAATGCCCTACGTTAAACATAAGGCATTTCCTGTTTAATTCCTGTTTAATTCCTGTTTGCCCTCTAGTGTGATAAACCTCTAAAGTCTGTGTGTTTTCTCTCTGCCCTTCCACACCTCCCATGGATTGAGGAGGGGAACAACAACAATTAACACACAAATGTCAGTTAAAAAGATTTCAGTTCGAATAAGATGTACACATATTGAAAACAATCCACATTTAAAATTCACAATTTAAAAGACTCTGAATCCCCATTTACCTCTGTGTCATGACAAGCAAAATAATCTAACCCAGATGGTGAAAACCTATCCAGGGTTGCCGTGTTAGCCTTATAACAAAGTGCAATAACATCCAAAATCCACCAAACATTGATACCTTTATGGGGTCAACCCAAATGCACAAAATACATGATGCAAGCTTTCGGAGCTCCACTGGCTTCTTCATCAGGCAAAGGTGTTAAAAATCAAACAGGAGAAAACAAAATACAACAGTGTTAGAGTCACAGGCCTACATTTTGTCAAGATGTTGTTGTTCTCGGTTAAGATGGTATGGAGGGATAGCCATGCAGTCAGAGGCCGTTCCTGGCACCATTAGCAACACCAAAAAACATGCTTCCCTTGAGATTCAGGTTGTCTCTGTTCTTTGCGAGGATATTTTTCTTTCACCTGTATGATTTTTAACATATCATCTTTAACATATCATCTTTAACTTCATCATCTTCGCCTGATGAAGAAGCCAGCGGAGCTTTGAAAACTTGCATCATATATTTTGGGAATTTTGGTTGGTCCTATAAAGGTATTGCTGTTTCGTGCATTTTGGATTTTATTGTACTAACCCACAAAGTGTAAATTAATTACATTTGTATATACTGCTTGATTTACATTGCTTTGGGTGCTTCCAGACAAAGGGCTTCAAGCACTACAAATTAAAGAGTATTGAAAGCCGGCAGAGTGAGACTTCGTGGCACTGCGTGATTTCCATGCCAGTTGGGTGGTGAATCTGTTCTGGGTTTTATTCCAAACTTAACCTTTTTTTTTTTTTTTTTTGGTCGGGTGGCCAAAGCCAGGTTAATGGGGTTGGGTTCCTGAAACAGTTCCAAAAATAACTCTTATCTTCTGCACATCTGTGACAGTTGCATTCATTATTAAAGTAATATACAGAAACTGACAATAGCAGAAACACTGTGAGATTCAGGAACTGGATGGGGAAGAAGATGAAGAAATCTATGCATTTGTCCTTCAGCACTCAGCTCTTTAGGCTGCATCCACACTGTAGAAATAACCCGGTTTGGCACTGCTTTAACTGCCTTGGCTCAAGGCAGTCAAAATTCAAAATGACCTGAATAGACTAGAAAGCTGGGCCAATGCTAACAAAATGAAATTCAGCATGGAGAAATGTAAGTTTCTGCACTTAGGGTGGAAAAATGAAATGCACAGATATAGGATGGGGGACACCTGGCTGAATGAAACTACGTGTGAAAAGGATCTAGGAGTCCAAGTAGACCATAAGCTGAACATGAGTCAACAGTGCGATGCAGCAGCTAAAAAGGCCAATGCAATTTTAGGCTGCATCAATAGAAGTATAGTGTCTAGATCAAGGGAAGTAATAGTGCCACTCTATTCTGCTTTGGTCAGGCCCCACCTGGAATACTGTGTCCAGTTCTGGGCACCACAATTCAAAAAGGATGTGGAGAAAATGGAGCATGTCCAAAGGAGGGCAACTAAGATGGTGAAGGGTCTGGAAACTGGCTCTACAAGGAACGCCAGCATGGTGTAGTGGTTAGAGTGTTGGACTATGACTCTGGAGACCAAGGTTTGACTCTGGAGACCAAAGCTCAGCCATGAAATCCCACTGAGTGACCTTGGGCAAGTCACATTCTCTCAGCCTCAAGGGAAACCTCCTCTGAACCATTCTTACCAAGATAACACATGATAGATCCCCCTGCTGAGGGTCAGACTTGAAGGCACATTAACAATGGGAAACTAGAGCTCCCTGGTTGAGAATTCTAAACACCTCTGCAGTAACTGCAAATCCATAGGATTCAGCGGTGGCAGTTAAAGAGGAATCATAGTGCTATAAATGTATAGGATGAAGGGGCCTGCACACACACACACACAAACACACACAAGCTAGTGTTTTGTTTATTGGGGGTGGGGTGTCTCTCTGTTTGCCCTCCTCTAATTCAAGAGCTGCATAATCCATCTGAGTGTAGGATTCTGACATGTGCACAGGTACACACAGACCAGGTTTCTGAATCGTCATTTAATGAGTGGCATGCCAAAGCCTTTGTTACCCAAATTGCAGGGGGGCCCAAGAGAGCATCCACAAATTGAATTCAATGGTGAAATTAATTTAGCTCAATAGGAAGCAGTGAGACAGAGTAGGTAACACTAGCCAGGATTTTTCAGCCTTTGTGTAATGGTTCCGAAAAACTAGAACTCAAGAGTAGTAGTAGTAATAATAAAATAATAATAATAATAATAATAATAATAATTGTTTTTATCCTGCTTCTCCAAACAGATTCTAAGTACAACTCAATTTTATTATTTGAACAAGAGGGATGTCAACATTCACATGAAGCACTTACACACACACACACACACACACACACACACACAAGAACTAAGGTATATAAAAAGCTAGTAGTGGATAGCAAAGTAAAACATTGCAATGGGCAATGCTTATCCATCCAGAAGCCAGACCTCAACCTGGGAAATGGATGGAGAGTGGATTGGACACAGATCACTGCCTGGGACTGAGTTCGGCTAGCAATCTGAGGAGTTTCAGCTGGAATCATACAGCATGTCTGCCTGACTCCAACTGAGATTTAGGAGATTATCGCATTACTAATAAACTCAATTTAACTATTCTGAGTAATATTCGAATTCGGGATGCAGCCAGTATTATTGCATGGATTTTGCTGCTGTTGCTACCAACTGCATCCAGGCAAAAATCTGGCTAAAATGCATCCACAACCAGATACTTTTCACTTTTGGGAGCTTCCCCGCTTTACAGATTGGCCAGATAAGGGTGGATTTTGGCCAGATTTTTGTCTGGATGCAGTCAGGGGGTGGCAACAGCGGCAAAATCCTTGTGATAATACCTGCCTGGATCCTGAATTCAAATGTAACTCGGAAGAGGTAAATCAGGTTTATTAGTAATGCAACAATTCCCTAAAATAGGAGCTTCCATAAGGGGTATTTATGAGCCAAATTTGACTTGAAGCAGCTTGAGTTGATTTTCCAGGAATCCCAGAAACAATGAGATTCCCACCTTGCTAGTGGTTTTAATTTCATAGCTACAAAAGGAATATTGTTGGTTGATGGCAGTGACATTGATTTAATGAAGCAGGAATAAGATCAGGTCAACCCCAAAGAATTTAGGCTAAAATGGGGTATGGGAAACTATCATAGGGACTAGCAGAAAGATTGGCTTAATGCTTCAGTCTAACAAACCTTTGTCTGTGTCCTTCAAGAGGAAATGCACATGGCATCGAGTGAGGAAGCAGCAATATTCCCAGGTCATTTCCCCATGCCCTCAGATCTGTGTGGCCAGTTCACTTAAAGATAATCTGAACTTTCCAAGTTCATGCTTGTTGGCCTTTCTGCCATTATAATAAAATATAACTAAATATTTCTATGCCAAAATAATGCAGGGTATTTAGGGTGTGGTAACTGTGGTACTGTGGATTTGAGTGACTAGCTACAGTGAATGACTAGCTACAGTGAATATTCTCCCCGGCATATTCTGAGTTGGTCCAGTGTAACTTGTGGCAAACGGAAGGTAAAATCTTTGGTCAGCAGGTGGAGGACTCCAAACGTACAGATCTTTAAGGCCAGGATTGCGAGAGGCAGAAAGCGGTGAGAATGAGGTGAGTGTTATTTAACATTCCACATATGTGAGACTCAGGATAAAAGAACCAGAATTATTGTAAAATCCCTGCTAAACCATGCCTCGCTTTTCTCCAGGCAATCTCAAGCTATAGTAGTTCAGAAAGATGCTCTGGCTGACAATTAATATTAATGGGTAGATTTTGCAATGTGGCATTATCACACTGTGAGATGGGTGGGCATACCGTCTGGGTTTTGGCAGGTATTAGATGTAATCAAAGGGATTACTGGGCTCAGGGAGAAAACAGAAAAACCTTGCGCTTGTTTAGTACCCCCCCCCTTTCTTTCTCTCTTTGTGTTTAGATGCAAGCTCTAGGTGTGCTTAAGCACTTTTCTGTTTCTCCTTTTGTTTGCCATCTTTCTCTGAGCTTCCATGAATGAAAGGGAGCCACAGATTGCAACCCATCACACTGTCTTTTGATTTGGGGCTCGCTGCTTTAATTGCATTTTTCTGACTCAGCTGATGCTGTTTCAAGACCCAGTTAGATGCGCATCCATGGGAGGTATATGCAAGATGCTGTTTGTAGAATCACAGAGTTAGAAGAACCCACACAGATCATCCATTCCAACCCTTTTCCATAAAGGAAGACACTATCAAAGCACCCTAATGCATGCCCCTAATGCAGTGGTTCCCAAACTTTGGTCCTCTAGGTGTTTTGGACTTCAGCTCCCAGAAGCCCTAGCCAATTTGGCCAACAGTTAGGAATTCTGAGAGCCAAAGTCAAAAACATGGACAGCAAAAGCTTGTGAATGATGGCTCTAATGCATGACTGCCCCATGCATCTTCCCATGCATCATGAAGTGTTTCATGCAGCTTACTTTTGCTCTGATGGAAAATAAGGCATGGTGGGGATTGAACCAGAGGTTCATCTACAAGGTAAAAATAATGCAGTTTGATACCATTTAAAGTACTGTAGCTCCATGCTATGGAATCCTGGGATATGTAATTTGACGAGGTGTTTAGCCTTCTCTGCCAAAGAGTACTGGTGCCTCACAAAACTACAAATCCCAGGAATCTGTACAACGGAGCTATAGCAGTTAAAGTGGCATCAAACTGCATTGTTTCTATAATGTAGATACACCCCAGATTAAGAGTGTGGTACACAGTTGCTTATTTTCCATGGAAAATCCCACAGAGATTCTCAGCTTTCTAGCTGAGAATTCTAAATATCCCTTCACCTCAACCACAAATCCCAGGATTCCATAGGCGGGAACCACAGCAACTAAAGTACTATAGTGTTATAATAGTGTGGGGCTATAGATATGTCCCATAGCTAGATGGAAATTTCTTCAGAGGGGGTTTGTCATTGTCGTTCTCAGAAGCTGAGAGAGTGTGATTTGCTCAAGGTCACCCAGTGGAGTTTTATGCTTGAGCAGAGAATCGAACCCTGATCTCCAGAGTCATAGTCCAATGCTCAAACCACTACACTATGCTAGCTCTCTTAATACATATATTTCTCATGGGTAAAGGGATTTTAATAATGTGCCACATTGTCTGTATACATTATTGCTTTTTAACGGTTATGATTTTAAAATGCTTTTAATTCCATCGGCAGTTAATTATATTACAGTGGGAAACTCCACCTGGAATTAGGGATACAGGACCCTTGTGAAACTGGAAAAACTGCAAATAAAAAAACCTTTTTAACCTGATGGAACACCTGTCTTGGAATCTCTAGATCCTCCAGCACAACTCTGTGGTCAACATCTGCCAGATATTGGCCATAGAATTAAGCTGGAGGATCTACAAATGCCTGAGAAGTGTTCTCTCTAGGAATCTCTAGGTCGTTTAATGCAACTTCTGGTGAAAGTTGGCCATCCAGTGTGCTGGAGGTCTAAAGATTGCTAGAGAGAATATATTAATCATATCCTCAAATAAATTTGCAAAAGTCAAAGCCACAAAAGTCAAAGCCACAAATGTGGAGGGCAGACTGCATATTATATTTTTTATGTTTTCACGAGACAAAGTTTTATTTGTATGTTTTTTAACATTTGTAAGTTGCCCTGAAACCCAAGTCTGGAAAAAGAAACAATATTCCTCCATTATGTTAGACATCAAAAAAGTAAGGAAGGGGGTGCATGAAAATATAAGATCTTTGGCTTGTATTAAAATCTTGTGTCCAACAGAACTCTCCATAGGCAGCACCTTCGCGCCTATCGGGAGGCTTTGCGTACAGCACGGAGATCCTTCTGCTCTGCACGCATTGCGTCTGCAGAGTCCCGTTCAGCAGAGCTGTTCAGGGTGGTGAGGGAACTGACGCAGGTTCCTCCTGCGCCGAAACTCCTATTTGACTCAACGATGGCCTGCTGCAACGCGTTTAACACCCACGTTGCAGATAAAATCTCTTGGATAAGAGACGACTTGGACGCCAATTTTTTGTCAGAATCCATTGGCAAGGTGTCCAGCAACTGCGTTGCTGTCAGTTTATTGGATGAGTTTCAATCGGTAAGTACTGATGACGTGGACAAGCTCCTTGGATGCTTGAGGAAAACGACTTGCTCTCTCGATCCATGTCCATCTTGGCTGGTCGTCCAGGGAGGGGACACATTGAGAACATTCCTTCGGGATGTGATCAATGCATCCCTCAGGGAGGGCACGGTTCCATCGTGTCTGAAGGAGGCGGCTGTCAAGCCTCTCCTGAAGAAACCATCCCTTGATCCCCTGGACAGGAACTACAGACCAGTGTCCTTGCTCCCATTTTTGAGCAAGGTGATCGAGAGAGCAGTCGCCTCCCAACTCCAAGCTGTCTTGGATGAAACCGATTATCTCAATCCATTTCAAACTGGCTTCAGGGCAGGACATGGAGTTGAGACCGCCATGGTCGCACTGGCTGACGACCTCTGCTTGAGCATTGACGGGCAGTGTGACCCTGCTGGTGCTCTTGGATCTCTCAGTGGCTTTTGATACTATAGATCACTCCATCCTCTTAGATCGGCTGAGGGAGGTAGGGATTGGAGGCACCGCTCTCCAGTGGTTCCGGTCCTTCCTCTATGGCAGATCCCAAAGGGTGAGGCTCAGGGACAGTTGCTCTTCCAAAATCGAGCTTAATTGTAGCGTCCCTCAGGGCGCCATCCTGTCCCCGATGCTATTTAACATTTATATGAAGCCACTGGGTGAGGTCATTTGGAGGCATGGAGCTCAGTGTCTTCAGTATGCTGATGACACTCAGATATACCTCTCCATGTCCAGATGGTCAGCACAGACTTCAGATGGCATCTCTCCTCTTAATGACTGTCTTGCGGCGATAATGGATTGGATGAGGGAAAACAAATTGAAACTGAATCCAGACAAAACGGAGGTACTAACAGTCATAGGCCTGAAACCAGGCTTGGGAATACAGTCTCCAGTCCTAGATGGAGTCACACTCTCCTCTAAGGACTGTGTTCGCAGTCTGGGGTTACTCCTAGATTCGTCGCTTCACATGACTTGTCAGGTGAATGCGATGGTCAGGAGTGCCTGTTATCAGCTTTGGCTGATACACCAGCTGCGCCCTTTCCTGGACATGAGGGACCTGGAAACTGTGGTATATGCTCTGTTAACCTCACGCCTGGATTTCTGTAATGCACTCTACATAGGGCTACCCTTGTGCTTAACCCGGAAACTTCAACTGGTCCAAAATATGGCAGCCAGGCTTGTAACTGGAACATCAAGGAGAGAGCACATAACACCGGTGCTCAAGGCTCTCCACTGGCTGCCGATTAGTTTCTGGGTGCAGTACAAGGTGTTGGTTTTAACCTTTAAAGCCCTACATGGCTTGCGTCCATCTTATCTCAGGGACCGCCTCTCCCCGTATGAAACCCCCCCCCCTGCACACTTCGATCCTCTGGGAGGAACCTGCTACAGCCTGTGAAAACTAGGCTGCCGCAGACCTCCCAGAGGACTTCTCCGCTACCGCTCCCAAGCTTTGGAATGGTCTGCCAGATGAGTTGTGTCTTATAACATCACTTGATTGCTTTAAAAAAGCTCTGAAGACGCATCTCTTCTGGCAGGCCTTCCCCGAAATGGGACCTATTAATTGAATCTGACCCCTTGCTTGGTGCTATCTCTTTCCTCAACTAAGAACCATCAAGGATGAATTATGCTTTTAATGTTGTTATTGTTTTAAATTATTGTTAATTTAATCTATTTTTAAGGGGTGGGTGGCTGGGAATGGGTTGATGAAGTGTTTTAATCTGTATGTTTTAATCTTGCTGTCCCCCGCTCCGATTGTGCTTCACAGAGGAGCAGGCTAGAAATAAAGATGATGATGATGATGATTAAAATCTGAGGTGGAGAAAAACATCTCAATGGTGACTTGCATTAGGTGTTTCTCTGACTACTCAGCTTCACTCCATTCAACCATCTCTTCAGTGTTTTAAAGGCATGCATGTGAATACCACAGCTCATTCCTGCCAAAAGTGTCACCCTCTAAAAAGTGTTGCCTGGTGTGATCTGCACCTAATGCACCCCCTAAATGTGACAGCTGAATCTGCTGTCTGAATTCAAAACAGCATTGAAGACCATTCTCTTCCAGCATGTTTCTCCAAGTGATTTTAAATTGATAAATTTTAAATGATGAATTTTGAATGTGGATTGTTTAAATGTGTGTATATCATATTTGTGCTTTTTCAATGGATGTGTGTTTTAACTGATGTTATTTGTTAATTGTTGTTGTTCCCCACCTTGATCCATGGGGAGAGGCAGGTAAGAAATGATGATGATGATGATGATGATGATGATGATGTCGTTGTTGTTGTTGTTTGTGCCCTTGGCCATGGGAGAGGAGAGGAGATAAGCAAAGCAAACTGCTGCAGCCAGCCTCTCCTGTTTTTTTGCGTGTTCGTCCTCATTGCCAACTTGACTACTATTTTGTGGCCACATGTGCCCCATTTTTCACCTGTGAAATGCTGAAGAGTATGCTATTCCACCCCCTCTTCTCTTCTCCCTCCTACTGAATTCGTTCAATTCTGGTACAAATGAGAAAAAAATCAAATTTTGAAAAATTCCTTGTATGCACAAATTTCATATTCACATTCATAAACTAGGGGTGGGGGGAGATGACACAGACCCCTGAGATCTATAAAATTTCAAATGCTACAGATTCGCACCTCTCTGCTCGTCTTGTCTAAATCTCTTTCTTCTCAGCCAAGCTCTGAGGTTGGAGGAGTGAGTTACGGACAGTAGTAAGCACACCTCACAGACGTGTGTTGTGTTCTGTTGTGTGCCTTCCAGTCATTTCCAACCTACGGTGACCCTCTCATGGATTTTAAAATCATCTGTTTTAGGGCATCTTTACAGCTAATCTTGTCAAATTTGGGCCATTACATCCTATAGCAGAGATACAGGTGACATCTGGACTATAGAAATAATCCAGTTTGACACCACTTTAACTGTCATGCTCAATGCTATGGAATTTTGGGAATTGTAGTGTTATGAGACATTTAGCCTTCTCTGTCAGAGGTCATTCACATATTGTTGTTAGTGCAACTATACAAATTAATTCACACATTCTGGGTTTGCTGTTCACACTATGGAACTGCATCTATGCACATTTGAGTTCAGCTGCTCACATGTGTCAGCACTTGAATAAAGATGGAGTTGATGATGCAAATGTACGTTCAAGGCATGCAGAGTTTTATCCCCATTTATCTCAGGGATATTTGCACTGGTTATTCACACAGCTGAGAATCCGAACCTTTTTGAAAAATTCAGAAAAAAAACTAACATGTTTATCCCAAGTTAAGTGGAGGGTTTGGCAACTCTCCCAAAACTTAATTGTATTTATTTGAAATGTATGTGAATAACAAAGATTTAACCCAGGATATTATTGCTTGTCTTATTAATTCAACTTAACTCTCCTGGGTTAAATTTTAATTCAGGCTGCATCCTAATCTTATCAGAATGTTTTTTCCCACCAAATTTGCCCCCTGAATATAGCCTGGGTCCATCCCCAGGAGCACTCTGGTAGCCATTTTTCTAAGCCAGAAACCTCCTGGATCTGAAAAGAGCCGTAAGGAGTGCTCCACTCGGGCTGCATTCAGGCGGCAAATTTGGTGGCAAAAACCTTCTGCTATCATCAGGATGCTATCTGAATTAGTTTAAGCCAGATAGAGGTGAATTGGTTTAGTAAACAAAGGGCCCATTCCCACTTGTGAAAAAATCCGCACTGGAACCAGGCTGTGCTCCGCTTATGAAAGCGATTCCAAAAGGCCCCTCGTTCACACTATGAAAAGGGACCTTGTTTGGAACTGCTTCTTAGCTGGGAACACTTGTCGTTCCCACTGGAGCTGCCATGTAAGATGACAGCCCTTAACTCCCCAACTCCTTCCCTCAGGGGATTCTTATTTATTGTGGGGGGGGGGATTGATGGCAAAATCAATCTTGTGCATTTGCAATCTTGTGCATTTGCAATCTTGTGCATTTGCGATCAGTATAATGAAGAAAAAGAAAACACACACACACACACTTGCTCCTGAGGGGTCTGTCCTTCCTTCCTTCCTTCCTTCCTTCCTTCCTTCCTTCCTTTTTTCTTTTTCTTTGTTATACTGATCAGCATTCCCACTTACTGGAAACGCTTCAGAATCGTGTTTTCCCAAAAAAACACCACTTTAAAACTAGTGTCAGGAAAGCCCGGGCTATATGCTTTTAACCCGGTCCTTTCCTCCACTAATCAATCCGATGAAGATCGGAAGTCGATTCGAGTGTGAACGAGGGTCATATAGCCTGTGTCACACTTTGAATCAAAATGTAGTAGGAATGAGGCCCAAGTGATAAACTCCCCAGATTCTACCTGGATTATTTTCATCATCTGAATAATTCTGGTGCCACAACAAACTATAAATTCCATAGCATTGAGCCATGGGAAAAGTGGTGTCAAATTGGATTATTTCAGAAGTGCAGATGCAGCCACAGATCTGATTCCTTCAACCTCTAGTTCCTGATCCTGGCGTAACCCAGACTGTTTTGCGACAGGGAAAAAAATTTAAGGTAGCCAAGGACCCTGAAGTCTGAAAATCACAGCAAGTTAGAAATCATCCCATTTACACTTTAAAACTGTAAAAAGCCTAAACGGAATCATACTTGGTTTGCTCTGGTTTGCATTCTGACTGCAAAACTAAGTAACCCTCATCTATCTGCTGCAAGTGCAAGCCCCTGTTTATAGCAGTAACAGTTAAGTTGTTAATTTTGCACTAAACGGTTGTTATGATGATGAATTAGCACCCTAGGCCATCACCCAGGGGACTTGAGTCGATGCAGCCAACCAAACATGGGTGTGTGAATAAAAGGAAGAAGGTCAGAGAAGCTACTTTTAGAAGTCCCTCATGAGAAAGCCATCAACAGAATAGAAAAAAACCACGCATCACTGAGCAGGCAAAGGTGTGGAGGAGAGAGAACCAGAAAATAATAGTTTTCTCTAGGTTTTTAAGTGCAACATCACTGAGGTCAACTTTTGGAAATAATTTTCCCCCTTTCCTTTTAAAAAGAATTCTCACCTCCCCAAATTCCATCTGAGCTAGCCAGTTATGGCTTAAAAATATAATTAATTATAATCAATATAACAAGTATTATTATGATCATTAAAATATTCAAAAAATGGCCAGAAATAATGTTTCTCAAATGTGCAATATTATTCTGAGCAAACTTGCCATACATTTTTGTGCAGAAAAATCAGCCTATCAAGATTGTTTCTCTTTTTCATTCCACTTGCATCTGTTTGATAAGCCTGAAAGTTCGTATTTGCAAATATAAACCTGGCCACGTTTTGCAATATCCTGGGGAAACCCCTCCCCGTGTCCCAGCATTTTTACAGGTATGTCTGTTTGAAACAAGGACAAGGACCTTCTTGGTGGCTGCTCCCAGGCTTTGCAACTCCCTTCCTAGAGAGGCTTAGCTGGCACCCTCCTTGCTCTTCTTCTGTATCCAGGGAAGAAATCGTTTTGTTTGTTTCAGCAGATCTTTGAGAATCGATTATACAATGGAAAGGGCCTTTCTTAATGTCCTGTATCATCTATATTTCTTGCTTTTCATTGTTAATCATCATACTTTTAACTGCTCTTAATTCTATAATTTAATTCTATTTTAAAATCTTGTATGATGCACATTGCAGCTAGTGTAACATAATGGTTTGAGTGTTGGACTATGACTCTAGAGACGAGGGATCAAATCCCTGCTCTGCTATGAAAACCCACTGGGTGATCATAGGCAAGTCACTCAGCCTCAGAGGATGGCAATGACAACTCTGAAGAAACTTGCCAAGAAAATTCTATGATGGGTTTGGCTTAGGGTTGCCATAAGTCAGAAAAGGGGGGCCTTGGTAATATTTTCGGATTGTGACTGACTGCAGATATCTGAAACCACAAGAAGCAAAACCATGGATAAGGGTGGGCTACTGTATCTGTTTTAACCTATGTAAGCTTCCTTTGGTCCTGAATTGGAAAAAAGGCAGAATATTAGGAATAACAACAAACCAAAAATGTGGGTGCATCTAACTGTTGAAATAGTCTAACACTACTTTCAGTGCTATATCTCCATCCTATGGAATCCTGGGATTTGTAGTTTTACTTTAGCCTTCCCTGTCAAAGAGTGCTGGTGCCTCAGCAAACTACAAATGCACCGATTCTGCAGGATAGAGTCATGGCAGTTAAAGTGGTGTCAAACTGTATTACTTCAACAGTGTAGATGCACCCTAGGACAACAGCATAGAACACACTCTGCTGCTTTATCACACTAGGGGCCAAACAGGATTTAAATGAGAGTTAAACAGGAAATCCCCTGTGATAAACATAGGGCATTTCCTGTTTAACTCTTGTTTAACTCTCGTTTAAATCCTGTTTGCCCCCTAGTGTGATAAAGCAGAGGCTCTGTAATTATTTCTTTTCCTTCTTCAGTAAAGGGAAACATGGGGACGTGGGTGAAAATCCAAATATTTGGATCACCTTGTTTTAAATGGAAACTCTTTTTTTTTTACAAATTGCTTTTAAGTTTATTCAAAACAGGACAAAGGGATGTCTGATGAATTTTGCGCTTTCTTTCCCACAGGCTCCCTTCTTCTCTCTATACTTCCAAGTTTTCCACCTGCCCTCTGTGTGCAGCAAGGCAAGCCATGCCATTGGGCTACACAAACTCTTCATAAGGCAGCCAGCAAGCAAAGGGAATCATTCCCTTTGTTTAATATGTATTTCTGCTGGCCCCAAATTGCATTTCAGCAGGTAGTTGGCGCCATCTTGAGACCCACCTTCTATACTGCAGGTGTCCTCAACCAACTTTCTCTGTTAATCCATTTTTCCATTTTAGTACCTTATTTGTTTAATTTGTCACTTAATGACACTTCTTAATAATTTTCAAAGGTTAAGAAGCCAACATGCATACTGTATCATAAACAAACATGCAAACTGCATCATAAACAGAAACCTAAAGACACAGAAACGAACAAGGGGGGAGTGGGGGGAAAAGAACTAAACTAAACAAGAGGATAAACACCAGAGCCAAAAAAGAGAGAAAAGAAAAAGAAATTCTAATATCCCCCATCCCTCCCTACCTCCGCCACCCCTCCTTTAAAGTACGACCTCCCTCAGTCCTCCAACCACCACTGTAACATATACAGTTGTCAAAAATAGGAGAGAGAAAAATAGGTATACTATATATCACTAAGTACGAATGTTAATGAATAAAGGAATACTATAAAAATTCTAAACCTATATATAATTATACGATTCTAAATGAACATGAAATGATGATGAGATTGATATAGGAGAATTACAAATGTAAATAAAGGGTTCAGTTCAGCCAAAACAAAAAAACAAAACCTTGCAAGGATTTAAGGTGCTGAAATGACAAATTCTTCTGTTTACTCCAGTGACTTCATGACAGTCAATGTAGGGTGAATATCCCAGTTATTTTTAATTCATCAAAAAGCACGGCAATGCTGGCAGTGTCCAAGAGAACCAAGATAAGCCACCTTGCGAAGATTACACTGTGATGGTATTTCCAAACTGTTGGTAATCAAGGGAGCAGTATGTATAACTGGTAAAAGAAGCACTGGTAGCATTGGTGCAAGTAGCATTGATACTAACACTGGTAGCAGACGGCTACCTCTGGAGTTTTGAGGCCATTTCGACTTAATCGTCTTCTTCAGTAATGTTGTAACATTTCAATTCTGGATTAAAATTCAGGAAGATATAGTTCCAATTAGCTACTCCATGTTTCTAAATATGTAAAATTAACACACATTAACAGGAAAATATGCAATAATGTTGGTTTCCTTAACATATACGGTTGTCCCTCCACTTTTGTGGCTTTGACTTTTGCAGATTCGATTATTTGCGGTTTTGATAAATATGTTCTCTCTAGGAATCTCTAGAGTACTCCAGCACAACTTCTGCGAGAAGTTGACCATAGAGTCAGTGGTGTCCCTAGGGTTGGTGTCACAAGGTGCGGTAACTCATGGTGTCATCTCCCTATTGACCTCCCATTTCACACCATACAGAATCCTTAGTAATGCCTTTTCATACAAATGTTACTCATAAATCGTAATTCCCATATATCACTGAATGTCGTGCTAATAGTTGTGACATCAACAACTAGCAAAATTAAAATTATACCCCCAAATTACAATATCATACACGCAATCTAAATGTATTTATATATACATAGTGAATATTTGGTTGAAATGTGATGCTTTTGAAGAAAATTGAAAAAGAGTTTAAAAATTCAAATTTCTTTCTTTTTTAAAAATTATTTTTAAAAAAATAACACAGAGAGCAAGTTGTCCAAATACATATAATCTTAAAATCCAAATAAATATTGTTGATACACTCATGTGTTCATCTGCGCCCTTAATTCCCTTCTCAAATCTTTTGTTTGAAACTAAGGTAGGCACTCTGTGCCCTCCAGATATTTTTGAGCTGCATCTCTCATTGGCCTTAACCAGCACAGCCAACATTGAGGTGTGATGGGAGTTGCCATCCAGCAACACGGTCAGAATTGAGGGCCTACTTATCAAATTTTCAGATGACACCAAATTAGGCTGCATCAGCACTGCAGAAATAACCCAGTTAGTTACTGCTTTAAATGCCATGGCTCAATGCTATGAAATTCTGGAAACAGTCATTTGTGGTGTGATCAGAGCTCTCTGACAGAGAAGGCGAAATGCCTCACAAAACTACAATTCTCAAAATTTCATAGCATTGAGCCATGACATTTAAAGCGGTAACTAACTGGGTTATTTCTGCAGTGTAGATTGCAGAAGGGAAATGTCTAATTAACCATCTGTATGCCTCTCTGAGAGTTTTTCTGTCTGAAGAGAGGGGTATAAATACAGTAAATAAATAATAGAGCTTCCCAATTTCTACTACTTCTAGACAGAACTTGGAAAGTTACTTTTTTTAAATACCAGTAATTCATTCTACTGTTAAGCATTGGAGTGTTTCAAAAACAAGCTATTGCTTTTCCTTGCAGTGCTGAAAAGTACTTTGTTGCCTATTTTCTGTTACTTTTTTTAAAGAGGGGTAGGGAAAAGCCTGAAGAATAAGAGAATGGCACAAAACCTGTAAAAATTACCTTTTAAAAATGTAACTGGAAAATGCTCCCCATTATGCCAATACTTTCTTATGTTGCTTTTCAAGCATGATCACACCCTTGTTGCCCCAAATAACTGGTTAAATTTTGCGCCCAGCTTTTAATGCATTAATCTGTTGTGTCATTCTTGCTCCTGTAGCCTCCTTGTTAAGATCCAAACTTTGGTCCTCCAGATGTTTTGGATTTCAGTTCCCATAATTTCTAACAGCCAAGCTTGCTGGGGCTTATGGGAGTTGAAGTCCAAACACCTGGAGGACCAAAGTTTGGGAATCATTGATCCAGGCAATGGTCACAAGTGGCTATCATGTTTGCACCAAGATTTAGTCCTAAACTATCTAAGGCTACAATGGGGGGATAGTGCTCATGTCAGGAGTTGCATAAACAACTTGCCTGTCACAAAATGTTGGTAATTAGGTGTGATGGGTTATACAGTGGAAGTGGTATTATTAAGTTGTGGGGATCTCAGACATTGTAGCTGACATATGCTGGAAAGGAGTCAAGCATGAGCCTGTTCAAGGCCTTTTCTGTGAAAGAATCTGGTTGTACCAACAATGAAGAAGATGGTATGGGAAAGAGAGAAGTGTGTTTATTAATCAGAGCAAATAAGAATGAACCCCACCTAAATTTTGAAATTGTGCATAATTTAATTTAGCAATTGTAACATTTGCTGATGAGTTCTGACAATGAACATCACTGGACTAGATCTATAGTTTCTTAATAAAGGTTTTCTGAGTTGTAACTAGTGAAGCCTAGACTTATAGGTTCACATTATTGATCAGCCATGAAGTTCACACCATTGCTTCAAACATTTATTGTCTTTCCACTGCATCTACTTCACAGGGCTGTGGTGGAAATATAGTTGGAAGGGGAACCATGTGTATTGCACTGAGCATCTTGAACAGAGGGCAGGATTTTAAGAAGACAAAGAGAAAAAATAAGATCTAGTTTGGAAAAAAGCGCCCTTGCTTTAGGGGTGAACTACACAATAAGCAATTATCACACTGTGAGCTTTCCTAGATGGTAAAGTGGTTTGAATGCTAGACTAGAGGTGCATTTATACTGCAGCAATAATGCAATTTAGAGGTGCATTTATACTGCAGCAATAATGCAATTTGATACCACTTTAAATGCTATAGCTCCATCCTATGGAATCCTGAGATTTCTAGGTTGCCGAGCTCTTTAGCCTTCTCTGCCCAAGAGCCGCACAAAATTACAAATCCCAGAATTCTGTAGGATGGAGCCATGTCAGTTAAAATGGTGTCCACCTGTATTATTTCTATGGTGTAGATGCACCCTAGGACCTCAGGAGAGTAGGGTTAAAATCCCCGCACAGCTATGGAAATTGGGTGGCCTAGGGCAAGTCACACACTCTCAGCATAAGGGGAAGACAATGGCAAGCCTCAGAATAAATCTTGCCAAGAAAATATACGATAGGGTTGACATAAATCAGAGTCAACTTGAAAGGACAAAACAACAACAACAACAACAAAAACAACAGACCATTTCAGGTTTGGTACAGGGTACAGGTAGAGGAGCCAAAAGCAAAGCACATACAAACCATTTTATTTTATACTTTTTGTTCCTTTTTGCTGCACAGAAACAACTCTTCCATGTACCAAAACAGATCTGTCTCATATTTTTCGACAGAGCACAGGCACAGA
Organism: Urosaurus nigricauda; assembly: GCA_034509955.1. NCBI lineage: Eukaryota > Metazoa > Chordata > Lepidosauria > Squamata > Phrynosomatidae > Urosaurus > Urosaurus nigricauda. The sequence goes on from JAOEGL010000001.1 coordinate 370,471,731, forward strand.
AATACAAACAGGGAAAGGCCAACATGGAGTGACCTTTGAGGTTACGAATAGAGGTCCCAACATACTTGGGAGCAATTTCTTTCTCACTTCACCAGGCCTCTCTCTGCCTGAAATGGCAGGTAACCTGAGCGGAGAATGCAGTGTGCAAATTGATTTGGAAGCCGATCGATGGCTTGGAGTTTGGCTCTGGCCGGCCGCCGTGTCACTGATTGCCTGCAGATCGATCGACGTGCCACTCCTGTTCAGCATGCCTGCCGTGTCAGACAGAAAAGGGGACAAAACCAGTGAGAAAGAGAACGGTGCATTCGGCAGACAGCTTTGTGTGGATATACCCCCTCCCTAGATCCACTCTCTCCCCTGCCATGAAAACTTCAGCAGACACAGAGAAACTTTAAATATCTTTCTCTGCTGTGTTTAGACTTGCCTAGGGAGCAAACTAATATATATATATTTTCCACCAGATCACATATGGAAATAGTTCATTAAAAGCACATTTTCGTTTGAGCCCTTCTTATTTTTCATAATTGATAACTTCACATAATCATAGAGCCAGAATCAGAATGATGGAGCTGGAAGGTACCCTCAAGGGGGATCTAGTCCAACCCCCTGACATGCAGGAATATACAGCTAAAATACTCCTGAAAGACAGCAATCCAATCCAGATGGCAATTAAAGATGGTATTTAAAGATCCCTATAGGAGTTGAGTCCGCCACTCTTCATGACAATCTATTCTATTGCCAAACAGCTTTTACACTCAATAAGTTCTTCCTAGTGTTAAAGTGGAGTTTCTCTCTCTCTCTCTTTTGTAATATGAATCTCTTGGTTTGTGTCCTAGGGGTTATTCAGATGGTGAAAATAATCTAGGTAGAATCTGGGTTGAATCTTTGTTGTTGATATGTATCCAATTAAGTTGGAGGGGCATGTAACGCAGGATAATAGATCTCGGGGGGTTTCGAGAGATTTTCTGAAAGATTCACATTCTTGGCTGTGTGAATAACCCATGTGAGTAGACCTGGGATAAACCGGAATAAAACTCTACATGCCTTGAATGCATTTCAAATACATTTGCATCACTGACTCCACTTTTATTCGAGTGCTGATACATGTGAGGAATCAAACTCACAGAGATGCGTGGAAATGCATTTCCATAGTGTGTGAGATTATTCATATAGTTGAGCTAAAAAAGTCTGAATCACCCCTTATTGTCTCAAGCAGTAGAAAACAAGTTTGCTGCATCTTCTACACAATATCCCTTCAAATGTTTAAAGAGGGCTATCACGTCACTGCCACACTGGCACTGCCTTTCCATGGTGGTGAGTCTATGTCCTATTGTGAGCCAAGAGGCTATACTGATGACAGCACTGATGTTTTTATGGCCTTCCATTTCAGACAGGCTTTTGCTGAAGCAGTGGACCAAATGTGCCAAACACTTACTGGGCAGCAGTCATAATCAGCCATAATCATTAATACTGGCAAAAGACATCTCAGTAATAACGGTAGTGGCACCATAGCTAACACTTGTTTAGCACTGAGCAGAAAGAGTCACCAGTAAACTACTTCTGAATATCTTTCCCCACAAAAAGTCAATGATAAGCATGTCACTTCTTCTCCAAGCTAAACACACTTAGTAGAAGTAGTAGTAGTAATAATAAAATAATATTTCTTACCTGCCTCTCCCTATGGATCGAGGTAGTGAACAACAACAATGAACAGACAAACAACAGCAGTTAAAAAAGACATCAGTTACAATACACAACAATTTTAAAAGATGATAAGATGTACCCATATTAAAACAATCAACATTTAAAATCCATCATTTAAAATTCACAATTTAAGAATCCTCTGCAACCACGATATGCCTGCTGGAAGAGATTGGTCTTTAATGCTCTTTTAAATTCAGTCAGCACATTCAGCTGTTGAATCTCTTCCAGCAGGTCATTCCACAGTCTAGGGGCAACTGAAGAAAAAGTCCTTTGGCTGACAATTGCCAACCTAGTCCTGTTTGACCGAAGTAAATGTCTGCCAGAGGACCTGATAGTACAGGGCAGATCATATGGGAGTAGGTGATCCTATAGGTAACCTGGACCCAAACCATGTGGCGCTTTAAAGGTGAAATGGAGGAGAGTATGGAATATAGCAAGCTGCCTTACATTGAATCAGACCATTGGTTTTTCTAGCTCAGTCAATGCTGACCAGCAGTAGTTCTTCAAGGTTTGAAGGCATGATTCCTTCCTGGCCATTTTAGAAGATCTATCCCTGGAATTCTCTGCTAGTCTCTCATGTAAATACTGAGCAGGCCAACCTTGATAAGCTTTCCCAAAATCAGTTTCACAGGCCCTGTCTGCATGGGTCAAATAAAATTTCTTCCCCTCATACTCTTGACAGTGAGTCTGGATGAAGCACAGCTCAAACTGCAGTTCTGGTGCAAACAGTCCAAATTATGTCCAGCCTGTTCAGCACCAGGACCAGGATATACCCCCTTAGAAAGGATTTAAAAACCTAACCTTTTGCTCCAGGTCTTCCTAGAAGATATGGAGCCTGCTGCTGAAGTGCCAGGTGGCGGTTAGCACTGTCACCCCTGTGGCACATCACTCACTCTGATGTCCAGCCATGAGTTTGATGCTGGGTGCCTTGTTCTGACGGCAGAATGAATTATATGCAGTGGCAGCAAATACATTGGATGGCACAGTGGAACATGCATGCGGACAGACACCCACTGCTGCATCATACTGTAAAGGACATTGGGGCAGCTCTGGTGCCAGAGTATTCTAGATCTCTCCCGGAGTATTCTGGCCCATGCAGAAAGTCCACCAGATACCAACTCGAATTACTGATTCAGATTCTATTCAAGATCCCAGGAATCAGTGAAGAATGAATCAGATAATGTGGCATGTTCTATGTAGGGTCATTTTTTAAATGATACACTTGTGACCTTATCTATAGCAATACTATTCAGATATTTTATCAGTCTATCCAGAATTGCATCATTGTCATCACCACCTCCACCATTAATTGTTGTCATAATTTTATTAATCAAAATGCTGGGGGGAAAACACAGCAATCCTGTTGTACTTGTGGAGATCTGTGTGACTTTTTCAGCTGCAGACATCAAGAGTGCCCACCTTGTTCCCTTTCTCCCCATTAACACTCTCAAGAGAAACACCACTCCTTAAAACACATACATTTAATGCTTGTTTGGCTTCTGGAGGTGTCTTTTTGCTGTTGACAAACAGGGCATGCCTCCAAGAGCATTAGTGTCACAACTGCAGCGATCAGGCTGACAAACGAGAAAGAGAGAGAAAGAAAAAGAGAGAAAGAGAGAATTCCCTCCGGCTGTTTCTGTGGTCAGCACACTGCAACCACGAAAGAGAAAGACAGGTGATGTCTTATTTAAGTTGGAGAGTTGCTAGCTGCATTTATCTCTCACAAAACAGGAAAGAGGCACAGAAAAAAAAGGAAGGTTAGTATTTACAGGACTAGGAAGTTTAAAAAGTTGTACCAGATTTTAAAACCTTTGTGAGTCGCATAGAGTGCTATACCGTAGAAATAATGCAGTTGGTTCAAGTGTGATACTATACAAGCCTGATTGCATACATTACTCTAGAGTGGACTCACTAAACTGACTGTTGAATGATAAACTGACATATAGGCAAATCCCATTCATGCAATGGGGCTACTTTGGGAGTAACAATAAGATTCAGGGCATTAGTTCCAATAAACACTTCAAAGTAATAGCATTTGGTCCAAATTAAACACAATAGTCTTTGTGTTGTTTATTTTATAGAAGTACAGAATTGTAGAATTTGAAGGGATCCTAAAGGTCACTTAGTCCAACCCCTGCCAATGGAGGAATCCACCATTAAAATACCTCTGATAAACCACCATTCAATCTCTGTTTGAAAACCTCCAATGTAAGAGACTTCTCCATCTTCCAAGGTAGTCTTTTCCACTGTCAAAAAGGTTTTATCATCAGGAAGTTCTTCTGAATTGTTAGTTGAAATCTCCTGTCTTGTAATTTCAATTCATTGGTTGAAGTCTTACCCTTACATGGCTCATTTTTCTAAAATAAAAAGCTGATGCAGAAAGATCAACCTGGATTGGCACCACAGAGTCTCAATCCATACTGGAGCAGGGATGCTCATAGCTTCTGTTTGCAAGGGAACGGATATCAATCCATACTGGAGCAGGGACACTCATAGCTTCTGTTTGCAAGGGAATGGATAACACTTGTTAGCTCCAATGTTTAATTATTAATAGTTAAATATTTTAAGTTGAACAGATATTCTTGTTTAAATTCTCGCCTGCTTGTGTTTTAAATACTGAATGTGGTCAAAGTTTGTGGCTATATTGTTTTTCTCCCACATATATGTTATTTAGTGTAGGGTGGTTAAGGAACTACTGTAATGTGATTTCTATAAAGCGGATAAAATGGCAATTATGATTGATTGGATTTGGCTTCATTGTTAAGGGAACAAGCTCTTGATTAATTAAAAGATGGACAGAAAGACAAAGTAAAATGCCCACAAAGACCATGCTCTAATAAGCATTTAAGGCAGGAATACTCTTCTGTTTTGAAATGGATTAAGGACAGTAGGCTTCCATTCTTAAATTGATTGTATTGGGGTGCACAAATCCATTACTCCATTAGATTCAGGCACTGCAACCAGGAAACATTTTAATGTAATATGAAAGTCTACAATCATCTATCAGTAATACCACTACGGTGGTGATATAGAGAGCACTAATATTAATGCAGGTTGTACGTTTTTATGTTGTTGTTTATTATATACTCTTTTAACTTTTTTATAGCCTCAAGAATGGTATACAGTAATGGGAAATTGCACTTTGTTATGCCAGATGAAAAGCCGGTCATCTCTAGGTTTTGTATAGCTGCTGGATAAACATCTTCAATGGGCCTTGATAGCCGCTCCCTGCTAGATTATGCCTTCATTCCACTTGCATGGGCAGAGTCTGTGGAGAAACATGTTGGGGGCTTTTAGAATATAGCTAACAAATGAGAATGGATGCTCTGATGGGTCTCCAAGGACTTCGCTTGGATTGATTTTGTGAGACATTACACAGACTCAAAAATTATCAGTGCCTACAAACCAGTGCTCAGTTTGTATATTTGTTTTACAGATATTCATATTACCAATATTACAGAAACCCTATAAAAATGTTTCTAGTATATTCTTTTCACACAAAAACATTTGTCCTGAAAAATGCTGAACCTATAACCACCCTGAAACTCCATTTTACTTTGAAGGTCCAGCTGTGCAACATTGGATCTTCAATATTCAAAATTATGATATAATATGTATGTGTGTGTATTTCGCCTGTTGACTTATGGCAACCCCACGAATTTTATAGGGTCTTCTTAAGTAAGGAATTCTCAGCAGCAGTTTTGCCAGTTCCTTCTACTTGAATATAGTCTACAGCACTTCCTGCTGGTGGTCTTCCATCCACGAACTAACCAGAACTGACCCTGCTTAGCTTCCAAAACAGGCTATTTCATCCATTACCTTTACTTTTTGTTGTTGTTAACCAGCCTTGAGTTGATCACAACTCATGGTGACAAACTAATTCAGTTTCAAGAATGGAGAACCTTTACAAAATTAAATACTTGCTCACACTGGACACCCACTGACCAAAATGCAGGAATGAAACACAATAACATAAAGTGGTTTGAAAAACACCAAGTACACTGACTTGCCATGACAATAAACAGAAAGGAGGGTTCCCCTAGATTATGAACAAAATATGAGGAATTATGCATTGTCAGTGAAAGCAATACAAATGGCATGGGCTCTAATATATGTAAATATTAATTGAACAGAAATATAGACCACACCTAAGAATCAAATGATCATGGGAATTAGAAAAGGGAATAACTATCCCAGATAAAGAATGGAACAACTTGTAGATCACTCCACCATATAAATCTGTGTCAGTAGTGATACAAGAAAATGAAATGAAGACTATATATAAATGGTACCTCACCCCAATACAGCAGTTTTCAAAGATGTAGCCATGTTAGTCTTTTGCAGCATAAAAAGGAAGAAGAAAAGGGAAGTGGGGGAAGTAAATGTGGCCACAATTTCGAGACTGACTGGTTTTTATTTTCTCATGAACTTTCATCAACATAAACCATTTCTTCAGATGCAGTTGTTGTTGTTCTGTGTCTTTAAGTTGTTTCTGACTTATGGTGATCCTAACGCAAACCTATCACAGGGTTTTTTTTGGCATGTTTCTTCGGAGTGTGACTTGCTCAAGGTCACAGAGTGGGCTTCCATAGCTAAGACAGGATTCAAAACCTATCCTCCAGCGTCCTAGTCTGCTCAAACCACTATACAATACAGTCTCCTGAAGCATAAAGCATATTTAAACAGTTGTAGGAGTAGGATGGAATGTAACAGGATCCAGAAAGATGCAGATCATGACCATGATACAGTTCTTTCAAAGCTTTACAGTGGTCAGTTAATTGATACTGTATATGAAAGCAATAAATCTGCTCTGCACACATTGTTATTTATATAACACAGATAATAAATAAAAATAGATGCATTTGTATTTGGGTTCTGCTATTTGCCCTACATGCACTTAAGAATGTTAAAATTATAATAATTTCAGTTTTAGAAAGCATTTTTATGTTCCTCTACTCAACCACCCAACCCAGCAATTTGAGAACAGGTATATCTGTCACTTAAGGAGCTTTAATTAAGATGGATCCATTGTTATTTCAGCATAGTTTTCATGCAAGCTTGATAAATTCATCACAGACAACCTTAACAATACATAACGAATTATATCTTCTCCGGCTTCCAGAATGCACAATTAATTTCCTATTTGTGAAGGGGAGAAATGAAAATGAAATATTATCGTATTTTTTTTAAAGTCAAAAGCACCCTTAATGAATGGCTTTGGGCAGTTTATCCAAGGATGCTAAGCTGCCCATGAATGGATACCTACAGTTGTGCCTTTTCCAAGCAATGTCATGTTTAGCAATGCAGTTTTTTCAAGTTTGGATTCTTTTAGATACCACTATCTTTAAGCCAAGAGAAAGGAACCCTCCAGTCCTCCTGATATTGGATTGAACCTCCCAGTATCCCTAACTAGCATAGCAATAGTATAGAATACTGGAGCAATGCTCTCCAACTGTCTTGATTTGGCAAGGATAGTCCCAATTAATCCTTTGTTTTCCCACTTCTTCAGCTGCTTTTAAAAAGTCCCAGTTTCTATCTACTTCTCCCATTCTTCCTGGTTTATTTATTAATTTATTTATAGTATTTATACCCTGCTTCTCAGCAACAAAGGCTCTTTCCTGGTTTACAGATTATTAATTTGACAGCTGTCAGTTTATTTCACTTGCTGAAAAACTGAGTACAACATGTTAAAGTACTATATATACTCATGTATAAGTCTAAAAATTGTAGTCAAAAAATTGACCCAAAAATCTGAATCAACTTGTGCATGAGTCAATGTAAGTATGCATTTTTACTCTTATTTTTTAAAAAGGAACCATTCCCAGGTGAAAAGCAAAAGTGCACTCGGTCCTGGAAGCACTGACCAAACCTCCTCTGCTCTCCCATCCATGTAGTGTCAGCACAAACAGTAACAGTAGCTAGAAATTTATAAATTATTTGGCACCGTTTTGCTTTGCTTCATCATTTAAATCCTTTACAGTAGTTAAGGTGGTTTGTACTCAATTAACTCATCAAGCGGGAGAGGAAGGGTGGAATATGGCCCTTCCCAGTAGACTTAAGCAAAAGAAAACTGCAGCAGCCCTTCATAGCTTGTGTGTTCTTTCTCATTAATACCTTTTGCCATCTTGACCACAATTTGATGTTACTTAGCCACATGTGTCCCAGTTTTCATCTGTGAAATGTTAAAGAGTATGTGGGATCTGCAGTCCAACAACATCTAGAGGACTTCACAATTTTCTTTTCTGCATTAAGCACCTCAGGCAACCGACTGAGCCGTTCCTCCTGGATTCCCTTCTGTTTCCTCTCTATTGGAAAAGAAACCAGTGCATGGGAAACCACTCAGCTTTCTAAATTCACCTTCTTTTCCATTCTAGAACTGGGTGCAATTCCAGGTAAAGATGAAAAGTTTAAAATTGTCTGTAAGGTCTGAGTCAGGTAGAGCCATGTTGAAGAAGAGAGTTTGTGTAGACATTCAAAATATTAGATGGTCCTAGTGATTTCAAGTCAAGTTCAACATGTGCAGAACCCTCTGAAACAAGTTCCAAAACACCTTGACAATGTTCTGCAGATAAGACAACTAGAATAAGAGAATAAGATACAATGTGATGTACATTGTTTGGAAGTGGTGCTTGATCCTTGTTGGTGAGTTTGTATAAATGCCATAGCATTTGTTATCTATCTGTTTAGGGAGCTGGGTATGTTTAGCCTGGAGAAGAGAAGGTTAAGAGGGGACATCATGGCCATGTTTAAATATTTGAAAGGGTGTCATATTGAGGATAGCGCAAACTTGTTTTCAGCAGCTCAAGAGACAAGGACCCAGAGCTTCAAGCTACATTAGAAAGAATTTCCTGATGATAAAAGCTGTTTGACAGTGGAAGATGATACCTTGGAGTGTGGTGGAGTCTCCTTCTTTGGAGGTTTTTAAATAGAGGCTGGATAGCCATATGTTGAGGGTGCTTCAATGGTGTATTCCTGGATGACCCTTGAGGCCTCTTCCAATCTGATTCTATTATTTTAATTCTACCCAGGCTAGCAATTCAGTTCTCCGTGACTGGCTATGGGGCCCATGCTGGGATGCACTCCCAAAGGGCAAGGCCCCTGGAAAATGGATCGGTTCAGGTTGTATGGCATAGAAGCAAACAAAGATGTGTCATTTTGCACATCTGCACAAAGCAAAATGAGTCTTGAATGTGGGTATGGGGAGATGGAAAAAATGGAAAATGTTCCTTCAAGAATCTTTAAAAATTTAGTATTTAGTATTTTGCTTATCTTCTCCTAAAACCATTTTGCTTCTCAGCAAGCCTTGGAATGCCATCTGTTTGCCTTTACTGAAAAACAGCTTTCCCAGCCATGGGGGCTGTTGTTATAAAGCTGATTTGTTCATGAAACACCATCAAACTCTCCCATCCCCCTGTATTAAGTCTACTGAGGTCATTGTAGTGACACCAGCAGCCAATTTGGGAGAAAATAAAATGAAACCTCTGGTTCTGGTGTAGAAGATGGTGGCCTGCCGAGGCAAAGCTTTCTTATGGACTAAGCCCTGGTATGAAAAGCCCCTTATTAATTTCCCCATTTTAATAAAAGCTCTCCTCATATCAGGAGACTCCTCTCTGAACTGAATATTCCAGCCACTTTCCACTCTCGCCCACTGTCTGACATTAACATGGGCATAGACAGACCAGCAAATTTTGGTAATAACAAACTAATTTCTTCACTGTGGGAAAGACAACACACAATACTGGTACATGGGGGGAAACATGTCTTATTGCAACAGCTGGGAGAAGTAATGCGTGGATGTTTGTGTGGATGTTTGTTCCTTTTCTTAAACATTTGCAGCCATCTCCAACCAGGATGAATAGTGACTGCTATGTAATGGACTTGCCCATCTATTTCTGACTGTGTGAATGCATTGTACACTGAAGTCTAGTTTGTCACCACTTTAACTGCCATGGCTCACTTTTGACACAAGAAACTACACTTCCCAGAATTCCATAGCATTCAGCCATGGCAGTTAAAGTGGTCCCAAATTAGACTATTTCTGCAGCCTTTGAGATGCAGATCCACCAGCAAACGGTTGTACTCATCTGACTGTTTGTAAGCAGGTCTGATGGAGCTCTTGGCACCAGATCTTATTTGATTTTGGAAGCTAAGCAGGACCAACCTGAGTTAGTACTTGAATGGGAACCCACTAATTAATACTAGGTGCTGTAAGCTATATTTCAGAGGAAACAACTGGCAAAACGACAGCTGGGTATTCCTTGCCTAAGAAAACCCTCTGGAATTAATGGAATCGCTATAATTCAAATGGTGATTTGAAGACATAGACACACACACACTTACACTGAAATGATATAAATCTATGTGATTTACTTTCTTTGGTTATTTATTTGGGAAAATCCATCAAATAGATATACAGTACAGTGGTCCTAGAGATGAAGCTGATTTTTTCAAGGCACAATGCCATATGCATGCTGCTTGAGAAAGTAAGCCCATTGCTTATACATCAAAGTTGTTGGGTTTTTGTTTTGTTTTGTTTTGTTTTTTGGAGAGGGACAGAGTAGGTTATCCTTCTGTAGATCCAGCTATAACAATTTCTAAAGAGTCTTTAACAGTCTTGTGATATCTTTCACGCACAAAAAAATGTGATGACATAAGCTTATTATGAGAGTCTCTGTTTTTGGAAAGCGTCTGTTTGATGAATACCCCATCATATTCACTTGATGAATGGATTAAAACTATGCACATTTACTCACAAGGAGTTCTGTTTGCTTCACTGACTCTTGCCTCTACCATCTGGGCACTCAGAGTGTAATATTAAAACTTCTATATATGCATGCAGCATCAACTTGCAATATACATCTGGTACCCTGAACTGTGTTCTCAGTAACACGCTGCACATAGTGTCATTTGAAGGCTAACAACGTGTTGTTATCTTTTAAAGTGGCATTTTATTCTTTTAATGTGTGATGTGTTTTAATACTGTAATACAGTGATTTCCAAAGTGACTCCCTCCCCAGCCATTATAGGTCCTGGAGAGATCTCCCATCCCCACCCCACTTTTTGGGTCATGTACTGTTTACTTCTGGGTTGGAAAGAAAGTCCATCCATCCCTGCCCAGGGTCTACAACTTTCATCTGGAGGGCAATATGGCAAATGTATTTCCCATTGTTTTTGTGCCTTCAAGTCATTTCCAACTTCTGGTGACTCTAAGGAAGACCTATCATGGGGTTTTCTTGGCAAATTTCTTCAGAAGGGGTTTGCCATTACTGTTCTCTGAGAATGAGAGTGTGTGACTCACCCAAGGTCGCCCAGTGGGTTTCATAGCCAAGCAGGGTTTCAAACCTTGGTCTCCAGAGCCGTAGTTCAACACTCATACCACTACCCCACACTGGCTCTCTGTATTTCTCATGCCTTGGATCAAACATTGATCAGAATGGAGACTGCAGTCAAGAAATCAGAAGACTGGGAATGGGAAGAGCAGTGATGCAAGAACTAGACAAAATCCTAAAATGTAAAGACATACAGCTGAACACTAAAGTTAGAATCGTCCAAGCCATTGTATTCCCCATCACCTTGTATGAATGTGAAAGTTGGGCAGTGAAGAAAGCATATCGGAAGAAAAGTAATTCAGTTGAGATGTGGTGCTGGACTGGAGAAGAGTGCTGAGGATGGCCAAGAAAGTGAACAATTGGGTCCTAGAACAAATCAAGCCTGAACTCTCTCTGGAAGCCAAGGTGATTAAATTGAGGCTGTTATACTTTGGCCACATCATGAGAAGACATGAGGAGGCATGACTCATTAGAAATTAATGCTCAGAAAGATATAAGGCCACAGAAAGAGAGGAAGACCACACACTGGATGGATAGACCCAATCAAGGGACTTCAGCAGAGCAGTGGAGGACAGGGGAGCTTGGAGATGTCTCAGCCACAGGGTTGCAATGAGTCAAGGTCAACTCAAAGGCATCTAACCACAACAACAGCAATCCCCAAATCAGGGTGGAAAGGGGGTTATACAATTCACTTGCAGTAGGGCAGAGGAGACTAGTGATGCAGCCCTCTGAAATCTCACGGAGGGCCAGTAGAGCCCCCAACCCTTGGCCATCGATCACCCCTGTTTTAAAATGAATCAAATGAGGATATTCTCAAGAGCATACCTATCATATTTTTGCAGTGTCCTCAGTTCCTATGCGGTAGAGAATCCATTCTGGATTTAGATTCAGACTTTAAAGGATCGGTGTAAGGAGCCAAAGCATTTTGGTAAATCAGTTTCATCACCTTGAATAACTCTTTTAAAGTTCAGACTAAAACCCAGGGTAGATACTTTCCCACACACCCTGCCACCATCTGCATTAGACATATCAGTGGGAAAGGAAATCCCTCTAAGTAGAAAGTTTGAAAATAATCATCTGAAGGGAACAGGGAAAAGGCTTTACCTTTTGAATTTTGCTAGCAGTGGAAAGATATTTAAGGAGAGTGAGATACAGAGAAAGTCATCAAAATACTGCACAGTGACACCATCTGCACAATATAAAAGTAAGAATGCATTCATTTTAAATCTCTACTGTAACAATAGACCCTGCTGTTTTTCTTACCTGCTCCCCAACCTCCCCCACCGCCTGAACACTTACAAAATTAATTTGGCAGAATCAGAATATACCTTACATAGATTAGTGATAAATCATGTATTTTTAATGAATATCAATAGGAGAAACCCCATGACATAGGCCTGCTATCTAATTTGATTAAACTGTGCTTAAGGCAAACCTACCTCTCCAGCTAGGGAATACCGCTGTAATGACTTTGTGAGGATTATTGCAGGCAGTTTTAATGATTTAATGAACTGCCTCTATATTTAGTTCAATAGCCTTAAAATGATTAGTGTTTCAGAAAAATTAGCTCACTTTGATTTTGATTCTGTTTGATAGTGAGTTTGAATAACCTAGCCCCTCTCAGCACAGCGGAAAAAAGAGTGTGATACTGGAATCACAGCCTGGCAGTTGCAGGAAAATTGCTTTAGCAATTTTGAAGAAACATTGGTTTGTACAGTGGAGATGCTCCCATTAATGCTACAACAAGATGGGCAATTCTCTCCTGTTCTTTTCTTGCACCTGTTTTTGCCTCAAATGCATAAGGCTAGGCTGCTAGAAGTAAGGAAAGAAGGAAGCTTTATTCTTTGGGCCAGCTTCCCGAATCTGTCCCAGAAGTACTATGTCCTACACTACAACTGCCCTCATCCCCAGCCAGCATGCAAAATGGCTCTGAACTATGAAAGTAATGGTCTAACACATGCAAAGGATACCAGGTTGTGGAAGATTGCCTTCAGTGGACATGGTGAGATTTTGCAATGCATTCTGTCTCCAAATCAGACAAAACAGCCACGCAGTTAACAAGAGCTAACAACAACAAGAAGCTAATGCAATTCTAGGCAGCATTAACACAAGCACTGAGACAAGATAAAGGCAAGTAACTGTTCTCCTCAACTCTGGTCAGACCTCACGTGAAGTTGCTGCTATTTGCCATCAAGTCAACTTTGACTTAGGACAACCAAATGGATGAGAGGCCTCCAAGAGTCCTACTGCTGCATCCATAGGCTTCACATTTGTGGATTCAATCCATTGTAGATTGAATTTTTAAACACAAACACACACACATACACAAGCACACAATATTTGGGGGGGGGGGGATGCAGAAGATCTAATAAAGTGAGCATACTTACATACGGAGGGAGAAGAAAGGAATCAAATTGTCCTCACCCCGTGACTCTCCTGCTCACCTCTCCACATCCTGGCTGAGCTCCAGATCAAAGTCTACTGTACACACACAGTGCAACCAGGCCAAGAAGTGGTCCCAAGGCGGCAGCAGCAGAGGTGGAAGTGTGCATTCTTTGGGCTCTTACACCTCTGGGGAGACCACAAGCCACCCGCTTCTGCCTTCAAGCAGTTTCCACAGACATGGCATTTGGAAAATGGAAGCAGGTGGCTAGTGGGTTTCCCAAAGGCAGGGGAGCCTGAAGAATGTACACCTGGTGGCTGGGACTTGCCACCACCTCCACTGCTGCCCTATGACATTTTATAAATAAGGGACTTGAGCATCCATGGATTTTGGTACCCGCTAGGAATCTTGTAACCAACCTCCTGTACTTACTGAGGGCCAGCATACATTTAATTTTGGAAAATACTAAATTGACCTGGGGAATAGAAATGAAAAGTCCTTAGTAATGCTAGGAGCTCCCCAGAAATGCTTTAGGACAAAGAAAACATCATGTGGATCTCCACAATAAAATTGGTTTGTGCAGGGGAAAAAAACTTGGGACTTTTTGCTCAGTTGGAGGGGTTCTGCTTGGGCATTCAGCAAAAAAGTGAGTTTCTCTTTTACACGAGAATTAACTACTGGTAATAAAATAAACTTGGGGGGGGGGTGTCCACACTGTAGAAATAATCCACTTTGACACCACTTAACTGCAATTGCTCAGTTTTATGGAATCCTGTAAATTGTAGTTTGTTGTGGCACCAGAGCTCTCTGACAGAGATGGCTAAATGTATCCCAAAACTACAGTTCCCAGAATTCCACAGCATTGAACCATGGCAGTTAGTGGTGTCAAACCGGATTATCTCTGCAGTGCAGATACATCCTTTAATGGAGCCTAAAGAAGGAACCCCAATCAATCACTCCACCTGGGAGCTTTTCCTAAGATATAGAGATCCCGAAGGTGGAAGAATGGTATGAACACAGCACTGGAAATTACTGTTAATTATAGCAGACTAAGACATTTGCTGCCCCTGTTCAAAATTTAGGTGTATAAAACCATAAACCAGTCACATTATTTTAGTATCTAAGACAGAAAATCCTGAAGCACCTCTTCCCCATTTCCTGAGAGTAAAAAGTAACAATAAATTGACAATTCCCTTCCTTTCCCTGAAATCAAAAATCTACTGCCTCATTCTGCCTAAGGGTACAGTCAGCCTAGGTCTTAGTCCATTTGTAGTTTCTATTTTTACAGTATAGAAATATAATAGCCCTGTTATCTTTATTTGTGTATGACACAAGGGCTCTGTCCCACAGCAAGAAATAGTGACTAGGGCATTTCTAAATACAAGAAAATGTGACCATGAATAATTCAGCTTGGCATGCTGCTATCATCACTCAGACATGGAGAATTATTTTCTTTTTTAATTGTCTCTTGCAATTAAAGAAGAAAAAACATCTTCCAGGTCCTTCCACAAGATTTTCAGAGACTGCAGTGAAATGGTTTCACATATAAAAAGAACATGGATCGTAAAGAGAAAGGGGAACAAATAGAGAAAACTTTATTCTCTCTGTGTTGACCTATTTTGTTCAGGTCTAACAGCTCAGATGCTCCCAATTCCTTGGAACATGGATTTTAAAGCTATAACACTCCTCAATTACTTCTTGTTGGCCAGACAAGCTAAACCTGTTATTTGACAATGCATCATGATCTAAGGCAGTAAACTTTATCTCACAGGGGTCATGAGAAAATGGCCACAGGTACCGCTTGGTAACCTTCGTGAGATAATTTTTCACAGTTATCATCCAAGCACTTTAAAAGCACAAAAAGATATGTTATCTGCACGCTCGGTTTATTATAAGGTGTGGGTGAGAATCCCCTATAAAGCCACTTAGAAGTAACTGTTGCGTGGTGTTCCTGTAGAAAGAGGCAATTCGGCAAAATGGCTTCTTGACAGTGTAAGTGCTAAGAATAAAAGGGCATGCTCCAGTCAAAGAGTTAACATATTTTCTATCCACCACCCCTACTTTTCTCTTTTCCCTGCAAGCTATATTATTATCTGCAAAGAAACAGAATGACCTCTGTTCTGCTTCTTTTTCTAGTGCTGCAACTTTTAATCAGTTAATCAATTCAATCAACATAGCTCCTTATAATCAACTGAAGAAAAAGATACACTAATTGACTGGACGTTTTAAAATATATATATATAATAACTGCAGACTGTGGGCATCAACTTGCATGAAATAACCTCCTTCACTCTTCCAAAGGTATGTAGGTAAAGCCACATAGTTATTTCTGTGAAGGGGAGCAATTATTGGCTCAGGTTCAGGTTCTATGAAGGATTGTATCTCCCTATAGGAGCCCAGTTCTTGTGGGAAGGCCTTCTTCTTGGGAGATTGTAACCCTAAAATGCTAGGGGGACTTTTGGGGTTCCCCACCAGCACTGTCAGCACCTCCTTGACATTTTGAGGAAATTATATCTCAAATGGAAGCCTATGAGAGGAGGGTAACTTTGGGGATCTTTTCACCTGTGTATACCAGTATACTGCAAAGTGTACTCCAGATTTAAGTAAACAGAAGTGTTTTATTTTGTATGCAAATGTACACAACCAGTGCAGCCTTCAGCACCATACAAAGCTAACAGAAAGAAAGATGTGGAAGGTTGGATAGGAACCAGGAGTTAAAGGGGTTGACAATTAGCAGTCATGAAGAGGGATCCACAGCAAATGGAGAGTGCCTCAGACAGTGGAGATTATCACACTGCAGAGGCAACCGTCCTTTTCCCATATTAAATTGCCATTAAATCCTGTTATTAGCGCAATCAGGGGGAAGATTATCACACCCTGTGCACTTCTCCCATTGTCCCATATGTAAACAGTAATGCAGACGTCATTTGGTATTAACGGAAGTTTCTGTTAATAACAAATGATGCCTCCATGACTCTTTACAAACAGGACAAGAATAGGAGAAGCATGCAGGGGTTTGATCATCTCCCCCCCCCCATCACACTATTAATGGCGGTTTAATCACAGGAGGAGGACACTTGCCTCCCATGTGATAAAGTCTATAGTCTGAGGATTACATAGAGAGAATGGGACCCCTGGTCTGTCAACAATGAGGTAATAATAATAATAATAATAATAATTATTATTTATTTATTTATTTATTTATTTATAGCCCGCTCCTCTGTCAAGACAATCGGAGTGGGTTACAGCAGATAAAAAATTACAGAGTAAAACAATTCCAATGACCCACTACCCAACCTCCCACCCCTTAAAATTAGATTAAACTAGCAACAAGTTAAAACCAGAAAGACAATTAACACATACATAAAATCGGAAACAAACTAACCATTCCATGATGGGTGTAAACTGTGGCGTCATAGGTCAAGGTATCAGGAGCTGGTGGGGGAAAACATATCCCAATTCAAGAGCCGGGAATTAAGGGGTTTCTTTATAGCTTTTTTAAAGCAATCGAGAGATGTAATAAGATGCATCACGTCCACAAGGCCATTCCATAGCCTGGGAGCGGCGGCAGAGAAGGTCCTCTGGGAGGCCTGCAACAGCCTAGTTTTCATAGGGTGTAGCAGATTCCTCCCAGAGGACCGGAGTGTGTGGGGGGGATCGTACGGGGAGATTGTGCCTAAGATAAGATGGATGCAAGCCATGTAGGGCTTTAAAGGTTAAAACCAACACCTTGTACTGCGCCTGGAAACTAATCGGCAGCCAGTGGAGAGACTTAAGCACAGGTGTTATGTGCTCTCTCTTCGATGTTCCAGTGATAAGCCTGGCTGCCATGTTTTGAACTAATTGGAGTTTCTGGGTTAAGCACAAGGGTAGCCCCATGTACAGCGTGTTACAGAAACCTAAGTGTGAGGTTACCAAAGCATCTACCACAGATTCCAGGTCATTCATATCCAGGAAAGAGTGCAGCTGGTGTATCAGCTGAAGCTGATAGCAGACAATCCTCACCGTCGCATTCACCTGACTAGTCTATGGCTAGGGTAAATATTTATATCCTATTTCATACCCTCATGAGTTCTTGATGTAACAAAAGCTTTAATGGTTTTACCATGGTATTGACTCTGGAGTAACAAAACACTGATTGGATTTGAGACAATCCCTGGGTAGTAGGACATGAAGAGTGATTCCTTACATGTGTAGCTGACCGGTTTTCCACAGGCCATGGTGACCTCTCAAAACATGCCTGATACTAGATATTAAAATGTGAAACCCCATATCCAGTGGAAGGGTGGTAGGATATGCCAACAAGATGCTTTCATTGTTCTTCTGGATTGGCCTTTCTCTCTATCCTAGCACCTGTCATTCGGAGGATGAGGAGGAGGTCGTGGCTACTCAGGTGCAGGAGCAATCTGAGGCCATGCCAGGTCCCAGTTCGGCCCTGTCAGATCTCAGCTCTGTTCCTTTGGCTGAAGGAAGGGACCTGCAAGCTTGGTTCTTCCTCTGGAGCAACCCTGGGCTGCTGCGCCTCTGGAGGAAACCCCATAGAGCTCAGGTCTTGCTGATCCTCAATCACTGGAGCTGGAGGAACAGAGCTGGGATCTGGCAGGGCCGAACTGGGACCTGACATGGCCTCAGATTGCCCCTGCACCTGAGTAGCCACGACCTCCTCCTCCTCCTCTGAATCCTCCACTGGGCTGCTCATGACAGCACCCACACATGTATATCTGGTAGGAGCACAGGAGAGGGTCTTCTTGATGGCTGCTCCCAGGCTCCGAACTCTCTTACTAGTCCTAGAGAGATTGGATTGATGTCCTTCTTGTTATCCTTTTGTAGGCAGGTGAAGACTTTTCTTGTACCCTCCAACATCTCACTAGTCAAAATTGAGGCACATGTGGCCAAGCAACATCAGAACATGGTCATAAAATAATGCAATACAAACTCACTCAAGTAATAACCCCAGTTCTTTTCAGTAAATTTCAGAAAGAAGCAGAAGTCTGTCTTGGTGAGAATCAAACTGGACAGGGATTAATAATTTTCCAGAAATTCCACCCTTTCAGAACTACATACCTTCCAACACATCACAGATAAAACCAGAACATATGTGGCCAAGCAACATCAGCATGTGGTCAAGACAACAAAAGTTATTAATGAGAAAGAACGCACAAGCTAGGAAAGGTTTCAATTTTTGCCTGAGCCTGCTGGGAAGGGCAAGATTCTGCCCTGTCCTCTCTTTTCTCCTCTGCTAAGTTGATTGCAAATTTGTTTTGCCTTTGAACCCATTTTTCAGTAACTGAAGTAAGCTGAGGACAAAGGGAGAAAGCAGGAGGAAGAGAGAGAAACCAGGACATTTTAAAAGCACCTGAAAAATTGGGATGGCAGAGAATTAATTGGGACTGTCTCTGGCAAATAGGGACAGATGGATGAAGATGCCAGCCACAGATGCTGGCAAAACGTCAGAAAGGAACTCTTCTAGAACATGGCCACATAGCCCGAAAGCTCCACAAAAAACTATGTACGCTTTCTGTTTTGGCTGACCTTTGAGAGATGACTGGGCCTTTTATGTGTTATGTTGTATATACAGTATCTGTTCTTCCTCCTTTTAATAGTTATCCTTTTAACAGCTTTCAAATGTATTTGGTACATTTGTATTTGATTCATTATATTTTTATCTTCTGTTTGATGTAAAAAATTTTAGTTGTATATATTTGCAATCCACCCTGAGTCCTTGACTGGAGAAAAGGTGGGATAATGATAATGATGATGTTATATATACAGTTTGTATGGTGAGAACCAAAGCCATTGGCCTCTTCTGGCTGCTGGCTGACACTCCTTCTGTCCTGCTCTGGTGCATGGTCTGCACGTTCAGGGGATTCTGAGTTTCTGGCCTAATTCAGAGCAAACAGACACTGTCTTTACTCCAGAGAATCTCCTTGGAGCACAGATTGGTTCCTTGTGTTTCACCCATTTTGGCCCCATGGTCATCTAAACAAGTCAGTGTGGGAATGGGAAGGCAACATTTCTTTTCCTCTGTGTGGACAGTATCTCCTTGCATCAACAGGGGTAGTGTGACCCTGGTGGTGCTCTTGGACCTCTCAGCGGCCTTTGACACTATAGATCATGTTATCCTTTTGGACCGGCTGAGAGAGACAGGTATCGGAGGTACCGCCTTGCGGTAGTTCTGTTCCTTTCTCTCTGACAAATCCCAAAGGGTGAGGCTCGGGGACAGCTGCTCCTCTAAAATCGAGCTAAATTGTGGTGTCCCTCAGGATGCCATTCCGTCCCCGATGCTGTTTATGAAGCCGCTGGGTGAGATCATTCAGAGACATGGAGCTCAGTGTCATCAGTACGCTGATGACACTCAGATATATTTCTCCATGACAAGATCATCTGCTCAGACCTCAGATGGAGTCTGTTCTCTCAATGACTGCCTGACAGCAGTAATGGATTGGATGAGGCTTAATTCAGACAAAATGGAGGTACTGACGGTTACCAGCCCGAAACCAGGTTTGGGAATACAACTCCCGGTCCTAGATGGAGTCACACTCTCCTCGAAGGACCCTGTTTGCAGTCTGGGGGTACTTCTAGACTCGTCGCTCCACATGACTAGTCAAGCGAATGCGACGGTCAGGAGTGCCTGTTATCAGCTTTGGCTGATACGCCAGCTGCGCCCTTTCCTGGAGATGAGGGACCTGGAAACTGTGGTACATGCTTTGGTCACCTCACGTTTAGATTACTGCAATGTGCTCTATATGGGGCTGCCCTTTTGCCTAACCCGGAAACTTCAACTGGTTCAAAACATGGCAGCCAGGCTTGTAACTGGAACATCAAGGAGAGAGCACATAACACCGGTGCTCAAGGCTCTCCACTGGCTGCCGATTAGTTTCTGGGTGCAGTACAAGGTGTTGGTTTTAACCTTTAAAGCCCTTCATGCCTCAGGTCCATCCTATCTTAGGGACCGCCTCTCCCCATATGAGCCCCCTCACACTCTTTGGTCCTCTGGGAGGAACTTGCTACAACCTAAGAAAACTAGGCTGGTGCAGACCTCCCAGAGGGCCTTTTCTGCCATTGCTCCCAGGCTATGGAATGGCCTGCTGGATGAGATGCACCTTATTACAACTTTGGATGGCTTTAAGAGAACCACCAAGACGCATCTCTTCTGGCAGGCCTTTCTAGAAAACAAGTAAATTGTCCGTTAACTATAGTCCCTTCTGTCTCACTCATTGAGACATGTGATACTCTCTAGGCCGCCCATTTATCCAATATTAGCTAGAGCTATTTAATTGTTTTAATGTTTTAATGTCCATGTGTCTTAATGTTTTATTCTAATTTTCAGTTTAATTTATTTTTAAGGGGTGGGAGGGAGACCGAATTGTTATATTTTAATTGTATAAATTTTTAACTGCTGTACTCCGCCCCGATTGTTCACCCAGAGGGGCGGAATATAAATAAATATTTATTATTATTATTATTATTATTATTATCCATTCTTTTCCAAGTGAACTGAGAGAGGCATTCAGGTTTCTGTGTCCATCAAGAATCTGTCTCTCCTCATTGGCAAGTTCAGAGATGCAACCATGGCACCTCATTTCCCATTTTATGCAGCCCAAGCTACTATTCATCAAATAGATATAAGCAAATGTAAGGCAGTAGAGAATAATTCTCATTTTCTTGAGCTCCAAGTATTTTATAGTTGGATTCTTGCCCAAAGCAATACTGAAAATCACCAAAGATGTGGCCTTTAATCCACTGTTTTATTAGTTGCCCTCTCGTTACACCTTCCAACTTCGGCTGGTTCTTATGCTAACCCGTCTTTCTGGTGCACCTAATCAAATTCTGAAATGTAAATAACAGAGGAGTCCAAACGCGGGATGCAATGCCTCAGTCAGATTTTCCCATTATAGAAATTAAAAGGGGACTTCTAAAAGGTGCCCCTCATTTTCATCCGTTTCTGTTGATTTTCTCTTGGTGGGTTCTTCTTGTTTTCTAGAAAGGTATGTTGTTGTAGCGCTGCCTGGCAGAATATCCACAATTCAGTTCTCCTGAATGTATGGCATGGTTGATATTTCCTTAAACGAATGTGTTGAAAAGTAAGTGTTTGAATATAAGAATAGTATTTTAAATAAGGCCTTCAGGATTACTTTTGCAAATAACCAAGAACACCTTGCTTTGAAAGAAAGAGTAGCAAGATTGGCCCAATATATTTTGCTGCTTGAGGCAAAATTTTGTTGCTTGATGGTACCCTCTCTTTAGTCCATACATAGAAAATATTCGTACCCTCCAACATTTCACAGATGAAAACCAGGACATGTAAAGCCAAATAAGATTAGAGTGTTTTAAAGATAGCAAATGTTATTTATGGGAAAGAGCAGACAGGTTGGGAAACAATGCAGCGGTTTGCTTTTGCCTGAGCTCACTGGGAAAAGCAAGATTCCAACCTCTTCTCTCTTCTCAACTGCTGAGTTAGCTGAGTATAAACTAAACTGGGAAGAAGAGAGAGAAACTAGGACATTTTAAAAACTGCTGAAAAGTGGGATGGCAGAGGATTAATCAGAACTTTCCTTGCCAAATCAGGATAGCTGACAGGTATGGTAACTGGATTTTACTTGATGATTTAAGTGATTAGGCAGTAATTTGCACCATACATAAGTCACCAGGTTAGTTTAGAAGGCTAAGACAAATTGTGTAGCCTAGACAGAGCTCTAACCAAAAGAACCAGCTGGAGGCATTTGGAAGAAAAGCTAAAAGGATGTTTGCAGTTCCTTTAGCATCTACTGCCTAACCTGGCCCTGAAGTACAAGCAGGTTTAGACAGAAAAGATGGTCACTTTAAACAGTAATAGTGTTTAAATGGCCATGCTGGAACCAAGAGTGGTCTAGCTTACTTAACGTTTAACTGAGGCTCAAACAAAATTGCAAGAGAAACATTATTTACTGTGATATTCTTCCTACAAAAGGATTTTCTCAGAGGTAACATGCCTCTCCAATCAGACTTGCAAATGATGCCTGTGGGCTGATCTAGACTGGCAAAAAGGTGTGTGTTCATGCCTGCATGAAAGTGTAGCCTTTAGATGACCCACACTGAAAGTTTGGCATGAACGCACTTCTTTTGCATTTTAGTGGGGAAAAAGCAGCTTTAAAAAGGACCTGCTTTTCCCAGCTTCTTTTTAAAAAGGGTGTAACAGCACAGCTGTGTCTAAATGCTGCAGTGCAACTGTGCAGTTTTTTAAAGCTCCCAAACCCTAGCTCCAGCTCTAATCCGAACCCTAGACATGCGCAGTAGGGACTCTGGGATGCTGTAACTGTTATGCAACTGTGCATAAAATGTCAATTCATTCATAAAATAAAGAAGTTTATTCATAAACTTAAATTGTAACAGATTTAATATCTTTTTAAGGGGGGAGGGATGCAGTTTGTTTATTGATGTAATAGTATTTTAATGTGTAAGCCACCTCAATTGATCTCAAAGGGGTGGGTATTAATAATAATAATAATAATAATAAAACAACTATTATTATAAAATAAAGGGGTTCATTCATG
Source organism: Urosaurus nigricauda (assembly GCA_034509955.1). Taxonomy (NCBI): domain Eukaryota; kingdom Metazoa; phylum Chordata; class Lepidosauria; order Squamata; family Phrynosomatidae; genus Urosaurus; species Urosaurus nigricauda. The sequence continues at coordinate 370,494,680 of JAOEGL010000001.1, forward strand.
GTGCACCGATGCAACTGCGCACTTTACAAAGGGAAGCGAAACCACAATGGTAATTTGACAGATCTTCATAACTGCACAGTTCATGTGTGATGTACCAGCACAACTGCGCAGTTCGCAGCTGGCAATACAATTGCCTGTATGATGTAGCGGTGCAATTGCACAGTTCGCAGCTGACAACAACAACAACAAAAATATTAAAGGTTCAGTGCGGCCAAAAGCCCCATCCATTGCCACCCGTGCAGCTGCTCCGCTTGTGTTTCTAGCATCCTGACAGCTTCCAATGTAGTTGCTGAGCAACAGAAAAGACTTCAGATAAGTCATCCCCACACTTCCTTAGTGTAGCTGCCCTATGTCTTTTTATTACACACCTGGGGCTTGCAGTGTAGCTGCTAAGTATTAAGGAAAATACAACTTCATGTCTCCCTTTCCTGCCAATCTAGAAAGCCCCTGTGTTTACTTTCCCATGATGGGTCACAAAACACAGTTTGCTAAATACAAGATGTGTGTGTCTGTATGCTCCTACAGGTCACCTTGCAGCTATGAATTTCATAGGGGTATCCTAGGCAAGGAATATTGAGAGGTGGTTTTGCCAGATCCTTCCTCTGAAATATAGCCTACAACACCTGGTATTAGTTGGCAGTCTCCCATGCAAGTACTAACCAGAGCTAGCCCTGCTTAACTTCCAAGATCAGATGGGATCTGGTGCCTTTAGGGTACTTAGGCCAATAAGATGTTGTTGTTGATGGTTTGTGCCTTCAGGTTGTTCCTGACTTATGGTGACCCTAAGGCAAATTTATCATGGGGTTTTCCTGACAAGATTTGTTCAGAGGAGATTTGCCATTGCCTTCCCCAGAGGCTGAGAGTGTGTGATGTGCCCAAGGTCACCCAGTGGGTTTCATGGCTGAGGAGGGAATCGAACCCTGGTCTCCAGAGTTGTAGTCCAACACTCAAACCACCCTGCCATGCTGCTAAATACTAGTAAAAATCCTGAGCTATCACAGCCATCTTTTCCCAATTGGGGGAGCCCATCTGCAAAAATAATAATAAATTGTCTATTTTAGCCTTAAGTTTTTCTGCATCTGGATATGGCTCTGAAAAGTGGGGTCTCAGTTATTTGTTAGTTTCTCTATCCTATTGATTGATTATAAAGATATTTTATTTATTAATCTAGTTCCATGGCTAGCCTCGCTCTGCTTTCCTGTCTCCAGCAAGAAAAGAGGGTTTTGACCCCCCACTTTAAATAATAATAATAATAATAATGATAATGATAATAATATCTTTATATTTCCTGCTTCTCCCCATCAATCGAGGCGGGAGCACAACAGATAAAATCAACAGTACAACATATGTACGGTATAACAATCCTAAAACAATCTTAAAACATCAATCTATCAGTCGGTAAACAGAATCCAGAATTGCCATTTGCCATAACCAAAGAAGTGGTTAAATGATTGCCGGAAGTCTTTTAATTAAGCCTTTTAAAATTAATAATATTTTAATATGATATCTCATTTAATTGTATTTTAACCTATTTATCATCAGGCTTTTAGCTTTGTCTTGCTTTAACCTTTTTGTAAGCTGCTTTGGGTCACATGTCAGGATATTAGAAAGTTAAATAAAATAATAAATAAAATAAATTGAAAGCATTTCTATATTGGATTTCATCATGAGAACTCAGGATGGTGTACGATATCCTTGATCACTTATTTTAAAACTCAATATGAAAACTAATATTTGTTGTTGTGTTCCTTCAAGTCATTTCTGAGTTATGGCGACCCTAAAGTCTAAGTATCTTGGCCCTTGCAGACAGGGACCAAGAATGATTTCACACATATCCCTTAAAGTACTTTTGAGCTTCTCTTGCACTGTTGGCATGGGGAAAAAAATAGAAGTGGCTTCAAATGCACTTAAATCAAAAGGTATAGCATTTAATATTTCAGTAGTCCTCTGATTTATGCATCACTATCCATCAGATTGAAGGCCAGTTCTTTTTTTTTAATGATTTTATACAAGAAGAAACAATAATAAACAACAAACCCCAGTCCAACACACACAAAAAACCAATAACAGCAACATTTACAACAACTAAAAGTTCCTTTTTGCATCTCAAGACTGAAGAACAATTTTTGGGAAAGAGTAGGATATGAAAAAGAGGAGCAGGAGGAGGAGGAGGAGAAAGAAGAGGAGGAGAAAGAGCATTTAGAAATACAATTTAGGCATCTGTTAGAATCAGTTTTTTAAAAATCCAATGTGATCCTAGGCTGCCTCAATAGAACTATAGTGTCTAGACTGAGGGAAGTGTTAGGGCCCCTCTATTCTGCTTTGGTCAGACGTTACCTGGAATTCTGTGTCCAGTTTTGGGTACCACAATCCAAGAAGGATATTGACAGGCTAGAATGTGTCCCAAGGAGGGTGCCCAAGATCAAAATCTTATGAGGAAGAGCTTAGAGAGCTGGGTATGTTTTGCTTTGGCAATGAGAGGAGGCAAGATAGCCATATTTAAATATCTAAAGAAAATAAAGAAAGCTTATTTTCTGCTGCTTCAGAGACTAGAGAACATGAACCAATGGATTCAAAACGTAGAGAGATCTTGTAGCACCTTTGAGACTAACTGAAAGAAAGAAATTGGCAGCATGAGCTTTCATAGACTTCAGTCTACTGTCTACTGAAGTCTACCAAAGCACATGCTGCCAATTCCTTTCTTTCAGTTAGTCTCAAAGGTGCTACAAGACCTCTCTACATACTGATTCCACACACTAACATGGCTATATCTTTGAATTCTACCACAATGGATTCAAAATACAACAAAAGAGATTCCACCTAAACATTACAAAGAACATCCTTACTGTAATAACTGCTTGACCGTAGAATGGACTGCCTGAGAGGATGGGGAATTCTACATCTGTGGAGATTTCTGAACAGATGACTTCCTTCAGGAGTGCTTTAGCTGTGTATTCCTCCATGGCAGGATGCTGGACAAGATGGCCCTTGAAGTCTCCTCCAGCTCTGTGTGGAGAAATGCTTTGTACATCACTGGTCTGCTGGAAATCCCGACATGCAATCCCTACATGACTTCATTTTCTCTGTTTTGCATATCTGAAAGGGCCTGTAGTCTCTGGGATCCATATCTGGGCTTGCATCTGCATTGCAGGAATAATCCAGGTTGACACCACTTTAACTGCTGTAGCTCAGTGCTATAGAATTCTGGAGATTGTAGTTTGTTGTGGCACCAGAGCTCTCTGACAGAGAAGACTAAAATGTCTCACAAAACTACAGTTCCCAGGATTCCATAACACTGATCCACGGCAGTTAAATTGGTGTCAACCTAGATTATTTCTGCAGTGTGGATGTAGTCTAAATCCATCAGTGTGGACCTAGGCATGTTTATAAGGTATGCAAGACAATGAGTGTTTTCATTTTCATGCATATTATTTATGTCTGTATGCATATATGGGCTTCCATCTATTTGCTCTGGCTTTTTTCCCTCATTTTTCGAATGTTGCTTTAAAAAATGTTGTGGCCTTTCTTTACTCAAATATTGGAAACATTAACTTGAAATCATAAAGCTGGGCTTCATTCAGCAGTAGCAATCAAGATAAATTTCTTTTTAAAATATTAATTTAAATCCTTTCAATATATTCCTTGTTCTACAGTGAGGTATCCACTGCTATGCTTATCTGACCATTATTTTCATTATTAAGACACATAGAGATAGATTACCTTTTGACGCCAAGTTTATATTATATCGGCAGCAAGTTCTGAGGCAGATCATTTCCTTTTTATAGTCAGTGCGTTCTCCATCGACTGCCTATCAGCTCTGGGATTCATGGTGGACTCTGAAGAATCCTTTCTCATTCTTTGTCAAAGATTAGAATTTTTAGGGGCCAGTTTTCTAAAAAGTACAAGGGACTGGTTGCTAGAAACCCCTTTATCATGAACAAACTCTGCTTAGGCAAAATTAGATTTGGCTTATCATTATTTGAGTGTGTTGCTGTTTTCATCATTCTCACCCAACCACTATAAAAAAAGATTCCTAGTAAGAGCTAACTTACTTTCCTCCAATAAAATTTTACTCTCCTTTCTGGATTCATTGCCATTAATACTGGGGAGGTAGAAATTTAAATTGTTTCATTCCTTGTTGATTAATTCATTATTTGAATCATTAGTTTTAAAGAAACAATAAAATTTATAGAGAATATCATGTGTAGTTATCACCATTCCCTCCCCATCATGGATTTTGTTACTTGCTGTAGAGATCTGGGTCTCTGTCACCAGGCAGATGGATTTTAGAGTCCTTCAAGATTATCACACACAGATGGGATAAGTAAGGGATCGCTTCCCCATCTTTATCCCATCTCTGATTGTGATCCTGCAAAAGGCTTTCATATTGCAGCACTATTGACATTGCACTGATCCCGTCATTGTCCCATCATTGAAGCAACATTGCATTAACACATACTCCCATTAATGCAAAATGCTGGGCAATTCTGCTTCAATGACAGGACAATGACGGGATCTGTGTAACATCGTTTGAAAGTGTTCATGTGATCATGGTCAATCACACTTTCTGGACGGGATAGTGATGGGATAAGCATGACTTTGTATGAAAATCTTCTTGCAATCACGCTATAAGAATGGAAAAAGAATAGAACAAGGACATTTCATCCTCCGTCTGATAATCTCTCTTGTTAACATCGTGGCTAAACATTAACAGCTGTCCAATGGCGTAAAAGATTCAAGTTGTATTAGTGGCCTTGCTGGATATTTTTTGGATTCACTTTGCAGTTTGAAGCTGGGAAAAGGTATGAAGGCTGGAAATGGATGGTGTGTGAGAGAGATTTTTTCTCTGTTACTAGCTTTCTCTTTGCTATTTGGGAGGAGGTGTGTCATGCTTGCACACCTAGGGAGGGAGTTCCAAAGACTGAGAGCAGCCACCGAGAAGGCCCTCTCCTATGTCCCCACCAGACATACCTGTGAGGGTGGTGGGACAGATGGAAGGCCCTCCCCAGAAGATCTCAAAAGCAGGCAAGCTTATGTGGGAGAATACAGTCCTTCAGACCATATGGAGTCATAAACAGCCCTTTGAGTTGTGCCCAGAAATGGACCAGCACCCAGTGGACCTGTTGCAATAAAGGAGTTGTGTGCTCCCTGTAGCCAGCCCCAGTTAATTGGGTTTCCCCCTCAAACTGATGGTTTCCTTAATTAAACCCTTCTACAAATGGTTGTTTTAAAAGGATTGTTGTTGTTGCTAACTGCCATGCAATAAATTCAATTTATGGTGATCCTATGAACGAGAGCTCTCCCAGGTACCCTATCAGCAGCAGCCCTGCTCAGGTCTTGCAGACTCAGGGTTGTGATGTCCTTGATTAAATCTATCGACTTGGAATGTGTATGCAAAGGGATCTTGTAGCATCTTTGAGATTAAGGTCCAAAACACACTGCAGAAATAATCCAATTTGAGACCAAATTAACTGCCCTGGTTCAGTGCTAGGAAATTTTGGGAACTGTACTTTTGTGAGATGTTTATTTAGCCTTCTCTATCAGAGAACTCTGGTGCCCCAATATTAAGCTACAATTCCCAGGATTCCCTAGCACTGAGCCAGAGCAGTTAAAGTGATCTCAAACTGGATTGTTTCTGCAGTGTGTTTTGGACCTAACTGAAAGAAGCTGGTAGCATGAGCTTTTGTAGGCTTGAGTCTACTTCCTCTGCTGCTGATCTTAAATATGGCCTTCCTCTTTTCCTACTGCCTTCTACCTTACTAAGCATTATTGTCTTTTTTAATTTTAATTATCATACCTTCTCAAAGTATGGACACAGTACGATAGGCTCAGTTAAGTAATTTTGTCTTCTACATAGAGTTCAGGATTGATTTGCTCTAACACCCATTTTATTTGTCATTTTAGCAACCCACAACATCCGTAGAACTCTTCTCCAGCACCACATCTCAAATGAGATTTTAAAAAAAGATAAAAGCCTCCATTTACTACACTCTCTGGTGGTAATCTGCTCAAGCATCTAACTGATGCTGTTGTGGGTCTACCTCTGTCCATTTGTCTATTGTGCACATGAAACAATGGACTCTTTCATACAAGGCTAAATTGGAAGTATAATTTAAGGTCAATTCGAATGCAATCATGGGTTTTATGTTATTGCAAATTAACTCTTCGCACGCAAATTCGGGCAAGAGGGAAGCCAATTCGAATGCAATCATGGGTTTTACGTTATTGCGAATTAAAGCTTCGCATGCAAATTCGGGCAGGAGGGGGTTATTTTCGGGTAATGGGAAGTAATTCCGAACGGAGCAGGGGTTCATGTAAATTCGCTAAACAAGCAAATTTACATAAATCCGCATTGGCTCCATTCGGAGTTGGGAGAAATTCCTCCTCGTTTGAAAGAGTCCAATGTTTGTGGGCAACCTATATGCCTGCACCTTCTAATCACCTGCCAACGTATGGTGACCCCATGAATTTCAAAGGGTTTTCTTAGACAAAGAATACTCAGAGATAGTTTACCGTTGCCATGCATTGTAACATTGGATAGCCATGCACTGTAACATTCCACCTCAACATTAGGAGGAACTTCCTGACAGTAAGGGCTGTTCGACAGTGGAACACACTCCCTCAAAGAGGTCTTTAAACAGAGGCTGGATGGCCATCTGTCGGGGATGCTTTGATGGAGACTTCCTGCATGGCAGGGGGTTGGACTGGATGGCCCTTGTGGTCTCTTCCAACTCTGTGATTCTATGATTCTAAGTGTATATTTGTAACTTCTAATTTTCATATAAACTGTTCAGTATTTATTTTTATAACATGCTTGAAGAAAAATTCCTTAGGATCTTTACATATGATATAATCTGGGATACATTTAACAGGACTGGGTGTATAAAGCTTTACAAATGCCAGATTTGAGCATCTTTCAGAAGTACTTTTTTAAAACACTTTTTTTCTGGATTGTGTTTTGTATCTGGGAATATGTCACTATAAGATGGGCACCTGATGAGGTTCATTTATGACTTTTTAATTGGAAGTACGGGTTGAGTATCCCTTATCTGAAATGGTTGGGGTTTGGATTTAGAATCTTTTTCAAGTTTGGAATATTTGCATATACAAAATGAGATATCTTAGAGGTGGCACCCAAGTCTGAAGATGAAATTCATTCGTTTTTGTATGCACCTTATACACATAGCCTGAAGGTAATTTTATGCACAATATTTTCAGAATGTTGTGGATGAAATAAAGTTTGTGTACACTGAACCATTAAGAAGTGAAGCTGTCATTGTCTCAACCATCCATGTGTACAATTATGGATTTTTGAATATTTTGGAATTCTGGATAAGGGAAACTCAACCAGTATTACAATTGTTAGCTTACTGATATGTTCTGCCCCTCAATTCTTAAACCAACAGGACATCCAAACCTGATAAGACTTGACTCTGTTCTTTACTCATTGAGCAAATTCACCCAATGGTAATATTGTATGCTTTATTTTGTGTACACTGATTCCTGTTATTGCATAAATAGGTAGTATCCAGATAGCCGTCCACATATTCCTTCACCTTTTGGATATGATGCTGTCTCATCGGAATTTATTCTTTGCTGAGCAATATACCGACTCACTTTGGCCACAGTCTTTATTTCTGTTTTAAAACAATAGCAACAACTTGGCAATTTTCTTGGGATATTTGATGAAGGCGGAAAAATGTTGAGAAGCAAAATGCTAAACATAGACTTTTTGAACTTCTACCCATCCCAAGCCTCGCCGCCAACAATAAACAGATCCCAAAAGCTTACTCAGAGCAGGGCATAATTAAAAGCAACCTGGCACCAATTAATTAGAGCTGTTCTCTAAATAAGCGCAAAGAATGAAATATGCCTTCATAAAATAGTTCAGTGCTGAGCTGTTAGCAACTTGCCTTTGAAGAGTGAATGGAGCCACCCCATGGGAGTTTATCCTATCTAATTCCAATCGATTAAACAAGTCCTCCTCCAGGAAAACAGAATGCTTCAAAAGCGGAAAACCTTATCTAAAGACGCATACCAGCCTTTTGGAGGGTATGAGGAGGGAAGGTTTATTGGAAAAAAAGAAGAGCAATTCATACTGTTTGAAAGCAGAGTGCAAGAACTTAAATTGTAAAGTGAACACTTACCCTTTGATTGCACTATCACAAGGAGCAATTGTACTAAAGGGGACACTTTGGGCTATACAGTGGGCCCACATGGATGAAATCATGGTGGGGATGATGGATGATCCCTCCCTTTCCCCATCCCCACTCCCTCTCAGGAAAGTCTAAACAAAAGTCTGAGGCATTCAGCTTAGTAAGAAACAAAGGAAGGGGAAAAAAGAAATGTATATTTACAGTTGATACCAGTATGATGTAATGGTCTGAGTGTTGGACGAGGATTCCAAGAGAATCTGGGTGAATCCCTGCCTAGCCATGGAAACACAATTGGGCATGTATATCATAGGCTGTATCTGCACTGCAGAAATAATCCAGGTTAACAACACTTTAACTGCCTGTAGTTTGTTGTGGCACCAGAACCCTCTGAGAGAGAAATCTCACAAAACTACAATTCCCAGAATTTCAAAGCACTCAGCCATGGCAGTTAAAATGGTGTCAGCCTGGATTATTTCTGCATTGCGGATGCAGCCATAGTATTGTCATAATATGGTGCCAACATGAGATACACAACAACAGCCTTTTTCAGGAGGGCATTTCATAAGTAGCGTGACAAAACTGAAAAGACTGGCATTCCTTGTCACCAACTACTGACCTTCAGAAAATAGAAGAACATGGAGGACAGACAGTATGTCGAGAGAGATCTTGTAGCACCTTTGAGACTAACTGAAAGAAAGAAGTTGGAAGCATGAGCTTTCATAGACTGCAGTCTACTTCCTCAGATGCATCTGCTTCCTAATGCATCTGAGGAAGTAGACTGAAGTATACAAAAGCTCATGTTGCCAACTTCTTTCTTTCAGATAGTCTCAAAGATGCTACAAGATCATAGCTATATCTTTGAATTCTACCACCATGGAGGAGAGACTCAGGTGATTAATACAACATTTAGGTAGGCTCAACGTTCATGTTCATGTAGCTCAAAGGTGGACTTTAGGTACCCAGGGCCAAAGCTCTTGGTCACAGGTAAAGTTTACTTTGTGCCAACCGTACTGTGTGTTTTATTATTCACAGGCCTTACAGCAAAAAATGTAGAGAAACTGGCTGGGTTTTATTCGGTCTGCTGAGTCCTTATGGCAATATTTTTATCCTGCTGCTCTGCTTTCTGTTTTTATTGCAATTTTATATCACCCATTTTGTCCAATTTCTATATCATTTTATTGCATTTTTCAGGGACTTCCTGCTTTGCTTTGGACCATTCATGTACTTCATGCTCACACCCTGGATTGCATTCTACTCTTACGTGTCCACTGTGTTTGACCCTGTTGTGACTTAATTTCTCCATGGCTTGCTACCTTGGATCACAGGTACACTCTCCAGGGTTCACACCATCCTAAGAGAGAACACGCCATACTCAGACCATGTGCTTAGGAGTGCTCGTACACCAGGAAGGAAGGAAGGATGGAAGGCTGGAAGGAAGGGCAAAAGTTTATAAAACAAGCCTCCAAACAGCTGCTAGCCATACTTCCATCCAAGTCATTGATTCAGCTTATCACAGCATCAGTCCCTCTCCCTCAGATCAAGTGCTCTAGTAGAGCTCATGCATCAAGAAAGAAAGGTGGAGGTTGAGGTACTCACACAAGTAAGCCTCCAAATAGTTCAGCCAAAGCCCACAAGTTCATCCCTTTCCTTAAAAGCCTTATTGCATGACCAAAAAAAAAAAAAAAAAAGCGAAGAGGCAGCAAGAGAGAGAAGCAGTTTTCTTCTTGCCTCTTCACATGATGCCATAGCACCTCTGTTCTCCTTCCAAAGGGAGCTGGTCATAAAAGCATGTCTTTTGCCAAACAGATTTTTCCAAAAGACACACTTTTATGACTATTTCCTTGAGAAGAGAATGGAAGTGCTTTGATGGCATGCAAAGAGGCAAAGAGAAAGCTGCTTCTCTGTTGCGGCATCTCAACTTTTGTCATGTAATAAGGCTCTAAGTTAGTTGTTGCGGTGCAGACCTGGACTCTGGCAATGAGTAAGCCAATTGCCCCAATTACTGACTTTCAAAAGGATGGAAGACTGAGGCAACCTGGAGCCCTGGGATCAAACTCACAACCTTGTGGCTCCAGTACCAGCATTTAACCACTTCACCTCCAGGGCTCCCATGTTGTCCAGACTCCTGCCTGAGAGGACATGGGGACGCCAGCTTATTTGGCCTATACAGACGGGTCCTTGAACAGGGCTCTTACACTTTTTTTTTTAATAATCTTTATTACATTTTCAAATTAAAAACAAAACATTTTTTTAAAAAATAATCTGATTACAATCCACAAGTATGTTGACTATAAATTACTCCTCCTGTAGTATTATAAATAAGATATCACAATCGTAAATACTTGAATGACATATCTGTTCTTCCTTCTTTCTTCTGAGTTTCGCCTGTTCCGTGTTTGATATTGTTATCTCCTGAAAACACCAAAACTATAAATTTTAAATCGTTATGTAATAAAATATAAATACCTCATCTCAATAAGAGGTATCCATTAATTTCTCCATGATTATTAAGACCTCCTATGTATAACCTGCTTTATTAATTCGATTTATAAATATCATATTTCTTACTCAAGTCCAATAGTAAAGTCATTACCCCATTTCTTCTTTAAGAAAGAGATTAATAAATGCCATTGTTTCTTAAAATCCGTTAAAGATCTCTTCTTAATCAAATGTGTTAGTTTATCTATTTCTATAATATCATATAATTTAATTAACCAATCTTCTTCATTTGGAGCTGTATTCCTTTTCCATTTTTGTGCATACGTCATCCTAGCAGCAGTAATCATATAAAAAAGTAATTTCCCGTGTCTTTCTTCCAGTTTTTCATCTATAATTATATTTAACAAAAACATTTTTGGATCCTTTTCTATTTTCTCCTGCAAGACATCTTGTATTACTTTATGTACCATATTCCAATATTTTTTAGCCTTCTTACATCTCCACCACATATGGTAAAATGAACCTAACCTGTTTCCACATTTCCAACATGTTTCTTTTGGTTTTTTAAACATTTTTGACAGTTTTAATGGGGTATGATACCAGCGTAGATACATCTTATAATAGTTTTCCTTATAATTAACATTTAAAGTGTATTTTAATCTCTTGGACCACGTTTTTTCCCATTGCATAAGATCAATATTTTGCCCTATTTCCTGTGCCCATTTCACCATATAAGTTTTGATTTGTTCATCTTCCATCTCAATTCTAAGTAATAATTTATATAATTTACTGATTCTGTGTCCATCTTCAGATTTAATGATGTTTTCTAATTCAGGTTCTGCAGAACCTGAATTAGGGCTCTTACACTTTTAATTATGGTGCAGATGATGGAATTTAAATACATTTAGTACTGTATATACTCATGTATAGTACCGTTTATACTCAAGACTAAAAATGATACAAAAAATCCGACTTGACTTATCTACGGGTAAAACTAAGTACTGTACTTTAACTCTAATTTTAAAAAGGAACCACCCCCTTTAAAAGGCAAGAAGAACTGTCCAGGAAGCACTGACCCTGCTCTACACTCACATCCATCCAGTTTTAGTGTGAGCACAAACACTAACTACTAACTAACTTCATGTATGCCTACATGAATTTTATACATTATTTGGGATTAGTTTCCTTTGCATCCTCTGTTACACGCCCCTAGGTTTTACCCTCGACTTATCCACGTGTCATATCAGAATCCGTAATTTTGGCCCCAAAACCTGCCCTTGACTTATATGTGAGGTCAACTTTTGGGCAAGCATATATGGTATGTCACGCAGTAATGGAGAAAAGTGCATTTAGTAAAATGGTCCCGTCTACACAATTATTAAAGTTACAGGAATTCCATCTTCTTTTAAATGCTATCAACTCTGAGCAAGATGAAACAAGTTGGTCATACCAGCGAATTAGTTTCCCTCGTTCGCTTTACACACACAGTTCAGGGTGCTCTTGTAATTACCAGCTACTCCTGCCTTTAAAGTTGCTCCACAAGCAGCAATCAGAATTACATGCAATCTCTGCATGGAGCTAATGAATTCATGACTAAGGCTACTCCTAAGCATGTTAACAAGATCCTTATCAGGATATTACTGACCAACTTTAATGCTGAACACCAGGCCCTTGGCCATGCCTGAACTATAATGGAACCAACAAGCTAGGACAACACTGCAAGGTTAGTAATAGTGTCACTCCAGTTGTGTCAAACCTCTCCTTGCTAAACATTTCTCATTACTATTATTTTTTAAAAAATAAACATGATAGTACCTTGGAGCTAAAGTTAGAAAAAGTGTGATTTTATCATATCCCTGCCATTAAGAACCCAAGTAAACCCAGCTGTAATGCCTATTTTTCAGCTGGGCATAATATTTGCTACTAAAATGGAAGCAACCAAAGACTGCAAAGTTACTTTTTAAAGGAAATTGTAATTATTACTCATCTGTTCATCCGATGTTTGTTACAGTTAGTTTTAATGCAGTTTGACACTGCTTTAACTGTAAAGGCTCCATCCTATGGAATCCTGTGAATTATGGTTTGCTGTAGCACCCACCAGAGCTCTCTGAGAAAGAGAGCTTGAGATCTCAAAAAACTACAAATCCCAGAATTCCATAGCATGGAGCCATGGCAGTTAAAGTAGTGTTAAACTGGATTATTTCTGCAGTGCCGATGCAGCCCTAGTCCAACACCCAAACCATATTTATTTATTATTTATTTATATCTTGGCTTTTCTCCTGAATGGGATTCAAAACAGCTTATAGTATAAATGAAACAGAACATCTAAAACTAGATGAAGTATAAAAGTTTTTTAAAGCATTAATTAGTACACTCAATCAAAATACTAGTTTTCAAACATTAAAAATAAAAACGACTAAAACATTAAAAATATATTTTGCAAATTAAAACAATACAACCAGTTACCTGTCACTCCACCCTGGTCAGCCAAGGCTGAAGGCCTGTTTAAACCAGAAGATCTTTACCTGATGATGAAAGGACAACACAGAGAGATGGTCAGGAGGGAGTTCCAAAGTCTATGAGCAACCATCAAGAAGGCTTTGTCCTGTTTCCTCACCTGCTAAGCCAGGGAGGGTAATGGGACGGGGAAAATTGCAAGCAGATTGCAAGACTTGGGCAGGCTTGTATGGGGAGATATGGACTTTCAGATGATGGTGATGATATGATTATCTAAATGCTCTTTTAAATTCAGACAGTATATATAGCTGTTGAGTGTCATCTGTCAGTTCATTCCACATTCTAGGGGTGGCTGAAGGAAAAACTCCTCTGTCTGAGAGTCACCAACCTTGTCCTGGCTGACTGAAGTATATGTCTGCCAGAGGACCTGAGCATACAGGGCGGATTTTATGCAAGGAGGTGATCCTGAAGGTAACCTGGACCCAAACCATGTATGGCTTTATAGGTCAAAACCAGCACTTTGAATTGTTCCTGGAAACAGACCAGCAGAGAGTGAAGCTGTTTCAGCAAGGGAGTTATATGCTCCCTCTAACCAGCCCCAGTTAGTAATCTCAGCAGAACCGTCACTAGGTGGGTGCAGGGGGTTCAGACTGCACACTTCAGAGGGGATGAACATCAGGTGGGGTGGTCACTCCTATCTTTCCCCAGATCTCTCTGGCTACCACCCCTTTGCCAATCAGGCCGCCTCTGCCATCCATCAGCACCCATAAGTGGGGTGCTGCTCCTTCTGGGACTGCCAGGGCTTCTGGCCAAGTGGGGAAAATGTTGCGGGGTAGCAGCAACAGCCCACTTCCACCAGCGGCTGCTGGTGTGAAGCTTGCCTTCCGGGTCTGGCAGCTGGCCAGGTGCAAAAGCAAGTTACCTCCCTTTCTGGCCTGACCAGCAGCTCCATCAGATCTGTAGGGCAGCCACTGTTGGGAAGAGATTGCCTTCCAGGTTTGGCAGAGCTGCTGGCAAGGCAGGAAAGTGAGTTGCCTCCCTTTGCCACTCATCCAGTAGATCTACCAGATGCAGAAATGGCTGTGGGATGGTAGAAGTGATCTGGCTCACAAAGAGGGTCAGCTGGGGTGTGTGCCAAACAGCCTGGGGTTGACAACATGAGTTACCAAACTAGAATGACACTGACCCTAGTAATGCCACTGAGTCTTGCTTTAGCAGTTTTAACCTGCTGAAGTTTCTGCACAGTTTGCAAAAGTGGCCCATGTAAAGTGTGTCATGAGCTTATTGTTTGGCATTTTAAATCGGCTCCAGCATCCCAGGCTGCAGCTGGGACACAGGATGGAGGAGGGGATTATTGCACACTAAATCACTGGGTCCAAGCCATGCTCCGCCAGTATTTTTAGAAGTTGGAAAACTGGCGGAGCACGGCTGGGACTCAGGTTGATGGCAGTCGGCAATTCGACGGCAATTTAGTCTGCGATAATCCCCACTTCCATCCTGTGTCCTGGTTGCAGCCTGGGAGGCTGGGGACAATTTAAAATGCCAAGCGATAAGTTCCTTACAGTAATCCAAATGAGATGTAACCAAGGCATGTGTTGCTGTGGCTAGATCTGGCTTGTCAAGAAATGGATGCAGCTGGCACACTAGTTTTAACTGTGCAAACACACTCCTGGCCACCACTGAAATATGGGGATCCAAGGTCAGGGATAAGTCCAAAAGTATGCCCAAGCTATGAAGAATTTAAATCCATCCTGCACACCATTCTGGCCTTCTTTTAAAAACTATATATTCTTTAAAAACCTAACAGAGAAGGCCAGGTTTATTTTCCCAAGAAATATGAGGCATGGCACAACCTTTCCCAACTGGGTACCTATGAGACATTTTGAATTGCAGACCCAATCATCCATGACCTTTACCCTGGCTGCTGATGCCAGAATCTAGATGAAAACATATAAAGAGTGTCAGGTTGGAGGAACCTAGGACGCTAATATTTGTTTTTATTACCCATTCTGAAAACTGTCAGTTTTGTGTAGTGGGGGAGGGTAGCTGTAACAGCAATTTAGCATCAGTATCCTTCCATTTTCACAGCTACTTCTGAAAAAGATTTAAATGCTCTGCTTTCTCTTCAGATCATATAAATCTTTCAGCTTTTAAATGTTTTGACAATATCAGTGATATAGATATGGCTGCAATAGAGCCTGCTGAAGATACAGTTGGCCCTCTGCATCCTTGGATTCTGTAGCCACAGATTCAACCAACCAAAGCTAAAAAATATTAAGACCAAAAAAAAAAAAAAAATCCAAAAAGTAAACCTTGATTTTCCCATTTTGCATAAAGGACACCATTTTATAACAACATTATATATATTAGGACTTGAGCACCCATGGATTTTGGTATCCATGAGTGGTACTGGAACCAACCCCTAGTAAATGATGATGGCCCACTGTATTTTGCTGCCTAAGGCAGAACAGCAAATATAGATACAACAGGTGTGTAACTAGGCACTGTCAGCCACATTTTGGCACCTGAGGCCAAACGTCCATTCCATGCCTCTCCCCAACCTGCACTCAAGTAAAAATACAATAGTAATGCATTAAATAATTGGATGTAGTGGTTTGAGCATTGGATTATGACTCTGGAAGCCAGGGTCTGAATCTTGGCTCATCCATGAAACCCACTGGATGACCTTGGCCAAGTCACACTTTCTCATCCTCAGAGGATGGCGATGGCAGAACCCCTATGAAGAAATTTGCCAAGAAAACCCCATGATAAGTTCACCATAAGTCGGAAACAACTTGGGTCACCATAAGTCCAAAACAACTTGGAGACACACAGCAACAACAGTTTATGTCCTTCAAGACATCCAAAATCAGCTACCTGACATGGCTGCCTTACTCTGTCTAATGAAAGGACTTGCCTTGAATTGCCTTAATCTTGCCATTATCTTGGGTGCATTGCCCCTCTAAAGCACTGAAGCAACACACTCTCAGTTCTTTGCTGATATTTCAAGGAGTCAAATAACTGTGAGTAGTTACTAATATACTTAACGGAAATGTTGGGCATATTCAAAGACATCTCGAGGG
The DNA here is from genome assembly GCA_034509955.1 of Urosaurus nigricauda. Classification (NCBI taxonomy): domain Eukaryota; kingdom Metazoa; phylum Chordata; class Lepidosauria; order Squamata; family Phrynosomatidae; genus Urosaurus; species Urosaurus nigricauda. Next base: position 370,510,815 of record JAOEGL010000001.1, read on the forward strand.
ATCATGCTCTCGATTATCCACATTTTTCAAACCTATTTAATGCATCCCATCAGGCTTGCCCGTCTTGTTCTAGATAGGAGAAACCAACCTCCCTTCTCTTTCTTTCCTTTGCTTTCCCTTCCCTTCCTCTTTCTTTCTTTCTTTTTTCAATGACTGGCTGCGATAATCAAAGTTGAAAACCAGGGGCGATGATACCACTGAGCGATCAGAACAGACTTGGTTGTAAATTTAAACACAACTTTTATTCATTAATCTCCAGCAGCTAAAGACAAACTAAAAGCAAAATTAACATGATTGCAATGGAAGCACTCTTGTACCCTGGGGCTATTTTGGGGCCTGCTGAGAGAGAGTGAGCTGATCAAAGAAAGAGACCGCATCAAGGCTAGTGTGATTAGTGTGGCTTCACTGTGTTAATGGTTAGTTTCTCGTTCCTAAACTGTTTTGAGAGCTCACCAGTACCACAATTAATCTGGGCTTCAATTTGGAGGGAAATGGCGCGATAGCCGGTCCAATCTAATGACAGTATTTCTCTCTGGGAATTTAATGCAAGCAATCAAAACCAGAGCATAATTGATGGGTGCCCTGGGGTTGTAATCGTTGGCGGGGGGAGTTCTCAAGGTATAGTGTGCTCCCTTTTACACTACATAGATGTACAGATACAAAAGAGAAGAACTCTGTATTTTATACACTATTAGCTAATTGTTTCCCGGGCTAGGCATTAGGAATAAGAAAGCAATATAACTGTAGTGGCGACCAGCAGTTCCAGATTTTATGTAGCATCCACAAGTATAATGACATTATACCTATATTCATGGCAAATAACATATGAAGTATACATATAAATATCATTAAATATCACATGTGTTTGGGAACACCACATGACAAGGATGATAAAGGGAATGCCTCACATACAGGGATGCTAAATGTGTGTCATTCTCTGTCGCCATGTTTACTGTGGGAAGCCCATGTGAGTGGATCAGTACTTTGCAATTACTGAAGAGAGACTTAGGGTGCATCTGCACTGCAGAAATAATGCACTTTTGCATCACTTTAAGTGCTGTAGCTTCACCCAATAGAATCCTGGGATTTGTAATTTTTACAAGGTCGTCAGCCTTCTCTACCAAAGAGTGCAAAACTACAAATGCCAGGATTTGGTAGGATGGAGTTGCAGTGGTGTCAAAAGGCATTATTTCTACAGTGTAGATCAGACCTTCAGAACTTTAGCAGTAGGTGGGGGTCAAAATTAAAATAGGTTAAACTTCTTCTTATATTTCTTCCTTATATTTCTTATATTTCTGAATTTGGAAAAGCACCCTAGGTGGAGAATTAATGCATGCTTGGTTCAAAATTCCTAGTGGATAAGTGTAGTGTTCAAAAACTGGTCTTTCTTATAGTTCCATATGCAAGCAGGGCGACTTTCTGAGAAGAAAATAGGGTTTCAATTGTACTGCACATTCTGGAAAGTGAGGATAAAGTGAGGATAAAGATAGAAATTTGTTCTAAAATATGTCAGAAGTTGGTCCCTGTCTTCAGAGTGCCTGAAGGGAAGAATGGCTCCCTTCACAAGCATTACTCGCATGTACGGGAAACTTCAGCACCCAGCTTTTGGGATGCAGATCTCACCAAGTTTGTTCCCAAACACGGGACCTTTTCGATGATGGACTCTGTTCTAGCACAGTGCTATTTATTGTAAGTGAATCAGTTTATAAGTGAATCGGTTACTTCTGATTAATTCTTTTTGCAAGGCACAAATGAGGTATATTAAATTATAATACAGAGTGAAATATATCACTCCTTTTCAATAAAAAATATTTTAGTTAATTTTCTAATTAATTTTAAATCTTCTTTTTATTGAAATATGAATATACATCCCTTAAGGAGCTAGGTATGTTTAGCAGGGAGAAGAGAAGGTTAAGAGGTGATATGATAGCCCTGTTTAAATATTTGAAGGAATGTCATATTGAGGAGGTAGCAAACTTGTTTTCTGCTGCTCCAGAGAACAGGACCCGGAACAAAGGATGCAAGCTACAGGAAAAGAGATTCCATCTCAGTATTAGGAGGAACTCCCTGACAGTAAGGGCTGTTTAACATTGGAAGATGCTGCTTGGAGCATAGTGGCTTCTTTGGAGGTTTGTAAAAAGAGTCTGGATAGTCATCAATTGAAATTGCTTTGACTGTATCTTCCTGCATGGCAGGAGGTTGGACTGAATGGCCCTTGGGGTTTCTTCAAACTTTATGATTCTGTGATCAAATTTTTACATTCCCAATAATATCCACTAAAATCTTTACATTTCCAATGAGAGAGCAATGCCAGAGTTAAGGTTAATCATAAATAAAATATTATAATAATGGCAACAATTGTGTTATCTGAAGAGAAGATTAGTGTTGATAGTAATTATAATAATAAATAAATCAAGCTAAACCTATCAAAAATATATAAATATAAATATATTTATACATTACAGTTGGCCCTCAGTATCTGTGAGGGATCCATTCTGGACCTACACAACCAACCCCCAGCCACCCACCCCACCCACAGGTACCAAAATCTGTGGATGCTCAAGTTCCATTGTCCTCAATGGTGGCGCACACATGCAGCTGTGCCACCATTAGGGACAACAGAACTTTAATGGCAGTGTGTGCACACAGCCGCACCGCCATTAGGGACAGCCCCCATTGTTCCCTGTAGTGGCACGGCCACGTTAGAGACAACAGAACTTAATGGCGGCACGGCCACATGCACGCTTTGCCACTGGGGAGAACACAGGCTTGCCATCCGCAGATGCTTGAATGTTTGCAGATACCAAGAGCCAACTGTATATATCTACCTAAACATATGTTTATGAATGTATGTAAATACACATACACACCAATAATCATGTTCTCATGTAAATAAGAATAGCATAGTGCTATTCAAAGGGATGATCCCTGGACCACTGCTGGTCCCTGGTGAGTTTCCAGGAAAGAAAGAAAAAATTCAGTTGTAGCCAATGGCTATGAATATAGTAGCAATCCCTGACATATTTGGGGCAGGGTGGATCACTTTATATCCCCTACATCAATAGATTGAGAAAGACTGCTCTAGAAGTTAGAAGGCACTGGGCCACTTTGAGCTTGTCTACATTAAGGAAATACACTGGACTCACAGCAATTCTGGTGTGATCTGTGCAGACAATGCATGGCCGCATTAGCGGCAAATCCACTGGTTTAAGACATTAATCCAGCTAAAGAGAACCTTCTTTGGACAGTGATGTATTCAGGTCTGTTACTCCATGTCGCAAGTTAAATCTTAGATGCCTGCATTCAAGTCTGAAGTCAAGTCTGAAGCCCTTGCAAGATATTTTCAAGTCAAGCTACTGAGTGGCTTAGCGTTGGATTCAAACCCAGGTATTCCGGATTCCTAGTCCAAAAATCAAACCATTCCACAATGCTGGCTCTTTTGTGCAGCTACTCCAACTTTCCCCCATAACCAACGCTTTTCTAAGAAGAAAAAAACCAGGGGAAAAACAGTAGTAAAACAAGGGAGGCTTGCAAGCAGAAGATGGCATTGCCTGAAATCCATGTAAAATTCAATAAATGAGACAGGGCAATTGTGTGAAAAAACATTTGACAGCAATTGCTCTAAATCTAAAGGGAGGAGGGATGATTTAAATTAAAAAGGATGCAGCTTGAGTGTTGCTTGCTGGTGTAACATTTTGCTTCCACTTTGCTGTTGACATTGCTGGAGTTGCTTGCGAAGTCGCTAGGGCTGCATCTATAGTACAGAATGGATGCAGTTTGCCCTTGCTCCATGCAATGGAATTTTAAGATTTGTAATTTTGTGACATGTTAGTCTTCTTTATCGGAGAGCTTTAGAGCCACAACAAACTACAAATCCCAGGAGTCCGTAGGATGGAGCCATGGCTGTTAAAGTGGTATCAAGATGCATTAAATCTGCAGTGTGGCAGCAGGCTAGGGTAAACCCAGATTGCAGGGGCTTAGACCTTTGCCCAGTGGCTACCAATGCCACCAGCTGGTCCAGTTAGCTTCCATATGAGGAATGAGACAATATATTTGCATCAGGCAACAAAAAGTCTGTTCTGAAAAATCAGTTCAGTTGATCTCATACTTTCCTAATTCCCATACATACTGGAATTTTGGAAAGGAGGTTTGTAACAGCTCACATTATCATCCCTACTGACACCTTCTGGTATAATTCTTAGGTATCATCTAGCCAAATTCTAAAAAGTGAGGTGGAATAGATGATATTCCAATTGAACAGTTGTAATCCACATCGACAGACTACACTCTAGTTCTAACTAACATATGTCAACAGATATGGAAAACAAAACAATGGCCAACAGATTGGAAACGATCAGTATACATCCCCATCCACAAAAAAGGGAGACACAAAAGACTGCAACAACTGTAGGACCATAGCACTAATCTCCCACACAAGCAAAATTGTGCTCAATATTTTGCAACATAGACTCCAGCCATACATGGAGAGAGAAATTCCAGAGGTCCAAGTAGGGTTCAGGAAAAGAAGAGACACTAGGGACCACATTGCAAACATATAATGGATAATGGAGCACACACCAAGGAATTCCAAATGAAAATAGGCATGTGCTTTGGAGACTACAGCAAAGCCTTTGACTGCACAGATGATGAAAAACTATGGAACACCCTTAAAGTCATGAGAGTACCAACACATCTGATAGTCCTGATGAGGAATCTGTATTCAAGACAAGACGCTACTTTTAGAACAGAGCATGGAGAAACAGAATGGTTCCCAATTGGCAAAAGAGTCAGACATACGCTGCATCCTATCAGCCTACCTATTCAACTTATATGCAGAACATATTGTAAGAAAAGCAGCCTTGGACACAGAGGAAGGAGGAGTGAAAATAGGAGGAAGGAATATCAACAATCTAAGATATGCAGACATCACCATAATACTAGCATAAAACCTCCCAGACCTGGAATAACTACTAAGGAAGATTGAGGAAGAAAGTGTAAAGAACTTTCTTACTCTTTGCATGGTAAATCTTTGCAGGATCACTTCAGTCACATATTACAACACGGAACTGCCAAAGCGAGTTGTATAAAAACTGTACTTACAGAAGGAAGATAAAGTGCTATATTTGATGGATGATGCCATATAATGCCTTTGAGTCAAAGTAGCAAGTCACACTCGCTCAGCCTTAGAGAATGGGAATGGCAAATCCCCTCTGAAGAAACATGCCACACTATAAGTCAGAAACGACTTGAAGGCACACAACAACAATTACAGAGATTATACTAATGTCCTAAGTTTGGAGTAGTCTCTAAACTAAAAACACTCATGTTAAATCTTCATGCAACCATGATGTTCACTAGCTCTGCATTTACACTCGTGTCAAATGCAGTTTGACATCATTTTAAGTGCTGTTACTTCATCCTATGGAATCCTGGGATCTGTAGTTTTATAAGTTTTTTAGCCTTCTCAGCCAAAGAGTGCTGATGTTTCACCAAACTACAAATCCAAAGGTTCTGTATGATGGAGCCATGCCAGTCAAAGTGGTGTCAAAATGCATGACCTCCATAGTGTAGGCGCACCCTTGGGCTGCAGTTCAATTGACTTTTTACTTGAGAGCTAATTTCATTCAGCTCAGTGGAATTTGCTTCTGAGTAGACCCATATGGTCTTCTGTTGTAGGTGACCTTGTGCTGGAAACAATCTCTTGGCTGAATTTACCACAATGGGTTGTTGGGAGTATAAAAACAGAGGACAGAACCATGCCTAGAGTTTCTTGGCCATGGGGAGGATATAGGTGAAATAAATACCTGGATGGGGCTCTTTTTCTGTTCAATGATTTTGTGTGTGTGTGTATGTTGTGTGCCTTCAAGTTGTTTCCAACCTATGGCAACCCATGGGGTTTTCTTAGCAAGATTTGTTTAGAGGAGATTTGCCATTGCCTTCCCCTGAGGCTGAGAGCATGTGACTTGCCCAAGGTTACGCAGTGGTTTTTATGGTCAAGCTGGGAATCAAACCCTGGTCACCAGAGCCATAATCTGACACTCAAACCACTACAACATGCTGGCTCTGATGGTATCCCTTGTATAAAATGGCAAAAATCAAAGTTTGCTTTTTGGAATGTATATACTGTATTTTTAAAAATATTTTTAAAGTGCAGATGCTTGAATCTGTGGCGTGGTTTGAGTGTTGTTGGACTGTGTCTCTGGAGACCAAGTTTCAATTCCCAGCTTGGCCATGAAACCCACTGTTGACCTTGGGCAAGTCACATGCTCTCAGCCTCAGGGGAAGGCAATGGCAAACCTCCTCTGAACAAATCTTGCCAAGAAAACCGGGTGATAGGGTTGCCTTAGGGTCTCCATGAGTAAGAAAACCTTGAAGGCTCATAACAACAACAACAAGGTGAACCTATCACATGGCTTTCTGGGGCTGAGACGGTATGACCCTGTGGGTTTTCATGGCCAAGCAGGGAAGTAATCCTGATCCTCAGAGTCCTAGTCCTATATTCGAAGCACTATATCCCACAGGCTCTAACAAGGTTACCAGGGCCTAAATACCCCAAAGGCACCAGATCCCACTTGATTTTGGATGTTAAGCAGAGTCAGCCCTGCTTAGTACTTGGATGGGAATCGTAGAATCATAGAGTTGGAAGAGACCACAAGGGCCATCCAGTCCAACTCCCTGCCATGCTGGTTGTTGTTATGTGCCTTCAAGTCATTTTCAACTTTTGGCAAACCTCAGCCGAACCAATAATGGGGCTTTCCTGGGAACATTTGTTCAGAAGAGGTGTGCCATTCCTTCCTCTGAGGCTGAGAAAATGTGACTTGCCCAAGGTCACCCAGTGGGTTTCACAACCGAGCCACTAATTGAACCCTGGTCTCCAGGGATGCAGTCCAATGCTCAAACCACTATTCCACGCTGGCTATATTTCAGAGGAAGGAAATGGCCAAACCACCTCTGAGGATTCCTTGCCTTCTCGAAATAATGCACTTTCATAGAAGCACAGAATCACAGAGTTGGAAGAGACACCCAAGGGCCATCCGGCCAACCCCTTGCCATGCAGGAAGACACAATCAAAGCATCCCCAACTTTGACACTACTTTAAATGTTGTACCATTTTAAAACATCTTGATACAGATATGTGTGTGTTTGTATAGTTTTATCTTTTTAAAACACGTTTTATTCTTTTAATAACTATCTGTTTTAATATTGTAGCAATTCAATTCATTTTTAATCGTACTTTTTTCTTGTGCTTTTAATTGCACTGTTGTTGTTTTTTTAATGTTATAATTGTCAAAGGACAAATCCCAGGATTCCCTAGGGTGGGCCTACAACTCTTAAAGCGATGTCAGACTGCATTATTGCCATGTTTCAATGATGTCTATTTTAATTAATTTTGACCTGTTTAGTTTTATAATGGGGGGGGGATGTAAGGGGATTGTGTAATTTTTATCTATGCATGTATTGTATATGTTATTGATGTATTTTATTGTGTGGGTTATAAATAAAAAGTATATCATCATCATCATCATCATCATCATCATCATCATCATCATCATCATCATCATCATCATCATCATCATCATCATCCAGAGCAAAGTTGCCTCTTCAGCTTCCTAAGAAAAGGTACCTGGGATAGATGGACAAACGAATGACAGGTGCAATCCCACGTTGGGCCACTAGAGGGGGATGCAGTCCCCTCTGCGCTGCCTTATAAAGGAGTTAAGAGGGAAGCAGGCTGGGCTTGGATTCAAGTCTTGCTACGCGTTGGAGGCTGTAGATGCGGGCAGAGCTTATGCAGGCGGTGGGCATGAAGGAGACGCGGGGGTGAGAGGCTCCTACCCTACATCTCCCCCTGTTATACCAGCAGCAGCATCTTCAGTTTTGGGTGGGAAGGAGGTGGTACTCATTTGCTTGCCCCCCTCTGCTCCAAAGTTCTTTTTATTATTATTATTATTTTTTGCAGAGATGCTCTCTGGGCAAAAGTAACTTCTCCAAGAAAGCAAGCCTTTGCAGCACAAACTGCAGAGATTGCTCTGCAAGAGTAACCCATACACATATATCAGGAGCTTTAGCTGGTCTCCTCTCAGCTGCAGGGAGAGTTCTTCTTCCAGGTGACCAGGTGCACCTGTCCCTGCTTGATGCACCTGGGAATGAATGGAGCAAGGGGGAAAGGGACTCAGCATTGTTGCCCTCCCCTTTGCTTGCCTGTCCTGCTTAGGCTGTTTTCTCCCCACACCTGTCTGTGCCAATGAAGGCTTGTCAGCTGAGAACTGTACTTTGTGGCTGGATTTGAAGAAGATGTGAGTTCGAGGGTTTCCAGACTTGAGGCCTGATAGGCTGGACCTGGCACTCTTGGGAAATGATAGATTGGACCTGGCACTCTTGGAAACGGATAGGTTGGACCTGGCACTCTTGGGAAATGATAGGCTGGACCCTGCACTCTTGAAAGCTGCTAGGCTGGGCTTGGCACTCTTGGAAACTGATAGGTTAGACCTGATACGTTGAACCTGGCACTCTTAGAAACCGATAGTTTGAACGTGTCACTCTTGAAAATAGATACAGTGTGCCTGTGCCATATGCAGGCACACTATACACAGCTTCAAGCTTACACTGAAGCCACGTGACAATAGTGCCTATGGTGTGCACGCTGCATGCCACAAGCACACACACCATTGTTTTCAATGGGGCATGATCATATGCAGAATTCCCCTGATGCAGAGGGATCCGGAACAGATCCCCCACGTAAGGGAAGGGCCCACTGTAGTTTTTCATGATCAATACAGTCGAAGGCTTTGATATATTCTATAAAGCACAGGCAGATTTTCTTTTGAAATTCTTTTGTGCATTACATTATCCAACATATGTTTACAATATGATTCCTAGTGCCTCTTCCTTTCCTGAACACAAGCCAGGGCTGAAGGGAACAACCTTCTCTTGTTACATGTTTATAAGTGTGAATACTAGCTGCTATACTGCTGTTCCATTTAGTTCTTATGTTGAAGAACTGTCAGTAGGTTTATTGTCCATTAATCTCTCCAACCTTTGTTTTTTTTAAAAAAAACTTAATTGATACCAGATTATCAGTGTGAATATAAAATGATAACAGGTTGAATCTCCTTTATCTGAAATGCTTGAGACCAGAATTGTTTGGGATTCTCAATGATGATGATGATGATTGGATTTTGGGATGTTTGGGTATATATAATCTAGGAGGTGGGGCCCAAGTCTAAACATGAAATTCATTTCTTTCATATACACCTTATAGTCTGAAGATAAATTTATACATTATATTTTTAATAATTTCTACTATGAAACAAAGGCTACATCCACACTGCAGAGATAACCTAGTTTGACATCACTTTAACTGCCATAGTTCCATGTTATGGAATTCTGGGAATGTAGTTTGTTGTGGCACCAGAGCTCTCTGAAAGAGAATCTCACAAAACTACAATTCCCAGAATTCCATAGCACTGAGCCATGGCAGCTAAAGTGGTGTCAAACTGGATTATATCTGCAGTGCAGATGCAACCAAAGTATGTGTACACTGAAAGCAAAGGTGTCATTATCTCAACCACCCATGTGGATAATTTTGCATTTTGGAATATTTTGGATATTGGCATTCTGGTTAAGGGTGACTCGACCTGTATTGTTAAAGGGAGGCATTTTACTTCAAATGGAGCTCAGACTATATTCAGACTATATACTGTACTGAACAAAGAGATGGACAACAAAATAAATATTCAGTGTAATTATCCGTCTTCCACTACCGTATTCAATTTAGTTTCAAATCCAGTTTTCAAAAAATTCAGCTAATCATGCTGCAGTTTTTTTATTATAACCTGGGAAATGTGCTTTGTGCTTCTGTAATACTGAGAAGTGAAAAGTGAAACTGATTAAAATAGAAACCAGAGTGAAACAATTCTGCCCCTTCTTCTCTGGCAGGTATGTACCAGAGAGAGAATGGAAACATCAATAGGAAATACAGGCAACAACTTACTATTTAAAGTGATTATGTTGTTACTGTGTGCCTTGAGGTCATTTCTGACTTATCACCATGCTACGCTGGCTCCCAATATCTAGGAGCTTTTCAGCAGCCTTGGTTTCCTCCTTCCTTCACCCTGCGCTGGATGGGTCAGCATTAACCCATGGATTTTGACCAAAGTTTTCAGGGTTAATGTTTCGACTAAAATTTCTTGTCAAGTATATATGGTAGCCTTTTTTCCTGTCACTGAAGTAGAAGTATGTTTACTGTGTGTGACTGTCGATTCAAAACGTAACCATTCATCATATTGGGAAACAGAAAATATTTCAGCAACAGACGAATGCACAAATAGACCTACTGTTAAAAATGAGAGTTCGAGCCAGCCAACGAAGTTGTTAACCAAAAATTTCTATATGGGCTTTTAATGTGTCCGTATAAAGATTCTGAAGTGTCAAAATAAATAACTGAGCACTAAAGTTAGAATTGTACAAACTATTGTATTCCCCACCACCTTGTGCAGATGCAAGAGCTAGACAGTGAAAAAAAAGCAGATAAGAAGAAAATCAACTCATTTGAGATGTGGTACTGGAGAAGAGTGCTGAGGAGACCATGGACCACCAAAAACAAAACAAGTGGGTTCTTGAACAGATCAAGTGTGAAATCTTTTTGGAAGCCAGGATGATCAAGTTGAGGCTGTTGTACTTTGGCCACATCACGAGAAAGCATGAGTCATTGGCAAAGATAATAATGCTAGGAAACGCAAAGGGTAAAGAAAGAGAGGAAGACTACATGCCAGATGGATGGCCTCCATTATGGAGGTCATGGGTATGACCAAAGCAGAGCAGTGGCAGATAGAGTGCCTTTGAAGATGTTTCATCCATATGATTGCCATGAATCAGAATCGACTCGAGGGTGGTTAACAACACCAAATATTGAATCATAGAGCTGGAAGAGGTCACAAGGAGCATCCAGTCCAATCCCCTGCCATGCAGGAAGACACAATCAAAGGACTGAGTGCCAACCAACCTCTTTTTAAAAACTTCCAAAGAAGAAGATGCCACCACTCTGCGAAGGAGCATGTTCCACTGTCAAACTACATGGGTTCTTCCTAATATTGAGCTGGAATATCTTTTCCTCCAGTTTGAATCCATTACTCTAGGTCCTGTTCTTTGCAGCAGCAGAAAACAAACTTGCTCCATCCTCAATGTGACACCACTTCAAATATTTAAACAAGGCTATCATATCACCTCTTAACCTTCTCTTCTCCTGGATAAACATACCCAGCTCCTTAAGGAGCTTATTGCTCACCTTTTAAAACTAGTCCAGCTTTCTGGGCTGGAGCCTGGATGCAGGATGGAGGCAGGATTATCGGACACTAAATTGCCACCAAACCACTGGCCTCCATCAGGCCGGGTCCCAGCCAAGTCCAAGTCACACTCTGCCAGCACTTTTTAGAAGTCAGAAGCTTTCCAATTTCTAAGAAGTGCTGGCAGAGCACAGCTGGGACCTGGGCTGATGGTTCGGCAGCAATTTAGTGAGCAATGATCCCCACCTCCATCTCATGTTTAAAAAGGTGAGTGATAAGCTCCTAAGTCTCGCCTCAAAGGGCATGGTTTCCAGAGGCTTCAACATTTTCGGCACCCTCCTCTGGACATGCTCCAGCTTGTCAACATCATTTTTGAACTGAAGTTTAATATCATTGAACATAGAAGGAGCAGCGTTTCTAAAATGTCTAGCTATCTGTTGCAGATGTTGCATTTATCCTCCTATAAGGCTATGGTTCTCAAATTGTTGTCCTCGAGATGTTTGGGGCTTCAACTCCCAGAATCCCTGACCATGGCTGTGCTGGCTGGGACTTGTGGGAGTTGAAGCCTAAAATACATAAGTACCAAAAATGGAGAGCCGCTGTTATAAAGAACTGGATTGCTTACTATCCTCTGACACATGTGATAAATAGATTTCCTAGAAGTCTGAACTGATATTACTAGAGGTCTTTATCACAGTGAAGAGTACTGAGTGAGATTGCTTTTCCTATAGAATGTCACTTCAGATGTAAAGCTAGCCCTGTTAATAGTTCTTGTTTTAGTAAACATGGATTTTAAAGCAGTAAGTGTTTTTCTTGATACTCATCAAGGGGGTTGTGGAGGGTGGATAGAGAGAAATAAGATTTCTTCTCTGTTTGGCTTTACTGTGCAGACATTATTTGGAGAACTGGCCACGAAAGCGCTACGGGATCACTTCTCCAATTAGCTTGGCACCTCCAAGGGAGATAGATTACGTCTACACAGAGAAGCTGATTGAAGCCATGAAGCCTTTTGATGTATTTGAAGATGAGAAGGAGCTAAATCACAGGTAAAAATGAACTTGCAGAATTGAAACATACAGCTTCTGATATTGTAATACAGGTTGAGCCTCCCTTATCCAAAAAGCTTGGGATCAGAAGTATTTTGGATTTCATATTTGTTGTTGTTGTTGTTGTTGTTGTTGTTGTTAATATTATGGATTTTGGAATACTTATATTTGCATATACTGTAACGTATGTAATGAGATATCTTGGGGATGGGACCCAAGTCTAGATACAAAATTAATTGGTTTCATATACAGCTTATATAGCCTGACTGTAATTTTATATAATTTTCTTAATAATTTTGTGCATGAAACAAAATTTGCGTACACTGAAACATCAGAAAGCAAAGGTGTCACTATCCCAGTAACCCATGAAAAAAGTCTTGGATTTTGGAATATTTTGAATTTTGGAATTCCGGATAAGGGAGGGTCAATCTGTAATGATGTTTGAGTCATAGAATCATAGAGTTGGAAGAGACCACAAGGGCCATCCAGTCCAACCCCCTGCCATGCAGGAACTCTCCATCAAAGCATCCCCGACAGATGGCCATCCAGCCTCTGCTTAAAGACCTCCAAAGAAGGAGACTCCACTACACTGTGAAGGAGTGTGTTCCACTGTCGAACAGCCCTTACTGTCAGGAAGTTCCTCCTAATGTTGAGATGGAATCTCTTTTCCCGTAGCTTGCATCCTCTTAAAGAGCCGAAGTAAAACCACAAATATTGCCACAGCTTGTTAATGAAGATGTTTGTAGAGTTTTTAAAAAATATTTTTTCATTAGCATTATAATGGTATAATAATGCTTCTTTTATATTTACACACACACAAAACCTTCCCTGTCTTCTCTTCTTTTAACCATCTTGCTACCATGGATGTGAGTGGGGTGTTGTGGTTTTATATTGGAGATTATCTTCTCTTTCCAGTACAAAATACATAAGTTCCTCCATATCAGCAGAGGAGAACAGATAGGGGAGAAAAAAGATAAAAAGTAACACGAACAAGCCTAAACAAAGTTCGAATGTATATACTTTTCAATAATGTTACAATCAATATTTGTCTCTTGTTTGACAAGCTGTTTGTTATCTATTCTTGGAGTTAGCAACACCAGTATCGTCCTTGGGGCAATAATACCATTTTGGATGGTAAATGTGTCAGTGCTATAAAGATATACTATACCCCATAATGTAAATTTCTCACTGGCACAATCTGATTTTATATAGGTTCCCGTTTCTTCAATTTCCTCTATATGCACTCTATAGGTTTGAATTAGGATAACGTTTGCTTTTAAAGAGCCCTTTTTTTTGCTGGAGTGGAGAGAGGAAAAATCAGTCTTTGATCCAAAAGAAAGAGACTTTAAAGGTACTTTGACAAACTCCTGAGTTGCACATGGAAATGCCTAACAATGTATTGCCCCTCTATGAGTTTCAAGATGGGTTCTGACATGGAAGGCATGGGGTACACCCACAAGCCTTGGCCACATTGCAGAATCACTTACAGTGGGGCCCTTGGTATCCACTGGGGTTTTGTTCCAGGACCCCCCCCCCCTTTTGATACCAACATCTCTGGATGTTCACGTCCCATTAAATACAATTGTGTAGTAAAATGGGGTAGATTTGCTTTTTGGAATTTATATCTTTTTGGAATATTTTCAAGTGGATGATTGAATCAATGGATAAAGGATCCAAGGATATGGAGGGATGACTGTATTAGCAAGCATTCAAATCATCTTACTTGCATGTAATGTTGACAAAGATTTCCCTGCCCTCATAAAAGAGAGGGGAAAAATAGATTCCTGGTCTGCAGCTTAAATCCACAGCTGCATTATATATTTTTAGCATCAAGTCTCTTAAATCTTGTTTGTTTTAACTTCTTTCCCCATTGTAGGTTAGTTGTTCTTGACAAACTAAATAGCCTAGTCAAAGAGTGGATTGCAGAAGTTGGTAAAAATAAGGTAAGAGATTTGCCATTGTTTTACTTCTTAAACTGGTCTTGTTTGAAGTTTTGTAATTAGAATGTTATAGTTTTAGCTGTGGGCTTCTTACCATGTTTAAGCCTTCTGCCATGATCTATATACGGTATTCCGAAGTACAGAAGAGGACTACAGATCAACTGTTATATCAACTGCATCTTCCATTTCATCTCTTCAGCTCCTGTGATGGCCGCTATATGATTATCACCTGAATTTCATTTATGTGTCACCACACATAAGTGGAATGCTTCTACCTATTTATTTATGTTATTTATATTGTATTTATTGTATATTGTATTTATATATGTATTTATATATTGTATTAATATTTATACAATATATGGTATTTATATTGAATCTATACATGTCAGTTAGGTCAAAGTGAAGGTGTACTTAAAACTGTGTTTGGTTGCATCTGCACTGCAGAAATAATGCAGTTTGGCACAAGTTTAACTATTATGGCTCCATCATATGGAATTCTGGGATTTGTAGTTTGATGTGCCAGCAGAGCTAAATATATCACAAAACTACAAATCCCAGAATTCCATAGTATTGAGCCATGACAATTAAAGTAGTGTCAAACTGCATTATTCCTGCAGTGCAGATGCAGCCTGTGTCCTAAAAGGAGTTTCTTTCTAGAGAGGCATGTCTGACAGGATATATTTCTTTTCAGATGAGGTGTTCAAGGCAATTCACAGCTGAAGATAAAGCAACTTACAGTTTAACCGATATGCTGCAAAATGCCAAATATTGTGGCCACTTCAGAAAAGAGCTCTGGTGGCGGAGGAGCCAAAGGCGGTTGGTCCTAACCAGGGTCGCATTGTCTTGCTACTAAGAGCCTTATCACATGAAGAAAAAAAAGCCAAAACAGACTAGGAGCATATCTCTCCACATGATGATGTAGCGGTAGCATTTCTGTTCTCTTTATAAGGGAGACGGTTGTAAAAGCATGTCTTTTGTCATACTGGAGAAATCTGTTCTGCAAAAGGTATGCTTTTACAACCATCTCACACTCAGGAAAGAGATCAGAAGGGCCCCAATGGCATGCAAAGAGAGGCATGTGGAGAAAACTGCTATACACCTGCTCTCTTTTGACTTTCTTTTCTCATGTGATAAGGCTCTAAGTGACAAAGAATAACTAAGTGTCTACAATCCCTTGGATGGGAAGCAGTAAAACTACAGCTTGTAAAGTTTTTTTTTGGTTTTGTTTAGGGGTTGTTGTTGTTGTTTTCTATGGCCAGAGCATTCTGAGAGCAATAATTCAAAGTCTTTGTCTAAAACTACCTTTTCAATCCAAATCAGCCAGGGTGAGAGGACAAAATTTTAAGGTTATATTTCATTGGCACAGCACTCTGTTAAAGCTTGGTGTTATAAAAAAAATAGCCAAATGCTGGAGAAATTGTAATGAAATCGCTACCCTTTCCACATCTGGTGGCTATGGTCCATGGCTGAAGAGTTTGAGTCCAAACATTTTGATGGTGCTGGACAAAAATCCGAGTCAAAGGATTGTGGTGCAGCCTCAGTGGCTCTGCTCTCACTTTTTGTAAATGAAAACGAAGACCATATTTTAATCTTTCTTAAGTTTGACTGTGAGAATGGTGATAGATCAAAAGTGGAAAGATTTGCACAACATCATTAAACATTTACAGGTTAGGGACAGGAAGGCTGTTAAAAAGTGGAATCGCTTGAAAAGCGTTTTAGCTTGCAGAGACTGAACACTAGATGGTGCCAAGTCAACTGAGAGGAAAAAAGCAGTATGAGAGTAGAGGTTGAAAGAGTTTTAGCCTTGCCTAATTAAATTGTGTACAATTCCCATTCATTATAATAAATACAATTACTCCTCTTCTTATTACTAAAAAAAAAAAAAATTCTCTTGCACAACTTTGAACAGGATTGACTACCTCCCCTCAAGTATTTATTGTCTTAGCACCTGTGTCTCAGATCATCATGTCTCAGCCTTAGCGTTTTCTACTATATAACCCATCACACCAGCTATCCAATATTTTATGGCAGGCAAAATGCATTTGCAGCTTCTGAGAGTTGACTTTGTGTACCATGTTCAGACAGCTGTGGAACTTCTGTGGTGCCCAGATGTTTACATGCAAGCACATCTCTTGGATTGATCATCTTGGGCAAATAAATTTGGCTTAGATTTTAAAGGTAATAATGTTTCCAACTTTCCTGCAGAACCTCCCACCTTCAATCCCATTGAGTTCTAGTGGCAAAATATTGACGTTTGGTTCCTATCGGCTTGGTGTGCACACAAAAGGTATGGTTCTTGTAATCAGTGTTGAATTATGAAAGGGGTCGTCCTAAACTACCAGCAGTTACTAATGATCTTTTGTCCTTTATAGGTGCTGACATAGATGCTCTCTGTATTGCCCCTAGACATGTGGAAAGGTCTGACTTCTTCCAGTCTTTCTTTGAAAAGCTAAAACATCAAGATGGCATCAGAAACTTAAGAGTAAGCTTCTTGTTTCACTTCGTCCAACTTCTGTGTGTATGTGTAGTTTGATTATATGTGCATGGCTGTGGCACATGTAGATTCTACTACAGCAGTTCCAATCAACCCTTACCAACTTTTGCATGGAACAGTTTGGTGAACAGCAGTTAGTTTGTGGGGAGTTTAGCCTGGGGTTTGAGAAAAGTGCAGGTGGAAATATAGTTGAGTGAGAGAAAGGGGTTTGAGTTGGGTGATTGATAAGGACCCAATTTAATCTGGGAAGGTAGAATGTGCTGTTTCAGATATACTATATAAATAATCTGATGTTTGTTTTTGTTTTATACACTTTTCGCCTCCAGAATTGCTATCATTCTGAGAGCTGGGTTTCAGATAAGGTGTCTTGTGGTGGCGGCACTGAAAATGGAAGGGTGGTGTTCTGTTGGGGATAAAAGTAGCATAAATCCTTATAGCAACCTTGAGGAAATTTAGACTAATAATGAGGAAATTCTTATATGTGACAGAGATGGAGATCAGAGAAAGCCTTCCCCATGAATGTTTGCAGTGAACACTGTGGAAGGCTTCATATTTGGTGGGTTAAGTGTAAAGACCCCCAACATTTGGCCACAGTGGCAGGATTGCCTGAGAACAGTCTTCACAGTTGGTGGCACTGGTGCGATTGTCTCAGTGGAAAGCCTTGCACATGTTGTATGCAGTAGCAGGATAAAAGAGGCAACCCTCACATAAAAGGTGGGAACCCCATATGCGGTGTAGGCAACAGTGGGATATAAACTGAGATCCCACTTTTGGTGACAGCAGCTAGATTATTTGAGAGGAAATCCCACAGAGGTACTAAGAGGAATGGCCTGATTTGTGACCCAAACTGGATTTACTATGTAGATTATTTTACCATAAATCTACAAAATATCCAGCAAGACAATCTGGGTTCTTCAATTTGCTTCTGATGTTTTTGTTGCCTATTTAATGCTGTTTAAATCCTAAATTTATTGTTGGGCAAGCCTTGTGTTTTACTGACATACATAGAAAGCTTAATTTCTTCAAGAAATGAACGCATCCGGGCCCTGAATTTCTTAGGGAGAATCAGCTGTTGCAGGAATAACAATGTAATATTTACATATCTGAATTTCAGAAATTATCAGAAAAAAAACTTTCAATGAAAATTGTTTTATTTTCTTGTCTGCAGGCAGTAGAAGATGCATATGTGCCAGTAATAAAATTCAAATTTGATAATATTGAGGTAAATTATTTAATTTTGCTTCATTTTATGTATGTATGGAATAAACTTGTTCTTGTGTGGGTATTAGGCACAAATTAGATAACACATACACTTTGGGATAAAGTGATAATCCAGAAAGAGACTGACTCATTCATCCTGGTGACATTGTAGATTATTTGTGGTAGATTGGCAAGGTTTTCTGACTTCTGGTTGTAGAAAAATGAAAACTACAAAAGGTCTCATACAAATTGGCAGGTAGAATTTTCAAAATGTCAGAAGTAAAATGTAATTTTTGTGCTTTATATATCACCTTGAAAGCCAGCATGGTGTAGTGGTTTAAATGTTGGACTATGACTCTGGAGACCAGGGTTCAATTCCCAGCTTGGCCATGAAACCCACTGTTGACCTTGGGCAAGTCACATGCTCTCAGGCTCAGCGGCAAACCTCCTCTGAACAAATCTTGCCAAGAAAACCCCATGACAGAAGTGCCATAAGTTGAAAAATGACTTGAAAGCATACAACAATGACAAATATATCACCTTAGGTTGCGGTTTTGTGTTGACTCAGAGATTCTGCAAGCTGTAGTTTCTAAGAGTAACACACATAACACACTGGAGATTCTCATAACTACAGTTTTATGTGTGTCCAGTTAACAAATGTTAGGATTCCTGGGGTTGGGGAGGGGGAGAAATAAATCCAGGAACTTTGAAGTATATCATACCAGGTGTAGTAAATGCAAACAACCAGAGTTAGTTATGTCGGTGTCCCACCGTGTAGTGATTTCTATGGAACTGAATTAGCTACAGATGATGGGCACCCATAGGCATTGCCAATGTTCATGAAAGTATTTCTGTCCCTATAGAGCTAGCTGTATCAGCCATTCCTGATACTGAGAAGCCATTAGAAGGAATCACTGTTGAGAAACTACTTTTATTTCTTACCATTTTAGATTGATCTTGTGTTTGCAAGGCTGGCGCTTGCCACCATTTCTGATAACCTGGATCTTCGAGATGACTCATGTCTGAGAAGCCTCGATATAAGATGTATTCGGAGCTTAAATGGTAACCTCTTACATTTCCAGAAATCTGAGAATGGCTGCTGAGCACTATTTCTCACATAGTTAGATGGATGCTGTTAAGAAGCCCATTAAAACATAAAGCACATGGGCTCCTGTGATCGTACGATTTATGGTGCTTCCAGGCGAGTTTTTTTATCATGAAATTGCCCTGACTCATAAGCAGAATTTTGTGGAGAATCCAGGTGATCTTTTCTTCATCTTGTAACTTTCTTTTCATGCTGCTTTTGTAATCACCACCACCACCCCAAAATAAAATCTATTAGAAATTAAAAAATGGAACAACTCCACAATGGCTTATGAAAAGTAGCACTAGGAGCCCTAAGTCTGGAAGCACCCATTCATGCAACCATAAGAAATGGTGTGCTTTTAGTGTTAACAAAAATGCAATTAAATACTTGGTTATTAATTAGCAGCACACATTTATCTAGGTAAGTGAGTATCACATTGCACTAACAAAGTGTGCACAAGCAACTAGATTGTTTTTTAAAAATTTAGTACACATGTATTACATGCGCCTGGATTGTCCCAATATGCAAATGAAAGTTGGGAGGTAGTGTGTTTAACTGAAACAGATTCAAGGCCCAAATTCCAAGTATATTAGATACCTATGGCAGTATATTCTATTTAATCAAAAGAGCTATGCCCCATTCTTCAGCTGGAAAGTTTTCTAGAAATAAGTCAATGGAACTGGGGAAAAAGATAATTGACACCAATTCTTAATGTTTATTACAGTGTTTGTAATGACAGCTGTAATCAACATCTCATCATGACTGGTTGAAATGGAAGCAAACATTCAAACAGGTGCTGCTCAAACAGGTCTCAGTTGAGAGAGTACAGTGGTTCTCTCTCTCTCTCTCTCTCTCTCTCTCTCTTATTTTTTTTTTATTTTTAATTTTTTATTTTTTTATTTTTATTTTTTTTTGTCCTACAGCATGATTTAGGAGATTATCACATGTCTATTTTCATCTGATCCGGGCATGGGCTTGAACAGGTGAAAACGGATCTTATCACACTCCTTTTTGCCTAACTCAGCTGCATTACATACCCAGTCCAGACTCCTGGCATACTTTTTGAACGACAGGAAATTATAATAGATTCAAAAAGTACACCAGGAGTCTGGATTGGGTACCCGATGCAACTGAGTTAGGCAAAAAAGGCATGTGATGAAATCCGTTTTCACCCATCCAAGCCCATCCCCAGCCTGGGCCCAGATCAAGCGAAAACAGGCAAGTGATAATCTCCGTAGTCACAACTCTATTGTGTTGGGCCCAAAGGCCTTTGCAAAAGCTTTTATCTGCCCACTTAGGTTACAGATTAGTGAATTACAAAATAGATGCTCCTCTTCTTCTATTAGGGATGCTTCAGAAAGGTAAACTCACTGGTCAGAATCCAAAGAGGTGTTCTACATGTGTTAGAATAGAAAATTATTTACCCTGAATTGTAGGTTGCTGTGCCTGAAAAGTATTTGTTTATTTTCCTGTACTTCAGAGCAAAATAGTCTCCTCTCTTCCTTTTATCACTGTGAAGTTACCTTGATTACAAAGAGTGACTGGTTCAAGGAATGAGCTTCTGTACCTGAGTTTCCCCAGTCAGTGTCTAACTGCATATCAAACAGTTTTTGGAATACTTGAAAGCTTCAGAACTAGGTTACAGTCCAGATGCATAAATTCATTGAACTGCTATCAAGCAAAGGTGTGGGTTGTTAAATCCTGGCCACGACATAGGAAAAAAATAGGAAATGCATGTTGGTCAACAAAGGATTCTTCTCTCTGGTCCAAAACACACTGCAGAAATAATCCAGTTTGAGTCTGCTTTAACTGCCCTGGCTCAATGCTAGAGAATTCTGGAAACTGCAGCGTTGTGAGACATTTAGCCTTCTCGGTCTGAGAGATCTGGTGCCACAATAAACTATAACTTCCAGGATTCCCTGGAATTGATCCAGAGCAGTTAAAGCCATCTCAAACTGGATTATTTCTGCAGTGTGTTTTGGACTTCTGCCTCTCTCTCTCACTCTCACTCACACACACACATATCTCTATCCATATGCCTAAATCATACTATTTTTGTTCGGAGAATTCTCAATTCTTACTCAGATCTAAAAACTCAAACCTCATTTACTAAAGTGGCACCTCAAGGAGGAAATATTCTCCCAAAATGTCCTGTTGTAACCAGGTAGGTTTAGTAAAATAGTCCACCCAAACTGTGTTTTGCAAGATGACTTAATCAAGAAAAAAAATCATCATATTCTGTACCGTGTCTTTCTTTGTGATACAATCCTGCGACTTCTTGGTATCTTGGTTTGACTTTGCCTCATTTAATGTTGAAGCCTTTAACATTTCCTGGCAGGTTTCAGAGTCACTGAGGAGATACTTCATTTAGTACCAAACAAGGAGAACTTCAGGCTGACGCTCAGAGCAATTAAACTGTGGGCAAAACGTAAGTACTTAATACATCACATTTTGTGCTATCAGCCTCTATGCTTAATAGTCCTTGAAATGACTCTTTAGGCTAAGCCAAGTGAGCTTGTCACATATGCATGTTGCCTTAGAATCTGCATAATGGCCATTATGCCCCAAATCCCAAGGATCTTTCTGGAAATTAGTTTGTATGTTCTCTAATGGACACAGAGAGGCACCTACAAGTAGGTTTCATTTTCCTACTGAACACTTAAAACCAGACTGGGAGGGATATAGTGGCCACGCAATGGGGCATTGGTATTTAACACTGGTTCTCTTGACCTGCTGCAAATGGTATATGGGTCCCATGTGAGGAGCCAGATTTCGGTCTGAGATGGGCTTATCTTGGACTACACTTACTGGAACCTCCATAGGGTGGAAGCAGTTGGCATTCTGAAATCATCACACTAACAGATGGCTGTGGACATGTCTGGGAAAAAATGCTCACTTGGAAAGCTCATAGGAAAAAAGCACATAATCCACATGCCCTTAAGCAGTACTTAAAACATGTGTCAGTGTAGTGAAACACTCTGTAGTGATGGTGATAGCTTACATTGTCTGATGTGGGTGAGTGTTAGGGTTCCCTCCCCCAGTGGGTCAAGGACTGGCACCATATTTGTGCCTACTGACTGCAACTGTTTCCTTTCTTTCCTGGAAACTTGGCATGGGCCAGCAGCCAACAAGCTTTCGGACTGGCACTGGTCCACGGACAGTTGCTCTGAGTAATGTTACTTTAGTCAATGAGGGACCATGCTCTCAACCAATGTATACAAGTGTGCCTTCAGTATTTGGAAAGCACACTAACAAAAAACAAAACAAAAAACAAACACTGATGCAGCTGGGCACAGACCAGTTCAGGTGGGGTGAGAAGGTTTATGAAAGCATACTATGTAAATGTGCACATCCGTAGAAAAGACCAGGATGCAAATATCCCAGACACTGAGTTACTGCTGTCATCTAAAAATCTGGCAATATGATCAGTGCACAATATGATTCTTGTATCCATGGGACGGGTACCTATGGTTTCACTTACCTGTGTCTAAAAGGATATATTCTCTCTATGCATTTTCTAGGACCTCCAGTGCCGTTCTATGGTATGCTTCTTCTGGTGGTTGACTAGAGACACGGTGGAGGACCTAGAGATTTCTAGACAGATGTTCACTCTAGGCATTTTCTAGGTCACCCAGTGTGATTCGATGATATGCTCCCAATGGAAGTCACTCATGTCAATAGGGTTTACTATTACCCACTGTTCTGCCTTTCCACAGTAAGGCCAGGAATGTATCTCCTGTGGATATGGGTGTCTGGAAGATGGCTCTTGTTTCTGTTTTAACTGCAGAGAGCCACTCTGCTGTGCTAGTTTGTGTTTTAGAGTTCAAATCCCTGCTTAGTCATGCAAACCCACTAGGTAACCTTGAACAAGTCACATGCTCTCAGCCTCAGAGGAGGGCCATGGCAAATCCCCTTTGAAGAAATACTGCTAAGCAACACCTTTGATAGATTTGCTTTAGCGTCACTATAAGTCACAGACAAACTGAAAGAAATACATTTTTCTTCTAACTGTAAGTAGAACAGTGTTCCGGCATATCTTAACAGAATACTGCATAGGAAGGCCACTGTTCTTGAAAGGGTGTTCTCTGGACAGAGCTGAAACAAGGGTGCTCTGAGTTACCAGGTGCCTGTCTCCAGATATCAAATACTAACTTCAACTGCCTTGATCATTATGAAAATTGGAAATCAACATGATTGTTAAACTTCAAAAGAAACTGTTGCATTAAAAAAGTGAGATTATGCATATAACTACATCCATGAAAATGCTACCTAGAAATCATGTGAAGGTGCCAGTTTCACTTCCTTCAAGTATATTGGGATTCACCAGCCATCACAGCTGCTTATCCATTGGGCAGATTTGCAATGTGGAGCCTGCTGTGGGCTTGCATGCATGATTTTAATGGTAGTCTTAAAACCAGAGCTTGGGACAGTTACTTTTGGAGGGCTACAACTCCCAGAATCTCAAGCCATTGAGTCCAGTGGCCACGTTGGCTAGAGCATTTCAGGAATCATTGTTTTAAAAAAAAATCTGAGCTTTTTCATACCTTGTCTTGTATTAGCAGAAAGGAAAACAACTTGAATGTAGTGGCCTGGGTCATTGAAGGAAAGGGGTGCCCCAAAAGGAGATAGTTTTAGAAGCAATCTGAATCCAATTCTGAATTAAAATACGAATTGCTACACTAGATGAGAAGCTCTTAAGCAGTACTTCAGTATACTCTTATATTGTCAGCGAGCTTAAAATTGCTGTTTGTGGGCTCTCCAAAGGGTTGGATTGTGTAAAATGTGGGAAATCTGGGATCATATCTCATTATTCTTTTTAGTTCAGTCAAAAAGTAGCTTGATATGGGGCAGGAAGTCAATGGAAGGTTATATTGCTGGGGGAAGTTCTTCACTTCCATTTTTGTGTTCTTCCTGTAAATCACCTTCCCTGTGTCCAAAACGACAACTTGCTCCATCAGGTAAAACATCCAAATGCCAAATCCTTGGCATGGATTTTTCTAACTTTTAAAACAGGAGCATCTGAAGGTTGGCTCTTAGGTAGTTTGGCTTTCAGCCTTTCTGAAAATGAAATGAAAAGTCTAATTTCACA
The DNA here is from genome assembly GCA_034509955.1 of Urosaurus nigricauda. Taxonomy (NCBI): domain Eukaryota; kingdom Metazoa; phylum Chordata; class Lepidosauria; order Squamata; family Phrynosomatidae; genus Urosaurus; species Urosaurus nigricauda. The sequence continues at coordinate 370,534,959 of JAOEGL010000001.1, forward strand.
GTTTGAAATCTGAAATTGTCTGTAATACTGAATGCCAAATATCTGCCTTTAGGACGTGGCATTTATTCCAATATGCTGGGATTTCTTGGTGGTGTTTCTTGGGCCATGCTGGTGGCGAGGACATGCCAGTTGTATCCGAATGCTTTGGCATCGACGCTGGTTCATAAATTCTTTGTTATCTTTTCTAAGTGGTAAGTGGCTGATAATAAACCAACTACAGTGTGTGCAGAACATAGATTAGATCTCAGACCATCAAAATGATACCACTAAGTTATGACTGCCAAGGAAAGCATCCATGTAATTGTCCATTTCACAATACAACACCCTTGGCATTTATTCCAGATAGCTGAAAGCTGGCTACAGTAACAGTGTCTTTCTCTGTTATTCATATTCATTCAATGAAAAGATTTTTGCCTTGCTCAAAATATGTGTTAGGGCTACTCCTCTGCTTTCTTTAAGCGGCTTTTCAGTATATGTGTATTATATTCTGGGTTTTTTATACTGTATATAGGCTCATGTTCTCAGGCAGATAAACTGTGGAGGAGGAATGAGATAAGAAGATGCTGGTTTGAGTGTTTTCAAAAGCTTTATTTTACTTTCTTAAAATAAACACTCTAGTGGGCTTTTCCTTTATCAAGAAAGACAGCATTCAAGAAGCAGGCTTAGTGAGTATGAAATTATGGTTGTCTTTGGCTCATCGTCACCCTCAGTTTTCCAGTTCAGCCCTGCTCCAGGCTAAATGTCCCCTCTGCTAAGGGAAGGTACATAGAATGGAAAACCTATCTACACTTAAGTATATTATGTGAATTGCTGCAAATTTTCACACGTTCACATCAACATTTAATTATCTTCACTTTCTTGCACAAATTTGCACCTGTTCGCATGCCCCCTACAGAAGATGAGCAGCCATGTGAATTCATGCAAAGTGGACACATATTCAATAATGCACATCCTCACAGATACTCCAATAAAAACCACAAATCCTTTTCTATAGAGTTTGAGCAGATTTTCACCCTCCTGCAAAAAGCCCAAATTTCTCCAAATTGCATGTAGAGGTATTGCATTATATTCAAATTGAATAAGGCATGTTTAAATCATATAGACAAGCCCCTGGTTAGAATTAATATTTCACAAAGCAGAAAAGTATTATTCTTACATGCTTCTGAAGAGATATAATGTAGAAGATGAAGTGAACTTGTTTTCTGTAGCGCCAGAGAGTAGAACACAAACCAATAGATTCAAACTGCAAGAGAAGATATTCCACCTAAACATTAAAAAGAACTTCTTAACTGCAAAAGCTATTTAACAGTGGGATAGACTCCCTCAGAGTCTATCAAGTAGACTGTACTTGTTTGGGTTTTTATTAAAAAAAACAGAAGGTTAAAGTTTAAACAGAAGTTGGATAGCCATCTGTCAGGAGTGCTTTGATTGATTGTTCCTGCATGGCAGAGTGGGGTTGACTGGATAACCCTTGAGGCCTCCTCCAACACTAAACTATACTATATACTATAGATTTCTAACATATATGAGAATGCAGGCATCATGTGTGAGTGTGAGAGAGTGCATGTAGATGTCTGCAGAGGTACAATTATATTCCTAGACTGCAGTGGAAAACATCTATGGGGACACATCTGCTCCAGCCTGTTGTCACTAGTCTTTCTCTTGCAGGGAATGGCCTAAACCTGTCTTGTTGAAAGAACCCGAAGAGAGCAATCTCAACTTGCCTGTCTGGGACCCCAGGGTTTGTATAATATACATAGATAATCCTACCTCCCTTGGCAGGAGTTTATGTCTCAGAGCTGCTGTCTTCTTGATAAAAAGAGAAAGGGCTCTAAAGCTTGCATAATTTCCTTTTTTGGTCAAGTCTTGGCATTCTCCAACTGACATGACCAATGGTTGTGTTGACTAGGAGATGCTGAGAGGAATTGTCAGAAACAATGATGTTTCCAAGTTACTGGAAATTGGTTGCCTGAATGGGGAACTGGGTATGCTTAGCTTGGTGAAGAGGAGATTGAGAGCTGACATGGTATAGCCATATTTAAATACAGAAGAGGTATCATGTTAGAAGGAAAAGCAAGCTTGTTTTCTGCTTCTCCAAACACTGGAATACAAACCAGTGGGTTCAAATTACAGGAAAAAAGATTCCACCAAAATATTAGGAATTTATACATGGTGCATTGGACTGCCTTGGAGAGTGGTGGATTCTCAGTCTTGGGAGTTAGATGGCTATCTCTTGTGAGTGTTTTGGTAGTATATTCCTTCATGGCAGGGTGTTGAGACTACATGGCATGGCAGGGTTTTAAAACTACATGGCCCTGTGGTCCCTCCAAGGTTCTCCAGTGGGCCCATGGTATCCGCTGGGGTTTGGTTCCAGGACCCCCTGTGGATACCAAACTCTGTGGATGCTCAAGTCCCATTAAATATAATGACATAGTAAAATGGTGTCCCTTATATAAAATGGCAAAATCAAGGTTTGCTTATTGGAATCTGTATATTTTTAATTATTTTCAAGCTTGAATCAGTGAATAAGAAATCTGTGGATAAGGAGGGCCAAGTGTATTTACTATCCATTTTCCTGTTGCCACTTGTCCAAGACACTTGTGTCTTTTGACAGAACCACTGACTTTTGTGCAAGAACATTCATTTCACCCAGGGCAAAGTTACAGTATCACCTAAATAGCCTAAAGGCACCAGACTGATTTTGGAAGCTAAGTAGGGTTGGTGCTGATTAGTACACTGATGGGAGACCACCAAGGAATCCCAGATGCTGCAGCCTATATTTCAGAGGAAAGACCTGGCAAACCCACCTCTGAGTATTCCTTGCCCAAGAAAGCCTGATGGGATTCATGGATTCACCACAAGTCAACAACTGGAAGGCTCAAACAGACAAAGTTATAGTGGGAGGTGGCAATATCTTATGGTACCAATTGCTTTTGCTTCAACTAAGTAGGCAATGTAGTGAACGCAGCATAGAGTTCACACACACAGGATTGCATCACTTATCAGTATTTTGCTGCCTTGAATTTTGTATGTTTTCATATTATTTGGGGTGGTTGATTTGGCACTATTAGGAGGGGCAAAGAAGGGTTTAGAAACTTACTTTAGGGTGCTATAGCTCCCAGGGACTATGCTGGCTAGGAGAGTTACAATCTAAAAAATGCTTTTCCAAGAAAAAAGGCTGGTTATATACCCCAGAGTGAACAGGGGTGCTTCCCCTGCATCTTATATTACTACCTAAACACTATTTAGGCAGCATTTCTCCAAACCACTGAAAGTGTGCTTTGAACATTATCCTTGGAAACTTTGTCATTATTTGTAAAGCTGGTCTGTATTATCCTGCTGTTAAAGAGTGTTGCTTGATCAAGGGCAACTGTTGCATTCATAGGTGAGGAGGGATTTTAAAAATGGGGACCATTTCTAGTTACTTCTTCCAGCAATCATGCTACAATACCTTTCCTTCATGTGCCATAGGTAAATCCATCTGACCGGTATCATCTGATGCCCATCATCACACCAGCCTATCCTCAGCAGAATTCCACTTATAATGTGTCTACTTCAACCCGAGCCATAATGGTAGAAGAATTCAAATACGGTAAACCAGTCAGATCTTCCCATGTTTTTTTCCCATAAGTAGGAGATTATGTTTAAAATTCAGGGCATATAAGTAGTTCTCTTCCATCCTGGCTTTCCATGCTTCCATTCAAGAATCACTTTTATGCTTATTTTTATATGTTTGTGTCTGTATCTCTCTCTCTCTCTCTCTCTCTATATATATATATATATATATATGTGTGTGTGTGTGTGTGTGTGTGTATATATACACACACACACATATTTATTTATTAACAATCTAATTTCCAGTCAAAACCAAAAATATATATTCGTTCAGAGAATGCACTCAGAGAATACATTCAGAAAGTAAGGATGGAAAATAAAAAATAAAAAGACAAAGAGAGAGAGAAAGAAAGAAAAAGAAAGAAAGACAGAGAGAGAGAGAGAAAGAGGAGAAGAGAGATTTTAAAAACAACACAATAGCATTCTGTCCCCCAATCCTAACTGTAATGAAAAGTTAAATGAGAAAGAAACATATTATGCTAACATTAGAGATTTGAGTAAATAATCTTACTAGAATTACAAATAACTATAACCAGAAATTATTACACTGTTACATTTCTTACTGCTCAAAAAGTTCATCAATGGTTTCCAATCTTTCAAAAATCTTCAATTGGTTTATCCTTTAAAACACACATTAGTTTAGCAATTTGGCTAACTCAGCAGCCTTAACAATCCATCTTTTCATCATTGGTCCATTTCCAACAAAAATTCTTGCTGCTGTTGTCATGTAGCAAAAAACTAATCCATGTTCACTGTCCAGTTCTTTACGGTCCACAGTGTCCAACAGAAACATTTCTGGTAATATAACAAATATTCCTTTAAGATTTTTTTTTGATGAAGATGTAATCTTGGACCAATAACTTTTTGCTTTCTTATAAGTCCATCACATATAAACAAAAGGAATGTGGGAGGAAGGAAATCAGTATCTTAGGTGGAGATACTTGAAGTTGAAAGAATTGTCTGTGGTTCTTGGTGAGAGATGAGACTGAAAGTTGGGAACTCCTAGCTATTCCTAGTTTCCATTCTCAATGCTTTCTAAATTTGCAGTCCTCTGGTTCTGGGAAAGTACCATAACAATTCCCTACTCAGATTTGCAGAAGTTTGTCATAAATTATTTACAGAATGGTCTTGTGTTCAAACAGGTCTCATGGTTGCAGATGAGATTTTTCAAGGAAAGTCGGACTGGCCAAAGCTTCTTGAACCACCCGGTTTTTTCCAAAAGTACAAGTATGTAAGAGTGCTTAGTATTTCAAAATCAAACTCTCTCTGTTTAAGCAACTTAATTTTAGCTGACAAGGCACCCAAAGTAGTTAATGAATGTTTAAAATATAATAGAAATGGAATAACTAAAATGATGACTTCTGTTATGAAAACAAATTTAACACTAATATATCAAAATACTTGATGGATTTTTTTAAAGGTCTTTACCAGGTAATGGGGGCTGAGGGAAAGGAACTGGGCACCACAATTCAAAAAGGATGTGGAGAAACTGGAGCGGGTCCAAAGGAGGGCGACTAAAATGGTGAAGGGTCTGGAAACCTTGCCCTATGAAGAACGCCTTAGGGAGCTGGGGATGTTTAGCCTGGAGAAGAGAAGGTTAAGAGGTGATATGATTGCCCTGTTTAAATACTTGAAGGGATGTCACATTGAGGAGGGAGCAAGCTTGTTTTCTGCTGCTCCAGAGAACAGGACTCGGAACAATGGATGCAAACTGCAGGAAAAAAGATTCCACCTCAAGAACTTCCTGACAGTAAGGGCTGTTTGACAGTGGAACACACTCCCTCGGAGGGTTGTGGAGTCCCCTTCCTTAGAGATCTTTAAGCAGAGGCTGGATGGCCATCTGTCAGAGATGCTTTGAGTGGGAGTTCCTGCATGGCAGGGGGTTGGACTGGATGGCCCTTGTGGTCTCTTCCAACTCTAAATTTCTATGATTCTATGATTCTAACAGTTGAAGACTTCCTGGGCAGCCATGTTAGTAATTTGCAAGAAAATAGCTCCATTGTTGAAGTAAGGAACTACAGGTTGAGTCTTCTGCTGAGGATCAGAAGTGTTTTGGATTTTGGAATTTTATTTATTTATTTATTTTGGATTTTGGTATATTTTCATTTACATAATGGGATATCTTGGAGAAAGAACCCAAGTTGAATAATCAAATTCATTTATGTTTTATATACACCTTATATACGTAGCCTAAAGGTAGTTTTCTCCATGATATTTTAAATAATTATGTGCATGAAACAAGGTTTGTGTACACTGAGCCATCAAAAAGCAAAGGTATCACTATCTCAGCCTCTCATGTGGACAATTTTGGAGTATTTTGGATATCAAGATCCCAGATAAGGGATTTTCAACTTGTAATTATAAGTAATAACTTGTCTGTAACTAGTTATTACTATGAGAAAACATAGGTTTAAGTAAAAATTAATATTGGCTTGCATTTTGGAAATGGATGTAACTGTAACTTTTAAAATTGATGAAATACTAGCAAACTATATTTACAGGCATTACATCGTACTGATTGCCAGTTCTTTCACTGAAGAGCATCATTTGGAGTGGTAAGTCTTCAAAAAAACTGGTGCTTGCATTTCAATTTTGTATTAAAGGAGTTAGGATTCAGAGGAAAGGGAAGAAGACTTGAATACTGCCATCATGTTCAGATCGCTTTTATTTAGAAAAGCAGAGTATACACTATCCACACTGACCAGTACTTTGCATCCAGGTACTCAACATAATGAAATGTTTTGCTCATAAGCAGGAATTAAGGAGATCAGCAAGACTATTTTTGGTTATCTAGATTCCTTAAATCACTGAAGAGGTGGTGGTGGTGATGATGATGATGATGTTCTTTCCCACTTCTCCCATGGGTCTAGGGAGGGAACAACAAAGAACTAACAAATACACAACATCAGTTAAAAACTCATCATTTAAAAAAAAAAGTGAGGACACACAACATATTAAAACAATCCAAATTTAAAAAACATTAAAAATTTAAATATTATTTGGTTAGGCCTGGCATAAGAGACTGGTCTTTAATGCTGTTTTAAATTTGGACATTGTATTCATTCAATTTTTCCCCTCCACCTGGCCATCTTTGAATACTGGGAAATTCTCAGTCTGGGAAATTCTCAGGCAAAAATGTAAAGGAATTTTCAGAACAATGATTTTTAGGAAGCGGAATTCTCTGCTCATTACCATGTGCATTTTTTCCTGCACCCCTCCACTAAAATTTCAGAAAACTTGTAAAGTATAACTGTTGCTCTTCTCTGCAGCTCCTACCTGATCTTAATCCATATCTGTAGCCTGCTGTCTGTGTCATCTGAATATTTTGCTCAGCCTGTGTCTGCTCAACAAGGACAATAATTTGTTTAATGCTTACAAAGACCTAAGGAGAATTTGCAGTCATTGTGTGGTTAGCAGTATCTGCCTGTATCTTTCAGTTCACCATTTGTCATTGGAATGGATGAAGTTCTTCACTAGTCCCCCCCCCCCCCAAAAGAAGCAACAAGTAATTCAAACCGTTTCTTCCCATTGGTGGGAATCTTCAAAAACTGCACTTTTTATAGAGTATTCACAGCTCAGGACTTCTCAGTCTAAAATTCAGATGTGGCTGTTTTGCACAGCATTTTTGGTGCAGGTAATAGCATTTTCTGTGCAAAACATTCATGTGCAAATTTTGTGTAGAGTAAGGACTCTTTCAAACAGGGAGGAATTTCTCCCAACTCCGAATGGAGCCAATGCGGATTTATGTAAATTCGCTTGTTTAGCGAATTTACATGAACCGCTGCTCCGTTCAGAATTACTTCCCATTACCCGAAAATAACCCCCTCCTGCCCAAATTTGCATGCGAAGCTTTAATTCGCAATAATGTAAAACCCATGATTGCATTCGAATTGGCTTCCCTCTTGCCCGAATTTGCATGCGAAGAGTTAATTCACAATAACGTAAAACCCATGATTGCATTCGAATTGACCTTAAATTATACTTCCAATTTAGCCTTGTATGAAAGAGTCCTCAGTCCCAAACTGTGGAGATTCTCATCAGGAATCTTCTCAGCAGGGCTTCTTGACACTTGTGAACCACGTTTTTAATTCATTTTGTGGATCTTTTCAAATACTCTTTCAACCCCTAATCACAGCAGCTCTAATTTTGGGAGATTTCATAGTATGTATGGTCAGAGTCAATGTTGCAGAATTTTGAGCATGATTTTGCTTGCATGAGAGATTAAGAGCTATGGTCCTATTGTTGCTGCAGTCTTATGTATATCCTTTTTTGTGGATGGGGATGTATATTGATCATTTCCAATCTGTTGGCCATGGTTTTGTTTTCGATATCTGTTGACATATGTTGGTTAGCATTATCATCTGTTCCTGGTGATTTATTTTTTCCCATTTCTCTAATTGCAGCTTCCACCTCTGTTTTTAGAATTTGGGGTTCATCTTCATATGACTCTTCGATCCATATGTCCTTGATTTTGTTAATCCCTTTTATATAGCTCTTCTGTGCACTGCATCCATCTGGCATCTTTTTATTGCTTCCTGATCTTGAATTATGTTGTTTTTATAACTGTCAATGTAGACTTGTGAATTTCTCCTCCTTGCATTTCACCTTATGGCCACATAGTGTCGCATTTCAACTAATTATTGAGGATCACTCCATGGCTTCTCAAAAGTAGTAACTGGTTTTACACAAATACTCAAATGTATTTTATAAATAGATCAATAGATCAAACTATTGTTACTCTCTTTCAGTTTTTCTTTTAAACTTTTTAAATCATTTAATATGTTTGTAGCCTTTTCAAAGCATTTTTATTATTATTTATATTGTTTTAAATTTGTCAGGCTGCTTTTACTGTATCCCTCCCTGAGTTCTCTGGATAGAGGTGGGATATAATTTATGTTTTTATAAATATAAATAAGTAATTGGACCTTTCTTCTTGTAAGGGTTGGCCTGGTAGAATCTAAAATCCGTGTACTTGTTGGAAACTTGGAGCGGAATGAATTTATTACCATTGCACATGTAAATCCACAATCATTTCCTGGGACTAAGGTGCATAGCAAAGAGTGAGTTAATGATTAATTCTAATGCATGGGAACATAAAAGTATATGGTGTAACAATTTCCAGAAGAAAGGTTGTTTGATGCTACCAGCTTTTAAAGTGCCATTTAAGACACGAATATCTGATTCATGATCTTCACAAATATCAAGATGTAACTACAGCTTACCTTCCTAAATAAGAATCCTCCCTTCACCAGTGAAATTTTCCTTTAGTCTCATAATGTCTAGTATGTCCATAATTTAAAACTTCAGTTAAGCATTTAGAAATAAAGTTTGGCCAGCCAAGGAAACAGGAAGGCAAAGTAACCAAGGGAATGGGTACACAGGATATAAAATATTCTGACGTTCAAATGTTCAGTGTTTCACACTCTGTGGTACTAGACATTTGAGGACAGAAGGAAATTTTCATAGCATAGGACAAAAATCATATTTGGGAGGACAATACCCTTATTTTGCTCCCTCTGTAGCTACACATCTAATCATGTAGCAGCATGTTTTCCACTGCCAAATATGTGTCCCCCTAAAGTTTGTGAGTGGGTGAGAAGGAGCAAATCGCCTTCCTCTACCTTCTCTGCATCTGGCTTCATCTGGTCTTCCATCTGAGTAGAGGAGGAAAGCGTAGCAGCTTCTGGGAGGTTATTCAGATGGTGAAAATAATCCCGGATGAATCCGGTTTGAATCTCTATTGTTCACGTGCATCCCCAATGTACCCGATGAAGTTTAGGGCACCTGCCAAAAAACCGAGTAACCCGGGACAATAGGTACCGGGTGTTTTTCTGAGTTTTGTTTAAAAAAAAAAAAAAAAGATTTGCATCATCAGCAGTGTGGATAACTGATGTGAATAGACCCAGGATTAAACTCTGCATGCCCTGCAGAACACAGAGATGTGCAAAGAGATGCGGTTCTAATTAAAAATAATAATAATGTGAACAACAAACCCAGAATGTGTGAGACATTATTTGCATTGTTGCACTAAAAAATGATGTCTGAATGACCCCTGGATGGTGGGTTCACTTTGCAAGAGTATTGTCAGATGGAGGAAATTGCACACTGTCCCAATCTTGGGATGACAAAGGCTGCATCCACACTGCAGAAATAATCCAGGTTGACACCATGGCTCTATGCTGTGGAATTCTGGGAATTGTAATTTGTTGTGGCACCAGAGCTCTCTGATGGAGAAGGCTAAATATCTCCCAAAACTACAATTTTCAGTATTCCACAGCATTGAGCCCTGATAGTTAAAGTTGAGTCAACCTGGATTATTTCTGCAATGTGGATGCAGCCACAGAAACTGCAGTGTCCCTGATTTCCTTTCGTTGTGTATCTCTGTTCTTTTCTAACAGCTAGTATTCTTATCTACTGATAGGAGAATAATACTGTGCATAAATAATGTTGAAACAAACCTAGGCATTAAGCTAAATCCCTTTCTTGTAACCGTGTTAACATCAACTAACCAGGGCTTTTAATTGATATGTTCTCTTTGGATTCTCCCTTCAGGATGCACCATGTGTCTTTGTGGTTTCTGGGAATAATTTTCAAGAAAGCAGAAAATGCAGAGAGTGTAAACATTGATTTAACCTATGATATCCAGTCATTCACAGATACAGGTAACACCTTCTCTTCTTGAAATTCTTGTTTTGAAAGAGCTTGGGTAACTTGGGTTGCTGCATTGTTGTTGCTGTGTGCCTTTAGATCATTTCTGATTTATGGTGACCCTAAGAAGAACCTAATATGGGGTTTTCCTGACCAGATTTGTTCAGAGGAGGAGTTGTCTTTACTATCCTCTGAGGTTGAAAGAGTGTGACTAAAACTGAAGTGAGTCCCCACTCTTAACTGCCACAGAACAAACAAAAGTTAATGTTGCTGTCCACCAGCCTTCTTCAACTTGGGGGCCTCCAGGTAGGAAAAATGGGATTGCAACTTTGCTTGTGCTGCATCACATTCCTTCCTTTTGGTCTCCAATCTTAGTTTACAGGCAAGCCAATAATATCAGCATGTTGAAAGAAGGCATGAAAATTGAAGCTACTCATGTGAAGAGGAAACAGCTCCACTATTATTTGCCTGCCGAACTTTTGCAGAAGAGGAAAAAGGTAATGTCCAGAGTCTGTCCTCCTTATATTTAAAAGAATGGTTAAAACATTTTGTTTGCGTACCTGGACCTAAACCAAATTTTTCTCAGCAGAGTGTTCCAGATGTTGACCACCACACTGGGCTTGTGTTGAAAAGGACATCTTTGGACATTGGATGCTTGGACACTTCTAGGAACACCGACAATGCAGCTCAGTGCAAAGCTGTTCCTTCATTCAGTGGTATAGCACAACCCAGCAGTCTTTCATTTGCAAGGGAAAGGTAGGCATTTTTCAGTGTGGGTATGTCTGACCTCAAAGAACCACAACAAGCCTTTAGCTCCCTATACTTTGGCCAAATCATGAGTAGACATGACTTACTGGAAAAGATGATAATGCTTGGAAAGAGTCCAGCAGAAAGAGAGGAAAACCACACACTAGATTCATAGATTCAACCAAAGAGGACAAGGCCCTAAGTCTGCAGGAATTGAGCAGGTCTATTGAGGCTAGGGAATCTTGGAGGTGCTTTATTAAAAGGTTTGTCAGAGGTTGAAATTGATTTGAGGTCAGTTACCAATGACAACAACAACTAATGCACCCTAGGAGTAACAGGCCTAACAGGGTGACTTTATATTAATAGGACATATTTTCATCCCCATTCCAGTAGAAAGAATTGTTTTAATTATTCTGTGAGGCTGCTCTCATTCAAGCACAGGATAATTCCTAGGAAATGTTTCTCACCCAGTGATTCTTTTCATAGGTCAGCTGCCTTCCAGAAAACCACCTTCTTTGCAAGCAGAGCAAAGCCATGGAACATCATTCCATCTTCTGTGCCTGCTGATGGCCTGTCCGTTCCAACCACCAGTTCACGTATGTATAAAATTTGCAGCTGGGTGTGAAAGTCTCTCTTGCATATTTGCAACTGAAATGTAAAGACAGCTTATTTTTTTTCTCCCCCCCCCCCCCCCCCCAAATTGAATTCCACTGTTGGAGCAGATGCAGCACCACTTCCAAGGGACCAGAGCATTTCTGTGGGAGCTGAGCAGAGTGCAATTCCTGCAAATATTGAACCCATTTGTGCTGATTCGATGGAGTGGCTGGATGAAACAGCTTCAGCAAGTGTTAAAAATAATTCCACACAGAAAAGAGATCATTCGCCTTCTGTAGAAGAGTGTCTGAAAAGGCTGAAAGATATAGAAAAGGTAAGAGTCTTTCAGTATCAAAGTGCCAACAGTACTTGACAGAGATGGGGAACAATGCTTTCTTTGGACTGCATCTCCCAGCTGTAGTAGCTGGGGGCTGTGCTGGCCGGGGGTTCTGGGAGTTATGGTCCTGGTCCAAGAAAATAACATTTCCAAGTTCTGGTAGGTGAACCCTGAAATCAAGTTTGGTAGTAGTGGTTTGAGTGTTGGACTATGACTCTGGAGACCAGTGTTTGCTTCCTAGCTTGGCTATGAAACCCACTGGGTGATCTTGGGCAATGCTGTTAGCGTCAGAGGAAGGCAATGGCAAACCTCCTCTGAACAAATCTTGCCAAGAAAACCTCATGATTGGTTTGCCTTAGGGTTGCCATAAGTTGGAAATTACTTGAAGGCACACAACAAGAAAAACAACAACAGAGTCATGAAAGTATTACATATAGGCAATAGACTACAATCAGATTGAGTTCTGCTACATAGTTCTGGAGGCTTCTGTAGCCATGACTCTACAGCAGGAAAGGAACACCCATTTTATCTAGGTACACTTAATAATAATACAACAACAACAACAACAACAATAATAATAATAATAATAAATATTATCCCGCCCCATCTGCACTCAGGCAATCGGTATACCACTTCAGTATGAGTCAGTGTCCAGTTTAAACATACATCTCTCTGTTCCCGTGGGGAAGCCTCCAGCTGGTAATCTATTTCTTATCCCTTAAGAAATGCCTCATCTGTCTAGTAATTCTCAGGCTGAAGGAAAGGAGAGGATCAAGCAGCAGCTAAGTTCAAATCCCAAAATGTCAACTTGAGGGTTGCTGTGTGGTTATAGGGGATAAATTCATAATAAGGCAGGGATGAGATGGTGAAGAATGGCATGGGCTGTGACACCAAAATGTGAGGAAGACACACATCAAGGCATTTCCGACAGGTGACCATCCAGCCTCTGTTTAAAAACTACCACCACAATCCGTGGAAGCATGTTCCTCTGTCGAACACCTCTTACTTTCAGGAGGTTTTTCCTAATGCTGAAGTGGAATCTCTTTTCCTGTAGTTTGAATCCATTGCTCCATGTCCTAATCTCTGGAGCTGCAGAAAACAAGCTTGTTCCATCCTCAATGTGACATCCGTGCAAATATTTTAACAGAGCTATCCTGTCACTTCTTAATCTTCTCTTCTCCAGGCTAAACATTCCCAGCTCCCTAAGTCTCTCCTTATAGGACATGGTTTCCAGACCCTTCACCATTTTGGTCACCCTCTTCTGGACATGCTCCAGCTTCTGAATATCCTTTTTAAATTGTGGTGCCCCAAAAGGACATTGAGAAGCTGGAGTGGGTCCAGAGGAGGGCAACCAAAATGTGGAAACGTCTGGAAGTTATGCCCTATGGAGAACTGGGTATGTTTAGCCTGACTTAGTTAGGAAGATTATTTAGAGAGCTATGTTAGTTTCTCTCCACTCTAGAGAAGAAATGAGAGAAATGGAAGAGATGAGGCAGAAGGACATCCTAAGAACATCTGTTTACTTCACAGAAGGATCAGGATAGACAAGAGGGGAGGGCATTTTGGATATCTCAAATGAACTAACTCTTATTATTACTATCCTCTGAAGCATTCCTGACTCTTTAGTGCTAAACATTGTTGCGCTCCTAACAGCTAAAAGAGTATATTTGGTGAACCTCCCCCTCCCCCTCAGGTAATTGCAGTTAAGACTGCTAGTATATAGAGATGTAAATCCTTGACTGTTCCACCATTGCATACAAGGATGAATAATTCCCATAGTTTTATCCACACTGTGAGAGAAAATTAATTACTTCTGTACAGTATTCTCCTAGCACGTGGACATCCCAAAGTTTTCTGGGGGGTTATATTGTGCAGAAGTACATGTGGTTTTTATTTGTTGGCAAGCTATTGGCTATTATTGCACTGAAATATCCTGCTGAACATCTTGAGATATTTGAATGCCAGGAGCAAATGGCATAAATGTCTCACTACTGTTCTCTTACTTTCCCTAACAGTTTCCTAACTATCCAGAAACAAATAGCAGATCATTTTCTTTCCTTACCAAACATTACATCAGGGTATACCATAAAGGCACCAGATCCTGTCTCATATTGGAAACTAGGGCTAGCCTTGGTTAGTGCTTGGATGGGGAACTGCCAACCAATACCAGGAGCTTTATTTCAGAGGAAGGTACTGGCGATACCATCTCTGGGTATTTCTTGCCTAAGAAAATCCTATGAGATTCACAGGGTCACCATATGTCAACAGCAACTTGAAGCCATATACACACATACGTACATAGGATTGTGTTGCTAGATGGTGAAATGTGGAAGGGAGGGTACTGTGTTTTTTTGCAGCAGCATTTTCCAGTTTGGAACTCTGCAGATCAAACAAAACAAACAAACAGCTTCATTTATATACCGCTTCATACCCTTAAGGAGTGTCTAAGCGGTTTACAATTGTAAGCTATTTGCCCCCCAACAATCTGGGTACTCATTTTAGCGACCTCGGAAGGATGCAAGCCTGAGTCAAGCTTCAGCCCTTTGCTGGTCTTGAACTCGCCACCTTATGGTTTTGAGTGAGTGGCTGCAGTACAGGCATTTAACCACTGCGCCACCAGATGTGTTGGACTATAACTCCCTCTTTCCCCAGCCTGCATGACATTGTAATCCAATAAATCTGACGAGCAGAGAAGGCTGCTTTATGTAAGTTTATACATTTCTGGCAGGAATCACAATTTCTTTGCTACTGAATTGTTAACTAGCATCTTGTATTACGTGTTCTTCTTTCAGGAAAGCCTTGGAAAAACTATGCCTCTTCAAACAACTGACACGCTAAGGTCACAGGTACTAAATAATCCCATACTTTAAAAAAACACCTGGATACAGCTACTAGTGCTTGTTTCTTTCTTAGGTAATTAACATGACTTTTGTCTCTTTCAAGTGCCAGATTATTTACAGAGTGAAATGCAAATATACATATATATGTGCATATCCCATCTTTCAGCTCTCTGTGAATGATTCACAGAGATCTGTTAGTATTGGAGTCAGTGCCAAAAATTAGGAGTTGCGTTGCAGAAAAGAATATGACTCAGAAAAAACAATAATACTGTACAGGTTGAATCTTACTTACCTGTAAATCAGAAATACTCTAAAACAAAGGTGTCACTCTCTTCACCACCTGGACTCCAGGTTGAAATATATAAGATTATTTATTTATTTGTTTGTTTTATATAGCGCTGTAAATTTACACAGGGCTGTACATACAATCTTATAATTAAACGGATCCCTGCCCTCAGGCTTACAATCTAAAAGAGACAACACAAAAGGAAAAGGGGAAGAGGATGGGAAGGGGATGAGGTCCAGTGGTTCTTCTCTCCCTCTGAGGCCTGGACCAAGGCAGATGGACTGGAGGGAGGGCACAGCTTCTTAAAACATAGTTAAAAGGAGGCATCCTGGGGCAGACAGCACAATCCTGGGAATGCTTCCCTAAACAATATAGTCTTTAACTTAATTTTGAAACTGGTTAGAGAAGTGATGAGGCGTATATAAGATTTATCCAGAGGAGAGAAGTCCATTGAAAACTCAAACAGTATCCAAGGGTACATCGGGAAAAGTGAACAAAAATGACTGGGGAGGGGTTTATACCCAAAAATCTGCCCTGTGGTATGTGTTGTGTGACTAAAGGTGTAACAAAAGCTTTGATGATCTTCACAAGGAATGGACAAACTTAATGACTTTTAGCACCAAGGTGTCAATGCACTGATGCGATCTGAAGCAGTCTTTTGATGAATGGTCAGGCAGGGAAAATATAGGGACTTCAGAAAGAGAAACCAAATATGGTTTCAGACAGTTCACCAACTATATTCTTGTTTTGACAAATGCCTTGCTTTTGTTTCCCTTGCCATTAAAAAAGGTCAAAAAAGGATCATGGCATATATTAGGGTAACCCATGGTACTTGTCCTTTCTTCTTCTCTAGGCCTGACATACCCTCGGTCAACATGGCTCTAACACTGGTGCATTTTGGCTTCCTTGGGTAATTGTGATCTGGGCTGTTAATAACATGATCTCTTGGAAGTCTCCCATTCATAAGGTCACCATATGTAGGAGCTGACCTGACTGCATATAACAACACAGGAATTCCAAAATAGTAACTTTTCCTAACTTTGGACTGCAGAATATTGGTTCACAGTTATTCAGTTCTACTAGTTATAGCCAATCTCTTGGCTGCTTGGTTGCCGAAATCTGATTTCAATTTTCATTTTGTAGCGGCTTCCTAGCAAAGAATTACCAGATTCATCATCTCCAGTTCCAGCAAGTAGTGTCCGTGTTGTGAAGAACTCCATCAGACTGACTCTTAACCGATAGCGGTCCCTCTTCCGGAAAGATAATGGTGAACATTGTATTTTTATGTCTCTGTAGTGTTATGTTTTGCATTTTCTTCTGGGAACATACATTCATACCCTCTAATTGTGATAAAGAAATCTGAAATACAAGCTACTGCTGCCTTAGAAACCTATAACAGAATCATAGAGCTGAATCCAGTTCAAACTCCAAAATCCAAAACATTTTGAGCTACAACACAGGTAGCATAGTACAGCGGTCCCCCGGCTTACGAATCCCCCGGGTTGCGAAAACCCCGGGATCCGAAAGCCGTGGGACCGCTAACATATCCCCCGGGATCCGAAAGATCCCCCGGGATATGAATTAAAAAAAACCGCGCGGCCCCTTTAAATCGGCCGCGCGGTCCGTTCGCGAAAGCGGTCCCCCAGGAAACGAAAGCTTCCGGGTTACGAAAGGTAATCCGGAACAGATTACCTTCATAACCCGGGGGACCACTGTACATATGTAGTGTGTTTGCGTGTCATTATGTCTCATTACATGTATACAAATACAGATATGTAAAACTCCAAAATATGGTCCCAAGCATTTTGGATAAGGGATATTCAACCTGTATAAAGACTGTATTGGTCTGGATGGATTGTGGCTTGACACAATTCATTTCACCTGTTTCTGTTTGAAGTGGCTTAATCTTTTGTAAATTTTACTCTGCAGGGACTGCACAGACTTCAGCTGCTATGAAACATTCCGAGCTGCTATTCCTAAAAATCATGGCCTGTGGGCATACTTCTAATGTTCCCCTTGGACAATGTCTACCTGTATTTTCTCTGTGCAGATGCATGGCTTTATTTTAAGACTTGGGTTTGAATGATTTTGTCTTGGGTGGGAAATTTTTGTTATGAAAAATCAAAAAAAATTATGTAGACTTGGGTTTGAATTTTCTTTTTGTTTTGGGTGGGAAAATTTGTTATGAAAAATGTAAAAAATGTAAAAGTTAAAAAAAAAGTCATAGATAGATACTTTCCCCTAAAAGATGTAGTGTACAGACTACTTAGCCCTGGTGTAATTCTACCATGACGTCAGTGGGATTACAACAGTGCAGGCCGTCTGAATTTCCCTCTTAGATATACTCTTAATATAGTTGTTATAATCAGGAAATCAACAACCAGTCCTAGTAATGTGAAAGAGCTGGCTGTACTGCTGAGCTGATTGATGTAGATGATTGGGTGATTCCTGTGAATTTGACTGGCATAATGAATGTTATGGCCAGCATCCTGTATGGCTATTAGTTCCACTTGAGGAACTGTGCTACATCTGGCTATTCAGTACTTCCCTTGGACTTACCATGAGTTGCTATAACACTCATCCCATGCCCATTCCATGGTTGGTGGAGTGTGAAGATGAGAGATCAGAGGAATGTCTGGCTATACTCCCTTATCCATTTGCAAAATGATTATTTCATCTCTGGAAGCCTGGTGGATGATGTAATCATTTTGCATCTGGTTATGTCCCCATGGCCAGAAACTTCACCTAACCTGCCACCAGCTATGGGAAACAACTGGGAGACAGGCTGAAGGAGATTGATAGTAAGTTCTGGGTGGTGGTTATGAAGGAATACCAGCTTCTGCCATGACCAAAAACACCAAAAACCCTATACAAGCATAGGTCTCCTTAACACCTGCACTTGTTGCTAGCAGGATGCCAGCCTATGTGCATTTGAGACCAGCACAGCTTGCCCTTCAAAGGCCATGATCCCATTACCAAATATTGCACTTATATCAATTCACTGTGTAAAAATCCCATAAAAACTTCCTCCTGTGGAGGCTCACAAAATAGAAGCCTAGGACACAATTGAGCTATTGTTTAAGCACACTAAAACTCCAAAAATATTAATGAGAGGTAAGTATCATTGTCTTCACCTACCCACCCCTTTCAAATTTGAAATTAATGAGAGTTAAATGTGCTTAAATCTTTGCTGAATTGCACTCTGGGTTTATTGGAAAAAAATTAAAACTCAGTATTAAATCTGCCACAATAATGAAAAGCCAAGGATGATAGATTCTGTGTCACCTGAAATCTGGAACTGTTAAAACGGGGATGGGAATCATGTGCTCCACTGAGGTTGCTGGACTGTAACTTTCAGCATTCCTTACCTGGAGCAGCTGGAATTTGTAGTCCAACAACATGCTTGATTCCCCCCTGCCTTTGTTGTATGGCCTTAACTCACAATCCAAATTACCTTTGTGCCAAATGCTGAAAAGATAATCAAAATCATTTCCCATAATTTATCCTGAGGACATAACATCTCTTGGCCTACCTTGCTGGTCTCTTACTATTCTTGTGGAAATTGTGGTGAGGAATGCTGAGGGGTTTTTTTTCTTTTGTCAATCTGTTTTGAATAAGGTAATCAGAAGTAACAGTGCCCAATTTAAGATCATTCAGGTCTTCCAAAAACACACTCCCTCCCCCCCCCCCCCAAAAAAAGTGATGTCAAGAAAAAAAATCCAGTTTACAAATCTTAAATTATGTCTTGTCTTGTGTTTTTGTATTGAAAAAAGAGAATGTATATTCAGAATATTTTTGTATGTACTGTACAATCATCTTTTCAAAGAAAAATTTAAAAAACCTCTTGTCTGTCTCCTTTATTTATGCTTATTAATGTAGGCCCTTGTTATCTGCTGGGGTTTGGTTCCAAGACTCCCTGTGGGAAACAAAATCTGTGGATGCTCCAGTCCCATTCAATCCAATGGCATAACATAATATAAAATGGAAAATCAAGGTTTGCTATTTGGAATTTATCCTTTTTCTGAATATTATCAAGCTGTGGATACTTGAATCCACGGATAAAAAAGTCTGTGGATAAGGAGGGTCACAGGATCCCTGTGAAAGTGGAAAAACCTCAAATTAAAAAAAAACTTTTTTTTTTAACCTTTAGGTCCTCCAGGGCAATTCTCTGGTCAACTTTAAACTTTAGGTCCTCCAGGGCAATTCTCTGGTCAAGATCTGCCAGAGATTGACCATGAAATTGCACTGGAGGACCTACAAATGCCTAGAGAAATGTTCTGTCTACCGTAGAAATCTCGAGGTCTTCCAGCGTGACCTTTGGCAGAAGTTGACAATAGAGTCATGCTGAAGGACCTAGAGATTCCTAGAGAGAACATACTAATCAAATCCGCAAAAGTCAAAGCCACAAATGTGGAAGGCCAACTGTATTCCAATAATATAAAATACAAGAAACACACACAGTGCAGAATAAAACAAAATAGTCCGTACATACAATGAAGTATACCAAAAACATAAAGCATCAATCCGAAGTTCCAAAAGTGTATGTATGCTATATTATGCTGCATTATCTATTAGCATTTGCTTTAATTCTGTAGGTATTCTGTTGTATTAGAATAAACTATGCAGTCAGGTAATCCATAGAAAACCTTTGGTGAGAAGTTGCAACCAAAGTGACTTTGCTAAAAGACAGCCTTTTATTTTGATGGTTTCTGATGGGTATTGGACTTCATCACACCAACCTGCTATCCCACTACATTCACACTAGTTTAGGAACAGAAGCATACCAATTTGGCATCATTTCTGGTCACACATTTCCCCACAATAGTGCTTTGGCAATCCATGGTTGAGTAACCTGTTTTCCATACCACCAAGCACCATCTTCTGGGAGGAAGGACAGCAACCAGCTTTGGGAAGATCTTGGCTGCCATGATCGCTATTCCACCGTCCTCTTGAAGCATGGGGCTGCTGTATGCTAAGGGACCTTGTAGCACCTTTGAGACTTAACAATGAAGAAGTAGTAGTAGTAGTAGTAGTAACATCAGCTTCCTTGGACTGCATCTGAGGAAGTAGTCCCAAGTCTACGAAAACTTATGCTAGAACTTCTTCTTCGTAGTCTCAAAGGTGCTACAGGATCCCTTTGCATAGTAATTAACAAGTCAGTAAATGCAAGTAAGCAAAGCATGACACACCTCCAGCCAGTTTCACTTGGCAAGCCACATGCTTGATCACCTTGCTCAAGAGTGGGAATCTGGGAGGCTAGCTGATAATTATTTAGCCCGGAAAGAGCTAATAAGGACTTTTCAGCACAGACTCTACAATAGCTTCATAATACATCCAGTGTAGCATCTTATTGGCTTTAGTCACTCCCACAATGAAGTAGGTTAGTCTCACCCAGACTGATTTCATAAACCAGAAATGAGATAGATTAAGCACACACCTAGCAGGGAGCATTCCAAAAGGAATTTTGTCGATATCTGAAAGGTGCCCATGCCTTCTTGAATGTGACATCATGGGAGGATGGAGGCACCTACTATTCAACTCTGTAGCTGTGGAAAGTTTTTTTTCCTCAAAACTAACCAGACAGTATAGTAAAGTCATTAAATCATCACTGCAGTCTACAGTTATGTTCCTTCAATTCAACTTGCAGTTTAAAATTATTGGTGGGCTCCCAAGTTTGTTGAGAACTCCATATTTTTTCAAGACATTTTTCTCCTGAGTGGTAAATTGCCATCCCTGGAAGCCCCCAGAAGCAGTGGTTTACCTTTAAACACCACCCAAATTCTGAAAACACTCTGACCAAAATTTCAACTGGAAATCACTACAGTCACAACTTCTGACAAATTGTTGTTGTTGTTGTTGTTGTGGTCACATACCCACCAAAACTCATAAAACATTTAAAATTTATAGAATGTATCTTAAAAGCCAAATTAATTTTATGGAATGAAAAAGAATTGACTTGCATGTTCTTTGTGCAGAAAAAAGAAACTTAGCCACTATCTCTGGAATGGACTTGTTTGTATCCAGTAGGAGATGTTTTAAGTACCAATCTGAGGTCCTGCCAAGAAAGTTGCTCATTACAGGACCAAGGACTTTGGTACACTCATCCCTATAAAAGTTACATGTAATAGGAACATGCCCAATAGATTCAATTTCTTCTTCATTACAGGAGCATAGTGTATTCTCATCTACCACACTATGATAGCACCCATCTAAAACTGCAGCTGGTAGGCAATTAAATCTGGCTCTCGAAAAAACCTATCAATATTTTGAAATACTGGTAGTCAAATTTTCCAAATACCGAGCACTTTTGGGGAATTCGAAATTCAAATTGAAATGTAGAGGTGAGCAGGTTTTTCTGGCATTTGATAAGAAATATTTTCCTTAATCTGATTTTCTAAAATGAAATTAAATGCCTTGATCTCATGAGCATAAAGAGACTCCATAGACAGACCTAATAAATGCAGTTTAGTAGAAAAGGTTTTAAACCAAGAACTAGTATAAACATCTCTCTGTTGAAGGTGTATATAACCTGCTGAAGTACTTGAATATACCACTTTGGTCCAATATATGAAAGCACATAACCAGGCTGTGCTTACTAATGATGTTATACCTACCTCATGTCTTAAGGCTGCTGTGGAAGCACATCTTGGCAACCCAAGAATAGATCTTAAAATTTTGAGAGAACTTTCTCAATACATGAATGGAATCCTAGAATCCAAATTGGGATTCTATACAGCAGCTGAAGCAAGATCTTGGACTTAAACACCTGGATGGCAGCAGATATGAAATGACCCCCCCCCCTGCTCCTTGGTAAAGAAAAAATGAGAAATGACCTTGATGGTATTCTGAGCTGTCTGTATAGCAGACCATCTATGGGTGGCCCAGAGAAGATTATGGTAGAATGTACTGCCCAGATATTTAAACTGTTTAACTTGGTCGATACATAGGCCATTGATTTTCCACTTGCTTAATGATGTATGCCCAGCAAAGACCATGCTTTTTGGTTTTGCTAAAATTTATAGTCAGCTGGTTGGTCTTGCAATGAGGTGTAAATGTATGAATTAGGCATTTAAGGCCTACCTTTGATAGTGCTATTAGGACAGCATCATCCGCATACACCAATAAAGGGCATTTGGTTTCAGCCAATTTAGGTGAATGGAAATCTGAAGCTAAACAACACTCAGTCAGGTTATTTAAATATAAATTGAATAGTGAAGGAGCTTGTCGAATCTCTGTGGTGCCAGGTATTGGTTTTGTCAAATTCTCTTCTATTCCACATCTTAACATAGTGTGGTACCCTGGGAGAAGCATTTGATAAGATATAGGAGTCTTTTATCCATAGTAGTATGGAGTAACAGGGACAAAGATAATGTAAAACTTAAAAACCAATATGCAATTGTGAAACAAAAGTTACTCTCACAAAATACAGAAGAATTAGCAAAAAATCTAAAAATGATCAAATATAAAAATGTTGAAGGGGGAAATAAAATAGGTCGGTGGCTTGCTTATAAATTAAAAAAGGAGAGAGATAAGAAAATCATGAATGAAATCAGGATAGGGCATAAAATAATAGCACTACAAGATGAGATTTAAAAAGTATTCCAAGAATACCACACTAATATATTTAAAGAACAAATAGTCGACAAAGATATAGACAAGAGAATAGAAGAATATCTGAACAAGAAAAATATAAAGCGACTTACACAAGAACAGATAGCCTTACTAGAAACACCAATACAGGAAGAGGAAATCCATCAAGCAATCAAAGAGTTAAAAGAAGGGAAAGCCCCCGGTCCAGACGGATATACGGCTCTATATTATAAAGTCTTTGAAAGTGAAATCATAAAGGGCTTATACAACACATTCAACAACATAATACAAGACGGTAAACCTAAAACCTGGAGGATGGCAAATGTAGCCCTTATACCCAAAGAAAATAAAGATAGAACAATAATACAGTGGTCCCCCGGGTTACGAAGGTAATCCGTTCCGGATTACCTTTCGTAACCCGGAAATACGCATATCCCGGGGGACCGCTTTAAGGGACGGACCGCGCGGCCGATTTAAAGGGGCCGCACGGTTTTTCCCTTTCGTTCCCCGGGGGATCCTTCGGATCCCGGGGGAATTTTGGCGGTCCTGCCGGTTTCGGATCCCGGGGATTTCATTCCCCGGGGGATTCGCAAACCAGGGGACCACTGTATCAAATTATAGACCCATAGCACTGTTAAATATTGATTACAAAATATATACAGGGGTATTAGCAAAAAGACTTTATTTTGGCCAAATATATTAATGAGGATCAGAATGGTTTCCTTCCTGGAAGGCATATAAGAAACAATATAAGGACCATATTAAACATCATAGAGCATTATTCGATACATAACGAGAAGAAGATGGCTTTATTACTACAGTGGTCCCCCGGCTTACGAATCCCCCGGCTTACGAAAACCCCGGGATCCGAAACCGGCGGGACCGCTAATGTATCCCCCGGGATCCGAAAGATCCCCCGGGATACGAAAAAAAAACTGCGCGGCCCCTTTAAATCGGCCACGCGGTCCGTTGCAAATAGCGGTCTCCCGGGAAACGAAAGCTTCCGGGTTACGAAGGTAATCCCGGAACGGATTACCTTCGTAACCCGGAGGACGACTGTAGAAAATGCATTTGATAATATACGCTGGAACTTTATGTTTGAAATACTGAAAAAAATGGGAAGAGGGGAAATTTTTTTAGCAATTATAAAACAACTATATACCCAGCAGAATATTCAAATTATTTTAAATGGGGAAAAACAGATAGTATTGAGGTCCAAAAAGGTACGAAGCAGGGGTGTCCACTTTCGCCTTTAATTTTTATTTTAGTTTTGGAAGTACTAAATAACTCAATCAGGTCAAATGAAAGAATAAGAAGAACTAGATTTAGAGGCTGCAAATATAAATTAAGAGCCTACACCGACGATAATGTCCTAATTTTAGATGACCCATTAAAGAGCATAGAAAATGTGATGCTTGAACTAATTGAATTTGGAAACTTATCAGGTTTCAAAATAAATAAAGATAAAACCTTTAATGATCACAAATAATATAAGGAAAGAAGAAAGAGAACTCACAACTAAATCAGGTATAAAAATTGAAAAGAAAGATATTTGGATATCTGGCTAAAAAATTCCAACATCAATTTATTTCGAAATAACTATAAGAAGGTTTGGTCAGACATTACAAAAGATTTAGTAATGTGGAACAAACTAGATTTGACATTATTGGGTAGGATAGCCACCATTAAAATGAATGTCTTGCCAAAACTAATGTTTCTGTTTCAAAATTTACCTATTATCATTAATGATAGTGTTTTTGTAGAATGGAACAAAGATCTTAGAAATTTTATTTGGAAGGGGGAAAAGGCAAGAATCAAATGGGAGAATCTAAAAAAGGAAACATTTAATGGAGGGTGTGCTTTGGCAGATATAAAAATATACTATTGAGCTTGTGGACTTTTGTGGATTCAAGACTGGATCAAATTAGGCAACACAAGTACTTTAAACATTGAGGCTTCCAATATAAGATTCGGGTGGCATGCATACTTATGGTATCAAAAGGATTAGGTCAACAATGGCTTCAATAATCACTCTATTCATAAATCCTTGTTAAAGATCTGGAAAATAACGAAAGACAAATTTTATTCAAAAATACCCACCTGGATCTCCACACAAGAGGCATTTTTCAGCAGATGGGAAAAACAACAAAATTGGATAAGATACAAAGACATTAAAAGTAAACGTGGAGGGGAGGCGAGAAATATGAACAAAAGACGAGTTAGAACTCCAGGGGATAAAATTAAAGTGGTTCGGTTACCTTCAAATAAAATCAAAATATAAAGATGACCTAGCTGTAGGATTTGAAGAACATGAGAACAAAATAGACAAAGTAATGTGGGGAAAGGATAAGGTTAAATATCAAAACTATATAAAATCCTTTTGTCAAGAAATAATGACAGATTATATGATAAATTGGGTGCAGGAAATAGGGCATCCTATACTACTTGAAAACTGGGAATGTGCTCGGAAAAGATCTGTTAAATTCACGGTCGCACAAAATCTTAAAGATAACTTTATAAAGATATCAAACAGATGGTATTATATGCCAACAAGAATAGCAAGGATATATAATCTAAAAGAAACCACATGTTGGAAATGTCAGACAGTAAGAGGAACATATATTCACACATGGTGGACCTGCTCAAATATTAAGGAATTTTGGATTAAGGTACACCCAACAACTCAGAAAATATTTAAAATAAGTTTTCCAATGGTCCCCGAACTATATCTATTGAACATGACTTCATTCCTGGGAAAGGAGTCACAAAGGAAGTTCTGGAAAATAATATTGTATTGTATAACTGCGGCTAGGCTCTTATTAGCAAAATATTGGAAGACAGAAAAAATACCAGAAATTGACGAATGGTTGATAAAAACATGGGAGCTAAAAGAAATGGATAAGCTATCAACATTATTAAGAAACAAAAATTGGATAGGAAGAGATTGGACCCCTTTAGAAGAATATATGAACAAGATTTGGAAGACTGGAGCAGAAGAAAAATAAGTAAACAAATAACAGAAATAACAATAATAGAGTGGTAAATGATATATTTTTACTGCATTAAAAGTAAAAACAGCATATTGGATATTAATACCTCAAAATGAAAAGCAGGATAGTCATAATTTTATAATCAAATGAAGAACAATCATTATTATCAGAAATAATAAAATGATTCAAGATGATATAGAATTTGAATAATTTTATGCAAGGAAGAATGGTATATACAGCTAAATAAGTAAGAAGATATATATGTGTGTTAAAAAATTAGGTAAAACGATGTACAAATAGAAAGTAAGGTTGGAAACTATCAACATTGTTTTTTTTGTTTTGTTTTTCCTTTTATC
This sequence comes from Urosaurus nigricauda, assembly GCA_034509955.1. Classification (NCBI taxonomy): domain Eukaryota; kingdom Metazoa; phylum Chordata; class Lepidosauria; order Squamata; family Phrynosomatidae; genus Urosaurus; species Urosaurus nigricauda. The sequence goes on from JAOEGL010000001.1 coordinate 370,560,962, forward strand.
ATGAATATGTATTTATCCTCTTTAATTACTTTTAAATTAATAAAGAATAATTAAAAAATAAAGTGCTTGTCTCTTTCTAGACGCTATCAAGGATTTATATTGCTTTTAATTTCATAATACTCCTGTGGTAAGGCATTTAGATTTTTCCTTCTGTGATAATTATATGCCTCTCTCAGTTGCTCCTTGGCTATATGGAAGTCCCTATCAAACCATTTAGGACCACTTGACTGCAAGGCTCTTGAAAGAGGTGTTTTGGGATCAGAATGGCATTAACCAAAGATGAATAGTTGCTTAATGTGGGGGTGGCTCCAAAAGTTCCCATTACCAAATTTTTTAGGGCCTCTCCAACAGAAGAGTTAAGGAAACCTGCAGCCTTGTTAGTATTATTTTCCATCCAATCTCTCTCTCTCTCTGGCTTTTGTTCGCTAACAAAGATTCAGCAAGGACTCATCCCACACTTACTACAAGCGCACTGATGACTAAAAAGGCCGATCCGAGATAAACAAGTCCGGTTACAGAAAGCACAGCAAAAAGTCTCCTTGGGTAATGTTTCCAAGTTGTGGTTCTTTCTGTGTTGTCATTTCTCTTCAAGACTCGTTCGGCGTGAGTTCTCGAAAGAGGCTGCGGCATTGTGGATAGTGTGTCTCCATGCCTCCCAATGTGAGGCCAGGGCAGACCATTGTTGGTGATCAATTTGGCCGAGCTTGAGATGTTGTTTCAGGGAGTCCTTGTATCTCTTCTTCGGGGTGCCCCTCTTACACTGGCCTGTGGCGAGTTCACTGTAGAGTACTATTTTGGGGAGGCAGTGGTCCTCCATCCTAGAAATGTGTCCTGCCAGCGCAGCTGAGTTTTCAATACCATGGCCTCAATGCTGGTGATTCCTGCTTGCTCAAGGACAGCAACATTTGTCACATAGTCCAGTGTATGTTTAGGATTGTGCATAGACAGCGCTGATGAAAGCATTCGAGGAGTCATAGATGTTGGCAATAGGTGACCCATGATTCAGACCCACAGAGGAGAATGGACAATACAATGGCTCTGTACACACTGATTTTTGTGCTTCGCCTCAGGTGTTTGTTACTCCAGACTCTTTTGTGAAGCCTTCCAGATGCACTATATGCCTTTGCTAATCTGTGATCGCTTTATCAATCTTGGCATCTGAGGAGATGATGCTTCCCAGGTAGGTGAACTGCTGAACAGACTTAAGTACAGATTTGCCTATGGTGATGTGGGGATGATAATGCTCTTCCTGTGGTGCAGACTGGTAGATAACTTCCATTTTCTTTAGGCTGACTTCAAGCCTAAAGAGCTCTGCAGCTGTTGCAAAGGAGGATGTTAGGCACTGCAGAGCTGCTTCTGTATGGGCCACAAGGGCAGCATCTTCAACGAAAAGCAGCTCACAGACTAGATAGTTTAGAGTCTTTGCATGAGCCTTCAGACGGCTTAAGTTAAACAAGCTACCATCAGTACGGTAACGTATATAGATGCCGTCTTTTTCTTCAAGATCTGCTGTAGCCCTTTGGAGCATCATGCTGAAGAAGATTGTAAATAGAGTTGGAGCGAGAACACATCCTTGTTTCACACCATTAGTTATTAGAAAGGGCTCTGAGAGAGCATCGCCATATCTGACTTGTCCTTGCTGGCCCTCATGCAGCAAGATAATCATTTTGAGGAATTTGGGGGGACATCCTAGTCGTTCCAGGATCTGCCACAGACCTTTTCTACTCACAGTGTCGAAGGCTTTGGTAAGGTCAACAAATATTACATAGAGTCCTTTGTTCTGCTCTCTACATTTCTCTTGCAGTTGTCTAAGAACAAATATCTGTAGTGCTCCTATTAGCTCTGAAGCTGCATTGGCTTTCAGGGAGAAGTTCTTATGCGATAGAAGGAACTAGTCTGTTCAGGAGTATCCTTGCAAGGATTTTTCCAGCAATGGAGAGCAGTGTTATACCTTGATAGTTTGAGCAATCAGATTTTGCTCCTTTTTTCTTATACAGGGTGATGATAACTGCATCTTGGAGATCTGATGGCAGTTCACCTTTTTCCCAGCAACTCACAAGGAGCTCATGGAATTAAGCATGGAGTACATGACCTCCGTGTTTCCAAGCTTCAGGTGGGATTCCATCAATCCTGGCTGCCTTACCATTTCTCATCTGCTGTATGGCATTAGTGGATTCTTCCAAAGTGGGAGCCATGTCCAGTTCATTTTTCATCAGTTGTTGTATCATATGTTGGATAGCTGAGCCTTGAACTACTCGGTTGGCACTGAAGATACTTTGAAAATGTTCAGCCCATCGACTATCAACACTATGCTTGCCTAGAATGCCTTTCCAGGCTTCGAGGATCTTTCCTACTCTGGCATTGAAGTCACCAAAGATAATGATTTTATCTTCTGTAGGGACTTTTTGTATGAGGTGGCATAGGTCTGAGTAGAATTTTACTAAGCCTTTGCATTTAATGGGACTTGAGCGTCCATAGATTTAGGTATCCGGGGTGGGGGGGGTGGGGAACCTGGAACCAAACCCCAGGGAATACCAAGGGCTTACTGTATAATAAAAGCATTGTTTGGAGAACTACAGGAACAAACACTGCAATTTTCTGACACTTTCACTCTTTCTCAAGGAGTTCATATTGCATCTGGATTCAATTCTGTGTCAGTCCTCAGTTTCACCTCTCCACCTGGCCCTTTTACCGGTTTGTTCTTCCTTCTTTTTTCTAGTATGCCACTTCCTTAGCCTCATCAAGCAATACATCATGACAAACCCAGCATTGCATAATAGGGAATTATCAATTACATCTTCAGCCAGCTTTCCAAAAAACTTATACAAGAGGGATGGTGGCTGCAATTATGACACAAGCAAACAGAGAAAGCACTTTAGTTCAGCATGCAAAATTCAAGTTTTGAGGCTTGAGCAATGGCTTCTATAAAGAGGTATAATGAAAAAGACAGAGCCAAAATATCCATCCTGGTTTATTTAATGTTGAGATGATATGGCTGGTCCTTTTCCTCAAAGGTTGATTTAATATGTTTTCTCATCGTGTGACTGCAGCAGAGAATTGCCATGGTTGCAAACAAGCTTAACTTTCTGCCAAAGTACTGCAAAATGTTCAAAATCTTTCAGCATCTCAGTCAGCAGGGAGAAAACTTTAGAAATTCTTTATTTTCCTCTGTGAAAACATGCTCCTATAATAGAGGCCAATATCTGGTCAGCAAGAGTGACAGTCAGCATGGTGTAGTGGTTTGGGCATCACTGCCCCAGGCTTTGTGGCAGAGAATTCTAAATATCTTAGGAAACCATAGATCCCAGTATGCCATTGGATGGAGTCATGATAGTTAAAGTAGTATCCAAGTGCTATTAATCTCTATAAATCAAATAAATAAATATTGTGTTGTGTGAGTTTGGTGAGAGCCAGCACAATGCAGTAGTCTGTGCATTAGACTATGTCTCTGGAGTCCAGGGTTCAAATCCTGGCTGGGCAAGTAAACCCAGTGGGTGACCCTGGGCAAGTTGCACTCTCTCAGCCTCAGAGAATGGCAATAGCAAACCCCCTCTTAAGACACTCACCAAGAAAACCCCATGATAGAGTAGCCATAGTCAGAAATGACTTTAAGGCATACAACAAGAAAGTGTGAGTTTGAACTTCCTTCCTTTCTCTCTTAAAAAAGCATTTTGGTACTTCTATGCCAAAAAAACTGCCATGTTTGCTATTGCTGCTAATGGGGGGGAAAGTAGTTCTTTTCAATCTCCCACAGGGACAAGAACCTACACAGTGGATACCTGCTAAGCTTCATTGTGTTGCTTACTACAGAGATGCTGCTGCAGCCCAACAGCAAAAGTTTGTGTTTCCAGCCCTCCTTTATCCATTCTGCCTATGCTGCTAAAAAACTCCCAGCTAGACAGAGGAGGAGGGCGAAACCAGGAAGGGGTGGCTAGGCAGGCATAGAAAGACTTTGTCAAAAGGAGATTATTATCAGAGGCATTTTAACTGAGATATGCCTGTTGCCTGTTATTTTGGGAGTGGGTATTTTAATCGGTGTGTTGTAGTGGTTTGAGCATTGGACAATGACTCTGTAGACCAGGGTTCGATTCCTGCTCCAGTATAAAAATCCACTGGGTGACTTTTGACAAGTCCACTCTCTCAGCCTCAGAGGATGCCCATGGCAAACCTCCTCTGAAGAAATCTTGTCAAGAAAGCCCCTTAGGGTTGCTGTAAGTCGGAAATGACTTGAAGGCACAGAAAACCATTTCAATCCCCATCAGAGCAGGGATACAAGAGTGTCTTCGTATGACCTCTTTCTAGTGCTTGTATCCTTTTGCCTTTTGAGGCTGCTGGCTTAGATAAATCTTTGTGAACTGAGCCTATGTAGATCCTTCCTACTCACTCACCCACATCACAGTCAGAGCCAGCTAGCACAGCAACACTGATGATCTTTTGCAACAATGTGGGGGTGGACAGTCCCAGGTGAGAAAACGTCATCGTTCAAAATTTCAAATGTCAATATTTTCAGATTTTTATCCAGATTCAGCTCACTAGTGAACTTGGGACACCTGTATTTGCACATACATAAAAAGGAGACATTTTGGAGATGGGACTCAATCCTAAACACAAAAATTAATTTATGTTTCATATATACTTTATATACACAGCCTGAAGGATATTTTATATAATAGGTTAAATACTTTTGTGCATGAAACAATGTTCGTGTGCACTGAACCATCAGAAGGCAAAGATATCACTAACCCAGCCAGCCATGAGAAAAGTGTTAATGCTTGAAGTATTTTGGATTTTGGAATTTTGGATAAGGGAGACTCATCCTGTATTTTAATTCTATTTTAATGTTGACTTTTTCTGTTTTAACCTATTTTGTTGTTGCTGTGTGCCTTCAAATTATTTCTGAATTATGGCAACCCTAAGGCAAACCTATCATGGGATTTTTCTTAGCAAATTTCTTCAGAGAGGAGGGGGTTTGCCAATGCCATCCTCTGAGGCTGAGACAGTGTGATGTGACTAAGGTCACCCAACGCTCAAACTATATAATTTGAAAGGAAACATAGCACAGCAGGGGGAAAAGCCACTATATCAGAACAGGAACAAGTTTGACCAAGAATGAAGACTGCTTCCTATATTTCTGCAAAAGAGATTGGATATGTTATCTTTAGACTACAGCAGCTCCCAGCACCACCCAGATAGCATAGCTAGTGATTGTCTCCAAAAAGTCACTTCGAAGATCAGTTCTGCTTTAAGAAGGGACTCACAGCACCAGCAAACTGGTAGATCTCATCAGTTCATTCATTTGGAGCTCTGTTGCTTCTGTGCTATGAGGAACAAGGAAAAAGGCTGTGATGATTTTAAGCCTACCTGTTTGAAGGGGTTCTCCCTTTTCTCCGCAAACCTGTTTTTCCATCTCTTCCTGTGCTCCACCTGTCTCAATGAGAGACTCATGCCTTTTTTCATGCACATTAACAAGATTCTTGTGTGCTTTTGCAGACACCATATACAGTAACCTAGCAGTTTTGAAAGAACCTTAGTCTGTTGGGGCAAAAAAGGACTCTAGCAGCAGCTGGTTTATTTCAGCATGAGCTTTTCCATTTCCTCAGATGCACTGATGGAGTTATTATTAACAGCACAGATTTTCATGGTTGAAGGTGTGAAATCGGAGCACTAACAGGATACCCCCCAAAAATTCCAGTTGTGAAGTTGGCTATAAATTTTCACAGAGTTCAGTAAGATGATACCAGTTTGTCAAATTGTTCTGTCATTCTGGAGGTGTGAAAGCCATCAAACTGCTTACCAACAGTCTAGCAGGGGCCCATAGAAACATGCCACTTGTTACCCAAAAAGGTGGGAGAACTTGGCATCTCTATGGTATTTTGGGGGAATAATTTAACTCAGTAAGGAGACCTGCAGGAGGTTGGGTAACTTGCAAGATCTTTTGTCCCTATGTATAACTATGCTTATTGACATATGTTGGTTAGCACTAGAGCTGATTCTGTCAGTATGGATGGAAACAGTTCAACTGGGATATCATCTGTCCTTGGTGATCTGTTTTTCTCTATTTCTCGTATTGCACCTTTCATCTTGTTTTTTTAGAATTTGGGGTTCATCTTCATATGGTTCTTCATTCCAATGGTCATTCATTTTTTCATTTCTTTTATATAGCTCTTCTATGTATTGCATCCAGGGTCTTTTTATTCCTTCCTGGTCTTGAATTACATTTATTGTCATAGGGCATCCTGGTCCTTGGTTTGAATTTCTCTTCATTTTCCTGGATCTTGTGCAATAGATCCCTCATTCTTCCTTTTTTGTTATTGCCTTCTATTTCTCTGCATTGGTCACTTGTAGTTGTTGTCTTTGCCTTTTTGCGCTAGTCTTTGTGCTGTTGCATTCATGATTCTAAATTTGTAGTACTTTGCCCACATCAGGAGAAGGCATGACTCATCGGAAAAAGAAATAATGCTAGGAAAGATAGAGGGAAGTAGAAGGAGATGAAAGCCACACACAAGATGGATGGATTCGACTAAGGTGCCACAGGTATGAATTGTCAGGAATTAAGCAGAGCAGTGAAGGATAGGGAGTCTTGGAGATGTCTCATTCATAGGGTCATCATGAGTCACGATGGACTCGAGGGTGGTTAACAACAAAAATATATATGCCAGTACTGGAAGAGCCAGCATAGTGTAGTAATTTGAGCATTGGACTATGAGTCTGGAGACCAGAGTTTGAATCCTAGCTCTGCCATGTAAACCCACTGAGTGACCTTTCGCAAGCAGCCATCTTGACCACACTCTCATGTTGCTTGGCCATACATGCCCAGTTTTCATCTGTGAAATATTGGCATTTATGGAGAATGCGCAAATCATAATGCATGTACGCGCAAATCATAACACAGAGAATCATAGTGTTAGAAGACACCTCATTGGTCACTGACCCCATCCCCCTACTCAATGCAGAATTTCCAGCTAAAGTATCCCCAACAGATAGCTGTCCAGACTCTTTGTGAAGACATCCAGATGAGACCCCACCACCTCTCTAGGTAATTGGTTCCTCTGTCAAACAGTTCTCACTGTGAAGAAATTCCTTCTAATGTTAAAATCTACTCTCCTGTAATTTCAAACCTGATCTTACCAATGGAAGGAAAAGGAACGATTCTCATTTTTCCCCAACACTACTGCCAGTTAAGACCAATTGCTGCTCCATGGTCTGGATCAAGATTTGTTCAGGTTTGCCTTCCTTTGCCCCGTGAGGCTGAGAGTATGTGAGTTGTCCAATGTTATCTAGTGGGTTGCCATGGCCAAGCAGGGATTTGAACCCTGCTCTCCCACATTCACTCTAAATCATAACACTACCATGATATAAGGCAATTAACTATGTGACTGCCACAAAGACTGTGATGGATTCCTATCCAGGTTGACCCCTCATTTCCAACCCCTCAGCTACTATCATTCATGTTGCTGTTTTCCCCTCCCTGGTGGCACAGTGGTTAAATGCCTGTACGGCAGCCACTCACTCAAAACCATAAGGTTGCAAGTTCAAGACCTCTAAAAGAGCTCAAGCTCGACTCAGGCTTGCATCCTTCCGAGGTCGCTAAAATGAGTCCCCAGACTGTTGGGGGCAAGTAGCTTACAATTGTAAACTGCTTAGACACTCCTTAAGCGGTATGAAGCAGTATATAAATGAAGCTGTTTGTTTGGATCTGGTACTCAGAAGTCAAGATGATCACTATTCCGGACAGGTGTTGATCAAAGAGTTTAGTGTGGTACAGCTTGGCCAGTCCACCTTGTTACTTGTTAAAACAACCAGACAAGAGATGTACTGGGGTGGCAGTGGTTATATAACAAATAGCATAAATATCTAGTTGTACACACAATACACAGTAACACTTCAGTTCCCAGAAAGGCACACTTCTCCCTGAACTCTTTCCAGACTCTCAGCTCCCCAAAACCTGTTCCGATCTCCTCTTTTCAGCTGGCCTTACCGTTATTTCTAACTGCTTCTTTGTTGTTATTAACTACCCTTGAGTCATCTTCAATTCATGGCAAACCCATGGAGGAGACATCCCCAAGACTCCCTGTCCTCCTCTGCTCTGCTTAAGTCCTATAATTTCAGACCCGTGACCTCCCTAACTGAATCCATCCATCTAGCATGTGGCCTCCCTCTCTTTCTACTACCTTGTAGCTTTCCTAGGATCATTGGGCTGATCTAGATGCACCAAAAGAGGGCCCAAAAGTGTGCGAATAGGGTTAGGGAGGGCACAGCTTTCACACCCTCCATAACCCTAGCACATATGGGTGCCGCCATAATTAAATGGTGGCGTCCACACGGACACGCCATGATGGCGTCATGGCGTGTGCAGCTGCTAGACGCGCTGCGCACGCCATGACGCCTTTGCGCCGCGGGAGGGCGCAAATCATGCCCTTTCTGTGGCGCAAAAAAGGAGCTCCAAATGGAGCTCCTTTTTGTGGTTGGGTCTTTGCTGCGGCTTTTACACAGCCATGGCAAAGACCCTGGGAGAAAGGGGCTGCGGCAGCGGCCCCTTCCTCCCTTCAGGCCCGCCTCCTCAAGCGCCTGCTGCACCCCGCTTAGAGGCCGCAGGGAACCGGCAGTTTGCCGCTTCCCTGCAGCCTCTGGAAGCAGTGGGATGGGGCCATGGAGGCTGCCGGTCTGGCAGCCTTGGCCCCATCCGGCTGCTTCCTAGGGCGGTCACAGACCACCCCTTTTGGGCGGTATAGATCAGCCCATTGTGTTTTGCAGTGATTCATGGCTTCTCGTGATGTGGCCAAAGTACAACAGCCTCAATATAATAATCTTGGATTCCAGGGAGAGTTTAAGCTTGATCTGTTCTAGGACTCATGTGTTTGTTTATTTTGGCTGTTCACAGTATGGTGAACAGATACCAAGGATACCAAGGGCCCATTGTACAAGTATTAGTGTCTCTTTGCTTCCAACACACTCTTCAATTGTCATGGACACCTCCAGTCACCCCTGCATGCCATGCAATGGAAAAATACATTTGGCTTAGAGAGCAGAGCAGACATGAGAAAATGATAGCAACCTGATAGGGAGCATTTCCTGTTTATATGGCTGTTCAGGTCATGTGGTGGCTGTCATCTCACTGTTCAGGTTCATCACACTGAAATCACTTGTGATGCATGTGAGAAATTCTTCAGAAAGCCCTGCCTCCATGTTTCTGCTCTGAAAAAAAATAGCATATTTGTCAATACCTTGTGCTGGCTGCAACATTCGCCAGTGGCAGAAAAGGGCAATCCAAAAGATCAATGAAATGGAGCAACTACCCTGCCAGGAAAGGTTACAACATTCAGGGCTATTTGGCTCAGAGAGAAAGGTGAGTTATGGAAGGCATTTCTCCCTGTCTCACAATGCTAGAACCTGGGATCATCCACTGAATCTAAATGGAGGGAGATTCGAGACAGATAAAGCATTTTTTTCACACTAGGCATCATTAAACTGTGGAATTCACTGTCACATGATATAATTATGACAGCCATAGTAAGCTAGGCCTCTGCCACCACGTAGATGGGCCTTGGAGTCCTTCTTATTTGTGTTTGTTTGGAGCCTTTATAGCTTGTCCTTCAGCCAGAAAGACCCCAGCAGTGGCATTATAGGATCGGTGTCACCAGGTGGGGTGTCACCTGCCCATTGACCTCCCCCCCATACCACACCATAAAGAATCCTTAGTAAAAAAAAATGTACTAATGTTACTCGTAAATCATAACTCCCACATACCGCTGAATGTAATGCTAATAGTTGTGACATAAACAACTAGAACAATTAAAAATTATACCTTCAAATTACAATATCATACATACAAACTAAATGCATTTACATATGCATAGTGAATATCAGGTTAATATATGATGTTTTTAAAGAAAATTTAATAAGAATTTTAAAAAAAATTCCAAAGTTAAAAAAAAATAAAATTTTGAATTTTGGAATTTTAATTGTAAAAAATTCTCGGGTGTCTCCTTTCTCCTCCCAAAGAGCTTCATCCCACTCCCCACCATCTCTTAATGCATTTTAAAGGGAAGCAGATGAATGTCTGTTTCTGGCAAAAGGTCGGTGTTGGAGAAGCAGTGGTGTCACCCCTCCCCTTGGGGTGCCACCCTGTGCAGTACGCACCCTCCATGCCCCCTTAGTGATGCCACCGGAACCCAAAACAGCTTTATGTTTCCAGTCCATAAGCCTGTCAGGCTTATAATTTAAAAAGGCATGACACACAAGGCAAAGGGGATGATAGGGAGGGAGGTGATTAGGTCCAGCAGATGCTGTCTGCTGTTCTCCCCAGGCCTGAGCTGGTGTCAAGGCATGATGGAGCTGTGGCTGTCTGCTCTTCTCTCCCTCTCAGAGGCCACAGCAATGCCAGAGGAGAGAGAAACTGGGACATTTTAAAAGCAGCCCAAAAAGTGGGATGAAAGAAGACTAATGGAGACTGTCTCTGCCATACTGGGACTGTTGAAGGGTATAAGTAAATAAACAGGAAAATCCTTAAATATTGCATTGTTTAATTCTGTTTTAATGGGGGGAGGGTTGGGGGAATATGTTATGTATATTTTTAATAGTTGTAATCCGCCTTGGTCACCTGAGTGCAGAGTGGCGGGCTATAAATAAATATTATTATTATTATTATTATTATTATTATTACCATCCAAAGTATGCTGTACACCGCCCTGATCTATGGAAGGGCGGTATAGAAATAAATCATATTATTATTATTATTAAAGTATACTGACCATTTGTAAAGCAATCAAAACAGCTTATATTGGGAGGAAAGTGGGATATAAGAAAATAATAATAATAATAATAATAATAATAATGGGAAATCTGTCAGGAAAGAATACAAGTGGCGCTACAAATAAAATGAAAGTTGGTGAGTTATAAATAAAGCTTATACAAAGAATGCATACAAGTTAAAAATGAATCCAATCAGACTTCAGACTTTATTTTACTGGAAAAAAATTGCCTAAATCATGGAGAGGGAACTCCAGATGCCCATAATTACATTTCTCACCATTCCTGTCTCTTTTCCCATGTTGGCTGGGGATGGTAGGATTTTTAGTCCAAGAAACCTGAAGGTCCAAAGCTTCTCCACCCCCGCTTTAATAACTGTTGAGCCCTTTTCAAGGACAATGGTAATAGATAATATCCCCTGTTGGGGGGGGGGAGTCCTAGAGAAGGGGAAAGAATAAGTGTGTGTGTGGATTAAATATTTAAAAAATACAGTCCAACCACTAAGCCATCTAAGCTGCAGTAAGTCATCACAAAGGACTCTTTCAAACGGGGAGGAATTTCTCCCAATTCCGAATGGAGCCAATGCGGATTCATGTAAATTCGCTTGTTTAGCGAATTTACATGAACCCCTGCTCCGTTCGGAATTACTTCCCATTACCCGAAAATAACCCCCTCCTGTCCGAATTTGCATGCGAAGCTTTAATTCGCAATAACATAAAACCCATGATTGCATTCGAATTGGCTTCCCTCTTGCCCGAATTTGCATGCGAAGAGTTAATTCACAATAACGTAAAACCCATGATTGCATTCGAATTGACCTTAAATTATACTTCCAATTTAGCCTTGTATAAAAGAGTAAACTAGCAAGCAACATCTCTAAGCAATGTGGCTAATACTGAGAAAGGTGACCAATACCATGGGTGTTAATCCTAATGCTAACTAAATGGTTCTAACCTTAAAGGCCATCCACATTTGGAAAAAAGAAAAGAAAAGGACAAAGAGAGTAACCAATTTTGGTTAAAATTTCTAGCCAATTGAATCATTGTAAATAATTGAATCATTGCAAATAATAAGTGAATCATGGCAACATCATCATATACCTGCAAATGAATTTAACAAAGGAAAGGAGGTTAGAGAGAACCAATGTGGTGTAGTGGTCTGAGTCTTGGGCTATGACTCTGGAGATCAGGGTTCAATTCTCGCTCAACCATGGAAACCCACTGAGTGACCATGGGGGAGTCACACACTGTCAACCCCAGAAAACCACATGATAGGTTCGCCTTAAGAATCACAGTAAGTCAGAAATTACTTGGAGCTACAGAAAGCAGCAGGGCCATCACTGGGGGGGGGGGGGGGGGCAGGTGATACCCTAAGGTGGGGTGACATCAATGCTCCCCAAACATATGACTTTGGGGAGAAATCGGCTGTGATATTTGCCTGTGTCCACTTTAAAACTCTGAAGAGATGGTGTGCGTGGGCCAAGGCTCAAAGAGGGGAGAAAGGAGAGACCCCAGAGGTTTTTTAAAAAATTAAATTTCAAATTGTAACATTTCAAAATTGTTAAATTTCACATTTTAAAATTAAAAATGAAAATCTTTAAAATTATTTTAAAATTTTATTCAAAAACATCACATCTTACCAAGTTTTCACTTTTACCACGTGAAACTATGTACACGTAGATACATTTAGTCTGTGTGTGATATTGTCATTTAAAGGTATAATTTTAGTTTTGCCAGTTGTTTATGTCACAACTACAGTGGTCTTTCCACATTTGCTAGGGCTAGAGAGGTGATGGACCTCCGAGAATGTGGAAAAATAGCAAATTAAAAAACACTATTCTTTTTACCTAAGATAACACCTCTCTAGGAATCTCCAGTACAACTCTTTGGCCAACATCTGCCAGAGGTTGATCATGGAATCATGGTGGAGGATCCACAAATGCCTAGAGAAGAGTTTTCTCTAGGAACTTCTGTGTTCTCCAGCACAACTCTGTGGTCAACCTCTGGCAGAGTTGTGCTGGAGGACCTAGAGATTCATAGGGAGAATGTAAGAATCAAAACCGAAAATAATCAAATCTGCAAAACTCAAAGCCGCAAATCTGGAGAGTCAACTGTATTGTCCTTACATTCAATGATAAATGGAATTACAATGTATGAGTAACATTAGTACAAAAAAATGACTAATGATTCTGTATTTGGTATTGGAGGAGGTCAATTGGGGAGGTGTACACCATGAGTTACCACATCGGGTGACAACAAACCTAGTGATGCCACTGCAACAGAGTTGGACCATATGGCCTTTGGAATCCCTTCTCACTGTGATTTGATGCTTTTAAAGCCATAGTCACAGAGTATATCTGGTGCTGTAGGGTACATTTCAGAGGAAAATAATGACAAACCAACGCTTGAATACTGAGGATTCTGGAAGTTGTGATTAAAAATAAAAGGAGGAAATTGGGGCATTTTAATGGGACAAGAGGATAAATCAGAATTCTCCTTGCCAAATTAAAATGGTTGGAAGGTATGCTTTACACAGTTTTTTAAAAAATTAACCTGATTTTTTATTTTGTAAAAACATATAGCATGGCAGAGTGGTTGGAGTGTTGGACTATAACTCTGGAGGTCACTGTTCAATTCCTAGCTTAGTCATGAAACCCACTGTTGACCTTGAGCAAGTCACATGCTCTCAGCCCGAGGGGAAGGCAATGGCAAACAACCTCTGAACAAATCTTGCCAAGAAAACCCCATGACACATTCACTTTAGGGTTGCCATAAGTTGGAAATGACCGGAAGGCACCGACCACCACCACCATTGAATGTAACTTCCATGAAAATGTTAAGAACTTTGTTCAGGGACTAACCATCAAGGCCATTCCTTCTTTTGGATGACCTAGAGCTTTGTCTTGGTGCTCAAAGTGGCTGATATTGCAGCATCAGATGCCCCAGTTTCATGCACACCATGTGACTGATTCCCTGTCTGCTGGATTTTTCCATTTCCTTTCCTTAAATTTCCACCCTCCATAATTCAAAGCCCGTTCGCACTATGATTCCACTTTAATTGCCATGGACCCCTGGGAATGGTAGTTTAGAGAGGAGTATTTCAAAGTCTGTGTCAGAGCTCTCTAATGCCTCAACAAACTACCAACCACAGGATTCCATAGGAAGTTGCTATAGCAGTTAAAGTGGAATCAAAGTGCTATAATTGTGTAGTGTGAAAGGGCCCTTACCTTCCAATATGTAGAACACTTTCAGATTAATGTTTCCAAATAAAAGGTGAGGGGTGGAGTGGCCTTGGCCCATAAAAATAATCTCACATTATTATTATTACTATTATCATCATCATCATCATCATCATCATCATCATCCCATCGGGGGGGGGGGGGTAGAGGACCTATTAAAATGGTCCACCCATGAAGGCTAGTGGAACTAATGGGATTCCAGAAAGCCCTAGAGGGTTTAATGGTTGGTAAAGCCAGTGATTCTGTTGAAGTCTTGGTTAACACTTGGAATAATGATCTGACCAGGGCTATCAACACAATCACTCCAAGCGTCCTTTCCAGCCTACTTCTAACTGAAAATTTTGGTAAATGAAAGAACTTAGAAATACCGTATGAAGCAGACTGGACAACGACTAGAGTGCCGCTGGCAGAAAACCCGACTCTTATTTGACAAGACACACCATAGGGACTTTCTTCGTTCTTATGGGGTGGCAATACGTGCAGTAAAGAAATCTTTATGCTCTGCACGTATTGTGCCTACAAATTCCCATCCATCAGAATTGTTCAGGGTGGTAAGGGATCTTACTCAGATACCCACTCCCCAGAACACATTATCAGACCATACAACAACCTGCTATGATGCACTGAATAACTATTTTGCAGAAAAAATCTCACAAATAAGAGCCAACTTGGACGCTTGTATTATACCAGAGTCAACTGGTGAGGTGTCCAGTAACTCTGTGATTGAGATTAAACTGGATCAATTTGAGTCTGTGAGAAAATAACATGCCCTCTCAATCCTTAGCCCTCATGGCTAGTTGTCCAGGGAGGAGATGTCATAGTAATGTAATTGAAGTGCATTATTAATGCATCCCTTAAGGAAGATCAGTTTCCATCTTCCTTAAAGGAAGCGGTTGTGCAACTGCTCCTGAAAAAACCTTCCTTAGACCCTCTGGACATGAACAACTACAGACCAGTCTCACATTTCCCATTTTTGAGTAAGGGAATTGAGAGAGCTGTTGCCCTTCAACTCCAAGTAGTTTTGGATGAAACCAATTATCTGGATCCATTTCAAACAGGCTTTAGGGCAGAATATGGAGTTGAGACTGTCATGGTTGCCTTGGCCGATGATCTTCGTCTGAGTATCGACAGGGGAAGTGTGACCCTGTTGGTATATTTGAACCTCTCAGCGGCCTTTGACACTATCGATCATGACATCTTTTTGGAATGCCCAAAAGAACTAGGAATTGGGGGGCACTGCATTTCAGTGATTCAGATCCTATCTCTCAGGGAGATTGCAAAGGGTGATTCTTGGGGACAGTTATTCCTCAAAACGAGAACACCCCTGGCATCTGGCACCCCTCAAGGCGCCATTCTGTCCCCAGTGCTATTCAATATATATATGAAGCCGCTGAGAAAGATAATCCAGAGACATGGGGCAGGGTGTTATCAATATGCTAATGACACCCAGATATCTCTCCATGCCTCAAATGACAATCTTGACCAAGGATGGCATCTCTCCTCTCAGTGAATGCCTTAAGGTGGTAATGGACAGGATGAGGAAAAACAGACTGAAACTGAATCCAGATAAGATGGAGGTACGAGGGGGTATCGTAAAGTTTTAATGATCACCTTTTTAAAAAATTGACAGAAGGTTTGTTTTGATTTGTAGTTGTTAACTTATCTCTATGTAGTCACTATCTAGATTTATACATTTTTCCCAGCATATCTTGACCCTCCAAATGCCTGATATTATAGAAGTCTGCAGATTGCGCCTTACGAGGGGGTATTGTAAAGTAATAATTATCACCTAAAAGTTATTATGGCATATTAATGATATTTTGTCAGTGTCATCATTGGTCCCTAAGTGCACGTTGCTGAGAAAATCAACTTATTGCATCCTTTATTTTTGTGACTGGCTGTGCCAGAAGTGACTAAAGTATAAAATCCTTGTCAGGCACAATCTGCATACTTCTACAATAATGGTATTTGGAGGGTCAAGAAACGCTGGGGAAAATGTGTAAATCTGGATGGTGACTACATAGAGATAAGTTAACAATTACAAATCAAAACAAACTTTCTTTCAAATTTGTTTAAAGGTGATAATTAAAACTTTTTGATACCCCTCCGTACTCATTATTGCAACTGCTAATCCAGGCCTAGAGATAAGTCAACCGGTCCTGGAAGGGGTCACACTCTTCTTAAAGGACTGTGTTTGCAACTTGGGAGTGCTCCTGGACCTGTTACTTCTGATGTCAAATTAGGTGAATGCGACAGTCAGGAGTGCTTGTTATCAGCTTCGGCTGGTACTCTAGCTGCATCCTTTCCTGGAACCGGGGGATCCTGAAATGGCAGTACATGTGCTGGTAACCTCACAACTCAACTTCTGTAATGCGCTCTACATGGAGCTACCCTTGTACCTAGTCAGAAAACTTCAATTGGTTCAAAATATAGCAACCAGATTAGTCACCGGGACAGCTACCCTGTTTCCCTGAAAATAAGACATCCCCGTAAAATAAAACCTAGTAGAGGTTTTGCTGAATGGCTAAATATAAGGCCTCCCCTGAAAGTAAGACCTAGCAAAGGTTTTGTGTGTATGTATATATATATGTGTGTGTGTGTGTGCGTGTATACAGACACACACTCACACTATATAATAAATGTTCTTTTTTTGTTGTTCAACAATAAATGTGAATTCTTCTTTATGGGAAAATAAGACATCCCCTGAAAATAAGACCTCATGCATCTTTGGGAGCAAAAATTAATATAAGACAGTGTCTTATTTTCGGGGAAACACGGTAGAAGTGACCACATAACACCTATATTGAAATCTCTCCATTGGCTACTTATTAGTTTCCAGGCACAGTACAAGGTGTCGGTAATGGCCTTTAAAGCCCTTCATTCTTATCTACTTAACTCAATAATTGAGTTATACCTCTTGGTACACTTTACTCAGAAGTGATCCCATGGACAGTTTTTTTGGGCAATGTGGCCATGTTCTGGAAGGTTATTCTTGACATTTCACCAGCATCTGGCTGGCATTTTCAGGAATTAGTAAACTCTTCCAAAGCACGGCTACATAACCCGAAAAACCCACAAAAACTATGAATGTGGCTGTGAAAGCCTAAGACTTCACAATCCCATGGAGCTCAAGTGGACTACAGTGACATAAGCTTCTTTAAGACTCCAGCTTGGATTAACATCACATCTTTGACTTGCATTTGCACCTGTTTTCTTGGTTTCGTTTTTATGCTTGCAGCCACAGATATGAAGAACAATTTTGCTTGTGATCTGTCATTTAAAAAAGAGAGAGAGAACTTGTACAGCAGTAACGTCACCCGCGACATTTAGCTTCTCAAAATGTGTCAGGTCACACCTGACCTTATATTCTCTCTCTCTCTCTCTCTTTAAGGTCACTCATACTGCAAAGGATTGAGGTTTTGGGGTAAATTGGGAGCAAGAAGTTGCCAACTCCCCCCACCAGCTCCTGGTCCTGTGCTTTTTTTGCCAGTAGTTTGCATAATTTACAATGCAAAGGGATGATATTGCCTCTCTCCCTGCTATGCAAAACTTTGCCAGCTGATCACAGTGCAATGGGGTTAAAGACACAACAGCACCATATCAGCCTGCTGCTGGTCAGTTGGCAACCTTATTTATCATAGAATCATAGAATCATAGAGTTGGAAGAGACCACAAGGGCCATCCAGTCCAACCCCCTGCCATGCAGGAACTCCCAGTCAACTTATAGTCAAATCTATGAAATGAAAGCCCTCCCAGAGACCCTGCTACTAACAGCCATACTCAGATCTTGCAGTCTCAAACCTATGATTTCTTTGAGTCCATCCACGTGTGTTGTGGTCTTCCTCTTTTCCTACTGCCTTTACATTTACAGTACCTAGCATTATTGTCTTTTCTGAAAGCCAGCATGGTATAGTGGTTTGAGCGTTGGACAGGACTCTGGAGACCAGGGTTCAAATCCCTCTGCCATGTAAACCCACTGAGTTACCCTGGGCAAGTCACACTCTCTCAACCTCAGAGGATTGCAATGGCAAACCCACTCTGAAGAAACCTGCCAAGGAAATCCTTTGATAGGTCATCCTTAGGGTCACCATAAGTCAGAAATAACTTGAAGCTGCACAATAACAAATAAACAAATTGGCTTTTCTATTGAATCATGTCATCTCATGATATGTCCAAAGTACAAGAGCCTCAGTTTAGTCATTTTAAATTCCAGTGAAAGTCTGGGCTTGATTTGCTCTTGGACCCATTTATTTGTCTTTTTGATAGGCCATGGTATGCACAGAAATTTCCTCCAGCACATTTCAAATTAGTTGACCCCCCCCCCCCCAATCCGCATCACTTTTCTTCATCCATACATGGAAATCAAAAATACTGTGCCATGGGTGATCCTGACTTTGGTATTTATTGGACTATTTTTTTTTTTTTTACTAGAGCTCTCCAAATCCCCCAGACTTGGGATTCTGGGAGCTGTAGTGTCGTAAAGATATATTTCCAAGCTCATCAATAGGATTCTAATATGCACTTGACGTGAAAGCATCAACTAGTATTAGTGGTCTTCTTGGATCATTCGCTTTGCAGTTTGAGGCTGGGGAAAGATATGAAGGCTGGGAGTGGATGGAGGAGTAAGTTATTCTCTGTTGCAAACCTGTTTGCACAGTTCTCTTTGCTATTTATTAAGAGGAAGATATATCACACTTGCACATTTTTTTTTTTTTTTGCCTTTGTACTATATAATCTTTGGTAGTCCAACTCACTGGTCTCAGCCTGGTGCCCTGCATGCCCAGGTGCCCTGTAAATCCAGTGATACACACAACAATAAACAACAACAACAATAATGGATTTTATTTGATTGCCCGCTAAGAGATAAGTGTGGGTAGAATTTGTTGGGGACCCCAATTCTACCATTGGCTTTGGAAGGTGCTGGACCCTATCAGTAAAAGGGCTGAAATGCTGCTACCATCTGCTACATCATTGACCATCAACAAATCATAGAATCATAGAGGTGGAATTGATATCAAGGGCCATCCAGTTCAATCCCCTGCCATGCAGGAATACACAACCACAACACTCCCTGTGACAGAGGAGAAGATTAAATTCAAACCTGAATAGATTAGAATCCCAGGCCAAAACTTACAAAATAAATTTAAACACGGAGAAATGTACAGTACTACACTTAGGCAGGAAAAAAATGAAATGTACAGATACAAGATGGGTGGCACATGGTTTGACAAGAATACATGTGAAAGGGATCTAGGTGTCCTAGTAGACCACAAATTGAACATGAGTCAACAGTGGGATGCGGCAGCTAAAAAAGCCAACGCGATTCTAGACTGCATCAATAGAGGAATAGTGTCTAGATCAAGGGAAGTATAGTGGTGCCTTCCCTTACGTGGGAGATCCATTCTGGACCACACACCCCTGCGTAAGGAGAATTCTGTGCATGCTTGAGCCCCATTAAAAATAATGGGGCTTGTGCCTACAGTATGGGCACACACACCACTAACCCTTCCGGGGTGTGCCGAGGCTTCTTCCAGTGCAGCTTTTAGCATATGCTGAAAGCTGCGAATGACGCACCTGCCTGTGACGTGGGCGCACTCTAGGAATACTACCACTCTATTCTGCTTTGGTGAGGCCTCACATGGAATACTGTGTCCATTTCTGGGCACTACAAATCAAAAGGGATGTTGACAAGCTGGAGTGTGTCCAAAAAAGAGCAATCAGAAGAGAAGGGTCTGGAAACTATAAAGCCCCATGAGGAGCAACTTAGGGAGAAGAGAAGGTTAAGAGGTGATATGATAGCCCTGTTTAAATATTTGACGGCTGTCATTTTGGGGCTGGGGCAAGTCTGTTTTCTGCAGCTCCAGAGAACAGAACCTGGAGCAATGTAGCGAAACTACAGCAAAAATGATTGCAGCTCAACATTCTTGACAGTAAGAGCTGTCACTGGAACACACTCCCTTGGAGAGTGGTGGAGTCTCCTTCTTTAGAGGTTTTTAAACTGAGGCTAGATGTCCAACTGTCAAGGGTGTTTTGATACTGGGTCCCTGCATGGCAAGGGGTTGGACTGGATGGCCCTTGGGGTCTCTTCCAACTCTATGATTCTAAGGGGTCTCCATCACACTCTGAAGGTAGCTATTTGACTGACAAACAGTTCTTAGCATCAATAAATTCTTCCTAAGGTTTAGATGGAATCTCTTTTCATGTAGTTTGAATCCGTTGCTCTGTCTCCTAGTCTCTGGAGCAGCAGAAAACAAGCTTGCCCCATATGTGTGTGTGCGAGCCTTCAACTCACCCGTTGACTTATGGCAACCCCATTAAATTCATACGGTTTTCTTAGGCAAGGAATACTCAGATGGTTTTGCCAGTTCCGTCCTCTGAAATAGGTCCCTACAACACCTGGGTCACATTCCCACTTACAAATAAATTGCTTTGTGAACCGAATCAATGGATCAGTTTGGCAGCGAAGTGTGGTTCACGCTACATTTGCCCCAATCACATTTTCTTGCTGCAAAATAAAATAAAATAACCCACTTGTGGTTCACATTCACAAATGAATCGCTTCAAAATGGACCCACTCCAAAGGGCAAATTTAAATCAATTCCGATCCACATCTGGTTCACACTTGTGTGGAATTGATTTATTCAAAAAGACACGGGTTAAGTGGGTCTAGCTCATGGCCCTATCTCTGAATCACTTCAGCAATTCGGGACCCGCTCCAAAGGGCAAATTTAAATCAATTCCAATCCACATCTGGTTCACACTTGTGTGGAATTGATTTATTCAAAAAGACACGGGTTAAGTGGGTCTAGCACATGGCCCTATCTCTGAATCACTTCAGCAATTCGGTTCAAGTGTGAACTAGGGTCATTTAAACCTTTCCAAACCAATTTGTGATCTGGTTTAAAAGGCAGTGAGAATGAGACTGTGGTATTTGTTGGTGATCTGCCATCCAAGCACTAACCAGGGCTGACCATGCTTAGCGTCCAAGACCACACTCTTGTTGCTTGGTTCTTTTGATTTCTATCAAATATATCATGATATATATGGCGTTATTACTTTATCTAAAATACCAAGGGTGGGATAAGTTTGGAGTTTTTGGACAGCATTAGCCAAAAGACGTAGCCAGAAAAGTGAAGAATTTTGGGACTTAGAGGGTGTATCTACACTGTTGAAATAACACATTTCGACACCACTTTAACTGCCATGGCTCCATCCTACAGAATCCTGGGTGCTGTAGTTTTGTGAGGCACCAGCACTCTGGCAGAGCAGGCTTGCAAAACTACAAATCCCAGGGTTATATAGGATAAAGCTACAACACTTAAAGGGGTGTGAAACTGTAATATTTCTACAGTGTAGATGAACCCAGAGTGCAAAGGGCTGTTAATTGTGAGTTTTGTAAATTTTCAATTGTGCTGTGTTTTGAGACTTTAGATTGGGTCCCAGTCTTGGGAGAAAAGTGGGACAAAATTAATTATTTACTATTATTATTATTATTATTATTGTGTTTTTAAGTGCTTTTATCTTTTTTAATTGAATTCTCTCTCTTTTTCTCTTGCTTTTTGAAAATAGTTTAATTCTGTTTTATCGGTCACTTTGGTAGGTTTTTAATTTGGACTGCACTTTTACAATGCAGTCTCAATTTTTGGGGTGAAAGCGGAATAGAAATCTATTATTATTATTATTATTATTATTACTATTATTATTATGTTTGTAATAATAATAATAATAATAATAATTTTGTTTTTAAGTGCTTTTATCCATTTTAATTCAATTCTCATTCTCTCTCTCTCTTTTAAAGTCCAAATTAAAAACCTACCAAATCAACAAATTAATAGTAATAATAATAATTTAATACTAATAATAATGATAATTTCATAATAATTGTAATCATCATCATCATAGAATCATAGTTGGAAGAGACCACAAGGGCCATCCAGCCCAACCCCCTGAATAATAATAATAATTGTAATAATAATAATAATAATAATAATAATATCAGCAGCAGGAGCAGCAACCTTTGGGGCTTTGGGGAGCTCCCCAAAATTGACCTTAAGAAAAGAAAGGGTTGGGGCTGGCTTTTCAGCTCCCAAAGCCACTGGGGAGGCCCTCCTCCTCTTCTTCTCCTCTTTGCAGACTGGGTTGGTATTTAGGGAAAGGAGGGGGGAAGCCCTGTGGCCTTTGTGACGTCACTCCAGGTGGAAATCCCCAGCGTGGGGCTGAGGGGCGGAGCCAAGGGAGAGAGGCTTCTTCCTTCCCTGACTCTGCTGCTGGCTCATCATCAGTCATCATCACCTGCCAGCAGCAGCTCCAGCTCCAGCTCCAGCCCAGAAGCCTCAGCCTGAGTCTCATCATCAGGCGCCAGGAAGGGAGCAGCCACCGCCTCGCCATGGCTGGTAAGGAATGGCAGGCTCTGGGGGTCCTGGGTTCCAGTCCTGCCTCTTCCTCCCTGGGAACTGCAGCCGCAGGGAAGGAATGAAGGAATGAATGAATGAATGGTCCACTTGGGCACCTCACTTGGGTCCCAGACAGGATCCACTCTGAGACCACTGTGGTCCCAAAGGCACTGCAGAAATCATGATGATCATGATATTTATTTATATGATCCTGCCCTTTCCCCAAAACTGGGACTCCAAAGTAGTTTACAAGATTAAGAACAGTACTATGTTGTTGTTGTTGTTTTTTAAATGTTACATTAAACAGAAATAATCCAGTTTGGCACCACTTTGGTCCCAAACACACTGCAGAAATGATCCAGTTTGAGTTGGCTGTAACTGCCCTGGCTCAATGCTAGGGGATTTAGGGTGTCAAACCAGATTATTTCTGCAGTTTGGATGCGGCCTTAAATAGCCATGACTCCTTGGTGTGAAATTCTGGGATTTGTGACTAGAGCTCTCTGACAGAGATGGCTAAATGTCTTATAAATTTACATTTAGTGTAACCTGAATTGGTTTGAACACCATCACTCTTGTGTTTAATTGTTTGGACTCTTTTGATTTCCATCCAGATCTATGCCTTTACTATGTTATCTAAACCAAGGGAAGGAAAAGTTTGGACAGTATGATAGACAGCATTTCCCATCAGACCTAGCCAGCAAAGTGAAGAATTTGAGGAGTTAGAGGGTGCATCTACACTGCAGAAACAATGTAGTTTGGCACTGCTTTAACTGCCGTAGCACCATCTTACAGAATCCTGGAAGTTGTAGTTTTGTGAGCCACCCCCCATTCTTTGGCAGCTTTGCTCTGGAGCCACAACAAACTACAAACCTCCAGAATTCCCTAGCATTGAGCCATGGAAGTCTAAGTGGTGTCAGGCCTGATTGTTTCTGCAGTGCGGATGCAGCCCCGAAGGGCTTTTAGTGTTGCCTTTCCAAGAAAAAAAGAGAAAAAGAGGGAGACATTCTCCTTCTGGGAGAGGAATTTCCCTCGTGGGGTGTAGAGGGAGACTTAGTTCCAAATTCAAATGGATGGAAGAGGCACCATCATAACTTGATAGTAGAGGAATGGTGTAGTGGTTTGAGTTTTGGATTGTGACCGTGGAGAGCAGAGTTCAATTCTCAGCTTGGCCATAGAAACCCACTGGGTGACCTTGGGCAAGTCACACTCTCTCAGCCTCAGGGAAAGGCGACAACAAACCTCCTCTCGACAAATCTTGCCAAGAAAAAACCCATGCTAGGGTCGCCATAAGTCAGAAACGACTTGAAGGCATGCAACAGAGAGAAAGACTAGTACACTGTTGGCACACAGGCTGCAAAGGCATCTTGTTGTAGCCCCTTGAGGACTTCCTGGAAGCAAGAATCTGGTAGCATGAGCTTGTGTAGACTTATGCCATGGAAACCTGGGATTTGTAGTTTGGCAAGTTGTTTAGCCTTTTCTGTCAGGGAGCTCTGGTGTCACAACAAACTACAAATCCTAGGTTTCCCTAGTCTGAATCTGTGGCAGTTAAAGCAGGGTCAAAATGCATTATTTCTGCTGTGCTCCCTTTGCTTTTTGAACTGCAGCTCCCAATATTGCACAAAGTGGGGGATGCTGAGAGTTGCATTCCAAAATAATAATGATGACGATGACGACATTGATGATAATGGGCTTGTCTGGAACTTTGGAAGCCTGCAATCCATTTTCTTAGATTAAGATGCAAGGAAGGATGAGCAACATATCTAGAGAAAAGGGTTGAAGACAGTCTATGAAACTTTAAGCCAACTGTTGTTGTTTGCTGCCAGTCAAAGAGAGAGAAAGGATAGATAATACTGTATTGTGCCAAGGCTGACACCAAGGATGACTCAAGACTAGCTTCATATATTCTGTACCATCAATTGTTTCTGTTCACACATTTTGCAGTCACTTCAGCCTGAGTCATTGGGGGAGGTAAGAGGGAAAGTAGTAAAAGTACTACTAATAGTAGCTGGTGGATGACATATTCAGGTTTGAAGTCAGAGCATCTGTCGACTGTGAAGCATGGGGGTTTGGGGTTGCCACATTTTTTGACTCGGCCAGCTGCTTTGCCTATCACAAAGCAGGAGGAGAATTCAGCATCTGCAGATCTTCCTGGTGTTGCACAAAAGTATGTAGCTGTGTGAAAGGCCACATAGTGTGTGTATGAAGTACGGTAGCATTTGTGAAACACACAGGAATTGAGACAGTTTCCCTCCCGCCACATTTTGTTGCAAGTGGTGGACCTAATAAAGTTTGGGGCTTGTACTTGGCTCCACACTGCAGAAAGAAAACAGTATTATGCCACTTTAACTACCATGACTCTATTAATCTTACAGAACCCTGGGATTTGTAGTGTGGTGCGGCACCGGAGCCTCTGACAGACTAGGCTGAATAGCTCACCAAAGTCCAAATCCCAGGATTCTGTAGGAGAGTCGTGGCAGCTTAAAGTGGTGTCAAACTGCTTTAATTCTGCAGTGTGGGCACATCCCCAGGTTTAAATGCCTGCCTTGTCAGTTTATAAAGACTACCTTGAACAAACCACTAGTTCTCAACGCAGGCACCCTGACAGGGCTGTTAGGAAGCTAAAATACTGAGCTGCTTGGAGAACACAAAGGGTACACAATTGTTGTTATGTTGTTGTTTTGTTGTTGTGTGCATTCAAGTTGTTTCTGACTTATAGTGATCCTATCATGGGTTTTTATTGGCAAGATTTGTTCAGAAGAAATTTGCCCTTGCCTTCCTCTGGGGCTGAGAGAGTGTGACTTGCCCATGTTCACCCAGTAGGTTTCCATTGCTGAACAGGGATTCAAACCCTGGTCTCTAAATTCTTCATCCAACGCTCAAACTACACTACCCTGGCTCTGATTTTGTTGTTATACAACATAAGTTTGGCTCCAATTTATGGTAACTGTCTCATAGAAATTTCTTGGAAAGATTTGTTTAAAAAAAGGTTTGCTGTGGCCTTCCTCTTAGGCTGAGAGAGAGTGACTTGGCCAGGGTCACCTTGGTCTCCTGGAGTCTTCATCCAATACTCAAAGCACTATACTACACTGGCTCATGATGGGTAAAAATGCAATGTCTTGATGCCAGTATGAATGTTATAAATGGTCTGAGCCCCTATACCGCCCTGTGTAAAAGGGATCTAGGAGTCCTGGTAGACCACAAGTTGAACATGACTCAACTGTGTGATGCAACAGCTAAAAAAGCCAATGGGATTCTAGACTGCATCAATAGAAGTATAGTGTCTAGCTCAGTCATTCCCAGACTTTGGTCTTCAAGATGTTTTGGATTTCAGCCCCCAGCATTCCTGACTGTTGGCTAAGCTGGCTAGGACTTGTGGGAGTCGAAGTCCAAAATACCTAGAGGACAAAAGTTTGGGAACCACTGGTCTAGATCAAGGGAGGTAATAATGCCGCTCTATTCTACTTTGGTCCGGCCTCACCTGGAATACTGTGTCCAGTCCTGAGCACAATTCACAAGAGACCTTCAGGTGTCCTCCAACTCTATTATTCTATGTTGTTGGATTGCAACTCCCAGAAGCCTCAGCTACAATTGTGAGAAATACTGGGAGTTTGCAATCCCACAACAACTGGAGAGCAAGACAGTTCTCACCTCTGATGATCCCCACCTCTGATACAGAGCATATGACAGTAGCAGGGGGATTTAGGGCCTTCTGGATTTTGGTGTAGTGGTTTGAGTGTTGATCTATGACTCTGGAGACCAGGATTCGAATCCCTGTTTAGCTACAGAAACTCACTGGATGACATAGTTTTTTGTGGGTTTTCCAGGCTAGAAGAGTTTTTTCCTGACATTCCGCCAGCATCTGTCAGATGCCACCTTCAGAGAAGATGCCAGCCAAAGATGCTGGCGAAACATCAGGAAGAAACTTTTCTAAAACATGGCCACATAGCCCGGAAAACCCACAAAAAACTATGGATACCAGCCATGAAAGCCTTTGACTTCTCACTGGGTAACCTTGGGCAAGTCTTGGCCAGTTTCTTCAGAAAGGGGTTTGCCATTGCCATCCTCTGAGGCTGAGAGAGTGTGACTTGCTCAAGGTCATCCAGTGGGTTTCCATGGCTGTACCAGGATGTGAATCCTGATCTGCCAGTGTCCTAGTCTAATGCTCAAACTATTACACCACGCTGGACCTCCTTCCAATATTGCACAGATTTGTCCTCTCCACTCTCTCGTTCATTGAGTTAATGGAGTGCAAATTTTATTTTGCATTTTGAACTCAGTTTGCAGCAACTGAAGTAATCTGAGGACAAAGGGGGAAGGTGGCGAGGGAAACTAGGGCATTTTAAAAACAGCTGGAAAGGTGGGATGGCAAAGGATTAATTGGATCTGTTCCTTACAAACCAGGACATTTGGAGGTATATAACTGTATGGTGTTGTGGTTTGAGCATTGGACTACAACTCTGGGGACCAGGGGTCAAATCCTTGGGCAAGTCACAGTCTCTCAACCTCAGAGGATGGCAATGGCAAATCCTCTCTGAAGACACTTGCTAAGAAAACCCCATGATAGGTTTGCCTTAGAGTCACCATAAGTCAAAGATTACTTGGAGGCACACAACAACAACAACATGGCTATGAAAGTCTTGGATGGTACAATTCAGTTCACTTCACTTGGCTTATGGTACTACTTTGAGGAGCAAGTGGTGGAGATATAGGAGGAGATTGTAGTTCAGTTTATCTCCCTTGCTGAGTTGTGGTTTGTATTACAGAGAGGAAGAGGTGAGGCTTCATAGAGGAAATAATTGATGCTCTAAGGGGAAGTAACTGAGTCTCAGAGGAAATGCACAAAAGTGTGGCTTTAAATTCAATTTTTAAAATCTGCATCTGTGTGATTCCCTTCTCCTCATCTATACCTTAGGTAAAGGAAAGGGTGTGGTTTTGTTCTCAGTTCTAAAGAATGTGAAAAAGCAAAGGAGGCAGCAAGGTTTAGTCTGAGGCAGGTTTGTTCAGATCATTGAGTAATATTAGTCTACTCCTACAGATCCGGGAATATGGCCTTTGAAATCTCTCTGTGTAACTTCTGAGCAATCTGAGTTTGGGATGCTCAGGCTTCCTCTGAACCTTAATCTCTGGGAATTTGAGCAGGGAGCAGAGAGCGAGCTATTTTGAAGACATATCAAAAGTTGGAGTACGACTCTGGAGTCCTGGGTTCGAATCCTGGCTCAGCCATGGAAACCCAGTGTCTTGGGGCATGCACTGGATATTAGGTTTAATTATTAGGATCAGAAATAATTATTTTGAATCAGAAAGGCAAGATTGATATCTTGGTGTCTGTGTGAAATGTAAATTCTCTTTTCTCTGCAAAAGTTCGATCTATGGTTGGAAGAGCACAAAAAACAACAGAACCCATACTACAGCTGCATTTACACTGCAGAATTAATGCCGTTTGATACCACTTTAACTGCTGTGCCCAGGGTTCAAATCCCTGATAGAGGTGACCTTGGGCAAGTCACACTGTCTCAGCATCTGAGAATGGCAATGGCAGCCTCAGACATAGAGACCCAGCTAAATGTTGATACTAGGTCCTTGTCCTAATTTTTCCCCATCTGCCTAGGAAAGGCCTAAAAGGTCAGCAACTCTATTCCCCAGCCACCATGGCATTTTAGGTGGAGGATTCTGGGAACTGCAGTTTATAAAAAGTTACTCCCCCAATTTCTGTTGGGAAATTATAAATCTTTCTAAAATATTAAAATCCAGATGTAACGGGCCACCTACAGGTGCTGTAGTTCAAAGGAGTGGGCTAGGTCTCTCTACCAGACCTTTTAACATCACTCACCAAACTAAAAATCCCAGGATTTGATAGGGTGGAAGTATGATAGTGAAAGTTATAACTGTGTAGGACGGATGCACCTCGTCTTCTGCCTATAATTTAGCATAAGCTTCTGCAGAGCTGGTGTTGGAGACTGAGGGATATATCTTTTAAGAACCATCATTTTGTTTATTTTGTTCATCTTTTGTACTCAGAAATCATCAGTAATAACTGGATGCATATTTTAGGTTGCTGCTGTACTGCTGTATGTGTGGGAATGAAGCAAATGTACCTTGCAATATATGTTTAAAGTCTTTTTTTATTCATTTTTTTAAAAAAAAAATGATGGTGATGATGATGATAAACTACAATTAGTTTGCAATTATGGGAGTTGTACTCCAAACATTTCTTGAGGCTGGCAGCTATACCAAGACTGGTTCAGGCAATCATATCTCTCAGCCTGATAAGCTGATATATAAGCACTTCCTTTGTTTCTCCCTTCATGCATGCCCACAAACAAACCAAGAAAATGTTAGCAAAGTCTTTGCTTTCTCTTTTTCCAAACTGCGGAACTATAATTCAGCACTTCCAAACAAGCTAGGATATTATATGACAATCAAAACTCTTATCTGGAATTCCAAAATCGGAAATATTCCAAAATCCAAGATTGTTCACAATCCAAAATTGTCCACATGGATGGCTGAGAGAGTGTCACCTTTGCTTTCTGATGGTTCAGTATGGCAGCCAGGCTTGTTAGCGGTACACCTAGGAGAGAACACATTACACCTGTGCTTAAAGCTCTCCACTGGCTGCCGATTAGTTTCCGGGCGCAGTACAAGGTGTTGGTTTTAACCTTTAAAGCCCTACATGGCTTGGGTCCATCTTATCTCAGGGACCGCCTCTCCCCATATGAACCCCCCCGCACGCTTCGGTCCTCTGGGAGAAATCTGTTGCAGCCCATGAAGACTAGGTTAGCGCAGACCTCCCAGAGGGCCTTTTCTGCTTCTGCTCCCAGGCTATGGAATGGCCTGCCGGACGAGATGCGTCTCATTACATCACTAGACTGTTTTAAAACAGCCTTAAAGACGCATCTCTTCCGGCAGGCCTTCCCTGAAACTGTATAATCTAACTGGCTCCTAAAATCTTTCAGCCAATTCTCAACTCCTTATCCCCCCCCCCCTCTGTATTTTATTGCTACCCATGCTGTGGCCAGCATTGCGGTTTTGTGTATTATGTTTTATTGTACGTTTATTGTCAGTAATTTAATTTTAAACTTAACTAATTTAATCTTATTTTAAGGGAGGGAGGTTGGGATGGAATTCTTGAATTATTTTAATCTGCAATCTGTTTTTAACCTTGTTGTACCCCGCCTCGATTGTTTTACAGAGGGGCGGGTAAGAAATAAATATTATTATTATTATTATTATTATTATTATTATTATTATTATACACAAATTTCATTTCATGCACAAACTTATTTAAAATATTATGTATAAAATTACTTTAAGGCTGTGTTTATAAGGTACAGTATATACAAAACATAAATGAAATTCATGTTTAGACTTTGGTCTGATCTCCAAGGTATCTCATTATGTAAACATTCCAAAATTGTCCACATGGGTAGCTGAGGTAGTGATACCCTTGCTTTCTGATTATTTCCGATAACAAACTTCATTTCATGTACAAAATTATTTAAAATATTGTGTACCTTTACCTTTCCATAAAATTACCTATATTTTTAGATTTTGTGCCCATCTCCAAGGTAGCGTATTATGTAAGTGCAAATATTCCAAACTCTGAAAAAATACAAAATGCAAAATCTCAAGGATTTTGGATAAGAGAGACTCAACCTGGATAAAATATTAGCCCTATAATTTTACTTAGGACTTTATCACATGGGGAAAATTGAGGGTTTAAATAGCAATCATCTCGTGAAAATCACGCAATCACGATTAACATTGTCACACACATCACGATTAAAGAGCCATTATCTCAGCATTGAGTGATTTGTTGCTGTTTATTGCCTATTTATTCCTGGGATAATGGCACTTTAATCGCAACGTCGTGTGAAAATGTTAATTGTGATTGTGTGATTTTCATGAGATAATCACTGTTCAAACCCCCAATTTCTCTTGTGTGATAAAGTCCTTATTCTTTCCTCCATTGCCGGTGTGGGAATCATGTGGCTTTTCAGATGCTGAGCTTCAGGTATCAAGGCTTCCTCACTATTGGCTAGGGATGCTGGATTTTTGCAATTCAGCACCATCTGGAGGATTGCAGCATGATTCCCATCTTTGTTCCAGTGGAACCAAATATCACTCGCTGTCATCTTCAGAAAGGGCTGGGAAATACCCTGTCTGAAAACCTGGGAAGCTAGAAGTGATCGTGGAAGGCAGTAGTGAACAAGATCTGTTATTATTTGACTCATTTAAGACAACTTTCTATGTTCCTCTCAACAGTTGTGTTCACTTTTTGAGAATCATATTTATATGACATTTCCCAAATACCCCAGAAACTCAGTTCTTGGGAATCTCATTACATCATTTCTCCCCAAGACTCCACAAATCTGGAGACATTTAACTAATGTTATTAGGTACTATTCACACTGAGCATGCTACTAAAAGGTCAGAAGGCTACAACAATGTAGCCCAGGTTAAATTCAAATTACAAGAAAATAGATTCCACCTAAACATTAGGAAAACCTCTTTACTGAAAGAGACATCCAGTAGTGGAATGGTCTGCCTTGGAGGATGGTGGATGCTCTTTCTTAAGAGGTTTTTAAACAGAGGCTGGATGGTCATCTTTGAGGAGTGCTTTTAGTTGTGTATTCTTGCATGGCAGAATAGGGTTGGATTGGATGGCCCTTGTGGTCCCTTCCGATGCTACAATTCTATGAAATTTACTAAGCATGATAACAGGTATAAAAAGATACTATTGATTTGAAACTTCTGAATTACATTTATAAGTCAGACATATGAACTTGAAGGCATATAACACTTCTGATTTTACCCAATGATGTTCCTTATTACTATTCATAGTTTGGACTAAGATACTTGAGAGCTGTTGATTCCACAGCATAGTGTTGAAAACTGATGTCTGAAACAATGATATCTTTGGAGCTCTAGTGGATGGTTTAGGAAACATTTACTTTCTCAAACTGGATTGATGTTGAAACCTTTTTAATTCAAAAATGTTGAAAATTGAAAGATATTGAATTATTAAATAGTTTGACTTAAGCAGCCGACAGTAAAACTTCAACAAATTACTAAAGCACAATTTTAGAGCGGAATATATGCATTTCTTCTGTGTATTAACACAGAGAAATGCACATATCAAAATGTTAGAGATGAAATATTTACAGAAATTTTGTATCTATTAGAAAAAATATGGATTTTTTTTTTTAAAAA
Organism: Urosaurus nigricauda; assembly: GCA_034509955.1. Lineage (NCBI taxonomy): Eukaryota > Metazoa > Chordata > Lepidosauria > Squamata > Phrynosomatidae > Urosaurus > Urosaurus nigricauda. The sequence goes on from JAOEGL010000001.1 coordinate 370,592,552, forward strand.
AAACAATTTTTGGAAACATTGACACTGAAGTGATACTAGACACCTTTATAAATTGAAAATCACTTTGTTACTTTAGGAACATAAAATATATTATATCCATAATATACATTATAAGAACTAATCATGCATTTGAGGAAGTAGGCTGAAGTCTACTATTGAAGTCTACTAAGCTTATGCTACCAACTTCTTTCTTTCAGTTAGTAACATAGGTGCTACATGATCCCTTTATATACTGATTTTCCAAACTAACTTAGCTATATCTTTGAAAAACATTGTCATGTTTGATAATGTTAAAAGTACAGTTCAGTCAGACAATAGTTACAAACTGACGCATCTACACTGCATAATTAATGTAGATTGACAGCTTTAACTGCCATGACTCAATGCTATGAAATTCTAAGATTTGTAGTTTTGTGAGATATCTAGCCTGCTCTGACATAGAGCTATGGTGCCACAACAAACTACTAATCCCAGGATTTCCTAGGATGGAGCCATGACTGTTAAAGTGGCGTCAAACTGCATTAATTGTGCAATATGGCAGCAGTTTACATTCCTTAAAAAATATTTTGCATTACATTTGGAGGTAAAAAGGTCCTAGATCTCCAGCACATCCTAAATTGAATCCAAACATTTTTGTTTTTGTCATTATAGTCAAAGCAGGGAAAACAAAATAAAACAAACCATCAACTATCAATAGCCAAAAGAAATCACTAACATTAATAAAACAGAATTATTTTGTCGTTATTATTCTTACATAATGTCAAGCAGACATAATATCAAGCAGACATAAAGCATTCATACCCACAAACAGAAATGAGAAAAGCATTCCGAGACCAGGGACCCATTCACACTACAGAATTATAGGGGCCTTCTAGATTGGCAAAAAGAAGTGTGTTTATGGCTGCATGAAACTCTAGCCTTTAGATGAGAAAAAGGGAAAGTGTGCCATGAAAACACTTTTTTTTGCATTTTAGGGGAGAAGAAGCGCCTTTAAAAAGGTGCTGGTTTTCCCAGCTTCTTTTTTAAAAACTGTGGAACAGTGCAGCTCCATCTAAAGGCTGTGGTGTAGCTGCTAAACATTAAGGAAAAGGCAACTTCATGTCACTCTTTCCTGCCAATCTAGAAATCCCCATAGTGCTATGATTCCTCTTTAACTACCATGGCTCTGTCCTATGGAATCATGGGCACTGTAATTCACTGGAGTGCCCTGGCTGAGAATTTTATGTGTGGATCCTTAAACTGCCAATAATCATCATCATCATATTTAGAATCAAAACCCTATGACTGTGTTTGGTAAAAGAGCCATAGGAACTCTAGTGATCAAATTCTGTACATTGGTCTTATATAAATGTCTTCATGGTATATAGTTTTTAGAAACAATTTTGGTGGTGATGAGTGAATATATAATAACGTGGACTGTGAAAAAGACAAGTAAATGGGCCCTAGAACAAAGCAAGCCTGAATTCTCCCTAGAAGCTAAGATGACTAAACTGAAGCTGTCGTACTTTGGACATTTCAAGAGAAGACATGATGCCCTGCAAAAGACAATAATGTTTGGGAAGATAGAAGAGTGTTGTGTAGTGGTTTAAGTGTTGAACTAGGGCACTGGGAAACCAGGGTTCAAATCCCTGCTCAGCTAAGGAAACCCACTGGGTGACATTGGGCAAGTCACATGCTCTCAGCCACAGAGGAAAGCAAGGGCAAATTCCCTCTGAACAAAATCTGCCAAGAAAACTCTGTGATGGGTTTGCCTTAGGGTGGTTGTAAGTAAGAAACTACTTGAAGCCCCGGCCTTTAAATCGCTGGTCATTAGTGTCCAATAGTAGGAAACTAGATTTCCTTTCAGACCTGTGCTACAGGTCACTTACTATAATCATTCATGCCCTTTAGCATTTTGCACTTACAGGATCGCCTTCTCCCATATAATCCGCCTGGCACATTGAGCTCCTCTAATAAAAATCTACTAAATCTAATAATAAAAAGCTATCTCCCAAATTGTGGAATAGCCTGCTGGTAGAGATTCGACATATTGCTAGTCTTGATTGCATTAAAAAAGGCAATCAAGACATATCTCTCCCAGCAAGCCTTCCTGGATTAATATTTTAGCAACTTTGTATTTAATCATTCAACAACTGTCCTAATTACCTCTGCCTTGTAATTTTAATGATTGTTTTAATAATTGCTTAATAATTTAATTGTATTTTATTGTGGATGGGAGGGTTAGGGACGGTTTGGGATACAATCGTAGCAAGCAATTACTGTATTGTATTTTAGGGATGTTTTAGTGTTAGCCGTTTCGATTTTCTGGAGAAGCGGGATACAAAATAATAATAATAATAATAATAATAATAATTATTATTATTATTATTATTATTATTATGCTTCCATTTATAAGGCTGCATCACATTCCATTTTGAGGTTACTGGCATTAATTAGCACTCCCTTGTGAAAGGAAATGCAAGGAAATGCAAATATGTAACCAAACATGTGTTGAGTTTGTTTAACAAATTATTTCTAGCTGTGCCTTTAATCTGTTTACTCAAGTGAATAGCTCCCAGATTGTAGGATTTGCATACCTGAGACTAAGTTGGTAATTTGAAGCACTGCAAGATCAACAATTGAGTGGGTGATTTAAAAATCTCAAGATCACTAGCTACAGACTACTGTATATATTTTCAGTTTGATAACAATCTTGTGATAGGAGTTCTTTTTCTCTCTTTCCTTTTTGAAACAGTAGGGGAAGTTTCTACTTCCTAGTAAAAACATATTTATATTTCTAGCTAATCAGCTCTCTGTAGAGGTCAGATTTAAAAATGAGGAGGATGTGCCAGCGATATTTTTTGTCAAGGGGCTATAATTTTTGACTTGAATGGATTTAACTAATAATAATAAATAATGATAATATAATTTATTTGTATCCCGCCCAGTCACGGGGAATCCGGGCAGCTAACAACAGTGGCTGCTGCCAGATTGCTGACCGGGGCATTAAGAACAGATCACATCACCTCGATATTAAAATCTTTACACTGGCTACCAATTAGCTTCTGAGCACAATACAAAGTGTTGGTCGTTACCTTTAATGCCCTATATGGCTTAGGCCTGAGTTACTTGAAGGATCACCTCTCCCTACATAATCCGCCCCGCATCCTCAGAACATCAGGGATAAATCTACTGGAAGCCACCAAGATTTTAAAAAAATAGATTTTAAAAAGCCCTAAAGACAGATCTCTTCCGGCGGGCCTATCCACCTGACCTGATATGACAGTTGAATGGTCAAGGAACAACAGTAGCTAATTAGGTAAAATTAGGTATGGATAATTATTAAAGTTATGTGGTCCTTAGATTTTAACTGTATGTAATAATGTACAGTGGTCCCGCGGGTTACGAAGGTAATCCGTTCCAGGATTACCTTCGTATCCCGGAAGTTTTCGCAACCCGGGGGACCGCATTTTCGGATGCACAGCGCGCCGGAAGCACGCTGTTTTAAAACTTCCGGGTTGCGAATTTCTTTCGCAACCCAGGGTTTTTTTCGTTGGCCGGGGGCTTTTTTTCTCCCCCGGCGGTTTCGGATCCCAGGTATTTCGTTCCCCGGAGGATTCGAATCCCGGGGGACCACTGTATGTACATTTTTATGATTATTTTGTAATGTTTTTAATCTGTTGGAATCCCACCTCGATCCATGGGGAGAGGCAGGAAATATAAATAAATATTATTATTGTTATTATATTATTATTGTTATTGTAATTTTTGTATTGTATTTTAATAATAATAAGATACAAAATAATCCTTTCCCAATCCCCTGACCAATACTTAAGCAAACAAAAATAAACAAATACAATAGCAATCAAGCAAAGAAAATAAAAACATTACAATCAAATGAAATTCATAATTAACTCCTTTCCCAGTCCCTCAACACAGGTTTAAATCAAAACTATGGCTTTGTGCTCGAAAGAGTAGCTTTTGACTTACCAGATCCCTGTAAAAAAAAAAAAAAAACACCATATGGGGGAGCTTGGTTTGGACTTCAACTCCTATCACCCCCAACCAGCCCACTGGGATTTATAATCCAAGACATTTGGAATGGAGGAAATCTGATCTAGTTATTTAGCATTAATTTCTGCTAAGTATATAGTGTCCCTCCATATTTACCGGGGTTAGGAATGCAGGACCCCTGTGAAAGTGGAGAAAACACCCAAAAAAACCCTATTGTATACTGTATATACTCATGTATAAGTCTAGAAATTTAGGTCAAAAAATTGACCCAAAAAACCTGAGTCGACTTATCCACGGGTCAACGTAAGTACTGTATCTTAACTCTTATTTGAAAGAAGGAACCATCCCCTGGTGAAAAGCAAGAGTACAATCTGTCCTGGAAGCACTCACTCCCTTTACTCTCTCATCCATCCAGTCTTAAGAATAAGCACAAAGAGTTATGTCTGATGGACTTTTGTAAGTTCTTTGACATTGTTTTGCTTTGCTTCATCCTTTAGATCCTTTGCTATATGCCCCTAAATTTTACCCTCGACTTATCCATGGGTCATAGCAAAATCCATAATTTTGGCCCCAAAACTTACCCTTGACTTATACATGAGTTCGACTTATAGTCGAGTATATACGGTATTTCTTTTTTACCCCAGAGAACACTTCTGTAGGAATCTGTAGGTCCACCAGCATAGCTCTGTTGTTAACATTTTCCAGAGGTTGACCATAGAATTGTGCTGGAGGACCTACAAATTCCTAGATAAGTGTTCTGTCTAATAATATCTAGGTTTTCCAGAGCAACTTCTGGCAAACTTTGGCCATAAAGTAGCTCTGGAGGACCTAGATATTCCCAGAGAGAACATATTGATCAATTCTGTATATAATCAAATCTGCAAAAGTCAAAGCCGGGAATGTGGAGGATCAGTTGTACAAACTTATCATTAATGGTCTACAGATTAATATAGCAAAGGTCAAATATTGGCAGCTTTTGGTCCTTTGGATATTTTGTGCTACAGTCCCATTACTCCCTTACCACTGACATGGGTGCATATCTATCCTACACTTCACAAATGAAAACCAGGACACATGTGGCCAACCAACCAAAAAAGCCACTTATCCCAGAATAATCGATCTCAGGAGATTTTCTTGAGTATTCCTAAAAGATTTGCATTAACGGTGTGTGAATAACCTATATTAATAGACTCCGGGATAAATCTCTTCATGCCATGAATATGTCTTGAATACATCTGCATAATTGAGTCCATCCTTATTCACAGTGCTGATACATGTGAGCAACGGAACTTGCAGAAATGCACATTTGCACACAGATGCCGTTCCGATTTTAAAAATAGTGTAAATAACAAAACCAGAATGTATGAGAGAGATTATTCGCACAGTTGCACTAAAAAAACTCAATGGCAGAATAACCCTATAGTGATGTCAATGTGGGCAGGCTCTGGTAGTGTCATTAAGCACAATACTTTAAGCATCAGCCACAGTTGTGCATAGTTTCAGTAGAATTGAAGTTTAAGAAAAAGAATCTAACAAAGGAGCGCATTCTTTTCTAGGCAGTGCTCTCATTCCGAGATTCATAGAATCATAGAGTTGGAAGAGACCACAAGGGCCATCCAGTTTAACTCCTTGCCATGCAGGAACACACAAACAAAGGACTCCCAATTGATGGCCCTCCAGCCTCTGTTTAAAAACCTTCAAAGAAGAAGACTCCACTATACTCAAAAGCACCATATTCCACTGTTGAACAGCTCTTACTCTCAGGATGTTCTTCCTAATATTTAGCTGAAATCTCTTATCCTATAGTTTGAATCCATTGCTCCACATCCTACTCTCCACAGTAGCAGAAAACAAACTTGCTCCATCCTTAATACGACACCCCTTCAAAATATTTAAACATGGCTATCGTGTCACCTCTTAACCTTTTCCAGGCTAAACATACCCAGCTACCTAAGTCGCTCCTCATAGAACATGGTTACCAGACCTTTCAATATTGTGGTCGCCCTCCTCCGGACACACTCCAGCTTCCTCCCTCTTGTTATGAAAATAGGAGAAGGGCCAGGCCCTGAGATCTGGGAACCATATTCTCCAGCCTTCACATAGGTGACATATATCCACATAGACCTGGTGGTTATTCTGTGGGTGACAATGTTTTGAATGAGAGAGGAAACAGTCAGTTTAAAAAACAGATATGAACATTATGCCTTTGGTCACTGAATGCTGCTTCCATTCATACACGCCCCCAGTTCATTCATGAGCACATATGCCTATGGCACCATTTGTTTCCAACCACACACCTCCGTCTACATAACTAGGCTGATATATTTGACGTATTAGGCAGTGTTGGCAATGATGTGAGTAGCTGGATGAGAAACCAAATAACTTTCTTACTCTCTCTGAAGCAACCTGGGACAAAATGACAGGTTCCAATTAAAAAGGAGAAACAAACAGCAAGGCAATAAGTTATTTGGTCCATGCAGACAGGGCTTAGGTTGATTTGCTTTGAATATATTATAAATAATCTTCAAAATGCAAGACCACTTTTGGACCACAAAAGATTTGGGAAAGATACAGTCTTGTTACGTCTAAAATAACATCAACATCAAGGTCATCTGCAAAAGAGTGAACCATCTAAAGCTGGGGTGGGAAAAGTTCGAGCCATAGGCCACATGCAATTCCATAGAGTTGTTTTGGGAGGGGATAAGACCTCCCAAAGTAAAAAAAAACCAACCTATAATTTTTCTCAGGGGCATGAGAGGACATTTCTCCATGCTTTGGTCTCGCCCCTAGACCATTTTAGGTCTAGGCAAAGATTTTTTTTAAAGCCAGAAGGTCTCTCCTGCACCTAATTCTGAGCACATTCTGAGTCTGGGAATTTGTTTTCCTAGTACAAGAATCCTTTTAAAGTGATTTTTCACTCTTGGTTACTCCAGGCTTTCTCTTTAATTATATTTAAAAACTTATAGCTGCTCCTGCTAAACAGGTATTGGAAATGGCAAACTATTCCGAGATTTACGAGTACTTTCCAATTTGCCATCTTCCTAATCTTGCTCTGGGAATCTGGAATAGTTTTTATCTTATACCATGTACTTTTGTTTTTCAGCTCTGATCTTTTGAGATAGACTCAGTTTTTTTAATGCTTTTTATTGTTGTTCCTTCTAAAGGTGGTCATGAGCCATATATTGAAATATGTGAGCAGCCAAGACAAAGAGGGATGCGTTTCCGATACAAATGTGAAGGGAGATCAGCAGGAAGCATCCCAGGAGAACACAGCACTGATATCAATCGGACTTTCCCATCTATACAGGTATTCCTCTTTATTTTTCCAAGTAATTCATTTTTGTTCTCCATATACAAGTATTCCTATGAATTTTATTTATTGTGGCTTTCCACCTGTCAGAGCTTGGGAATTTATTTTTACAAGTAGTAGTAGGCCTAAATACCCTAAAGGCATCAAATCCCATTGGAGCCAAGAATAAATGGCATCAGCCCAGGTTAGTATTTGGATGGTAGTAGTAGACCGCTAGTTAGTACCAGGTTCTGTAGGTTATATGTCAGAGGAAAGAACTGACAAAATATTTTCTGCTTTTTCTTTACCTAAGAAAACCTTATGAAATTAATAGGGCTGCCATAAGTCAATTAGCAGCTTGAAGGCACATACACCACAATAACAGTAATAATAGTCTATTGATGGTTGAACCATAGGCCATTCACATCCTAAATAAATAACTACAATAAAAAGTACAACATGGAATAAATGGCATACAGCTCTAGAATATTTTTTAAATTCAATAAGATTAAGACACATTGAACGTAAACAACAGTGCTGTGGTTAGATAAGAGCACTCCAGAACAGTTACCTACAATGCTAAGTCTTGCCTGGTAATTCATAACTTTATCTATCTATACAGGTGTTTGTTGTGAACTGCTGTCAAGTCAACTTACAGTGACCCTATGAACAAGAGACATTTTAGTCACTGTGAAGTTGCAGGTTTTCATGGCTGGCATCCATAGTTTTTTGTAGGTTTTTTGGGCTATATGGCCATGTTCTAGAAGAATTTATTCCTGATGTTTTGCCAGCATCTGTGGCTGACATCTCTGAAGATGCCAGCCACCAATGCCAGCGAAACATCAGGAATAAACTCTTCTAGAACATGGCTACATAGCCCAAAAAAACCCACAAAAAACTATCCTAGTCATCAACAGCCCTGATCAGGTCTTGCAAATTAAGGACCTTGGCTTGCTTGCTTGAGTTTGTCCATCCGTAATGCGGTCCTCTTTTCCTACTGCCTTCTACTTTACCAAGCTTCATTCTTTTCTAATGAGCCATGTCTTCTCATTATATGTCCAAATATGACAAGTCTCAGTTTAGTTATCTGGGCTTGTAGGGAGAGTTCAGGCTTGACTTGTTCTAGGAACAATTTATTTGTCATTTCAGCAGTACATGGTATAGCAAAACTCTTCTCCAACACGATATTTTAAAGGAGTTGATTTTATTCCTACTACTTTTCTTCAGCATCCAGCTTTCATAACCATATAGAAACTGGAAATATGATGGCATGCACAATCCTATCTTTAGTATTCAATTACGTATCTTAATACTTGCTGCCTTGAGTCCCTATGTTGGGAGAAAGTCGGGATATGAGAAAATAAAATAATAAAAATAATGATGCTTCAGCATCTTGTCTATTTCCTTTCTAACTGCCCTTCCAAATCCTAGTTCCTCAAGGTCTAACAAATGCCTCACTTGCTTGGAAGACAATTTCATTGTCCAAAAGTTGGAAGAGGCAACAAGGGAGTCAGTTATTTTGGATCTGATCTTAACCAACAGGGATGACCTAGTTAATGGGGTGCAAGTGGTGGGATCCTTAGGTGGAAGTGACCATGTTCTCCTGGAGTTTGTTATACAGCAGAAAGGAGAAGCCAGGCATAGTCAGACACGCACACTAGACTTTAGGAGAGCTGATTTCAATAAACTTAGAGAGTTTATTAGTATTTCAGGAATACTAAAAGAGAAGGGAGTTCAAGATGGATGGGAGTTTCTGAAAAAGGAGATACTGAAGGCGCGATTTCAAACAGTTCCAATGAGGAAAAAAAATGGAAGCTATCTCAAGAAGCCAGGATGGATGACTAAGGAACTTTCAACTGAGCTAAGTTCTAAATGGGACATGTATAAGAAATGGAAAAATGGGGAAATCACCAAAGAGGAATTCAAACAAATAGCAAGCACCGAAGTGCAGAATGAAGTAAGCCTTGCTAGAGAGGTTAAAAATGATAAAAAGGTCTTTTTGGGGTATGTCCGCAGCAAAAGGAAGAAGAAGGAAATGGTAGGACCATTGTGTGGTGAGGATGGCAAAATGCTAACAGGGGACAGAGAAAAGGCAGAATTACTCAACACCTTCTTTGCTTCATTCTTTTTAGAAAAGGCAAAGGGTGCTCAACCGGAGGATAATGGAACAGAAGACAGAATAGGGGAATTTCAGCACAGAATAAGTAAAGAGATAGTACATGAATACCTGGTTAATCTAAATGAATACAAGTCTCCAGGACCAGATGAACTACATCCAAGGGTATTAAAAGAACTGGCAAATGTAATATCAGGACAATAATGGCAATAATGTTTGATAACTCATGGAAAACAGGAGAAGTCCCAGCAGACTGGAGGAGGGCAAATGTTGTCCCTATCTTCAAAAAGGGAAAAAAAGAGGATCCAAAAAATTGATGGCATCCAGTTAATCTGACATCAATTCCAGGAAGGATTCTGGAGCAGATCATTAAACAGAGAGTCTGTGAATATCTATAAGATAATTCCATAATCACAAAAAGTCAACATGGGTTTCAGAGAAAAAAGTCATGCCAGACAAATCTGATCTCTTTTTTGATAAAATTACCAGCTTGTTAGATGAAGGGAATGCTATGGATATAGTATATCTCGATTTCAGTAAGGCCCTTGACAAGGTCCCCCATGACATTCTTGCAAACAAGCTTGTAAAATGTGGGCTAGACAAGGTAACCATTACATGGATATGTAACTGGTTGACTGGCTGAACCCAAAGGGTGCTCAGCAATGGCTCCTTTTCATCCTGGAGAGAAGTGACCAGTGGGGTCCCACAGGGTTCTGTCCTGGGCCCAGTGCTATTCAATATTGTTATTAATGACTTGGATGACAGTATTGGGGACCTAGTTATCAAATTTGCAGATGACACCAAATTAGGAGGAGTAGCTAATACCCCAGAGGACAGGATCAAAATTCAAAATGAACTGAATAGACTAGAAAACTGGGCCAAAACTAACAAAATGAAATTCAACACGGAGAAATGTAAGGTTCTGCAATCAGGGTGGGAAAATGAAATGCACAGATATAGGATGGGGGACACCTGGCTGAATGAAACTACGTGTGAAAGGGATCTAGGAATCCAAGTAGACTACAAGTTGAACATGAGTCAACAGTGTGATGCAGCATCTAAAAAGGCCAATGCAATTTTAGGCTGCATCAATAGAAGTATAGTGTCTAGATCAAGGGAAGTAATAGTGCCACTCTATTCTGCTTTGGTCAGGCCCCACCTGGAATACTGTGTCCAGTTCTGGGCACCACAATTCAAAAAAGATGCGGAGAAACTGGAGCGTGTCCAAAGGAGGACGACTAACATGGTGAAAGGCCTGGAAACCATGCCATATGAGGAATGCCTTAGGGAACTGGGGATGTTTAGCCTGGAGAAGAATAGGTTAAGAGGTGATATGATAGTCCTATTTAAATATCTGAACGGATGTCACATTGAGGAGGGAGCAAGCTTGTTTTCTGCTACTCCAGAGAACAGGTTCTGGAACAATGGATGCAAGCTCCAGGAAAAGAGATTCCACCTCAACATTAGGAGGAACTTCCTGACAGTAAGGGATGTTCGACAGTGGAACACACTCCCTCGGAGTGTGGTGGATCCTTCTTTTGAGGTCTTAAGCAGAGGCTCGATGGCCATCTGTTGGGGATGCTTTGATTGGGAGTTCATGCATGGCAGGGGGTTGGACTGGATGGCCCTTGTGGTCTCTTCCAACTCTATGATTCTATGATTCTATAATTCTAGTTTTCTTTTGATTTCTTGACTGCAGCCTCTGTTCTGATTAAAGACGGAGCCATGGTATGGAAAATCTTGAACTATTTCAGTGTGTCTTCGCCATCTACTTTAAAGTTATATAAGTCATCTGTGGTCATTATTTTTGATTTCTTAATGTTCAACTGTAAACCTGTCATTTGCTCTTTCTTCCTTGGCTTTCTTCAGTAATCGTTCCAAGTCTCTCCTGTTTCCTGCTAGTAGCATGGTGTAATTTGCATATCTTTAACTGTTGATTCTCTTTCTTTCAGTTCTTATGCCTTCTTCTAATCCTTATTCTAATCCTTTTTTATGTATGAAAAATTCAGCGTACAAGTTAAACAGATAGGGTGATTAAATGGTGCCTTGTCTGATTTCCCTCGCCAACCGAAAACCTTTCTATTGCTCCATTTTCTGTCCTGAGTGTAGCCTCTTGTTCTGAGTACAGACTGTATATCACCTGTTTCTTTAAGAGCGAGCCATAGTTTTTCATGATCTGTACAGCTGAATGTTCTTTTGGCTTGAGCCCAGTTGTATGTCAGAGATACTCATAGCTTTGCTCTGCTGCACCCCAGCAGCCACCTGACCTGGGAGTTTCATCTTATAGCACTGTCTCTTGTTTCATTTTGGATTGTTGCATCATAGGGTTTTTGTGGTATTCAAAAGGGATTTACTGTGCCTCCTTCTGTGCAGGACTAACAAGTGTTAGCTATGCTGTTGTCTCTGAGGTGCCAGTGTCACCCCCACACTACTACTGCTACTGCCCAGTTTCTAAATTTTTAATTTAAATGTTTAATTTCATGGTTATTTGTGCTCTACTTTGCAAACTTTGAGGAAAAATATTTTTTTAGAAAGTAATTTATTTTTGTTACCCAGCTATACATAGTTGTTTGTTTTCTACTTCATTTCAGAGTCTGGGGAGTTACTTTAAAAAAAAATCTCTTGCCTATTTATATGTTTTCTAATTTTTGTATTTGTTTGCTGCCTGCTTTTCACAGCTTGGGCATGTCATTTTTTAAATTAACTAATTTCAATAACACATTGTAGTATTACAGAAAGGTAATATATTTCCGTTGCTGATTATAACATTTTACACGTTGACCCATTGTATTCACTGTTGTGCTGCTCATTATTTTTCTACTACTTTCCCTTTCTTTTTTGAGTGGGGAAGAAAAAACATAGGATTGATCACAGAATAATATAGAACTTGAAACTTTCTGTCAAAATGCAACTGTGGTGGCACAACCTCTTTGAAGGAAACCAAAATGGTGCTATATATCCTAACTGCTTCTATCAGAATGCCTTAAAAATGCGCCTGAATGGTAATTTTCAAAAGCAACCGATGATGATGATGATGATGATAATAATAATTCATTTATAGCCCACCCAGTCACAAGGAATCTGGGCAGGTTACAACAATACAAATGCATTAAAAATACAATAAAATACAAATTGATCCCTTCCCAACACCCCTAAACTATTACTCATACATCAGTAATGTAACTTCACTCTGTTGTATTATATTTGAGATGCAATTTTCTAATGCCCCCATTACCTGAAACATGAACATTGTTACAGGGAATTATGTTTCTTGCTATTTATCACGTCCACATTTTACTACTACTGCTGAACAATTATAAGGGGTATGGCTGGACTGTCTCTGTGCAAACTGTGTGATCCTCTGTTACAAAGCTACGGTACCTCTTCCATTCATTTCTGTTTGGAAGTAAATTTCATGGTACTCATTGCAGCTTACTCACAGGTAGGTGAATGTAGGACTGAAGCCTGAAAGTAGAATTCTGCATCCTAAGGGCTGAGCATATTCCAGAACCTGATGGGCCATTTTGGTCTAGAGCAGTGGTTCTCAACCTTCCTAATGCCATGACCCTTTAATACAGTTCCTCATGTTGTGGTGACCCCCAACCAATGGTCTCAGTTGGAAGTATGTGTTTTCCTATGATCTTAGGTGACCATTATGAAAGGGTTGTTCAACCCCCAAAGGTGTCACAACCCACAGGTTGAGAACCCCTGGTCTAGAGAATCATGCCATTGTGGTTGCCATTTTGGATTTTTTTAGGCAGGAAGACATGATTTCTCTGCCAAAAAGAAAAATAGTGGTATGCCAGAGGCTTTGGAGGTGTAGGGAGCATCTCAGGGACCACACTGGACATTTCCAGAGGGTCACACATAGCCCGTGGGCCATGCAATTCCCATTCCTGCTGTATCCACTTGTTGTTAAGTTGTGTGCCTTCAATGCATTTCTGGCTCATGATGACCCTAAGGTGACCTATTGCAAGCTTTTCTGGGGCTGACAGGGTGTGACTCACGCAAGGTCACCCACCTTAAAGTATCCACTTACTTGGGTGCAAGCCCCAATGACTCAAATGGGATTTATTTCTGAATAGACATAGATTGGAAGCAACATGTTACAAAGTGTGTGTGTGTGTGTGTGTGTATGTGTATGAAATGAATTACTTCTAATGTTGTTTTGGGGGTGAGAGTGGTGAATTTGCTCCACGTTTTATTCAGAAGTGTAATGGGGCTATCCAAGGTGCTGATTTGAAGTCCAAGGTCAGTAGTAGGAAGCTGCCTTTTACCACCAACTCAGACCCTTGATCCATCCAGTTTAGTATTGTCAGCACAGACTGGCAATAGCTCTTCAGGGCTACAGACTGGAGTATTTTGCAGCTCTACACGGAGACGTCAGAGATTAGACCTAGGATATTTTCCATGCAAAGTATGTGTTCTACCACTGGAAAGGGCCCTGTCCCTGAAGTTTGATGACATAATGATTTTTTTTTCAGCTGGAAGATGCTGATGATGCTGATCCTTTCTATCTTTTCCCACACCCTTTGCAGATTTTGAACTACGTAGGAAAAGTAAAAATCAGAATAACTTTAGTGACCAAGGATGAGCCCTATCGGCCACATCCCCATCGGCTCGTTGGAAAAGATTGTGAGAATGGTTACTACGAAGCTGAATTTGGTCCAGAGCGAAGAATGCTGATGTAAGTAGTGGATGTCATTATATATAGTTGAAGTTGGGTGATGTGTGGTTGAAGTAAAGAGATAGAGGTCACCATGAACATATCAGCCATGCTTCAGACCCATCACTCCAATTTAAAGTGACAGACAAACATATTGGTAAATTGAATGCTAGTTCTGCCCTTGAGGTCTTGTCCATCTTTTCCTCCTTGGGGAGGGGTCTTAACTTTTTTAAAAAATGATGTATGGAGTCCCAGCTCTGGGGGGAGGGAGTGAAAAAATGATGTATGGATGAATACATCTTGCAAACAAGCTTGTAAAATGTGGGCTAGACAAGGTAACTGTTACATGGATTTGTAACTGGTTGACCGGCCGAACTCAAAGGGTGCTCAACAATGGCTTCTTTTCATCCTGGAGAGAAGTGACCAGTGGGGTCCCACAGGGTTCTGTCCTGGGCCCAGTGCTATTAAATATCTTTATTAATGACTTGGATAACAGAATTGGGGGCATACTTATCAAATTTGCAGATGACACCAAATTAGGAGGAGTAGCCAATATTCCAGAAGACAGGATTGAAATTCAGAATGACCTGAATAGACTAGAAAGCTGGGCCAACGCTAACAAAATGAAATTCAGTGCGGAGAAATGTAAGGTTCTGCACCTAGGGAGGAAAAATGAAATGCACAGATATAGGATGGGGGACATCTGGCTGAATGAAACTATGTGTGAAAGGGATCTAGGAGTCCAAGTAGACCATAAGCTGAACATGAGTCAACAGTGTGATGCGGCAGCTAAAAAGGCCAATGCTATTTTAGGCTGCATCAATAGAAGTATAGTGTCTAGATCAAAGGAAGTAATAGTGCCGCTCTATTCTGCTTTGTTCAGGCCCCACCTGCAATACTGTGTCCAATTCTGGGCACCACAATTCAAAAAGGATGTGGAGAAACTGGAGCGTGTCCAAAGGAGCGCAACTAAGATGGTGAAGGGTCTGGAAACCATGCCCTATGAGGAACGACTTAGGGAGCTGGGGATGTTTAGCCTGGAGAAGAGAAGGTTAAGTGGTGATATGATAGCCCTGTTCAAATATTTGAAGGGATGTCATACTGGGGAGGGAGCAAGCTTGTTTTCTGCTGCTGCAGAGACTAGAACGCGGAACAATGGATGCAAGCTGCAGGAAAAGAGATTCCAGCTCAACATTAGGAGGAACTTCCTGACAGTAAGGGCTGTTCGACAGTGGAACACACTCCCTCGGAGTGTAGTGGAGTCTCCATCCTTGGAGGTCTTTAAGCAGAGGCTGGATGGCCATCTGTTGGGGATGCTTTGACTGGGAGTTCCTGCGTGGCAGGGGGTTGGACTGGATGGCCCTTGTGGTCTCTTCCAACTCTATGATTCTATGAATAGTGGTTGTGGTGATAAGAACCCAGCAGAGAGACCAGAGAGACCAGTTTTCTCTTGCTCTCTTCCACATGTTCAGTCACCACAGGCTCTATCTCTTAACTTTATGTTTATGCCAGCCACATCTTATGGCATCCATGTACTGGACAAATGATAAAATTGTCTATTCTTCTTTCTCTTCTGCTTAGGGATTCCAATTCAAAACCTGGGGGGTAAAACCTGACACCTAAGGATGACATATACAGTTGGTCCTCAGTTGCAGATCATCATGCCCCACAATATTAAATGATGGTGCCGTGAATGCGCAGATACTGAAATGTGCGTGTTCACATCACTTCCATTTAATGGTATGGGCTGTGATTATTCATGTTTGTTTGTTTCTTTGTGCATTTGCAACAAAGTCCCATAACTGATCCCCCATGAATCCAGAGGGCCAATTGTATATGGTAATGTCATGGCAGCTTAGCCTTGGTCATGATAGCCATGTTTAAATATTTGGATGGATATCAAATTGAGGATGAAGCAAGCTTGTTTTCTGCAGCAGCAGAGATTCAGAAATGGAGCAACATTTCACAGGTGAAACCGGGGCCATGTGTGGCAGGGCAATTTTAGAGTGTGGTCCAAATGGTGTGACCAAACAACAAGACTGCAACAGTTGTTAATAAGAAAGAACACACAAAACTACTGTTTTAAGCAGATAAACCTTCGAGTTTATGTACTGAGTTCAGAAAAGTCTAGGGAGGAATTAAAAAAAACCAATAAGCCTAATATCCCTTTTCTCCCTCCTTCTTAACTGGGTGCAAACTACTTTTCTACTCTGAACACTGTTTGAAGCAATTGTAGTAAACTAAGGATGTAGTCTGTGTGTTGTAGTGCATTGTACCACGACTTTGGAGACCAGGGTTAAAATCTCTACTTGGCCATAGAGCCCTGATGGCGGAGTGGTTAAATGCCAGTACTGTAGCCACAACGTTGTGAGTTCAAATTTGCAGGGCTCCAGGTTGACTCAGTCTTCCTTCCTTTCGTAGGTCAGTAAAATGAGTACACAGCTTGTTGGAGGCAATAGCCTTATAGATTGTAAGTCCCTTAGAGATTGTTTAGTTTACTATGAAGTGGTATAGAAATGTAAAGTGCTATTGCTTGTTCTTTCCATGGAAACCCACTGGGTGACCCTGAGTAAATCACAGTTTCTCAGCCTCAGAGGAAGGCAAAGGTGAACCCCCTAAACAAATCTTGGCAAGAAAACTCCATTATGGCTTAATCTTAGGGTTGTCATAAGTTGGAAATGATTTGAAGGCACACAACAACAAACAACAACAAGGATGAGGAAGAAAAGTGCAGGAAGGGGAAAGGAAATGGGCATTTTAAATGCAGTTGAGAAAGTGGGTCAACAGAGGATTAACTGGGGCAGCAGAGGGTTGGATTTGATGGTCCTTGATGTCACTTCCAACACTATTATTCTTTCATTTTAGTTGGAAGGGGTCAGGTTGCCACATTGGGCTCCTAGAAGATACCTGTGATCCAAACCACACTGCAGAAATAATCCAGTTTGAGACCACTTTTACTGTCCTGGCCCAGTGCTACAGAATCCTGTGAACTGTAGTTTATTGTGGCACCAGAGCTCTCTGATACAGAAGACTAAATGTCTCACAAAACTAGTTTCCAGAATTCCATAGCATTGAGTCAGGGCAGTTAAAGCAGCCTCAAACTGGATTATTTCTGCAGTGTGTTTTGGACCTATTACCTGCAGGCTTCTTTTTCATAACTCCTGTTTGCCTCACTGCACCACCCTTGCTCTCTAAAATTATTATTACCTTCTTGTCTCCGTCTGGGCATCGACAGGGGTAGCGTGTCCCTGTTGGTGCTTTTGGACATCTCAGCGGCTTTCGATACCATCGACCATGGTGTCCTTCTGGAACGCCTGGCGGAGGTGGGAATCGGAGGCACTGCGCTCCAGTGGTTCCGGTCCTACCTCTCTGGGAGGTTCCAGATGGTGCAGCTGGGGGACGTTTGCTCCAACAAGAGGCCCCTTAAATCCGGGGTCCCTCAAGGAGCTATTCTGTCCCCCATGCTCTTTAACATTTACACGAAACCGCTGTGAGAGATCATCCGGAGGCATGGGGCGCGGGGTTATCAGTACGCTGATGACACCCAAATAGTCTTCTCTATGTCTCCGACTGATGCAGTGACCAGGGATGGCGTCGCTCCTCTCGTGGCCTGCCTGGAATCGGTAATGGACTGGATGAGGGAAAACAGACTCAGCCTGAATCCAGAGAAAACGGAAGTACTCGTGATAGGTTCTCCCGGCCCAGGAATGGAGGTGGTACCACCTGTCCTGAACGGGCTCACGCTTCCCGCAAAGGACACCGTGCACCGCTTGGGGGTGCTCCTTGATTCGTCGCTCCACTTGACTTCTCAGGTGGATGCAACAGTCAGGAGCACCTGTTATCAGCTTCGACTGATACGCCAGCTGCATCCCTACCTGGACCGGAGGGACCTTGAAACCGTAGTACATGCCCTGGTAACCTCTCGGTTGGATTTCTGCAACGCGCTCTACATGGGGCAGCCTTTATATCACACTCGGAAGCTACAACTAGTCCAAAAAATGGCAGCACGGGTGGTCACTGGTGTATCCAGGACCCACCATATAACACCGATCATGAAAGATCTTCATTGGTTGCCTGTTCGCTTCCGGGCTCAGTATAAAGTGCTGGTTGTTACCTATAAAGCCCTAAATGGCTTAGGCCCAGAGTACCTAAAGGACCGCCTCTCCCCACACAATCCGCCCCGCACACTTAGATCAAGTGGGCACCATTTGCTGAATGTTCCAGAGGCTAGGCTAACAACTACTGCCAAAAGAGCATTTTCAATATCTGGAACTCATTGCCCACCGAGCTCCGCTTGACCGCCTCCCTCCCTCAATTCAAAAAGGAATTGAAAACCTATTTATTTAATCAGGCTTATTCCTGATTTTCACCCTTTATATAACTTCCCCTCCTGTTAACTTGATGAAACACCATTATTGAATATAGTATTGAGGTTTTAATGTTATTTGTTGTTGCTACCTGTCATTTATTGTAATTTTATATTGTTAAAATGCTGTACACCGCCCTGATCGCAGAAAGGGCGGTATACAAATAAAGTTTATTATTATTATTATTATTGTATCTTAACTAATTCCTATGTTTATGGGAGCAAGACAGGGCTGTCTCCTCTCTCCTCTTTGGAATTTAGCCCTGGCATTGTCAGCAGGTGGCAGTTGGGCAGACTGTAGAGGTTTGAGGGATTAGGATGTGGTTAAATATTTTTTGTATACATGTGATGCACTTCAGTGTTTTGAAACTCATCCATCTGGTTGGCACATGATCTGGTGACATGATGAATGGGCCAAAATCCAAAGGTTTACAACACCTCACAATGACATTTTGATAAATGAACTTCTCTCTGGCAACTTGATTGTATAATGTATTTTCAAAGGCTGTTTGCAAAACAACAACACCGCCCAACAAATATGCTGAAAACTCAATTTGATTTGTTTTTTTAATAACATTTAAAGCAGTGGATAGGGAGCTAACACGGTTTTGTGTTTTGGGTGCTGGACTATGATTCTGCAGACCAGGGTTTGAATCCTAGATCAGCCATGTAAACCCACTGGGTGACCTTGAGCAAGTCACACTCTCTCAGCCTCAGAGGATAGCAATGGCAAACCCTCTCTGAAGAAACTTGCTAAGAAAACCCGATGATAGGTTTGCCATAAATCGGAAGCAACTTGAAGCCACACAACAACAATAATCAATAAAATGGTAATTCCTAAACCTCTTTCTCTGGGGCTGGTTTTTCTATTAAAACAATAGTTACATCCTGCCAAAAATGTATGATTCTCTCTGTGTGTATTTCCTATGGGGGTTACATTTGTTTAGGGCAATACCTTTACTGAGAAAATCAGCATTAATTTGATAAGGGGAATAATGAAAATGCACAGTGTTTTTTAAATTATTATTTTTAAAAAGTATACATAGGATGAGAACCTATAATTCAGAGACATAGCGATGTTAGTCTGGAGTATCAGTATGCAAAGGGATCTTGTAGCACCTTTGAAACTAACTTTTGCACAGTTAGTCTCAAAGGTACTACAAGATCCCCAGGACAGGAACCAAGATAAAGTTGACCAGTTGTTGGATGCTTAGGTCAGGCTGGCAGAGCTGTGGCCAAGCAACCATATTCATAAGAAGGTACTATATATCTCCTTATGCAACATTGGAAAAAAAAGATCCTTTCGCAGATTTGTTCAGCTACATCTCAAATTGCAAACAGTGAATAGCAGTTTGAGTTTGGAAGATACAATATTCTTAGCACTATACTGCTTAGTATCATCCAGCCAATGCTGGTTGTAGGGATTGTGAATGTTGTAAACCAAAAAAAGAGCTTTTTTCAAAATCTGAAACAGAGTTGTACTGCATACTTGTTAATCTTTAATATGCAGTGTGCCCAGAATATCCACTGAGGTTTGGTTCCAGGACCAAACTCTAGAATGCTCAAATCTTGTTGTATACAATGGCATAGTAAAATGGAGTCCCTTATATAAAATTGCAAAATCAAAGTTTGCTTTTTGGAATTTACAGTATATGCAACATTTTATAAATGATGATACATTCAAGCTTTTGTCTTGTGAATAATCCCAGTTTCCAGGCAGACATATAGACCACAGGGTCCCTTTCACATTCTACTTTATAATACTTTTATAATAGCTGTCATTCCATCCTATAAAATTCTGGGATTTGAAGTTCAGGCAGAGGTGTTAAGAATTCTCTTCCAGAGAGCTCTAGTGTCTCTCTCAAGTTCAAAACTCAGGATTCCATAGGATGCAGCCATGGCAGTGAAAGTGGAATCACAGAGCTATAATTGTATAGTGTGAAATGGCCCTTGGAAAGGCAGCCTCAGGAATAGCAAAGCCTGGGTGAGTGAGCAGCCTCTTTCACAATGTGCTCCACTTTCTCACATTGCACAGCATTATCTGGTATTCAGCTTCCTATTTTGCATCCTCCTTGTGGTGTGAGTGATGTCATGGGTTTTCCATGTGGGAAGGAATCAGGTTGCTGGAGGTAGGTGGGGAGAACCCGTTCGAAGACTGCCTTGTGACCTGATACCATCACATGCAAATTTGAAGCGACAGCTTGCTACTGAATCTCCAGAATCAGATGAGATCAGGAAGCTACTGTATAATAACAACCCTTTTTCTCTTGATCACATGGTTCATAGTTGCCCCTTATTGTGGAAACTCTTATGGCCACAAGAACAGTCTGTAGCAGGGTTTTTTGTGTGTAAGTAAATGTAAATGAACTGGATGTTGTTGTTGTTTTCCTGTGTAAAATCACAATATCTGTGTCTAAAAAGGTCGTTTTACTTGCTGTTGAAAATTCAAAGGTTTTTCTTTTCTATTTATGGGACTACAATCAGCCTTCCACATTTGTGGCTTTGACTTTTATGGATTTTTGCATATTTGATTAATATTGTCTCTGTAAGTCCTCCAGCAGAGCTAGCCTAGCATAGTGGTTTGAATGCTGGACTATGACTCTGGAGACCAGTTTTGGAATCCTGTTGGGCTATGAAACCCACTGAGTGACCTTGAGAAAGTCACACCCTCTCAGCCTCAGGAGAAGGCAATGGCAAACCTCCAAGCAAATCTTGTCAAGCCTTAGAGTAGTTGTAAGTCAGAAGGCAAACAATACCCACAACACACAGGTCCTCCAAGGCAATTCTGTCAGAAGTTGACCACAGAATCTCAATGGAGGACTAGAGATTCCTTAAGAAAATACTTCTTCTAGGCATTTGTAGGTCCTCCAACATGATTTTATGGTCATTTTCCGGTGGATGTTTACCATAGGTTTGCACTGGAGGACCTAGAGATTCCTACAGAAAACAGTTCTCTATTCATTTGTAGGCCCAATCAAAACTTGCTCCAGCATGGAGTGGTGGGTCAAAGATTCCTGGGACCACTGTCCCCAAGATGTAGTGGATGATTTTATGGTCAGCTTCCAGTAGTTGTTGACCATAGGTTCGCACTGGAGAACCTAGAGATTCCTGCGGAAAACACTTCTCTAAGCATTTTTAGGTCCTCCAACATGATTTTATGGTCAGCCTCCAACAGATATTAACCATAAGGCCACAGAAACCAAAATGTGCATGTATAGGATGCGGGACATATGGCTCAGCAGTACTGCATATGAAAAGGACTTTGATATCTTTTGGGGGGAAGGGATCCTTGGGAACATAAGTTGAACATGTTCATCAAAGAAAGTGAATGCTATTAATAGAAGCATAGTTTCCAAGGTGAGGTCCCACTGTATTCTGTTTAATTTTGGTCACCTCATTTTGAGAAAGATATAGACAAACTGGAGCAGGTTCAGAGAAGGACAGCAGGGATGATAAGAGGCATGGAGACCTTGAGATATGAGAAAAGGTTGATAGAACTGAGCTTGTTCAGCTTGGTTAAGAGAAGACTAAGGGATGGTATGATTGTCCTCTTTAAATATCTCAAGGATTGCCACAGAATGGAGTGGGCAGTTTTGTTCTTTGTTCTTTGCTGCCCTGAAGGGTAGGACCAGGACTAATGGTTTTAAGTTACAGGAGAGTAGATTTCAACTGAACTTTAGAAAGAACTTCTTGACAGTGAGAGCAATTTAGCAACGGAACCAATCGCCCAGAGATGGTGGGGTCTCCTCCTTTGGTTGTTGTGTGCCTGTAAGTTGTTTCCGACTTACATCAACCTTAAGGTGAACCTAAGTCAGAAAGAACTTGAAGGGATACAACAGTAGTAGCAACAAAAGATGCTTCTGAGGAAGTAGACTGAAGTTTACCAAAGTTCATGCTGCCAACTTCTTTATTTCAGTTAGTCTCAAAGGTGCTACAAGATCTCTCTGCATACTGATTCTACAGACTAACACAGCTATATCTTTGAATTCAGCAACAAAATAATAATGATTATGATGATGGGAGGACTATTATGGCACCAGATGTGAGGACTTTTACCTGTCCCACTTCTCTCAGCCTGCTTAAGGGACACAGCGAGAATCTTTTGTTCTTATAATCACACAACTAGACACCATCATCCTTGAGCCACTAATGTCACTACAGAAACTGTGTGTTTGAATTCAACCAACAGCATATTATTTTATTAAATGTATTAAAGAAAATGTATTGTTCTTTAAATGTCGTGGTTCTGTCCAGTGGAATCGTAGGATTTTCAGTTTGTTGTTGTGTGCCTTCAAGACATTTCCAGGTGATAGCAGCTCTAAGGAAAAATTATTATGGGATTTTCTTGACAAGATCTGTTTGGGGGAGGGGTTGCCTTTACTGTCCTCTGAGGCTGAGAGAGTGTGACTTGCCCAAGGTCACCCAGTGCATTTCTGTTTCCAAGCAGAGTTTTGAACCCTTGTCCCCTGAGTCCTAGCCCAGCACTCAAACCACTATACCATGCTGGCTCTCAAAATAATAGCATTACTTTTGTTAGTTAATTAATTAATTAATTAAGTGTCTCTCCTCTTTCCTAATTTGGAAGTTACGACAATTAAAAGAGACGCACCTAAAAATATACCAAAAAGTATAATTAACTATCCTTGTTTTATCTCTCATTTTAATAAAAACTAGAGATAAAAAACTCAGACTGTACAGCACAGTTCTGCAATGCCCAGTCCCCTTGAGCAGCCAGTCCTCACAAAACATCTGAAATAAATCCAAAGAATTAAACTTTTCCAGGACTTTTCTTGGTGAAGGGGAAAGCTTTGGCTTCCCATCTCCACCAGTGGTAGCTGGTGGCTTCAATGTCAGTGTCATGATGAATTGGCTGTGCATTTGGAGGAGCAAGCATGAAGGGGGAGCAACATGTTCAGCACCTTAGACAGCAAATGCCAAGTTCTAAATAAAAGTTGGCATGAATTAACCCACCACCCCATTGAGGAGGGTGTTAATAGCTAGTCTCGATCACAACATCTTTGGAGAGTCAGTACTGAGTCAAGAGGAACCTCTGCAGCTTCCATTTGAGCCTCCAGGTACATTGCAAAAGCAAGCATGGGCAAACCCTTCTGTCTGTGAGTCACAGACAGAACTGTGGAAGCTCCCACCACCACCACCTATGGCTGTTCTGCTGCAGCATGAAACAGATGCCTCCACATTGCTTTTGTGCCTTCTTAACAGAGGGACAAAGCCACTTTATTTCTTTCATCATTCCATAGTGAAAGGCAGTCCAGAAGAGTGTAGATCAGTGATGGTGAACCTTTTAAAGACTGAGTATCCAAACTCAGTGGCGTTCCCGCACCAGGTGTCACCCACTGCCGAGGGTGGGACTACTGGTGGGTGGGAACTCCACCTTCCAGGAGGTAGGACTTCCAGGAACAGGACCTCAGGGGGTGGGAACCCAAGGTGCGCACTCTCAGGCTAGCAATAGCAAACCCCCCGTCCCCTGACGAAACTTGCCAAAAAAACTCCATGGTAGTTTCACCTTAGAGTCGCCATGAATTGGAAACGATTTGAAGGCACCACAAACATAAGTCACACTCTCTCTGTTTCAAAGGATGGCAATGGAAATCCCCCTCTGACAAAGCTGGCTCCATGATAGTTTGATCTTGCGGCCGCCAGGAACAACCCACGGCATACTCTCTCAGCTTCAGGCTAGTAATACCACCACCACCACCCCCCGATGAAACTTGTCAAGAGAACTCCATGATAATTTCACCTTAGGGTCACCATAAGTCAGAAACGACTTGAAGGCACTATACAAATAAGTCACGCTCTCTCAGTCTCAGAGGATAGCAATGGAAATCCCCCTCTGATGAAGCTTGCCCATGATAGTTTCACCTTAGGGTTGCCAGGAATGACTTGAACATGCACACACACACCCTAGGCACACTCTCTCAGTCTTAGGCTAGCAATAGCAAACAAACAAACCCAGATGAAATTTGCCAAGAGAGCTCCATCATAGTTTAAACTTAGGGTCACCATAAGTCGGAAATAACTTGAAGGCACCACACACAAGCCATGCTCTCTCTGCCACAAGGGATGGCAAGGGTAATCCCCTCTGCTCCTTCCCCTGCCCTCCCATGTCTTTAACTAGCTCTGGGAGCCAGTTAAACGTACTAGAGGGTGGGGGAAGAGAAGGAGCCAGCGCACGTTCCGGCAGAGAGAGTTCTGCATGCCAGAGATGGCACACATACCATAGGTAGCCACCACTGGTATAGATCTTTGGGCTTGGAGGGCAGGAGGAATTGAAAGAAAATTCATGCATGCCTTGGTTAAGAAAGCCTCTGACACTGAACAGCCTTTTTACAAAGGCTCCAGGATTTTTAGCATTATTGTCATTGGGAAGTTGGTGAAGGAGAGATGGAGAAATTCAGACACTTGTGTAGATTTGCAACAGCATGTCTGCAGTAAGTGATGTAGTAAACAAATTGAACTGGGAAACAGCAGGATTATACTCTAGCTCAGTGGCTCAAGTTTGGTCCTCAAGATGTTTTGAACTTCATCTGCCAGAATTCCCAATTATTGGCGAAACTGGCTAAGGCTTCTGGGATATAAAGTCCAAAACACCTGGAGGACCAAAGTTTGGGAAACACTATGGATCCTACTGTAGACCTCTGTGCCTACCTACGGCAGGCAAAATAAACAGTATCTGGCTTCAGAATGACTTATTGACAGGGTGACCAGATGTTCTTCTTTTCCAGGACATGTCCTACATTTCAACCTTCTGTCCAGGAGGAATTCCAAAATATCCTCCATTTTGAGCACATCTAAAAAGCATGATTTTATATTTATATGAGTGCTTATAGTTTTTATTTTGTCATGTCCTACATTATTTAGTTCCTCCATTTTACGGTGCCATGTCCTTTTTTGCAGTTATGACGTCTGTTTATGCTGTTCATTAAGCAAACATGAACAGTGAAACAGAGAGAAAAGGGGACAGTAGATAAGTCTGCCTCGCAAGATACTGTCTACATGTCAAAGAAGTATAGACCTTTAAGTTTGGCCACCAAAATTGAGACCATAAGAAAAGGAGCTACTCATGAAAGAAAAAGTCATACCTGAAGCATTTGGATCATCTTTAGAAACTTCATAATGGTTTTGTTTAGTTATGCAGGCTAACCTGAACTGGAAGGCAGAATAAAGTGGCACTATTACTCCCCTTGATCTAGACACTATACTTCTATAGAATCACTCAGCTTTGGACTGGCCTCAAAGGTTGTTTTTTGGGGGAAGTGTGGTGTACAACCTGTCCCTAGGGAGCAAGGGTGTCATAGTGGTTTGAGTGTTGAAACACAACTCTGGAGACCAGAATTCGATTCCCAGCTTGGCCATGAAAACCACTGGGTGACTGTGGGTAAGTCACACACTCTCACCATCAAGGGAAGGCAATGGGAAACTACCTCTGAAGAAATCTGCCAACAAAACCCCATGATAGGATCATCTTAGGGTCGCCATAAGTCAGAAATGACTTGATGGCACACGATAACAACCTATCCCTATTCTTTTCATGTTATTTCCATCTCTGGTACCAATTTTTCTATTAAAGAAGAGATGTTCAGGAATAATCTGCTTTGTTAATTGAGATATGTGTATAGATTGTTGTCAGTTGGCTAGATCCTCATGGACTGTCCTGTGTGAGATGATGGGAATGTGTGTCTGTCACAGATCTTGTTTGATTACAAATTCCATCATCCCATACTATGTGCTCTTACCAATGTTTCCTGTCCCTAATTTATCATTTGTTGGTTGCTGGGGTTCTTGCAGGGAAGCTGTTACAGCTACTGCCTTGCATGTCAGTGAACCATTTCAGTTTAAACTTCAAAGCATCTGTCTATGGTTCTGAACTCTTTTTCCTCAATCAGTTCAGCACTTTGGATAGCTCCTTTAAATTTCAAACCAAATCCCAGAGTGAATTCATTGTCCCACTGCCATAGAATTCCCAAGCTACCGCTACAAAAAAAGACTAGATCACATAGATTTTTGTTAGTTCTTTATGAATTTAACAAGTTGTGCATCCTGAGGTTCATTTAACATAGCTTAGTTATGGGCTAAGAATCAAGAAAAAAATTGCTCAGAGCTTGGGAACATTACTTTTTTGGATTACGACTCCCAGAATGCTGCAGCCAGAAAAGCTAGTAGCCATTGGTGGCTAGAAGTTTCATCATATTTTTTCTAATACGGAATTTTTACTGCATTCTCACGTCGTACATATATAATATATTGGCAGATGAGGCAGATTCTACTAAACATATAAACAGAAATCTGATGTCAGCACAGCCCTGCCATGGTTGGAACACTTTATTTTCTAGAATTCAAAGACAGAGCCCTATTAGTTTGGAATATCAGTATGTAAAGGGAATTTGTAGCACCTTTGAGACTGAGAGAAAGAAAGAAGTTGGTAGCATGAGCTTTTGTAGACTTGTCTACTTCCTCAAATGTCACCTGTTCCTAGGCTCTTCACTCCATGCATCAGAGGAAGCAGACATTGTAGACTTAAGTTGACAAAAGGTTATTTTACCAACTTCTTTCTTTTTTCTCAGTTAGTCTCAAAGGTGCTACAAGGACTACTGTGTCAAAGACTTCTACTTCCTCCGTGCATCTGAGGAAGCAAACCAAGTCTACGAAAGCTTATGCTACAACTTCTTTCACACAGTTCATCTCAAAGGTGCTACAAAATACCTTTGCGTACTCATATTCCAGACATGGCCATATCTTTGGATTCTAGCCCATATCAGAAAACGGCAATAAAAATAGCAAATGCATACAAAATATAATAAATGTGAAAGAAAAGGGAGGTAACCTGTTATATTAGCTATTTTCATCTACCATTTTTCCTTTTATTTTTTCTTTAAACTGGCTGCTTTAACTGCAAAAAGAGCAACCTTCTGTGTCTGTCGGTACTTAGAGCCTTGCAGAAGAAAATTCAGTTTGTTCTCAAACCCCCAATTTTCAATATTTTTAAAAAAAGGTTAAATATGGTTCTCTATGACTGAAATACAGCTGACGTTCCCAAAAGTAGTGGGCCTGGTCTTCCACTTCAGTTGGAAGCGAATATATAGTTGGAAGTGAATATACCACATATACAGATTCCATTTGATACTGGAATGACTTGGCATCTTCCTTGTTATCACATTGCGTCCACTTCTTCGAACAAAGACTAGTAAAGGCCAAACATAGTTCATGTTTGATTGGGGAGGACAAATATTTTTCTTCTTGAAATATGGCGTTTATCTTTTCTTTTTTTGATTGCTTTTACTACCTATTATTTTTGTTGTTGATGATGTTGTCATTAAAAAGAGCTTCTACATTAAGGGCAAAATTTGGATACCATGCACCTTGTTGTGGAAATTAGTGCTTCTGGAAGCTCCCAAAAAACACTGTCTTACAGAGAAGGTGCAGGTTCCTGAATAATTTTCTTTAATGTGGGAGGTAAGATGTGTTTTGCTTTGCATACCAGTGTAGTGGCAATGGATTGCTATGTGTGCCTTTGTGTGTATGATTCCTAGCAAGAAAGAGATTTGCAAAGCTGTCCTTCAACTCCCTCTCTTGCCTGCAATAGACAAAGAACTCTGTAATGATCAGAGCTTATTCTGTACTTGTACTTCATTAAATTTGTCAGATAATTTATGCAGGAACAGAGAAGCAAGAGTTCTGGACTTTGGAAATGCATGCTATAATCAATATGATGCCTGGGCAGAACAATATTTGCAGTCTTACAAAGTCTTCCCTATGTGACTCAGTTGTGACCAACAGGTCCTGCCAGCTATAAACTATTGTGAGCTAACAATGTCCAATCATATCCCAAAAAGAGCATAATAGGGTAGCCTTGTGCTAAGGGAACAGGGGAGCCCAGCAAGGACCAAAATGACGGGTCTTTGCCATACCATGTATGGTCTTTTGTCCCAAACGGTCTAGGGCAGGGGTTGGCAAACTGAATAATGGTGTTTCCTTTCAGAACCCTGGGCGGGGGGTGTCCAGTGTTTTTCTCCCATTACACAACACCAATTTGAGGAGAAACACAACCAAAACCTTTATTAAATTTCTGCAGCAGAAGGGAACACAAGGCACTAGCTTGCAAAGCAAGTGTCCCAACCCATTAATACATCTTTATCTCTTTTATATCCTAACAAGCAGGCATTCTATCTTCTTATTTTCCTTTGGCTATTAACTACATTTTCTTTCTTCATGATCAACATATATGCACTTCATGAACAACTATAATTGTTATCACTGTAAACCATAGCAACACAGAGCACCCTCACATTTCATTCTGAGATTCCATTGTAGAGGTGTCAGTTCTCCCATTATAATGTAGCAGTTTTCTTCCATCTGGGTAACCATTATCTCCTTTTCAGGGACTGACTTTATATTTCACAACTGCTTCCCTATGTTTTTACACAGTCCGGCACACAGCCAGCTTGCAATACTGCCTTATTTAAAGCTTAATTTTGTGGTATGTCAGTGGGAAACATGTGACCTGCAAAGCTGTCTTTACCGCCTCTGACATCTGCCACCAAAAGAGAAATTGATGTAGGAATGATATTTTCTACTTCTGCATGTATCCAGGTTTACAAGGTTTACATTTTGTGATAAAATAAGGAACAAGTCTCACCAGTCCTTCCACCAAAAACCTGAAACTGGAAGTCCATCCACTTCTGGTTTGCAACTTTTGCATATTTTGTATGTTTTGTGCATTTGGATGCACCCTAAAGTGGGCCTAGTGGGTTGACATTTGGCCTCTGAACACTCTGAAGTTGCCCATCCCTGTTGCTCCAGCACTACAAGGAGTGGCACTGCAATAGTTTTAACATCATCGTCTTTTAAAAAGATGAGACGTGGGTTGCCGTTCAAGAATCTATCAGGTCCTTAGGTTTCCAGGCCAAACCTTAGATCTAGGGACAGAACCTAACCAAAGGAGACATATTTTCATGTTTGGAAATAAAGACAGAAATGTCATCTAAAGAGACTGTTTCCAGACTAAACATCTAAAGAAACTGTTCTCAGATCAATATGAAAGCTGAGAATTATTCTGTCTTACTTTCTTAGGAAGATCATTTAATCTAGTCAACTTGCTTCTAGCTAGAGCATGAGACCTGGTGCTATAACAACTGGGAAGGAAGAAGAAAGCTAAATAAATAAATGCACAACCACCCTGTTGAGTCTCTGCAAGTTGCAGCAACAAATCAAATAAACCTTGCAAACTGTAGCAAGCTGCTGCTGTACAGGTGAGGTAGAGGTTGGCACACATCCCTTTCTCTTGCTGAGCCCACCAAAACTGAAGAATTTGAACCCTTATCTCCTATCTAGGGCTGAAACTGGAGACTCAGAGGCAGGTCCTAAGATCTGGCAACCCTAGATGAGATTCCCATACTCTCAAGATCTTCCTGGCCATGCCTATTAGAGAAGCTATTTTTTGAGCAGCATGCTTGTCTTTGGTCTCTTGCTCTCTTCCCATTTGCATCAGAAATCCGTGTATTCTGAGATATGTTGCAAGACAAGAATATTTTTCCTAGTATGCAACAAAAGGGGAAGACAAATGTAGAAAGAAAATAAAGACCAAAATAACCTGTGAGATTTCTTCCAGTTCTGTGATTCTTACTAAAAGTAGGCAGGGAAGCCATCCTGCAAGCCTGTAGTTCCCGTTCTTGAGTCCCTGGAAGTTATTGGGCTACAGTTCCTAGAATCCAGCACAGTTGAGAAGGAAGGGTCCACACACCTCATAAAGACTGAATAGATGCTGAAGTCTGTCCACCTGTTTACAGCATTTTGGAAGACAATCCCGCCCTGATGGATTTGAAGCATAATTGTTGGAATGGTAGGAGGCTGTGTGTGGCTGTTTCTGCAATGGCCATGGTGGCTGGGAGATTCTAGGAACTCAAAAGAATAAAGTTTCCAAGCTCTGTTTCTCTGTATGAGACCAAGCTTCACAATAACATGAGCATTCTGTCATAATCGCATGCAATAACATGAAACTCCTCCATAGTTTCTGGTTTTCTTGACTTAGTCCAACTCCCATTCTCCATTTTCTGAAACCGAATCTGTTGCCCCATCCTCACCTTCAGATTGCCTGCCTCAGATTTTGACTCAAAATATGATTATTTTGGTTCTTAAAGCTTGTCTCATCAGTAGCTGTAGTTTGTGGTGGACCTCAACACCACTGGTTTTAGAGCTGGAAAAAAAATCCTTTTTAATGGCTTTGTTGATAATGTTAATAGCTTTCAAGTCAGCTTCAGTCTACGTCAACCCTATGAATGACAGACCTCCAAGATGCCTGGTTATCAACAGCCCTACTCAGATCTTGAAAGTTCAGGGCCTTGGCTTCCTTGATTGAGTTAATGTAATGCAGTTTCTGTCTCTTCCTACTATCTTCCATTTTACCAACAGTATTGTATTTTCCACTGAGATACATCCAGAGTACAACAGACTCACTTTTTTATCTTGATGGCTAGAGAGATTTCATACCTGGTTTGCTCTAGGACCCATTCATTTTTTCATTCTAGCATGGTATCTGTATCTGTATCCGTGGTATCTGTAAAACTCTCCTCCAGCACCACATTTTAGATGAGCTGATTTCCTTCCAACTTTTACACCCATATACAGAAATCAGAAACCTGATGGCATGGATGATCCAGGCCTTGGTATTCAATGATATATCTTTGCACTTGAGGATCTCTAGTTCCTTTATAGCTGACCTTTCAAGTCCTAGTCTTACTTCTGATTTCTTGACTGCCAGAAACCTTGATTAATTTCTTGATTCATAACTGAGCCAAGGCAAAGGATTTATTTTTCACTATTTCAAAGTCTTCATTACCCACTATAAAGTTATATAAATTATCTGGGGTCATTAGTTTTGTTTTCCTAACAGGCTTCAGCTCCTACAATCACCAGCCAGCATGGTCAGTGGCCACTTGGTTATTGTCCAGCCATCAGTATGGTTGCTGTCATTAAACTGGTCTAACTGTTGTGACTACTTCCTTCCTGAGGGTGCTAAGAAATCTACATTAGAGACCTTTGACCAGTCCACAGAACTGTTCCCCCCACCATTCCTACAGGACAGTAGAAGTCAATATGGTAGAGCCAAGTTCCACTTGCAGTTTGATCTGCCTTTAAAATCTTGTATAGTTGGCCCTCTACATTTGCGGCTTTGACTTTTGCCGCTTTGATTATTTGCAGTTTTTGATTAATATGTTCTCTCTAGGAAACTCTAGGTCCTCCAGTGCAACTCTGCCAGACGTTGACAATATAGATGTGCTGGAGAACTTAGAAATTCCTAGAGAAAACACTTCTCTGGGCATTTGTCGGTCCTCCAGGATGATGCTATGATCTATCTTTGGCAGATGTTGACCATAGACTTACACGGGAGGATCTTGAGATTTCCAGAGTGCCTGTTATCAGCTTCGGCTGATACGCCAGATGCGCCCTTTCCTGGAGATGAGGGATCTGGAAACTGTGGTACATGCTTTGGTCACCTCACGTCGTGATTACTGCAATGCACTCTACATGGGGCTGCCCTTAGGCTTAACCCGGAAACTTCAATTAGTACAAAACATGGCAGCCAGATTAGTCTCTGGAGCTTCCAGAAGAGAGCATATAACTCCAGTGCTCAAATCTCTTCACTGGCTGCCTATTAGTTTCCGGGCACAGTACAAGGTGCTGGTTTTAACCTTTAAAGCCCTACATGGCTTGGGTCCATCTTATCTCAGGGACTGCCTCTCCCCGTACGATCCTCCCTGCACACTTCGATCCTCTGGGAGAAATCTGCTAAAGCCTATCAAGACCAGCCTGATGCAGACCTCCCAGAGGGCTTTTTCTGCCACTGCTCCCAAGCTCTGGAACGGTCTGCCGGACGACATGCGTCTCATGACATCTTTAGACTGCTTTAAGACAGCCTTAAAGACGCATCTCTTTTGATAGGCCTTCCCTTGAAACCTTTGACCTGGCTCCGGACTTAGACTATGCTTTTCGCCTACTCCCACATCTCCGACCCTTAACTTATGATGTGGCCGCATAAGAAGGGGTCTGGATACACCTATACTGTTTTTAGATCCTACAGTTTTTAATTTTAACTTTGTTTTAATTCATGTCTTTTAATATGCTGTATTCCATTCCGAGTGTTGTTGTTGTTGTTGTTGTTGTTGGTCTTCTTCTTCTTCTTCTTCTTATTATTATTATTATTATTATTATTATTATTATTAGAGAGGTATTCTCTTAGGTAAAAAGAATAGTGTTTTGGGGGGTTTTTTTATTTGCAGTTTTTCCACATTCATGGGGGTCCTTTACCCCTAACCCCAGCAAATGTGGAGGGACTACTGACTTTTCCTACTTCCTTTTAGTGACAACCAAGTAATACTTAATCATCACAGTGTAAAGTCCCGTTATCCACTTACATTGGAGTAGGTCCCATTAAACTCAGTGGGCCTAATTTCTTAGTTGACTTGTATGGGGGTTGCATTGTAAATGAGGTAATGTTAAATTACTGGTCAGCTTTAGTAATCTCTTAACCTACTCATCAATTAAATTTGAATCATTTTTCTGTCTTTGTGAGATACTGAAAGAAGAAATCTTAAAGTTTAGTCAGCAAATGCTACTACTTTTTCTTAGAACAAAATGACATTTTAATGTTTTCTGTTTCATTCACAGTTAACAGTAACAAATTTAAATGAAAACATCCTCAAAAATGTTATGTGATTCATTTTCACACCCCAATGGATTTGCCCTTAGGGCTTAACTTACTTATTTATGAGATTTATAATGAAATTGCTTGTCCCAGAGGCAAGGGAATAATAGTTCTGTAATTGTGTGGATCCTGTCTGATCTTGAAAGCTAAACAAGGGCAGCCCTGGTTAGTACTTGGATGGGAGACTGCCAATGAAGGCCAGACTATATTTCAGTGAAGGGAACTGGCACGAGTCTGCAAGATCACAGCAGTTGCCCATCTGTAGCCTACCTCTTTGGCTTGTGGGATGCTTGTAAAGAAGTGAATGCCAGGTCTGCATGAAAGAACAGAGAGATCATTTTAGGAGAAACAAAGGAAGTAAGCTTTATTATAGGTGCTTCATCCAAGGATAGGAAAGGACTGTAAACCTGAGCTATTTGATAGAAGAAAGGTACAAATACACTGCTGAGGTGGAAAAGGAGAAGTCACTACACCAAATAGTGCGACTTGGGTGTTTGTCCTCCTTGCTTTCCTGTACTGTCCCCTGTGTCCCATGTAGTCTGAGACACTGAAGGATATCTCCACCCCTTAGAACAGTGGTTTTCAATCCTTGAGCCTCCACATATTTGAGCCTTCAGCTCCTAGAATTGATGACTATAGGCCTGGCTGGCTAGGACTTCTGAGTGATCCATTACAAAATGTCTGGAAGACCAGTATTGAGAACCACTGCTTTAAGAGTATCAGTCTGCACCACAGACTTGGCTTTTTATTAAAATCATATTTTCTAAGCCTCAGGTTTCTATTAAAGTTTTATGCGGGCTTAATAATTTTGTTTCAATCTGGGCACATACATAGAATATAGTATCTAGATTGAGGGAAGTAGTAATGCCACTTTATTCTGCTTTGGTCAGTTCTTACCTGGAATGCTGTGTCCAGTTCTGGGCATCACAATTTAAGAAAGATCTTGACAAACTGGAGTGTGTCCAGAGGAGGGTGACCAAAAAGGTGAAAGGTCTGGAAACCATTCCTTATGAGGAACAACTTGGAGAGCTGGATATGTTTTGCTTGGAGAAGAGAAGACTAGGAGGTGACATGGTAGTTATCACAACGAAAGGGATCTCATGGATTAGATGGAGCAGGCTTGTTTTCTGCTTCTCCAGAGAACAGAACACAAACCAATGGATATGAATTACAAGAAACGAGACTCCACCTTGACTGTAGGAGCTCTTTAACAGTGGAATAGACAGCCTTTGAGGATAGTGGACACTCCATCTTTGGTGTTGTTGTGTTGTTGTTGTGTACCTTCAAGTCATTTCCAACTTATGATGACCCTAAGGTAAACATAATATGGGTTTTTCTTGGCAAGATTTGCTCTGAGGAGGTTTGCCTTTGATTTCTTCTAAGGCCAAGAGATTGTGACATGCCCAAGGTCACCCAGTAGGTTTCCATGGCTGAGTGGGGCTTTGAACCCTGGTCTTCAGAGTCTTAGACAAATGCTCAAACCACTACACCATGTTAGCTCCAGAGGTTGAATGGTATGTTCCAGGAGTGCTTTAGGTGTATAATCCTGCATGGCAGGTGGTTGGACTAGATCACCCTTGTGGTCCTGTGATGGACTTTCTAAATGTTATGTGACTTAGCAGTCAAATCTTCCTGTTATGAATGCTTTTAATTAATCAAAATTTAAACCTTTCCACAAGAATTCAGTTTAGTATCATGAGTAATCTATAGCAACTGTTGCTCAGCTGGATCAGGTTGGGTTTAGAATAATAGAATCATAGAATCACAAAGTTGGAAGAGACCACAAGGGCCATCCAGTCCAACCCCCTGCCATGCAGGAACTCCCAATCAAATCCCCGACAGATGGCCATCCAGCCTCTGCTTAAAGACCTCAAAGGAAGGAGACTCCACTACACTCCAAGGCAGTATGTTCCACTGTTGAACAGCCCTTACTGTCAGGAAGTTCCTCCTAATGTTAAGGTGAAATCTCTTTTCCTGTAGCTTGCATCCATTGTTCTGGGTCCTGTTCTCTGGAGCAGCAGAAAACAAGCTTGCTTCCTCCTCAGTGTGACATCCTTTGAGGATGTCAGTTTGAAGTTGGATGGGAGAAAATATGTGGATTGTTGTTGTGTTCCTTCAAGTCATTCAACCCTAAGGCAAACCTATCATGGGGTTTTCTTGGCAAGTTTCTTCAGAGGGAGTTTGCCATCACCATCCTCTGAGGCTGAGAAAATGTCACTTGCCCACAGTCAGCCAGTGGGTTTACATAACCAAGTTGGGATTCAAACCCTGGTCACCAGTCATAGCCTAATTCACAAACCACTACACCACGTAGGCTCTTGCTATAGATTACACATAATATCAATTGTTGCTGCAGTTAAAGTTTTGTATGTTATGCAGCTAACTATTAACTAGAAGTCTGGCTGACTTCTCAGCTGGAGATGACAGTCAGGAGTGCGTGGCATCAGCTACGGTTGATACCCCAACTGCATCCCTACCTGGGCAAGGAGGACCTTGAAACAGTGATACATGCACTGGTAACCTCTCGTTTAGATTTCTGCAATGCGCTGTACATGGGGCTACCTTTGTACCAAGTTCGGAAGCTTCAATTGGTTCAGAATGCGGCGGCCAGGTTACTTACGGGGACACCTAGGATGGAGCACATCACCTCAGTATTAAAATCTTTACACTGGCTACCGATTAGCTTCCGGGCGCAATACATAGTGTTGGTTATTACCTTTAAAGCCCTATATGGCTTGGGCTCGAGTTACTTCAAGGAACGCCTCTCCCTATATAATCCGCCCCACACACTTAGAACGACAGGGAAGAACTTCTTAGAATTTAAAAATACCAAATTAGTAACAACCTCCCACAGGGCATTCTCTGCCGCAGCCCCAAAGTTGCCAGAAGAGATCTGTCAGAAGAGATCTGTCTTATCACCACCTTAGATGCTTTTAAGAAGGCACTTAAGATGGATCTCTTCCGGTGGGCGTATCCACCTGACATGCTGTAATAGTCTACTGATTGTTGGTAAAATTGTGGAAAGAACGATACCAACCAACCACACTGAAGGATGTTTTTTATTATTGTCTATTTTATTATCATGGTTGTTGATATTCTAATGGTTTTAGGATAATGTTTATAGTATTTGACTGTGTAATATTGTATTTTATTGATTGTTGGAATCCCGCCTCAATCTGATGGAGAGGCGGGAAATAGAAATAAATTGTATTATTAATTTATTATTATATGCTCTAGTTTTCAGAACCTAGGCATTCAGTGTGTGACGAAGAGAAAGGTCAAGGAATCCATCATCTCACGAATTGCAAAGAATATCAACCCTTTCAATGGTAAGTAATCACTGTCAATTAGCAGTTAAGATATGGGTGAAAATCTAGAACAAAAATATAGGGAATCTTTATTGTATATGGTGACAGCTGCTAGAATACTTTATGCATCAAAATGGAAAGGAATGTCTGACAGTAAAAGACTGGATTCTGAAGTTATATGATTACATGGAGATAGACAAATCGACACATTTGTTAAAAAATAAATTACTTGACAGCTTGAAGAAAGACGGAACCATTGATTAGTTATTGGAAAAAAAGAATAGGGTTCAAATCTAATTATTGGAATACATATATATATTTAGATGAGTTAGTAAAAATATGAAAATTATTTGAAATAAAGAAATTAAAAGGAGATGTATAAATATAGAGATAAATTAAAAAGGAAGAAACTGAAATTATTTAAAACAGACAAAGTAACAGACTCTTAAAGGAAGGAAATTATGTGTAAATGTTTTGTACTGTATTGGTTGAGTAGTACTTCAGTTTTGTAGTTTATGGTAGGGTAGAGATAGTATCAGTGTTAAAAGTATTATAATTTATTGTTGCCTATTGCTTGTCTAATCTGTATATTTGTTGATGTTGTTTTCATTTATAAGAAAATAAAAAAAAAACCCTGCTAAGATACTTCAGTACTGCACATAATAAAATGTACACTGTCATAGAGAAGTTGTGGGGAGAAAGAATACTGAGCAGGCAAGTTAAAACATTGGCCTTGTTTCACAGAGCTGCTGAACCTAATGTGACAAAAGCCAGATATTGTATATCTGGCATGTTGCAAGGTACAGGCATACCTCTGTTAACAAAGCCTCTGACAAAGTAGGTCCTTTATACAAAGTCTTTTCATAACTGCCCAGCCTTTTTCCTCCCATTTTCTGTCTAGCTGAAAATGTTTTTAGCAGCATTGACACTGGGAATTGTTACCCTGAAAGGTGGGGGAAGTTTGGGGTCCCTACTAGCAATGACAGTGCCTCTTTAAAGCTTGGGGAAGTTAGAGCTCAAAGGCAGCTTTGCAAGAGGAGGGTAAATGTGGTCATCTGTGTATACCAGTTCTAGCTGTTCAGGAGAGGAGGGGTGAATGCTCGCCCTTCCCAGGTAACACCCCACACACAGGGTGACACCCTATCTAGTGACACCACTGACACAACAACAACAACAGTAACAACAACAAAACTTCCAGCTAGACAGAGGATAAGAAATATCAGGGACTTTTGTTAACTAAGGTATGCTGCACATGGATGGGACACCACTAGGTAATGCCAGTGATAAAAGCTTTGGGGGGAATCCTAGGTTGCACCTGCATTGCAGAAAAAATACAGTTTGACACCACTTTATCTGCCATGACCCAGTGGTGTGGAATCCTGGCATTTGTTGTTTTGTGAGATACTTAGCCTTCTCGATCAGAGAGCTCTGGTGCCCCAACAAACTACAATTCTCAGGATTCCATAGCATTGAGCCTCGGCAGTTAAAGTAATGTCAAACTGCATTATTTCTGCAATGCGGATGCTGCCCTAGAGAACTGCTGCTAGTTGACAATACTGATCTTGGTGGAACTTTGGTCCGATTCATTATAAGGTGGCTTCCTGTGCTTTGTGTGATGGTTGTGTCAAAAGACTGAGCTCCTCATATGATGGGTACTTTGTTCATCACATAACATCAATGCTGCTAGGACAACATGCCACCCACTTGCAGTGTATTGAGTGGGCAGTGGCTTGGGTCATGCCACTACTCCTCTGCTGTTGACTCACAGGTACAGTGACACATTTTCTTGTTGCTATATCCAGGCATCTGGACATGTTAACCATTCTGGTGTGGAAAAGAAGGAACAAAATAAGAGTTAGAAAAGGATGTAGATGATTGCTTAGATGTGGCTGTTGTGGGTGACAACAACACCAATTGACACCACTGTGATTAGCCTTTTTCATGCCTAAAATGTTGGTTAATGTGTTTGAGTTGTCTGCTAGGGAAGTCCTAGGGAAGAAAGAAGAATAAGGTTTTCTTCTAACCAATTATGCAGCTTTCTGTACCAGTTGAATATCTGGGATTCCCAGTCGTCTGGTGTGGATTTTGAGGGTATGAGGGAGCTGTTGGGGAAGAGGAAAATTGTGTCCTTCTGTGCCAGTGTGGTGTAGTGGTTTGAGCATAAGGCAAAATTTATTCAGAGGAGGTTGCCTTCCTCCAAGACTGTGGCTAAAGACATCCAGAGGATTCGCATGGCTGAATGGGCATTCAGACTGTGTTCTCCCAAAATCCTAATTCAACTTTCAAATCCTTACACTATGTCAGCACTTTTTAAAACTTAGTGGGCCAAAAAAAAGAAAGTGTTTGTGTGCATTTTAAAGGTTGAATGCTAAATGTTACAGTTGTGACCATACCGGGATGCCATAAACCAACCTCTTCTCCCTGTGAAAAACAAACAAAAAACAAAACAAACAGCTTCATTTATATACCGCTTCATACCCTTAATGAGTGTCTAAGCGGTTTACAATTGTAAGCTATTTGCCCCCCAACAATCTGGGTACTCATTTTAGCGACCTCGGAAGGATGCAAGCCTGAGTCGAGCTTCAGCCCTTTGCTGGTCTTGAACTCGCCACCTTCTGGTTTTGAGTGAGTGGCTGCAGTACAGGCATTTAACCACTGCGCCACCAGGGCTGATACCACCAGGGCTGAAAGTGGTACCTCCGTAATCCTCACACACAGTGTGATCATTCCACTGAAACCAACACGTCATGGGGAGGCTGTGGTCACGAGAAGGAAACTCTTTTCTCTGTGTCTCAGCTGTGGTTTGTGACATCACTGGAGAAACACAAGCTTACAGGCGACAGGATATAATACAGCTTTTAAAGGCAGAGACACCTAGGCAGACACATAACAGAAAATGTAAATTTAGAAATAGAAGCGTAGTGGGTAAATGTGTGTATTTCAAGAGGTTATTTTCCCTGTCTTCAAGTAGAGAGAGGACAAACTTTAAAACAGTTTGGAATTCCAAACTAGGAAATTATTTCTTTTGATTACATTTCCCACAGCCATGCTGGTGTGGGGATACTGGGAGTTGTCATTCCCCTAAAAGTAATTTTCTAAGGTCTGATATCATCTTGGACAGTTAGCATCTCTCTCTCTCTCTCTCTATATATATATATATATATTGGGATGGGGTCAGATTGTTTTATTATTTCCAAGAGGGACAAGTTAATTTATATCACCACAGGACTGTGAGCTCTTCACACAGATCAAATGTCATCATTTTCATCAGAGATTGAGAACCTTTGGCTGTTCACATGTGCACACGGCAACAGCCATGCCAATGGTATACAACTTAATAATGATTTGATAACAACAACAACAACAACAACAAATCTAATCTGTAGATGCAGTTTCTGTTTGCAAGAGTGGTGGCCAAATGTGCTGTTTAATGTGGCATTTAACTATGTAGAATACCCCATCCCCAGAAATTTGACACAATCCAGCCGTTTGTAGTTTAGATGCATTTTGAAAACATACTTGTTTTGGATGCCTTCCTGCTATAGTACAGCCTGTCACTTTTTTTCACAAACTGTGTACATTTTGTGTTTATGCTGCTTTTTAAAAAATTCTTGTACAGCTCTTTGAAGTCTCCTGAAGTAAGCAACCTACATTCATAATGCTATAAAATGTGCACCTTATCCTTGGGTGGATACAGGAAGGAAACATGGTGAGCACAGTGATCTTTTGGGCCAGATTGAGGCACCTAGTACAGCATGGTTTACAGGGAGAGATATACAGAGGCTGCATCTACACTGCAGAATTAATGCACTTTGACTCTGCTTTAAATGCCATGGGTCAGTGCTATGGAATTCTGGGATTTGTAGGTTTGTGAGATATTTATCCTTCTCTCTCAGAGAGTTCTGGTGCCTAACATAAAGAAAATTTAAGGAAGATTAAAGTTAACTCTGTGGGGACCCTTCTGTGTAGAACAGCACTGATGCGCAGAGGAAACACAATTCTTGTAAACTGGCTGACACATTTAGTGTGTAAAATAGTAAATATGTTAGTGTGTTAGCTTTGATTTAGCACAGCGTTTTCTAAACTTTGGTCTTCCAGGTGTTTTGGACTTTAACTCCCAGAAGCCCCAGCCCGTTTGTCCAACAATCAGGAATTCTGGGAGCTGAAGTCCAAAACATCTGGAGGACAAAGTTTGGAAACCACTGATTTAGCATCCCTAGATAATTCTGTCAATGCCGTATCTTTTTCCTCTAACAGGTATCATAGGGCTGCTTATCCTTGATTTAGAATCATAGGGTTGGAAATACCTCACTAGACTACAGATCTGTAGGATAGAGCCGT
Source organism: Urosaurus nigricauda (assembly GCA_034509955.1). Taxonomy (NCBI): domain Eukaryota; kingdom Metazoa; phylum Chordata; class Lepidosauria; order Squamata; family Phrynosomatidae; genus Urosaurus; species Urosaurus nigricauda. Next base: position 370,633,350 of record JAOEGL010000001.1, read on the forward strand.
TACAGTAAAAGAGGCATCAGACTCTTATAACTGAGTAATGCAGATACACTTCATGGTATTATCTCATTCCTGTAGGCTGTTCCAAACAGAAGGAAACATCAGTGTGGTTGAAGGAAGCCCAGCCACTGCTTTTGAAATTAGCTATTGAAATTAGAGGAAGTAGAGAGCTAAGATGGTGTAGTGATTTGAGCGTTGGACTATGACTCTGGAGATCAGGGTTCGAATCCCTGCTCACAGCGATGGAAATCCAGTCTCTCAGCCTCAGAGGAAGGCACAGGCAAACTCCCTCTGAACAAATCTGGACAAAAAAACTCTATAGATAGGTCCACCTTGGAGTTGCCATAAATCAGAAAAGACTTGAAGGCACACAGCAACAACAGCAAGGCAGGTGTGGTGAGTGCAGGCTTTCATCTGCTCTGGATTTTAGTCCACATTGTATAAAGGAGCTGTCCAAGATATGGAACCCTGTGTTCAAAATAAGTTTGATACCTTGGAAGGCTGCTTTAAACTTCACACAGAAACACAGAATAGATTCACTGCACCACTGTCATGGGAGCTACCGGTTGGTACTGGTTTCATCCTGTCCTTGGAGATGCAAGGAAAGTTTGTAGTTGAATTTCTGAGTTAGAGCTAATCTAAGTAGGAAGAAGATGTTTCTATTTCAGTGATGAAAAAATGACATGGAAAGGATAGTTGTTAGAAAAGGAATGAGAGAGGCAAGAAGAAAAGGGGTAATGCTGCAGTCTTGTTATTGGCACTGAAGAATTAATAGAACTTCCTGATGATAATTGAATAGTTGAATACACTGCCTTGGAATGTGGTGGAGTCTCCTTCTTTGGAGGGTTTTAAACAGAAACTGAATGGCCATCTGTCTGGAATGCTTTGATTTTGTCTTCCTACATGGCAGAATTGGGATGGCCCTTGAGTCCTTTGCAACTCTTATATTTCTGTGAATCTGTGAGTGAGTCTATGGCCCGAGACAGATGGGCCTGAAGCGGCATGCCAGCACTGATACTAGGGTTCTGTGGAGCAACCGCACACTCCAGAACCCTAGTCTGTATGGGAAGCGGCATCATGGTGGTATCCCATTCATACAGGCACCGCCATGATGACGTGAGGGACGCACAGCATAGAGATGTTGCTGCACATCCCTTATGTCACTGGTGACATGTGCCGGGTTCCGTACAGCACACTCGTGCACACGGCACACTCGTGACATGCGCCGGGTGCTGTAAAAAGGACCCAATTCTTTTTACTCCGGAGGGATGCCACATGGTTTGGCTGCTGCGGCATCCCTCCAAACTTAAACTGGGCACCTCCAGCCTGCTGTTTTCAGGCAGTGTGTCCCAGGTCTATGAGTATGTTTCTATGAATTTAAGAAAGAAAAGGAATTAAATAATTCTGAGAAACTCCACTTAAGAGGGGGTAAGAGGCCAAATTACCATGAGTAAATATGGAAAAGGAAAGTTCACAACCAAGAAGAAAACCAAGAAATCACAGTATCAGAGAACTAATAAGAAGGAAGAAACATAAAGAGCAGTAGTTACAAATTCTGAGTTTAGGATAATCAGAAGACAACAGAAAAACTTCTAGTGAACAGATTCAGGGAAAAGACCAGAAGAAAACCCAGAATATTAAGACATATGCTAATGAATCAGCAGAAATAATATCAAAACATTATGTAAGGACAAGACATTTATGTAATTTCAAAATGAAAAGTAAAAGAGGAACATAACAACAAACAATTATGAGTTAAAGCTGCTGGGGTGAAAACATAGGAATTAAAAAGTTCATCTTTTAATTTTGTAGATGATGGCCCAGATGAGTCTGGAAACTAGTTCCCAGGAGGAATAACTTAGAGAGCTGGGTCTGTTTAGCTTGGAGAAGCATGACCTGAATAGACTAGAAAGATTGGCCAAAGCTAACAAAATTAAATTCAACACAGAGAAATGTAAGGTACTACACTTAGGGCAGAAAAATGAAATGCACAGATATAGGATAGGGGACACCTGGCTGAATGGGACTACATGTGAAAGAGATCTAGGAGTCCAAATACACCATAAGTTGAACATGAGTCAAGAGTGTGATGCGGCAGCTAAAAAGACCAATGCAGTTTTAGGTTGCATCAATAGATGTATAGTGTCTGGATCAAGGGAAGTTATAGTGCCACTCTATTCTGCTTTGGTCAGGACCCATCTGGAATACTGTGTCCAGTTTTGGGCACCACCATTCAAAAAAGATGTTGAGAAACTGAAGCATGTCCAAAGGAGGGCAACTAAAATGGTGAAGGGTCTTGAAACCATGCCCAATGAGGAACACCTTAGGGAGCTGGGTATTTTTAGTCTGGGAGAAGAGAAAGTTAAGAGGTGATATGATAGCCCTGTGTAAATATTTGAAAGGCTGTCATATTGAGGAGGGAGCAAACATGTTTTCTGCTACTCCAGAGAACAGAACCCAGAACAAGGGATGCAAGCTGCAGGAAAAGAGATTCCACCTCAACATTAGGAAGAACTTACTGACAGGGAGGGCTGTTTGACAGTGGAACACACTCCCTCAGTGTGTTCTCACATTTCCTTGGAGGTCTTTAAACAGGGGCTGGATGGCCATCTGTCGGGGATGTTTTGATTGGGAGTTCCTGCATGGCAAGGGGTTGGACTGGATGACCCTTGTGGTCTCTTCCAATTTTGTAATTCTATGATTCTATGATTGGAGAAAAGAAAACTGAAAAATGACATAAAAACCATCTTTAAATTTTTGAAGTGGTGCCATGTATAAGATCGAGCAAGCTTATCTTCTGCTGCTGCAGAGGCCAGAACATGAACCAATAGATTCAAATTACAAGAAAAAGCTTCTACCTAAACATTAGGAAGAACTTCTTGATCACAAGAGCTGTTCAGCAGTGAAAGAGAATGCTCCAGAAGGTGGTGGATTTTACTACCTTGAAAGTCTTCAAACAGAGCTTTGCTAGTCATCTTTCAGGAGTGCTTTAGCTGTATATTCCTGCACAGCAGGGAGTTTGACTAGGTGGCCCTTGTGGGTCCCTTCCAATCCTGCGATTATGCATCAGATGTGAGAGCAAACAATAAGAATGAAATCTAAACTAAATGGGTTGCAACTCAGTGCCATGCAAACTCAGAAACAAAAGAACAGGAGCAGAGACAGGAAAAGGAAAGGAATAAACCAAGGTTGAAGGGGAAAGAACTGATCTGCAGAAGGATCATGTGTTTACAATGTGGTGGAGGTACAATAGGAGACAAACAGAAGGTGGTAATGTTTGGGGAACAAGACCAAAGAAGGGCAATATGAGGACAAAAAGAGTCTTCATTTATTTGAATCCAGAAATGTATTCAATCTTAGGTTTTGTCTTTTCCCAATTCTCCAGCCAGTACAGGAGACAATGATCAAACCTGACTGACTGTTGGTGTGATGAAGGAAACACATCACAGGTTGCGTCTTACTTATCCAGAATTCCAAAATGTGAAATACTAAAAAAAAACAAAAAACACCAAAACTTGTTTCATTGGTGGCTGAGATAGTGACACTTTTGCTTTCTTGATGGTTCAGTGTACACAAATTTTGTTTCATGCAGAAAACTATTTTAAAAAATAAGAATGGCTCAGCAATGGAACCAGTTGCCTAGATCGGTCTTGGAGTTTCCTTCTCTGGATATCTACAAAAAGAGGCTGGACAGCTACCTGCTAGGGATGATTTAGCTGCACTGAACAGAGAGTTGGACTTGACCCATGATTCTGATGTATAAAATTACCTTCAGGCTATATGTATAAGTTCTATATGATATATAAATGAATTTTGTGTTTAGATTTCAGTCCCATCTCCAAGGTATCTCATTGTGGATGCATGTGCAAATACAGGTATTCCAAAATCCAAAAAAATAAAAAATAAAAATCCAAAACGCTAACTGATCCCAAGCATTTGCAATAAGGGATTGTTGTTAACTGCCCTCAAGTCAATTTTGACCTCTGGAAACCTTGTGGATGAGACATTTCTAAGACTCCCTGTCCTCAACGGACCTTCTCACTTCCTGCAGACTTAGGGCTGTGTCCTCTTTGATTGAGTTTATCCATCTGGTGTATCCATCTGGTCTTCTTCTCTTTCTACTGCCCTTTATCTTTCCAAGCATTACCACCTTTTCTAGTGAGTCATGTATTCTTATCATGTACCTCAGTTTAGTCACCTTGGGCTTCTAGGGAAATTTCAGATCCTCTTTGCTCTTGTACCCATTTGTTTGTCTCTTTAGTTGTCCACAGCACTCTTCTATCCCGCATATAAAATAACAAAATCAAGGTTTGTCTTTTGGAATTTATATATTTTTTAATATTTTCAAGCCATGGATGGTGGAATCTGTGGATAAAGAATCTCTGGATGCAGAGGTCAACTGTATATAGGGTTTGATAATGAGTCTCCCATTATCTGGGCAACACAGCTGAAGGATAGTCTTCCCTCCAGGTAAACAAAAGGATTAATGATGTACTAGATTAAGTTGTGTTTTATTGGAGTCAGCATCATGAAGAAGTCACAGATCATGAGAGACAACTACCCAGTGTTGTTGGACAGGAGTTAGAGATACTTCCCAGGAACCAGTAGATGGAGTGAAGAACTGAAGGATGCTTGGGGACAGAGGGCTTCTCTCCCACCCCAGGGAAAATGGATGAGGCTGGACAAAAATGTCCAGACTCCCAGCTATCCCCATGAACATCAAGGACTCCAAATCCCATCTGTTGTCACCAGTAACTGGGAAAATGTTTACTTTAGCTGTGTCAGGGCTGATTTTCATTTTTTCATCTTGGCTGAATATGATCTAAGTAATTCCTAAGTGTGCCTGAAGGGAAGATGCTCTATTTGAAGAAAGATAACTTATGCTAATATAGATTTCTTAGTATAAAGTTTTTCCTTAAAGTACTTCTATCTTCCACACTCATCACATGCTGGTTGCATTTCATTTTCCCCACAGGGGTGCGGGGAGGGAAATCTCTGCAGAGTCAGAGGTGGAAAGTGCAGTTTTCCCCAGTAACTTCCCACTTGAGTTATGAGGAAAGGGGGTTAGAATCAGTGGATCATGGCAGCTTGTCTATAAACCTTCATAGGGTCCCAACCTGCTTAGGCAGAAGCACGAGGGGATCATTACACAAGTATTAATAGAACTGAGTCCTTACTCTGCAACTGTTAAGCTGAGTAGAGAGATTTTGTAGCACCTTTGGGACTGAGAGAAAGAAGTTAGTAGCATGAGCTTTTGTACACTTAAGTCTACTTCCTTAGATGCATTTGAACCAAGTGGATGCAAGTAGACTTAAGTTAGTCACAAAGGTGCTACAAAATCTCTCTACATACTGATTCTACAGACTAACTTGGCTGTATCTTTGAATTCTACTTGAAAAGCTGAGGCTGACAGCTGCAGTGAGTAAAGCCAATCCTTCCACTTTCTAGGCTTTCCAGATCCCCCCCCCCCCAAAAAAAACACCCTCCAGCAGTTTATTGACTTCTGGCTGCAGTTTTGGCTGATATAAAGCTGAAAAAAAAAGACTTTGGGGGAGAAAAGGAGGCATGGGCGTTTTCCCCTGTTTTGGGGTGTTTGGCTGTGGTTTTGGGGTGAAAATCAAAAGAATTTAAATGGATGGATTTAGGGTCCACAAAAATGGATTCTGGATCTACCTGCCACCTGCAAGTCTTGGGTACTTACAGTCAGAGTGATTCACATGTCAGTCAGCACAAGGCAAAACAACCCCTGCCTTTCCCCCAAGCTTACAATCCAAAAAAATCATATTTGATTCAAAAGCAAAGGGGCTGAGGAGAACCCACACTGTAAGCTGGCAATTGTAATATTTATAATTGCATGTGGAGCAGTGGGGGAGGTGAGAAAGAAGCTCGTAATGTGGTACCCCGGGATCAAACCAGCAAGTGGGAGTTAGGGTGTGAATAGCTTTAAATCTGTGAGTCATAGCGGAGTAAGTGGGCGAGAGGTGGGATGCTGTGAGCATGTGGTTGTAGTGGGTGATGTGCTTGGGGGAGCTGTTGAGTCAATGTAGGTAGTGTTGAAAAGGGTTAAATGGATGGTTTGGGGTTGGCACCTATGACTAGGCGTGAATACAAGATGGACCAAAGCGGGCGACAAGGAAGGTATTCCTTCCCCCTAAGATAAAGTGTGGCTCCTAATTTTGCCACCTGTCATGAGACTCAGTGCTTAGTCACTTTCGAAGTCAGGACTAGTCCCTCAGACTAGATCCCAATGGTTTTGGTTACAATTTTCTTACTAACAACTAGGTGTTGTTGTTTTTCTTTTAATCTTTTGTGCCACATCTTTCACATTTTGTCATTCATCCCTTTATTTCTTGTACCTCTCTCTCTAGTGATGATGAAGAAGGTTACAGGTTGAATCTTCCTTAACAGGAATTCTGAAATCTGAGGTATTCCAAAATCCAAAATGGTTCCCATGGGTGGCTGAGATGGTGACCCCTTTGCTTTCTGATGGTTCGATGTACACACAATTGTTTCATGCACACACAATTTGTTTCCCACACTGGCAGAAGAATTGAGAAGAGACAAAACCTAAGATTGAATAATTTCTGGATGCAAATAAATGAAGACTCTTTTTGTCCTCATATTGCCCATCTTTGGTCTTGTTCCCCAAACACTATTAAAAATACTATTTATAAATGTTGTTGTTGTAACATGCCATCAAGCTGTTTCCGACTTATGGCGACCCTAAGGTGAACCTGTCATGGAGTTTTCTTGGCAAATCCTTCAGTCTATGTGTATAAGATGTATATGAAACATAAACAAATTTTATGTTGAGACTTGGGTTCCATCTCCAGGATATCTCATTATGCCAGCATTGTGTAATGGTTTGAGTGTTGGACTGTGACTCTGAAAGTCAAGGTTTGATTCCTTGCTTGAGTATATGACCCCATTGGATGACCTTGGGCAATTCACACTCTCTCAGCCTCAGAGGATGGCAGTGTTACCCATAGATAAAGCACCCCTGCTCAATCTATCAGAATCAAGGACTTTGCAAGTGCTGTACTTATTGCTGTGCCTGCATATCAAACTGAGACTGCATCTACATTGCAGTATTAACACAGTTTTATACTGTTTTCACTGGCTTGGGGCAATGCTATAGAATTCTGGGATATATAGTTTTATGAGATATTTCGCCTTCTCTGTCAGAGTGTTCTGGTCCTGCAAAAAACTACAAAGCCCAGGATTTCATTTGATGGAGCAGTTAAAGTGATGTTAAACTGCATTAATTCTGCAATGTGGCAGCAGCCTAACAGCTAATACAATACCATGTTTAAAATTATAAAAAATGCTTTGATGTAAGTTATGTCTTGCCACCTGAATCATTAAAACAAAAAAGGCGAGCAACTGTGATTGGTCCCTAGGACCCTCCAGGGACCACACAGACCACAAAAAATGCCAGAAATAATCCAGTCTGCATGAGGCCAGAAATTCCCATCTGATTTTGAATTTTGGGAAGCTGAACATAGCCCCAGGACTACACTTTGCTTACCCCTGCATTAAAATATTATTTTGCTATATCTAATGGGCCATGAGAATCACTGCATAATTAAATGCACACTTATGAACTACTGAAACTTTTCTCCTGCTGAATATAGGATATGGAGTATGGAGTACATGGTAAAGTTGGCTGATAACAGCTGGAAATAGTAAGTGCACCCATACCTGGGATCAAACATTGATAGAAATGGAGACTGCAGTCAGGAAATCAGAAGAAGATTAAGAATGGGGAGGGCAGCTATGAAAGAACTAGAAAAGATTCTAAAATGCAAAAATATACAACTGAACATAAAAGTGAGAATCATACAAGCCATTGTATTCCCTATTAGCATGTACGGATGTGAGAGCTGGACAGTTAAGAAAGATAATAGGAAGAAACACCATTCATTTGAGATGTGGTGCACGAGAAGAGGGCTTATGATCCCATGAACAGTCAAAAGGACAAACAAATGGGTCCTGGAGCAGATCAAGCTGGAAATCTGCCAGGAAGCCAAGATGACCAAACTGAGGCTGTCATACTTCAGACACATCATGAGAAGAAAGGACTCATTGGAAAAGACAATAATGCTGGGAAAGGTGGAGGGAAGTAGGAAGAAAGGAAGGCCACATGCTGGATGAATGGACTGTTTTAAGGAGGTTACGGGTATGGGGTTGCAGGAATTAAGCAGAGCAGTGGAGGGCAGAGGGTCTTGGAGATGTCTCATCCATAGGGTCACCATGAGTCGAGATTGACTCGAGGGCAGTTAACAACAAACAAAGATGCACAAAGAGGCTAAGTTGGACTATCCCGGCTTCTTTTTGCTCTGGTTTTTAGCCCTGTAGCGTAGCTTCATTTCAGTTTCAAGCCTCTTTCAAGGCGTGCGTCATCTAAATGGCCTGGCTTCAAAGCAGCTGGAAACTGCTTTATTTTGCCCATCTGTTTCACCCCTGATTTGCCCAGAGGCTGAATTAACTCCTCATACAGCAGGATAGAAATTTGTAATGATCATACAACAGCAGGAATGGTGTTAATAGTGCTGATGATACAGTGGTGGAGAGGTGTGAGATCAAACTCCGGAAACACCTGTTTCAAGTCTGCCCTTTGGAGACACATCCTGTGAACTCAACCCCTGATGAGGAAGCACCTTTTTCAGGCAGGAAATGTGTGACTCTCACTCTTCAGGAAGATGATGTGTTGAAATGTTGAATGTTAAAATGAGATGATGTGGTGTGGAGCCGCCTTCTGTTCCTTTTTAAGTTCATTGGGCAGCCTTAGAAAAACTACCATGTCTTGGCCGCACATCTATATTCCTGTTGGTAATATCGGGATATAACAGTGGCCTACCTTACAAGGTGATTGTGTGGATTATGGAGACTGTCCATGCAAAGCACTCAGCTTGAATGTTATAGGGGTGGCAAAGGAAAAGATTAGTATTTACCATGCTCTCATTTGTTCTTGTAATAGGAAGTAGAATTTAAGAATAGCCTCAGAGACATGTACTTCCTCTTTTTGAGCCATGGATTTTTTTTTAGGTGATTAACTATTTTAAGAATGCAGCCTTTCATACATTGCTGAGATGTGTTGTAATATTGCACCTGCAGCTCCTGCTTGTGAACACATTCCCCGTTGGTTCCAATGGAAGAGGAGAGATGTGCAGACACATTTCCTTCTCTGTGTGGAATGTTGTCTCTCTCTCTTCATTAAAGTGAAAAGGCGATGGTGGCACGTGGCAGAGAAATTTGCTTGCCTATTGAATCAACTACAACTGCAAGAGCATATCTGGATCAGGGGACTGATATTTAGCTGGCTCTCTTTGGGAGGTTCTCCTGTGCATCAAAATTAATGGATGTTTTTCTTAGGACTTTATTATACAAGACAGTAAATCACAAATGGAGCAGGATACAGTCAGTCCTCCATATTGACAGAGGTTCAATTCAAGACACATGCACCCAACAGATTTAAAAAAATATGCAGGACCTCAGCATCAATGGATGCCAATGTGTTTGTGGCCACATCAGTATTTTTAATAATGGGACTGGGCCATCCATGGATGCTTCAATCCTCAAATAGCTAGCCCTCCAATGCAGAAAGCCAACTGTAATTGCATCTTTGGCCAGAGCTTATCACATGATGTCAACCTTCTACTGTTCTCTTAATGAGAGATCATTTGGAAAGTGTTTCTCTTCATGAACCTCTGTTAATGACCTCCTTTCCTGCTACTGTTCTGCTACCATTTGAAGTATAATAATAATAATAAAATTTTATTTGTATACCGCCCTTCCTGCGATCAGGGCGGTGTACAGCGTAGAAACAAACAATATACAACAATACATTATCAACAATAAAAGGTTATTTAAAGATTAAAACAGTCTTAAAACAATGCAACAATTGCAGTAGCAGTGTATCGAAATATAGAGCCAATGTGGGAAGGGAATCACATGTGGGAAGACATCAGGGGTATGCATAATCGAATAGATATGTTTTTAAACCCCTTTTAAATTCAATGAGGGAGGCGGCCGAGCGAAGCTCGGTAGGGATGGAGTTCCAGAGGCCAGGAGCCGAGATGGAAAAGGCTCTCTTTGAAGTTGTTGATAATTTAGCCTCTGGAACTCTAAGTAGGTGCTGCCCGTGGATCTGAGAGTGCGAGGCGGATTGTGTGGGGAGAGGCGGTCCATTAGATACCCTGGGCCCAAGCCATATAGGGCTTTATAGGTAACGACCAGCACTTTGTACTGAGCCCGGAAGCGAATAGGCAGCCAATGGAGATCTTTCAATATAGGTGTTATGTGGGCGGTCCTGGGAGCGCCAGTGACCACCCGAGCTGCCATATTTTGCACTAATTGTAGCTTCCGAGTGTGATACAAAGGCTGCCCCATGTAGAGCGCATTACAGAAATCCAACCGAGAGGTTACGAGAGCATGTACTACTGTTTCAAGGTCCCTCCGGTCCAGGTAGGGACGCAGCTGGCGTATCAGCCGAAGCTGAAAACAGGTGCTCCTGACCGTCGCATCCACCTGGGAAGTAAGTATGATCATTTTCTGCCTTAATGTCAATTTTGGGTGGCCAGTGGGTGGGCTTTGGTGCCTTTTGCTTACCAGTGGTCACGGGAGAAGGAGAAGGCACCCTAGCCTTCCACCGTTGTCCACCCTTGCTGATGCTGAAGCTGAATGCAGAGCAATCTCATCTTCCTCCAGCACCATGAGGAGAAACCAAGAGCTCACAGAGGTTGTCTGTTCCTGTGTGCCCAGCTACAAGAACAGAGTGGGATGCTTCTGTGCTCCCACTCACCCACCCCATTCTCAGTTTCCACCCAGGGAGTGGGCTGCCTCAGCTAAAAGGTGGAAGGGTGGGGTAAGAGACATACAGGAGGATTTTACTGAACAGGGGGCGTCACTAGGGGTGTGACATGTGAAAACCACACTGGGTGACACCTTATAGGAGTGTGCCACCCAGGGCACTAGTGTAAAAGGGCTGTTAAAGAACGTAAGGGGAGTATTAAAAAATGATCCACCCCAGGTGTCAAATAGTCTAGGTATGCCACTGTGACAGTACTTTATAATGAGCCTTTCTTACCAAGGATTAGCTAAAAGCAACAGGAGCCTTGTCCTGTATTCAAGTTGGCAACCCTAGGAATCATAGAATCCTTGGAGTTTGTCAGACGGGAGGAATTTCTCTTTATTTCAAATGGAGCCAATTAGAGCCGATTCGAATTCCCTTGAATTCGCTAGTTTAGCGAATTTACGTGAATACAAATTGCGTTCGGAATGCATTCAGAATGACTTCCCATTACCCAAAAATGACCCCCAATTACCTGAAATCGCGTGAGATGCTTTAATACAAAATAACGTAAAACCCATGGTTGCATTCGGAATTACTTCCCATTTGCCTGAAATTGTGTGAGATACTTTAATATGCAATAACGTGAAACCCCATGATTGCATTCAGATTGCCATTAGATTATACCTCCAATTTCCATCATCAAACTCCCTAGAGTTGGAAGAGACCACAAGGGCCACTCAGTCCAACCCCCTTCCATGCAGGAACTCACAATCAAAACATCCCCGACAGCTGGCCATCCAGCCTCTGTTTAAAGACCTCCAAGGAAGGAGACTTCATCACACTCCAAGGGAGTGTGTTCCACTGTTGAATAGGAGGTCGACACTACTTGGGGCTACAAGTTGGATTTAACCAAGTGTCTTCATGTTTGGTGTAAGGTCTCCAGGTGTCCCTTATTATAAGACCTGTTCTTTATTTGAGGGTCAGAAATCTTTTCCTTTTATATACACTGAACAAGATGGCCCCAAATCCTGTATTTTGGATTGGACATATTTCATAAAGGCAGAAATGTGTGCATCATATAATCGATGCATATGGATAATGTGTTAATTTTTCAGAGAAAGAAATGAATCAGTGCTTTCAGTTTAGTTTCAGCGCTTTCAGTTTGGTATTTCACTAGGACACAAATTGGTTAGTACGTTGTCAACACTGCATGCTGTGAATTTTGGCTCTCCCTTGTTGCTGTTTTGAAAACATGACAACACTAATTGATAGTGGTAGGAGCTGCCTATCTATCCTCCTAATATACATGAACTGTGCACACTTTTTATTTCTGAGATGGGCCCAACAAGTTTTCTTTCTCTCTTTGAAGATACATATAGATAGATGGATATAAAATTGTATCTTTGCCTACAGGACTCCAAAAGCAATATGAAAAAAGGTTATCTTGGCATACATCCGTCTAATTACAGATTGTATGTTCAGAGCTGTGTAAATTTACAGCACTTTACAAATAAAGGTTAATAATAATATACAAACTTCTTAGAGCTGAGATCTGTAGACAAGCTTCTCTGTACACAGAGCAGTGTACAGATATTATACACACACAACACAAATACAGCAAAGTTTGCAAACCATAGTGGAAGAAGTGTTACATCCCACACACTGTGTAAGTAGGTTCAGAGTTGTGACGGAAGCAATTTTCTCTTTGCTGGTATTATTTATGTCTTATCAACACAACGTGGGTAGCTGTTGCATTTGAGTATTCACTCTGGACCAACCTGAGCGAAGAAGAAATCAGCCCACAAAATGCACATAAAAGAAGAAATCTAAAGGCCAGATTTTTTGAAAATTAAAAGCTTCCATTCCACTTTGGCCCAGTATTTCAGTAGGCATGCTTCGCAGTGAAGTTGTCTTGTAGCACAAATGTCTTAGAGCTCAAGTTTCTGGTACTGAGCTGTGTAACCTAAGTGAGTTGTCTAACTCAAAACTTGAACAAATGAATTGAAGAGGAAGAGATGCATTAATATTTGAAAAAAGTCAGGAATTGAATTTCTTAGTGTCGGGAAAGCCTAATGGACTTTTTGGACTGACAAGAACATTTTAAGTTTCTGACTTATTCTCTCCAAAATTTGCATGTTGAGCTTTTCTTGGTACAGAAAACAGCATTCTCTGCCCAGATACCAACATTTTCTGCCCGGAAAATAATATTTCTGCAGAGAAATGTTGTTTTCTTTACACAAAATGCTGCTTCCTGAGCAGAGAATGCTGTTTACTGGAAGGGGGAGGGACCCACATATGAATTTTGCACCGATGAAGTCCCAACTTGAAAACAATCTTCAAAAACAAAAAGGAAAAAAGGGATGTGGGAGAGGAGGACCTCCAGACTGTCTGAGATGCAGCTAAGATTGCTTCTTTCTAAGGATGTAATTAATTGTTAATTTTGTACTCAAAGCAAAGGATAATTTCAGTGCTTTTCCTTCCATTTTTAGAAACTCTTCAAAATCAGCATGTTTTAAGAGTTTCTAACAATGGAAAGAAAACTGCTGAAATTATTCTTTGCTTTGTTTAAGTACAAAATTAGCCAAGAATTACATTCCTTCTAGCAAGGATCAATTTTAGCTCTAGCTCAGACCGTATTGAGGTCCGCGTCTCCCACATCCCATTTTTCCTTTTTGTTTTTGAAGATTGTTTTCAAGTTGGGACTTTATCGGTGCAAAATTCATATGTGGGTCCCTCCCCCTTCCCGTTTGTTCTTGCATTTTGTGTGCAAAAACAGTCTACCTATGAACACATAGGTGGCCAATGGTCCCGATGTCAGTGGAGTGGTTAACAAACTCTTAACTTTAAAGGTGCTATCCAAGGATGTTGAAGTTATATAGGGCATAGGAATCCATGCCTGCCTTTAATAAAAAGTTTAACGTTCTGAATAGCTCATAGCGGATTGACCAATGTCAGTAAAGCCATCCACTACCCCAAGTTCTGTGTCAGGGCTACATCCTAGCAGCCATGTCTCTTTAGTTACAAAGACTCATAGAACCATAGAGTTGGAAGAGGTTTTATGGGCCATTGGGCCCAATTCCTTGCTCAGCGCAGGATTTCCAGTTAAGTCATCCCCAGCAGGTAGCTGTGCAGCCTCTTTTTGAAGACATCCAGAGAAGTGTGTGTGTGTGTGTGTGTAAGAGAGAGAGAGAGAATATTAAAAGAAGAAAAAAGGTAGTGGAAACAACATACAGCCCAGATCCTGGGAAAAAATACTTTTGGATATTACAATTTCCAGAATCCTTCACCACCATGGGCACTGGGTAGGATTGCCAGCTGTCAACACTAAAGGAAGTTCTTTGTTTTAAGTCTGGAAAGCCTGTCCCTTACCAGATTGGCATCAATTATAATTGAAGTCCTTTATTTGAGGATCAGAAAGCTTTTCTCTTATTGAACTGGCAAGTGTCCCTTATTGTAAGGGTTATCTCCTATGTGAAGGCTGGAAAGTTTTCCTTTTATAGAGACTGAAAAGGATGCCAAAAGAAGAGGCTTGTAATTTGGGGTGTGGTTCCTTCATAAAGACAAATGCGTGTATCATGTAATTTGTGCATGTGGACAATATGTTAATCTTACGCAGAAACATATGGCTAAATGAACTGGGGGCAATACAGTTGGTCCTCCGAGTTCATGGCTTTCACTTTTGCAGATTTGATTATTTGTGTTTTAATCTATGTTTTTTTTTTACTTGTACCCCGCTCCAAGTGTATGTACAGAGGAGCGGGCTATAAATAAATAATTATTATTATTATTATTATTATTATTATTATTATTATTATTGTGTTCTCTTAGATAAAAAGAATAGTGTTTTTTTATTTGTTGTTTTCCCATATTCACAGGGTCCTGTGCCTCTAACCCCAGCAAATGTGGAGGAACCATTTTACTTTCATTTGGTATTTAGTTAGAACACATGCCTGTTGTTAAGAGATAATTTATGGTTGTCAACCCTGAATGTCATGAATTTTCACTGAGCCTTGCTGTCACTATTTGGAAAACCTGGCAATACTATTGATGAGGGATTCTGGAAGCAATACCCTGGAAAACGGGAACTTTTCCAAGCTCTGGTCTGATCTCCCTTAAAATTCTGTGAATTAATCTTGTCCCTAATTTAGGGCTGTTCCACATTGGGTATTCTTTAATCAATAGCTTGTCCATGGGTTCACATTCAGCCATTTTCTTGCCCACCCCCTTTCACTTCAGATGCCCAGTTAGCACAGTTTTATGACTACCTGGCACAGCCACAGTGGGCAGTGAAAAGAAAATGTAGAGTCTTATTTGGAGTGTTACAGAGTTCATACAAACAAGTACCAAGCTATAGTTTATGGCAGGGGAGTTTCCACCCTGGCACAAAGGAGCCCTCTCTTCCAAGTCCTATAAATTCCCCATTAAGAAGGGGATTTTCCTTTACCTAGTTCATTTTACCCATTGGGAAGGGAAGTGGGGTGAGATATGAGGTTCTCCACTAACCCTCCACGGCCATCAATGTGTGGATTGTCTCCTGTTCCACCACTGTAGCCACCAATTGTGTGTAATTCCTAATACCCTCATGGTTCCTTTGCAAGACTTTATTCATATTGCGGGGGATGCTTTAGCTGGAGATCCTGCACTGAGCAGGGAATTTGCACTCAGTGGCCCATGAAGCCCCTTCCAATTCTACGATTCTGTGATTCATCAAATCTCTCCACTGGACACCACCATCCTGTATTAACTGCTGCCGCTATAGACACTAGGTTTAAACTCAATCTTTTCAATATGGAGTGTTCCCAGAGGTTCAAATATATAATACAAAAATTACAATTTGTTAAGCAGAGGTTGAAAACAGCATCACTGAACATAACATCACAGATTACTTATTTAATGAATAAAAACCTGATTGATATGCTCTCTTCTCACTTCTTTCTCTCTCTCTCTCTCTCTCTCTCACTTATATCCTAATTAACCCTAACCCTGATTCTAACTGTCTCTGGCCCTGACTAACTCTACTAACCACTATACAAAGGGATCTTGTAGCACCTTTGAGACCAATTGAGTGAAGACATTGTTGCATAAGCTTCCATAGACTTGATCTACTTCGTCAGATGCATGGAGTGAACTGGTGTCATCTCTTGCTGCTCCCCAAAATCCAGACTATGACTTAATAGGAAATGTTTGGGTTTGCAAGCCGTATGGATTATTATGCTCTGTAGAAATGAGAGCCAGTGTTGTGTAGAGGTTTGAGCATTTGACTCTGGAGACCAGGGTTTCAGTCCCTGCTCTGCCATGGAAAACCACTGAATGACAAGTCACACTCTGTCAGCATCAGGGAAAAGCAAAACACCTTCTGAACAAATCTTGCCAAGAAAAGTATGTGATAGGTTTGCCTCAGGGTCACCATAAGTCAGAAACAATTCAAAGGCACACAACAACAACAGAAATGCAAAGCCTTCTGGCTAGTTTTCCAAACTATATTTCAGCCCATTTAGGGCAGAGGAGACACCTGTCCTCTGAAGAAGAGCCTTATAGAACTTCCTCTCCCTCCGCCCCTCTGCTCTGTTTTTGAGAAAGAGTTACAGTAACAGCCTGCCCCTCCTCTTCCCTGAATAGCTCATAGCGGATTGACCAATGTCAGTAAAGCCATCCACTACCCCAAGTTCTGTGTCAGGGCTACATCCTAGCAGCCATGTCTCTTTAGTTACAAAGACTCATAGAACCATAGAGTTGGAAGAGGTTTTATGGGCCATTGGGCCCAATTCCTTGCTCAGCGCAGGATTTCCAGTTAAGTCATCCCCAGCAGGTAGCTGTGCAGCCTCTTTTTGAAGACATCCAGAGAAGACATCCTCACCAACTCTCTAGACAGTTGGTTCCATTGCCACTGTCTTTCTCACTCTCGAGAAATTCCTTCTAACGTTCACTCGAAAACAGCTCTCCTGTAACTTAAACCATTTGACTGAGTTCTACCTTCTGAGGTGGCAGAGAACAAGGCTGCACCCTCTTGTTTGTGGCAACCCTTGAGATTCTTAAAGACTGTGATCATGTCACCCCTCAGTGTTCTCTTCACCAAGGTGAACAAACCCAGCTCCATCAATCTGTCCTTCTATGTTTTTTCTCTGAAGCTCACCCCTCATAGAATCATACAGTTGGAAGGGACCACAAGGGCCATCCAGTCCAACCTCTACCATGCAGGAATTCACAGTCAAAGCACCCCTGACAAATGTGTCCCTTTAAGATGTTATAAGATAATTATATGGCTGTAAAATGGTGGGGAAGAAAAGGTCTCAATCCTTAGTTGTTGGTAATGTATATAAGGACTCTGAAACCCAGAGCAGGTGTGGGTTGGGGATAGTGGCTTGGAGAGAGGAGTTGGTTGTTGTTGTTGTTGTTATTATTATTAGTAGTAGTAGTATTTACAGTATATCCCACCCCATCTGTACTCAGGCAATCAGAGCAGCTTACAGCATTAAAAACTATACAAATCATATACCCAGCCCTCCCTCCCTTAAAATAGAATTAAACATCATAATCATCATCATCATCGTTATCATTATTATTATTAGAGATCATATCAGAGCCATGGCATGTGGTTGCCGCAGCCTCAATCTGTGTGTAAAAGGCTCAGCTGGAAGCTGTTCCTTTGGAGCGTATGATCAACAATAATCCCACAGTGTTTTTCATATGTGATACTGCTGAGCCAAGTATCTGCCGTCGTATACCTGTGCATTTGGCTTTTGTGGCCTACATGTAGACTTTTACATTTGTCTCTGTTGAATTTCATTTTATGAATTTCAACCCAGTTTTCTAGTTAATCAAGGTCCATTTGAATTCTGTTCCTGCCTTCCAGTATGTAACCAATCTAACCCATACGCTTTTTACAAGCCTCTTCTTAATTCCACAGTACCTGAAGAGCAGATACTGGCTGTTGATGAGTATGAACTCAATGTGGTCCGGCTTTGCTTCCAAGCTTTTCTCTGTGATGAACATGGCAACTATATGCTCGCTCTTCCTCCAGTCATCTCCAACCCTGTTTATGACAACCGTAAGTATCTGTGAGTCAGATTGTGGAGACTGATGTCAGCATTTCTATTGATGCCTTGGGTTTTTTCCAGGTAGATCGTTCCATGAACTTCAAGTCAAAAGAAACTATGAAGCAAATCCATTCTATTCTGTATAAAATATAAAATAAATAATGGGGCTTTTTAGATTGGCAGGAAAGTGTGACATGAAGTTGCACTTTCCTTAATGCTTAGCAGCTAGACTGCAAGCCCCAGGTGTGCATTTAAAAAGTACAGGGCAGCTAGACTGAGGTTTTTTCTGTGGCTCAGCAACTACATGGGAAGCTGTCAAAACGCTACAAACACAGGTGGAGCAGCTACATGGGCGGCAAGGAACGTGACTTTTAGCTGCGCTTTAAACATTTTTTCCCTTGCTGGCTGCGAATTGCGCAATTGCACAGGTACACCATACAGTCGGAGCTTATCACATGGGGGAGTACAGGACCATTCCGAAAGAGGGAGAAAGTGAGGTCAGTTCGGAAATGCACATGATTACGCACAAGCTCATCACACACAAAACAAGAGAGCATCTACACAAAAAGAAAATGCAGAGTCAATACGAAAGAATTCATCACATGTGAACATACTGGTCGGCTTTCTGTTGCAAATTAAGGCATCTTGGGAAATGGTAGCAAAGGCTCATGGGAGTTGTAGTCTGTGTTCTGTCAGAGCATTATATTGAGTTGTCTTGAGGTTTCAGCCCTCCGTCCAGGAGGGATTCCCATATGTCCTCCATTCTTGAGCAGAGGCCCCCTTTTCCAAGTTGACCAGGCACGTCCTCCTTTGCCAGGACACGTCCTACTTTTCCAGCCTTCTTTTTGAAGAGGAAGCAGGAGGGCCAGGCGTGCTCTGGCCAGGCTCTGGGGGTCTCTTCCTGGCTCCTTCCCTCCCTCCCTCCCTCCCTGCTGCCTTCCTCCTCCCTTTGGCTGAGAGAGTGTGACTTGCAGGGAGGAAGGGCAGCGGTGGTGCTCCAGGTCCTCCTGATGCTGGGCCAGGGCAAGCTGGAAACAGGAGGAGGAGGAGAGGGACATGGGGCCCCTCTGCTGCCCTGCCTCCCTGCAAGTCACACTCTCTCAGCCAAAGGGAGGAGGAAGGCAGACAGGAGAGAGCCCTGGAGCCTGGCCAGAGTGTGCCTGGGCCTGCCTTCTCCTCCCCCCTTCGGCTGAGAGAGTGTGACTTGTAGGGGCAGCGGAGGTGCTCCAGGTCCCTCCCCTTCTCCTCCTCCTCTTGCCAGCTTGCCCTGGTCTGGCTGAGCGCCTCGAGTGCCCTGCTGTCTCCCTAGAAGTCACACTCTCTCAGCCAAAGGGAGGAGGTGAAGGAAGGTGCAGGCGCACTCTGGCCGGGCTCTGAAGGTCTCTTCTTGTCTTGGCACCTTCCCTCCCTCTGCACTTGTATCGCTACCTTTAAATGGGTGCTTTAAAAAGACAGAGCCCCATTTAACCGTGCAACTACACCTTAGCCTTTAGATGCAATAGCAATGTTGCACCCTTTTTAAAAAAGTAGTGGGGAAATCAAACTACTTTTTAAAGGCACTTCTTCTCCCTTAAAACTCCAAAATAGTGTTTTCATGGCACACTTTCCCTTTTTCTCATCTAAAGGCTGGGCTTTCATGCAGCCATCAACACACCTCTTTTTGCCAATCTAAAATGGGCCATTATAATTAAAATTAAAACAATATAATTAAAATAATATAATTAAAATAAATAATATAATTATTTATAAATATAAATAATATAAAATATAAAATAAAATATAAAATAATATTCTTCCTCAACAGATGTTTGTGTGTGTGTGTGTGTGTGTGTGTAAGAGAGAGAGAGAGAATATTAAAAGAAGAAAAAAGGTAGTGGAAACAACATACAGCCCAGATCCTGGGAAAAAATACTTTTGGATATTACAATTTCCAGAATCCTTCACCACCATGGGCACTGGGTAGGATTGCCAGCTGTCAACACTAAAGGAAGTTCTTTGTTTTAAGTCTGGAAAGCCTGTCCCTTACCAGATTGGCATCAATTATAATTGAAGTCCTTTATTTGAGGATCAGAAAGCTTTTCTCTTATTGAACTGGCAAGTGTCCCTTATTGTAAGGGTTATCTCCTATGTGAAGGCTGGAAAGTTTTCCTTTTATAGAGACTGAAAAGGATGCCAAAAGAAGAGGCTTGTAATTTGGGGTGTGGTTCCTTCATAAAGACAAATGCGTGTATCATGTAATTTGTGCATGTGGACAATATGTTAATCTTACGCAGAAACATATGGCTAAATGAACTGGGGGCAATACAGTTGGTCCTCCGAGTTCATGGCTTTCACTTTTGCAGATTTGATTATTTGTGTTTTAATCTATGTTTTTTTTTTACTTGTACCCCGCTCCAAGTGTATGTACAGAGGAGCGGGCTATAAATAAATAATTATTATTATTATTATTATTATTATTATTATTATTGTGTTCTCTTAGATAAAAAGAATAGTGTTTTTTTATTTGTTGTTTTCCCATATTCACAGGGTCCTGTGCCTCTAACCCCAGCAAATGTGGAGGAACCATTTTACTTTCATTTGGTATTTAGTTAGAACACATGCCTGTTGTTAAGAGATAATTTATGGTTGTCAACCCTGAATGTCATGAATTTTCACTGAGCCTTGCTGTCACTATTTGGAAAACCTGGCAATACTATTGATGAGGGATTCTGGAAGCAATACCCTGGAAAACGGGAACTTTTCCAAGCTCTGGTCTGATCTCCCTTAAAATTCTGTGAATTAATCTTGTCCCTAATTTAGGGCTGTTCCACATTGGGTATTCTTTAATCAATAGCTTGTCCATGGGTTCACATTCAGCCATTTTCTTGCCCACCCCCTTTCACTTCAGATGCCCAGTTAGCACAGTTTTATGACTACCTGGCACAGCCACAGTGGGCAGTGAAAAGAAAATGTAGAGTCTTATTTGGAGTGTTACAGAGTTCATACAAACAAGTACCAAGCTATAGTTTATGGCAGGGGAGTTTCCACCCTGGCACAAAGGAGCCCTCTCTTCCAAGTCCTATAAATTCCCCATTAAGAAGGGGATTTTCCTTTACCTAGTTCATTTTACCCATTGGGAAGGGAAGTGGGGTGAGATATGAGGTTCTCCACTAACCCTCCACGGCCATCAATGTGTGGATTGTCTCCTGTTCCACCACTGTAGCCACCAATTGTGTGTAATTCCTAATACCCTCATGGTTCCTTTGCAAGACTTTATTCATATTGCGGGGGATGCTTTAGCTGGAGATCCTGCACTGAGCAGGGAATTTGCACTCAGTGGCCCATGAAGCCCCTTCCAATTCTACGATTCTGTGATTCATCAAATCTCTCCACTGGACACCACCATCCTGTATTAACTGCTGCCGCTATAGACACTAGGTTTAAACTCAA
Organism: Urosaurus nigricauda; assembly: GCA_034509955.1. Taxonomy (NCBI): domain Eukaryota; kingdom Metazoa; phylum Chordata; class Lepidosauria; order Squamata; family Phrynosomatidae; genus Urosaurus; species Urosaurus nigricauda. The sequence continues at coordinate 370,654,608 of JAOEGL010000001.1, forward strand.
TCTTTTCAATATGGAGTGTTCCCAGAGGTTCAAATATATAATACAAAAATTACAATTTGTTAAGCAGAGGTTGAAAACAGCATCACTGAACATAACATCACAGATTACTTATTTAATGAATAAAAACCTGATTGATATGCTCTCTTCTCACTTCTTTCTCTCTCTCTCTCTCTCTCTCTCACTTATATCCTAATTAACCCTAACCCTGATTCTAACTGTCTCTGGCCCTGACTAACTCTACTAACCACTATACAAAGGGATCTTGTAGCACCTTTGAGACCAATTGAGTGAAGACATTGTTGCATAAGCTTCCATAGACTTGATCTACTTCGTCAGATGCATGGAGTGAACTGGTGTCATCTCTTGCTGCTCCCCAAAATCCAGACTATGACTTAATAGGAAATGTTTGGGTTTGCAAGCCGTATGGATTATTATGCTCTGTAGAAATGAGAGCCAGTGTTGTGTAGAGGTTTGAGCATTTGACTCTGGAGACCAGGGTTTCAGTCCCTGCTCTGCCATGGAAAACCACTGAATGACAAGTCACACTCTGTCAGCATCAGGGAAAAGCAAAACACCTTCTGAACAAATCTTGCCAAGAAAAGTATGTGATAGGTTTGCCTCAGGGTCACCATAAGTCAGAAACAATTCAAAGGCACACAACAACAACAGAAATGCAAAGCCTTCTGGCTAGTTTTCCAAACTATATTTCAGCCCATTTAGGGCAGAGGAGACACCTGTCCTCTGAAGAAGAGCCTTATAGAACTTCCTCTCCCTCCGCCCCTCTGCTCTGTTTTTGAGAAAGAGTTACAGTAACAGCCTGCCCCTCCTCTTCCCTCCACTAATTGCTGTTTCCTTTTTCCATTTAGGTTCTCCCAATTCAGCAGAACTGAGAATCTGCCGGGTGAACAAGAATTGCGGAAGTGTGAAAGGCGGAGATGAAATTTTTCTCCTTTGTGACAAAGTTCAGAAAGGTAGATGGCTCCTTCCAGATTTTCTCATGCATGGTTGGGGAGGGGGAGGAAGACTACTTCTGCTGTCACTTACCCATGCAAGAATGTATGAAAGCCCGTTAATGGCCACACCAACATCAGAACAAAGCAAGCTGGGATCCAGCTCAGGCACAAGTCAGTAGATGAACTATGGGAAGGTGAACTTGGCTATCATCTGACCTCATTATGTCAACAAGATCTCCTTACTGAGGGCTTAAGTGGAGAGCTTTCTGGCAGGAGATGAAACTCTATGCTATGGTTCCTCCTCAAATTGCTAAGACCAGTGCGAGTAGTCATCAACTGCAGGCAAATAACAGAAAGCAGAACTGATTCTTGGTATTTGGAGGCTAACAGTGGTGGTCTCTTTGCTTTCCCCATTTGACCTTTTGTTAACGCCAACTCTTTGTCCTTTTGGTGGCCAGATGATATAGAAGTGAGATTTGTCATGAATGACTGGGAAGCCAAGGGGATTTTCTCACAAGCTGATGTGCATCGCCAAGTTGCTATTGTCTTCAGGACCCCTCCTTTTTACAAAGACATCTCCGAGCCTATCACTGTGAAGATGCAGTTGCGGAGACCTTCCGATCAAGAAGTCAGTCACCCTATGGACTTTAGATACCTGCCAGAGGAAAAAGGTACAACAGCTGTCAAAGATGGAAACCCATGACCTAAGAGAAGTTACTGGACCACACCTCTCATTAGCCCACAGCTAAGCTAGCTAGTGTTGATGGGAGTTGTGATCTTATTATTATTATTATTATTATTATTGCTATTATTATTAAACTTTATTTATAGAGCGCTGTAAATTTACACAGCGCTGTACATACAATCAGTTAAAAATAGAATAGAATAAAATAAAATAAACCTGCCTAAGGTGTACATTCTACTAAAATAATTTAACAAAATATATATTAGTACATATTAACATTAAATAATAAAATATAGCAAGCAACTAGAAAGAAACCTATGATAACAATCAGGTAGTGTCAGGGGATGCTTCCCTGAACAGCATTGTCTTTAACTCAGCTTTAAAGCTGGGTAAAGAGGTGATGAACTGTGTTCGGGAGGGAAAGAGGTTCCAGGAGTGAGGAGCAGCCAGTGAAAAGGGGCAGATCTGGGCTGGAGAAGAGAAAATCCTTGGAAAACAGACCTTGATTCCCAGAACAGAGGGAGTGAATGGGAAGGTAAGTGGAAAGAAACTCTGATAAATAAGGAGGAGCCAGCCTAAGCAGAGCTTTAAAACCTAACAACATCTGGAGGGACAAAAGGTGCCTATCCACCCTACAGGAATATGTGTTTCCATTGGAAAATGAAAATGTTGGCTAGAATCCTGCTTTAGATTGTTAGTTTCCTTGCACATGTGTTTGTACTTTTTTGGCCATTGTACAATGACTGTCGCACTTTGGGCATATTGACATGACCCATTGGAAAAGATGATGATGATTGGTAAAGTGTAAGGCAGTAGGAAAGGAGGAAGCCCACACTAAAGGTGGATTGATTCGATTGAAGAAATCACACATCTGAGTTTGCAAGACCTCAGCAGGGCATTTGATGACCAGGGCTCTTGGAGATCTCTCATACATAGGGTTTTCTTAAGCTAAAGCTGGCTTGACAGCAAACAACAGCAACAAATGATAGATGTATTCATGGCCCTAAATCCTGTTCTCAGTTCCAACTAGAACAGAGCCATTGAATTAGACGGATTTAGCTCTGTGTTGATTCCTCATCCAATTGGTGCTATGCAAGTTGAGAATAACCACCAGGATTCCAGCCATAAAGTTGTACATTTTTGTGTGGTGCATTCACTCAAAGTACCACTTGATTAATTGGGATTGCAAAAACAGCCACACAAGAACTAAAGAGGTCACTTGGTTTATAAAAAGCTGTTCTTGGAACCACTTCCTCATTCATGCCTACAAACATATTCTAGCCAGGAACATTTCTTTAACCTTTGCTTTAGTCTTATTTAACCTTGCTTGGTTTTTGCTAGACAACTTCCTCTTCCATTGCTATAAACATTTACTCTCTTCTAAAGGAGAAAATACATTCTGGAATTAGATTTGCAAACTTCTTTTAATTTGGAAAGTCCCCAGTTATTATGCCCAGCGCCAGCCAGGACTTTGCTGCCTGAGGTGAAGCGGAAGATGGCGCCACCCAAAGCCTGCCGAGTTATTTTGCCATATGAGGCCAAAAAAAAGTGCCATGAGCATTTCTTCCCTGTCACTCATAGCAACACTACATTAAGAACAAATAAAATAATAAACTGTCTGCTGCCTCAAAGGAGTGGTTGCCACACCTTGCCATAATAGTAGCCTAGTTTGTGCTTCAGAGTTTAGAAAATTTACATTTGGGGGGCTACATGCTCCCAAAATCCACCAGAAATCATAACCCCTACATAAAGCCTTGAAGGCAGGCTTGTGGCATGAGAGAGAAGTGTCTATGTCCCCTGGACCATATGGCACATTCTCCTGCTGCATAAGATACTTTGCTATATACAAATATATAGGTAGTTAAACAAAACTCAACATGTTTTTTCCAAAGTTGTATGCGTCCATGTGTGTTTATGCTTTCCTTGCTAACTGGGATGCCATTTTTCTTCTTCTTTTAAAGATCCTTACGGCCATAAGACAAAAAAACTGAGAATGCCAGTGGGTTTACAAAAGCTCATCCAAGACTGTGGTAAGGATGCACCTATCATGGGGTTTTCTTGGCAAGTTTTTTCAGAGGGGTTTTGTCATTGCCATCCTCTGAGGCTGAGAGAGTGTTACTTTACCAAAGCCACCCTTTTTCTACAAGTCATTTTCACATGTTAAATGCCAACACCATTTTTGGAAGGCAACAATAAACAGTTTTGAGTACTTTTCATTTAACCATTTTTGGTTAGTTGAAATGAAGCTTTTAAATTTAAACAGCTCAATGAAGTAATGACTCAATCTTGGAACATATTGCTCAACATTTTAATTTTGATCATTTCTCCAATAAGTTAATGTTATCCCATTAGTGCTACTATTGCCATTTGCACACTTTGCCCAAAAGTTTGACTGAATTCCTGCATTGCATTCTTAGTGGGTAAACATAGCTACAAATTACCAAGGGAATCAATTCCCAAAACCCACATTAAATTCCAAGGAGGCTTTCTCCTCATCACACTACAGCTCAAGGGGGAGAGAGGACTTGTGATGTCGTCCTGAAGGACCCCACTTAAATATGCCACAGACTGCCATTGTTTAGAATGCATTGCTGGCATTTAATGTGGGTTTCAGGGGACTATTAGAATTGGCATCACCCAGTGCATTAACTTGTGGTGTCACTCCTCCATTGACATCTTCCCATATCACACCTTTATACTTTTAAAAATCACCTTTTTAGGACATTTTAAGGCATTTTCAGAGGTATTTTTGAGACGGAATTAGTCATGTCTTTCTTATCAATCCTAAGAATTTTTTTTAAATTAAGAACTACCAGAAAGTATAAAAAAAATGAGCAGCACAAGAAGCAACACGAACATGTGTTGTAATGTGTAAAGTTGACAGGTTACTTTCCTAACACCATGATGAGTAATTGAAATGAATAATTTTTAATTATTCATTTTTAATTATTTAATGCTCTGATTCAGAGCTCTCCAAGCTCTGATTCAGTTCCAGTCAACTGTTGCCATTCTACTCTACTCTCCTGTTTCCCCATTTTCCTCATCTAACCAAAACTCTATAGCCTAAATCCAATTGCTAGTCCAAACTGAAGTAAAACCATTGAATCATTGAGATTTACACAGCAAATGTAACAAGCAGTTCGATTTGGGCTTGTATCCAGAACATATTGACATTGTTTTTTGAGTGCAGAGTTACCTCATGAGGATTGGTTTTTGTATTTTGGCAAAAGTTGGGGATCCACCAAAACCATTGATATTCCTTTTGTGTTTCATCAGAACAGAAGTTGCTATGAGAGGACGTGATCTATGACTAACTTGTTTTGAGTGAAGTTTACCTAGGCTAACAGCTTTTTCTTTTTCTGGTAGGTTCATGCGAGACGCCTAAAGCTGGTGCCATGTTCCAGACTGCTGCCAATGAAGGAAAGATGGTTAAGAAAGGTAGATTCTTCTTGCCCATTTTCTTCTTTTGTAATTCCCTCTCCATTCCTATCAACTTTCCATCTCTGCTTCTCTTGTGGGCCGCTTGCCACAGTGTTTGAGAATCCCTGTAATAGGGCTAAGTGTTCCTTTGGGTTTTTTTCCCTAAGTATTGTTAACTCTCTTTCACAGAAAGGAATATGTATCATCCCCAAAACGGAGCAGTTGCCATTCCAATGGAGAGAACATCCATGAACACCCTTCCAGTGCAACCATATTATCCTCCTCCAACAAACAACCACTGTCCCAATGGGCACCCTGTCCCAGCAGGCCCCATCAAGCAGGACAGATCTCTACCATCATGCTGGCGTTCCTCTGCTCCCTCCTTTAATGGTTCCCTGCATGAAGGCAGCTACTCAGGGGATATGTTGCTTCCTGCCTTGCTGAACGGTGGCTCTCCATCACTACAACTGGAACAGAGCCTGAACTGGGAGAATCAGAAAGATAAGAACATCTACAGAGAGTTCATAGGCACAAGAAACAGCCAGGGGTCAACATTATCATCCCTGTCAACATCAGTATCTCAACCAGACCTACTCAGTGTCTCCAGCACTATTGTCAGCCAGCCCACTAATTCCATCAATGTCACAATGGCCAATGGCCTCAACATGGAGATGGATGATGTCCGTTGTTCGAGTGTAGCCTTGGAAAAGGCCTCTTTTGCCCAAGTTTTAAATTCAAATGATCACAGGCAGCAAGTGCAACCCATGCCACATCCTAGTCCATTGGCAGAAGCAGTTTGCAGCTCCTCTTTGAATTCCATGTCCAATGCATATGAGTCGTTGTCCTTCTCTTATATGGATAGTCTCACTGAAGTGAGACCCCCAAGCAACCCTGGTCTACAGAACTCAGTCAGTATGTCCAGTAACCAGTACTTCAGTACCTATGGCACCCAAGACGAAGAGTTCCTTAACACCTTCAAGGGCAGTTTTGATGCCATGCTTTAAAAAGTTTAAAACTTTCAGGTTCAACTAGACAAAGATGCTTGGTAGGGTTCTATCATGGTTTCTTTCAGTAGGAGAACTAGTTTTCATATGACTGCAGTAAGATCAGTCATATTTCATCTCAGGCTACCTGTATATGACATGTTTTAAATGATAATGTAGCTCTTTTAGGATTACTGATTGCAGGGTGATCAGATAGATTTTGTATCTTGCTTTGTAAAAAGCATTCCCATATTTTGTGCTGCTGGGGAAAAGTTGGTGGAGAACATTTATTTAATTTTTTAAACAACACTTTTTTAAAAAAAAAATTCCAGTTAACTGTAGGTTGAAAACCATATTAATCTAAACCAATATGTTCAGCAGCTTGTTTTGAAACCCTTCCAAGCATATTACTGGGAACCAGTTAAAACAAATAGGAGTCAACTCAGACAACTCCTTGGTATCCATTCTTGTTCCATGGTGAACATTTTGGCAACATTGACTATGCAGGTTGGGGTTGCTAGTTTGCAAGTGGACTTGTACTCTTGGTGTTATTTTTGTTTCACATGTTTAGTATGTTAGTAGTATGGCTAGACCAGATGACCAATGCTTCAGGTAGTCCTCTGGGTCACCTGTCCCTGAATCCAGTCTTGGTGCTGTTCATTTGGGATGGTGTGTTTGGGGGACAGAACACTTCCTGTCCCTCTTCTTCAGAGCAAAGCTTGAAAATCTTTTGGAGGGCTACAATTCTCAGAATCCCCCACCCATCATGGCCACTGACTGTCAGTGGTTGGTGGCTTCCATTTAGTGAAGCAATTAATCTATTCTTGGTTTTAATCTGAGCTCTAAAGGGGCTGAACTTCTTTAAAGGCTAGGATAACAGTTTAGATATCTCCTTTAAAATTCAGATTAAAACTCAGAGCAGGATCACCACTAGTCTGAGTCCGCTGATGTGGAAGCTACAAAACTCAACTATTATCGATCATGCTGGCTGAAGCATTCTTGGAAGTACAGTCTAAACAATGTAGCCTTTATTAGCTTCATTTCAGGAGTGCAAATCTAGAGAAGAAGAGTCTATGGCTATCAAGCAAGTTAACAGCTATCAACATGGGCAAATTTTGCACAGCAACCATATCCAGAGGAGGATGTGGAAGCCACATCACCAATAGAACTGCACCAAGGAGATTCTGAATGAACATGGAGACACTGTATACTCATCCCAAAGTGCACTTGCCTCTGGATTAGTTTTGCTAGAAGAAGCCCTATCTGTAGGCAAATCTTCCTTGCTGGATTTACTGATCCCCACTTTGACCTGTACACTCTTCTATGACAGAATGCTCTCCCTATCTATAGACATTTGACAAAATTGCCATGGCTTTGTCTTGCCCTTCTTTGATTAGGAATGCAAGATCATTATGAGACTTTTTTATTGTAAAATTAAGATTTTAAGAAACAATCTTTGGAGTTGTGGCAATGGTTTGTTCTCCTTAATGCAGCCTGAACTGAAATGAGAGGCACTTGCTGTGTCTTGTGGAAAGATGACATTCTGGAGCAAAGGCAGAGGTCCTTCCTGTAAGGATAATACTGTAGCTAACTATCTTCTTTTGGTATCCCTTTCAAACATTTTTGTGGAAATAATCTGTTTGTCTCAGCTGCATTGGCTTTATGGACTTCTTCATCTTACACCGCTTTGGTAAAAATACTCAACTGAATTCCTCCAGGATGTTGGTCTATCTGTGATCCAGCCGTGACTAATCCTGTGGAATAGAGAGACCAGAACCTATGAGATGTGCTGGTTATTTCACTGTGTTATACTGTATAACTGAAAAACACAGTCTCCTTATATGTAGCATGGACCAGAAGCAACCTAAAACCAACACGGAGGCAACATAGCCAAGTTTATCATCAATTGCATACAATTTCTAGATCTGCTAAAACAACTCCTTTGCTGGGGTCCTGTTTCCATTATGTGCACTCATCTTTAGCCTAGGTGCTGTTACATGTAGTTTAGCAGCAGACTGCATCTTTTTTGGTGTAACAGATCTGCAGCTTGCAAATCACAGGATTTCAGCAACCATTTCTGAAGTGGAAAAAGTAGCATAAGATTATTTCTAAAAAACAATCTTAAAATAATTTTTAAAATTAATAATTATTTCTAAGTGTTCCTTTTGTTACAAGAATGTACGTTAACGTGTTCCGAAGTACTCTTGCTTGTTAGTCTTTTCCACGATAATATGCTTTTTCTTCAACCATAGGTTCCTGTGGACAATATTATTTTAAGGGGGCTGTGCCACTGATACGTGTTACGGGGACATAAGTCCCACTGAATGTACAAGATCTCCTTTACAAATTGGCATGCATGGGTTTTTATTCCTAGTAGATTAGCTTCTTAGATTAACTGGTCAGTTTAACACAGCCTCTCCCATCCATGACTGCGTTAATTGTAGCCTTGGTCACCCTTTCATATTTTGTGAACTATCTTTGATTTAAGCTGGTTACATGCATTTATCCAGTATTTGAATGCATTAGTCCTTCTCCCCTTCTCTAAGATTGATTTAAGTAACGATATATTGTCCACAGTACATGTTGTTTCATTTGCATTTAGGCAAATCTAAAGAAGATGGTAATGACTGTGTCATTGTGGATGTATGGGTTTTGTTTAAAAACAAACACAAGACACCTTTTTAAAATGTTGAAATATTGTTTAACTTTGAAATTGCCATTATTCTCACATTGAGGAATAAATTCTTCACCAGAAAGACAAATATGTCTTTAAACACAAATAATGAGTTCTTGGGGGGTTTGGTTGTTGGGTTTGGTTGTTTTTTAATTAGCACAATCAATACTCACAAGCACAATGTGGAATTTCCAGCATCCCAGTTTTTCCTTGTCTTGTGAAAACATTTATTTTTCTCCTTCCCAAATAGATTATAAGCTTGAATGAATGTTGATGCTTCTCCCAAGAAGTATAACATATTCTCTGCAGTGCTTAGTTGTTCTTCTAAGGTAGGTTCCCTGGCCTGGCACCTTCCAAATATGTGGGACAATAAATCCTGTTGCTGTCCAACAGCAGGGGCATGGAATTTTAGTTTAACACATTTGAAGCTGGTACAGGCCAGTGAATATTCTGTCGCCAACTTCTCAGTCTCTTTATATAACTTTAAAAGACAAAGTTTAACCTAATAAGAGCTCATATAGGAAATTGCACTATTCCCCTAAAGGTGAAGGCACCAGTAGGTTCTGGAGAGTAAATAAACTATGACATGTACCATAGATGAGACAGGTACTTACTTAGATGACTTGCACCTTCATTACTGATCTTTATGGACATTGTGTAGGTCAGAATTCTGTTCCAACCTATACAGTCACCAAACCCGCAAAGCTCACCTTGCAAGCAGGGCGCTCACCATACTTTGTTGTCAGGGAGGAGGGGGATCAATGAAGACATACCCAGCTATTTTTCTGTATTTGGATATGCTACAAGGATGTCATCTGAGGACTCCTTCTGCAGATGTCTGTTGTAGTGTGTCCTGCTACAGCAGGTATGGGCAACTTTAGAAGAATAGGGAGCTGCATTAGCCCCCTGGAAGATCTTGGAGGTCTTGCAAAAAAATAAAAATAATGATTAGGTTTTAAAAGTCAAAGACATAGCCATGTTAGTTTGAAAAACTAGTATGTAAAAGGATCTTTTGGCACATTTGAGACTAACTGAAAGAAAGAAGCTGGTAGCATGAGCTTTCGTAGGCTTGAGCTATACTTCATCAGAGAACTAGGCTCAAGTCTACGAAAGTTCGGGCTGCAAGCTTATTCCTTTCAGTTAGTCTCGAAGGTGTTACAAGATACCTTTGCATACATGTTTTTTAAAGTTTTTTTGGTCCCCAAATGCCTCGAGGGGTTGTGGGGACATTTTTACCATGTTGGGGGTTACAAAAAAGACCTCTCCTGGGTCTAAATTGGCTGAGGAAACCCACAGAATGTGGTGGGAATGCACTTCATGACCTCTAGTGGGCATTTTGGAGCATTTTGAGTCAAAAAGAATTTTTGGTAACATTGGGGCTTTTTACATTGGCAAGAAAGTGTGACATGAAGTTGCACTTTCCTTAATGCTTAGCAGCTAGACAGCAAGCCCCAGGTGTGCATTTAAAAAGTACAGGGCAGCTAGACTGAGGTTTTTTCTGTGGCTCAGCAACTACATGGGAAGCTGTCAAAACGCTACAAACACAGGTGGAGCAGCTACATGGGCGGCAAGGAACGTGGCTTTTAGCCGCGCTTTAAACATTTTTTTCCCTTGCTGGCTGCGAATTGCGCAATTGCGCAGGTACACCATACAGTCGGAGCTTATCACATGGGGGAGTACAGGACCATTCCGAAAGAGGGAGAAAGTGAGGTCAGTTCGGAAATGCACATGATTACGCACAAGCTCATCACACACAAAACAAGAGAGCATCTACACAAAAAGAAAATGCAGAGTCAATACGAAAGAATTCATCACATGTGAACATACTGGTCGGCTTTCTGTTGCAAATTAAGGCATCTTGGGAAATGGTAGCAAAGGCTCATGGGAGTTGTAGTCTGTGTTCTGTCAGAGCATTATATTGAGTTGTCTTGAGGTTTCAGCCCTCTGTCCAGGAGGGATTCCCATATGTCCTCCATTCTTGAGCAGAGGCCCCCCTTTTCCAAGTTGACCAGGCACGTCCTCCTTTGCCAGGACACGTCCTACTTTTCCAGCCTTCTTTTTGAAGAGGAAGCAGGAGGGCCAGGCGTGCTCTGGCCAGGCTCTGGGGGTCTCTTCCTGGCTCCTTCCCTCCCTCCCTCCTTCCCCGCTGCCTTCCTCCTCCCTTTGGCTGAGAGAGTGTGACTTGCAGGGAGGAAGGGCAGCGGTGGTGCTCCAGGTCCTCCTGATGCTGGGCCAGGGCAAGCTGGAAACAGGAGGAGGAGGAGGAGGAGGAGGAGGAGGAGGAGGGGGACATGGGGCCCCTCTGCTGCCCTGCTTCCCTGCAAGTCACACTCTCTCAGCCAAAGGGAGGAGGAAGGCAGCCAGGAGAGAGCCATGGAGCCTGGCCAGAGTGTGCCTGGGCCTGCCTTCTCCTCCCCCCTTCAGCTGAGAGAGTGTGACTTGCAGGGAAGCAGGGCAGCGGAGGTGCTCCAGGTCCCTCCCCTTCTCCTCCTCCTCTTGCCAGCTTGCCCTGGTCTGGCTGAGCGCCTCCAGTGCCCTGCTGTCTCCCTAGAAGTCACACTCTCTCAGCCAAAGGGAGGAGGTGAAGGAAGGTGCAGGCGCACTCTGGCCGGGCTCTGAAGGTCTCTTCTTGTCTTGGCACCTTCCCTCCCTCTGCACTTGTATCGCTGCCTTTAAATGGGTGCTTTAAAGATACAGAGCCCCATTTAACCGTTCAACTACACCTTAGCCTTTAGATGCAATAGGGGTGCTTTTTACATTGGCTAAAAGGGGCGGTCCAAACTCGCCCCTTCTAGCAGCGAGATGAGGCCTAGGCTGCCACACGGGCAGCCCCAGAGGCCTCATCCCGCCGCAACGACCTGCCGCAAAAAAGAGCTCCGGGATCGAGCTCTTTTTTTGCGGCTCGGGAAGGGCGCGATTGGCGCCCTCCCGCGCCGCCAGAGCGTCAAAACGTGCGCAGCGCGTCAAAACGCTGCGCACGTGATGACGCTTGTACGGCGCCACCGTGTAGACGCCGCCATCTTTAAATGGCGGCGTCCATGCGTTTTAGGCTTAGGGAGGGTGTAAAGGCTACGCCCTCCCTAACCCTAAATGCGGGCTTTTTAGCCCTAAAAGCGCCTTTTTTTGCCCGTGTAAAACGGGCCAGCAATGCTGCACCCTTTTTAAAAAAGTAGTGGGGAAATCAAACTACTTTTTAAAGGCACTTCTTCTCCCTTAAAACTCCAAAATAGTGTTTTCATGGCACACTTTCCCTTTTTCTCATCTAAAGGCTGGGCTTTCATGCAGCCTTCAACACACCTCTTTTTGCCAATGTAAAATGGGCCAGCTCCTTTTTAAAGCACTTCTTCTCCCTTAAAACTCCAAAATAGTGTTTTCATGGCACACTTTCCCTTTTTCTCATCTAAAGGCTGGGCTTTCATCCAGCCTTCAACACACCTCTTTTTGCCAATGTAAAACGGACCATTGTTTTGCATCTCCACAACCCTTAGAGTGCATTTATGGGCATTGTGGAACAACAACAAAAATTATTTTGAAATTTTGAAAAGAAAAGAAAAAAATCTCTGGTGGCTGCAAAAATGGCCTGGCAGAGGCTGCAGGTCACACTTTGCCAATCCAAGGTACAGAAAAAGAGTTGAATGCATCATTGTTGATTGCCTCACTCTCCAATTACACAGAAATTGACATGTTGGGCTCTGTGCTGCTTACATGGTGACTTTTTGGGGATAGCATTGGCAGATGTAGTTATAAAGATGTAGCTACGTGATATGTATAACAGCTCCAATCCATTATCCCCTTGGCATAGGGTAAATATCCACATATGAACTTACACTGTACTGAACCATATAAGCTGCCCCCACACATACAATTTCAAATCTTTGGTCTGTTACCTTCTCATTCATTACAAAAGCAAAACATTCTTTTCCTTTCCTGTTCCCTGTTTCCACTTCTTTTTTCCTTCTGCCAGCACTCCCATGAGAGTTATCACATTAACACCAGAAAAAGCAAGCAAATAAAGCTATACCCTTCTAGGTTAGCATTTCAAACCACAACAGGCAAGATGTATGATATAGCTCTTAACAACCTAGTTCCCCTACAGCCTGTTTTCTTCCTACCACCATAGCTATGCCAGTGTAGCACACCAGCAAGAATCTGCTCCCCAAATATACATACATTTTCAGTGGGAATTTCTACAAAATCATGTATAGATTTTCTACATGCATCAACATATCCAGGTAAAAGGCCTAGTAGGAGTGACGTTGCCAGTGGTTGGATTTGTGTTTTGTTTTAAACACATCCTTTTAGCACTTAAATTGGCTAAGGATTGAGCTTATAATTTCTGACAATTGTACTCCACAAAAGTCACATTTCCAAGCTATAGTTATCAGCTGCTGTGTAGACAGTACAATGAGCCCTTGGTATCCACTGGGGTTTGGTTCCAAGACCCCTTGTAGATACCAAAATCTGTGGATGCTCTAGCCCCATTAAATACAATGGCATAGTAAAATGGTGCCCCATATGAAATGGCAAAGTCAAAGTTTGCTTTTTGGAATTTATATATTTTTTAAAATATTTTCAAGACGTGGCTGCTTGAATTTGTGGATAAAGAATTCATGGATATGGAGGACCAACGGTAAAAGTTGGGTACTGAAGTTCCGGGACAAAGACAAGTAAACAACCTTGTGGTAACATAGTGGTAGCAACTTATGGGTCCCACATTTCTGGGGACGGGAATGAGTGGTCTGTGGGACCATTGATTGCTCATTGCACTTGTGAAAATCTGTAGCAAATCAGAATCTCAGGGCGTGTGTAGAACAGAGCTAAGGAAAGTTTCTTGTTATGTACCATCAGGTCAACATCAACTTATGGTGGCCTTACGAATGAAGGGACCTCAAAGAGGTCCTGTTATTTCCAACCGCTCAGGGCTGTAAAATCTGGGCTGCATCTCAGTCCACCTGTAATGGTGTCTTCCTCTTTTCCTATTGCCTTCTCAACTTTTCTCAATTAGTTATTTTTTTCTATTGATAAAATTGTATCATTTTGTACAATTATGTACAAAATTGTCTCATTTTGTAGAATTATGAAATTGTATCTTTTTGTACAATTAAAATGATAAAATTGTATCATTTGTCTCATGATTGTAGTCCAGGCTATAACTCCCTAAAGTCCCTAGCCAACTTGCTAGTCTTAGGATTTGGGGAGTTGTACTTCACAGTCCTAATGTAGCTTGTCCCATCTAGAGGAGAACCCCTGAATCAATGTGATTTAAATAAGTTTCAATTTAGCTACTTCAGTGGATCTGTCTATTTGAGATTAGCAACTGGATTTAGACCCAAATAAAGTAACTTTCCCAAATTCTGGATTAGAAACAATATGTGCAGGGTGAGTTACTTGCTGAAAGAATGGTGCTCTGATAAGGACTTCTGTAGTTGCTCAGAAATCTGACTTCCTGCATTTGTCTGACAAACATAGTAGAAGTCCATGCTGTTTATTTAATAATCCATAACATAATTGCTCATTAGAAATAAAACAGAAAAATTCTTCCTGGAAGCTCAATCAACATGTCGGCTTCAAACTGTTTTCACACTGTTCAAAAGTTCTCGTGTTAATAGCTCGCTCTTGAATGTTTTCAGTTGCACAGTACAGCATTGTTGTTACAATTTTCTAAGTATGTTTTATTGTAAATAAACCTTTTTGGCACACATGTTTAATTTGACATCGTCATTATAGTTAATGTTATCAGCCAGAACCCTGTACCAGTTGCTGAATAAATATAGACAACTGTTTTGCATTCGCAATCATTACATCATCATGCATCACAAAATGTATCTGAGGAAGTAGTCTATGAAAGCTCAGGTTGCCAACTTCTTTCTTTCAGTTAGTCCCAAAGATATTACAAAATCTCTCTACATACACATTCAACAGAGTAACAGGGCTATATCTTTGAACACTACTTCATCATGATTGTGTTGTAGCACTACTGTGGTGATGGTAAGTTCCTGTATCTCTATAACTTACTTTACTAGGCATCAGGTCTATGGGGAGAAGGAGGTCTGTTCTGGTGGTGATAGAGCATGAGGAAATGATATTTCCATCATTTGAAGGGGTCGGGCCAGAAGAATAGGCATCTAGTGGTGTTCCAACACAACTCAATTGGAAATTGAGTTCACCATTTTCCATGGTTTTTGCTTCCACTGTAAGTCTAGAAAGATATCCCCTGCAGATACGGGGGTCTTACTGTCTACTTAACTAAGGTCCAAAACACTTCAAAAATAATTCAGTTTGAGACTGCTTTAACTGTCCTGGCTTAATGCAGAGAAGTGACCAGTGGGGTGCAACAGGATTCGATCCTCTACATCTTTATGAATGACTTGGATGACAAAATTGGGGGCATACTTACCAAATTTGCAGACCACATGTGAAAGGGATCTAGGAGTCCAAGTAGACCATAAAACAAACAGCTTCATTTACAGTATATACTGCTTCATACCGCCTAAGCCGTGTCTAAGCAGTTTACAGCTATAAGCTACTTGCCCACAACAATCTGGGTACTCATTTTAGCGACCTCAGAAGGATGCAAGCCTGAGTCAAGTTTGAGCCCTTTTGCTGGTCTTGAAGTCACCACGTTATGGTTTTGAGTGAGTGGCTGCATTACAGGCATTTAACCACTGCGCCATCAGGGCTCATAAGTCGAACATGAGTCAACAGTGTGATGCAGCAGCTAAAAAAGTCAATGCAATTTTAGGCTACATCAATAGAGGTATAGTGTCTAGATCAAGGGAAGAAATTGTGTCCCTCTATTCTGCTTTGGTCAGGCCCCACCTGGAATATTGTGTCCAGTTCTGGGCACCACAATTCAAAAAGGATGTGGAGAAACTGGAGCATGTCCAAAGGAGGGCAACTAAGATGATGAAGGGTCTGGAAACCGTGCCTTATGAGGAACGCCTTAGGGAACTGGGGATGTTTAGCCTGGAGAAGAGAAGGTTAAGAGGGGGATATGATTGCCCTGTTTAAATATTTGAAGGGATGTCATATTGAGGAGGGAGCAAGCTTGTCTTCTGCTGCTCGAGAGAACAGGACCCAGAACAATGGATGCAACCTCCAGGACAAGAGATTCCACCTCAACATTAGGAGGAACTTCCTGACAGTAAGGGCTGTTTGACAGTGGAACACACTCCCTCGGAGTGTGGTCGAGTCTCCTTCCTTGGAAGTCTTTAAACAGAGGCTGGATGGCCATCTGTCAGGGGTGTTTGATGGAGACTTCCTGCATGGCAGGGGGTTGGACTGGATGGCTCTTGTGGTCTCTTCCAACTCTACGATTCTATGATTCTATGAATCCTGGGAATTGTAATTTATTGTGGCTCCAGGGCTCTCTGAGAAGGCCAAATATCTTACAAAACTACCTTTCCTGGAATCCCCTAGCATTTTGCCAGGTCAGTTAAATTGATCTCAAACTGGATTATTTCTTCAGTGTGTTTTGGACCTAAGTCACTCATATGGGATTACAGCCATGGTGGTTATATTTCATGCTTATGCGGCTGATGGAGTTTTGTGAGCGGTGCTTTGGGATCACAGAATTCTTTAATTTAATATCCTTGACTATCCTCCCAGAACTGGCATTCAAAGCAGTTTACAAAATTAAATATAGCACAGATAAAAGCATACCAAAATTCTGTTTTTTACAATGCAATTAAATTATAACTTTAAAAAAATGAAACATCATTTTTTTTCAAAAAAGATAAGTTTTTTAAAAGATTTTTTTAATTGCATAGTACACTATTAAAATCTCTTTCCTTTAAAAAACAGTGTCTTGTTTTGGAAGCCTGTCAGAATTTATTTTTAAAAAAAGTCTTTGAAAGGACAACAGGGAGGGAGCCAGTCCAACCTCTTTAAGAAGGGAGTTGCCCAGGGTGACCATTTCATAACTGCAAAAGAGGACAAGGCACCACAAAATGTAGGACATTACAAGGTAAAAGCTAAAACACTCATATAAATTCATGCTTCTTAGTAATTTTCCAAATGGAGGACAGTTTGAAATTCCTCCTGAAATGGAGGGCATGTCCTGGAAAAGGAGGACGTCTGGTCATCCTGGAGTTGCAGGGCCTAGGAGGTCCCATCAAGATGGTCCTGCCTCATTTCTTTCCATCTGTAGGCCTCAGTGTCCCATCTCTTCTGGAGAACTGGGTGACCATCCAGATCAGGGATAACAGAAACACTGTGACACATATCCCTTGTGTAGATCCAAGGAACCACCATCATTTGTATTTAATATTTTTATTTAGTTATTCACTGTCTTCCATAGAAATACCTCTAAAGCAGTTTACAACATTAAACATTTCATGCATACAATAAAAATGCAAACTAAAAATAAAGCAAAGCAAGCATCCTAACAGGAGATAAGAAGAAACATATCATTTAATTCTCAGGTTTTAATAAGTTTAGGGCAGTAGATAGCTTGATATGAAAAGCCTGTAAGAACAAAACAGTTCAGTTAACAGACATATGAAAGCAGACTTGGAGAGAGATTGGGGGAACTCCTTCAGAGAGGGCATAACAGGGTTTTGGCACCCTCACTATGCCATGTAATGTCAAGATACAGAAAGTGTGCCCTCCTTAAGGCTGCATGCAGTCGCTAAAGCCATACTTGTGACTTCCAACTTCCTTCTCAAAGTAACTGGAAAACTCATATCCTTGTCCCCAAGATGTCCTGGGGGGCAAAAATCCATTTGGAGGGCAGGGGAATAAATTTCCAAGCTCATCTAGAGGCCAGCATTGCCCACCCCTACTCTAATGCCCACCTATCTAAAATGGACTAATTGCCACATATGCTTTGCAAGAAATTGACCGTTAACTTTGGGCTTACACTTGGTTGACAGGCAGCGAAACAGAACTCATGCCATACTCACAGACTGCACCGTTTTTCTGGCCAGAAGCTGCAGGCCAGTTGATAGCAAATTCAAAGCCTTTGTTCAAGGATGTAGTCCTAGGGTGACATCTGCTGGCCTCACTTTCTCCTCTTCTGATGCAGCCTTGAGCTAATTCTGACCTCTGAAAAATTGACCTTGTTAGCCTTTTGTAGAAAGAAAACCTGGATGTGCAAAGATAGATCTAGGTGTAATATGGAAGATAAAATGTAGAGGGTCTTGTGAGTTGGATGAGTGGAAAAACTCCTCTTAGTCAACTTTCAGAAGATGTAATGGTCCTCCATGCAAGGAGAAACTATTTCATAGTTCACCCAAACTTGGCATCCCTAGTGTATATTACTCTAGAGGAAAACTGAAACCACATATCTACGTTTGTGAAACACCAGGTGCAAAGCAGAAAAGATGAATCATACCCGAGACATCTACACCAGTCATCAGACTGGCCATCACAGTGGTAGAGTTGTGAATGGGCATGAATATGCATATCAGAAAACCACAGAACAATTTTATTAATTCATTACATTTGCACATCACCATTCAATCAAGGCACTTAAGATGGAAAGTGTGAAGTCATCTACCCATGACCCATCAAACCAACATTTCTTCATCTTGGAACCTCATTTAACAGCCAACCTCGTGGTTCAAACATTTAGTCAAATGTTTGGACTTCCACACTTCTTGCTTCCACTCCTTTAAAAAAAACAACACATCTAGTGTAATGTTTTGGAGGACATAAAAACTTGCATATTATCATGGAATCATAGTTGGCCCTAATCAAACTTTTGCTCACCTTTGAATTTTGGACCAAGAAATTAATTGAGGCCAAGCTCCTGCACTGAACATGTAGCTATAATGTTGTGACTGTGCTCCTTCTCCAGATCTGACCCTTGAAACCCACATTAAAGTCCAGGAAGATATAGCAAGGGATGGAGTTCTGCAGAGTTGGTGAGAGGTTCTGGGGGGCATCTGTGGCTGTGGCAATGGTGCTGTGATTGTAAATGAATACTCAACAGTTATGATATTGTAAGCCTAGCTGATGACAACATAACTGCCTGTCAAGATGCCAGCCATATTCACTACTCAGTTAACCTTGTTTTCTCAAAGACATGAGTCTTCCACTTTTTGTCCTTTCAACAATTCTGAAGGTTTCATGCAAAGAGAGAAAGAAATACTCCCAAATCACCCATGGAGTCAGGACTTTAATTATGGTCCCCAGCGTCCTAGTATTGAAACACAGTTCAGTCTTCCCAAAGCCAATGCCCTTCAAAAGTTGGACCGCAACCTTCACAACCAGGGAAAGTTGCTCTACACTGGTTCTGTAAAAAGACATTACTGAGCATAATCCATATTCTATGATTTGCAGCCGTAGGCCATGTACATATAAAAAGAAACACTGAAACGCTAGACAGGATTTTAAGAAGGAAGTATTTATTTTCTTAATTTTTTAAAAAAAACAGAACCTTTTCTTTTCAAGTCACATCTTCCATTAAAACATCCTCTGTATTTCACATGATCCTCTTTCTTTCTGGGTACTTATACATGGAAAGAGCAATTATCCCTTTGGCTCACTGACTTACCATTAAAATAGAGTGGGCAAGGAATAGCCCCAGGGCCACATGAGGTTTCCCAAGTATGTACTTTGTGACCCTTAATACCTCCAGAATCCCCACTCTGACCTTTTTTTAGCCAAAGAGGGTGAATTGTCACTTCTCGAAGCCTCAACAATTTACTTTTAAAATAGACTTCAAGCCCTTTCTGCACCATTTAATATAAAAAAGTATCAATTTTTGGAAACCAGAAGCAGACTTAGAGCCATTTTGGGTTTCTTGTTTCATTTTTTGGTAGTCCATGCAGTCACTGGAGGATCCTGGAGCATAAAAGCAGCCCCTGGACTTTCACAGTTGACCACCCCAAAGGATAAACAAACTTCCCTATACCTTTCAAGAGATGGTTATTTAGAGCAATCCTAAGCATGCCAAATTTCCAGTGGGGTGGTAGAGTCATGATGAACTGCATGGAGTTTACTTCTGAGTAAACATGCAGAGGACTGGGGCAAATTAACAGAGTGCCTACTGATTCAGTAACATCATGTGGAATTGCTTACCAACCTTCCATCACTAGTAATCATACTCATGCTCCCTGACACAGGGCAAGAGTTAACAGCATATGATCATCCTGTATATATCTTGATAACGTGGTACAGGCTGAGTCTCCCTTATCTGAAAGGCTTGGAACCAGAAGTGTTTTGGATTTCAGCATTATTTGGATGGGACCCAGGTCTAAACACAAAACTCATTTATGTTGCTTATACACCTTTTACACAAGGCCTGTAGGTCATTTCATACACAATATGTTAAAAATAATTTTGTGCATGAAACAA